>VMOF01000111.1:21951411-23338944 GCA_011764245.1 Trialeurodes vaporariorum | reverse complement strand
AAGGGACGGGTTGAACGCATCACCAAGCTTTTCCCCCGAGAAGCTAACAGCCCGTGGAAACTTCCTCGCACACGAGTTATGTATACATACGGGCGTGATTATGTATATCATATCTCCATAATCCATAAAAATGCGAAGGAATGAAAATGAAAAAAAAAAAAAAAAAAAAATGGTCCGAGTTGTTAACATTTATAAGATTCATTCGCGGCAACAACTTTTTTTTACATTTCTCTCATATATATATGTTTATTTCTGTTCAGTTTTCCTCCTGTATGGTATGCTTGGACTCTTTTTGAAGGCTTGATATGTACTCGTATGATTGGATCGAAGTATTTTCGATTTTCTGAGATTTTCATAGAAAAGGGTCTCTTCTAATTCGCTTGAAGTTCCTTCACCCTTTTTCAGTGGCGGCTCCATGCAATGTGGCAACAATGGATTCTCTCTATCAGTGGCGTAGCGTGCAACTTGGCAACGTTCTATTGTGTCCCTTTAAACCCGTGTAAAAGGTCGAATGTGAAGGTGTCCACTGAACACCCTATCGTTCGATTTTTTTCATGGGTTTAAATGGACGAACTGCCAAATAGCACGGCTACGCCACTGCTCTCTATTTAAGACTATGTAAAATAATCGATATGCAGGATGTTCATCAAACCCCTAAAAAATCGATATTTTTGCAAAGGTTCTAATAGAAAAAAGCATGGTTGTCGAATTGCAAGAGCCGCCATCACTATGCCTTTTACCTACTTAAGTATATTGCGAGAGTTGAGTCAAGGGGGTTGCAAACTTTTGATAGGTCAATGCACTCAAAGAAGATTCAGAACTGTTCACGGAATCGGAAGTTCCGAAACTTTTTTACTCTGTTAAAGTTAAAAACAATTTTTTATCCTCACTTTGCTTTGCGCGTGATTCTCACGGGAATTGTGATTCAACGGTCCGATCTCTATCGAAAATCCCTATCGGATATTTTTATAAACGCCTTGTCGCCAGATCGCGCGTCCGTCTAAAAATATTGAAAATCGACGATGCTGATGAATTTCTTGACTAGTAAGGTTTAGCATCAATGCAGTTTATTCGCAAAAGATTGGAGAGAAAGGGTGCAATTTAGAGAATTTAGATGTACTATGACTTTCAAAAGAACGTATCCTTGTCGAAATTATCTTTGTTAAATTTTTATTTGGTTTTCATAGAATTTACGATTTTTCTAGACGGACTCTAAAATGGGCATTCTGTCTAGTCCTTGAACACTTGGAAGTGTTAATTTTTGCTTAAATATTACCGATATTTGAAGGAGTAAAAATTTCGACCTGGGAACTTCTTTTCGAAAGTCATCGTACTTGCCTATTGGCATGGCTTTAGAAATACTCAAGTTAAGTGAGTAAAGTTGCCATTCAGAAACGCTCATAATGTAAATCGGTTATTCTCGTCTCGAGAAGTCTTGAGTTTAGTTCAAGTCAGCTCACGATCTACCTCGAAATCATCACCTTGACATTATTATCTTGAGAAGGAAACCACGTGTTTCTGTTTTCATATATAGCATCTCCAAATTGCGAATTCGTACCAATTCTTACTTGACATTTCATTGAAACTTCCTCGAGAAATGTCAAGGCGTTTCAGTTCAAGGTGTGTTTTTTGGATTGCAAATTAAATCTGGAGAAATTTTAAAATTCTGGTCAAGTCAAGGAGATCTCAAGTAAAGTCTCTGGATTGCTCCCTCAGGGTGTAATTCAGGAATGCAAATATTATTGAGGGGTGGAGAAGGGAGTCGCATAAGCATTTTTAATAATTTCTAAAATAAACTCAACTCTTGAATTTCTGGTCAAAATGATCAGAATTTGTGTTCTCTCGGCTCGTTAATACAGTCTTGTGGTCTTAATCGCAAGTTCTGGGAGCGATGACTCATAAAATGTATAGCAAAACAGAATTATTATATTTAAAGTACTTAAACCTATTTAAAATAATCGATCTTCTGATGGGGATTTACTAAATCCCTGAGAAATCGACACTTTTTCCATGGTTCAAATGGAAATAACATTGTTGCGAAATAGCACAAGCCACCATTTAATTTTTGGTGTTGAAATCCTTTTCGAAATGTCAGTTGTGTACATGAAAAATGTCTTTCTCGTAATCAAGTTGTGTTCGAGATGAAAAAAACGATGACAACATTTTCGGATAAACAAATGGCAAACGATTTAGAGTAGAAAAATTACAAATCATAAATTGTCAAAAACGAAAGCATCGTGAGTGTTCTTTTATTGACTTCCGAATTTCTGGTTCGAGAAACTGGAAATTGCTGCATCTCTTCCCCGCAGTTCGGCGGGATGATCCGCAATTCACAAGCACCGAGCCAAAAGTTTACACCAATGATCAAAACTACGCAAAAAAAAAGTACCCAGCAGATAGACGATAAATTGAAGTTTCCCAACGTGCAACGGGAAAAGTTTCGACTCTGCGGGTTTCGCAGGAGAAAAGCACGGAGCCAATTTCTGAAAACATACTCATTTTCATTTCTCGACAAGTTTCCGCTCCCAACGTCACGGACGGTGACGTAGGTAAAGAGAGACTAGAGAGAGAGTCGTACGTAAACGCGCGGCGCAAGTAGACGTTAAGCTGTAACGTCTATTCATTCTCCAACTTTGATCAAATCAAGAGCAGTTTTCAGCGTGCTTGCAGGGCAAACGCGCGACGGCAAAACTAAAATTATCACTTTTAACAGATGAAAGTTGCTATTTTGCTCTGGAATACTCCCCTCCGATTTGCTCTCGATTCCGGGCACGAATTTTCGCAGAGCGTACTCCTCCGCAAGCCCCTCCCCCTTCCCCTCCCCCCACCCTCCTCACCATTCACACTGAACCGTCCCGCAGCCCCCTCAAAACTTCGCAGCGTGTGAAAGGTATTGATGTGTGGTCACACTGACGCAACTTCGCGGAGCGTGCTAACCTGATGCACATGGAAGTGTCACTTTTGAAATTTCATTGACATTTCACGCGAACAAACTTTTCAGATTAAGCACTATCAACATTTGGAATCCAACATATGCTTTTTAGAGCCATGGAATTTTAAATGCGAAATTCGGAGCGCGCTACAAAACCCTGTAGCCGGTTTGTAAAGCTCCGGTCACTGGAATGTATGGTATTTTTTTGGTGGAAGCATTTTTAAGTCAACATAGGACTGTTACAAGTTTTTGGTAAAAATGAACAAAATGACAATTAATGGTGACGCAAAACGCTCAGCAACAATTGATGCCATTTCCGGAAAAAGAGCCTCTAAAACATAGGGTGCGCTATTTAGACCAAAGTCTCTATTCTATTACAATGTTCATTCCTCAGAAAGAGCACAACCATTGCTTAATGGACCTTTTTTTTTGGAAACGGCCTCAATGGGTCTGTTGCACATTTAGGCTAAAGGCACATAGAATATTTCCTCCTTTTGAAACACCCAAGAGTTAATATTTTGCATTTTTGCCATGTCGTTATCCCTCTAGCACAAATCGAGGAAAAGTTTAGAGTTTTCACAGAAGTCTGAAAGAGCACGACTCCATGAGGGCTGAGGGAGGCCATCTGGACATTAGAAAACATATTTAACCGTTTGACCTTAGTTTTGCTCCCTATTCTGGACCATGCTAAATTCGCGACTTTGCAAGTCTCTTGGACGTAACAGTTAAAATGCTAGGAATTTTTTCCGTATATTTTCTCCTTCCACGTTGAGTCAAAATCATGTTTTCGAACGAAAAAAAAAAAAAAAAATAATAATACACGGAAAAAAACTACGGTGAAAATAACCATACGGATACCTGATTTTGGCACCTGCTAGATGTTATGGTAAAGTTAACCAGAAGTATACTATGTTTTGACTAGGTATTAGGTGATGTTACCTTATTGCATGTCGAATTTACTCAAAGTATCGGTAAATGTACCATACTTCTGGTCAAGTTTACCATAACATCTAGCAGGTGCCAAAATCAGGTATCCGTGTGGTTATTTTCACTAATCTTTTTTTTCCGTGTAACTGTGCAGTAAAGGGTTAGTTACAATTCTTGATTCAAGGCATTTAACACTTTAAAGACCATGTTAGTTCGAAAGAACGCCACTCTTCCGTTCATGTAGGGAAGATAGTTAATTATTCATACTCGGGGGAGTTGGAATTGCATGTACGAAGAATTGAAGGCGCCCGACGCGACGCGCTTCTATTCGAAATCATGAGATTGGAACAATGTGAAATGGAGTATAGAAGAAAAACGAGTATACTCGGGCTTGGCCTATAAGGCCGGGGTTAAAAAAAATGAGGCAAAGAGCCCAGAATAAGATCGCCCGACACCAACAAGTATTAGCCCCTCAATGGGTCTGTTGCATACTTTTGCTACAACAAAATAAAACCTTGATTCACATATAAAATTCGGCGAAAATAGCAATGCGCACATTAAAAACGTTCAAAATCCACTCATTAACTCAGGAAATCACTTCAATTTCAAACAGCCCGCGCTACACTAGACACTATTTGCACCGGTATACTGCTACATAGACGGGACCATCACCGTGCATAAGTGAACAACATTGTAACTACAAAATGTTGAGTTAATTTCGTTTTAATTCCCCTCTAAAAACATGAACTATTTGCTGCATTTGCTGTCTGATCTTTTCGGTCAGTCAAAAATTACAAAATAATATAAGAAAGGTACGCATCTATTTAAACATTCCAATGCGTTTGTAAGTTCTGTTCATGTTCACATAAACGAGATGGTTCCGTCTATGTAGTTATAAGTCGGTGATATAGTGTCTAGTGTAGCGCGGGTTGTTTGAAATGGAAGGTATTTTCTGAGTTAATGAGTGGATTTTGAAAGTTTTTAATGTGCGCATCCGTTATTTTCGCCGAATTTTACGTTAGAAACAATGTGTCATATTGATGTAGCAAAAGTATGCAATAGACCCATTGATACAGCTCGTTATTAGGAAGACATTTTTCGGCATTTAACATACGGGAGTTAAAGGATCAATGGTAATCCATTCACCAGCCCTTTACTCGCGAGTCGCGACACACATATCGTTTGAAATTTTAAGCGCGGCTCCTTATATTCTGTCTAAATTAGCGCGGTTGTCAATATAACGTAATTGCGTTATACACTTGAATCCCATGGCGGGGCGTGAATCACGCAGATTCATTGTGAGTGTAAACCAATTCAATTTGGTCCTTGACCAATGGAGTAGAAGGAATGGAGACGAAGGGCGTACGACTCGGTATTTCGGACGCTTCGTTAGCCTAACCAACACCACCCCTATCCCCCTCCTCCCCGCGCCACCACTGCCGTGTAGACCGCTTCGTTAATTATAGCCATTGCATTATTGAATCAGAGTCATATCGTGCGCATCCGAGTTCCGTGCATTGCAATCTTTATTGAGTGACGTTGCGTTGTTGCACATGCACTTGAGTACGTGGTTATTGATGCATACATATGTCTTCTGTCGTAAGGGCGATTAGAAGCTAACATTCTCTTGAATGCAGACGACGAATCTGAATAAGTTTTTTTAGACAGAGGGAATAGATTGCCTTGATTGAGCCTTGAGGCGTATCATCTACTAATCCGAGGATTTGTGTTTATCTCTCTCTCTCTCTCTCTCTCTCTCTCTCTCTCTCTCTCTCTCTTTCTCTCTCTCTCTCTTCCCTCTCTCTTTCTCTCTCTCTCTCTCTCTCTGACCATTTGAATGCATGTGTCAGAAAAGGATAGAAGAGAGGGGTGAATAAATCGTGACTGCTCCTAATCCGTCGTTTTCTAACACACACGTTCCAATGGGAGAAAAGAGAGAAACACAATCTCCTGGATCTCTCTCTCGAAACATCATAATGCATTTGTGAGAAAAATACAAAGATATGAGCTAGAGTCACGTGGTCATTGGTGTGGCTCGGGGTAGGCCCTAGCTACACAGACGTAAAAATCTGTCGTAAAAAAAAAAAAAAAACAAAAAAATAAAAAACAAAAAGCAATTATAATAATGCATTAAAGGGTTAAAGGAAAAAAGAGAGAGCGCAGATACAAAGGACTCAGGTCGTGCCAATGTTTTTGGAAGGGAGGGAGGAGGATTGCAATAATTTTGCCGCACTCCACAAATCGCCGCAAATTGTCAAATGTCGAATCATTTATGAATTTGATGACTACCATTTTTATTGCTTGTTCATTCTGATTTTGACGCGCAAGGGTAAACCCCCCCCCCCCCCCCCCCCCCCCCGGGAACGGCCCTGCAACGGACTGTTACAGAGCCTAATTTTAGTTTTCGAGATATGGAAGATCAAAGTTTTAAATCGACAAAAACTCTAAAATACGAATTGGAAAGTTGCAATTTACAAACCAAAATACTGAAAGAAGTCCGAACTAGATCCTTTTAACTATAATTGAAAGGAAAACATACACCTCTTTGATTCCTTGATAACAATGGGACTCTTGCAAACTTTTGCTTGATAACAATGGGGCTCTTGCAAACTTTTGCTATATAAGCAAATAAATGATCCAATCTGATGTAATGACCAGCAACAATCACGAAAAAATCACACCAAAAAAGTCTAAAATTCAGTAATAAACTCACAAAACTGCTTTAACGGCAAGATCGTAACGGCGCTTCAACGCAGGTATCATGGGAGATTCCTGTCTAATCTGTCACTTTCTCTACGGAATTACAGAGATATGTTTCATTTTAGATAGGAATCTCCCATGATACCTGCGTCTTTCCGCCATTATGCCCGATTCTGAGAGTGAATTTCGCGATTTTTCAGTGTACTCATCGTCATTTTTACTAGTTTTTATGCAAGAATCAACTCTTCAATCCCCCGTAGCAAAAGTTTGCAAGAGCCCCACTAACAAAAAGGAGGGGAAGCGTTTGTCAATATTTTCGGAATCGTGGTTCACCTCCAGCCATATTCAGCTTATTTTATTCAGCGTATAAGACACGGTCGGATACAGAAATTTGTCTGTCTCTCTCTTCTCCCATTTGAGTACATGCGTTAGAAAAGGACGGAGATAGGGGCTAAAGTCACGCGATGGCCCCCTCTGCTATCCTTTTCAAACGCATGTGTTCGAATGACCGGAGGGAGAGATAGACGAACTCCTGTATCCGCCCATGTCAGGAGAGGACACGAATAGGGTACAAGAGTGAAGTAACGAGAGCAAAGGTCGAGATGACTTTACTTGTGCTGACCTAAAGTCGAGAAAAAGATTGAAAATTATTTTTGACAACAAAAGACAAAGATCGAAAGAACCCTTTCCCCATCATGAAAAAATAATGAGGTAGGAAGAGATGAGGCACGCCCCCTCCTCCCCCCCGTCCTTTCCAAACTGACCATCCAAGAAGCCTACGTTATAGAGGATTTAAGGGTTCCATGTAATCATTACTCAGCAGATCGTTACCAGATGCTCTCAACCTTTTTGTTACTACACCCCTGTAGTTTTCCGTTTACTCACAGTTCAGTACACCAAATTGCCGTTGAAACTACGAGGGGTGTTCAATAAATAAGGCGCTTTTGTCTATAAGACGAGAACGAACCAACGAAAAATAACGAACGAGGTGGCAAATTAAAGCAAATTTAATACTCTTTCAACTTACAAACTTATATTCTGTCACAGTCACCGTTTACAGTGACGCATGTCTGCAGACGTTGAATCCATTTTTGCATTCCGTTGAAAAAAAAAAAAAAATCCTGCGGTTGTGATCTGTTCTACGAGTATTTGGCAACCTCGCATCTCCGAGACTCGAAAAACGGAGATACTGATAAGATAAGCGTCTCAATCAGCCGATCAAGCGTTGACCTAAAGGTTGTCATCTAAAAGTTTCATCAGTATCAGGTCAGTACCGTAGTTACGACATCATGAGTGAAAATTCAAAAAAGCTGAATCAGCTCAAAAAATCATGTCGACCATTTTTTGGGATGCAAACGGGGTAATTCTCAAGGAATATTTGGAAAAAGGGCATACTGTCAACTCTCCATGATACTGCGATACTATTCGAAATCTGAAAACTCGCATCCGAAGAATTCGACCGGACAGGACAGCTTTCCTGTTGCATCATGACAATGCAAGACCAGATTGCAGTGCAGAAACAAAAAAGACGCTGGATCGGCTGAAGTTTCAAGTGGTGCCCCCCCCTTCCCCCCTACAGTCCAGACTTAGCTCCGAGTGATTTTTGGCTTTTCCCAAAGCTCAAGGAAGCCTTGAAGGGTAAACAGTTTAGCTCTGATGATGATGTGCAGACTGCTGTGAGCGAATGGATCAGATCACAACCACAGGAGTTTTTTTTTCAACGGAATGCAAAAATGAATTCAACGTCTGCAGACATGCGTCACTGTAAACGGTAACTATGACAAAATACAAGTTTGTAAGTTGAAAGAGTATTAAATTTGCTTTAATTTGCCACCTCGTTCATTATTTTTCGTTGATTCGTTCTCGTTTTATAGACAAAAGCGCCTTATTTATTGAACACCCCTCGTACCTTGAATGAGAAATTTTCGGAAAGGAAGGTATGACGAACCATCTTCAATTACTCTTACATGCTAAAATAAGCAACGAGGTAAGATTATATTGATCTACCCATCTGCTTTTTTGAATAAGTGAGCAAAAAATTGACTGAATAAAAGTCCAAAAGGGTTAAAGTACAAAATGCAACTAATGTTTAGACACATGTTGAGGTATAAAATATAAGATCACGACACAGAGATGAGAACTATCTAGACAAGAAAACGAAAAAAAAAAAAAAACAAGTTGGAACTTGCAACACTGGAACAGTGTTAGCAAAGAGAGCATGAGTGTCGGCCGTAAATCATTGTAAGTGTGGAGTTCCATATTGATAGTACAAAACTGCGACAAAGTCAATCGCAACGCTGCATTTGTGTTTGTATAACAGTGATCGCTGTAAAAATAACTTGATAGGTCAAAGTGGGAATGAAAATTTACTTATAGCGTGTTGAAACAGTTGTTCACGAGGCGAGGTGAATACTGTGGTTTTGAAAATCGATTTCGATAGTGATAGTTCCTTTAAAATCGGATGACGCAATACCAATCCTAGCAAGCCGCAAAGTCTAGTTTAGTTATTTGGGACTTTTTTAGATTTCTCTCGCCTGAACCAAAGTCATCAGGAAGGAAATTCTTAATACCAATCCTAGCAAGCCGGAAAGTCTAGTCTAGTTATTTGGGACTTCTATAGAATTTTCCTCGCTTGAACCAAAGTCATCACGATGGAAATTCTTCGTCTTTATGGTTTCAGCTCTTTTTGTCTCAGATTAAAAAATGAATGTTAATATTGATCAAATGTCATCCGACACTCATCAAGGCCCTTAAGGAACGTAATATGAATTTGAAAAAAGCTCATTCGATTTTTAAGGGAGCTTAAACGGTACATGAGAGACGAAATTCGCGGATACAGAGTATCCACAGCTTATTTCAATGTTCGATCTGACAAGACCGTGCGCCTTTGAAAAATCGATATCTCGATAGTGAATCGATGTATTGCAATTCGGTTTGCACCGGTCGAAAGCGCTTGCTTGTGACTGACAACCTCGAAAATTTCAGATCCATCCGAGTTTATTTAATGACCTTACAGGACCTCTCGCGGCCGCAGTTAGACATTTCTTGTCAGAGTTACGCTGAAACGGGGAGTAGTTTGATATTTTAATAAGTCCCCCTAAGATGATATTTTTTGGCTCGAAACTGCATTGAGCCCTCTCGGGACATCATTGGGACCCGAAAAAAAGCGGAACCGATATAATACGGCACACGACTGGTTCGTGAGAGACGAAATTCGCCTTTTTCCAGCCTCCAGCGCCCCTCTAAGGTCGATCTGACAAGACCGCACGCCTTTGAAAAATCGATATCTCGAGAACGAATCGATGGATTGCGCACTGCGGTTTGGATTGGGCGGTAGCTTCAGCTTTTAGATAATTCTTGAAAAAAATTCAGATCCATCCAAGTTTTTAAACGGATCTTATGGGACCTCCGCGGCCGCAGTTAGACATTGTACGTGAGACTTACGCTGGAGTTGGGGCCACGCCCCCCCCCCCCGATATAGACTTTATCGGTCCGACATTTGTCAGGGCCCTTAATGAACTTCATGTGAACTCAAAAAACTCACATATGACTTCTCACGGCGCATGCTAGGTCCATGAGAGTCGAAATTCGCGGATTTTAGAGAATCTTAGATTTCTGACCCTATACCGCGCGCCTTTGAAAAATCGATATCTCGAGAGTAAATCGATGTATCGCAATTCGGTTTGGACCGATCAAAAGAGTAAGCTTACCGGTACTCGCCGTTAAAATTTTGGATCCATCTGATTTCATTTTGAGACCTTACTTGAGTTACTTGGACCCCAGTTGGAATTATTTTTTCGGAGTTACGCTGGCAAGGGGGTCGCTCCCTCTCTTGGAAAACTGTGGAGGGGGCCCTTTGCTGGGGCATACATTCTATTTTTCACTTTTTTTTTTTTTTTTTTTTTTTTTTTTTTTTAATTTTATATTTGTGTCTAATCTAAGTTGGGGGAGGAGGAGGAGAGTACCTGCAAGTCAACCGGCAATTTACTTTTGATAGTGGCTGCGGGTCGAGGGTGCGGATTGCGGACTTTTAACTTGTTGTGGGGTTTACAGGGTGGCCGTGTCTAAACTTATGAGAAAAGAAGGCAACCACAGACCGGAAGAACGTTCAATTTCTGGTTCAGAGACCATGGACAAAGACATGGGCACCCGCAAAACAATTGCCCGGAGGGGCAACTTTTTGAATGTCAATGGAAGGTCTAGGGGACACCACCTAGAGACGGGCAAGTCTAGAGAACCCCCCCCCCCACTTCCGCCCAAAATAGAAAATAAATCAATTATCCTTCCAAATGGTAGAAATTGTAAGTGATTGTAGCATGTAGTTGTATCAAAAGTAATTCTATTTTTGACGTGTTTGATATTATGAATAAAGTGACAGCATCAGATGATAGAAATAGTAAAAAGCTGAGTACAACTATTCCTTCTTTATTTTCATTGTCCTGATGAATTCTAAGAGTTAACCTATTTAAATTAACAAAACCAAAACTCTTGCCTATACATTCTCTAATCATGTAATTATCGACCAGAGGATTCTGAATTTTCAAGGAAGTTCGCAAAATTCTCGTTGCCAACGGTAGTTGCCAATGTAGACACGTTCATACTAGTAGATTTTAAAACTTCTTTCGGCGAGGGAGATGACGGGTGGGAAGGATGATGTCGTCTGAATCAGAAGGGGGGTGGGGTAAAAATCAGGGGGAGGTCTAGATCTGGGGGGAGAGGAATCCTGAAACTGGGGGGCGAGCTGTATAGTGGCAAGGGGTGGTTGGGCACCACTGCTTAGGGGGGGGGGGGTACTTCCCGCCCTGCCCCCCCTAAATTACGCCCCTAATTAAAATTGTAAAGTAAACTAAGAATAAAGTTTGTTAACTCTTACTCCTTTCGTTATTATTTGATCTTCGAATGTTCCGATTCTTTTTTATTGTAAAGTTTTGATTTTTCTGAATTAGGGGGGGGGGCGCCCATTGACAGATAAGGGAGAAAGGTAAGTGTAGGAATTTGCACGGGAATCCGGCGTAGTGTGCCGCAAAAATTACTACCAATGGCGGATCCAGAAAATTCTTTTAGGGGGGGGGGCTTCACGCCTATGAATTTTCAAATTTGCAGGGAGGAATTTATGGGATTTTTTCTGTTGAAAAAAGGCAAAGGCTACCGTGAGTTGGGGGGGGGGGCGTGCCTTTCCCGAATCCGCCGCTGATTACCATGTAACACTGAGCCACGATGACCGATGTCGCATAAAACCAGGTAGAAGACCCGTGGCGGGCGTGGCATCCGTGATGGCTGTGAAATTGGGATGAAGTAGATGGACACACATCATTCATGCAATCTGCACAACGCGGCAAGCAACTGTTGTAGGCGTAGGTGCAGTAGTTCGTGGGGAGGGCAAAGGGGACGGGAGGTCGTCGCAAAACCATGGACGAAGATATAACTAGACTGTTGTTAGTCCTGTTTTGCTCTCGACCCCAGCGCTCCAAGCAGCGGTCAGCTGAACTACTCTTTCAAGTGAGCGATCCTGGCGATGTGTCCATGCTCACATGCTGTGCTACTGCTAAAACCGTTGTTGGAGTTGGTCTGTTATGGCATGGCTGTCAACTGTTGTCGGCGACCCAAGAGGATCAGATAACTCAGTATCTCAATGGAAGATCGAAAGCAAGGGAAATCCAGAATCAACTTTGGACAAGGTAACAGAAATCATCAGCAAATTAAAAGAGTCGCCTGATCTCTACTAATAAAACAAATGTCTATGTACTCTTTCTTGTTTGATTCCGTTTTGAGGTTAACTGTGGTGTATAGTATTTCAGTCCTTGATTAATCATTTTCGACAATTCAGGAATCTTTCAAGAAATACTCCAGACGTTTGCTTTTTAGCGGATTTTGCTTCCTTTTAATTCGCTGATCATTTGTTCCCTTCGTTCAATCGTGATTCAAATTACCTACACGGTATACATTTGCGGGAAGGCATGGGAGAAAGGGAGCCGGAGCGGCCACCGCTGCAGCGGTTCGCTTTTAGTTGACCCTTACTGCTGCTTGGAGCGCTGCGGTCGCGCTCGAAAACCCGCTAACAGGTTTTAACACGGGCGGAGATAGGAAGTCGGCAGTTCTTAGTTATATCTTCGTCCATGGCTCGGAATGGTCTTAAAATTTTCCTTAGGATTTGATCTAGAACGCAACGTTCTTACATTTTCGAAAAGTTAACTCTAGCTCTCGCAATTAATGATTAAAGGCGGAAAAAGCATGGTTTCAGGACCGCGGAACAGTGGCGTTATCTAGCGGATGAGAATCTTACTACAGGTCGCTGAGGATTCACCTTAAAACGCAACGCCGATCGCGTTCCCCAAACGAACTCTTTTAGCGGACCGAAACATCAACAATAACAGGATTGGAAATTTGAAATCATCTAAATGCATTTTAAATCGCAGAATACACGAAACATGGACACAATCCTCTGATATAAAACCCCAATATCTCATACAGAAAATTTCGTTGAGGTCTGATCCAAATTAGTAACGTAATTACATTCCCAAAAATGCTTAACCTCAATCTTGGCCAAAAACTCCCGCCACAAAGAAAAAGCGACAAATTGGGAGGACACCGGATTGGCGGAATCACATGGGTCAATCGGTCCTCGAGGACCCGTTCTCGATACTGAAACCAAGCGATCCCCCGAGCGGACCCCCGAACCATGCCGTTCCTATAAGAAAAGCATTATTGACCTTGTAGAAACGATTTCAATAGAGCATGACACTCATGCTCTAAAAAAATTGAAACGTTTTGAATAAAACACAGCTTACTTAACACAATATCTCTGTGTTTTAATTGAAATGCGTAGGTATTTTAAATCGTGCGGTATGCCCTCTGTTACGTAAATAATTAGTAGATATAATAATAGAATGTTGATTTACAGTCTATTAAATCAATGTTTGATAATAATGACTTACACAAGTAAGATTTTATTGCTGATTTATTATTATTTATTATTATTATTATTATTATTATTATTATTATTATTATTATTTATTTATTTATTATTGCTGATTTATTTATTGTTATAATCGACGGAGAGGATTATTAGATGCTTAATTTTAGTCGTGGTGTAACAGATTGAGATTAATTTCACATAGAGGTTGCTATAGAAAGGTTATTTAAAAACACATATGATTAAATAAGCGGGAAAACTGCTTGACACCCCCCCCCCATCTATTTGTTATAGTGTCTTTGTGTAGGATTAAATAAGAGGACCACAAATGGAGCTGTTGAACACTTTTGCTATAAGCGATTTAGTAGTCGATTCTGGTGTAAAAACCTCAAAAAGTAACGATGTCAGCTCTGAAAATTTCTGGAATCCACTCCTGAACTCAGTAAACGCTTTTATTTGCGCGGGCAAAATGATGGCTGAGGGCAGTAATGATGGAAGATTCCTATCCTAATTTCGTCACTCTCTCTATGCTGACGAGGATGATTCACAGAGTAATTATAGTCACCAGAGTAGTGATCCACATCCGGTGAATGGTACCGTGACATCTTGTGACACCGGTGACAAATGAAAGTCATCTCTTATTGGTCACTTCTTGATGGAGTTACAGTCTTGTTAGATGGAAATCTCCCATTATTACTGCCCTCAGCCACCATTACACCCGCGCAAATAAAAGCGTTTATTGAGTTTAGGAGTGGATTTCGGAAGTTGTCAGTGTTGCCATCGTTATTTTTGGAGGTTTTGAAAATTCAAAATTAGCGAAAATACACGCGAAAACAAGTAGCTGGATGACGTATGTCATCCACGCTACCACTCGAGGGTTAAAAAAGAACGCAAGAACAAACCTATCACTCTTGTTATAAACTTTTTGCTATACTGTATGATGCTTTTAACCCCCGAGTTTTGGTCATAGATCCATTATTTTCTCCCATTGTGTGACAGTCGACGGATGTCGGCTCAGAGCAGAAAGCCGTGCTAAGGGCGAGGGGGCCGATGAGCCCGAAACCTGTCGTCAGTTGCCCCCCCCCCCCCCCCCCTCTCTCTCTCTCTCTCTGTCTCTCTCTCTCTCTCTCTCTCTCTCTCTCTCTCTCTCTCTCTCTCTCTCTCTCTCTCTCTCTCTCTCTCTCTCTCTCTCTCTCTCTCTCTCTCTCTCTCTCTATTTCTCTCTATTTCTCTCTCTTTCTCTCTCTCTCTCTCTCTCTCTCTCTCTCTCTCTCTCTCTCTCTCTCTCTCTCTCTCTCTCTCTCTCTCTCTCTCTCTCTCTCTCTCCCTCTCCCTCTCTCTCTGAACAATCCTTATCCACTCCTTCAAGCGCAGCCTCTCGAGATGGTTCCTATATCCTATCGACGAGGCGCGATGTTTTGCAGGTTGCCTACCGAGTCGAGTGCTTGCCGCTCTCATTTATGTGCTCGGTGAGTTTTGAAATCACAATTTGTGATCTTCTTTTTCCTACTTATCTTGGTCCTGAGCACTGAGCAGTTCTTTAAAGCAGGCCTTTGATATGCTGATACATGGTTTTGCACTTAGACCATCGATATATATGTATAGGTAAACTCAAGGGCGTATTCAGAACGGAGTGGGCGATGGGGAAGGAGGGATATGAGCCCTTTTGAGTTCTGATCGGTCAGTATTTTTTTAATCACTATCATAGAGATATTTATCGAGTCTTTTTTCAGCATATACTTACTTGTTTATTTATTCATGATTTCTTTTTTTTATCTTTCAAAATATTACAATCAATACATTCTATTAATTCTAAGTGTGGCAGCACCTTATCAGAAAGTAGTTTCGTATGTCGGCGAAACGACAAATGTTGTTTCTTTTGATCTGCTGATCAATTTAAAGAAAAGAAAACGGGAGCGTAAAATTTATTTGTTTTGATCCACGTTTTCGATCCACGTTATTGATCCACGTTTTCTGCTTTTGTCGGCCATCTTGCCTGCAGTGATTTTGAACTGCGCGCCATTGAATTTGTGGCGCAAAGTCAGATGAGCATACCTCTTTAATCTATAACCTTGAGTAACTCCCATAGGCGCCCAGAGACAAATAGCGAGACGGAGCACTAACTGGCTGCAGCAGAGGCACTCTGAATTCTCGCGGATTCAACAAAACAACAGTCAACGTCGCACGGTGTTGAATGGTGAGCTCCCTCCTCTTCACTTCCCGCCCATCCCCCCGTGTTTTCCGAATGTCACCATTCAACACCATGCGACATCTCAAGGTGTTGACTGTTGTTTCACATGTTATTTTGTTGAATCCCGAAAATTCAGTGTGCCTCAAATCTTCCCTATGTATTTTAACGTAGTGCTCCGTCTCTATTTGTCTCTGTAGGCGCCCGTGTAAAGTCCCGACCACTGTGACCTAATTTCAAAATCGTACGGATTCCGTTACGTTCTATACCTGAGATTGAATATACGCTTTTTCAACTTGAATCTGGTAAGGACTTTTGGGACACACTGTGTATAAGCATACGTACATACTAATAATAAGGAGTAATAAAATTATGAACTCACTTCTCCATCTCGTCGCACTCCAATTGCCTCAATGATGAGAAAACGAGTCGGATCATCCGGTTTGCAGCTCCACCTCCATACCGGATTCGCTGCAGTTTCCGAGAAAACGGTGATCAAATCCGAACGGTAGATCCTTGCCTACTCCCGCTGCAGCCCGGAGCACTGATCAGCGTAACTTAAGAGAATCATGCCGCCGCATTGCGAATCCTCCCACCGCGCCTCAAGTAATCTCCATACAAATATACCTCTGGTTTTTAGGAGCGAGGGCGCGAGAAATCGCAAACAAATTGCACTTTATGTTATGGAGTAATTTCCGGTGAAAATATTCTACTCCATAGATGCAGATAACCGTATGCAGTGATTACGGTTGCGCAACCAAACGCGACGCGAACGTGACGCAATGGACGTTAAAATATAGTTTTTCCGCCAATTTCATCATCTTGTGTTTTTGTCTTCCTAGAAATATCCTCACCATGGCAACCACTAGACAGACAATTTCGTTTATTCTTCGTACTCCTTTGATCAAAAATTAGATCTCTTCCACGAATAGCAACTTCGCCACAGCTGCCGTTCTGCGTACAATGGAGCTGTTGCAAACTTTTGCTACAGGCTTATTAATAGTTGATTAAGGGGTAATACCCAAGAAAAATAACGATTAGCTAACTAAAAAATCACGAAATCCACTCCTAAACTCACAAAATGCTTTTAAACGCGAGACCGTAATGGCGGCCGAAGCCGCGGTTTTCTTATGGCAATTGTATGCTTCTTCTTCTTCTTGTGTGGTGTTGCGAGAACAACTCGTGTAGATGGCGCTGATTGAAGATAGGGAACCTCAATGAAAACCGCGGCCCCGGCCGCCATTACAGTCTCGCGTTTAAAAGCATTTTGTGAGTTTAGGAGTGGATTTCGTGATTTTTTAGTGCGCTAATCGTTATTTCTACAGGTTAGTACCCCATACTCAACTATTAATAAGCCTGTAGCAAAAGTTTGCAACAGCTCCATTAATCGCATTTATCCATTCACCAATAAGTTCAACTATTGAGAAAAGATTACACAATTCAGTTCAGTGCATGACTGTAATGCACGAAAATACTCGCATCTGTAATCTTTTCTCAATCGGTGGAGTTGTCGATGACTTTAAAAAAAAAAAAAAAAAACTTTCCACCAACTGAGAAAAGATTACAGATAAGAGCATTTTCGTGTATTCCAGTCATACACTGAGCTGAACTGTGTAATCTTTTCTTAACCGGTGGAATCATCGGTGAATTGAAAGATGTCATTAATTATACGCGAAACGGCAGCTCTGTTAACTTTGCCAATGTTAAATCTATTGATACAAATACTCCTTTTTCTCTGGAACCATAAGTAATAAATATTTTAGATTTTAGAGCTCAACCTTTCAGCTATAATATCAGTCAGCAGAGGTATGTATTAGCAGCGCAATTTGAAGATCTTTATAGGAAAAGGGGATAGCCAGAAACTTTTTCAACTCTTTTTAGAAATACTCAATTCTGCTTCGAGATCAATTTCAGATTCAGTCCATCTTCGCATCTCCGAGAAAAAAAATTGCTGTTAATTTATAACTGGTATTACGTTTTGAAAAGTGTATTAAACATACTTTTTGTTAAAGTATACGGAATTTATAGTTAAAGTAACCGATGTCAGTTACATTTACCGGAATTCCAGTCAATTTAACAAGAATTCTCTTTAATACTTTCTTAAATGGAATTTTAATTGTAACAGGAAATTATTTTCAGCGCAATAGCATGCAGGCTGTAAGTTCATTCACATGTTCCGTTTCACAGTTTCCAGGTCTCTGGAAGTCGTCGGATTCACTTTCAAAATCAAGATTAATAAAAAAAGCGACCAAGCTAATTTGTTTCCAACATTGCAAATTAAAGTAAGTTATGTTTCTTATTTTTGTGATATTCCCCTAAAAACAAACTTAAACTGTCGTTAGCATCCTAGCATCCATCAAACAACCATGTTCCATCTTCAAGGAACTCGCAGCAATTTTTTCAAAATCGTAAAATACACACCAAGAGCTGCGAATCTAATTAGTTTTCAAAAGGTTCAAAGTATGCTACGTTTCTTATTTTCATGCTTTTCCCTTGAAATCAACTTGAATCATCATGACAGTCTATCAAACAAAGCTTGCCCCACCTCCAGGGGACTCGAAACATTTTTTTTCTAAATCAAAAGATACACAAGAGATATCAAGCAAATTTGTTTCCATTTTCAAAGAAAGCCATGTTTCTTAATTATTAATGTTTAAAGTAGGTAAGCTACGTTCCTTATTTTCGTAATTTTCTTTTGAAAATCAACTTGCAATATAATGAATATCCATCAACAGCCCATGCCTTTTCTTCAGGGGTAACGAAACAAGTTTAACCCTTCACTGCATGGGGTTCCTCTCAAGAAACAAATTGCTTAAACGCTCGTATAAAATACAGGTTTTGAGATACGACTTCGGCGCATGGTGTGTCAACGCGGGAAAAGATATGTTTTGAGCTCATACAATTTTTTTTTTTGGCTAAAAGAAAACATCATGCAGTGAAGGGTTCGTGATCGAAATCATGCCAGGGGGAAAATTTACCCCCATCCAAATTGACCACATTTTGATTATATTTATGAATTTTCCGGCATTGGCTTTTTGAAAAATCCAATTGAAGTAAAAAAATTTTTTTTTTGGAAATTTAAAAAAAAAAAAAAAAAAAAGCAGGGAAAATTCCAACACGCAGGTGTTGGAAAAGCGTGCCACTAAAGTCTGAACAGTTTTAATGCTTTTGCTAGCAATGATAATAATTAGACAGCATTCAACATGGAGCTGATCTCGAGAAAATTGAGTCCAAAGTTGAAGAGCTAGCATTGAAACAAAAAACTTGGAATTACTTACGTTTTGATTCCATTCAACTACCGTGTTGTGTTTTTGCATTTCAACACCGGAAAAGTGGAATTTACTATGTAGGAAAGGTACTTAATTTTTAGCGTTTAAAGTGACTTGGTTCCTTTCTTCTTTTTTTTGGCATAATCACGAAAAACGAAACTCTAAGAGAAACCAAACGGCAGAGTTGGTTTACACTGTTGATTATTTTAAAATCCGTTAATCCGGACTTAAGTCCGTTCCCAATTCTATAAAAGGAACCAGTGGCGGCTCGTGCAATGTGGCAACAGTGGAATCCCTCCATTTAAACCTACGTAAAACAATCGATCTTCAGGAGGTGCAATGCACCCCCAAGATATCGATACTTTTGCATAGGTTTAAATGGTAAAAAGCATGGTTGCCAAATCGCACGAGCCGCCACTGAAAGGAACCAAGTCGGAGTTGGTTCCTTACGTGACTCGGATTAAGGTTTAACCTAATCAGCCAAAGGAACCAAGTTCTCATTTTATTTCATCATATGGACAATGACATCAATGAGGCTCACCAGCTCACTTTTACCTGGAATTTTGACGGGAAATAGTTGTTATTACAGAAGAAGCACTTGTTGCTTCGAGATTCAGTATTGCTAGCTCTATCAATCAATAACTCAATTTTATCAAAAATGTCACTCGGTTCTTTTGTGACAAGTGCTGTCCAATTGAGCTTATTTGGTGAGAAATTATGAAAAAAATAAATTTAGATCAGATGTATCTATAAGGAGATGAGTCAAAGGCGTTGTTTTTTGTGTTTGTTTTTTGTTTTTTGTTTTCAAAACTTTGGAGGGCTCTAGCTCAGAAGAGAAACATTTGCAGCACATACTCATGTAGGAAAATAAAGTCTTATATATATGTATGTTGACCCCAAAAATACACTCCATTAGTTTGGCACTCAAGTTTTGAAACACCCTGTTCTTGATATTTTGCTCCCCCCCCCGCCCCTTCACAAAAGACAACATCTTGACCATGCACATTTTTAAAATCACAGTTTGACTGTAGAGATATTTTCTCTCTCCCCCCCCTTAACGAAAAAGGGGAGAATGGGTCACCTATCTCTGATGTTCGTCGTGCGCGTGCACAGATTGTTCGGCTTTACGACTGCAATTTTGGCTTTCTTTATAATGCGTTTTTTGGGTTTATTAGTGGATTTTATGACTATTTGATGCCGCCAATGTAATTTTCAGACAATTTTACATCAGAATCAAAACTCTATAGCACTGTAGCAAAAGTTTGCAACGAACCCATTGAAAGCTGAAAAGAGAAAATTATTTGATAAGGCTCGATCTTTTTTACCCACATAAACTATAGACAATAGATATTTCTAAATCCCTCCACCTTTTAAACGGCTTGTTCAGGGATCAAACATGAGGTTGCGTTCTTTTGAAGTCAAAAAGTGTCATATTCGGAAAAGCCGTGATTCTAAATAATAAACAGTTTTTTTTATCTTTTTTTCCGTTTTAGGTGCTGTCAGCACTTGTTGCGATTGTCACGATGTAGATACGTAATATGCATAAATGGAACACTTGCGAATTCATGAAACAATAATCCTTTAATATACAGAACTCACCATTTCAAGTGCCCTTTACACATCAAGCATTCTAGGGGTATAGATTAGTAGGTGTGGAGGTTTAAGAGGTTTGTGGATTTTAATTCCCCCTCTCCCCATTTATTTTCTTGAAAAGTATCGAAAGTTTACAGTTAAAACTATGCCATTATTCACTATAACGCATTGTCATATTATTTCTTTTTTTTTTTCTGTTGCCGTCGGTCGATATCATTTTTCGTGTTGGAAAAGCAAAGTTCCATATGGACCTATAGTTTCCAAAATTTGAAGAAGCTTCCAGTGAAAAATTTTGTACACGCAACGAACTTTTTAGGATAGGTAAATAAGTTATTCCAGAGTCAATTCCATAGCCGCAGCGAGGAAGCTGTCCAGGGGTGGAAGACACGTGACAGCCCCTCTCACTTTTTAGAGCAATTAATGCGAATTTAACCCCTCTGGCTCCCTGTGTTCTGGATTTTAAACACCTATTTTTCAACAAAACGCCAAAAATGTCTTCAAAAATCCCTTGATTCCATCGACGCTCATTGAGGGGCTTTCAATTTGCCGATCCCCCAGAATATCAAATGTTTCGATGCAAAGACCTGTTTAGTGTGACGTCATGAAAAAAATTGGTTCCAAACAAAGGCCCCGTCTCACTCGCTCTCGTGGGTTTTCCCATACGAAACACAGTCCAAATTTTCAAATACAAGTGCTAGTAAACAACACGTTCTTTACACGTTGTGTTTATCACACCATTGGGTTCCACGTCCCTTACAAAAATTTCCGATTGTTTCGAAAAATTTTCCGATTGGATATATATTCCCGCGCTTTATTTCCCATAGAAATAATCGAAATTCCATAGAGACAATCGGAATTCGTGTAGATTAAAGCGCGCTGACTACAGCAACGATAGGTCTCATGATTGAAATAAGGCGAAATCATCTATGGTTCTATTCTTACAGTTTTAACAGCCACTTTTTTCTCAGTGATAAAATATGAGCCCGCTATCACAAACTTTTTGAAACATCGCGCATCGATGCACAATCACAGTTATATCGAAGAGAGTCCTATGTTTTGTCCTTGTCACACTCACAGTTTTTTAAGAGCACAAAATTCTAGGATATAGGCTCATCAGCACCATCACGGCATGTGTTGTACCTCGAACAATAGCTTCGATACGAAGAGAAGTTAGAATGATTGAGTGTCATGGCGGTGATACTACCATAAGAGACCGTGAGTAAGACAAGGACAAAACGTAGAACGTCTTTCGGTATAACTGTGATTGTAAATTCGCTTGTGATCTTTTAGGAATTATGTTACAGTGAAAAGATACTTTAAGGCAAGTGGAATCTAATGGTGCAATAAAATTTGAGAAAACTGTTGGTTAACTAGCATGAATTCGCGTTCGAAAATTTGGATCTGGTAAATCCACGAGAGTGAGCGAGATAGAGCATTTGTTTGGAAATAATTCTGATCGTGACGTCATCACTAAACAGGTCTACATTAGGATATGAATGAGCCTCTCTCTTTTCTATACCCCTCCCGCTCTTCATCAATACCTCGTCGCTTCTTATCGATGTACCCTCGTCAAGCAGATTTTGACACATTTACGACCGCTTAATGCACCGTGAAGAAATCTTGTGACCGGTGGAGCCCAAAGGCGAGGGGCAAAGAGGGTTCCTGCGGGAGATGTTTCCACCCCCCTCCTGCCTTTGAATTTTGACTCATAGGTTGGCACAAATGACTTAGGTTGCTGGACCTGTATGGAATTCTCGTTCAAAGGAATTCGACTTTGACGCTTAATAACTTATTGAAATTAACAGGAATACCAAAACTTTTACAATTTTAAGAAAATAGACGCCGAGACCTCCTGGATTGCAGAAATAAATTAACGATTAATGAAACCAGTTTTAAGAAAACACGTTTTTAATTTTTCAAACCTTTCCCGCCAAGGTTTTGCCATAAGCAAAGCATTGGACTTATATATTAGATATGAAAATGAAAACAAGAAGCGCACCGTATATATACGGCACGCTTAAAATCCCGCCATTTCTTATGGTGTTATATCACTTGGAAAAAACGAGTAAAAAATAGAAAAAAGAGAATTTTGACCGAAAAACCGTCAAATTATTTTTTTCACTATTTTCCCCATATATTTGACCACCTAATACATTGAAAAATCCACAATTGCTTGAGAAAAAAAAAATCATGCAGTGAAGGGTTAATACGCTTTTCACGAACCTTTAAAAATGAGGTTTATGTGTGTACTGTGTATTCAACAGCAAGTGGGTTATAACGACGGTAAAAATACATAGAAGCAACGGAAGGAGAAAAGGACCCTCGAGAAGAGAAGGATGGAGCAACTTTTTTTTTTACCTTTTTTTGGTGAGCCAACATTCCCGGCGAGAGGTTTCAAGCTCTTCGGAAAAAGTCCAACTTTTAACATATTAGCTCGAGTCGGACAGCTATGATAAATTATTCAGGAAGACTTAAAAATTTCATTTAAAGGTAAGAATGGTTGTCGGATTTTGTGTAACAAAATCGTCAGATTTTTCATACGAATCAATTAAATGTATCGACGATTTCCAAGTGAGATTCGGCAACAGAGGACTTGAAAAGGGAGACTAAAAATAACCATATACTTTTCACTCCCCCGACCCCGCCATGGGCGCCATGTATAGTCACGTCATTTGCCACCATGCCCAATAGGTGCTAAAGCGGTAGTTTCCCCCTCTCCTCTTCCTTTTAAGCGAAAGAATAAAGTATTGACAACTAAAATTGTATCAATCAATGTTCAACAAGTGTTTAAGATTATTTTCATCGCTAATGCTTTGAAGTTTGTAACACATTACTCGCATCTGTGAACAAAATCGATCGGGGAGTAAAGTTCTTTTCTTTCCCCTTATTTTTTTTTTTCCTTTTTTTTCTATTTATCTAAAAACAGTAACGGGTGTAAATTACGCAAAAGAGCGAGGTTTACTAGAAAGGAAAATAACGTTCGCAAGTAGTTAGCGAAATGAGTTGGATAATTCCGTGATATCGCTTCGCTTTTGCTAAATTTGAAACATTTTGGACTGAAACATTTTTTTTTTTTTTTTTTTTTTTTTTTTTAAACATTTTTTTGCGAAGGGTGGTCCAATGATTCTAACGAGATCTACATTTATCTAGAGAGGCAGTCTAAAATGGGTAACCTGCGTGAATGGAGAATTTTTGGGATATTTTTAAGGTGTATTTTTCTCCATATATTCCAACGAGCTATAGCGATAGAGAGGATTTGTGGGGCGCAATGTTGAAACTTCTCGAGGATAGATGTAATGGAAATCTCTTATGGACGTTTTTCACAAGGGCTCGGTTTGTTTGTCTCAAATTTTGTAACCTTTAAATAAAAAAATAAAAAAAATAAAAAATGACAAATACATATTCGAAATAGACGGTTTTAGTGCGAAGTCAACGGTTACCCAACAACCACAACAATGCACTCATCGATCGCAATCAGTTGTGATAAAACTCGCGTAGCGTTCCAAACTATCTCACTCACTAACCCGTGACCCCCATGTATATCCATGTCTTTCTAGTATCGAAATTCGTATACAGGGCCTTGTTTTACGACATATTATTATCAAAATCGCTTTGAAATGCCTCGATAAATTAATTTCTGCCATAAAGTTTCACAAAATAAGTCTCTATATACGTTTTTTTAAATTAGAGTGAGATGGCAGTACATAGGGGTCACGTGAGAGCGAGAGAGACGAACTGGCTTTGTTTGGAACGCTCATCACCGACAGTCGCCGTTACTTACTAAAATCCTCCCTGGTAAAAATGGCAAGTAAAAGTTAATACAAGCTCTACTAACGTTGATACAGTTTTTACTAACATGTACTCACTTTGTTACAAAAGATAGTAGAAGTTAGTAGGAAGTTAGTAGAGCCTGTTTACCATTTTTACCAGGGCTCTATTGGTTATAAACGAAAGTACAAGTGTTTTAGAGTGGATATCTGGACACGGAAATCGATACAACTGTTTCTTCGAGAAGGATTTGCTCGATGAAGAAACTGAAACATAATGGAAATAAGCTAAATTTTCTCACCTGGATACAGTCGTATTAAAATTTTGTGTCCAGGTTGCCACTGTGAAACACTTGCACTTTCGTTTAAAACCATTTTTCACTGGATTAATTACAACTTTTGATTTAAGGTTAAATAATGAGGTAAACAAACCAGATTCAGATCGCTCATGCTGTTACACTTTGAGATAGGACATAACATGTCAGTGGCGGCTCGTGAAATTTGGCAACAGTGTCCTCCTCTCATTTAACCAATGTAAAACAATCGATACTTCCGGAGGCTGTCAGCCTCCTCAAGAATCGATTCTTTTACATAAGTTTAAATGGAAAATTGCACGGATGCCAAATCGCACGAGCCGCCACTGTAACATGTATCAGCCTCTCTATCGCTATTGCTCATTGCCTTAAACCCAAAAATCCTCCATGGTGGTTATACGCAGGTTATCCATTAGACCAGTGGCGTCGCGTGCTATCTGGCAACAATGCAACTGCTCCATTTAAACTCATTAAATTTATCGAATTTTCCTTGTGCACTGTGCACCCCCTGAATTCGATCTTTTACATGAGTCTAAATAGATAGAATACATTGTTGCCAAATTGCACGCGACGCGACGCCACTGCATTAGACTGCCTCTCTAGATAAGTGTATAACTCGTTGTCGGAGGGTGATCAAATGATTAACTGGCTTCTAAACAGATTGACAGATCGATTTGAAAGCAGGCAGCCAAGTTATGCTTTGCCCTATTCGTTTTCGACAGTGGTGGCGGCTTATGTAATTTGGCAACAGTGCTTTTTCACAGAAAATTGAATGTGAAACAATCGATTCTCCAGGAGGCTATAGTACAGCCTCTTCAGGAATCGATTGTTTTGCCAACGTTTAAATGGAAAAATTTCATAATTGCCCAACCGCACAAGCTGACAATGTGGAGAAATGATTCCAGTGGCAAAAGAAGAAATTGTAGATTCGATCACTTCCTTTGCATGCAGTCTTCCATAGGCGAATCCAGCAATCTGGCAACTGCGCATTCTTCCTTTTTGAATGCATGATAAACAATCGATTCTTGAAGGGGCCATGGCCATATGACTGATCGATTATTTGTCATGCAATCAAATAGGATGAATACACTGTTGTCAGATTGCTGGATCCGCCTATGCGGTCTTCATGTTTTGATTGACTCTTTTAATCTTTCCGGGCACCGATGGAACCATCGTTGGAAAAAGGAATTCTGCAAAGTTCTGTGAAACGGCAGCATTCTTATATGTATTAGTATTCATACACATATTTTTAAAAGATTGGTAGGTAACTATTCGTACTCCGTGGAGTTGATTTTGCCTACATCAAAAAATGAAGGCACTTTAAGATGTATCCGCGCCTCTCAGTTTTTAGTGGTGTTTTATTTAGCTTCATTTTGTCCCAATGTCTTCTAATATTTTTATAAAATAGCCTCGTCATTGGTGTTCGATGATCCATCGGATGTATTAAATTACTGTTGATTTGCGCCATCATTATATTTTCTAATTCTTTTTTTCTTTCTCAGAAAAAAAAAATCTCATTCTAAAATTGCACATATTCTAAATTGCTTATTTTGCGAATTTTGTTTTGGCGACACATGCATGACGATTCAAGATGAAAGCACGTACCATGACTTTCAAAAAAAAAGTATTCCAGTAGAAATATTCATTCTCCATTCCTCGACCAGTTTAAAAAAAAAAAAATTGCAGGTTTCAGGTACCTACTTCAGAGTTTAACAGCATTGCCACTTGAAAGAATGCCTAAAAAAATCTAAAACTTTTAGAAAAATAATGGACAACATAATCAAGGACCGTTTCGATAAGGACCATTACTATGACCATTTGAAGGTCATAGTACAATGTGGCTGTTGCACACTTTTGACATAAGCGATTTAATAGTCGATTATGGTGTAAAAACCTCAAAAAATAACGTTGGCAGCACTAAAAACTTCCGATATCCACTCCTAAACTCAATGAACGCTTTTATTTGCGCGGGCGCAATGGTGGCTGAGGGCAGTAAAAATGGGAGATTCCCATCTAACAATACTGTAACTCCATCAAAAAGTGACCAATAAGAGACGACTTTCCTTTGACACCGGTGTCACTATGTGTTGCGGTACCATTCATCGGATGTGGATCATCACTCTGATGACTAATTACTCTGTGAATCATCCTTGTCAGCATAGAAAGAGTGGCGAAATTAAGATAGGAATCTCTCATCATGACTGCCCTCAGCCATCATTGCGCCCGCACAAATAAAAGCGTTTATTGAGTTCAGGAGTGGATTTCGGAAGTTTTCAGTGCTAATACTGTTATTTTTTGAGGTTTTTACACCAGAATCGACTATTGAATCGCTTATAGAAAAAGTGTGCAACAGCTCCATTTGCCCTGGGGCCTCGCTTACCAATTAATTTAATACATGGAAAAAAAACTACGGTGAAATTAACCATACGATAGCTGATTTTGGCACCTGCTAGATGTTATGGCAATGCTAACCAAAAGTATACTATGTTTTGACTAGGTACTAGGTGATGTTACTTGATTGCATGTCGAATTTACTCAAAGTATCGGTAAATGTACCATACTTCTGGTCAAGTTTACCATAACATCTAGCAGGTGCCAAAATCAGCTATCGTATGGTTAATTTCACTAATCTTTTTTTTTCCCTGTATCAGGGGAAGGTGTAAAGTTCGTTTTAGAAGTGAGATTGGAGCTAATCACCTGTGATCTTTTGAATTTTTCGAATGCTTTTTACCTTTGATTGAGATGAAATTAAATAAAAGTGGATTGAAAATGTTTGTTCAGAAATTTGAAACGCTTTGAAATAAAAATGTAATGTTACCCGATAGTATTTTTCATTTTGGAGAAATTGAAAAATGTCATCCATCTGCCAAATATTACACGTCAACTGAAACGAGTTAACACCAAAGCATTACACCAAAGTCAATACAATAGCCAAAGATTACAGGTCGACTGAAACGAGTTCCAGCGATAGCATCACATTAGGACGTACCGCACCGCGAATGTGTGAGAGAGAGATGGTTGAATATCAGCTCTCGTATAGGAAGAGGTCAGCTTTTTTCACGAATTTTAATTACCGTTCGGTACTGTCAACTTTTTGTTCTGTAATCCGCGTAGGAGTCCTCAAAGTCGATAAACTTTCGACAGAACATTTGTACGATGAAAATTTCGAACGTTCACTGAGGAATACGGTAAAACCGTGTTTCGAAATCGCGGTGGTGAATATAAGCGCGGAAGCAGTAGTCGTAAACACGGGTATGGCATTACTATACGAGGCATGTTTCCGCAGTGTTGCCAAATCCACTGTAACGGGAATTTTTGCCGACGTTGAGAATGTCATAGAAATTGCATCAGAAAAACGTCTCCTTTGAGGAGGCATATTTCCAAATTAAAAGTATGTTTGAAACTTTGTTACAAAATTTTTTTATAGAAAAATTTGTTTTTTTTTTGGAGAAATAACGAACGTCCCTTTGCCATAAGCTAAGTATATGTATAAGGATGTCTCCTTGAGCCGATTCATCTTCCTCGCCTGCTCACATGACCATTATTGACCATATACTCTTTCATATACAGTTACTTACTCTACTGAAACGGGATATAGCTATAGCTATAGAGTTCTTTAACCCATATATGCCCAACTTTTTTTGAACATATTATGTGTTTTTTTGTGTTTTCCTCAGAAAACACCACCTTATAGTTAACAAAATTTAAAATTTAAAAATTGTGAAATTTTCTGGTCCCGCTAAATTGTAGGTGCTGAATGATCACAATATTGATTTTTGAGTTAAATTGGTCTAAATTTACTGTAATTTGGTCCCCCCAAAAAAAAAAAAAACATTTTAAGTGGGTCGTTAACGACCCAATGGGCCTATATGGGTTAACATGGGGAGCATAGGGCATGCTGGGTCTCTCTCTTTGTCTCTGAAACTGCCACTCTAAATAAATGTATAACTCGTTGACTGAAATTCGACAATTTCACTGTCGGTCTGACAACAACGGTTGATGCTATCCTTCCTCACCAGTCACCACACCACAGCTTACACCAAGCTTCGGTTTATCCCTTGCCTCCGTTCTGCGGAAACTATTCAGCCAAATTATATTGTTCATAAAGCTTTGTCACGGGGCATTTAAAACTTTGCTCATAAACCGCGGTCGGACAGTCAGCCAAGCCGTGCCGTGCCCGTGCCTACAAGGCTCAATGACTCTATGGCAGAGCTGCCGTTTTGCGTATATTTAATGACATTTTTCAATTCAACGATGATTCCACCGGCTCAGAAAAGATTACACATTTAAGTTCAGTGTAGGACTGTACGCCGCACTATGTGGTATTTGACCGGAAAAGTTGGCATAAACTGTTTTTTCAGTCCTAATGACTTGGAATTTGGCATCTGGAGGTATTTTTTAACGCTGAATTCAAAATTTGCATCAGTTTTTCAAAATTCAAAAATCCAAGATGGCTGCCGATAATTTTTTCGGCTAATCGGTCGGCAGCCATCTTGGATTTT
The DNA here is from genome assembly GCA_011764245.1 of Trialeurodes vaporariorum. Classification (NCBI taxonomy): domain Eukaryota; kingdom Metazoa; phylum Arthropoda; class Insecta; order Hemiptera; family Aleyrodidae; genus Trialeurodes; species Trialeurodes vaporariorum. The sequence goes on along the minus strand of VMOF01000111.1, from coordinate 23,309,839 downwards.
CGAATTTTGAAAAACAGATGCAAAAATTGAATTCAGCGTTAAAAAGTACCGGTGGATAGTGAGTTTCAAGTCATTTGGACGGTGTTGCCAAATTTCACTCGTCGCCTCTACAACACGTGAAAACGAGAATTTCGTGCAAAAACGCAAAATTCGAACTAATTTTCCTTGCAAAGCCGCATTTTTCCGCAACTTCTGACTTCAAAGCCTATTAGTACGCACGAAAGACTACCATTTCTCATATAAATACCCGCGGGATGTGGCAGGATGTTTGCACTTAAGTTCTCTTGAAAATCGGAAAATTTACGTTTTTAGCTAAAAACTTTGAAGTAGCAAAAATATATCAAATTCAAATTAAAATTGGATAAAATATAGGCATAAACTGATTGTAAATATCTTCAGGAAGACGATCCATGTACAAAAATGGTGTTCTGACTTCATTTGAAACACTTTTTTTTTTACTTTGATTCTAGTCTCGTGCTGAGGCTAAATTTAATGGTGGTAAAACTGATTTTTCCCCTGGTGGATTCTAGGTGAATTAATCTAGTTTAGACTCGCTAAATACAAGTTTCTAATTCAAAAATCTATGTAGATTCCGAATATTACAACAGTTTTTCCCAATAGCGACTTTTTTTTTTTTTTAGTTTATGCCAGCTTTTTTTGTCAAATACCACATAGTGCGCCGTACGGCACAAAAATACTTTGAGCTATAATCATTTCTCAATCGGTGGAAACGCCGTTAATTAACCAAAATATCCGCAAAGTTTTTTAAAGTCGACGACTCCACCGGTTGAGAAAAGATTACAAATTCGAGTATTTGCGTGCATTACGGTCATGCGCTGAACTGAACTGAGTAATCTTTTCTCAACCGGCGGAATCATCGGTGAATTGAAAAATGCCATTAATTATACGAAAAACGGCAGCTCTGCTATGCCTCTCCGTGTTGGATGTTTTTGCAACCACGAGAGAGCGACTCCCACTTTTTTTTTCTTTTTATTCATTTTATTTTATTCACTTATTTATTTTTTTTCTGTCTTTGAAATCCATCAAAACTTTATGACAATTCACGCAGATGACGCGCTGTTAGTGTTAAACTCGAAACGAAGGGCTTGACAATCCACGGCCACACGAGTGGGAATACAGAGGGGGACTCGAACTGCGTCGTTCGTTGAATCAGTGAAGATCGTAAAATTTTGGTTTATTTCTTTTTGAGTGGCTCTTTTTCTTCAAAACTGAGCTGGAAAAGTGGTTTTCTATTTCGATCGTGGTATATATATTTATGGACGGAAATTACAATTTTTTTTTACGATGAAGATGTACAGAATGAGTTGCCACCATTAAGTTATTCGTCTTCATCTAGTAGTACGTCTAGGGGAAGGGCGGAGGGGGTGTAAAAACTAATGACAATTTCCTCCCATTACCCATAGTTTTCTGGTTGCGCTGCTTTCCACTGCTAAAGCTTCCATCAGAAGGAAGTAGCAATCAGGACTGTTTAAAGGTTGCCCAAAGTTATGAAATTGGAGCGGATTTTCTTGCTCGAACAAATGTATCTTACTGCATTAAGTTTTCTTTCAAAATCTAACCTTCTCTCAAAAATGTATAATAATCATACGTATACTCTAGTCTTGATTTCAAATGTTTGCCAATCCTTAACCTTCAACATTTTATGATAAGAAAAAGCGAAAAAAAAAAACTGTTACGGATTGCGCTAGGAAAGATAAACGTAGGTATACCAATCCCTGGTAAACGTGTTCCATGAATTTCCATGACCAAATGACCAAATGACCAAAATTCCGTGGAATTTTGGTCATTTGGCTGTTATTTTTCCATGGAATTTCATAGAATTTCGTGGACCATTCATGGGATTCTATGAGGTTTTTATTATGAAATTTCATGGAAAAATAATATAATTAGCCCACGGAAATATAATACCTACGGAATCTTGATCATGGAAATTCACAGAACTCTTTCACCAGGGATTCCAAACCCTTAAAAATATTTAAAACCTTGGAAATCTCAGTCTCCAAAGGTGGCTACTTTGATTTCTATTGGGAGTGCTGAGCATTCCAAAATCAATTTTTGTTGAGTAAAATGTGGCTCGTTTATTGCATTGGAGGTAATCTCCGTTCCTTGGTAACCTATTCCATTAGAGAACCTACGGTAAACAAAATGACCCCCCCCCCCCCCCGGAGGAACTTACTCATAATAAAGTGATACACAAGGCACATTAACAAATGATAACAAGTAAATTTATTTTTACATTACATTAAAAACAAAAAATAAGTTAAAAATGTGACAATTGAAGTAATTTTGTTAACAGGTTCATGACAATATTACGAGTAGGTAGGTACAAAAAATTGGCCACATCAAAAAAAAAGGAGGAGATATTAAATCTTAATAGGTTTTACAAAACTGTTGATTATATGTTCGGCTCAGCAAAAATCTTTACTTAAAGTACATATCTATTGAACGAAACTTTACCAAATGTACACGGCATAAATCTTATGGAAAGGTGTGCAAATAGGTAAATTGGTATATATGTGACGAGACATGGGCGTATAGGGGGAAGTGAAGCTGTATCAACCTCTTAAATGACGTAGGTATTCTTCTTCGTTCCCTATGCTATTTACTTATTAACACAAAGAAAGAGAATAAAACCAAAAGAATAAACGTGCTCAAATTTTGTATGGAATAGACGTTTATTTGCACAATAAATGAAACTATATTCGTTTCCTAAACAAAGAGCTGTAAGGGCAATTTTAACAAGTATGCTTTAAGCGCGTCTAAAATCTCTGTTAAACAACCTAACCACTCATCGGAGCGTCCGTTTAGTCATTTGGTGCGTCTTCGTTACTTTGTCAAATCCCGATTCTCAAAAAATTCAACAAAATTAAAAATAAAAAAAATAAAAAACAAGTTGGAACTTGCAACACTGGAACAGTGTTAGCAAAGAGAGCATGAGTGTCGGCCGTAAATCATTGTAAGTGTGGAGTTCCATATTGATAGTACAAAACTGCGACAAAGTCAATCGCAACGCTGCATTTGTGTTTATATAACAGTGATCGCTGTAAAAATAACTTGATAGGTCAAAGTGGGAATGAAAATTTACTTAAAGCGTGTTGAAACAGTTGTTCACGAGGCGGGGTGAATACTGTGGTTTTGAAAATCGATTTCGATAGTGATAGTTCCTATAAAATCGGATGACGCAATACCAATCCTAGCAAGCCGCAAAGTCTAGTTTAGTTATTTGGGACTTTTTTAGATTTCTCTCGCCTGAACCAAAGTCATCGGGAAAGGGAAATTCTTAATACCAATCCTAGCAAGCCGGAAAGTCTAGTCTAGTTATTTGGGACTTCTATAGAATTTTCCTCGCTTGAACCAAAGTCATCACGATGGAAATTCTTCGTCTTTATGGTTTCAGCTCTTTTTGTCTCAGATTAAAAAATGAATATTAATATTGATCAAATGTCATCCGACACTCATCAAGGCCCTTAAGGAACGTAATATGAACTTGAAAAAAGCTCATTCGATTTTTAAGGGAGCTTAAACGGTCCATGAGAGACGAAATTCGCGGATACAGAGTATCCACAGCTTATTTCAATGTTCGATCTGACAAGACCGTGCGCCTTTGAAAAATCGATATCTCGATAGTGAATCGATGTATTGCAATTCGGTTTGCACCGGTCGAAAGCGCTTGCTTGTGACTGACAACCTCGAAAATTTCAGATCCATCCGAGTTTATTTAATGACCTCACAGGACCTCTCGCGGCCGCAGTTAGACATTTCTTGTCAGAGTTACGGTAAAACGGGGAGTATTTCCCCCCTAAGATGATATTTTTGGCTCGAAACTGCATTGGGCCCTCTCGGGACATCATTGGGACCCGAAAAAAAGCGGAACCGATATAATACGGCACACGACTGGTTCGTGAGAGACGAAATTCGCCTTTTTCCAGCCTCCAGCGCCCCTCTAAGGTCGATCTGACAAGACCGCGCGCCTTTGAAAAATCGATATCTCGAGAACGAATCGATGGATTGCGCACTGCGGTTTGGATTGGGCGGTAGCTTCAGCTTTTAGATAATTCTTGAAAAAAATTCAGATCCATCCAAGTTTTTAAACGGATCTTATGGGACCTCCGCGGCCGCAGTTAGACATTGTACGTGAGACTTACGCTGGAGTTGGGGCCACGCCCCCCCCCCCGATATAGACTTTATCGGTCCGAAATTTGTCAGGGCCCTTAATGAACTTCATGTGAACTCAGAAAACTCACATATGACTTCTCACGGCGCATGCTAGGTCCATGAGAGTCGAAATTCGCGGATTTTAGAGAATCTTAGATTTCTGACCCTATACCGCGCGCCTTTGAAAAATCGATATCTCGAGAGTAAATCGATGTATCGCAATCCGGTTTGGACCGATCAAAAGAGTAAGCTTACCGGTACTCGCCTTTAAAAATTTTGGATCCATCTGATTTCATTTTGAGACCTTACTTGAGTTACTTGGATCCCAGTTGGAATTTTTTTTCGGAGTTACGCTGGCAAGGGGGTCGCTTCCTCTCTTGGAAAACTGTGGAGGGGGCCCTTTGCTGGGGCATACACTTTTTTTCACCCTTTTTTTTTTTTTTTTTTTTTTTTTTTTTTTTTTTTTTTTTTTTTTTTTTTAATTTTATATTTGTGTCTAATCTAAGTTGGGGGAGGAGGAGGAGAGTACCTGCAAGTCAACCGGCAATTTACTTTTGATAGTGGCTGCGGGTCGAGGGTGCGGATTGCGGACTTTTAACTTGTTATGGGGTTTACAGGGTGGCCGTGTCTAAACTTATGAGAAAAGAAGGCAACCACAGACCGGAAGAACGTTCAATTTCTGGTTCAGAGACCATGGACAAAGACATGGGCACCCGCAAAACAATTGCCCGGAGGGGCAACTTTTGAATGTCAATGGAAGGTCTAGGGGACACCACCTAGAGACGGGCAAGTCTAGAGAACCCCCCCCCCCCCACTTCCGCCCAAAATAGAAAATAAATCAATTATCCTTCCAAATGGTAGAAATTGTAAGTGATTGTAGCTTTTAGTTGTATCAAAAGTAATTCTATTTTCGACGTGTTTGATATTATGAATAAAGTGACAGCATCAGATGATAGAAATAGAAAAAAGCTAAGTACAACTATTCCTTCTTTATTTTCATTGTCCTGATGAATTCTAAGAGTTAACCTATTTAAATTAACAAAACCAAAACTCTTGCCTATACATTCTCTAATCATGTAATTATCGCCCCAGAGGATTCTGAATTTTCAAGGAAGTTCGCAAAATTCTCGTTGCCAACGGTAGTTGCCAATGTAGACACGTTCATACTAGTAGATTTTAAAACTTCTTTCGGCAAGGGAGATGACGGGTGGGAAGGATGATGTCGTCTGAATCAGGAGGGGGTGGGGTAAAAATCAGGGGGAGGTCTAGATCTGGGGGGAGAGGAATCCTGAAACTGAGGGGCGAGCTGTATAGTGGCAAGGGGTGATTGGGCACCACTGCTTAGGGGGGGGGCTACTTCCCGCCCTGCCCCCCCCTAAATTACGCCCCTAATTAAAATTGTAAAGTAAACTAAGAATAAAGTTTGTTAACTCTTACTCCTTTCGTTATTATTTGATCTTCGAATGTTCCGATCCTTTTTTATTGTAAAGTTTTGATTTTTCTAAATTAGGGGGGGGGGCGCCGCGCCGCCCCTCGGGGAGCGCCCATTGACAGATAAGGGAGAAAGGTAAGTGTGGGAAAGCGCACGGGAATCCGGCGTAGTGTGCCGCAAAAATTACTACCAATGGCGGATCCAGAAAATTCTTTTAGGGGGGGGGGGGGGCTTCACGCCTATGAATTTTCAAATTTGCAGGGAGGAATTTATGGGATTTTTTCTGTTGAAAAAAGGCAAAGGCTACCGTGAGTTGGGGGGGGGGGCGTGCCTTTCCCGAATCCGCCGCTGATTACCATGTAACACTGGGCCACGATGACCGATGTCGCATAAAACCAGGTAGAAGACCCGTGGAGGGCGTGGCATCCGTGATGGCTGTGAAATTGGGATGAAGTAGATGGACACACATCATTCATGCAATCTGCACAACGCGGCAAGCAACTGTTGTAGGCGTAGGTGCAGTAGTTCGTGGGAAGGGCAAAGGGGACGGGAGGTCGTCGCAAAACCATGGACGAAGATATAACTAAGGACTGCCGACTGTTGTTAGTCCTGTTTTGCTCTCGACCCCAGCGCTCCAAGCAGCGGTCAGCTGAACTACTCTTTCAAGTGAGCGATCCTGGCGATGTGTCCATGCTCACATGCTGTGCTACTGCTAAAACCGTTGTTGGAGTTGGTCTGTTATGGCATGGCTGTCAACTGTTGTCGGCGACCCAAGAGGATCAGATAACTCAGTATCTCAATGGAAGATCGAAAGCAAGGGAAATTCAGAATCAACTTTGGACAAGGTAACAGAAATCATCAGCAAATTAAAATAGTCGCTTGATCTCTACTAATAAAACAAATGTCTATGTACTCTTTCTTGTTTGATTCCGTTTTGAGGTTAACTGTGATGTATAGTATTTCAGTCCTTGATTAATCATTTTCGACAATTCAGGAATCTTTCAAGAAATACTCCAGACGTTTGCTTTTTAGCGGATTTTGCTTCCTTTTAATTCGCTGATCATTTGTTCCCTTCGTTCAATCGTGATTCAAATTACCTACACGGTATACATTTGCGGGAAGGCATGGGAGAAAGGGAGCCGGAGCGGCCACCGCTGCAGCGGTTCGCTTTTAGTTGACCCTTACTGCTGCTTGGAGCGCTGCGGTCGCGCTCGAAAACCCGCTAACAGGTTTTAACACAGGCGGAGATAGGAAGTCGGCAGTTCTTAGTTATATCTTCGTCCATGGCTCGGAATGGTCTTAAAATTTTCCTTAGGATTTGATCTAGAACGCAACGTTCTTACATTTTCGAAAAGTTAACTCTAGCTCTCGCAATTAACGATTAAAGGCGGAAAAAGCATGGTTTCTGGACCGCGGAACAGTGGCGTTATCTAGCGGATGAGAATCTTACTACAGGTCGCTGAGGATTCACCTTAAAACGCAACGCTGATCGCGTTCCCCAAACGAACTCTTTTAGCGGACCGAAACATCAACAATAACAGGATTGGAAATTTGAAATCATCTAAATGCATTTTAAATCGCAGAATACACGAAACATGGACACAATCCTCTGATATAAAACCCCAATATCTCATACAGAAAATTTCGTTGAAGTCTGACCCAAATTAGTAACGTAATTACATTCCCAAAAATGCTTAACCTCAATCTTGGCCAAAAACTCCCGCCACAAAGAAAAAGCGACAAATTGGGAGGACACCGGATTGGCGGAATCACATGGGTCAATCGGTCCTCGAGGACCCGCTCTCGATACTGAAACCAAGCGATCCCCCGAGCGGACCCCCGAACCATGCCGTTCCTATAAGAAAAGCATTATTGACCTTGTAGAAACGATTTCAATAGAGCATGACACTCATGCTCTAAAAAATAAAAAAAAAGAAGTTAGGCATTATTTCTGCAAAGTTTGGGGTCTTATTGCATCAGTGATAGTCGCAGAAAATATCGTTAATCATGGGGATATAGTTTAGATTAAATTATGAGGAATTACCCGGGAAAACTTCGGAGTTTTCTTCAAATTTCAGACTGAATTTTCCAAAAATGTATAAAATTTTCCTTTAAGTTGAATATACCCCCCCTCTAGTGCTTATATAACAGGATGTAAACGTTGCGGAAACGGTGTAGACTTTTTTTTCCTTGTACTTTTTTTGGAACTGCATCGATCCGCGCACATCCTCTTTCGCACTTTAACTGCAACTTATTTTCAGAAATCTCAGCCGACAAAGCAGCATCATCGCCTCCGGGAAAGAAGCTTGCAGAGGCAAAAGAAGAATCGAATAACTTCTTTTACAAACAGAAACAAAGCATCCGGTTGAACCGAATCTCCGCTATTTTTTCTGGCGACTGAGTTCCCTTTCAAGACAATAAGTTGAAAGAATTCCTCCAGTAAACCTTTACTCAATATTAGAATTCTCGAAATCAGACTCGAGAAAGAAAAAGTTCGAGGACGCGAAAGTCGAATTAAACTCAAGCTCAAACAGTTGAAGAAAGCGAAACTCCACTCGGAAGTCCCGAGAAAAAAAAAAAAAATTGACTAATGTCAATTTTTCTACAGTTAAAGTTCGGCGAAAAAAATGTATTTTTAAATAAACATTTCATTCCGATCCGTGAAGGGGCCAGATCCGACGCCGATAGAGGGGGGGGGGGGGTTAAAAAAAACTGCCTGGAAAGTTGAGGAAGAAAAGTTCTGTTCGTTCTCCTCTCATCACACTCTCTCCTGCTTGTACTCCAAATCCCCCCCCCCCTCTCTCTCTCTCTCTCTCTCTCTCTCTCTCTCTTTCTCTCTTTATTTCTATCTCTCTTAAACCAATATTTGAGAAAAGGGAGAGGCCTAGGTAGTAAGTCGATGAATAATTCAGTGTAATTAAATTGCGAGCTAATCAGAAAGAGATGTTTCATTTTTCAACATTTGCTGAAAAAAAGGGGGGGGGGGAATTCTTCCATTCGGACAGATTTTTTTCCCCTCGTCTAATTCCTAGCTAACACCGGAAACACGGGATTATATAAATTAATTGCCCTGCTACGATAAAAATCTGTGCTGTGTAAATTTGTAGCTTGTGATTTGACGGGCATATTACTTTTTTTAAATGGAGACTCGTATTGAGAGCACCAGTTTAATAGCCTTCCCCATGTCAGCTTTTTAAAGGCCTGGAGCCAATGATGTGGAGCACCCGGGTATTTATTTCTTCGGGTAAATACTCAAATATTTATACATGGTACATAAAACTTTTTTCCGAACTCCAAAGGCACCCATTTCCGAAATCCGAACTCAAAAATTCATAAAAAGGTTTTCACTTTAATTCTAAAATGAATTCATAATATTTAATTATTATTTACACTTTAAAAAGTCGCAGAAAAATGAGAAATTATAAATACCCTTTTTTTTTTTTTTTTTTTTTTTTTTTTTTTTTTTTTTTTTTTTTTTTAGTATTTGCCTGATTTTCGGTCTGGTAAATACCCATTTACCCGGGTACCTACCCGATGGGTATTTATCCGACCTACATCACTGCTTGATGCGGAACAAGACTGCTTATAATTGAGATTTTTGCCATGCTGACTTCTTGAAGGTCTCGGATCAAATGAGTCTGATTTCCAGAAAAAAATCCCTGAGAAAAATGTATATCACAGTGTTGACTTGTGCAATCGAAAAACCATACTTCTTTGTCATTTAAACCCTTGTAAAAATCGAGACTTGAAGGGGCAAGTTTCCTATTCAAAGTATCGATAGCTTCACTTAGAAATAAGTGGAGGAAATACGTGGGTATGTCGTTGCTACATTGCACGAGACGAGCCATAACTAAATTGTGCAGTTGACTCTTCTAGTCTTCTCGTCGGTTATATGTTTGGCAATAGTAGCGTGCAATGCGTCCATTTAAATCCAAACAAAATATCGATTCGAGGGAGTGCATTGTGCACCTCCAATAGTTTGACCTTTTTCATGCGTGTAAATGGACAAAATACGGTGTTGCCGGGTTACACGCGACGCAACTGTTTGGCAACCATGCTTCCTTGCCATTTAAATCCGTGTAAGAAATATCGAAGGGGCAGGTTGCCCTTTTCAAAAAATCGATTAATATTTACACGTTTAAATGGAGGAAACACGTTGTTGTCACATTGCACAAGCCACTCCTAAAATGTGGTGTTGACTCTTTTCGCTATAAAGTTCTTAAGTAGGCACTTGATAAAAGTGAATTTCAATTCAAAACGGTTGTTTTTTTTTCTGAGTTCCGAGGCTTGTAAGAAGCGTTCTCAACTTTAAAAGTTGACTCCGTCATGAGAGGGAGAAACATGGAAGGACAGCAATATATTTTAGTTGCCTGAATGTATATTTTTCAGTCGTCAAGGTGATGTGCAATTGCTGGATTCAACCCCCCCCTCTAATTTCTCCCTAATTTATTCCCGGGAGTATAAATTCTGTCCCACTCCGATCCGAACGGCGCTCATTGGAGCGGGCCCATAGGAGAGGTCGGCTATGAAACATATCATTATAAGATAACTTTTTTTGTTGTGTTTTTATGGTCACAACATGCATTGTAAGGGGTGGTTCTTGTAAACAAGTTTACGAAAAAATCAATGACATCACATTCAAACTTTCTTGGTCCTTATTAACGAAGATACGAGCATTTAAAGTTTACATAGGTACCATGTACGGTCTCTCTCATTGACTCGTTCTCACTGTGCGACGTGGCGCGGCAAATCAAGGCTTATAATGTCAGCCCATAATCAAATGAATTTGATTTCTCATCAGCTTATCGATTAGGGGGCTCCGTTCTGCTTTTTTCCCCCCTCTTAATTTCACACTCCAGTGAATTTTACACTTCCTTCGCTTCACTTCAGGCTTTTGCAAACTTCGGGCTTTTCAACCCATGAGTAATTCAAATACAAAAACAGTGCTCTATTATTGGAGCTGTAGTTGATTGGTTTCTGGATGGATTTTCCAGTGAACAGAGTATTACGGATTGTAATCTGGATTGATTATTATCAATACTTGTAGTGATCAGGCAAATCGCGCATAATCGGTTATTCAAGTTGGGAGGAGCAGGAGGGTCGCCATAAATACGTAGTTTTCAATGATGAATCCGTTGTTTAATATTTACCATGGTCCATGCATTGCATCGTCAGGTCTGCGTCTCCTATCTCCTATGAGCTCCGGCAGAAATTCTCTAGGAGTTGCTGGCGCAAAACTTCAAAATCAAAGTCTATAGGGGGAGGGGAACCTTTCAATTTCCACACACAAAAAATTACTTGTTTTTAGTTCATTAAGAAAAATTGGCATGAAAATCGATGGTTTCCATCTTTCATGGGGGGAAACTGCCTCATTCTCATTCCCCTCACCTCTTTCCTTAATTCAAAAATACAAAAAGGCGCTTTTGCACATGTATGCTGCAAGAGGCGTCGCGTGCCCTTGGGCAACATCGTGTTTCACCCATTTAAACTCGTGAAAAAGGTCGAACTATTGAAGGGAGCACACTGCGTGCACTACCTTGAATCGATATTTTACATGGATCTAAACGGACTAAACGCAGCTTGTCAGCTTGTAATGAAGCATACGCGAATAAAGTGCAGAGCCACCGTTTCGGGGACATTTAATGGACTTTCACAATGCATCAGAAATTTAAAACCGGTTGAACGCCTTTAACATTTCCTAGACACATTGCAGTGCAAAGTCAACGGTTAGCTAACAATGCCCCAATCGGCCGCAATCAGATGTGCGATAGAAGTCACTTAGCGTTCCAAACTGTCTCTCTCACTCTTACGTGACCATCATGCATACTGCATAGCCATCTCTTTTTAACGTCAAAATTTCTATGCACGGCTTTGTTTCACAACTTTTGCTTATGAAAATTGCATTGAAATAGAACGAGAAATACATTTCTGCCAACCCATGTTGTAAAAAAAATGTGTGTGTATACGATTTTAGCTGTATTCTCAGTGAGATAGCATTACATGGGGGCCACGTGCATGAGAGTGAGAGAGTCAACTTTGGAAAGCTTAACGAACCTTTTTCACCGGATGACGTCATCACTAAAATCGTCTAAACCACTCGAGTTCAAATAAGTATGAGAGAGAGAGAGGGAGAGAGAGAGAGAGAGAGAGAGAGAGAGAGAGAGGGGGGGGAGAGAGAGAGAGAGAGAAGGATAAACTTGATGTCACAATGGTTATTTGACATCCTTTAAACCAGGGATTGCTGTTGAGGCCGCTCAAAATTTGTTCAGAAGTTGGCATAACTCGTTGAGGAATCTTGAGAAGATTATTGAACATAGTCTGAAAGCTACACGACAGAGTGAGCCCTTTCTCTCATCTCCCCTCTCCCCCCTCCTTTCTCCCATCCTCATAAAGCTCTTCTCATTCAAAGGCATCTCTCCCTTTCGTGCTGTCTCTTCAATTCCGCCGTCCACTGCTGACTCGAAGAGTGGGAGACAAATCAATGAGTAATAACTCGTAAAAAGAGTAAAAATAAAAAAAAAAAAAATATAAAAAAAAAACCAACAATAAAGTCTTTTGTCAGTGAGTGTATAGCGAAAGCGGGCGACGAACTTACGTATACGTGCGAAAGTTTTACTCTCGAAAGCCCATTGCAATGTTGCCAGATAAACGACTTTTCAGGTTCATTTTTTTTCCCCCCTTTTAATTAATTTAAAATGAACCGTCACCGAGTTTTCTATCCTTTTTGGCTTGAAGCCCTGTTAGAAATGGTCCATACATTATACCCGGTGATCCAAAAGTCCGGCGACCCCTGAATATCTTTTGAACGGCTGCAGATGAAACAACGAAACTTGGGGGACGTTTATAACTTAAAATAAACTATCTTTTGAGGGAGTCAAACTTTTGGGGGCACCCCTCCAAAGAGGGGCTCGGCCTCCTATCTCAAAATGTTCAAATTGCAACCCCTATCTTGTGATGCATCGTTTAAAAGGGCGTAATATTTTAAGACTTTCGGCGCAAACCGGAAGTCGACATCGTTTTTAGTTTTCGATTTATCGAAGGTCAAAGTTAGATTTGGACCCATTTTCAAACTTCTTTTCTACTCCTATTCTTAAAGTCGGAATTTTAAAAACCAGGGGTCTAAAATAAAACAGCAAGTTGTACTTTCCAAAAAAAAAAACAAAAAAAAACACGGATTTGACACAAATCCAGTTATACCCTGGGTTTCAGGCCCCTAAGTATTTTTAACGTTTTTATCCCTCAAGGGCTGCCTATCTCAACAATTCCCAAAGACGACACCTATCGAGTGATCGAGTGATCGACAGGGCATACAAAATCGAGCATTTTGACGCAAATTGGAGGTCAATATCGTTTTTTGCATGCGAGATATCGAAAACTATGAACGATATTGACCTCCGCTTTGCGCCAAAAGTCTTAAAGTGTTACGCCCTTTTAAACGATGCTCCACAAGATAGGGGATGCCGTTTTAAAATTTTGAGTTAGGGGGCCGAACCCCCCTTTGGAGGGAGGCCCCCAAAAGATTGACCCCCTCAAAAGGTACTTTATTTTAAGTTATAGACGCCCCCCAGTTCCATTGTTTTATCTGCAACCGTTCAAAAGATATTCAGGGGTCGCCGTACTTTTGGATCACCTTGTATATATACAGGTCTATAAGCAATAGGTCTGTAGCAAATTTTTGCTACACCATTAGAGGGATTATATTCGGGTGTATAAAATCACTAGAGAATAACACTTCTTTGAGAGCATCAGAAAGTTCTAAAATTGACTCCCAAACTTAATACGTATAAATGTGTTTCACAAAGTTCAAGATGGCGGTCAAACGAGCGAGTCATATATCATCAATCATAAGTGATTTTTATTATGAAGAAAGCTGCAATTAGCTGGGATGCCCCCATTTGCGACCCGCTAACTTGACCGCCATTTTGGATTCTTCTTAACCCCTTAAGGACCAAGCCCGAGTGTACTCGTTTTTCTCCTCAAGTCTAATTTCACATTGTTTTAGTCTTCTAACAGGATAAAAGCAAATATAGATGAAAACCCTACAATCGTTAAGGTCTCGTATAGCGCCTTCAATTTGTTGGATAGGCAATGCCAACTCCACTGAGTACGAACAGTTAACTACCTTCCCTCTAGAAACGGAGGAGTGATGTTCTCTTGAACTAACCTGGACCTTAAAGGGTTAAAACGCCTTTTGTACGTTCCTGAGTAGATTTTATGACTTTTGGATGTTTGTTTCAATGTGATTTTCACGCAGTTTTTTACAGAAATCAACCATCCATAAACCTAACGCAACATTTTGCAACAGACGCATTCCCCATTTATACAACCCCGTTTAGATCTATAGCCGTAAAAATACGTTTGCATACATGTATCTATACTGTACCCATACTGTTTGGGGAGTTGGTTATGGACCTACATGCAAGGCCTATTTTTACCGTGGGAGGAAGGGGGGGTACAGCTTGCTGCTTTGAATTTCACATCAGGGGCATAGCAGACTTTTCTCCTGTCACCATGATTTGCGGATTTTAACCCCAAATCCGGCTACAGAGTGACCAACTGAGGGAGAGGCTGTAAAATTTTTCTCGTTAAAAGGCGACAACACACTAGTGATGTATCGTTCAAACTTGCAGATGGGGCGCAAGGCTGCCGTTTTGCGAAAAATTATTCGCATTTGGCCCATTTAACTCAAGGCAAATATTTTTGAATTTCCCGCCAAATTTGGCAACACTGATGGAGTGAGGCGTAGTAAAAACTTTTTATTTCTGACCGTGTCCTCAGTCCTGCACGGTCAGTTGGCCCAAACCGTTCACGCGTCCATTATTTAAACATTACATACCAGGCCGCCCTGTTTTATTCGCAACTGAAATATTTCGCTCTTGTGTTTTTATTTCAGTTCCATTCCATACCTCCGTTCTTTCACCCTATTTCTTACTTGCAGAGTTTACTTCATAGTCGAGCGATGAAGGCCGTTACTCAAACAATCTAGCGATCCAACTTTCGTATAAAAAAAAAAAAAAAAAAAAAAAAAAAAAAAAAAAAAAAAAAAAAAAAAAAAAAAAAAGTCTCCTATCAAGTAAAGAGCTCAAATCTAAGGGTGCGATCCAGGGACTTTTTCAAAACTCAAGATTCGTCAAGCGAAGTATCGGAAGAATAACTTTCGATTTGAAAGTATCGGTGTTTTTTATAGATGGTATTTAGAGAATGAGCATAAACTTATAAAGACAACAAACATGGCAACACACTGTGATAAAAAAAAAAAAGTACTGAGTTTAATCATTTGAATTAATACTTAAAAGTATGGACGAAATGTAAAATCGTTAGTTTTACCATTACTACAGTCAGTGGCGGATCCACGGGAGAAGGGGGCACGGGGGCACGTCTTTCCCCCTCAGAAGCCTCGAATTTTGCCTATTTGCAATAGAAAATAGCCCGAAATTGCTTCCACCGACGCTTCAAATTTCAAAATTTCACATGCGTCCCCCCCAGAAAAATTTTCTGGTTCAGCCACTGACTACAATGGGTCTGTTGCAAACTTTTGCTACAGCGCTATAGAGTGTTCAATCTCATGTAAAATCGCGTGAAAAGTCCATTGGTGGCATCAGAAAGTCATAAAATGCAGTATTAAACTCACAAGAGACGTTTATTGGAATCCAAGATGGCGGTAAAATATCGAGCAACCTGTATGCATGCACCACGAACATCCAAGGATAGCCAACCTCACAATCTCGATCGCACCCAATCACAATGTAAATAAACACATAACCTCTGAAGCTGTGAGATTGTCAACGTTGGCAATCCTTTGGGTGTTAAAGGTGTATGCATACAGATTGCTCGATATTTTACCGCCATCTTGGATTTCATTATACGTCTCTTGTGAGTTTATCATCGCATTTCATGACTTTCTGATGCCACCAATAGACTTTTCGGGCAATTTTACATACGATGAAACAATCTTTATAGTTGTAGCAAAAGTTTGCAACAGACCCATTAAAATAACACAGCACGAAGGTTATTTATTTACTTTAAATGATTAAAATTCAAAATCTTACAGTTGTGTCCATACTTTTAAGTATCTAATAGTTAAATTCTGCAGTGGTTCATCACAATGAAAACTTTTACGATGATAGCCATATGGCAACGATGCTTCTTCTCTATTCGTCCGATGGCATCGCTTATTGACTGTTTCCAAGATCAATAAACCAGACTAGTAAACGATGACCCTCTTGTCTATAGAAAATGCGTCCGAAAGCAACTTTTCAATCGTTGGGGATTTCCTCAAACTTTAAAAAGAACTTTTAATTGGAAAGTATCGTTCTCTTTATCGAATTAACGAAAATCCTCTTTGAGCTTGGAAAATTTTTGCTCGTCGAGATGTCTTTTATAGAAAGCTCCTTTATATTATTGGAATTCGATTATGGGTAAAATTATAGTTTGAAATATTACCCTGGTGCATTTGAAAACATCAGGTATTTTTGGTTTTCTTCGCAGTGGTGGCTTGTGCAATTTGACAGCGGTATTTTACCTCTGTTTAAATTAATGTAAAACAATCGATACACCTAAATTCTATCAGCCTCCTCAAGAATTAATTGTTTTACCTAGGTTTAAATGAAAAAATTGCATCATTGCCAAATCGCTCGAACCAACACTGAATCATAACATGATTACAACGTGTACTTTCATAGAATTTTAAGTAAGTACGGATCCTAATTTATACACAATGACAAAGCGTGCCATCTGGCAGCGTATCATTTTGTCCAGTTAAACCTATACAAATAGGTCGATTTCTAGAATGTGCGCCTTATAACCAGTTACCAGTAGTTCGATTTATTTCACGCGTTTAGATGGACATTGGACAGACAGAACCTTTTCCAGAGAAAATGCTTCGCTGCGCCTTGTCACTGCAAACACAGAACGGCTGGTGTAAACATTTAATTAAATTACACGTCTGAATTTTACAATGGATCATCGTGCAAACTGACTTATATATGTACTAACGTAACGATGATTTCCAGAGATTTTGAGCCTCTGAGCTGCAATTATACGTTAGATACGGATCTAAGAGTTTTATTGCTTTCTCTCTCTCTCTCTCTCTCTCTCTCTCTCTCTCTCTCTCTCTCTCTCTCTCTCTCTCTCTCTCTCTCTCTCTCTCTCTCTCCCCCTCCCCGTGTGTCCTCCAACACACTTTTTAGAACAGGATAGCGGGAGGACCATAACGAAGCTTTAGTGGTATAAAGCAAAATTTTCGTCCTCTTCCAACACTTTCGTTCAAACGGGAGCAAGAGAGAGAGTGAGAAAGAGAGAGGAGGAGGAAGAGACGTAGAGAAAAACGCATCCCTGGATCCACCTCAGGGAAAAAATCCGTAATTTTTCAACTCACTCAGAGATTGAAGGTGGCTTGTTGTTTTGCGCGCTTTGATGACTGAACGAGCTTTTAAGCTTATTGATGCCGCTCGACATGGAATACTGAAATTAATCTTTACTCTACGATCTCACCATTATCAAAATTGCTCTTCATCACCGACACGGCGGGCTTCATCCGGCGCGATTAATGTTGAAGATTCCGCAAGTTTCGAGGATATCCCTTCCACGGTGACAAGACGGGAGCCCAATTTACTTTTTCAGGCGAGCTTAGAATCCAAAGGCTAATCTAGGCACTACTATAATTATTCTTATAATCACAGATCTTGTCAATTCCAATAAGAGGTCTATTTGGAAAAATTTTGGGACGAATGTTTTCGGATCCAACCCCTATTAGTGTGCCACAATCGACGAGTTTCATGTATACATGCGCCTCGAGTGGCAATCTAAACATGTACTTTCACGTTAGTATTTTAGGTGTAATAATTCCAACGTTTCCCTATATATTTTGAATTTTTTTTCTAACTGAGAGCGTCGATGCCTCCAGTCATCGTCAACGACCAAATATTCAATATACACCCTAACCTAAAAATCGTTTTTGTTGGGTCACTCATGTATGACTACAAAGCTGCCAGATTTGGGAAAATAAATACCCACTTTATATTACATCTTTAAAAAGAGACAATTTTTATCTTTTTCGTAAAATATATCAGCACGATAGTAACTCATCAGATTACCGCTCCATGAAAAATATATAGCTCTATGATCTTAACCCTTCGATAGTCCTCCAAAAGTCGACATTTTAATTTTAAAAGCTGCAAGCATGCGTATTGGTCTAAAAGTTTTGAAGGGATAAACTGCAGTCGTTCCCTTTCAGCAAGGTCCTCACGGCTCCTGTGCGAAAATTGAAACACTTCAAATAACGCTACTTTATACCAAAATAAAATGAAAAGAAGTGAATATGGCCAATCTTGTAGTATCTTGTATCATATATTTGCCACTGATGATGATTTATAGATTGAAACCTCTACGGCTCATTAAGTAAGTTTTTTTTTTTTATTATTATTTTTTTTTTATTTAATACATACAAGATTGGTTGTAGGAATTTGTTTTTATTTCCTGTCTTTCATATTTTATTTACGAAAATGCCTTCTGCTCTTTTCATAAAAGAATATCAGTCGCTTTGATAGCAAACTGAGTGAATCAAAATTGGGTGTGATGCGTTTGAGGAAGAAATAAACAAAACAAATCAAAGAAATAAAACAATAAAAACAAACAAGTAATTCGATAAATAAACAAGTAAATG
The DNA here is from genome assembly GCA_011764245.1 of Trialeurodes vaporariorum. Classification (NCBI taxonomy): domain Eukaryota; kingdom Metazoa; phylum Arthropoda; class Insecta; order Hemiptera; family Aleyrodidae; genus Trialeurodes; species Trialeurodes vaporariorum. The sequence continues at coordinate 23,291,567 of VMOF01000111.1, read as the reverse complement.
AATAAATGAAATAACAAAATATAGGAAATAGAGAGACGTGTCGAGTGTGCATTTGGTCGGGCTGAATAATTGAGAGGAAGAAGCAAAAGGAAATACGAACGTCCGTAAAATCATTCAGGCACTTTCCGGAAAATGGGCCCTTAAAACATAAGGTGCGCTCTTCAGACGAAGATCTCTATGCAATCACAATGATGATTTCTCAGAAGAGCGCAACCGTTGTTATGGACCCATTCGCCGAAAATGGCCTCATTTGTTTCATATTTCTACCGCCAAAGATTGTGTTCAGATCAAACATTACTCATACTAACAGAAAAAGCATAAGGCTAAATTTTGTTAAGTGAAGATACAGTGGGAACCTGGCTTACTGAGAGGTAAAAACTGAGAAAACATTTTTTGTTAGAAGAACCGAAATTCCATGTAGAAAAGTGCTAAGCAGAATTCTTGTCAAAGTAACTGGAATTCCGGTTGAAATAACAGAAATGTTGGCATCAACCGGCTTAACTGGCATTCCGCTTACTTTAACAAGAAGCGTGTTTAATACTTTTCAAATAGATTTCTGCTTGAATTAAATGAAATATTACAAAAACTATAGTGACTAATAATCTTTGCATAAGTATTTGCGTGAAATATTATTTGAAATGAAATATTTGTATGCCAACATTCTGTAATCTTTTCGATCCTCTCTTACAATCAGTGTACTACTGTACCGGGTTGTACTTGTATCACGGCAGGCGTTTCGATATACAGGCGAAATGTCTTGAGCTATATCTGTTTGTTTGAGTAATTTTTGGTTTGAAGTCATTCCCTATTTTAAGAGGAATCAACAGCTTTCACTTGAAGTATATATAGGTAATTTTTTGCGCAATTGGCCGATGCTCTGACTTGGGGCGTTTTGGAACACGGCTTGCGGATTAAGTCTTGGTGAGTGCAAAATTTTCCCATAACAAATAACATTCAAAACCTAATTATACAATTTACGAAGTTATTGTTGCCACTATCCATGCATTTCGTCCGAACTTCCCCGCTTATATTGCTAATCTATAATAACCATCGATTGAGCGATGAATAAATACGTATTACATTGCTGGCTGTTTGGGAAAGAATGTACCCTACTTTATATTGGGCACTCTCTTGCACTGAGAAATACGAGTAGGTACTTAAATTGTCCAAAACCAAAATTGAACATTGTTTCATTTGATCCACGTTAATTCTGGTAAAAAAAACTAGACGTTTTGGGTTTAACTAACAAAGAGTTGTTTGATTCAAACAAAACTCTAAAGTTAGTTTAACCATCAAAACTTCTGTTTTTTTTACCAGAATCAACGTGGAACAAATGGAACAAGCGTTTTGGTCAATTTAAGTTTTCGTATTTCTCAGTGTGCACTATTGAATTTTCAATCCTTGGACGTGCGTCAAGTCAAGCAGAGGCGTAACGCGCAATTCATATTAACGTTAAATGTTGTCTGTTTAAAACCCACGAAAAACATCGATCATATGTTCAACGAAACGCACCTTCAAATCTAATCTTTTGCATAGATTTTAAATGGACAAAACTCCACGTCTCCAAATCATACACTACGCCTCTGGAGTCAAATCGACTTTTTCGCGGTTATAAGAGATTCCATCCTTTTTTTCTTGGTCAATTTTTCAAAAGCCTACTATTTTATAAATTAGGATTGCTGTCCAATTTTGTTCAAGTCCTAGCTTAAAGTAAACACATCGAGACAATTTTAGCCCATTCTAAAAGTGTCTTTCATTTTAGTCTATATTATTGCGGGAGCATCATTATATTACGAGTAAGGCAAAACAATGTTCTTAAGTAACCTGAAACAATATTTAAATAAGCCGAAAAATATTCCCAATTTTCCTCATTTCTTCATCATTTTTGGCGGTTTTTTAGACAAATTCGAGAGAGTCTCTCAGCGGTTCCCAACCTTTTTTAGTCGCGGACCCCCTAGCGGCCAAGTGGAGAGGTTGCGGACCCCCTGACAAAAAATTGATAACCTTTTTTTTTTTTTTTTTTTTTTTTTTTTTTTTTCCTTTTCTTCACAATATTTCTTTACATACCTAATGGGATCGCTGCGGCTGGGCTTTTGAATTTTGAAATGAATTTAGGAAAATAGAAAAACTGAAAATTTCGAATAACTCAAAGTAGGTTAGAATTCATTCCTTAGCAACGGGAAATTGTTTTTCTTCCAAAGCGTTGCCAATTTTGAACGAAAAACGGGAAAGTACGAAAAAATCCGCGTGGGCCTTCGCGGACCCCCTGAGACTCGTCCGCGGACCCACTGGGGGTCCGCGGACCACCGGTTGGGAACCGCTGCGAGAGACTGATGAACCGAGGAGAAAGTTGGACATAATCTCGTGGACCTAAAACAATTATGGGCGATTTATTGCCTTATGAATGTAGTACAAATCTGTAATTCATAGAAAAAATTGGTTTTGACAAGAGCATTAGACCGAAAAAACAATAACAAGGAATGAAATCCCCTATAACCCTTTTTGCACAGTTATTATGTAGATAAATACACATTTCTTTAAAAAATTAAAAAGTTCACTTGTTGACCGAGTTGCATATACTTCCATTTCATCTGTTTCTGAGAGGAAGATTTGTAGTTTGTAGTTTTAACTGAGAGAAGGAACACTTGATAGAAATCAAAAGTATGGAGCCAAAATTAAATAACCAACCACGCGTAGCAAATTTCTCAGACAACAGGACTCTTCCGCGGATACACTGTCCTTCGGCTGAAAATTACTTGAATATCAAGATGATACGTGGAATTACACTTATAAGCCATCGAAATGTTACATTCCATTGGATCGGTTTCGAGAACTTTATTAGTCCATTAGTCCATTCTAGGAATTTATGCAGGCACCGCCTGAAATCATGGACCCGTAATTATATTTAGCTGAAGTCCTCTCGTGAGACCAGGGACCCTCCATGCATACATACTGGCGACAATAATACTTATATTAATTACCAAAATTTAAAAAATCATTAACCACAGAAACTATAGTTATCTATCTAACAATCAAATTTTACAATCATGTCTGTACATTTTTCAATCTTTTTGGAGAAGGCTTTTGGTTACTGTGGCTCAGTAGCGATTCGTGATATTTGGCAACCTTGGTTTTTGCCATTTGAAGCAATGAAAAAGTATCGATTTCTCAGGGATACATTGAGTCCCCTGAAGAATCGATCATTTTACACAGTTTTAAATGGATAGAATCCGTTGTTGTCACATTGCACGAACTGCCACTGTTGTGGCTGATTGTTCGCTGATTTTCGCGCCATCGCATCACATCGTCACGCGTGTGTATTCTTTTACGCATTTCGCCCATTTGTCCTTGAGCAAATCGGATTCTGACGAGGTCACAAGGTCACAAGGTCACAAGGTCACGAGGTCACGAAGAGTTCCAACTGCAGAACGAAACGCCAACGAGTAGTAGAAAGACTAGTAGCGCATCAAGAGCCGACGACTAAGCATCAGAATACATTTTTACAGCTCAGTCGGATTACTGAAATAAACAAAAGAAAAGAGGACTTAATTTATAGTCAGGGGAAAATAGGGTTTGACCCGGAATAAATTGCAACAGAAACTTTTATGGCTGGAAGTTGCTCATTGGTACTATCTAAAGAACATATAAAAAGTTCGCCAAAATACGAGTACGGGAAAGGGGGTTTTGCCCCCCCTTTTACCCCAAATTAGAGGATTTTTACGTCTTTTTTCACGGTTTTCCTCAATTTGCGCCGAAACTACCACTCCAACGCAAAAATTGGACTGGACTAATTTTAAAGAGGGTAAAATTTCCTACAAGATAATTTAATCAGATCAAAATTTTAGTCACCCGGAGGGCGGGAAACAGCTGATTTTCATTTCGCGGAAATTCGAGAATTCGCGGAAAAAACGCGTTTTCGGCGATTGCTCGAGTAATTTGACTTCCGCAGCAACGAATGCGGAATAACCGTATTCTAGACACCAAATAAGTATTAAAGGGGTCTATATTGAATATAATGGAGGTGCGGAGGGACCAAGGTCCCACTTGATCCCCCCCCCCCCCCCTGACCCGACTCTCAATACAGAATGAATAGAGCACAAATTCTCCATAAAGTGTGAAGTAATTCACTTTTTTCTCGCCAAATGTCTTGTTCATTTTTTGCCCTTGCGTATTTGGACCAACTAACCCCCCCCCCCCCCCCCCCCCCTTTAAAAGGCCTGGCATTCGTGAATGCTCAATTTACCTCATTTTTCCGGGGAGAAACATTCACTTTTTTGACCAAGTAGGAATCACCCATGGTCTTGGCAACCGCTACAAACGTCGCGTCAGTACATGGCAAACCAATTTTTTGCAGCTGCAATGCATGGTGTCACACTGTTTCTAACATTTACGGTGGTCGACTGATGAAAGAATTTAAGGAGCAGAAGGGCGAAGGCCTATCCGTGAGTCTAGGTAGATATTTTTTGCACTCGGTGATCCATCCCCATGACTCATTAGATGGCATCCAGGCCCAGGTCGTTTGTGCCCATCCACTCCTGAATTTGAAAGTAAGCTCGCTAAGAGTGATACTTGACGGCTGTTGGAGTGGGTGGTAATTTTTCCGGTTTGACGAAAGTCTTGGTTGAGGCGACCTTTCATTTACAGAGACGAAAACGCAGAAGCTCTATTGTATCGTCTTTTCTGGCTCCATAAAATTGAAGAATCACCAACCTACCTGCATTTTCAATATCCGAATGGGTTTTCTTCGGGGCACAAAATACATCAGCACATTTTTGCAGCTCTCCATTAACTGTTACAAGTCATTTATAAGGGGTAATTTTGCCAATTCCAAAAATGTGCTATGTTGAGTCACGGCCTATGAAAGCAGACCTAGACATTATCAACAAAGGCGTCAAATCTTGTTTCTTCTATGGCCGTAACAACTTCCAAAAATTACGATGTCAGCACTAAAAACTTCCGAAATCTACTCCTAACTCAATAGACGCTTTTATTTTCGCAAGCGTGATGGTGACTGAGTGCAGTAATAATGGGAGATTTCCATCTAACAATACTGTAACTCCACCAAGAAGTGGCCAATAAGATACGACTTTCATGAGACACCGGTGTCACTAGGTGTCTCGGTACCATTCATCGGATGTGGATCACTATACTCTGATGACTAATTAAATTACTCGGTGAATCATCCTTGTCAGCATAGAGAGAGTGACGAAATTAAGATAGGAATCTCCCATTATTACTGCCCTCCGCCACCATTACGCCCACGTTAATAAAAGCGTTTCTTGAGTTTAGGAGTAGATTTCGGAAGTTTTTAGTTCCGCCATCATTAGTTTTGGTGGTTTTTACACCAGAATCGACTATTAAATCGCTTACAGCAAAAGTGTGCAACAGCCTCATTGGTGAAGATTCAGATCTTTACTTTATGTTATTGCTAAATAGATCCTTAGATTGCAGTTTTCAAGTGCACTTAAAAAGTGACATTCAACGCCAAAAAAACATAAAAACATGACGTAGGTAAGTGCATAAAATGCAATAGTTAATTGGAGCCGATCTTTACAAGAGTCTCCTTTTCCTCCGTGCTTCATAGGCCCTGACTCAACATCGCACATTTTTGGAATTGGCAAAATTACCCCTTATAAATGACTTGTAACAGTTAATGGAGAGCTGCAAAAATGTGCTGATGTATTTTGTGCCCCGAAGAAAACCCATTCGGATATTGAAAATGCAGGTAGGTTGGTGATTCTTCAATTTTATGGAGCCAGAAAAGACGATACAATAGAGCTTCTGCGTTTTCGTCTCTGTAAATGAAAGGTCGCCTCAACCAAGACTTTCGTCAAACCGGAAAAATTACCACCCACTCCAACAGCCGTCAAGTATCACTCTTAGCGAGCTTACTTTCAAATTCAGGAGTGGATGGGCACAAACGACCTGGGCCTGGATGCCATCTAATGAGTCATGGGGATGGATCACCGAGTGCAAAAAATATCTACCTAGACTCACGGATAGGCCTTCGCCCTTCTGCTCCTTAAATTCTTTCATCAGTCGACCACCGTAAAAGTTAGAAACAGTGTGACACCATGCATTGCAGCTGCAAAAAATTGGTTTGCCATGTACTGACGCGACGTTTGTAGCGGTTGCCAAGACCATGGGTGATTCCTACTTGGTCAAAAAAGTGAATGTTTCTCCCCGGAAAAATGAGGTAAATTGAGCATTCACGAATGCCAGGCCTCTTAAGGGGGGGGGGGGGGGGGGGGGGTTTGTTGGTCCAAATACGCAAGGGCAAAAAATGAACAAGACATTTGGCGAGAAAAAAGTGAATTACTTCACACTTTATGGAGAATTTGTGCTCTATTCATTCTGTATTGAGAGTCGGGTCAGGGGGGGGGGGGATCAAGTGGGACCTTGGTCCCTCCGCACCTCCATTATATTCAATATAGACCCCTTTAATACTTATTTGGTGTCTAGAATACGGTTATTCCGCATTCGTTGCTGCGGAAGTCAAATTACTCGAGCAATCGCCGAAAACGCGTTTTTTCCGCGAATTCTCGAATTTCCGCGAAATGAAAATCAGCTGTTTCCCGCCCTCCGGGTGACTAAAATTTTGATCTGATTAAATTATCTTGTAGGAAATTTTACCCTCTTTAAAATTAGTCCAGTCCAATTTTTGCGTTGGAGTGGTAGTTTCGGCGCAAATTGAGGAAAACCGTGAAAAAAGACGTAAAAATCCTCTAATTTGGGGTAAAAGGGGGGGCAAAACCCCCTTTCCCATACTCGTATTTTGGCGAACTTTTTATATGTTCTTTAGATAGTACCAATGAGCAACTTCCAGCCATAAAAGCTTCTGTTGCAATTTATTCCGGGTTAGCCCCTTATTTGAGCTATTTTCCCCTGACTATTATCCATACATTATCTTATGGAGAGTTTTCCATATGGTCTCTGTGGTCGCTTGACAGTGGCGTCGCGTACAATTCGGCAACAATGTATTCTATCCATTTAAACTCATGTAAAATATCGAATTCAGGGGGTTCACAGTGCACAAGGAAAATTCGATATACTTAATGAGTTTAAATAGAGCAGTTGCATTGTTGCCAGATGGCACGCGACGCCACTGTCGCTCGATCAACAGAGTTCACTATATAATTAATTATTACGTAAAATGCCGAGAAAAAATTATGAAAGCAATATTGACATTTTAATAGTAAGAAAGTAAACAGTAAGCCAGCAATGCATCATTCATGGGTGGAGCCAGCAATTTGGCAACTGTGGATTCTTCCCATTTGAATGTACGAGAAACGATCGATTAAAAATTGGGCCATGGCCCCCTCAAGAATCGATTGTTTCTCATACATTCAAATGGGAAGAATCCACAGTTGCCAAATTGCTGGCTCCGCCCATGACATCATTCATCGGTCGCAATTAGCTGTCACAAAACTAGCTAGGCATTCCAAACTAATTCTCTCACTTTCCCGTGATTCTCTTACATCTAGTGTCAAATACCGTAAACGGGGCCTTGTTTTATGAAATGTTTTACTCCTAATCGCATTGTAATGACCCAAAAAATTCATTTCTGCCAAAAAGTTTTACAAAAAATGTATCTGTTCACGACTTTAACGATGAGAGTATTGAGATAGCAGTACATATGAGTCACGCCAGAGTGAGCGAGATGGTTTGGAACGCTCCACTAAATTTTTCATCGGATGACGACATCACTTTAATAAGTTGTTTATCGACTATCTATACTAGACAGAGCAAAACGATGAAAAACGCATTCAGATGGAATCAAAGTTAATACCAATTAAAAATTAACTATGGGAATTTTTGGGTCTAAATTACACCCATCTTTTGCTGAAAGATGCTACTATAGGTTCAGGTTATCAGAAATCAAAGCTATAACTCGCTCAAAACTGGGTATAGTTAATTATTCGTACTCCACAGTGTTCATTTTGCCTATCCATATAATTGAAGGCGCTTTATGCAACACTATTTTTCAAATGGTAGTTAACCATTCGGTGGAGTAGCTTTCACTATGAGAGATTGAGTTGTAAGAAAACGAATGACTAGGGCGTGGTGTTGAAAGGGTTAACAGATTGACGGAGTGACAATTTTTTTCTGCGACGCGTAATACAGTTTTATAATCGGAGCGTTGAGTTCAAGAACCTCTTGGAGACGAAGAAAACATCGTCCCCCCCCCTCCCTCAATGCTCCGTCTTTAATCAATTGATACGGGTGAGCGATAAATCATCACCATCGACTCGGAAATCATCGGAGAAAATAATCACTGACGTTATCATTCTTTATTTAATGCTAAAGGAGCAGAGCTGAAATTATGGGTCTTCAAAAAACCATTTTTTATCACTCAATCGTCATCAAATGAACCGTCGCGACACATAATTTTCTTGTCAATATTCTTCGCTCAGGAATGAGGACTAATTTATTCATTTTTTTTCTAAAAGTATTTTGAACAGAAACCACCACTATAACGTTCACTAGTGAATAAAATGTATGACTACAGAGATGTTAGGGATTAAAAAATGTATAGCTTCTTCAATTTTTTCTTTAACACGACGCGACGCATATATTGACGTACGAAGGAGTTTAACATAAATTGGGCAAAACCGAGTTAGCTTACACTCAGTGGCGGCTGCAGCGCGCACAATCTGGCAACGTTGCATTTAATCCATTTATAGTAATGAAAAAATTTGGCTTATCAGGGGTGCATACTGCATAGTGCAAAACATCAAGTCAATATTTTACATGGGTTTAAATGGATGGAATGCAACGTTTTCAGATTGCAAGTGGCGCCACTGCTTACACTTTGAATTCTGCTATTCATACTACGCTGAATTCCAATATACTTTGACTTTTGAGTCACTTTACGCTACGGTTTTGAGTCATTAACTATTGAGTACACTGAGAGAAATCAGTTCTTTAAAAACAAGAAAACATTTACTTTGTAACAGTTTTCCTTGCGCGAGGGAAAGTATTGTTGATGCATAAAGGAGAATCACTGTCACAACAAGGAATCTTTTACTTGCAGCAGCAGACATTTTTCTTGAGTTATTAAAGGAATTTTCCGATAGTCAATATTTCACTGTGCAGTTTTTTTTTAACACAAACGAAATACAATTTGAATGGGGCAGTTGCAAGGGTCTGAAATGCTGTGTTTTTTATGAAGAAAATGAAAGGACTAGAAGAACTGAGAACAAATATAAGATGCCTTTGGTTTCTAATTAAGTCCGATTGTTCCGGAGATGAGATTTTGGCCCAAAATACATTGTTTTAAATGGGAATTCTGCGTAGTGACGTCATTACGCACACGATTTTTTACAACTTTACACGTGTGTATCTCCAAAACCGAGACATTTAGGAAAAAACCAAAGGCACCATTGTTCTCAGCTCATCAAGTACTTTCATTTTCTTTATAAAAACACATTATTTAAGACCCTTGCAACTGCCCCATTAAAAAAAAGAATTCTCTCAGTGTTTAGACCCATTCAAAACCAAGAAAAAGAAAAAAGAACGGAGAATCCTACAAAAAATGTGTAGGCCTATTGCTTATTAGACTGTTGGACAGGGGAACTCACCTTTCCTCGACTCACGTATCGTAGCCTTTGACGAGGGTTTCGATGATCAGTTTGATTGTTATTTTGTATATACTTTCGACGTTATCCGTGTACCTGTCACCAAGCGTCATTTTTACAGCTTCTAGAAATGGCTTCTCAATTTTCTGCAACACACAAAACAATCGAAAAATTCAATAACAAAGTAAACATTTTGGGAGAATTTCATTTAATGATAATAAGAGGAAATGTGTCCACTAGAAACGGCGCACTACTATAGTTGATGGCTACCTCGCGGTCAAGTTTAAATTGCGAGAGAGGACATAAAGCAAATTTTTGCGACGAGTATATTCGACAAAACCATTGCCAACCTACGCATGACAACAGTGGATGACGCGAAACTGGATCGTGTTTCTTGAAATTTTCCGGTGTTTTCACGCATCGATGGGATCAATTCGATTTTGAATTCAAAATCAAATTGATGCCATCGATGCCCCGAAAACACATCTGAAAACACAATTGAGTTTCCTCGAGTTACGTTGGTATTGTTTATCATATTCGATCGCGAAAATTCGCTTATACTTTTTTTTCGGGGTTGCAACAAAATAAAGTCCAACGGATATAAACGTTGAGTACCAAGCAACGGCGATGTTTATGTCACGTGATAAATCATATTTATGATTAGGTTCGAGTGAAAATTTAAAGTTCGGAACTTTTCGGGGGGCATTAAACGCCAGAGTAAACAAAATCATTTCTACGCGATTAGAAGCGTTGTTTATTGTTGTTTTTCACCGTGGAGTAACTCCCCCCCCCCCTCTCCTCTCGAGAAGGGTACTTCTATCGGTGTCGTTCCGAAACCTTGTTTATAGGAGCTTGGTTCTTCAGGCTTATCAACTGCTGAAACGAAGGTCTACAACAAACACCAGGTCAATACGGTCCGACGACGCTGTGGAGTAGCTCTTTCCTTCGGTCCACTGCTACCAATTATAAAGCGCTTGAATCGGGAAATGAACCCCCGTGTGATTTACATGCGGATTCCCGATTTGGGTTCAAAGATTACGGCGCTGCCGGACCTCTATACACGCTGTCTATGTTAATAATGAACCAGCTGCAAGGGTCAGTGCGTATGTGAACGATCGAGTATATTACAGGATAGAAATACTTTCTCAGGTCGAAAAATAAGCAAATAAGCGCGACGTCATTATTTTCGGTAAACGTGGCAACACTGCGATGAATTTGGTAAAAAAAAAAAAAAAAAAAAAAAAAAAAAAAAGAATGAATTGTAAAAATTGTAAAATGAAAGCGAAAGCTTGCATTAGGGTCCATAAAACAGGGTTTGATCTTTTCTATAAAATACCTAACGCCGGCCATTTTCTATTGTTATTCTTTTTTTCTTTTAAAAACAGCTCGCCAAAAGTTTTGTGGTTCCTTATTTCAAATGTCGTCTCTATACTACTATACTACACTTGACAGTTTGATGTTGCCGGTTTGTTCATATGGGAACAAAATCCACAAGTTTTGAAGAAAACAAAAACAAAGGAACCTTGCGAAGTTTAAAAAAATTAAAGAACTCAGGATGTTGTGAATGACTCGAAAAATTCATTCCTGCCAGAAAGACTAAACACGTTTCGTATAAGGTTTTAGCGATAAGCGTGAGATAGCAGTACATAATACCGTTTATAGTAAAAATACGGATTATTTGATTAGAAAAGAAAAACACCTCGAAACACATTTTCTTCTCTAATTTGGTGGCTCAACAGACTGACGTGATTAGAAAACTTCGGTCAAAAACAACTAAGGACAAAGACTTGGACGAGAATTAGAGGTGGGGGAGAGGGAAGAGGGGGGTGTGAAGGAAAATTAGGTGGGATGGGGGGGAGGGCTTATTTAAAACTACGTAAGCAAAACTCTCTTAGGGAAAGACAAAGAGAGTGAGTGGAGGTAACAGGAAACTCGTGAAATAATAGGGAGGAGGTAAAAAAGGAATATTCACAAACAAGCTATCCGTAAAGAGGGGCAGCGCATTTGCCCCCACGGTAAGCCCTCGTCACAATCATGAAACTAGATTATTCAATTAAGGGGGCAACTTTGACTTCAAGGGAAATCCCTCCAGTAGCCGCAGTGATAAAGGTCCGCAAATTATAAAAACTACGGATTTTGTCCTGAATCAATTATTCTTTTCTTGAAATTAATGTTGGAGAAAACCCTTCGGTTTCGGCTGCCATGCCCCAAAGGGCCAAAAGAGGATCTTGCAAAATGTTGCTATGAGCAAAGTAAATAGTCCAATCTGATGCAAAGACCAGCGAAAATCACGAAAATCACATTTAAAAAGTCTAAAATGCAATAATAAGCTCACAAAATTACTACAACGGCAAGCTCGTAATGGCGCGGCGGTTCAACGCAGGTACCATGGGAGATTCCTGTCTAATTAAATTTTGTCACTTCCTCTACAGAAACACAGAAATATGTTTCAAATTAGATAGGAATCTCCTATAATACCTGCTTTGAACCGCTAATACGCCCGATTCTGAGAGTGATTTTCGTGATATTTTAGTGAACTCATCGTCTTATTTACAGGTTCCCATGCAAAAACCAACTCTCCAGTCCCATTTAGAAAAAGTTTGCAAGAGCTCGGCTATTGGTCTTTTTCATTTGGAATGGAAAATGCCATTTACATGATAGAGTATACAGGGTGTTGAAAAACTGTTCCCGAATATTTCAGGGGCGGATTTTACAGGTCAAAATAAGACCTTTTTTTCCTATAAACATGTGTCCGAAAATGCCCCCCTTTTGAGCTACAGCCCCCCAAAGTTTTAAAAAATTTACGGTTTTTTTGGAATAGCGACCACTATTATGAACCAAATGTCTTAAAACTTGGTGTCCTAAAGTAATTTTACGTGTAGAATCCATTGATGACCTCGAAAAATTCAGAAATTGATTCTAATTGTACTTTTCACGCAATATTGTACCTTTAACGGCACGAATTTTATGTTACGGATTAAAATTTTGAAGAATAATTACCAAAGTCAGATGCGGAAAACCCTTAGAAAGATTTTTGGTACTCTTTGTTTCTTTCGATACGACGCGTTTTAAGCGAAATAATCGCTGCACAGTGTGGAAAAGTCAGCGTTTTTACCATAGCGGCCGGCCCGTAGAAGCAGCGGACAGGCGGGTTGCATACTCACTGCCGTTTTTCATGGTAAAAGCGCTGACTTTTCCACACTGTGCAGCGATTATCTCGCTTAAAACGCGTCGTATCGAAAGAAACAAAGAGTACCAAAAATCTTTCTAAGGGTTTTCCGCATCTGACTTTGGTAATTATTCTTCAAAATTTTAATCCGTAACATAAAATTCGTGCCGTTAAAGGTACAATATTGCGTGAAAAGTACAATTAGAATCAATTTCTGAATTCTTCGAGGTCATTAATGGATTCTACACGTAAAATTACTTTAGGACACCAAGTTTTAAGACATTTGGTTCATAATAGTGGTCGCTATTCCAAAAAAACCGTAAATTTTTTAAAACTTTGGGGGGCTGTAGCTCAAAAGGGGGGCATTTTCGGACACATGTTTATAGGAAAAAAAGGTCTTATTTTGACCTGTAAAATCCGCCCCTGAAATATTCGGGAACAGTTTTTCAACACCCTGTATACTTTTTTGTTTTTTTTGTTTTCTTGTTTTTGTTTTAAAAAATCAATGCCATTGCGATGAAAGAAAAGTTCATGAGGGGGGATGATGGAGGTCGTTTCAGATGCATTGACGTTTTCATCCCGATCATTGCTTCAAAAAATTCATAGTTTACTTGCGCTCAGCAATTTCTTGAAAAGAAAGAAGAGTTCACGTGATTCCTTCTGCGAATCGAAGATAATGGAAAGTCGCAAAATTAATGCATCGATGCGATGGACTTTCCAGTTTCTTCCCTCTAGACTTATTGAATAAACAAGTTGAGGTTTCGGAGAAGAAGTTTACGCACGCTTTTCACTGGTAGTGGTACGTTTCATTTTTTAACTTTTGAAAATTGAAACATTTCTATAAAAAAATTTAAAAAAGTAAATATAAACAGTAAGGGAATTCGCCTGCGTCAAAGAGCGCATAAAAGCTCTCCTCTCTCTCTCTCCTCTCTCTCTCTCTCTCTCCCCCTCTCTCTCTCTCTCTCTGACTCTCTCTCTCTCTCTCTCTCTCTCTCTTTGAAGAAATTACTAAATTCGACGAATTTCGGGAGGGAGAGAGAGAGAGAGAGAGAGAGAGAGAGAGAGAGAGAGAAAGAGAAAGAGAGCGAGAGAGATAGTTTGGAACGCTACGCGAGTTTTGTTACAGCCAGCTGATTGCGACACCAATGAGTGCATTGTTGGCTAACCGTTGACTTCGCATTAAAACCGTATATTTTGGGGTCGGTCTAAAGTAAAAGCAATTAATCAATATATCTATCTCTCTCTCAGTCCATAAGTTCGCATGTGTTAGAAAAGGATAGTAAGTGAAACTATCGAGTGAATGCATCCCCTCCCTCGACCACACTCTTCCAGTAATTGCATTTAAATGGACAAACAGAGCGAAAGACGAGCTCCTAGATGCGCATTCCCTCTATTCTGCGGGGTGATTATGAACGTTCGAATCGTACCTAATCGGATCGAGTCGATGATCGGAAACCTCCTTCGAATAAAGAAGGAGGTATAGCGGAAATATGTTCCAAACCGCATCTCCGTTATTTCCTTCTCTTCCATTTGAAAGAGATTTCCAATCACATAGACTCAATCCGATTACTATTTGAACGCTCATAATCACCCCGCCATCTCCAGGCTATGCCTTGTTGTTTATCTATGTCATCTCTAACCTGCGTTAACGACTTACGTCAATGACGTTCATTGATTCAGTAATGTTTCGTGTTATGATTTCTAAACGAGGACTTACACGAGAGAGACACAAACTAACCTTGTCTAATCTTTGCCTGATCTTGTATACCTTCTGATTCATCCTTTCTTTTATAAAGAGATCGGTGCCGTACCATCCTACACGGAAAAAATAGTTAACGATAATAGTTAGTCACCGGGAAAGTACGGGCGTGACACCCTCACTTTTCGGCTTTAAACATAGTGTAAGTAAGGATGATGCGATGAAGCTTGATTCTCATTTCGGGATTTTGAAAATTGCGGTTAGTTTAACTCTATGGAAATTCTGTCGGAAAATTCGCGGTGGAGTTGTGAAAAAATTACAAATTTCTTGCAAAAATCGACACAATTTCCTCGCCGCCGAGTGGAAATATCATGTAAGTCAATGATGGACTCCTAGTCCAAGGGAAATTTCCAAAGTTCATTTGATTGAACTTATATATATAGAACATGCTTCGCTTTTCTCGGGAGGTGTAGGTAGATGTAGAAGTCTGTATTGCGTTATATCAAGCTCAATTCTCACTTCGAAACTTTGACCTTTTGAAATGCTGCCGAGTATAGCGCAAGCACCTTATTTTAATGAATAACTTTCTATGAAAAGTCTGTCCAAAAATTGTTGGTAAAATCGTGCAAAAATTGCAACTTTGTTGCTTACATCAATGCGTGAATCCTTGCTATCAAATTGAAATGTACCATTGAATCAAGCTACTGGCCTAAACACCGAGTCACGCCACAAGCTTTAGTTCTCAATTCGGGACTTTGAAAATTGTCTATCGTAACTTTCAATGGAAATTCTATCGAAGCATTCATAGTGGAGTTGGGCAAATTTCTTGAAAAAATAATCAATGCAATTTCCTCGCTACTGAATTGAAATGTCATGTAAGTCAATGCTAAACTCTTAGTCACAGGGGAAATTTCTGTACGGGTTATTTTATCGAACTTATATCACAGAATAATACAACCAGAGCGGAAACTCTGTCGGATTTTGAAGCAAATTTATTTCGCGTCCGCCATGTTGGGATATAGGATGTTTACATCTGGATTCGCGCACGAAAAAAAAATATAGGACATGATCCGCGAAATTTTCATTCTGAAATGCAAATAGAATAAAAGTAAGACTGGAAACTTAAGATTTCTTTCCAGACTTTACAGAAATAAATGAGTTTCAACACAAATCACACACGTCCGCCATGTTGGGATATAGGAACACAGCGTTGCCTATTGGTGCCGTTAAATTCCAAACTTGCTTCCATTGGCTCTTATGGGAGTTTCCGTTCTGATTGTATTATTCTGTGCTTATATTGAACAGGCTCCTTTTCATCGGCAGGTGTATACATAGATACAGAAATCTGAGAGGAGCTATATATCAAGCTAACAAGTTCGAAAGCCTAGTATGTCTGCTCTGCCTTTGTCGATAATTTAAAATGACTAATCTACCCTGGCGCGCAGGTAGAGCCGGTAGAGAGGTAATCCTTAAATAAACGTGATGTAATGAAGAAAAATTGTGCAGGCCCGATGCGACGAGACGGATGCAGCTTGGAAGCAAATAGGAGGTGGGTGGAATTGGAGTGGGGGAAACAGAGGGGTGAAGGTGATGTATGGGGTGAGGGGGCGAGGGGGTGGTTTCGAAGTGGTGTGGGTGCGAGGCAGACTGCGCAGTGAAAGGGGTTGAGGGATGAGGAAGTGGTTGAGGAAGGGGGCGAAAAGGGTTTGTTTAAATGTTGAATTACATTTCTACGTCAGGGATTCTCCCAAGCGGATGTTTAGATAGGTTTCGCCACGTTTAACACAACTTCGTCTCATCTACAATTCGGGCCCAAGCCAGCACTCTCTCTGAGTCTCTGATCCTTTATCCTCGATGAAGCTACAGATGTATATGTGTGTATAGGGTAGCTAAAAATAAATCGAAATCAAAGATCTCGTCGATGAGTAAACTTCGAAACATGGGAAAGTTGATTTTGTTTCTAACTTTTCACCAAGCGACTTGTTGTCAACACTGAAAAATATAAATAGTTAAAAAAGTACAGAACAAAAGGATTTGCTAAATTAACCTATAATTTTGTTAAATTAACAACTCAAATGCTAACTCAGCAATTCATTTTGTTAGCTTAACAACTAACTTTGCCCAACCAGCAAATCAAAAAGTAAAAATAACAATTTTTACGCTGGAATAGCAAATTAGTAAGTAAAATCAGCAATTTATTTTGCTGATATAACAAGCTGAATTGTTAGATCAACTAATTGGGTTAGGTTCTGTCTTTTTTTAATTATTGAAAATTGCTAAATTGACAACAGTGGCGTCGCGTGCAATTTGGCAACAATGTATTCTATCCATTTAAACTCATGTAAAAGATCGAATTCAGGGGGTTCACAGTGCACAAGGAAAATTCGATATATTTAATGAGTTTAAATGGAGCAGTTGCATTGTTGCCAGATGGCACGCGACGCCACTGATTGACAATGTATATTTGGTTAAAAGAACACCATTATGTTGTTGATTTAACAACTGTTAAATCAAAGTGTAAACTCAACAAATAAATTGTTAACTTAACAGAAAACCCTGCTTGATTTGGCATTTTTCAATTTTCGTTAAATCGGCAAATTTTGAATTGTTGCTTTAACAAATTGATTTTTTTCAGTGAAAGCCAAGTCTTAATTACTTGATTTTCACATTTGGACATTGGCCAGTGGCGAGGCCTGCGATTTGGCAACGTTACTTTTTCCCATTTAAACACATTAGAAGGGTCGAAATTTTTGGTCGTCATCGATGACTGAAGCGTTCAACTTTTTTGGTGAATTTAAATGGAGAAAATACATCGTTGCCAAATCTCACACCTCGGCACTGACATTAGCGCAGCCAGGATATCTTCCACCTCTCTCTTATTTTCTCGTATAGAATTTATAAGTAGAAAAATGATAGGAAGATGTGGTTCAATCCTCTTGTCTGCCCTGGTCTGCGTGTTTCAATGGAGGAAAGAAGAAGATAGAGAATTTTTCCTTACGCTGGTGATTCAGAATAATATAAATATAATACACGCTCAATACTCAGTATCAGATTTGACTGCGATAGACATCTCACCCAATTAGGATTGAGTTGTGAGAACCATTCGAAAAGTCATCAAGAGGTTTATTCGAGGCAATTTAAAATAATAAATTCATGGTAAAAGCAGAAAAAACTATGCTCCTCGTGCTTGAGCACTCTTTGAGATGTTGCAAAAAAAAAAAAAAAAAAAGGTGTGATCAGAGATTGCGTGTTACCAGCGAGTAATGAAATCAAAATGAACCTTTAGAAGTTTTCAGTGTCAAACTCAGCATTATACAGGCAATGTAACACGTACATTTTCTGATCTTCAATCTTTGTGACAAAGAAAAGTCTTATCTCGCCCAGTCTCACAAAGTTTCTCATTTAATGCGGATTCAAAATGTCAAATTCTAATTTATGCTACTAAACAAGCAGCTTATTTCACGCGCCCTAACCCTTTATGGACAAGCCCGAGTATACTCGTTTTTCCTCTCTGGTCTACTTCACATTGTTTCAGTCTTCATTCTGGATAAACGCGACTATCGATGAAAACATGTACAAGATAAGATGTCTTCGGGCGCCTTCAATTCGTCGTATAGACAATTTCAACTCCCCCGAGTACGAACAGTTAACTACCATCCCTTTATAAACGGAAGAGTGGCGCACGTAGGAGTATTTGACCCGAAAACCTGGCCAAAAACGGAAAATTGAAAAGTCGTCCAAAAAACAAACTATTGATGGTTTTTGAGAGGTAAGTAACCGCTTCATTGTGTAATAGATGTGTCGGAACATCTACGTTTACCTACTGTTTCGGGGACAACATGGAACTGAGCGCTCGACGCACCTGCGGTTGTTAACCGCTAGAAGCACTGTTAATAATCAGTCAACATTTTCCATCGAGGACAAGCGTTGGGGCATCCAAACATTTCAGCGATTACGGACGTTGTTTTAGATGGTATGTGCTTCATTTTGATGGCAAAAATTTATTTTTCCGAGCATTTTTGACCCTTTTACATCTAATTTAAAATTGACATGAAAAAAATCTCTAATTTTAGGCTCTATCTTTTTAAAAAAAGGCAATTTTGAATACGTTCCGGGCAAAACCGGGCACAACCAAAACAAGGGGGTTAGAGTAGACCCTTTTAGGCAACTGCTCCAACAGTCAAAAATTGCAAGAAATTGCCCCCTTTTTTTAAAAAATATGTTGAAGTCAATCCTTTTTTATGAAATAAGCGTCAATAACTCGGCAAAAAAATGAGCTATCGACCTTTCGTTTGAGCCAAAATTCTTAATTTTTTACCCCTTTTCCTACCATAAACCGTGCAATAGGAGTTTTGAGTTTAAATAGGAAAATTAACCAAAATCGATTTTCAAATATTCAAGAAGACGCAAATATTTTTGGCCAGGTTTTTGGGGTAAATACTCCTACGTGTGGCGTTCTTTTGAAATAACCTTTTTATAACCAACTCGAACAACATTTTTAAAACACCATGCCAGGGCTGCCGTTTTGCGTATAATCAATGCTATTTTTCTATTCACCGATGATTCCACCGGTTGAGAAAAGATTACACAGTTCAGTTCAGTGTATGACTGTAATGCACGAAAATACTCTGATCTGTAATCTTTCCTTAATCGGAGGAAACTCCGTTGATTAATTAAAATATCCGCAAGTTTTTTAAAGTCATCGACGACTCCACCGGTTGAGAAAAAATTACAGATGCGAGTATTTTAGTTTATTAGTCATGCACTGAACTGAACTGTGTAATCTTTTCTCAACCGGTGGAATCATCGGTGAATTAAAAAATAGCATTCACGGAAAAAAAAAGATTAGTGAAATTAACCATACGATAGCTGATTTTGGCACCTGCTAGATGTTATGGTAAACTTGACCAGAAGTATGGTACATTTACCGATACTTTGAGTAAATTCGACATGCAATCAGGTAACATCACCTAGTACCTAGTCAAAACATAGTATACTTTTGGTTAACATTGCCATAACATCTAGCAGGTGCCAAAATCAGCTATCGTATGGTTAATTTCACCGTAGTTTTTTTTCCGTGTTGATTATACTCAAAACGGCAGCCCTGCGCCATGCACACATTTCAAATTACGCATCTATATCGAAGTAAGTCCAAATTTTTTTTTTGTCGCATTCACATGTTTATATGAGCGTATAGTATTCCATATGCATAGTTTATAGGCTCAGCTTTGCCATGACATGACGAGTGAACAGTGTTGTAAAGTTTCGGATGGTTATCCAATCCGTCTCATTTGACCTTTAATGTAAAATTCGGATCATTCTTGTCATAAATTGCAACGATGGTCAAGCCTTTGAAAAGTTTCGAGCTATAAATATAGGTTTAGACGATTGAATTTTCTTAATAAATGCCGTAGTGGTGATGTACCCATAATGAACCGTGTGTAAGACAAGAATATGTTGAGTATAATATCTGTGCTGGCAGAAAAAGACTTAGAGGCATACGTCATGCAATCCTTGGAACAATTTATGGAATCTTTAGACAAGGATGCGACGGAAAGGCAGACTACCAGTGGAACTCTCGCGTCATTGAAGGAAACTGTTAAAAAAAATGACCGAAAATGTAAGGCAATACTTATTCAATATGTAAGTGATTCTCATTTAGAATACATAAAAGACAAAAAAACTGCTTATGAGATGTTCAATGCATTAAAGGAAGTATTTGAAAAAACAGGCACTCGCAATCAGCTATTTTACAAAAAAAAATTGCTGGCATTAAAGTTTGATGGATCAACCTCTTTACAAACTCATTTCTTAGCCTTTGATAGATTGGTCAGAGACTTGAAAAATGCTGGTGGTACTATGACTGAAAGTGATATGGTGTACCACTTGTTGCTTACTTTACCTGAAAATTATGACAACCTAGTGACAGCAATTGAAACCATTAATGATGAGAAATTAAGTATCAATTTTGTAAAAACAAGGTTGCTAGACGAGGAGCTTAAACAAAAAGGAACATCAAGTTTTGATACCTGTGAATCTAAAAATGTTGCGTTCTACGGTAATTCTGGAAACTACTTTAAATTTCAATGTCATCATTGTGGACGTCGCGGTCACAAACGAGACGCTTGCCGACTATTACAAGGTAAAAATTTTCAAAAAGAGCGTCATTTTCAGAACAATTGGCAGAAAAAACAAAATGCTAATGTGTGTTTTGAAGAATTCTCTGACATTCTTTCCGAAGAATCAAATTCGGATGATGATGAAATTGCTTTTCTATCCGACACACTGCAAAACCCTCACGTTTCTTCAAAATGGTTTTTAGATTCTGGTTGCTCAGACCATATGGTTACTGATATAACTTACCTCACAGATGTTAAATCTTTAGAACAGCCAATTAAAGTGTCTATAGCAAATAAAGGTGGCTACATGATTGCAACGAAAAGTGGAAACCTGCTAACTTTTTGTCACACAAACGGTCAAATGCAAAAAATTCGTATTACTGACATTCTAGTCGTTCCACATTTACGGTACAATTTACTCTCCGTGCGGAGAATTGTACAAGCAGGCTTTCAAGTACTATTTAAAGGAAGTGTTGTAGAAATCAAGAAAAAATCACAATTACTTGCTACCGGTCATCTTGTGGGAAAATTGTATCAAATGGACTTTATCATGCCCGATTACGCCAACATGACTGAAACCACGCGCGCGCAATCCAACTTAGATCTTTGGCATAAAAGATTCGGTCACATTTGTAACGCAAATTTGTTTAAATATTTCACAAAAAAATGGTGGAAAATTTAACTTTGTCCTCCTCTGATTTCACTTCTGATTTAAAAACGCCATGTGAAGGGTGCATGAGTGGCAAACAAGTCCAACAGCCTTTCAAAACCGTCAAAAAAAAAACATCAAGGCCCCTTGAACTTGTCCACACGGATATTTGTGGACCCTTATCTCCACTAACGTGGGATGGAGCTAGATATTTCATCACCTTTATTGATGACTTCACTCATTTCACTCACGTTTACCTACTATCTCACAAAAGCCAAGCAAATGAAAAGTTCCAAGAATTTTATGCAATCGTTACTGCAAAATTTAATGTGAAACTTTCTCGCCTTAGACTTGATAATGGGGGTGAGTATCGTTCCCGTCTGTTTTTACATTTTTGCAAGAAAAATGGCATTGATCTTGAGTGGACGATCCCAGATACTCCACAGCAGAATGGAATAGCAGAGAGAATGAATCGCTCACTGCTTGAAAAAGCAAGATGTATGATCAACAATGCGCAAATAAATACTATGTTTTGGGGAGAAGCCATTTTGACAGCTTGTTTCCTATTGAATCGAAGCCCTACTTCAAGTCTTCAAGAACCAATCACCCCTGCTGAAATGTGGTATAAATATAAACCAAATGTCGCACATTTAAAAGTGTTTGGCTGCACAGCGTATACTTTGGTACCTGCCCGAAAGAGGACAAAACTAAGTTCCAAAAGCAAAAAGTGTATTTTTGTAGGCTATGCCAAAAATGGATATAGATTGTGGGACATTGACACTAAACGAGTAATAACATCCCGTAATGTCAGATTTGACGAGACCACTGTTAAGCATGAATTTCTTCCATCCACAAGTCCCTACTACGAAAAAGAAAACGAAGAAGAAGAAAAAAAGGAAGAAAACCAACAAACAAGGGTACAAACAGAAGAGAATGAAGAAGTAACAAAAAAGGCAGAAGAAGAACACATAGAAGACATGTCAAAAAAAATAATACTGAAGAAGACAAGCAAGACACTCAAGAACTTGCAGAGCCTCGTAGATCATCCAGAATTACAAGAGCTCCTGATTGGTATTCTGATTCTAACTATTCAGCAGTTGTCTTAAGCGTTGAAAATTTAGGAGTTGACGATGAGCCTAAAACCTTCAAACAGGCAATGGAATCTCCAAATCACAAGAAATGGATGGCAGCAATGATGGATGAATATCAATCTCTAGCCAAAAATTGCACATGGGTTTTGGTACAACCGCCTCCGAACAAAAATATTATAGGCTGTAAGTGGGTTTTTAAACAAAAGAAAAATGCTGAAGGTGCCGTTACTCGTTTCAAAGCTAGGTTAGTGGCAAAGGGATACAGTCAAATAGAAGGAGAAGATTTCAATGAAACGTTTGCACCAGTCGCAAAACTTGAAACCGTAAGAATCATTTTAGCTCTATCAAACCAATATAATTTCCATCTCGCACAACTCGATGTCAAAACAGCTTTTCTTAATGGGTTTATTGACGAAGAATTATTCATGCACCAACCAGAAGGCTTTTCTGACAAACATAACCCAGAATACGTTTGTAAACTCAAAAAATCTCTGTATGGCTTAAAACAAGCACCTCGTAAATGGAACGAGAGGTTCAACAATTTCCTATTAAAAATTAAATTTCTTCGATCAACGAATGATTACTGCTTATACATTAAAATTAATGAAAACTCAAGAATCTTTCTTGTTGTTTTCGTCGATGATATAATTCTTGCATCTAACTCCACTGACGAAATTGAAGATCTAAAATCAAAATTAAAAACAGAGTTCGAAATGGAAGATCTTGGGGATTTAAAATATTTTCTAGGAATATCTGTCGAAAGAAATAAGGAGTGCGGCACTTTGAAACTCGATCAAAAGGGCTACATCCAAAAACTTCTGACAGCTTTCAGCATGGAAGACAGTAATGACGCAACCACACCCATGGAAGTGAATCTACGTTTGCAAAAAGAAGGACAGTCCAGTCAAAATATTCCCTACAGACAATTAGTAGGAAGTCTAATGTATCTGATGCTGGCAACAAGACCGGACATTTGTTTCCCACTTAATTACTTGAGTCAATTCCAAAATTGTTACAGTGAAGAGCACTGGATACATCTCAAACGTATTTTGAAGTACTTAAAATGTACACTGAATCTTCAACTGACTTTCTCAAATAGTGACAATGGTCTTCTTAAAGGATACGCTGATGCGGACTGGGCGAACGATGTGTCTGACCGAAAATCAGTCACGGGATACATTTTCAAACTATTTGACAACACTGTCTCTTGGTGCACGCGGAAGCAACAATGTGTAACGCTTAGTTCTACAGAGGCAGAGTATGTTGCCTTGAGCAGCGCAGTTTGTGAAGCACTGTGGTTACGGAAACTTCTGAATGATCTGCATATTGAACTTCTAATAACTCCTATTTTTGAAGATAACATCTCCTGTATCAATATCGCAAAAGACCCTGTCTACCATAAACGCAGCAAGCACATAGATGTGAAGTTCCACCACATACGTGAAAACATTGAAAAGAAACTAATCAATTTACAGTACATAAAAACCGAACAGCAACAGGCAGATATTCTCACAAAATCCTTGCCGAAGCAAAAGTTTCAATTTTTGAGGGCTGAACTTAAATTGTTGTAAGCAAAAAATTGTAGTAGGAATGTTAAGATTGAAGGGGGGTGTTGAGTATAAATGCAATGAAGGCAATCTTAATATCTCCATAGCAACGCCTCACTAAATATTTATTATTGTTAAAATATTTTTTTCTTAACCTATTACACTCTTGCCTCTCACTTCAATCTTTTATTTAGTCATCTTATTTATCAGAATAAAACATGGGATTTCATTGCTCATTCGATGTAAATAACTATATTACTGGGTGATGATTCAACAATTTAGTCTGAGTGATTGAATATTTTAAGATACTCCACAATTCGTTGACGCAATAACATTTGAGAGCATTGGTGGTTGATTATAGCATGCATTTGCATTCGAAAATTTGGAAGAGCATTTGTTGGGATTCAATTTTGATCGAGATTTCATCTCCATAGCATGGTCTGTTGGACTAATTGTAAGTAATCATGTTACTCATCGATTCGGCACCATCCATCGTTAGATTTGGGGATTCCCTTAATTACACGCAAATCTGTAGCCCTGAATTTGAGATTGATTTCAAACTGATGGAGAGCAAGTATCATAACACGGAGAAGTTAACGGTCTCATTTAAATTTCCATCAGATTAATACGAAACATATAAATTCGACCAAGGAGCCTAGGGCTGACCGAGTGTTTTGTATTACGAGCGAATAATAGGTCATATACAAGCCGAGTGGGTATTGTATCGAGTTAAAACAGCTCGGATTATCCGCAGATTTAATTGCGCATTGTTTTTATTATACCTACACAATAGGGTTTGTGTTTCAGCTTCACTGTAAAGCTTGATTCTGACTGTGAGAGTACTTATATTACATATATATGTATAACCTTTGATTCATTAACCTTCATCAATCTGAGCTCATATTTTTAACGCTTCATTGCGCTTTATTGCATTTTTTACACGTTTTACCTTGATTTTTTGCTTCAAAAACACAATTTTCTGATTTATTTCGGCTCAAAGATGAAAGGAAAAAATTAAAAAAAAAAAAAAATCCTTTCAAAACTAACAATTAAAAAGAAAAAAGTCTAGCATATATTGTTTATTATTGCATGTTGGCGACTTGCAAAGTACCTACCTGAACAAAAGGTCAGCAAAGGGAGCCAAATCGAGGTCAAAAGGTTGACGGGTTATTGTTAATCCATCGGTTAGATGGTGGCTGTTTGGGCCACGCTCTTTAGGATTTCGGTAAAAGTTCCAACCATTTCCTCTACATGTGTCTCATCAGGAGTAGAGCCGGATTAACCTTACTAAGCGCCCTAGGCTGAATGTTTACTTGCGCTCCTGGACGGTCCGTGAGTTCGAAAGTAAGGGGCTTGAAAAATGGAAATACTTTTTTGTTTCGGTTTTTGCCTCTCCACCATTTTTGAGGCCTTTTCCATGTAATGTTGTTTTTTCCCCCCGCATCATTAATAAGAGTCCCTCAATATTTTGCGCCCCTAAAAACCTTGCGCTCTAGGCTATAGCTTAGTCACTAGTCAGCCATATGGTTAATTCAGCCCTGATCAGGAGTGATCCTTACCAGTGGCGTCACCAGGAATTTTTCGAGGGGGGAGTTTCGGGGTCCAAAAATGTCAGGGGGGCGCTCGAAGGTAAAAATTTAGTAAAATTATTCCGAAAGCAAAAAATTATCTACCATTTTCCAAGGTAAATTTTGATCTCAAGGGGAGGGGGGGGGGGGGCAAGGTAAACATTTGACCAAATGGGCTCATTTTAAGCTCAATCTAGAAAATAAATGAGCTGATCTTGCGAATGAACTCAGATACAACTGTGGTAGATACTAACTGTGACTTTCCACTCCCAATCAATGATTTTATACAGCTCGTGTCATACACTGCACATACGTGCGTACAAAAGTGGTTTGCAGCGATTGAGCGCTCTGATTGGTTCTCACTAATCTTGTAATTCAGTTTACTGCAAAGATCTCTTTGCCGAACAATCATTGCCCTCGTTTGGAGTAAACCATCGGCGGATCCAAGAATTTGTTCTTCTCTCTCTTCTCCTCCATTAGAATGTGTGAGTTAGAAAAGGGCAGATAAGGGGTAATCACGTGATATTCGCCCCTTCTTCTATCTTTTTGCAACCCTTGCATTATAATGGCCAGAGAGAGAGAGAGAGAGAGAGAGAGAGAGAGAGAGAGAGAGAGAGAGAGAGAGAGAGAGAGAGAGAGAGAGAGAGGACAGTTTCCTGTATCCGCCATAGTGGAGTAAACCACTTGGAGTTTACGTATTTTGAGTATCGGACTCTGACAAGTAAAGAGGTACCGCTTCTGAAATGCAAAAAAAAAAAAAAAAAAAAAAAAAAAAAAAAAAAAAAAAAAAAAAAAAAAAAAACTTGTATAGTTGAGCGGTTGGTTAGCGGAAAGTTTTGACTCGCGTTTGCTAACCACAACCACTCAACGATGCATTTTGATGCATTTCAGAAGCAGGCACCGCTACTTGTCAGCACTCGATACTCAAAAATACGTGAGGTCTAGTACGTGTGGCACGGGCTTATAATAAAAGTCACCATCGATCAATAACGTTCAGTCGTTCAGTTTCTGTGCACGAAAATAAATGTAAGTTTCCTCGGAAATCGGAACGAACGGCCCACATTGAGAAAAAAATGACCCATTTGGTGGTCAAAAATCAGAAAGTTAAAATTGCTTAAGACTTATCGTCTAAAAGCTTTCATAACTGAATTTCATTTCTTATACTTATTGAACCACTTCTAGACACACAATTCTACCTCGGAAATGTACACGCGGAAAAAATATAACTGGTAGAATTTACCATCTGCATAGTTGATTTTGGAGTCAGCTATATCAAGTATGGTAAATTTCACTAAATGATGGTAAAATGTACCTATACCAACAAGTTAACTTAATTTACCATAATGTACGTTGCATTTACCATCTAATTATGATAGCTGACACCAAAACCAGCGCAGATGGCAGATTACACCAATCTTTTTTTTTTTCGTGTACACGGAGAGCTTAAAATCAGTTTAGTTTAAAAATAATAATTCTTTGAGGTGTTTCCATCCTGCTAATTTTTGGCGGCCACATTGAAAATTTCTATCCACTGTGTCGTTCTTGCATGAGACAGGATGCGGCACACGCAGTGTTAATCAAAGTTGGAATGATATTCAAATAACAAGAAAGATAAATGATCAGTGGCGAGGCGTGCAATTTGGCAACGTCTTTTTTTCCCCTTTAAACACAATAGAAAGGTCGAAACATCTGGTCATCGCCGACGACCGAAGCATTCGATTCTTTCAGTGAGTTTAAATGGAAAAAGTACTTCGTTGTCAAATTTCACGCCTCGCTACTGCAAATAACTATTACTCGTTTACTCAGGAAATCATAAATCTGGTATACGCTGGATCAGGATGTGATTGACAGGAAATGACAGGAATAGGACTTAATACATTTTCTAGGACTGGGGCACTTCTTCTTTTCATAACCAATAATTGATCTTCTTATTTAATCCGTGGTAACGGGAAGAATTAATGGGATGTCGCCACCTGGCGGCGCGGCGGTTCTCATCAACACGCAGTATGGCAACCATGCTTTTTTCCATTTAAGCTCAAGTAAAGAGTCGATTCGGGGAAAGTGCAGACTATACCTCTCCGAGAATCGATTAATTTACATAGTATTGAATGAAGAAATTACAGTGTCGCCACATTCATTGATCCTCTTTTATCGAGAAAGATATCTGAAAACGTCGCAAATGAATTATTGTTTCCGAGAGGAAAAATCAGGGCTGCCGTTTTGCGTATAATCAATACTATTTTTCAATTCGCCGATGATTCCACCGGTTGAGAAAAGATTACACAGATCAGTTCAGTGCACGACTGTAATAAACTAAAATACTCGCATCTGTAATCTTTTCTCAACCAGTGGAGTCGTCGATGACTTTAAAAAAACTTGCGGATATTTTAATTAATCAACGAAGTTTCCACCGATTAAGGAAAGATTACAGATCAGAGTATTTTCGTGCATTACAGTCATACACTGAACTGAACTTTGTAATCTTTTCTCAACCGGTGGAATCATCGGTGAATAGAAAAAAAAGCATTGATTATACGCAAAACGGCAGCCCTGGGAAAAATACACGGGAGCTCCTCCGAATCTATTTTCAATTCTTCGCGCGGAATAGCAACAAGGGATTGGCGCC
This sequence comes from Trialeurodes vaporariorum, assembly GCA_011764245.1. Lineage (NCBI taxonomy): Eukaryota > Metazoa > Arthropoda > Insecta > Hemiptera > Aleyrodidae > Trialeurodes > Trialeurodes vaporariorum. The sequence goes on along the minus strand of VMOF01000111.1, from coordinate 23,263,521 downwards.
AAAAAGCAGAGGAGTGGTAGTATTAACGAAGGGTATAGTGACGAAAAGTGGAGGGGGGCTAAAGGGATGGGAAAGGAGTTGAAGGGGGGAAGGGCGTGGGTGTGGGCTGTGGCTCATCTTGTGTTTTAAGGATAGACTTCTTTTCACGGAATAAATTGATTAACTCGAAGCTGAATAAGGATCGCGGTTGTCTTTCTCTCGGTCCGCATTTCGTGCGTGATAAGACGTCAAGTCTAAGCTTTTGCTACTGTTATGGCTTTCGGTGATTCGTGAACGGACTGCAAATATGAAACCGATGTTGCCAAATGGGTCTGATCGCGTATTTTTGCTACAGCAACATAGAAGCTTGATTCTAACGAAAAAATTCGGCAAAAATAACACGATGCGCATCTTAGAGAAACGTTCAAAAACCACTCGTAAACTCAGGGAATCACTTCGATTTCAAACAGCCCGCGCTACACTAGACATTGTTTACGCCGGCATTGTTGGTCCTTAACCCTCCTCTTTTCGACAGTCCGCTTAATGAGATCGCAAGATAACCGAACATAATTTGAATTTCTACGAATATCTACGCATGTTTACTTCACAACGAATTTGAATCGTTCGTAGTTTACAAATAAGTTTCACGGTCAACTGGTTCCAAATAACTATGTTCTTACGAAAAACATATCGAGCCACCCCTCGGTTGAAACTGGAAACCGCAGGACGCGCCAATCGATATAATTTAATCAATTTTCTGGAACAGTCTATTTCTGTTGTTTTAAACGGGGTTTCGTTGTCGAGGCTTAGTTTTTAAGCGTGCCGTATATTTTATGTACGGTACGCTTATTGTTTTTTTTTTTTTTTTTTTTTTTTTTCAAGTATTTTAAATAATTGAGTACGTACGTCCTACTAAATGTTTTCAGATAATTTCTCATCATGTATCACCAATTTTTGGATACTTATGGTTTTTAAAGAAAGACATGTCGATTCCAAACAAATTGAATACATATTTAAGTTGTTTTGCTTTTTTTTATTTAATATTTACCGATAAAATGTGAAAAATTTAACCGCATGCAACTAATCCTAAAAAGATATGCAATCTCTTCTAAAATATTTACAGAACCGATGTCTATCCATAACTCGATAGTAAAATTACAAAAAGCCTGACAAAATTTCAAATCGTTGTGCAGAAAAGTTATGAAGGTCCGCGATATCAATACATTGAATGTTATGAAGCCTCAAAATTTAATATAAAAATGAGACTTCTACGAAAAAAAAAAAAAAAAAAACTGACCAATGGTCGTTTCAAAGCACAAAGCCTCGTTTGGCTCACAAAGAGCGGCATTCTCTCGCAGAGAATGATATTTTGTTGCATGCTCTCGTGAGATTGACAAAAACAAAAGTGATTGTGGTTGGAAACGCGCAGTACTTCTCATAAAAACGGAACAAATTGAACAAAAAATACAATAGGAGACTTAAAGAGAGCAAAAACGAGATTCTGTACGTCCGGTTGACCCCGGCCTCGCTTAACCAACAGTTTCTTTTACACCCCATTTTACGATGAAGTGAGTATTTGGGCAAAGTTGATGTGCATTGGCCCCCTGTGGTCCGTGTCCGGAAGAAAAATCGCTTTACTCAAATGGCCTATGACCTGCGTTGCCATATATGTACAAGTTTCAAAACTCTTAAGGAAACAAATTCCAACGAGCTAAAATCATATGAAGCGGCTTTCTGGGGCCCGATCAAGTTGGCAAAAAGTCGGACTTGACTTGAACTAGCATAACCTCACTTTTCACGGATACCTACTTGCATCTGATTGGTCGGTGGTGCAGATTTGAGGCATCGATTTAAACTTGAGTATAACTTCGAGTGGCTCAACTTGATCGGGCCCCTGTGACGTAATTTTAAAGACATCAAGGAGGCAGGCACAATGGTATCCTGTTGTAAACATTTTACACGGGCTCGGTTTGTTTGCCTCTTATTTTTTAACCTTCAAACAAAAACTGTGACAGACCCATTTGAAATTGGTTTGTAATGAATTTGATAGTGTATTAGGATGGATATCTGGACGCATGAGTCGATTTTCTGTATCTTTTGGGAGGATTTATACAAGCTAAAACCATGGCATACATTCCACAGGTTGCCAAGATGCAATATCGTCATTATTGCACGTATATTCATAGAATTCGTTCAAGTTTTTCATATTTACGAAATCAGAAAAGATAATATTTAAGTACGAGCCAGACAAATAGCTCAGTGACTTTTTTTTTTTTTTTTAGTATGTTTTCCATTTTTAGTAGCCTATACTAATACATCTAAAGGAGAAACCCCTTAATTATGTTCGGCTCACATTTAAATATTCAATAATTTATCGAAAAATAGGGCTTTTTCCGTGAAAAACACAAAACTAACCCATTTTGAGGTGGCAAAATACACCAGTAAAGATCAAATAACCCGTAAACAAGACTTAAACTTAAAAACATAAGCCTTTAAGGTTAGGTAGAGCCATTAATTTACACGAACTAATACGTAGACCAATTCAAATGTTATCATTTTTGGGACCAAAAACTGGTCTTATTAGCACTCCTCTTTTCGCACGCTGTGCGACCGAATTTAGCTCCTCGTGATAATCGCGCAAGTTTACATTAAAGTGAGTCTGCAGCAGCATATAATTTGGCAAGTGACCCGTTTCACTTGAACTCGTTGGCTCACATTTCGTAAAGGTCACAGTGGCGCACCTCCACTGTGTGGGTGGGGGAGCTGCTTCCTGCCCGCCCTGGGCATCATCAAGACTTGGAAAGAGAGATTTTCCGGGGGTCAAAAGAAAGAATAAAGAGAAGAAAGAAAGTGAAAAAAGAAGAGGCGGAAGAGGAAAACAAAGGAGAAAGGAGGATTTTTTTAAGACAATGAAAGGTGAGAGCCAAAAAAAAAAAAAAACAAAAAAACAAATCAAATCGCTGTGATGCCTAATGCTCTTCGAGTCAACTTTAATCGGACGGTAATACTATTTGCGGATGCCAATTTTTTATTTGGATTCTACCGAATGCCTGTGCAAAACGGTTGATCGCGACATTTTTTTGCATATGTAATAACTCGACAAATTTTTATTTATTTATCTATTCATTTATTTATTTTGTTAACCCTTTGTCTTCTGGCGGTACAAATTTGTACCACCAAATTAACATGGTTTTAAATGTATTTAAAAACAATCACTATATGCACACCAAACTAAACGAGAAAAGTTCATTCGATTCATTGGGATTGATAAACAATTTGTGAGAAGGGTTTTGTAATAGCGCCGGGTTTAAAGAGTTACGTTCAATTAAAAGAGTCGAATACTTGGTAGAACTATGAGAGTACACGAAATAAGGGTTCTTTGAAAGCTTTTTTGGGTCATGAAGATATTAAATGCAAAATTCCTGATACGACTCATTGCCTCTGACAATAACACGTATATGAACGTAGTTTTGCAAAAAGGGACTAAACCCAGCACTAAGTTTTGGAATTATTCTAGATATGTATTAAGGAAACTTCAAAATCACACGGAAAAAAAAGATTAGTGAAAATAACCATACGGATACCTGATTTTGGTACCTGCTAGATGTTATGGTAAACTTGACCAGAAGTATGGTACATTTACCGATACTTTGAGTAAATTCGACATGTAATCAGGTAACATCACCTAGTACCTAGTCAAAACATAGTATACTTCTGGTTAACATTACCATAACATCTAGCAGGTGCCAAAATCAGGTATCAGTATGGTTATTTTCACCGTAGTTTTTTCCGTGCATTTTGAGGAAATGAATAAAAATAAAGAAAATGAATACAAGTAAATGTATGTAGTGATATAATGGAGTGAAATAATAAGAGAGCAAACTAGTATTAATTGCCTCCTGATTGTAAAAAATGGGCTTTGGCTAACCCACGTTGATATATGTTCAATCAACTAAACTGATGAGAGCTATAGGATGTGTGATAAAATTCTAATTTGTCACAATGTATTACGGCAGATTTGACAACGTCGCAGGAAATGCGGAAATGCCTCTGCAGGGTCTCCAGCTACGCTGTGCTGGGAAGCACAACCGATCATTTGGGAGGAAGGGACGGGAAGGGGAAGGGGGATGTGGGAAGGAAAAAAAGTTACTCCACTTACAACTACAGCTCTTCGAGATACTCTCGACGATAAAACTCTTCCAGACAGGAGGTCCTTCATTGCCCCGTCATCAATTCAAGCTATAGCCTCCTCTTTGTTTTCCCCGCGAAGATTTGCCCTCTGGAGTCTGCCCCCCCCTCACTCATACAAACAAGAGACTATACGGAAACATTTTTGTGATGACAGCAAATAAAATCAAATTGTGAAAAGAGCATATTGGTCAGACGATTGTTATTTGGAGTAATCAATCAACGGTGGGGTCTAGACCAAGGTCTAGTCGTATATGCCGTAGTGATGATCGAAACATCGTTCTTTGTCTCTCTCGATGATGCGAGTTTATCAAACGGAATGGGTCCAAAATGGCCACTAGCTAGACTTAATGTGCAGTCGGGTTGCAAATAGGTGGTCAAACAACTTTATATTGTTCACTATCTTATGCCCGACATGGGGCTCTTGCAAACTTTTTCTATAAGCAAATAAATAATACAATCTGATGTAATAACCAGCGAAAATCACGGAAATCATTCTAAGAAAGTCTAAAATTCAGTAATGAACTCACATAACTGCTAAGAAGGTAAGTTCGTAATGGCGGTTCAACGCAGGTATCATGGGAGATTCCTGTCTATTATGTCACTTTCTCTACGGAAACACAGAGATACGTCTCAATTTAGATAGGGATCTCCCATGATATCTGCGTTGAACCGCCATTAACCCCGATTCTGAGGGTAAATTTCGTGACTTTTAAGTGTACTCATTATCGTCATTTTTACGGGGTTTTATGCAATAATCAACTCTTCAATTCCTTATAGCAAAAATTCGCAAGAGCCCCATTTGGCAACGTTACAGATCGTCCATTTAAACTCATGAAAAAGATCGAACTGTCGGGGACCTTCGCATTCAACTTTTTACAAGGGTTTAAATGGACACAGTATAACGTTGCTAAATTGCACGCTACACCACTGATTTGGACACAGCAGATGCTCTGTTGCCAGATAGTGGCGATAAATCGCCATTTTCTGCATCCAGGGCTCTTGCACCCTATTTGTTTGGTCCAAACACTGCATTTTCAGTCCTCTCTTTTAAGTAGATTCCATGAATCTACTTATTGCGGAGGGTGCGATGTTGGATTTTTCGGGAAATTTTATCAAATGAGCACGTTTCATGGTCCCCTGAGTGAGAAAATACCACTCGTTGAAAATTGTATATATATATATATATATATCAGTGGCGGCTCGCCTAAGGAGGCAAGGGAGGCTGTGCCTCCCCAGACATTCAGAGGGAAGAAAAAATAACGATGACAGGACAGTAACGAGAGACAACATATTAAAAAAATTAGGCAATCACAATGTCCGTGACTCTAAAACTTAAGTCAATCTTCACTAGGAGACAGCGCCAGAGAAGGAAGTTATAAGCGGGCGGGCAACGAGATCTCAGAGTCGCGAAACGACACAGCAGGCAGCAGTGCCAGAGTCTGTGCCTCGTCGAGAGGCACAGACTCCGAGTCGGTCGAGCGGTCGAGTCGAGTCACAGTCAAGTAGTGGTGTTCGGCACACGCACACACACAACCAAGCAAGGACTGTGCACGCATTAACGAAGGTATCGGAGGCTGCTATCCTCTACGACTCCCGCAGCGTTGCCGAGCCAGTAGCTGGATAACCGTCATGCCAATTGCCAGTCGCCGGACCAGCCGCGCCTGTTTGTTATTGTCCGCGCCTGTCAGTTGTTGTTCGGGGGCCCACCGCCCCTCCCCCCTGCTGGTGGGGTTCCTCCCCCCCCCACAGCCTCCCCAATACCAAAGCCCACGAGCCGCCACTGATATATATATATATATATATATATATATATATATATATATATATATATATATATATATATATATATATATATATATATATATATATATATATATATATATATATATATATATATATATATATTATATGTATGTTTCAGCCAGTTTTACCGTTTTTATGTCCCACGATCCTGTTCGTAATTTTTGGTTTTTGTTCTTGAAATTTTTCTCAACTATTCGTTGGGTTTATTTCTTGGATGAGTTCGAAGATGGTGTAAATCCGATTGTTAGTTTTCGCGTTATGGGCCGTGTTTGAGTCGTAAAATGTGTTTTTGAGGTTTATTTTTAGGAGTGTTTGTTTTGAGTATTTTTTTTGGGAAAATTTATGTTAGCCGTTTTGTTACGCAGCTTTTTTACTCGAGTCATTTTTTTGTGTTTTGCGTTGTAAGCGAGTTATAGCGATGTGTTTTTCGGGTTTTTTGGCAGTGTTTTTATATGAAGAAATTGTTTTTTTTGTTTCAAAAATTTTAGTATATATCGTGGAGGATGTTTTTAGTTCATATGCTCTTTGCCTTGAATTTTCCTTGTGTTTTACGTGTTTTACGAGCTATTTAGTTTCTTATGGGATTTTACAAGTGAAAGACAAGGATGGTGTATTGGTATAATTGCTCTTTCTTTGTTTTACACGTACACTGTTGCTTAGGTACGTTATTTATTTATTTTCTTGTTTTATCAGCTGCTCTTATTCAGATTTATTCCTCATTACCGTTACAAAGATTACACATTTTTCAATCTTTGTACTATAATCTTTTTCTCATGGACATTTTTATTTAAATGTTGAACAGCTGATAAAAAAAAAAGAAAATTGAATAATTCAAAGAAAATCATAACATAACCTATTTATTGAAATTTGTGAAAAACTTATATAACCTAGCTTTTATTTCTCACTTGCATTGTAAAGATTACACATTTCTCTATTGGTAATATAATCTTTTTCACAATAATATTTGGATTTTGAGCAGCTGATTAAATAAAAAAGAAAAATTCAGAGAAAAATTCAACAAAAATGATAACCTATATTTAAATTTGTGAAACAATGATTTAACCAAGCATGGAATCTACTTCGTCTTACCGGCCTGCCGGGAGGCATTTTTATGTTATGGGGAGGAGAAGGAGAAGGAATGTATGGGAGGAGTAGTAGTAGAAGAAGGAAAAGAAGAAGAAAAGGAAGAGGAGAAGGAGAAGGAGAAGGAGAAGGAGAGGGCAGAAAAATAGAAGAAGCAAAAGAAGAAAAGGAAGTGGAAAAAAACCCGACGAATTTTGAGATTTGAGGAAACAGCAAGGAGAGCGGCGAACCTGAAAGACTGAACCAAGTCCGCGACCAAAGTATAAGATTTAGCACATTTCACACTTGCATGTGACATCAAAAGAGCTCGTTGGAAAACTGGAATGATGCTAGGCCATTAGAAGGTGTCGCGGGTTGCGTTGGAAGAAGCTGCAGGAGTAGCTAGGATCGAGGACCGAGGGTCGCGGTAGGAAGTAGTGATCGCAAACGAAGCTGAACCTGTCAATGTAAACGTGTGTCAGTGTAATATGCATCGTGTGTATTATTAGTGAATTAGTGTTAGTGTGAGTGTGAGCGTGAGAGTGAATGCGGGGGCGCTCCGGTGGATAAAATGAAGTCATAAAAGCCCATAATTTGAGTGCAAGTCGAGTCGAAGTCGCGGTATTATCGTGCTTTTCGTTCGTGTGGGCCGAAGCGCGGGAGGCGAGCGTTGAGCGACCTATGCGCGATGTGGCGCGCTCAGGTTATTCTTCTCCTTTGAATTCGTTCACCAAAAGATGTTGCCACATTACGATCACCGAGGGAAATCGGTTCGTTGCGTACTTTCACTATAACAATTTGGCACATTTGTTCTTCAGTAAAATTCAGCGAAATTAACCATGCGAACATTGAAAACTTTAAAACCCCGCTTTCTTCACTAAGACAAATTTCCTGTTGCCGTAACAAGACTTCTGTTCAATACTTACCAAAGCCGAAAATTCCGGTAGCTGCGTATGATTGGAATTCCGGTAACCGGAAATTCGGTAACTGTAACCGGAAATAACGGAATTTCTGTTACAACTACCAGAGTAATTAGTAAGACTTTTTGTTGCGGAAACAATACATTTTTCTCAGTGTAACTTAAGAAATCACTTCCGTTTTGAACAATCCGCGGTACAATATACACTATTTTCAACGACGTGCTGCTATGTAGACGGCGCACTACCGCGTTTTATAGTAATAATCATTGTAACTTCAATATGTTGGCTTTTCCGTTTAAAATAATTGAATTTCTATAAGTTGGTGTAAACGGGGTTAGGTGATCAGTGTTCGGTCATCTTTTTTCTCCTATCTGAGCCTAAGTAAAACTATCGATTATTCAGGGGTTTCAATCAAACCGCTTAAAAAACGATTATTTTCCGTATAGGTTTGTAAGAAGGGCAATGACTTAAAACCAGAGGGGGGCTTTTTGGGATGTAATTTTTAGGATACCAGGGAGGCTAAACTGTGGTAGGAATCTCTTGTGGGCACTTTGCGTGGGCTCGTCTTGTTTGCCTTCTTGATTTTTACCTTAAATTAAAAGTTGAGACTGCATGATACTTACTTTTAAAATTGGCTTGGAATGAAGGTGAAACTGTTTTGGAGTTGCTATATCTGGACACATAATCCGAAATACTCAGCAGTTTTTTTTTGGAATGGTTCACATGATAAAGAAACTGACACATGGAAGTTCGGACACATTAGATAGTTGTATTAAAATTATTTGCCCAGATAGCCACTTTAAAACACTCCCACGTTCATATAAATGGACTGTTTCCACTGAATTTATAACAATTTTTGATTTAAGGTTAAAATTGATGAGCCAACATACCTTTCCATGTTGGATATATACAGGGTGTCAATTAAAAAAGGAGCCAGGCTTAATATCTCGAAAACGGCTCCGAATTTCGAAAAACGCTGAAACACGTGTTCGATTATTTTGAGGGGGACATCTTTTGAGGGGGTCCCCAATTTAGGGGCCCCCCTCTGGGGGGCCCCAGGGGGGTCAAGTCCCATATTTCAAATAGGGACCCCCATTTTTTATTTGATAATCGGAAAGAGGGTAAAATTCTAAGACTTTTGGCGCAAACCGAAAGTCGATATCGTTTTTCGTGTTCGATACATCGAAGGTCAAAGTTCGATATGGACCCATCTTCAGAAATTCGTAACTTTCCTTTAAATAGCCCAAATTTCAAAAACTTTGGGTCTAAAATGCTCTACAGAGCAAGCACTTTTCAGAAAAAAATTCAATTTTAACAGAAATTTAGTCAAAATTTGGTTTTAAAGCCCCCAAACATTTTTAACGTTTTTGGCCCCCACGGGGGGCTATCAGGCAAATTCCGAGACACAACCCCTATCGAGTGATACATCAATCGAAAAGGCGTAACAAACTGAGCATTTTGGCGTAAACCGGAGGTCCATATCGTTTTTCATATTCGAGATATCGCATTCTGTAAATCGACATTTGACATTCGATATCTCGAATATGAAAAACGATATGGACCTCCGGTTTGCGCCAAAATGCTCAGTTTGTTACGCCTTTTCGATTGATGTATCACTCGATAGGGGTTGTGTCTCGGAATTTGCCTGATAGCCCCCCGAGGGGGCCAAAAACGTAAAAAATGTTTGGGGGCTTTAAAACCAAATTTTGACTAAATTTCTGTTAAAATTGAATTTTTTTCTGAAAAGTGCTTGCTCTGTAGAGCATTTTAGACCCAAAGTTTTTGAAATTTGGGCTATTTAAAGGAAAGTTACGAATTTCTGAAGATGGGTCCATATCGAACTTTGACCTTCGATATATCGAACACGAAAAACGATATCGACTTTCGGTTTGCGCCAAAAGTCTTAGAATTTTACCCTCTTTCCGATTATCAAATAAAAAATGGAGGTCCCTATTTGAAATATGGGACTTGACCCCCCTGGGGCCCCCCAGAGGGGGGCCCCGAAATTGGGGACCCCCTCAAAAGATGTACCTCTCAAAATAATCGAACACGTGTTTCAGCGTTTTTCGAAATTCGGAGCCGTTTTCGAGATATTAACCCTGGCTCCTTTTTTAATTGACACCCTGTATAAGTAGAGGTTCAAATCTGACCATCATGTTTTGCGCCATGAGAGTTTCTAATTACACATATACCGAGTGGCCGGGGTTGAAAGTACCTTGAACGTTGATTGGTCGTTCGTGGAATTGTTGGGTCATCAAGGTAAAAAAATCCATGATCGGCCACCACTTTTACATTTTCATCATGAGACCAGAGACAAATTAGAGACGTAGTGGAAAGCTTGCGACATGTGTCCAATTTTTCAGCTGAATTTTAGTAGGAAATTATCAAAACAACAGCCAACAGTCGCTCCTGTTGAGTGATAGATTGGGGTTTTCTTCATGGTTTTGGTGTTTTTTATTTTGTGACTACTCGATCAAGATGGTGGAAAGTTCGACGTTTCTCTGTCTCTGACTTTCACATTGCTCTGGGCGAGGATTGTTTTGAACTTCCCAAGATGGTGGACCAGAAAATAGTGCTTCAAAATGAACCGAAGTTTCCATCCTGATTGTAGTATTCTGTACTGAAAGCACTCGGCAGTTCAACCTCGGTATTCGAGTCTCACTTTCCCAACTTTGCTTATAAAAATAAATGAACTAGTGCCTCTTTAGTTAGATGTCGTTTCAAGACGTGTAGGCGCACCTAGACCGATGATCTTTGGAATTTTTCATTTTTATTTCTCATGTTACAAAATGAAAATTAATGAAAATGCGTTTGAACGTTGGATTTTCAATTAGGAAAACTTTAAAAGCTAACGAATGAAGTCAGAGGCAAGTTCGGTTTTGATTTGAAGGAATTAAAGTTGAAAATTCGCCAAAAGATTGTGGTTCATGTGCGCCTACTCTTCTGAAACGAGCTCTACTGAGTACTATGATCAGGGCTGCCGTTTTGCGTATAATTAATGCTAATTTTCAATTCACCGATGATTCCGCCGGTTGAGAAAAGATTACACAGTTCAGTTCAGTGTAATACTATAATGAAATAAAATACTCGCACATGTAATCTTTTCTCAACCGGTGGAGTCGTCGATGACTTTAAAAAACTTGCGGATATTTTAATTAATGAACGGAGTTTCCACCGAGTAAGGAAAGATTACAGATCATAGTATTTTCGTGCATTACAGTCATACACTGAACTCAACTGTGTAATCTTTTCTCAACCGGTGGAATCATCGGTGAATAAAAAAAATAGCATTGATTATACGCAAAACGGTAGCTCTGACTATGATTCATCGCAATTCGCATGACGTCACTGATAGAGTGAGTATAGAAATGGGCTTTGGAATTTTTCTCAGAATCTGGCAACCGCACGATTCGCCATACACATCTCGTGCGCCCCTCCCTCACAACCGCCGCCGCCGCCACCACCGCCACCGCTTAGAGTCGCCACCCCCTTTGTCGCTACCCCTTTCCGCCTCACTCGATGCTGTGTGCTGTGCTGTGCTGTGCTGCTGTCGCGCCTCTCGCCGTGCCGTGCCGCCTCAACGTTTTGAAACCCCCGCCGAGAGCTCAGAAAGCTTTATCGATTTTGTCAATTCGCTTCGCCGTCTATTTCCAACTTGTAGGCTGCAACCCGCTTTCCCTGCCTCTCCTTTTCGAAAATTTCGCTGTATACAACTATACAAACGACTATGTTCGGTGTAGGCCCAATGCACGTTCGAGTTAGCAATAAAAAAAGGAGGCAAAGGATGCGACCATCGGACGGTTTTAGTGCGACGTATCAGACGTCAGCCGTTTGTTAGGGAATAACAATGCATCGATTGAAATCAACCGTCAACAATCGCGTCACTGGTTGTCAGTGCTCCAAACTATCTCTCTATATCCCTCTCATGCAATGGGGTTCTCGCAAACTTTCGCTATGTGGGATTGAAGAGTTGATTCTATAGTATAAAAACCTGTAAAAATGACGATGAGTACTCTAGAAAATCGCGAAATTCTCTCTCAGGATCAGGCTTAACCCACTTGATGTGTAATTTTTGGACCAAATGTCTGTCAATTTGGACCAATTTTACTCAAAAACCAATTTTGGGAGTTTTTAGCTCTAAAATTTAGCTGCCCCAAAGAATTTCTTTGTTTGAATTTTTTCGTGTTTTCATTTCTCAAATTGTGTTTTTTGAGAAAAAGGCCTAAAAATTCCAAATAATTCCGGGCACTTGTGGGTTTTAATGACGGAGGGACTCAGGTATCATAGGAGAAATCTGAAATCTGATACATATCTCTGTGTTTCCATTGAGAAAGTGGCAAAAGAGATAGGAATCTTCCATGATCCCGGCGTTGAACCGCCTTTACGATCTAGTCGTTATAGCATTTATGTGAGTTTACTGAACTTTTGGTTTCGTTATTATGATTTTCGTGATTTTCGCTGGTTTTTACATCAGATTGGACTATTCATTTTGCTCCCAGCAAAAGTTTGCATCAAGAGCCCCATTTCTTTGAACTACTTACTGTTTCTCTCACGTGTCTAAAATCTTAGACGCGAGACTCTTTTTGTGATATTTTTTTTATGATTTAACATGGTAAATTGACCAAAACAATTTATTTCTGTGCCTAGAAAAATATCAGTGTCGTGCGGTACTAGCTAGCAAAACATCAGGCATTGCTTGCCTTGAAATTGATTTTCTGAATTATTCAAAATTATCTATTGAATCTGAGTCGGTACTAAAGTTTCACAATTTCTCCATTATTCCACTAAATTCTCGCTAAGAAAACAGAGAGCACAGAGATTTACCCAAGAATAGTCTCAGAATACTTAGAGTTTGCAATATATCTACGTATTATCTGCCTTCATATTCGTCGCACGCCACTGGAAAATATATCCGTATATATCGCGTTTATATTTATAGGTATTTTGTATTGAAGTGCAGCCGAAGCAGCCATTTAAAATAGCTTCGCAGAGCAAAAGTTCTAGCTCTACTGGAGAAAGTTGCAGTTGTACCGAGGCACTACTTGGGTGGCGTAACAACCTTTCTTCTTGCTTTTATGCTCAACAGAAGTAGTGCTTTGGAACAACCGCAACTTGATCCGGTAGAACTAGAGCTTTTACTCTGTGAGGCTATTTTAAAAAGCTGTTTCGGCTGTACTTAAATTTTGTTTTTTCAGTGTACAACCCCTACACACTCTTCAATTTGAGACTCTATTGAGAAGATACTACGATTTGAGAATCTTCAATAATTAATCTATGTCTTGACCCTAAAGTTGGTAACACTGTGTGAGGTGTATAGAACGTACAGAGAGAACGAGAGTGAGAGACGATCACAACTGTATGTGGCTATCGTGAACTCGTGAAGTCCAACATGCGACCATAACTCTCTAAACATGTTGAACAAATGGCTGTAATTTTTTTCTTCTCACGCGGCATACTCTTGGGAAATGCTGAGTTGCTAGGATGCTGATGGTGCACGACGCACGGTGGGCCAATATAGGACCGATTTGACGGTCAACAATCAACAAATTAAAAAAATGGGCGTTCCCAGGAATATGACTTTCTCTCTTTCCTCCCATTTAAACACGCGTGTTAAGAAAGGATAGAAGAGGGGTCCATCACGTGACTTAATCCCCTATCTCCGTCCTTTTCTAACACATGTGTTCAAATGGAAGGAAAGAGAGGTAGGCAAATTCCTGTACCCGCCCATGAATTAAGATCACCTAAAACCAAAGACATATTTAAGAGTTTTTTTTTCTCTTTCTTCGTCTATGTGACCGCATGCGCTAAAAAATAATGGTGACTCGTGCTCTATTAACCGTCGTTTTCTTTCCATTTGAATCAGTGCAAGAGTATCAGGTTCTTGAGGGTTCAAGTGCACATCCTGAAGATCGATTCTTTTGTATATATAGGAATAAATCGAGGAGACATCGATGCATCGCATTTGACGACCCCCCCCCCCCCCACCCGGCTTTCAGAGCACATTCAAGACCTATGACACTTAAATGAGTGACATTTTTCAGAACTATGACACAGAAGTGGTTAAACTTGATTCCACGGCAGTCAGATGACATACTTAATCCATTAGTTTGATTGATTTTGAGTAAATCAATTGATTTAAGTATATTTGTTTTGAAAAATAGGATCGTCTGGACCATGCGGCAGGCAATGTCTGGAGTTTGAAAGTTTTGATCAAACTGCGATATTATGGCTATCAACAATTATTTTATGATCTTATTTCAAAAATTCAAAACACCAGATTTAGCAGAAATCCTCCCACGGTACATCCCGAGGTCGTGACCCGACAATCTGATTTTAAACAATTTTTTTATCAATCAATCTACATTCGTACATTGTTTTAATGACGAGGGGGACTTTTAAAATCCAGGAATCTGATCGGCTTAGATACTTTTTTTTAAGTTTTAAAATCAGATCTGATCAGTTCCAGTCGATTCTGAATTGTCCGCTTCTCATTAAAACAGTCTATTGACTGTCGCACGACTGCTATTGAATCACGCTAAGACCGTCAACTTTGACCTGAACAATATTGAATGATTAATTATTCAAGTATAAATTCAACGTTCGATTTAAGGGTGTTAAATCGGTGGATTTCGTCCAGTGTGCGGCGTGTCTCCAAACCATGGGTCTAACTCCGACGGAGGAGTCAAAACTCCCGAGTTTCCAAGCCTCGCACTTGATCCTTCTCCCATACACCATACGTTTTACCTATACGTTCACATCTGTCTTACAATTAGATACACTGATACCAAATTGACAATGTAACGGGCTTCATTCACAGAGGACTTCAGAAAATATATATACACTGAGAGCAATGGCCGGGGCTCTTGCGAAGTTTTACTACACGGGATTGAAGTGTTGATTCTTGCATAAAAACCAGTAAAAATGACAATAAGTACCTACACTAAAAAATCACGAAATTCACTCTCGGAATCGAACTTAATGGCGGAGAGACGCAGGTATCGTGGGAGATTCCTATATAAATTGAGACATACCTTTTGTGTTTCCAAAGAGGAGGTGACATATATATTAGATAGGAATCTCCCATGATACCTGCGTCGAACCGCCATTACGATCTTGCCTTTAAAGTAGTTATGTAGGTTTATTACTGAATTTTAGACTTTCTCAGAGTGATTTTCGTAATTTTCGCTGGTTCTTACATCAGAAGGACTATTCATTTGCTCACAGCAAAAATTTGCAAGAGCCACATTTTCTATTATCTTAACCGGAATGGCAGTTAAGAATAATACCGAGCATACATTTTTACGGTACCCAAAATATCTTTGTAATCAACAGAAAAATTGTATTACGCAGTGATATAAGTGCTAGCATAGAGTGGTTTATTTCCCAACTAATAAAAAAAAAAAAAAAAAAAAAAAAAAAAAAAAAAAAAACATTGAAGATTTAAATGAGGAAAACTGGACACAGAAATCAGTTTTCATTCTTTAAGTAAAAAATTTCAAGTGCTAGCGGGCTAGCCTTTATTTTTCATTTTTACAACGAGCAGTCAAATATTACACAGGGTTTTTGTACAGTTCGCAGTCGACGCGACGCGGCGAAAATATGTATATTGCTGTCGCTGCGGGAAGGAGCGTGGAAAAGTTATCATTGAAACATTGAAAGATATTGCGGTCGTTTCAGAAGTGAAGGTGTGCCTAGACCGATAATCTTTGGAATTATACGGTGTACATATCTTATTTCTCTTATCATATAATGACACAATAAAAATGAATGAAATTAAAATCGAGCATTGGTTTATTTCCAGCACTGAAAGGGTTAAGAGTTAAGGTGATTTCATGTCAGGTGACCAGATTTTAAGGATCGACCGGTAGGAGCCCGTGCGGTGGGGGGATTTATTGGTTTATTTGGTTTTTCGTTTTTTGACTTTTGGATTTTTGTTCAGGTCAAAGTTGACGGTCTTAGTGTGATTCCAACGCTTTAAAATATAGAGGCAGTGGTACGGCGCGCCGTCGCGAGCAATTTGGCAACACTGCATTCTATCCATTTAAACTTAAATAACAGGTCGAATTCAGAGGGTGAACAGTGCACAAGGAAAATTCGATGTATTTATTGAGCTTAATAGAGTATAGTTGCATTGTTGTCAGATGGCAAGCGACGCTGTATAGAGGTCAAAGTCGCAGGCAGGTTTTGTTTTGATATGAATTTAGGAATGCATAAATTGAAAATTCGCCAAAGATTATCGTTGCGCTGCACTTAAACTTCTGAAACGAATCTAGCTTCCAAACAAATAAATATTTCGATCAAAGACATTGTCGTTCCAATAATAGTTTCTTCGAATTTGAACAACAGCTCTAAGAATAAATATAATGAACCATTGAAATTAAACTGGTTTTTAATTAAGTGAAATGCAGTGGACCTCATTCATGCCATAGATTATTCCAACTTGAAAGAATTACCTTTTGACACTTAAAGAGTAATTCAAATTCCACAATGATATCTCTTGCACGAACCGCCATTGTTGAAAGGAAAGAATGATGTATTTTCCAGAAATATCTTCTCATATATGTGTTTGCTATAGCATATGAATTGCGTTACAAATGATGCATTTTCCACGAAATCTCTCTCGGTTTCAGCGAAGAGTCCTGTGATTCCGTGAAATCACCTTTCACAATGTCCGACCGAGAAGTTTGGGTCGCTGTTTCTGTCCCATTATCCTGCCTCAAAACACGCATTTTTCCACTTGGAACAAATGGCGGAGCAATTTAATTTGATTGAAACGTTCTGGCCGCGGCGAAACAAACGGTAGCATCAAACAACCATTGTAGCCCTCTCGCCATTGATGTAGCTCTGTAAATAATTGTACCAAAGAATCAAGGTGCTATCTTCTCTTATCAACTTCCATTTGTGTTTTGAACGTGCATCGTTATAACTCGTTGTTTAGTTGTGACCTGGAAACCTTGTAATTTTAGAACTCTTTGGATTCAACATTCTCAAAGTACTAATTACTTTACCGAAATGTAACATCGATTGTAGGTCATCGATTACTCTTTGATGTGTCATCGAGAGCAAACATACGTTTTTCATCGATATTGATCAATTACCTCAAACAGCTCTATTTTAATAGTAGCATCATGGGTCATCGCTAAAGACCAGTGCCTCTGAAATATCTAAATGGCTAATACCTAATGTACACAGTCTAGCCATAAGTTCTGTCAATCGCTATTTTGCCGATAGCAGCCAAACGACTGAAAATAAGTATACAACACTATATATATTCTAAAACTAGACAAAAAATGCTACAAAACCATGCTATCATTTGCCGCAAGCCCCTGTATCTCCCGCAATAAGCACTGATATATGTCAAGGTCGGGTTGCTGTTGGGCGCGTAGAAATTACTAGCTATGCCTGGTTGAAAATGAAGTTTTGGGCATCAAATTTTCGGGGAAAAAATAAAAAACACTTACGATTTTGTAGAATTTTTTGTCTAATTTCAGAATATATGTAGTGTTATGTACTTATTTTTAGTCGTTTGGCTGCTATCGGCAAAATAGCGCATAACAAAACTCATGGCAGTCGAGTGTTATCAGTGCGCGCCCAACGGTAGTCCGACGTTGACAGATATCGCTGCCTGTTGCGCAAAGCACATGTGCTTACGTCACATGATAGTAGCATGATTTTGTAGCATTTTTTGTCTAATTTCAGAATATATATAGTGTTGTATACTTATTTTCAGTCGTTTGGCTGCTATCGGCAAAATAGCGATTGACAGAACTTATGGCTAGACTGTGTATTATTGGTTGGAAATCTCCCCCACCGCTCTGGCTCCTGTGGGGCCGATCTTTGAAATTTGGTCACCTGACATGGAATCACCTTAACTCTTAACCCTTTCAGTGCCTCATAATCAAAAAAGTGTTTCACATAGCTCAGACCTTCACTTCTGAATCGAATAACTTTTTGTCATACAATTTCATGTGCATGTCAATTTTTTTGAAATTTCACAAGAATTCATGTTGACAAACGCGTCATTTGTATAAGACTATTTAGCGAAAGGGTTAAAACGTTCACTGAATTTCTCGCACGATATTTAGAAGGCGCGATGACAAACAATCAGAAAATCTAAGGTGTCGAAGCCATAAAAGTCGCACGTTTAAAAGCTTTTTATTGCGAGTTAACGAGCGGATTTAGAAAGCTTTCAAAATTCTCGTCGTTATTTTCACTGATTTCTATATACATGAAATCCGACACTTAACTTTCTTCGGCGAAAGAGCTTGCAACAGCCCCATTGCTGAATCTACTTTGCCCCCGGTTTTCATTCAATATTTTTCCGATGAGTCGAGGTCTTTAGTATAATCTTGTGAGATCCTACGAATTCAACCGTCCATGAGATCTTGCTCAGTCTAAATCCACAAGACTTTTCCGTGTAATCTTTCCCTCTTTATTTCCAATCGCTCGTCTATTTACTCGCTCTCCTTCTTCATTGTTATTTTACGACATCGTCTCTCTCTCTCTCTCTCTCTCACTCTCACTCTCTCTCTCTCTCTCTCTCTCTCTCTCTCACTCACTCACTCACTCACTCACTCTCTCTCTCCCTCTCCCTCTCCCTCTCCCTCTCTCTCTCTCTCTCTCTCTCTCTCTCTCTCTCTCTCTCTCTCTCTCTCTCTCCTCTCTCGCTCTCTCTCTGTCTCTGTCTCTCCCCCCTCTTTCTCTTTTCAAACTTTTTCCTTACATCTTGATCCTTTTATCACTATTTCGCCTTTCTTTTCTTAAAATTTACCTGTCTCTTTTGGCCTTTACTCATTCCTTCTGCTTCTTTTTTTTTTATCTATTTATCTATTCGTTTATTTATTTCCTTCTATTCCACCGTTTGCCGTCCTTTGCCCCACAGTAATAGCTTTCCGTTGAGCCGGACAATTTTTTCCCTTTTTCTTTTCCCTGAGCGCGACCAAAATAAATTCAGCTAAGCTCTCTTTTTTTTCGCTTTCGCTTTGGACGAGAAGGAGTGCAGCAAATAAATCACTTTCGGAGGGTCGGTCTGGAGAGAGAGATTGTCCACTTCGGCGCCAGCTGAAGAGACAGCGTTGCCGATCGCAAAATATGAGCTGTTTGATTTGAAGGGGATTTGCTTGTAAATTTGATCATTTTATCTAGTTATTTTTAGCAACGCTTTTTATGCTGTAGATAATTTTTCAAGAAATCAGAGTCTCCAGTCAATCTATACATAAGAATAAAGGGTAATTTCTGTTTGGTAACATGAATTTTCGCAGACGCCGATAACTACACTGAAAAAAAAATCAGCTAAATTTAACTAATTTCAACTTAAAAGTATGGACACCACTTAAAACTGTTAGTTTGAATATATGAATTAGTAAAAATAACTCCGTGCCATGTTAATTAACACGACACGGAGTTAATTTTACTAATTCAAATAGTTAAACTAACAGTTTTAAGTGGTGTTCATACTTTTAAGTTGAAATTAGTTAAATTTAGCTGATTTTTTTTTTCAGTGTATCAGAGAAATTGAATCGTTAAAACACTTAAATTTATCAAACGAGTGAAGATTGACTCTAAATGATTTCTTGAAGCAAGTTCAAAAAAAACGGGAGAAAAACCGTAAATTTAATGATACATGGAAATCACGCGCTTTTGAGGAGTTAGAAGACTCTTTCGCCTCGACGGAATGACTATATGGTCATTCTGCTAGGTCATGCACCCCTTGTTTTGTTTTTTAAAATGCTGTATAATCTCGACTATTCATTACGTTTATAGTCCATTACTGTAGAACTTGCTGAAAGAAACGCCTCTCACAGAGATATTCGTTCATTTGGTAGCTTTAGACGTTTTTATGATGCAACTTCTAAGAAATTCTTCGGCGTCTGCAAAATGTGCTGTTACCGTTAAACTACCTATAGGGCCTTCAAAAGTACCTTCCATTAAAAGTACCGTTGGGGAATGAGTCAATTGCAAACTTTGGCTACAGCAATAAAGAGGATAGGTTCTGGAGTAGAATAGCTTGAAAATAACGTCATAGGCTCGATCAGTTCTACTGTCGTTGTTTTTTTTGGTCATAATTTAACCAACAAGTTCCATCGGTGAATGCGAGGGTAAGAATTACCGTAATTATTTTGCAAAACCTTTTAATTTGAAGTCGAAAGGGCAAGCAAATATACGGAATAAGATGTACCTATATTTTGGATTGCCAGAATCAATTTTACATGATAGTTAAACGTATATAATTTTGTAGCCTGAACTAGAAGTCTGGTATGATGTTGAAATATTTTTTCATTAATAAAAGAACTATATTTTCTAATACTAAAATTAACATTTACATGATGGCTAAATGTTATTCAGGTTTAGGTGGCATTAAATATATACACTTTTCTCCGTATATGCGTGAAGGAAGCAGTGGCGGCTCGCCAGGTGAGGCAAGTGAGGCGACAGGGAGCCATCGTCTCACATTTTTTGAAGTTCGAGACAGAAAAAAATTTAAAAAAATAACATATAAAGGTTGAAACGGTTATTATTCCACCATCCTTTGTTTCAATAGTTCAAAAAGTATGAATGAAACATAAAATTTTAAAAAAACATTATGGGAATAGCGTTCCAAAAAAAATTCTGTGCACCTCTCATTTTCGTCGCCTCACCTCCACGAGCCGCCAGTGGAAGGAAGAGAGCTCAAGTTTTTGGGATACCAAGGGTCCTGGGACTTTCCTGCGTGGCTGCTTGTACAATGTGACAACAGCGGATTCTCCCCATTTAAACCTTTTTGAAAAATAATTGATCTATATAGAAGGCTATTTGACTCAAGAAATCGATAAATTTGCGTATAGGTTTGAATGGAAAAAAGCATGATTGCCAAATTGCACGAGCCGCCACTAGGTCCTTCATGTAAATATATTTTGGAAATTCTTTTCGATCGAGTCTGGCAACACTGAATCGGGGACACTACTTGATGAGGTCGCAAGAAGGGCGGGATTAGAGTTGTATTAATCGATGAATTGCCGTTCATAAATATATCTGCGAGAAAGTCTGTTTGTTTGTTTACTTTTTTGTCCTGCCGCGCGCTGGCCGCCCGCACCGCGCCGCCGCGCGGGTTTACTGACTTTGTTTGTCTCTCTATCTCTCTCGGTATGCTTGTTTGTTTGTTTATTTGTCTATTTATTCATTTATTTGTTTATTTATTTGAAAGCATGAAAAAACGGAGGAGCCGAAACGGAGCATGTTTTTGACCACTGCCAAACGGTCAGTCAACAGGACTATTTCATTTCACAAGGCGTATAAGCATATTCAAATGAGGTTATGTAAATATGTGTATTTACGCGCGGTTGAGCGGGTGTTTTGAAAACTTTGGCTGCAACGATATATAAAGCATGAATTCCCATGGATTTGAGCCCAAAGAAACCGACGAATACACTAAGAGCCTTCAAAATCCGCTCATAACGTAATTAGCCTTTTTGAATTCCAATTCAAAAAGGACGCGAGAAATGCCTATAAATACCGTCAAACGCAAGCAACAGCGAGTCGCCGAGGCTACATCATTTACTGACAGAGCTAAAAAGCGTATATTTGTAAATATAATTATGAAACTGTAATGTGAATGTATGGTATCTGCGTGCTTGCTCTCGATCAGGAATGTCATTTTGCGTATAATTATAGGAAAATCGGTAGTCCATTTGGCTCAATGTAAAATTATCGAATTTTCAATTTCACTGAATGTGAAATGTTCGAATCTCCCATTTAACTGAATGTGAAATGTTCGAATATTATTTTAATCGAATGCCCACTCCCCATGTATGTGGGAATATGTTTAGCATGGAGTCTTGGAATTTCGACAAATTGACATGCACATGAAATTATACGGAAAAAAGCCACTCCTGATTCATCTTAGAGCGGTGAAAGTTCGCGAATATAATTCGGGACTGAAAGGGTTAATGAGATATGACAACCCTCGGTAGTGATAAAAACGTGGAAAATGATTAATCGATGTGCAGTAGTCTGATTTATTAACCGCGTCGATGGCTGCCGGGAGTCTCCAGAGTAAAAAGGCAAAAAAGAGGCAATTAATATTTTTGTTATCAATTCAATAATTTATTCGGTGGTGGCTTGCGAGGATAACTTTCATCGTAATGTCGCTGATAAATACGCGAAAATAGGGACGAGGTAGAGCAGGAAGGATGAGGAGAAAAAATAAAAATAAAAAGGGCGGGAATGAGCAGGTAGGAGAAATATGAGAGAGCTAAACGGGTACCTGCCAAATAATTCACTGACCCGTTTTATTGCGCACTTTATTCAAAAATGAACACCGTTGCCGAATGGTGCTAATGAGCTCAGTGTTTTTGCTCATCGTGATTCTGAATGAGATGATCGGTGAGCGGGGTGACTTGATGATCGGTGAACGGGGAGACTTGATGATCGGTGAACGGGGGACTTGATGATCGGTGAGCGGGGGACTTGATGATCGGTGAGCGGGGTGACTTGATGATCGGTGATTGGGGTGTGACTTGATGATCGGTGAACGGGGTGACTTGATGATCGGTGAACGAGGTGACTTGATGATCGGTGTACGGGGTAACTTGATGATTGGTGATAGGTTACTATTTCACCAGCAAGCTGATTTTGAACGATCGTATCGTAACGCAATCGAGTCGATGATCGAGAACGTGTTATCTTATGGGGGTGGTTTCATTCCGAAAGAGACCCTCCCATCTCTGCGGATATTTTCCGATAGTTCAGGAGTCATCGGCGCATTTCCGCAGAGAAAGGGGGGGGGGAGGTTGGTTCTGTCGGAATGAAACGTATCCTGATGACGCCACCTTTAAGAACAACACGGATCCGATCATCGAATCGATGGCATTACGATACAAAGTGTTCATTATTATAAGCCTGCAGTTTTGATAAGACGTCTTCAGGCAATCAAATTGTATCCTCGGCTTTCATGTTTCCTGGCACAGATGGATCCAACAATTTTGCAACAATAATTTCATCCCATTTGAACGCATATGAGAAACAATTGATTCTTGAGGGGGGCCATTGCCTTTTTATACTAATCGATTATTTCTCATACATTCAAATGGTAAGACTCACAGTCACATTTCTGAATCCATCTTTGTATCCAGAATAGCTTCCAATAAGTATGCATTGGATGATCGGTGCGCAACATGCATCCATGGGTGGATCCAGCAATTTTGATCGAATTAATCTTATTTGAACGATGAGGAAGAATCGCGATTCTCGAGGGGAGCCATGGCCCTTTCACTAATCGATTTTTTTCTCATATACATTTAAATAGGAATAATCGACAATTTACAAATATTGCTGGGTTACCTTTGCATGCATCATTTGCAAATACTCCCAAATTAACGAGCATTTGACTTCCAATCTTTCAGAATACCGCATATCTTGACGGAGAATGAATCTGCGCAATGATTGGTGATAATCCCCGACAGCATCGATATGATCGTCAAAAGTTTGCGGGCCACCAAACTACGAGTATGTTTATCAGGGCTGCCGTTTTGCGTATAATCAATACTATTTTTCTATTCATCGATGATTCCACCGGTTGAGAAAAGATTACACAGTTCAGTTCAGTGCATGACCGTGATGCACGAAAATACTCTGATCTGTAATCTTTCCTTAATAGATGGAGACTCCGTTGATTAATTAAAACATCCGCAAGTTTTATAAAGTCATCGACGACTCCACCGGTTGAGAAAAGATTACAGATGCGAGTATTTTAGTTTATTACAGTCATGCACTGAACTGAACTGTGTAATCTTTTCTCAACCGGTGGAATCATCGGTGAATTGAAAAATAGCCTTGATTATACGCAAAACGGCAGCCCTGATGTTTATATGATGGTGGATGGGTCGCATCAATCACTCGATGCTCACTTAGAAGCTAATTTGAAAAAAAAATACTAAAAGGCTACTCAAACTGGTCGTTTGAAAAGGCCTACGCAGAGATTGATTTGTGATTGCCTGAGGTCGTGTATCCGGTAAACAGGTATTTCACTATTTCATGAAATATATCAACGTCAAAAACTGCAGTAGGAAGTAGATTAGAATGTTCTTTCATTATTACATTTTTTTATTTTTTTATTATTATTATTATTTTTTTTTTTTTTTGGTCAAACTGCGTCATTACAATTGAATAAGAGTTATATTTGTGAATACGCTTACTATCTGCGTGGTAATGGTAGGCCAGTTCATATTTCTCATTGTCATCTGCGTTGCCAATGTTTGATGTCACCCCTGCGTTTTTGGTATCTTAAAGCTAGTCCCTTGGCGGATAATTTTTCTGGGAGTGCAAAGGTGGATCCAACAATCTGGGAACTGTATATTATCGTTTTTTTTAGAGATTTTCACACCAGAATAATCCACTGTTCAAGCGCTTTTGGAGCAAAAGTGTACATTGTGCAACAGCTTCATTTCTAGTAGCGCTAGAGAGCAAATTCCCAGGGACCAAATAGTGTTACATCCTCACAGTCCCGCTCGGAGATGATCGGTGAGTACTTACGGAGAGTTAAAACCCCAAACACAACTACACTTAAGTATACGCAATATAACCATCAAACGTCTTTCGGAGAACTGTCAAACCGCAACATTATATGATTCAAGACTCTCAATTACTGCAATTTATGTAAAATTTCCGCTTCAAACGAGTTGAACCCTGCGTTTTGTGAAGCATTAATTGGGCACATTTACAAAACAGACCTACAAGTATTCCGATGTTGCCATTTAATCTCGACTTTTTAATCCCCTTAAAAATAATCTAATGTCGAATTAATGAAATTGCTCGATATTTTCAGGAACAAGACTCAACGTACAGAAGGAAAGCTCCTGATGGGAGTTTCAAGAAATTCTTTGCACTAGGTCTAATTTTATAATAATATTAAAGTCAAATGAAAATGGCAACGTCCAAGGTCGAATAGGTTTCTTATTTAATAAAAATGAGTCCAATTCTTACACGGAAATATTTTTTTGCCTGTCTTGAAATTTGACGAAGTGGCGCAACTGGAGACTTCTTTCTACATCACTCTCTTTTCCCTCTTGAATATAAAGAAGTAGAGAAATGGTATGGAAAAAGAGGTTTTTATCCCCCAGTGGCGTAGCGTGCAATTTGGCAACCATGTAATGTGTCCCTTTAAATCCATTCAAAAGATCAAACTATAGGGTGTTCGGTGAACACGTCTTCGCATTCAAGCTTTTACATGGGTTTAAATATACACAATACAAGGTTGCCAAATTGCACGCTACGCCATTGATATCCCCTTGTCTATCCTTGTCTAACATACGTGTTTCAATGGAGAAAAGAGAGGGATAGAGAATTTCTCGTTGCGCTATTGATCAATGGAGCACATTTTACTCTCTTAAACTTACACTATTAAAAGTCTCGATAACTTCATAACTAACCTCTTCTTAATCAAACTTTGAATATTTAACTAAAATTAGAGACATTCCTACATGCTGTTAATTATTTTACCAAACCGCGAATTTCAAATACGAGGACCATTAAGATAGTTCACCAGCGTCAGCAGCTTCTTCTCGTAAATATCGATTCATTGCTCGCTACTTCCTCGGAAACTTCATAATTTATTTACTTGCTCGTAATCAAAGAATATGCGTGTTTAAACTTATAAATAAGCGTGAAGCACTCCTATATATAGGTATATAATATACACAGCTATAATTTTGACGGCTTCAGAACTTTAGTAAACTTATTTCGAAACTTCATCCTCGATTTATATTACTGATATAGCATCGATAAATCCTTGATGATGAGCAGGATTTGCCTTTTTTTTCTTTTTTTATCAACGGCTAGGTGGTCACAATCACATCCTATATTGAACATAGTACCTACTATAAGAATAGTATGACAGATAAAAGTGGCTCGTGCAAACTGATCACCAGTGGCGTCGCATGCAATTTGGCAACAATGTATTCTATCCATTTAAACTCACGTAAAAGATCGAATTCAGGGAGTGCACAGTGCACAAGGAAAATTCGATATATTTAATGAGTTTAAATGGAGCAGTTGCATTGTTGCCAGATGGCACGCGACGCCACTGCTGATCACCCCGCTTTTTTACCATTAAATTTTAAGTAAATAATCAAATTTGGTTGAGGCACGTCATTTCACCTAAAAATGATCATTTCTGATAGGTTTAAATGAAGAACAGCCTTTGTTACCAAATCTCGCGAGCCGACAATGATAACAGTTTCTTACAGATAAGTAAAATTCTTTTGCTGCAATGCTAAACAGAAGGCACACTTCTTCACTATCACAAAAAGTGTACTCTGAAAAAAGTGGAGGGATAGATAAATTTTACCTTTAGATTGTCCCTATATTCTGTAACAATTTGGATGTGTAAATACTCACAGTATGATGATTAAATAATGCAGAGCTCTTGAGTGTTATTTACAGTCGCGCGCGGTTAATATCTACGCAATCATGCGGTTAATATCTACGCAATAATGCGATTAGTATTTACAGTCTTCTTAATGACTTAAGACTTATGTCTTGTAAGACTTAATGTAAAAGGTTCGGCTTTTAAAACCTCAAAACTGGCAACACTGGCAGAAAGTCATGCAGATATGCTGTACACAGGTGTTGAATGCATTTATTTGTGTTTGGGATGGGTGGGCTTACTTATCACGCCAGTTTCTTGACATCAGGTTATAGCTAAGATCCTTGCAAAAAGTTTGAATATTTTTACCGGGCTTCAGAAGAAAACGCTCTCGTAGTCATGTCACGATAATATCCGGCATAATTTCCAAGTTGTGATAAAAAATCACTTTACATTGATTTCATCAAATGAATCTTCAACGTTTTGAGCTGATTCCTGCCACTAAATAAGCGCTACCGTTCGATCACTGTCAAATTATAGGCCAGACGTAATTTAACTGCAGAAAAACGGAGTGTTAGGCATCCTCTTAGAAAGTTCCATGAACTCTCCCAATTTTCCACAAGGACATGGAAGTCGCCGTTATTTCCATGTTTAAACGGAGAATTGGAACTGAGTTCATGGGGCTTTTTAACCACACAGAGAAAAATACTTTGGTAAAATTTGATCACCGAAGTTTCCGGTTAGAGGAACCGAAATGTTCAGTCCTGAGTACCGAATGCTTCATTAGTTATACTGAGTATTAGGTAGGGTCGGAATTTGGTCTTCGGTACTTACGACCGAAAATTTTGGTTTATTCAACCGAAAATTTCGGTGATCAAAATAAGTCGAATCTTCAGTTCTAACAACCGAAGTATTTTTCTCTGTGCAGCAGGATACTAAATAATCATCTCACGAATGCCTCTGAAAAACTCTTCGTCCATTACTTTGAAAGCAAGGATGAAAGTTATACCGAAAGAATGGAGTATCACATTACGATACAATAATCTAATTGCGGTATTCTGTGTTTGGTGCCATCATCCTTATTTTTGAAGTCATTGGCGAGGATTTTGCAGGAGTATTCTTGAGATGATTATTTGTAACTGCTATGATACTCGATTTCCAAAAAGTATAATTATTTTTCCACTCCTTATAAAAGTCTAACTCTTCAGCAGATTCAGACTGATAAAAAAAAAGGTCAACCTTCAACCATACATACTAAACACGAGTTATATGGCGCTAAATGTAATTTCACGCACTCATTTTATTCATGCACATTATGTTTGCGGATATGAAACAAAAACGAAAACCTCGCACTGTCGAAAATTGATTTAATGACAGAAATCTCGTACTGTCGAAAATTGATTTAATGACAGAAATCTCAAGTTAACATGTTGAAAAATTACAGTTTCAACTAAACACTAGCTTTTCATTTCTCTTTTCAGTTTTCAAGCTTTTTGAGAAGCCATTTGGCAGCTGTGGAGTTTTAGCAATCAACGTTTCCGCGTAATACCTCCTGGAAGTGTGTTTTGAAAAATCTAATTTCCTCGGAAAATTACTTAACAAAGGTTGGAAAAATTCTTCCTTGGAGACTTTCTTTTGTAGGCTCTAAGACCGTCTTATTATTGAGGGTTACTCGTTCAAAAGCGTTGCTGCCACATTATGAGATAAATTAATCGCTATCAGGTTGAGATAGTTGGAGTAAAGAAAATATACATTAATACATACGCCCGATAATTTTGATACCGTCAGTGACCGGAAAACATACAAAAAAAAAGTTGCATTTTTGCGTTTAAAAGTAACATTTGATTATATCTTGATCCACTATAGACCAGCGGTTTCTAGACTGTGGCTCGAGGCCCTCTGCAAAGGGGTCTCAACAGGTTCATAGGAACAGTTCCTAAAACGTGAATAAAGTTAATATCGGTTGAAAACAAAAGAGGAGCGCAACACACGATTTTAACATAAAGATCACCAATCAGTCACAAATCACTGATAATGAGGGAAAAGACTATCCCGAAACGCGTCTGAAACTGAAACTATCAATGGGTCTGTTGCATGCACACTTCGGCTACAGCATTTTAAAGTATCAATTCCTATGTAAAAAGCCGAGAAAATAACAATGGCAACATCACAAAACACTAAAATTCAGTGTTAAACTCACAAATTGCGAAAAACACTAGACACACTATTCACCCCTGTATCTTTCCACCCGTGCACGATATTTCGCTAAATTGATGATCGAAGTTGGAATCATGCTTGGAACTCCTGTGTGTTATTGTTTCATTTTGATAAGTTTTCGACACCAATATCGGTCTCCGTACCTTTCACAACCTTTTGTGAGGAATTGAGGATATTGAAACGTAAGAATTCGAACAGATATCGTCAGTGTTTACTGTTTATTTGTTCATGAAGTCAGCTGTGATGACAGTCGGCCGTGATTATTTGAATGTGCCGCGCTAATTTCGCGAAATATCGTGCACGTGGTGGAAAGATACAGGGGTGAATAGTGTCTAGTGTTTTTCGCAATTTGTGAGTTTAATACTGAATTTTAGTGTTTTCTGATGCTGCCATTGTCATTTTCTCGGCTTTTTACACAGAAATTAATACTTTAAAACGCTGCAGCCGAAGTGTGCAACAGACCCATTGTTTAGAGCACGGGAGTCATTTTATTATTTACGTGAATCGTGAATTCGGTGTCCGAAACTTTTGACATTATCAGCTACTCATCGCTTCAACCTTTTCTTAATAGAAATAAACTGTAGGAAATGCCCCGCACGATCACTTTCTCACATCAAAATTATTCTGGGGGAGACTCCTAGACCCTCTATAATATTTTGGGGGAGCCCCCACACCCCCTATAGTATTTTGGGGGAGACCCCATACCCCCTTAAGGGGTTAATTTTACATTCGGCTGGTTGCAGAATGTTTCTGCAAATTTTCATCAAAATTCAAACAGCAATTTTTGAAACATTCGAATTTTTCCCTACGTTCACCCATTTTACCCATTTTCCTATTGATTTTAATGGAAACCTTTAATCATCTATAACTTGCCTCGAACTTAAAGTTCCGAAAAACAAAAAAAGTCCCTCTGGAAAATGGTAAAACCAACTTCTCTGCAAAATTTAGATGCATATATGGACAGGGGCGTGCCGTGGGGGCATGTCGGTACCCTTGCCCCGGGCGGCACTCTCCGGGGGCGGCAAAATCAGGGTGAACAACCAAAAAAAAAAAAAAAAGGTTATCAAATTTCAAAACGAATCTCAGAGGGCGGCAAAATCAGTGTGTAATAAGCAAAAAAAAAATATAATTTTGTTCGGGGAGGGCGGCAAGATTGCATTCTTACCCCCCTCTCTGGAAACCACGGCACGCCCCTGCATAGGGACCATGGATGATTGGTCCAAAGGTTATGCTGAAATTCAGACAGACAGACATCTGCATCTGCGCCATCGCAATACTTTCGCAATTTATAACTTTGTTGGTTATGAGAAAGTAAAAATGAAGTAAACTCGTTCCCAAAAGAAGAACTTCATAAAGTAAGTAGTTAGAATTCGCTGTTAGTTAAATTTTTACTATTAATGTGTTATTTTTTTTTTTTTTCATTTTTATTTATTTATTTTTCCTTGTTCGTGGGAGAAAAAAAAAAAAAAAAAAAAAGGTTTATATAGAATCAAATGATACATTGTTGCCAAATCTTCAGAGCCGCCATTAGTTCATGAGACGATATCTATATATAGGAAATCCCATTCTTTTGATCCAAATTCCACTGTGCAGCGCCGCGATACCATGCACCAGCTGCGAGAGACGAGACGGGAGAAATGGCTGAAAAAAGGGGGATAACTTGTCCTCGCCAAGTTTCGGAGTATTAGCGGATATAATTTGATTTTGCAATGGTTGAAAACTTGCAGCCGAACACTTTTCGCGGCGGTCGGACTTTTTTTCTTTTCTTTTTTTCTCGGAACAGGACGTAGTTCGAGGATGGTAAATGAAACGAAATCAAGTTTTCATACCTCACATCTACCCCATTCTATTTTCTACAAAGTGGGACATCAAGACCCTGAGCTTTATTTTCCATCTGCTCGTAAAACGAGGGCTCGAGGTCAATTTTGTACAAAAGATTTTTACTGTGTACGGCGGCAATAGACTGTTTTAGCACGACGATATAAATATCGTATCAATGTCCGTTTGAAGAGCTCTGGTTCCAAACAAACTCCGATTCAATGTAATTTTCCCATAAGTTCATTTTTGGACGGAAAGGACATGTCCCCATTAAGGGTCATTTCCTGTCCCCGCATTTTGGTATAAAAAATTAAAAGTCTGAAACAAGGAAAAATTGTAGATTTCGTGTGCTTGGAGGTCTAATCTAACAGAAACTATCAATGAAACCCCGACATAAACACCCGACTAGTGTATAATTGACGTAATTTTTACAATTTTTTCGAAAAAACGGCTGTTTTTCACTATAAAAGTGGATAATTAGGTACGAGCGCAAGAGAATTTATATATATATATATATATATATATATATATATATATATATATATATATATATATATATATATATATATATATATATATATATATATATATATATATATATATATATATATATATATATATATATATATATATATATATATATATATATATATATATAGCTACTGCTTTAAATATGTTTATTACCTGCATCAAGATAAGTATTTTATCTCCTGGAGAAGCTGTACTCGCTTGTGCTATTATCCAAAACTGAACTTATAATATAGCCGTTTTTGCGGCTTGATTCGCCGTTTTTTGAGATTTTACGAAACTAGCCATTACCATACACAAAAAGAGTGTACAAACCAATAATAAAAGCCCCTTTCATTGATATTTTTTATTAGATTAGACCTCCCAAGCACACTTGATCCAGTTTTTTCCCCTTTTTTCAGACTTTTAATTTTTGACCAAAAGGCCCTTAATGGGATAGGTCTTAATGGGCTATTAAATCAAAAATCAAATGCGACCTTTTTGCGATTATGAATTCTATGTCCTTGAAAATACTTATTTATGCCTGATTCCATGGGTAAAACTGCCGAAATCGACAAGATACTGCTGATTATAAAATGTGTATGCATGATGTGGGTGGAGGTTAGAATCGCCCGAATTCCCACCTGATCTACACAACAACATCAATAACCTTTGGATGATTCAAACCTCCAAATGCACCGTTCAGTTAGAAATATCTTGGTGGCGGTGATTTCGGTATAGTTTTTAGTCGTTGAACTAGACAAAAGAATTTTCGAGGATATGGAATCCATAATCGCAGAAAGGTCGCATTAAATTTTCTTGATATAATACAGCCAAACTAAATTTCCGTTAAAACAGCATGCATACTTATATTGGGAAATAACATTTAACTAGAGTTTGTTTGGAACTGCGGGCTGACCATTTACTTTATCGTTAAACCGATCGTTAAAACTGTCTACGAGTGATGCTATCAGTGGCGGCTCGCCAGGTGAGGCAAGTGAGGCGACAGGGAGCCATCGCCTCACATTTTTTTAAGTTGGAGAAAGAAAAAAATTAAAAATGTGAAATATAAAGGTTGAAATGGTTTTCATTCCATCATCCTTTGTTTCAATAGTCCAAAAAGTATGAATGGAACATGAAATTTTCAAAAAAGTTTATGTGAAGAGCGTTTCAAAAAAAATCCTGTGCACCTCTCATTTTCGTCGCCTTACCTCCACGAGCCGCCAGTGGATGCTTTTGGTCGAAAATTGTAAAACTTGACTGTTGCTATGGTAACCATTGTTAAGAGTCTCGTTTTATAAAGGCTATTCATGAATAGCCTTTAAAAAACGGACACTATAACGGGATGGTTACCATAGCAACGGCTAAGTTTTACAATATTCAACCAATAGCATGCATCACTCGTAGATAGTCTTAACGATCGGTTACGCGATGAAGTAAATGATGGGCCCGCAGATAAGGTCCCCAAACGGCGATCGATACGATATATCGCGGTACTAAAACAGTATTTTTATTGTTTTAATATGAGAAGCGGGAAATTCAAAATCGACCGATCAGATGTCGGTATCACGTTTTAAAAAGGATCTGAGGCGGGTCAGATTCCTTGAATTTGAAATTCCTGCTTCTCACTGAAACAGTTCACATCCAGAGTAACTTGTAGAAAGTGAATTGCATTAGTTCACAGAAAGTGAGCTCTGATTGGTTGGCAAAGCAATAGTAAATATTTGATTCGAACTGACAATGAGATCATCACGTGATGTGCGAAAACAAATCAATGCTCACTGACCGCAAACCGCTGTGAACCGGACTTTGTGATTACGTGTGATGCGGGCTAATGGGATCTCGCAAAAGCAGAAGATTCCCCCCTTCCCCAATCGTACAGTATTTGAATAATACGGTTCCCAGATTTGGTCCCAAAGACAACAGTTGCGTATCGCGACTGACGCAATAATGCGTGATTGGTTGGGTAACCTTGCGGTAAAAAGAGGAATCAAGTTCGTTCGAGACTTAAAAGCAAAGTCGACATTTGTACTATCGACGAATTTAAGATTGTCACGAGATTTTCATGAGCTAAGTTTCGCCTTCAAGGTTCTGGTTCGGTCACTCTTCATACTCTTCACACCTTGCAGGTGAGAGGCCAGTGCGGGTGGGGCGAAAAAGCCGTTGCAGATCAGTCTCACACTCACACCCATTAGGGGTGGTCGTATTTGACGTTTTTTTTTTTAAATCGCCTTCACAACCGTTCTAAAAAGTTTCCTTTAGTGTAGATAAGACGAATGAGAGCTCGAAATCCAAAATCGGTTGACCCCTAGGTGAAGCGAAAGTGACCTAAAGGGTTAAATGTCAAAATTCGTTATTCTTGGATTTTTATACATCAAATATGGCTGGAAATGGCGAGTTACGTTCCAAAAGGGCTAAATTTTTGTCGGTTTTGTCGTATAATTAATCGTTTAGCCGTAATTGGCCCTTTTCAGAGCGCGCGCGCTTGACTACCATTGAAAATGCGCCGCGAATACATCGCGCGGCACGCCGCGCACCCGTGCCGCGGGCTTAAAGGGGCGGATTATTCTTTTTGCGTCCAACCAGAAGCATATTGCTGGCTCCACACATCATCATTAATCGATAATCGTGTAAAAAATTACGAACTGGTACTTAAAATCATAGTGGAAAATCAAAAGTTTAGTCGGAAGCGCAAAAGCTACGCACCGAACTTTCTAAGATTTTGTTGTGCAGAATTCAGCCTACTTCTACCTATTTCGTCATATTTTAGCAAAAATACGAATGATAAAAGTAGTTACAACTACTTTTATCATTCGTATTTTTTTTTTTTTTTTGTTTCTTTGCAAAAATATGACAAAATAGGTAGAATTAGGCTGAATTCTGCACAACAAAATCTTAGAAAGTTCGATGCGTAGCTTTCGCGCTTCCGACTAAGAAACCTTTTGATTTTCCACTATGATTTTAAGTACCAGTTCGTAATTTTTTACACGATTATCGATTAATGATGATGTGTGGAGCCAGCAATATGCTTCTGGTTGGACGCAAAAAGAATAATCCGCCCCTTTAAGCCCGCGGCACGGGTGCGCGGCGTGCCGCGCGATGTATTCGCGGCGCATTTTCAATGGTAGTCAAGCGCGCGCGCTCTGAAAAAGGGCCAACTACGGCTAAACGATTAATTATACGACAAAACCGACAAAAATTTAGCCCTTTTGGAACGTAACTCGCCATTTCCAGCCATATTTGATGTATAAAAATCCAAGAATAACGAATTTTGACATTTAACCCTTTAGGTCACTTTCGCTTCACCTAGGGGTCAACCGATTTTGGATTTCGAGCTCTCATTCGTCTTATCTACACTAAAGGAAACTTTTTAGAACGGTTGTGAAGGCGATTTAAAAAAAAAAACGTCAAAATCGACCACCCCTAACACCCATGACTGAAAATGTTTGAAAATCTCGCAACAATCTTTAATTCGTCGATAGTAAAATCTTTGGCAAAAATCAAAAGTTAATTTTTTCCTTTGGACCCAGAAACAAGTTTAGAAAACTGCGAACTTTTGATGTCAAAACTCGATTCGTTCATAATTTTGGATTAAATACTTGTTCGCCATTATTTACGCTGATTCATTTTGTACCCACGCTAACGTATACAAATGCTTGAATTATGCCAAAGATTACACGTTTGAATCTGCCTTTATATCTGTTAGGAACTTTAATCGTTTTCATGGAATAGTGCACTATACGACTCCAGTGCCGTGCGTCGGTTTTAGGGGATTGTCAGCAACTCAGGCAAGTTTGAAATATGGGATTTGTTCGTCTCACGAAGAAGAAATATTTTGAAGTTAGTTTCGACATGCTCCAAAAGTTACAGCTTTGTTTTCCACGCTGACTCTGCCGTTTAATACATCGGATAAAGCTTCGGGGAGCTCCAAAACGTTGCACATACTTTTGCGGCTGTCCATTATAATGAATAATGACCGATTCGGCCCGTTATTGCGTTTCCGGCAAATAATACTCGGATGAGAGGTGTTTGAATTTGAGGACACAGCCCGCCCTTTTTCGAAATTCCTGCCCGGACAACATTGCCTTCTTTAGTGCGGAGCCTTATCAAACAAATAAAATTGTGATATCGGTATCGGGTTTGAGGGTGTAAAATTCCACCATTTCGGGAGAAAATAGAGGAGCAGCTAGCTTTGCACTAAATCTCTCTCCTCAATACTTAAGTCTTCGATTTTAGATGAACCGTAAAAGTAATAAAAATAAGCACTTCTTCGATCGAGTATCCTATTTTTCCAAGAAACCTCCCCCTCCCCAAATATCCCAACCACCCCCTCCACATTCCCACCTACCCCCAATCCCTCCCGCTCTCATCACCGCTCCACTACCGCACAAAAGCTTCTGCACTCGAAGGAACCGTTGAGTATCAATCACTTGACCTACCTTACGAAAACAAAGCTCCCAGCCGCTCCCTCTTTTTTTATCAGCTCGAAACTGAGGCGACATGGGGTGGAAGGGGGGGAGTTGGTGAAGAATTTGATGACTCTTTTTATTTGGACCGAATGTTTTATCTATAGCGAATGGGATGAATATTTTTTTAAAACTTTTTCGTTCATTTTATTGGGAATATATAATCTTTTACCAAACTAATAGCGCACTTTTTTTCCTTTTTTTTTAAACTTCCGCGACTAGTCTCGGATTTGCGGAGAAAATAAGGGTTGTAACTGTTTGAAGCGGTATTCTCGACACGAGAAACGAAAATGGGTCGAGCTAATGGGCTGACTGGTAAATTGAGCAAAAACACTCGCAATATAGAATGATGGGGGTGGAAGAGAGAAAGAGAAAGAAAAAGAGATAGAGAGAGAGAGAGAGAGAGAGAGAGAGAGAGAGAGAGAGAGGGAGAGAGAGAGAGAGAGAGAGAGAGAGACAGAGAGACAGAGAGAGAGACAGAGAGAGAGAGGGCAATACAGTGAGAGAGACGGAGAGTGAGAGAGAGAGAGAGACAGAGAGAGGGAGAGAGGGAGAGAGAGAGAGAGAGAGAGAGGGAGAGAGAGAGAGAGAGGGAGAGAGAGAGAGAGAGAGAGAGAGAGAGGACGAAAGTGAGAAGTGGAAGGGGAGAGGGGAAGGGAGAGAGTGGATGGAAATGAAATTGAGAGAAAAGCGGGAGAAAGAGAAAAGGACGGAAAAGAGTGACGCGGCATAGAGTCTGTTCGTTCGAGATGAATTCATCTTCTTTGTCCAGAAAATTGGGTTGTGAAAATGGTAACTGAAACAAAAGTTAAAAGGTGCTCGCAGTCAAGTTAATAACTTTTCCTCACTGTACTTTTCGGAGAATTCCACAGACAATAGACTGTACAGAGTGTTCATAAACCAAGGTGCTGATGAACGAATATTCGCCTCCATCAACGAAACGGTGATGAGGTCAGAGAACCATCCAAGCATCTAGCTATTGCAATACATCGCAACGGCAATAATAATCTTTATATTTTATTTTTATGAAAGAGAATCAACGACTAAACTTTTATGAGGTTTTTTTAAAGTACCTCTTTGAATCATACAAAGAATATCACTCGAAATGTTGACCAGTACCGCGTACGGTGAGTCAAAATATGAGGCTGCGGCAAACTTACTGTATACTGTCGTAATAAGCTCCTTCAATTTCACGGGTAGGCAAAACGATTACCCTCGTGTACGAATAATTAACTAATCTATGTTTGGTCAGAAGACCGCAGCCGTTGGCGTTGTTTTGTAGGAATCGAACCACTATATGGATATTAATTAACGAAAGAAATTGAATATAAAGTGGGGGAAATTATCTCAACGATTTCCTACAATTTCTAGACTATCGATACTACCATCTAGAAATAATTAATTAATCAAAGTTTCGAGTGTACTTTTTATTTCTTAATAAGAAAAGTTGTAGTTAAATTAAAAGATTTTTGAGACGGTCAGTAAGGTACCTAAGTAAGGTAGTAGATATGCGTAAGTTGAGGGACCTAGGCAGTGGCGGCGCGTGCAATCTGGCAACAACGTTTTCTCTCCATTTAAACGTATGTAAAACAATCGATCTTCAGGAGGTTCAATTGCACCCCTAAAATATCGATACTTTCGCATAGGTTTAAATGGAAAATTAGCATGGTTGTCAAATTGCACGAGCCGCAACTGGACCTAGGCAAACTGTATCGATTTTTTAGGGATTCAGTGAATCCCCTGAAGATCGATTGTTTTATACATAGGTTTAAATGAAGTTGTAGCCACATTGCAACAGCCACCACTGCGACGGACTCCGATTCTTATAAAATTAATCGTCAGCTAGGACGTCACGGAGGAGGCTCTGTATTCTCAAAACTTTTATTTCGTACTCACGGAAGCGAGCGCGCGGTGCTTCCGTGGAAAGGAATAATTTAACATTCAGCGCGAATTTTGTACAAGTGAGTGATTTTTGAAACGCGTTCATGCGCGATTTCAGAGAACGGGGCGCGAACCGCGCTGATCTCAATTCAGACTTGCTCGAGTCACAATGCTTGAGAGAACCAGGTGCGGGGACTGAGCTCAAAAAAAGTTTAGCTCACAATCAGAGGCAACTCCAAAAATCGGTCTTTCTCTCTCTCTCTCTCTCTCTCTCTCTCTCTCTCTCTCCTCTCATTTAATAACATTTTAAAGCAAAAAGGAGGGAGAGAGAAAGGTAAAAAGTCAAGCTATAGCCGTTCCATCCACCCTTTTTTATCTCGCGAGTTCAAATGGGTAAAGAGAGAGAAAGACAAACTGGGTGTATACCTTCGGCTTTACCTTATGCTGATTGTTTATAACGGGAAGTGTTGCTAGATTTGAGGTTAAACGCCGTAAATTTTACTTTGATTCTAATGAGAAATATGCAGACTAAAATTATGTACTTCTAACAACACTGTAGCGCTTGAGTCCCTTTACGTAGAAAATTAAGACACGTGAAACCATGGGCAGGGGCGGACTGGCCCATAGGGTGGATGGAACGGGCATTCCAGCTTATTTTTATCCAGCCAAAATTACAAGGGGTCCTCAAAGTGCACTAGAGTCGCGCTGCAATATAGATGAAAACGAGGGAAATAGACGGGAGGTACGGTACTAAAAATAAAAGAGTGGAAAGTAAAAATAGGGAGATAATCTGGTCTAATTTTCTATTTAAGTACATGAAATAACCTGATACAAATAGCCTGGTTTTTCTGGTGTAAGAATTAAATGTACTCAAATGAAACATACAACGTTTGGATTTAGCTGCTTACACATCAATCGTTTATAGGTATTAACCATCGAATCAGTGCATGAATTTTTTATATATTTTGCCTTCATCGTAGCTAAGTACGAAGTGAACTGGATTTACTCCAAAATTTATTCACAGGACTCTAGTTTGAACGTTGATTTTTTGGTAAATCGGTATATTTATCGCAGAGGCTGCTCGTGCAATTCGGCAACAATGTTTTTCCTCCATTAAAATCTATGTAAAACAGGGGCGGCTTGTGCCATTTGGCAACAATGTTTTTCCTCCATTTGACTTCGTGTAAAATAATCGATTCTATAGTGAAGCGGCGCTTCATCAGCAATCGATTGTTTCACATAGATCAAATGGAGGGTAAATATTGTTGAGAAAATTTCACGAGCCGCCCCTGATGTAAAACAATTATTTTATATGGAATCAAATGGAGGAAGCACACCGTTGCCACATTGCACGAGCCACCGCTGCAATTGAAACCGGCTTGATATAAAGTATAGAATCAGGGCTGCCGTTTTGCGTATAATCAATGCTATTTTTCTATTCACCGATGATTCCACCGGTTGAGAAAAGATTACACAGTTTAGTTCAGTGTATGACTGTCATGCACGAAAATACTCTGATCTGTAATCTTTCCTTAATCGGTGGAAACTCCGTTGATTAATTAAAATACCCGCAAGTTTTTTAAAGTCATCGACGACTCCACCGGTTGATAAAAGATTACAGATGCGAGTATTTTAGTTTATTACAGTCATGCACTGAACCGAACTGTTTAATCTTTTCTCAACCGGTGGAATCATCGGTGAATTGAAAAATAGCATTGATTATACGCAAAACGGCAGCCCTGTATAGAATCTAATCGGTAGGTTCAAAGTTTCGCGCTCTTTACCAAAGTCAATG
Organism: Trialeurodes vaporariorum; assembly: GCA_011764245.1. Lineage (NCBI taxonomy): Eukaryota > Metazoa > Arthropoda > Insecta > Hemiptera > Aleyrodidae > Trialeurodes > Trialeurodes vaporariorum. Next base: position 23,224,542 of record VMOF01000111.1, on the reverse strand, counting down.
CAAAGCAAATAAAGTTCCTTCAAAAACATAGGATAAATCGATTTCCTCGAATTATTTTCCGCGCGTCCAACAAGGATTCTTTTATGCGGCAGGAAAGCGTGTATGTTCCTTTATGGACAGGGATTTGAAAGGATACATATTCCTATAATTGATGTTCCTGAGTTCCCCAAGGGTAATATCCGGTGCTACTTTCTTGTCAATGCCGGAACTCTCTGAGAATAAGAAGTCATTCTCATCATTTCCAGGAGGAAGGAATGTCTACATTGGAAATTCTACGGGCTCCGAATACAGCGGGAACTCCGGTTTGAAATGGCCGGAATTTTGCTTGGTTTGAAAGTTTTTTTTTTTTTTTTTTTTTTTTTTTTTTTTTTTTTTTTTTTTTTTTACATATAAGCAAAATCCGCACAGAACGACGATGTAACACAAACTATATACATTTGATGTTGGCTTCATGACCCAAAAAAAAGTGTAAAATTACACAACCTTTACAGCTTACTGCTAGGATTTCGATGGAGTTCTTTCACATAATTTTTACTTCACCGCTGACCATTGAAGGCAGTTTAGCTCTTTTAGATCAGAGGATTTATGTTGGGTCCTTTTTACAAGTAATCTGCGATTATTCTATAAGGAAATTAAAAATGTAAGATTCCCTTTTTCGCTTGGGCTTTGGAAACTTTCACTTTTAATTGGTTTGCAGCCTCAATTTGCAGCCTCAATTTTTTCCTCCTTCTTTTTGCTCAAAGGATACCTGGATTCGGGAGATGTCTATAAAATAACTATTTTTGTACCAAAAATAATTAAACTTGAATATGAACATAATTTAGTTCTTAAATCAATGAGCCATGTTCATCACATGTCAGTAGGTACATATTTGTGTACGTACTTACATACTTGAATATTAAAAAAATCTCAAAAAAGTGTAAATTGATCTAATACAACCAATCATTGAGTAATTGAAGTTCATTTACAGTTTAAAGGTTTAGCTATTTTGATGCAAAATTAAGTCTCAGACTGTTGCTCAACCTGCAGGCTGATTCTACTAATTTGGACGAGACGAGACGAGATAGCAAGAAACGAGCAATCCCATTGGTTTAAATGGCGTCACGTGACAGATTTGAAGTCATTGAAGCTCGGCGGCGACGGGATCCGAGTCATTCATTTTAAATTCATGGCTCGGATCCCGTCGCCGCCGAGCTTCAATGACTTCAGATCTGTCACGTGACGCCATTTAAACCAATGGGATTGCTCGTTTCTTGCTATCTCGTCTCGTCTTGTCCAAATTAGTAGAATCAGCCTGCAGGGCCGTATCTAGGAATCTCTATTTGCCTATTTGATTGCATGTGTTATCAAAAAAAACCAGAAATAGGGACCGAAGTCACATGACTCGCTCCATCATCCCCTAGCACACCTGTTTAAGTAAATGGGGGCAAAGAGTGCGAGGAACTGAGGACGACAAATTCCTATGATTGCGGCTCTTTTCTGACAAACCGATTCGTGGAACAACATCTATTCCTCGTTCTCTCTTATTTTTAAAAAAAAAAAAAAAAATCAGATAAAAATACTCTGAGGACAAATAATTCATCAGACTTATTCAGGGGTTTGAATTCAGAGCTGCATGAATTTTGATTAACTTAGAGGTCACGGAAATGAACTTCCATCAATGGACTTTTTCACCTCATAATAATACACACTTTGAAGAATAGAATAAATGATTTCTATTTATAAGTGTGTTATTTTATTCTCACCAAGTCTTGAAAGTCAACACTTTTTTTTTTTTTCGTAAGCAAAAAAAAACTTCTGAAATTCTTATGAATGTAGGTCAAAATGTTTTGACACGGGACACGGGTCGCGCGGAACTATTTGCATGGTTCCGGGAAGCTTTTAACATTAAGTTTACTCTGCTCTTTAAGAGTCGTTTTTCATCTTAGAATGGTTATTTTATTTTTCTTGGGATTGCTTACGTTTTACTGAGGATTCAATCGAGCTTCGCACTTGGGATGCGTTCCGAGAAACGGGAACTTGTCCCTAGCCAAGTTTAAAAAATTTGCGATGCACACGTACTCTACTCTCGTGATGAATTCATACAAACGTGAAAGTGTAGCCTTCAACCCAAATATGAAACAAGACTTTGACCACATTTTAAAAATATTCCAAAGCCTTGCTTAACCCTTAGAACAAAGTTTTTTAGAATTTTTTCTTTTAAATAGGTATCTAATAGTTTAATAATAATATCTTTCAAGCAAGATTAAATCCGCTTTTAAAACACACGGTATTCCTCCCAAGATTAGTCTCAAGGAGATAATTTTGAGGCAGCTGGTTTGCTAATCTTAAACTTCCTGGCAAAAATGGTCCATACACAGGTCCATAAAGTCCATAACCAATTTTCTATATAGAGTATGGATCTATGTAGATATGTATGGATTAGTATGGGTATACGTATTAATATCCTCACAGATTCATACATATCCATAAGGATTAATATATATATCCACACTCTGTATAGGGAATTGGTGGTATGGACCACTTTTGCCAGGCCTAAACTATATACACTGCCCCGCAAAAAACCGGCGCACCTGGCGCGCTGGATCATTCCGCTCGAAAATGTGAAAAAATTACAAAATTTAAAATCGTCATAACTTTTGAACTAAGAGAGCTAAAAATATTTCAAGGCCAGTGACGGATTTCTCATACTCTCTAGTTTTTTATACATAAGCTTAAATTTTCTTCCGGTTATTTTTTCACCCGTATGAAGAGTTTTTCCAAGGGCTATCGACCTGGTTACCTCAATTTTGTCTACAAAAATGTTTTTAAGGTCGGAAAATGCTCTTTTCCGAGACCATGTAAAAACCGCTTCTGAACACACAGTTTACACATCCCGCTCAAACATGCGAAAATATGTTAAAAGTTCAAATCATCATAACTTTTGAACTAAGAAAGCTAAGAATATTTCAAGGCCAGGGTCGGATTCCTCGTACTCTCTAGTTTTTTAAACTTAAGCTTAAATTTTCTTTTAGTCATTTTTACGCCCGTATGAACAATTTTTCCAAACCCTCGCGAAAATTGTTTTTTTGGAGAACATTTCTAAAAAGTTACTCAAACTTCTCACATCTCTTTGGGCAAAAATAGCATAGATAGACTAAATCTGAAACCTGCATCAGATTTCTCAGAGTCAGAGCTATCGACCTGGTTACCTCAATTTTGTCTTAAAAATTTGTTTACGGTCGGAAAAAGCACTTTTCCGAGAGACCGAGACCATGTAAAGAACCGCTTCTGAACATTATTAGAAATGTGGCGAGCGTTCAGAAAAACTCTTCGCACGGGCGTAAAAATGACCGAAAAAAAAATTTGAGCTACTGAATAAAAAACCAGAGAGTATGAGGAATCCGACCTTGGCTCTGGAAAATTTTTAACTCTTTTAGTTCAAAAGTTATGACGATTTAAACTTTTATCATCTTTTCGCATGTTCGAGCGGATGTGTAAAGTGTAAGTTCAGAAGCGGTCTGTACGTGGTCTCGGAAAAGTGCATTATCCGACCTTCAAAAAATTTTTGTAGACAAAATTGAGGTAACCAGGTCGATAGCCCTGACTCTGAGGAATCTGATGCATGTCTCAGATTTTGTCTATCTACGCTACTTTTGCCCGAAGAGATGCGGAAAGTTTGAGTATTTTTTAGAGATGTGCTCTAAAAAAACAGTTTTCGCGAGGGTTTGGAAAAATTGTTCATACGGGCGTAAAAATGACCAAAAGAAAATTTAAGCTTAAGTTTAAAAAACTAGAGAGTATGAGAAATCCGACTTTGGCCTTGAAATATTCTTAGCGTTTTTAGTTCAAAAGTTATGACGATTTGAACTTTTAACATATTTTCGCATGTGTAAACTGTGTGTTCAGAAGCGGTTTTTACATGGTCTCGGAAAAGTGCATTTTCCGACCTTAAAAAAATTTTGTAGACAAAATTGAGGTAACTAGGCTGATAGCCCTGACTCTGAGGAATCTGATGCATGTCTCAGATTTTGTCTATCTATGCTACTTTATCCCAAATAGATAAGAGAAGTTTGAGTAACTTTTTACAGATGTGCTCCAAAAAAACAGTTTTCGCGAGGGTTTGGAAAAACTCTTCATACGGGCGAAAAAATAACCGGAAGAAAATTTAAGCTTATGTATAAAAAACTAGAGAGTATGAGAAATCCGACCGTGGCCTTGAAATATTTTTAGCTCTCTTAGTTCAAAAGTTATGACGATTTTAAATTTTGTAATTTTTTCACATTTTCGAGCGGAATGATCCAGCGCGCCAGGTGCGCCGGTTTTTTTGCGGGACAGTGTATTTATATTTATAATAATTTACCTACACAAGCATGCGACTTCAATTGATAAATAAATTGAAGTCGCATGCTTGTGCAGGTAAATTATTACATTGTCTACGACTGTTCTCTAACAATTTATATTTATATATTTATCAAGAATTGCTATTGCTTATGAGGCATCAGTCCATTTAATTTTGGCTGACTCTTATTAATTAATAATAATTGTCTCGGGGATTATTGGATTTATTCCTTTCAATGGGTCTGTTGCAAACTTTTGCTACAACGATTAAGAGTGTTTAATCTAATGTAAAATCGCCTGAAAAGTCTATTGGTGGCATCAGAAAGTCATGAAATGCAATGATAAACTCACAAGAGGCGTTCAATGAAATCCAAGATGGCTGATATATATCAAGCAATTTGTATGCTTGCACTACAAACATCCAAGGATGGCCAACTTTGACAACCTCACTGGAGGTAGAGGTTATGTGTTTGTTTACGTTGTGATTGGTTATTATCGATAGTGTGAGGTTGGCTATCCTTGGAAGTTCGTGGTGCATGCATAGTGCATACAAATTGCTCGATATTTCTCCGCCATCTTGGATTCCATTAAACACCTCTTGTGAGTTTATTATTGCATTTTATGACTTTCTGATGCCACCATTGGACTTTTCAGGCGATTTTACATTAGATCAATCTCTCTTAATCGTTGTAGCTAAAGTTTGCAACAGACCCATTCTGCTAAAAAATAATTATTTCCCGAACACCCTATAAATGGATTATCACTCAGATTCGAGTCCGATCACATACCTCAGCTCACGATGGGGCGCATCAGTCCTCTTCTCCGTTTCATTTTGGTCAGACTCAAAAGTTGGCAGACAAAAGCTCCCTGGCGCTTGTGAGCGTATAAAGTTACAACGATCTCCCTCGGCGGCGAGGCAAAGTTAATGCCTTTTTAGCCTCGCACCTCGCACCTTTTCGCTTTCATTTAAGCGTCGAACCTATCGAGTTCTGAGCGAAGGAAAGGGTTAGGGGGAATATAGGAGGCATAGTTACCAGATTAGGCCGGAAACTACTAAATGTTGAATTGGATATTATTGACATTATATAGAAATCAGAAGATTTTCCGGCCTAGCATGGCAACGGTGGGACGTGGTAGAGATTTCAAAGAAGAGGTTATAATACGGAGCGGAGGGAAAACGAACAGCGCGGCGCGGCGGCGGCTCCTCCGTTTCAGTCAAAAGTGTGTAGAGGGTAAACATTTTCCGTGAGAACTCTCTCTCTCTCTCTCTCTCTCTCTCTCTCTCTCTCTCTCTTTCTCTCTCTCTCTCTCTCTCTCTCTCTCTCTCTCTCTGTCTCACTCTCTCTCTCTCTCTCTCTCTCTCTCTCTCTGTCTCACTCTCTCTCTCTCTCGCTCTCTCTCTCTCTCTCTCTCTCTCTCTCTCTGTCTCACTCTCTCTCTCTCTCGCTCTCTCTCTCTCTCTCCCACTCTCTCTCTCTCTCTCTTTCTCTATCTCTCCCTCTCTCTCTCTCTCTTCCCTCTCTCGTTATAAGTATCGGTTCCTTTGCCTTTCATCTTCTCACTGCTCTCTACCCGCTCCCGGTTCTCTTTCGATTAACCGAAAAAGAAATCCAGAGAGAAAGATTTTGTAAAAACAAAAAGCTGGAAAATATCCTTTCAGGAAATGCGATCGTGAAGTATCATCGCAAGATTTAATTAATGGAACTCTTGCATGGTTTTGATGTACACAGAAGAGAAACGGAAAAAGCCGCTTTGGTAGAGCTGGCGAAATCATTGGTAGTAAAAACACCTAGCGATAGACTAAAGTAGAGCAAAACAAATACTTGTTTTCACCTAATCAAAGATTTTGTACTATGACCTGCAAAATGCAAATCAGAGCTGCCGCTTTGCGTAAAATTAATCGCATTTTTCAATTCACCGATGCGATGATTCCCACCGGTTGAGAAAAGATTACGCAGTTTTTTTCCTTTCTTTTTTTAAGGAGGGTTATTTAGCTTTTGTTCTGTATGCAACTTTGAACCAATAAGATTACACTGTTCAGTTCAGTGTATGACTAAAATGCACGAAAACGCTCGCATCTGTAATCTTTTCTCAACCAGTGGAGTCGTCAATGACTTTAACATTTTAAACTTAAAATTATTTTAAATAATTAACGGAGTTTCCACCGATTGAGAAAAAAAAAACACTTCAGCATATTTTCATGCATTTCAGTCATAGGTACGTCGAATTGATTTGTGTAGTCTTTTCTCAACCGGTGAGATCATCGGTGAATTGAAAAATGCGATCAATTATAAGCAAAACGGCAGCTATGAATAAACAAATTTATGTGCATTTATGCTATAGCAGGCAACAACAAAACCTTACAAGAGCTCCATTGAAGAACAGAGCGTCAGAAAATCATATTTACGCGAGGGGAGAGGTTTCACTATAATTCTAAGCAGGTCAGAATTTTTCAAAGAAACAGATCAATAGAAATGATGCTCTCAGAAATTTCGTGTGATAGTATCCAGAGACAGCTCGTCAACAATCTAACGACCGATTATTATTGTTTTTCTACCATTGGAACCTATATACTTATATATGGAAAAATATCGATTCCTTGGAAGTACAATTGAACCCATTTCCCTAGTAAAAATGTTCCATGAACTCTGTTCCAATTTTCCATGTGGACATGGAAATCACTGTGATTTCCGTGTAAATTCACACGGAAATCAACCTAATTTACATGGAAATCAAGGCGATTTCCATGTTCACATGGAAAATTGGAACAGAGTTCATGGAACATTTTTACCAGGGTTAGGATTGGCTTTTTTCTATAATAGGTGTATTTGTGAGTTAAGAAGGCATCTCCTCTTGGCATCTCCTTCCTAGCTGTTATCCCTTTTTTCTCACTTTTTGCTCATTTCTCTCTTTCTCGTCCCCCCCCCCTTCATAACACTTTAATATCCGAGAAATCAGCAAGCTTCTTTTCAAAAATACTAGAACTTACACTCGTGCTGATAGAAACTATTCTTCGAAAATATTCATCTAAATTACAAAGATCAGGACGAGAATTCCTAACTTTTGATAAAAAATATTTTCCTTAACGGAGAAAAAAAACCTTGGTCCCCTCCCTTCCGTTCGGTTCCTCTCCTGAACTTTTTTTCATATTTAGGTCTTCCTGGAAGCGCAGTGCGAGCATCAGATTTTTTTCTGAAGGAAGGAGACAATTTCTCTCCTCCCTTCCTCTCCACACCCCTTTCCTCCCCCCTTCCCACCCCTCTCAACCCCTATCTATCCCTCTCTACCCCTCTCCTCCCCTCACCCCTCCCTGTTGTTACTGCGGAGGTGATTGCGCTGGAGATGATGCGAGGCAGGGATCTAGGAAATTCGCAACGTCTCGACGAGGTTTATGGTGGGTAGAGGAAACGCGAAGAGGGGATGAAGGGGGTGGAAAGATGGTAGGGTGGGATGGAGGGGGTGGCGAAAGGAGGGTGGTGGTGGGGGTGGGAAAGGAGGGGGAATCCCTGTGACGATGACGGGGACCGATTCGTTATTTAATTGCATTCTACCTGTTGAAAACTTTTTCGTTCAATCCTCAGTATGGAGCGCACGGACACAACAGACACGTTGCCAGTCCATATTTTTTTTTTTTTTTTTTGATAAAATAAAAACATATATTTATATAAAAAACAATATAAAAAAAATAAAATAAAAAAACTGTGTTGAACCATTACAGACAGGGCTGCCGTTTTGCGTATAATCAATGCTATTTTTCGATTCACCGAAGTTACCACCGGTTGAGAAAAGATTACACAGTTCAGTTCAGAGCATGACTGTAACAAACGAAAATACTCGCATCTGAAATCTTTTCTCAACCGGTGGAGTCGTCGATGACTTTAAAAAACTTGCGGATATTTTAATTAATCAACGGAGTTTTCACCGATTTAGGGAAGATTACACAGATCAGAGTATTTTCGTGCATTACAGTCATGAACTGGACTGAACTGCGTTATCTTTTCTCAACCGGTGGAATCATCGGTGAATAGAAAAATAGCTTTGATTATACGCAAAACGGAAGCCCTGATTACAGACGACACGAGCGTTCCAAACTATCTCTCTTACTCTCGCGTAACCCCCATGCTGTCTCACCGAAAGAAACTATGGTGATAGAGAGGCTGATACATGTTATAGAGGGTTTTAGTAATGGCGACTGCCGGTGATGAGCGTTCCAAACAAAGCTATTTTGTCTCTCTCGCTCTCACGTGACCCCACCGCATGCACTGCCATCCCACTCTAATTTCAAAAATCGTATATAGAGACTTATTTTGTAAAATTTTATGGCAGAAATGAATTCCTCGAGGCAATTTAATGTGATTGCGATAGTAATGTGTCGTAAAACAAGGCCCTGCATACGAATTTCGAAACTTGAAAGAGATGGATATACGTGGAGGTCACGGGAGAGTGAGTGAGATAGTTTGGAACGCTACGCGACCGAAGAGCGTATTGTTGTGGTTGTTGTCTAACCGTTGACTTCTCACTAACATCGTCTATAAGTAATATCTGAAAGTGACGTAGCATGGGCGATCCGATTTTGGTTTGTTTGCCTTTGTAACAGGTGGTAGAGTGTGTGGTAGGTATTACTACAATACGAGAAGTTAACGTTTTCAATACCTCACCCGAGCTATTCGTTTTCGTAACTCAGTCTCTCATTGACTGCAATAGCTGCTCCGAATCGTCAACATTTGCAAAATAATATTTTTCACCGAGCGCCTTCAATTACCGGAATAGGCAAAAGGAACACCGTGGAGTACGAATATTTAACTACACAATAAATTTGAGCGAGTCATTGCTTTGATTTAATCTGGTGATCTGTAAAAGTGGTAGTGAAGGGATTAATAATAATCAATCATAAAGATATAACATTTGCGTGCAAACTGCAGTTTCCATTGCAGCCGACGATGAACCTCTATATTTATACACCCGTGTAGATATTTTATATCGATTATTATTCACGACCAAGAATCATTGCAAGAATTATTTCTGGACGCGGGAATTTCAAAACTCATTACCGTATAATAAATCCTACAAAGAGCATAGGGCTTATTTCTCAAACTGCAGATACTCAAAAATCAATCACTTTTCAACCAGGCAAAAAGGCCACGGACAATCTACAAATTTTATTTATTTTACTTGTGGTATTTTTCCTTATTTCTTAAAATTCAAAGTCGAAGAAAAAGAAATATTTTGCAGTAGGTACTATAAAAAAGCTAGTGAAAACACACAATAAAATAAATTTTGAATTTGTATTGAATTTGGAAGACGTGAGCTTCATTGGCGGCTCAGTCAATATGCCGACAGTGCTTTTCCTATTAGATTCTATGTAAAATATTCGATTCGATAGTGAAGCAGCATTTCACAATCAATCAAGTGTTGTAAAATGTACCTATACACATAGATTCAAATTGAGGGAAAACATTGTGTTGCCAAAATTCACGAGCCGCCACTGATGGTGTGGCTGTAGCCATAAAAAAGCCTTACAGAAATGCCATGGAACTAAAAAAAACATCTGTAAGTTAAAGTCACGGGACACAATACTCATCACATAATGTCGCGATTTTTTTAATTTACGGCGATTTAAAAAAAATGTCCGATGGGGGCATTTGCTGTACAAGAGTATTAAAAACGTTTTGGGCGTAAAACTACCTATAGCAACATTTTTTAATGATTTTAAATGGTATTTCAAAGAATTTTTATTTTTGGTAAACTTCAGGAGTAGGATTTTTTGGTCAAAAATCTATAATTCAGCTCCATTGTGCGATGTCTCTGCTTATCGACCGACTCAACTCAGCTCTACTCAACTGTACTCGCCTCGAGCGACGCAGCGTCAGCGTCCGCGTCGGATCGGATCGGGACGCGTCGGACCAGAGAGCCTGGTCGGTTGACATAGCACCACAGTGGGCCGAAACATGAGATTTTTTGGACAACGCTAAACGCATAAAAATTAGGAAGATAAAAACAATAAATTACAATTCAACTTAAAAAACATGCGTTTTTACAAAGAGTAATAAAAAGAGTCCCAATAAAACGTAGGAGAGCGTGGCATAGTCGAATTACTATCAAATGTCACTATCGATTGTACGCCGTACGGCCTCTGATTGCCTGGCGAAAGCCTGGACCCTGTGAAATCGCTTTTATGGAAATTTAATATGGGATTTTCGACTTTGCTTCATTTAAAGTTATATTTTAAGAAAATTATTCTTTCTTACCCTCGGGAAATTCAAATTATATTTTTTCGATACTATTACGAAGAGATTGATGGCTCATACGCATCACTTCATCGAAAAATTAACAGAACAATATGAATTTGAAAGTAAAATTACGTTTAATTTTTTGCCGTGTTTCCCTCTATTCGCACAGGTCAGGCTGCGTGTGTGGTATAGCAGTTGTTTTTTCCAGTTTTCTTGTTTTAGTGTAATGCAGACGGTTTGAAATGAATGACAAATTCATTGATTGAAGGAATCACGCCGATTTCGTGAAGAAACTCGAAGATTTAAACGCAAATACTCGAAATAATACGAAGTTTAAGCGGCTCACAATCGGACGTTACGGTGGAAAAAAATCCTCGTAATGTAACTTTCAATTACATACTTCTCTGTTAAGTTTGTGATGAAGTAATACGTGTGACCCATCAATATCTTCGTTATATCCTCAACAAAATATAATTTGAATTTCCTGAAGGTAAGGAGCAATAGTTTTCTTGGACTTTGATTTTAAATGAGGCAAAGTCGAAAACCTCATGTTAAATCTCCATAAGAGCAATCTCACAGGGCCCAGGCTTATGCCAGCCAATCAGAAGCTGATATTTCAATACAGCCAACCCAGTGGCGTAGCGTGCAATTTGGCTACGTTGTATTTTATCCATTTAAATCCAAGCAAAAGGTCGAATGCGAAGGTGTTCACCGAACACCCAATACTTCGATCTTTTTCATGGCTTTGAATGGAAGAACCGCACGTTGCCACATTACACGCCACGCCACTGAGCCAACCAAACAACCTGCCACGCTCTCCTACCGTTTTGTTGAGACTTCTTGTTCACTCTTTGCGTTTTTACGAATTTCAGAGCTCAAAAATGAGCCAGAAATGTCGACATTAAAACGTTTCTGCAACAAGAAAACAGCAAGCACTTCTTAAGTCCGAAAAAAACCCTGTTTTGATTCATTGTGCGTCGATAGGGGAGGAACCCGACGACGTCGCGATCCGATCCGACGAAAGACGCTACGTGCGATGTGCCGACTTAAACTATGACAAACAAACTTGTGACGCGACGCCCCTTCTCCTCCCGCCCGACCCCCCTTCTCCTCCCACCCGAGCGACCCCCCTGTCCGATGATCCCATAGCTTGCAGCAAAGAACGCGTGTGCCCCTTATCCTCTATCGTTGCACACAGCACCGATGCGATGCACCGCCGCCGCCCGCGCCGCACCACCGTCCACCATCGACCGTTGAAACTCAATATTTTCTGTTTACATTCCGTTTCAGAGAATCCCTTCTCGTAACAATCAGTCGAATCAGTGGACATATTTCTCTCTCTCTCTCTCTCCCTGTTTCTCTCTCTCTCTCTCTCTCTCTCTCTCTCTCCCTGTTTCTCTCTCTCTCTCTCTCTTTCTCTCATTCTCTCCCCCCTCTCTCTCACTCCCTCTCTCTCTCCCTGTTTCTCTCTCTCTCTCTCTCTCTCTCTCTCTCTCCCTCTCTCTCTCTCTCTCTCTCTCTCTCTCTCTTCCTCTCTCTCGCTCACTCACTTTACACACTCTGACCCTCAACGAGCTACCGATGCAGTTTTATTCTTCGGAGTATTTTTGATTTAAAACAAGGAAACCCAACCGATGGGGGGGGGGGGGGGCTGGAGAGGGCAGAGGGTGGACGATGAGGGGTGGTCGGCTGGAGTGGGGGTGTATGGACGGAGGGATGATGGAGGGTTGACGGAGAGGGGCGGGCGGCAACGAGGCAAAAGTCAATTATCATAAATAAGCAAATGCAACGACTATCTTCGAGTACGAGGATCCAGGGCAGCGAAAAATTGTATGTAGCAGGAAAAACATGCGGGTATGTAACTACCATCGTTAGACAACTCAAACGAACCTTTAATGAAGTCTTACACGATTGCCAGATTTTCTAACATTCTATTTTTTTTTTTTTTTTTTTTTTTTAAACAAGTTTCTATTTTGCCAGAATATACTGTGTGAAAGCGATTATGAAGACTTAATAATGGATAATTTTCAACTTCAGCAGGCTGATTCTCCCTATTTGGACGAGACGAGACGAGATAGGAAGAAACGATGAATCCTATTGGTTTAAATGGCGTCACGTGACAGATTTGAAGTCATTGAGGCGCGGAAAGAACGAGCTCAGAGTCATTTATTTCAAAATCATGACTCTGATCTCGCTCTTTCCGCGCCTCAATGACTTCAAATCTGTCACGTGACGCCATTTAAACCAATGAGATTCATCGTCTCTTCCTATCTCGTCTCGTCTCGTCCAAATAGGGAGAATCAGCCTGCTGGCCTTCACTTGTGAGTTGCACTCTGTGACTGTCTACAGACCCTTTCAGATGATCAAATTGGTTCCTCAAAGGAGGACCAAACTAGTGTCCCTATATACTATATTAGAGTTGCTGTGTCATAGATTTATTCTTCAAAAACGAAGAAGAAGGAATGGATCTAGGAGGAATCAAGAGGCAAAATGCAAATGGCGCAATTGGCCGCTGTTTCAAATAAGTAGATTAGGTTTCGATTCTAAACAATAACCGTTTGTAGCATTTCCGGCAATCTTTGGCGACTGACCGGGTTGTGATAAGTTGTCCATCAAATCTGCTCATAAATAAAACCTGAGAAAGCACGTCCGTCTAATTAAGAGGTGCGCAAACACGGTTGCCAGTTTGTGCTAGTAAATTGATAAATTCCAAATCTTGACTTCCATGGGCTCGTATGGGAGTTTCCGTTCTGATTGTAGTATTCTGTGATTGAATCACGTGAGTGAAAATCGCTTCTTTTTCGTCAGTTCACATACACACACAGAAGATATAAATAAATCGCATTTTACGAACGGGCTCTATTTTGGAGGGGGGGGGGGGAGTCATTCGTCGATCATTACTCATCTGACACTCAATCTGGCAACATCTCTCCTAGCCCCGCCCACACTCGCTCTTCCCATCAGCCCTGCCTCCTTTCTAGTTCGTCATCCGAATGGATAATTAAATGATGTATCACTGTGCATTGGGGCGGGGGGCCCTCCCCATTCATCTTCACCACCTAGCCATCGTTTCGCAGCGCTACTTTACAACGGTATAGGTAGCTATTTGCTCTATAAGGTTTAATCAATTACAGACGCCACAGCCAGCATATCAAAGTTCCATTAGGCGCGAGTGTATCGTATACATATATATCTGACTTCTTTGTGGGCACCCGGCATCCCCCCTCCCTCCCTCTCTCTCTCTCTCTCTCTCTCTCTCTCTCTCTCTCTCTCTCTCTCTCTCTCTCTCTCTCTCTGTCTCTCTTTCTGTCTCTCTCTCTGTCTCCCTCTCTGTCTCTCTCTCTCTCTCTCTCTCTCTCTCTCTCTCTCTCTCTCTCTCTCTCTCTCTCTCTCTCTCTCTCTCTTTCGCTCTCCCAAGTTTCCCACCCACTTCCCAAACGAGACTCCCTGATGTAACGTATATCCCTCTTTGCTCCATCAGTTGACAATCCTCCCCTCCCCCCCTCCTTATTGTGATCCCCCTTTTTAGCATTGTTCTTTATCTTTGCCTCATTACGTGCACTTTCGAGACTGGGTCCGCTGGCATACTACGGTCTTGGGAGACGGGGGTAGGGAGGGCGATGGCTTTACGGGTGGGCGGTGGGAGGGAGAGGAGGAGCCCTTTATCTCGCCCGTCCGACGCGGATTGTTTCAAGTCATGATGAACTGTACTCGGGCTTTCGCTTTTTTTCTTTTTCTTTTTCTTTTTTTCCCTATATAATCCCTCAGCCTTTGTGTCTTTGAGAAACGCAAATTAGTATCGCACGCGCAAAGGAGGAAAAAATTCGCGTCCATCCGCGGATTCTCCGCGATATAGTCAAAGTCAAAGATAACCATGAATTATTCGGTTAAATGTAATATGCGTCTATATCGTTGGCAAAAGAGTGTTGGGCAGAACGGAATAACGAAAGGGGAATGGGCGTCAAAGGAAAGTAATTGTTGAGCCTTTGTTCACGATTCTTCTCTTTTCGCGATGCATTCTGCATTGTAATCACATTGTGCAAGAAAATATATGTAAAACTAACAGAGAGTCGCGATCCATAGCGAGAACAATACTACGGTTTGCAACTGCTGCGAGGTAAAAATGTTTGCTTCCATTGGGGATACAGCTTACTCAAAAGTTTTTTTGTTTGTTTGTTTTACTAGAGCATATCAAGATACCAAGGAAAGTCTCGCATGGCGTGTGCACGGGTTCGATGACACAGATCACGTTTTACAACACAGATAGAGTACATGAAGGCTTTGAGTGTGGTTTTCATTGCCGCGTTCTTCAAACGAGTGGCGCGCCGGTTGCGTTAAATCTGGTAGCTTTGCTGTCTACTCTCTATGGTGGTTTGTTTGGTTATATTGTCTGGGAGAGCGAATTTTGCGGTGTTTCGGGGCCTTTTTCCCTCAGGTATGTTTTTAGAATCAGCGGTTTTAGCTCGAATAAGTATATCAGTTATCTACAACGAGATATCGCAATGGAGAGGCTGATACATGTAATAAAGTTCTAACCCAAAATGTGACAGCATAGGCGATCTGAATCTGGTTTGTTTGTCTCATATTTTTTAACCTTAAATCAAAAAGTGTAATTAATCCAGTGAAAATTGGCTTTAAATGAAAGCGCAAGTGCTTTAGAGTGGCTATATCTGGACACAGAATTCTAACCACCATTCTTAACACCAGAATTTTCTGGTCAAAGTACTAGACTTTCTGTCGTTCACCTATTGTTGGATTTCTGGTAATATGACTAGAATCCAGTATTATGACTATAGATTTTTTTTTCAGTGTAGTGTCGAAATTTGTATACAAGTCTTAGTTTTACTACATTTTAATTTCAAAATCGCATTAAAACTCAAAAAATGCATTTCAGCAAAAAAAAAAAAAAAAAAAAAATCACAGAAAATGTTTCTGTATATGATTTTAGCTGTGAGAAAGAGATAGCACATGGAGGTTTACATTACAGATATAGAGTGATAGTTTGAAACGTTCAACGACTTTTATCGCGGGTTAAAGTCATCGCTAAAACTGTCTGTATATACATATGTACATGTATAACTAAGTTGAGAAATTCGAGACTAGCGTAAATGCAACAGGGCATCTAGGTATAAAAAAAGAATATGAGGAAGGAAACATAGAAAATGCATGCAGAACACAATGAGAACAGAAACAAAGGGTCAAATACATATATATGTATAAGCTAAGTTTTTGGAATAAAAATCTGTAGGATAAAATGAGCACAACTTGGGGACAAAAAATGTCAGACGCCTCTTTAGATTTTGGCTTAAATAGGCCACCTGAAATGTTCCAATTCATTGCGATAAGTATTACGGGTAGCCTGCCTCTGGCAACCATATAGGAGTCAGGAGTCTATCCGTCTAACATCCTTTTTGTTTCCAACACTATGTACAATCGGGGACAAAAATAATGTCAGGCGACTCCTTGAGATAGGCCACTTGCAATGCTTGCATAAATTCATTGAGATAAGTATTGCGGGTGGCCTACTTCAAGGTGACGTATGACATTCTTTTTGTACCAGACTGTACATGATGGTGGAATTGATGCACTCTTCAGATTAAAAGTCCAAATATTTTCATTAAAAAGGGAAAAGAGAAAGGAATAAAGCATTTGCGGTTTTGAACCACAAAACTCCTTAGCGCTTCTATCCTACTTTCAGTATGCAGTATACAGTATACACTCCTAATTAGTGATCTTTAATCACATAATGGGTGAGGTAAAACGTCACTATAAACAAACATATAATTATCAATCCTTGGGTTATTCGAGAAGTTCTAATATCTCTTTCTCAAAGGTAAAAAATAGGACGTAGATTTTTTCCTTCTTCTTTTTGTACTTTAATTTCCTTTCCGTAATGAAATTTAATACAGTAGAGTACATGCTCATTAATCATTCCTCTCAAAAAGCCATGCCTATGAATAATTTCCAGCGTATGAATTAACACATTGAAAGACTTAAAAGTGAGTTTAAAATTATTTTCCTCTTCGTTAAAAACTCGATCTTGCGGATGATTCAATGAAAAGTAGAAGTGCAGGGATTCGTGAAAATGTCAAACTACTTTCTCCTAAGAATTATTCAATGCAAATTTGGGAATAAAAATAAGGAGTGCAAAGATAAGTGACTGTGTCAAAATAGAGCTCGTTTCAGAAGTGTTGGCACACCTAGACCATAATCTTTGGCGAATTTTCAATTTTCGTTCCTTTAAATCAAAACAAAACTTGCCTTCGACTTTAAACACTTGACTTTTAAGCGTTCCTCCATAAAAAGCCAACGCAAAATAAAATAAAAATAATATTATTGTCATCTATCGTTTTCCCTCTGGACTCTTCAAATATGACCTTCTGCTTCAGACTTTGATGTAAGTAGTAAAAAGCAAATAAGATGGAATTTCAAGTGCGCTATTCCAAGGCATTACTGTCAAGGCTATTTCATTTCAATGGGGGTTTAACTGGCACACGTCTCACAGTTTATCGAAACATGACATTTTAAGGACATCATTTTACGAGTAAAAAAAAATCAAGATTATGGACAGTAAATTGCAAGACATTTTAACAATGTGTAAACATTCATTTTAGAATTTGATATGGGTAAAATTAATAGTTTTCGGAAGAATACATTAAAACAAAAATGTTTTTGAAGCGAATAAATAACAAGTTTTCGTGTCCGGAAAAATAGCCTTATAATTCGATCCACTTTGTGGTGACTTTGGCTCTGTAAATATACTAGCATCCTTTCGGTGCATCGCCTCTGCTATTTTACAAAAGGATTTTGAGTTACGAGCAAAAGTGCCGTTTGGTTCCGCAGCAGGGCTGCCGTTTTGCGTATAATCAATGCTATTTTTCAATTCACCGATGATTCCACCGGTTGAGAAAAGATTACACAGTTCAGTTCAGTGCATGACTGTAATAAACTAAAATACTCGCATCTGTAATCTTTTCTCAACCGGTGGAGTCGTCGATGACTTTAAAAAACTTGCGGATATTTTAATTAATCAACGGAGTTTCCACCGATTAAGGAAAGATTACAAATCAGAGTATTATCGTGCATTACAGTCATACGCTGAACTGAACTGTGTGATCTTTTCTCAACCGGTGGAATCATCGGTGAATAGAAAAATAGCATTGATTATACGCAAAACGGCAGCCCTGTTCCGCAGACTTTGATAAATGCCACGCGCGATGGCGCATGTTGGCTCGGTTGCACTCCTTATTATACGGATAACTGACGCAAATTGGTTGTTTGATCATGCACAAATCCACTTGTGAGAGAAAGAGAGGAAGAAGGTAAGAGAAAGAGAGAGAGAGAGAGAGAGAGAGAGAGAGAGAGAGAGAGAGAGAGAGAGAGAGAGAGATAGAGAGAGAGTGTGTAGTTGATGTTTGATGACGGGGCTGAATCAGGCAAATGGCGAGGCGTGAGGGAGAGTCAGAGATCGTTTACCTCAACAACTGAGTCCGACATCAAAAGTAGCGCCCGCGCAACATTCAACAACTTGTTGTGCGCGATCACTTCCGATTTACTCGCAGCCCATTTGCTTTGAATTGGATCAATCATAAGCTTAAAAGGTGTTGCCAAACGGTACAAATTATGCGATATTCATAGCAGACGCGTGACAGCAGATGTAAGGGCCTCACGAGATTGTTTTATTGCATCCTCCCCAGTGGCGAAGCGTGCAATTTCACAACGTTGTAATGTGTCCATTTAAACCCATCAAAAAGATCGAACAATTGGGTGTTTGGCGAACACCTTCGCATTCGACCTTTTTCGTGGGTTTAAATGGACACATTACAACGATGCCCACGCTACGCCATTGCTCCTCCCCCAAAATGTAAAACATAGAAGGGGTCATAAGAATCCTCCCGCAAGCTTATGAGGAGTTTATTTCCACATTATTCACAGAATCTTTTCCAATTTGGAATCGAAATAGTCACGTTCTTCGAAAATTCAATTTTAATTACACAAAATTTTGATTATATATATTTTCCTTCCCTCACACTACCCAAAACGTTAGCAAGAAAAAAGTCCTTGAGCATGTTCAGAAAAAAACAAAAACAAAAAAACGCTTCGGTAGTGCTGAAAAATTTCGGCAGAAAAATGACCCAAGCTCTTAGACTTTAGACCCAAAACTTTATAGTTGAGCGAACCAAATCTTTGGTTCATCACCCCGCAAAATCTCTTTTGTTAGGCAAACAAAACGTATGGTTAGCTCCACTGCAGTCTTTTCTGGGCCGTTTTTCTACCAAAGGTTTTGACAGCGATACCACAGTGGTTTCTCTCTGATTTTTATGTGCGTAGAAAATAACTCTAAAGGCTTGAAAATAACCAACATTTTGTTCGTGATCCGAATCTTAAAAATTTCTCTCTCGTGACTTGTAGGCCTTTTTGCGGGCCCTAAAATACGACCTTGCTATATTGAAATGAGCAAGCTCTCTGTATAAATAGATATATTAATAGATTTTTTTTTTTAATTTAGCTATATTTCCACAGGTTGACCAAAATATTGCACAGTTCAGATCATTATATGACTATAATGCATGAAAATGCTCGACTCTAACCAAACTGGTTTCCACCTCTAACTTTAGAAAAAAAACTTCTATTCGGGTATAAGCATAATTTAACGGTGATTCCACCGAATATAAAATATTATAGATGTAAGATTTTATAAATTAAAAAAAGAAGAAAAAAAAACCCTGACAAAATCAAACTGTTCCACAATTCAAATCGTCCACCAAAAACCGTTGGGCAAAGCTCTTGGCATCACGGGCTGCACGGTTATCGTGTGAAAAGTCGTGTCACACAGCGTTTTCGTGAGTCTGTGGTTGTTTTCGCAGCTTTCTCCATTCTTGCATGTTAATCAGACTCGTTTTCACTTGAATGAGGCTTTCCAAAGTAGATGCTCGTTGTGTAAAAATAAATTAAGCCGCGAGCACTACGCTCCCTTGGTTTAATAGCGTGTTCGCATGTGACGATTAAATTAGTCGTAAATTAAGGCTTGAATTAGTAACCACAGCTGGGGACCTTATACTAATCGTAATTACAACGGAAACATGTTTTATGGGCTGACAACGCGATGACTCGATCTACTTTGAAATTACAACTTTGTTTCTATTCTGTTTTTCGAGCTTCGTCTCGGGGCGCTCTCGTTTTTCAAATCGTGCTTTTAAGGTTTGGTGGGTGCTTTTGGCGCCGCGCTTTCACCTTGAGAGAGACTTTCGAGATAATTAAATCGTGGTCGAGTAAATTAAAAACTAAGGTTGTTTGAAAGTTGTTCGGACAAACTGAAACAAGTGGAAGTTTAAAGTTTCTCTTTAGATGGTTCCTACATTGTGTAGCGATTTGGATGGTTAAGATATAACCATTCGATAGTGATACTCAACCGCATTGCTATGAAGAATACAGAATATTCCTGTATCATTTAACCACTGTGTGATTTAAGTATTAACCATCCAAATTTCTACACAATCTAGCAGGGACTATCGAAGTACGTTCTGTTTTTTCATAAACTTTACTTTTTTCCCCTTCCAGGAAACTCCGAATTTATGACTCAAATTTCCAATTTATTATAGGTCAACAAGTTTATTTTCACCATTCTTGAGCGTTATCATTGCTTCAGAATGTCAGTGTGTGCTCTCACAAATAAATTAATAAACAAATTAGAAAATAGATATAAACAGTCGGGTAAGTATAGTGAATACAAAATGAATCGACCAAACAGAGCATCTTAACAAAGAAATTAAATTAGGTTGATACTATAGTTTAATCAAGTTAAAATATAATTCAATTTATTTACAGTTGAAACAAACACCTGATCAATAAGGCGATTATTGACGGAGCTTCACGAATTCTCTGAAAACGAGATCACTCAAGCAATCAGTTTCTTTTGATAATACGAAGCAAAGCCGTCGCAATCATCCGTGATCTGTCGTTAACTATTCCTACATAACGGCACTGGTTTTGCATAACTTCGATTTTGAAGGCGATCGCATATTGAGACTTTGTTCATCTGACTGTGAGTTATTTTTTTGCTGCATTTTGGAGATATCTCAATCCGCTGGATGTCGCCACACAGTGGCGGTCCGTGGGTTCCGGAGGGAGAAGCGGGGCGGAGCGGGGGGGGGGGCTTGAAAAATGTGATGGCCTATGTGACCTCTTTTCTGCATCTCTCTTTTCTTGAGCCCATATAAAATAGCTGGTTTCGTGTATTACGACCGTTAAAAAAAAAAAAAAAAATGGAGGCTTGAGCCGTGAGCCCTCAAAATCCCCCCGCCCCACGGGCAGCCAAAGCCGTCACAAGTCACTTTTCGAAATTTTGCCTTTTTTTTGGATAATTTGAATAGAATAAACATGTAATTATGTAAGCAGAACTTCACGGTATTCTTCAATTTGTTGGCTTATTTGAGCCATTAATCATCAAAATTGATTAAGAAATAATCATGCCGTGATTTGGTAAAGGAATTCCGGTTGAGTGAGACCAAAATTAAGACTTTACTTCTTTGATGGCTCGAAAAATCCATAAAAACTGAAGATCGCGATGCTGCATGCACTGCGACGTTTCGCTATTTAGCATAATCACCTATAATTCTCCAATTCAAGATACCAAAATAAGACAACATTTCGGAAACTGACCAGTGGCGCCATCAAGCAGATTGAAACATCCCCAACTTGCGCCTGGAAATCACTTTAAATTAGATTTCTCCGACAATGCACAATCTCTCCGTGTTTTATAGATCCCTCTCCCGGAAAGCGCCTCAATAATTAATTGAGACATTAGCAGCAAGAACAACACACGTCTCATTCGAAACACACCAGGGAAGTTCTGTTTTTGCACCAAACGCCTTCAATGGTAGAGAGTTCCGGGCGAGTCATTCACCTAGCACAGATCGGAGATGAGCACGTACGTCGTACAATACAATCATAATAGGAAGTAAAACAGGACTTTGTGAAATTTCGATTAAACCATTAAACGACTGGAACCCTCCTTTCTTGTCAGAGAGAGAGAGAGAGAGCGCATGGTAGATAAAATAGGAAGCCGCTCCGTCCGAAGCGAGTCTGTTAGCGAGTCCGTTAAACGCCGTATAAATGGTCGGTCAAAAGCTTCCGCGAGGTGTTTTTTTTTTTATTTTTTCTTTTCTTTTCTTCCATCGCCGTCGACTCTGAAACAGCGATTTCTCTCCCTTATTGTGCTTTTCTCTTCTTCTTCTCCTCCTGCCTTCTCCCCCGCCTTCTTATATTCTCGACAATTACGTTTTGTGCAGGTCCAGGAAGAGCTGTTTGCTCCTTCCGCGGAATTCATTCGTTTGGACGGACGGACGGTTTGACCCAATATACATATATATTCGTTTTGCACTTATTCCGTTATTCGTTGACTCGACGCGAGGCGGCGGCGGCGTGCACGCCGCTCCGCGACGGCCGACGAGCGTCTCGGCGATGCTCGGCGCGGTGTTATTCCCCGGAGCGAGAGAGGAGGCAGACGTTCCCGTCATCCCCACCCCCTCCCTTCCAAAACCACCCCCTCCCCTTTATCTCCTCTGCTGTTCCCTCTTTCGACTCCCGCCTTGACCCTCTCACTACTCTCTTGCTCTCTTTACTTCTAGGAATTTCTTCCCGTCTTCTTTTGCTATGCCAGCCTTCCTTTTTTTTCCCTTTTTTGAATACCTACTCTGTCATACAGCGCGGTGGCGCGGTGGCTAACCCCCCCCCCCCCCCCCCCCCCCCCCTACGCCACTGCGACCAACCTCCCCGGAGGAGATGTGGTGCCCGGTGTCGCGGGAAACGGATGATCACTTCACCACATCGTCAAAGGTCAAAGGCTCAAATGTAAAGGATTCCTCGGCGCTGCGGCCGAGCACTGTTGCCGGATGTACGGTTTCGGACCGTATATTTTCCATAAGAATCAATGTAAAATATACGGATTTTAATATTAAAGCTGGCAACACTGTAGGTCGACCGTCCGTTTCGCCTCGATTCTTGCAGACAAAGCTATATGTTTCTATACGGTACCCGCGCTCGCCGCTCGCTCGGGGCGGGTGACTTTGAGGTTTTGTAGCTCTTGTTGCTCTAAAGTAACGTTTTGAAATTTTAAAGTTAATTCCTTAAAAAATAATTTAGTTCCTTGAAGGGGGCCCACAAAGACAGTCTGCTGGAATTTTTTCTTATTTCGTCAAAACTCTGAACATCGAGAGGGTACACCAGTTGGTAGCTATTGGGAGGGGGGAGGGAGAAGGAGCACTCTTTCAAAAGGGTTTAACTACGGTAGTGGCCTAGAGGGGCTTCATTAGGCATCAAACCTATTCTTCTTCTTTTTTAATGTTTGATATCTTACATGACACTTAAAGGGGAACCTCAAACGGGTGTTTGGGATGGGTCAACCTCAGACGGTGATTGGTGGGCTAACCCTCCTTAACTGCTCAGCAGCTATCTACTGAGAGGACCGTAAGGATGTAACATTATTTGGTCCCAGCAAACGTCAAGGAGCACACAGTAGGTAAAGTTTTGCAAAATTGTAGGCTCTCGGATCAAAAGATTAACGAAGCACGATTAAAAAATACAGTTTTATTGTGAAGACAAAGTAATGTAGGACAGAAAACGGAAAGGACGAATTTTTTTGGACAAACTATAGTTGCTAATTGGACCAAAAAAAGAAAATACGTTTCTTGAAACCGGTATAAATTTTACTTATGATTACAACATCTAGCATCTACTGTAGAGCAATAATTCATTGGCTTTGCTACTAGCTTGCCTATATCTTGAGTTTTAGTGTGAGTTTGGCAGAATGTGAGAGTCAATTAATAGCGTTGCGTGCCATCTGGAAGTGCTTCTTTTCATCCATTAAACCCATGTAAAATATCGATTTGGGGAGTGCACTGTACACCTTCAACCGTTCAATTGTTTTCATGCGTTTAAATCGACTAAAAATTACAACATTACCAGATTGCAAAAGACGCCACAGGCGAGAGTGCGCAATGCGCATTCTTATTTTCTGAATTAAATAATATTTTTGTGTATCACTGGAAACAACATTGGATTTATGGTAATTTCATCAAATCTCCACAAAACGGCAACCCTGTTAACAGTGTTGCCATTCTTCGGATAACTGATGTCCAATTTTTTGCCATTTGACTCAATTAAGTAAAATTTGATAATCTATAGGAAAATGTGGCAACATTGCCTGTTACCACTCTTGTCAAATATGACTATAATAACAGCTAATTTTGGAAATTGTATCAATTTGTGACCGCATTCGCTTCGAAAATAAAAATGATTTCTCTTCGAGGAAAACAACAATTTCGCCATATTGTCGCTATGAAAGTTCACAGGCGTCCCAATTCCCGAAGCCAAGCATGAAAGTTTCTGAGCATGCCCTCGTTTTATCTAACGATCAATGACACGTTAGAAAACGACCAACTAAAAAGTCCACGCTTTTTATAGAGCAAAAGTCGATTTTGATATAAAATTGAGACCTGTAAAATTAGCTGTCTTTCAACGGCGACTTAGAGCACACTTATAAGTGGGGAAGTTAGCGTTTTGATAAAGTTATTCTTTAGAGTCGTAATTATTTTTATGCTCCCGGATATCTTACTCGAGAAACTTCTTCTATCCAGCGATGTAATTTGTTCCAGTTTTCGTATCTTCCCCCGCGCGTTGATTCTCTCTAGCCCCCACGCGTCCATTCTTTTGTTTTTCAACGCTTTCTTTTTATTTCTCCTTTTTTTTCTTTTTCTTTTTTTCTTGCAACGGCGCAATCACTTTTAAAACTGCGCGCGAAAGTATACAGGAGCAACGAGCTAATTTAACTTAGGAAACAAGAATCTTAAGTTCGTTAGCAGAGGGCGAAAATGCACTTAATTCAAAATGCGCGCGTTGTTCCAAACTTTTTCAGTCTCCGGTTCCTTAATGCATAAGATCCATCCATTAAGAGGTGAAGCATCGAAAGTATCATGCACCACGAGCTCGGGTACCCACGTAAATTTGTCGGTCGTGATTTAGGTCCCCCATATTTTATTCACCTTCGTCATGATAAAATACTCATTTGTCTGAGAGAACCGATGGCTACTACAACTGACTTTTAAAACGCTGCCCGAGTGTTGGAAGGGAAAGGGAGGGAGGAAAGTGAGGGTTGAGGGAGGAAGGAGAGTGAGGGTTGAGGAAGAAAGGTAAGGGAAGAGAAGGAGGGGAAATAATGATCGCGAATCTCCGTTCATTTTGATTTCCATTAGCAAACCAAGAGCACTTTGACCCACAACCAAGAACTTTATTTTATGGAAGAATAATGAGTTTTTCACAGGCTTCTCTTATAGCAAAGTGGCGCATAAATATCTAAGGGGTTTAACTCAAAAATAACGGTTAATTCTCTGGGAGTGCAAGTCAGAGACGCGTTTTTTGAACTCGAGATTCAGTAAGTCAAAGCTTATCAGACCCACGATCTATTAATACCAGGTCAGTCCGGTAGCAAGTAGGCGGGGCTATAACGCGTTCCATTTGAAGCGTGCCCTTGTACTGAGCTTCACCACCTAGTCGTGGTGCACACGGTGGAATCATCAACAGCTGTTGTGCGGATAAAGACAGTGACTTATTGAACAAGATTTTCAGCCTACCGATTTGATTTTACTCTACAGGTTTTTGAGAAAATCGCCTCTAAAGATGACCCTTACCCCGCGCTCAAGACCGCGTAATTCAAATTTCATATACGGCGCGAGCGGACTTGCAACCTCCGGTTGGCCCTCGACGTGGCTGCATACAGACCTATTGCGGAAAGCTTTACCAATTCATAAATTATATTGGAGTTCCCCACCTTGTTTTTTTTTTCCAGTGCATTGGGTACATGCGAGATTTGGCAATAAAAATGTTATGTCACAAAAAAATCCAAAACCCTCTGGGTTTAAAAAAAAAAGCCGGTCTAGTTTAAAAGAACTTTTTCTTAGGGATTGATAAAAAAAAAAAAAAAAAAAAAAAAAACTAAAAAACAAAAATCTGCTCCTAAATCTGATTAAAAAAAAAAAAAAAATGCTAATGATATGTGCTGCGATCAAGTCTCGGTTCTGTTCATCTTTCTTCAAGATTTCTTGTGACCACAGGTGTCATTTTGGGCTTTACATTGCGTTTTACCGTCCAAACATTGAAATTCGGTCGTGTGTGTGTGTGTGTGTGTGTGTGTGTGGGGGGGGGGGGGGGGGGGAGGGGGTCTGCCAATATTAATCGCTGAAATACGTTTGATATCCGATGCGATCAAGTCCCAAGTGCACTCTCTTCCTACCACTTTAATCTAAGGTGCCCTTTAATAATGGGGGGAAAAAAAACTTGAGCCGGCAATTTTTTTGCTCCTATTCCTTTGCTGATACCAGCGCTGATCTACGGAGGAATGTTAAACTGCGTTTTCCCGATGCAAATTAAGTAAAAGTGGATTCAAGTGAATGCTAATTGTAAGTATGATCGTTGACCATATAACATTTTTCTGTTCACGAGAGAAGTAGGACCATTTAGGGTATCAAAATGTTCATTTTTGCCTTTTTTGGTTCAAGGTGCTCTTAAGTAATTAAGTTTATTACAAGAATTTATAGTACTCAAGGATATTCATTGTACCATTTGAGTCATAACCGTGATGTTTAAATGGTCCATAACCAATACTCCAGTAAGCGTCATTCCGATATAGCCATACATCCATACTACATGGAGAATTGGTTGTGGACCAGTATGGACCATTTATACTGGGGATAGCATATCCTCTGTTCATCAACGGTTTCGTATAGGTAGGCCATCTTCCACTCGTTTTCTTTAAAGCCATAATATGTTACAGTTATTACAAATTGTAGAGTAGACCTGTAAAATCTTTGTCTACCTTTTCATTTAATGAATCACGGGTCGACGATACGATGTGAAATTGAAACGGGATAGACGAAGGAAGCAAAAAAATTGCCGGCTCAAGTTTTTTTTCCCCCCATTATTAAAGGGCACCTTAGATTAAAGTGGTAGGAAGAGAGTGCACTTGGGACTTGATCGCATCGGATATCAAACGTATTTCAGCGATTAATATTGGCAGACCCCCTCCCCCCCCCACACACACACACACACACACACACACACACGACCGAATTTCAATGTTTGGACGGTAAAACGCAATGTAAAGCCCAAAATGACACCTGTGGTCACAAGAAATCTTGAAGAAAGATGAAACAGAACCTGAGACTTGATCGCAGCACATATCATTAGCATTTTTTTTTTTTTTTTAATCAGATTTAGGAGCAGATTTTTGTTTTTTTTTTTTTTTTTTTTTTTTTTTTTTTTATCAATCCCTAAGAAAAAGTTCTTTTAAACTAGACCGGCTTTTTTTTTTAAACCCAGAGGGTTTTGGATTTTTTTGTGACATATCAAGCTGATTTTGTAGTCAAAGGTTTTGTTTTGTTTTGTTTTGTTTTGTTTTTTTTCATGGCATTCTTTGAGCAACGACAGAGTCAGAGGCGGCGCGTGCATTTTTGCATCGATGCATTTCGTTCATTTAACCCCTTGTAAAATATTGATTTGAGAGAGTGCGCTGTGCAGCCCCTATATTTCTACCCTTTTCATGACTTTGAAGGGACTGAATGAAGTGTTGCCAGATTGCAAAAGCCGCCTCTGAAGTGAGCGCAGAGTGACTGATTTCTGCTCTTAGAAAACAGCTAGTTTCAGTACTGCTGGTCTAATCTCATAATTCCCAGAGAGAAACCAATGAATATGATAATAATTTATGATGCCTCATTATGAGAAGAAATAAAACATAGGTATGCTGAATGTGAAAGTAAAGGTATGCAGAAACAGAAACCAATGTGTTCAGTGCTCTAATAGATTCTTTTTTCACGTGCTTTCAATTAGCAGTGTTCTCCTTTTGTGTCACGGTAATCTCACTAAAAGATCCCAGAGCACGAGTGACTCACCGGCCACAGAAAAAACAATTTGAAAGAAATAAAGAAACGAGACAATTTGTTAACGATTTACGAAAAAGGCGAAACAGGAAGGAGAACTTTGACCGTATTAGAAATAAAAAGGAATTTTCACAAATAAAATTAAATTCATGGAATGGGCCGGAGCCCACCCCTTTCAAAAAGTACAACGAACTTACATTTGCAAGCGTCCGACGAAGAGTGGATACTCGTTACAACAGGTTGGTGGGGAGCGTTGCGGTCGCCCGTCCCAGGGTGTCGAACCCAGAGATATGGCACTTCCTATCTCCGCCGTGTTAAAAAACCGTTGGCCGGGCTCCGTAAAAAACGCCTGCAGAATGGCCGTGATACAACGTGCAGTACGCTGGTGACCGTAAACATTGTTGTTATTCATGTTGTTGGAAATGAGGTTAGATTCTCTGCAGCATCTAAATGTTTGTCATTTAATGGCCGATGGGATGATTAAAGTGACTTAGATTTTCAGATTCACGAACAAAATATATTCAGAGCTCATTAAACTTCCAAAACACTTTATTAATCTTATTAATTTAGTTAGTGGCGTTGCTGTCAAATCTCATTCAAATAACAACAGTAGTAACAATGTTTACGGTCACCAGCGTACGCCACATTGCATACTTCGTAGGAGTCGAACAACACTTTTGAATCGTTATGCCATATCTCTTAGGTCGAACCACTGGACTCGCTACAGCGGAAGGGAGCAAGATGCGCCTTCAACTGCAACGATACCAATAGCAAAACACGGAGACGAGCAAACACATCACTCCTCACCAGAGATAACTAAGCTAAAGAGATATGGCAGAACTGCTCAAAACTGTTAAGCGACTCCTACGAAGTAGGCAAACTGGCATACGATCTGGTGGACCATTTTTGTAAATAATTCTGAAAGTAACCGAAGTGCGTTCGGCTGCCTTTAAATGACTTTTGACTAAAGTTTTAGTGGTTAAATTTTTCCCTTGACATTTTCCATTTTATCAACGTGTTTGGAAAGTAAAAAAATCAAAAAATTGTGTGCCTAGCATTTATTTCCGCTAACAGCAGTAATGGCAATGTTTACGAAAAATGGTCCCCCAGATGGTACGCCGTATTGTATCACGGCCTATTTGAAGGCGTTTTTTACGAAATGTCGATTAACGGTCTTCTAACATGGCGGGGATAGGACTTGCCATATCTCTTTGGCTTAGTAATCTCTGCTCCTCACTCCGATTGCTCGACCATCCACCACGTTACACTTTGAGGGCAGCCTCCTCCATTTGCATAGTAGTTGGCCCTTATCCTCGCCGTTTATTCGCTGTGCGTATTTTGAAGCTGACCATAGCTCGAATATAAATTTATTTATTTATTATTATTATATTATGAATATGCAACAAATTACGAATGAGTGACAAAGTAATCATCCCTCTACACAGCAATTTCAGTTCAACCCTTTTCTTTCTTTCTAGGACACTCTGTCCTGGTTATGTCTATCCATTGAATTTTCCAAATTCTTCGGGGGGGGGGGGGGGGGTTCCCGGTCTGCCCCTTTTCTGCCAGCGCGTATGCAAAATAAAATGTATTGATAGGTAAGAAAATAAACAAACCATTAGATTGATTCTAGCTTGCTTGCCCTCGTTTGTTTCAACCTCACATCCAAATTTATGATTAATTCAGAGGAAATTGGTTTAAACAAAAAAGCAAGTGTTTTAGAGTGGTTATCTGGACACATAATTCTAGTACAACTGTCCAGGTGAGTAAATGTCGCTTGTTTCTGTCATGTGTCCGTTTCTTAATGGCGTAAAATCCTTGAAGAAACAGTTACACAGAATTCTGTGCCTACAGAGCCACTCTGAAACACTAGCACTTTCGTTTAAAACCAATTTCAGGTGCATCTGTTTTTTTTTTTTTTTTTTTTTTAGCTTTTTTTCTTTAGCTTTTTATGTTAAAAAAAAACGAGGCAAACAAACTTGCCCGTATGAAATTGTCGGTAAGATATTTTCATCAATAAAATCATGGCTGCCTCCCACGGGCGTGCCGAGGTTTCCGGAGGGGGGAGAAAAGATTGCAATTTGACCGCCCTTCAAAATTATGAAATTGAATACTTTTTTTCGCTTGTAAGTACCCACTGATTTTGCTACCTTTGGGAAATACATTGCTAGAGATAATCCTTTTTTTTTCAATTTTTTTTTTTTTTTTTACTTGTTCACCCTAATTTTGCCGCCCGAAGAAAGGGAACACTGGTGCCTGGTGGTAGGTATGAGCCTTGTGGTAAATTTTAACTTTCTTATTGTTGTACTTGAACTTCCTAATTGCCTGTAGGTACGCACTGCTATTCTAAAGAGTACAGACACAGTGCGACAAGCACTCAACACAGAATGGAAAGTCTTTTTGTAGCTAACTATTTGACTACGCCATGTCAGGTGAAAAGGCATTTTAGCATTGTTACTGGCAAGGTTAGTAGATGAAGGGTCCACTGGCTTTGAAAGCCATTTATCTAAACTTAATAACAGTGAGAATGGGTCCATAGCCACTGACATTATTTCAACTACGCCTGACAAAAAATCTGCGCATGAAATTCATGAGTAATATCTGCGCAATTTAATTTCCACGCAGCTAGAGTTTGATTTTTAGTGGAATGCAAGCCTTGACCCACTCTTGAGGCTAGGACAACCTTTTCCAGTCCAGCATAAAATAACTTTATCACCAATGAAGAAACTGGCATGAGAAATTGGTGTTGCTGGTTGCTGAGAACAATGTATGTGCAAACCGCAAACAATACCTCTGTAGTTTTTTGGATTGATTACACCCCAAATCAGGTTTCAAAAGTGAGCAATTTTTTATCAGTACTTATTCACCACAGGGTACATACCTACCAACAGTTAAAGTTTGCAATTCCAAAAAAATAGTTTCCACTGTTCTGAGTTCCATCGATGAATTAACGTTAAAACTGAGTTTCGCAAAATGATGTTCTAAGACTCAAAACCACAATTTACTGCAAATCAAGTTTCAAAGTAGAACATAAGTTGGCTGTTTCACTCGAGCATCAAGAGATAAATACCTACATTCTTGCTCTCCAACTGTAATTTGTACTTTTTACTAAAGTTGTTGCATGGCCAGAAATGTCAACATTTAGATCAGATTGATGACTTACCGCAGTAATTGACGCTGTAAGCTAGATACAGCTTGAACACATCTACTGCTTCATGAAAATAAGGAGTTGCATCTTGCAAAGGAACAACTATAAGTAAATTTTAAATCACTACAAGATGCTCACCATACCCACACTGGGAGCTTGCAAATTTCCGAAAAAAGTTTCCGCAGCTCTGAGTTCCATCGATGATTTAGCTTTGGAACTGAGTTCCGCAAATGATGGTCTATAAATCAAAACCACCATTTACTGCAAATCAGGTTTCAAAATAGGACACTAGCTGGATGTTACACCAGCAAACCAAGAGCTATGTACTTGCCTACATGTTTCCTCTCAAACTGGAATGTGTTCACTACCGGTGTGGAGACGGAATGCACTGTGATTGTACGCGGTTTTCTTCCGCAATCATTGAAGTGTAACAAGAAATTGAAGTAAATCAAAGTACCTACACAACACAGGGACATGAGAGATAATTCAATCAGGCTAGAAATTCTGGCGCAGAAATAATGGGACTCGTAGGCTACTTGGGACTGCACTGAACTATCTTACATTTCAGATAAGCCTATATGATTCAGGTGGGACTCGGATGAACTGATGAAATAGTATCGCACTCTCACACACCATCAAATTGGCACAAGAAAATGACAAAAGCAAGAGAACAAGTTTACAATGCAAATCAACTGGAAACAACTACTATTAACTTTTGCCCCCTCTAGGGTGATAAATTGGGTTAGGTCATGAGCTTCGAACTCGAATTTCACGGCTTGAAACTGAAAGTACCGTCATCACAGAAATAACACTATTGAAGAATTTCTTGCTACTGTTTTAGCCATTTAAGTTACTTTGGCCCGTTTGACAGTCATTAATTGTTAAAACTCGAACGAAAACCGTGGGTCAAATGTCAGAATAAAGATACTTAGCCGTTGTTGATGTTATGCAGTGTTACGTGATTTGATTTGTCCCTGCCCCCTGGTGTCAAGCGGTGATGGTGTGGACTTGTTTCAGGCTTCGGTCTGTGGCAACACTGAAGGGTGGTCTGATTGGCCCATGCTTATGTTCGAGTTTATTTCCTTACAAGTGAATGAAATAAGTTAAACTCTTCGGAAGTATCATCTCCCAGTCATTCTGAATCTATCAATATATGGTTATCTAGGGTTTTGTGCAGGCGTTTACTCTGTGGAGTGACTTATTGAATAATTGGTTTTGGCGGTCGATTCAAAATTGAACCGTAAAAAAGACGGTTTTCTAAAGATTTATTTTTGCTTGAACCATGAATCAAAAATCAATTCATACCATCTGATAGATCTTTTTGGGCCCGTTCTGGCCATATAGGGGGTTATGGGGTTTTGAGCGACGGTATAAGCGGTATTTAACCGAACATGCGAGAAATCCTGCTCAGAGCCTTTTTCGCGATGTTCGTAGAAAATATAAGTGGTCCCGCTAGCCAACTGCTTCTGGGGTTTTAAACTTGACCGGGGTGGCTATCGCCACTTATAAAAGCTGCACAATCGTGAAAAGATCACGATGAATATTGCTGGTTTCGAAATCAATCACTTAGTTTATAGTTATTTAAAAGAAACCTAGAATACACAAAGCTACAGCTTTGGTTATATATCTCCTCAAATATTTTATCAATCCTATATATTGAAATCAAATATACTTACTTGTATTTTGATGATAACTTTAAATTACTTTCATTGTTTCAGGATATTTTTAGAGATATTTTCGAGAAAAATTACGTCTCAGTTTCTTTTCAGAGAAATATATTAGCAAGAGAGGTACAGAAACACTTGAATGGAGAAATGCCTCCCTTGCATTTTTGATCCTACGTCTCAATTGATACGCCTATTGCACCTTTTATACGATAAACTGAGCTTGTTTTTGGTTTGTCAGCGATTTTGTTATATGATCTCCCTCTTCTTCTGCTTGAGATCCACCTGCTCTGCGCAGGTAATCTTTGTCCTAAGAATTGCAAAGAAAGCTGGTACGGAAGCACGATGATCACGGAGGGGGGGGGGGGGGGGGGAGGAACAGAATAAGATTACGATGAAATAATGTATTTCATCCTATTATTTCGCTACTTTGCATAGGATTTAGGGGAAGAGGGAAATGGAAAGGAAATCTGATTGTGAGTGAAAATCTAAATTGGTGGATACAATAATGAAGAATGAGGGAAGTGCAGTCTCACCCCGGAATTGTGCAATTACAATTAGCGGTATCTCTCCCCCTGATCTCTCTCTCTCTCTCTCTCTCTCTTTCTCTCTCTCTCCCTCTCTCTCTCTCTCTCTTTCTCCCTCTCTCTCCCTCCCCCTGTCTCTCCCTCTCCCTCGCTCTCTCTTCCGTTGGGCTGAGCAATGTTGTCAAACTGATGTGAGCCCTCTATAGTTTTGAACGAGTTTATTTGAAATATTTCCGTAGCGACTATCGATTCAAAAATTTATCTTCATCCTTTATTTTTTTAAACCAGAACCGATGAATATATTTTTATAAAGATTCTACCAATTTTCCTAGTACTGTGAAGAGTTATACACACTGTTAGTTATTACTACTAAAATCCACCTGAATTACTTTAAAAACTAGTATTAATCGATTATCATTTTCCCAACTCCGGTTTTAGATAATCTGTATAACTGCCCTGTATGTTGACGGGAAAGGATCCAGGTTTCTAACGTTTTGAAGGGGGGGGGGGGAGATCATGATCTAGTTGGGTTAGGTTATGGTTATCAGGGATTTCTAAATAAGTTCTGTCGCACTTTGATGGACATTTTTTTATGTCGATCTCCCCCCTGGTGACCCCTCCCCTCATTTTGCCACCGATAATGGCAAGTGCACTCTTCTGCCTTTTCCCTTAAATTCGTCCCTGCCTGTTGATCAGTACGTTCGTTCAGGAAGTAAAATATGTTGGATGACATTAGTGGAATATCTCCACTACCAAGCTCTGATTTTGAGAAGAAGCGGGTAGTCAAATATTGATCGCAAAGTTAAATTTAAAGCATTCAGAATGAGCTCAAGTTGGCAACAGTCTTGGATGCAGCTACCACTACTACCAGATTGCGCGAGCTTTATAATTTTATTCTTATTAATTAATCCAGGGCTTTCTCGGATCCTTGTCATCAAAACTCTTTGGAGTAAAAATGTCTGTAAAAATATTTCAGTTGTGCTTCGCGGAGTCCTAGACAAGGCGAGCTCAAGCCATGGAATTAAAAGCTTCCTCTGATGAGATCTGAAGAGTGTACGAGCTTAATAGTTTCATTCCAGATGAAATTTCTCCCCCACCCCCACCCCCATCCCCTCCTCACTACCCCCACCCCAACCCCGACCGCGCCGCCGAGTCTATCCCCATTAATATGAGTACAGTACCCCGCTTTTTAATTTGAGAGCGCTATAATATGCACGTTGAAAGGTTGAATTGTAGGGTAGCTCATCGTTTATTTTTATGAATTTCATAATACCTACTTTCTTCATACCTTCCTATCATAACTTTGTTATTTCCGACGTTGTCAGTTGTGACGAAAAAAAATTGTGTCTGATAAACAGTCTGAGTTTGATTTGTATATGGTGAGATGTTATTTTTCATTTTTTGTTTCGCCAAGTAAAGCAACATGGTTTTCACTCTTCAAACGTGTTCCGAGTTTTTATACACGGGTATTTCTCACTATAACTCGTCATGTTTTCGACTGCGGCTATATAATGCGTGGAAATTTCTTAAAACTAATTAAAACTAACAAGCAGGGGTATTAGCCGATTTGATTGCAGCCACTCATAGAAACTTAATGAAAATGTGTAGAACGCGCAAAATGGATACATGCTTTAAGGTTGATGAGCGGTTGAAGAACTAGAGATTGCGCCAATGTTTCGAGTGCACTGAGGAACCAGTTCATTCGTAAAATTGAGATGTATTACAAAGTGAAAATGAAAAGTAATATAATAATCGAGAGTAAGCTAATCATGAGAACTTACCCAAAAATATTCGGGTTTGAAGCCGGGAACTTTTTTGTGAGAGGCACCAACTTGTGTCAGGTACTGGAAGAAACTGTCCAAGTTATCTAATTCCTTAATTCCTTCGTCTAGAGTCGTCATCACTTTAGTCGCGTGTTCAGCGAGCTCCATGCTATTCGCCTGAGCCTCTTTCGTTTTCAGCTCTTTAAATTTGACGAATAATTGTAATAACTCCTCGTGTTCTTCGAATAATCTGAAACACAAACATTTCGAAACATTTTTGTTAAAATGCTGATTTTGAAAATACGATTGATCATGCTCATCAAAAATGCTCAAAGTCATCATCAGCTCGCTCAACAGTTGCATCACACCCTAGAGATTTGTAATCTTTGGTGAGACACAGGTGACGTACTGATGATATCTCGTGCATACTATTCCCTATATTATTAGTTACTTAAAGTTGCATAATGACTAATGATCATGGAATAATATTTGATCATCGGGAAAGTAGTAAATTGTTTCAAGTTGTAATGCAAAAGTTCCTTTCTCGCACCCAGGTCCTCAATTCTAATAATACTACCACAAGCACCACGATATGTGAACTACAGAACAGTAGCGTAGCGTAGCGTGCTATTTGGCAACGTTGTCGTTCGTCCATTTAAACCCATGAAAAAGGTCGAATGATGGGGTGTTCGGTGAACACCTTTGCATTCAACCTTTTACACGGGTTTAAATGGACACAATACAACGTTGCCAAATTGCACGCTACGCCACTGCTACAGAAAGTCTAGTACTTTGACCAGAAAATTCTGGAGTTAATAATACGAGAAAATGGTTTCAGAACTAGAATTTCCTCAACATTTTATAGAACTATGGTACAAACACTATAGAATTCTGGTAATTGTACCATCCCTTACATAAGTTCACACATCGTCATGCTTCTGGTATTTTTTTTTTTTTTTTTTCTTTCAGTACTCAATGATTTAAGAGTAAAAAATGCATTGTTGCCACATTGGAAGAGCCAATATATTGATCGAAATGTTCAAAATACATTCGGAAAAAGTGAAGGTATATCTCACACACTTCAGTTAAGATAAGGGGCTGGGAAAGCGGATAAAGTTGAAAGGAGAGGAAAGAAAGCTTTCGGAGAAATCAATTATTTAAAGGATATATACATATAATACACGGATACGGGTATTAACGCAGTAGATTTCGCGGGTCTGAGCTCCCTTCCGAATAAATCCGTATATGATAGCTTTGAAGGAAAAGGAAAAAAAAAGTAAAGAGGAACCCTTGGGGGGGTTGCGCGAGGGAAAAATTATGTGAGACGAAAACTGAAGGAGCACAAAAAAAAAAAAAAAAATCGCGGTACTGCCTCCATAGCTGTCTGAACGGTGTGGCAGAGGAGGGGGATATATTTCCGGATCATTCGCGCAAAGCGCCGGAGCGGCTCACTTTCTCTTCATTGTGGCGTATCAAAAACCGTTCCACAATTTCAACTCGAACCTTCTTCATTATAGAGAAAAGCTTCACTCTTAAAAGGTGGGGATGGCAGGGATGGGGGCAGGGGAGGGGGCAGGGGGGCAGGGGAGGAAGAGGGAGCAGGGGGGTAGCTGTCAAAAAATGTAAATTCGAAAGAAATGAATGAACGCTGAGCGCGCGCACTCTGCGCCTCTAAATTGCGATTAGCGGGCGATAGGCTTCGAATTTTCTCCCCTCCCTCACTTTATTTTTTACTCCCTCCCTCCCTCCCTCCCCACCCTACCAATTTTCTATCACGTACCCACGAGTCGTCGTCCAATCCCTGTCAGCCGCGCTCTCTCCGTCCGGAGTTTTCAGACGCGCGTGACGTGTACAAGAGGATTCTACCTTTCCGACTTGCGATTTAATCTCTTTTTGAAATACGTTTCCTCTCTTTCTTATATCCTTCTCCTTCTTTTTTTCCTACCTTTCTCCTCTGAGAGCATCTCTTTTATTGGGTGTTTTTATCTGTGAACGATTTCTTCTGAACGAACAGCGCGAGATAGCGTGGAACGCGCTGACATGACGGAGGGGTTTGAGGAATGAGCCGACGGAAAGATCCGCCGAAACAACTATTTTGGAAAGTTTCAGCATGGCGCCCATTTTATATTCGATCAATCGAAAGATAGTTCGATACTTTTTAACCTAAAGCGGTTTCTGTTACGTTTCCTTATTTCTCTTTCCAATTTCCTTCTTTTCTTGTTGAGGCGCACAATAGTGGATCGAATTTTTGAACTATTTGGACCAGTAGCATAGCGTAGCGTGCAATTTGACAACGTTGTAGATCGTCCATTTAAACTC
This sequence comes from Trialeurodes vaporariorum, assembly GCA_011764245.1. Classification (NCBI taxonomy): domain Eukaryota; kingdom Metazoa; phylum Arthropoda; class Insecta; order Hemiptera; family Aleyrodidae; genus Trialeurodes; species Trialeurodes vaporariorum. The sequence continues at coordinate 23,187,640 of VMOF01000111.1, read as the reverse complement.
GGGAAAAAGATCGAACTGTCGGGGACCTTCGCATTCAACTTTTTACTAGGGTTCAAATGGACATAGTACGACGTTGCCAAATTGCACGCTACGCCGCTGATTTGGACAGAGCAGATGCACCGTTGCCAGATAGTGGTGATAAATCGTCATTTCCTGCATCTTTAAATATAAATGTAAAATTGAATGAATCTTTCATTCTTTTATACGTTTAATACACCCATACCTCATAAAAAATATGATTTTTTACGAAACGAAAAGTTAAAATATTTTTTTTTTTTCTTTCTCATTTTTCTCGCTTGTATTTTTCGCGGGCATTGGACCTTCGTTAACCTATCGTTCAAATTTCCTGCATATAAATGACCCCGTGCCGTTGACCCCTCTTTGGTCATTTATTTGAAGTTCGTTTTAATAAAATAATGCCCCATTATGACCGCCAAATGGATTGCCTCTTCTAATATTTCCATGAAAACCAGCTCGTTAATTGAATGGACAAAAACTGACAATGATGAGATGGTGGATGAAATTGTTTCCGGGAAAAATGTGACAAAGTTCGTGGCAATATTTAATCACCGACAGAATTTTTGTACGTCACTTCCGAGAGTAAATGCCTCCCTTCCCTTTGATTTAATTTTCATTTAAAAAAACACTCACATCCTTATCGCTGCCAGATTCGGCGAAAAATAGAGACGAATTCCCCTTGCATATATGATTCTATATCAGTGAGTCATAACCATAGAGAGACGAGTGTCATGCTATAAGTCCTATCCCAAAGTGAGACAAAATGGACGGAAGGGTTGTCCATCTCTTATTGTTTATCCTTAAATCATAAATTGCAATTAATTAGCCCTTTACAGACCAGATTAATTCAAAAGAACGCCACTCTTCCGTTTATACTATGACTTTCAAAAGAAAGTATCTTGGTAGAAATTTTCATTCTTTCATTCCTCGAATAGTTTTGAGCATTTTTGCAGTATTCAGGTATTTCAGAGTCTAACAGCATTATCACTCGAAAGTATGTCTTAAAAAATCTAAAACTTTTTGAAAAATAGTAACAACAAAATCAAGAACCGTTTCGATGAGAGGACTTTCTTTTGAAGGTCATAGTGCAGGAAAGGTAGTTAGTTAACTATTCGTACTCGGGGGAGTTGGAATGGCCTATACGATAAATTGAAGGCGCCCAACGAAAATCTTGTAAGAGTCTACATCTAGAATCGCGTTCATTCGGAATCATGATACTGAAACAATGTGAAATGGACTGTACGAGGAACACGAGTATCCTCGGGCTTGGCCTATTTGGGGTTAACAGAGGAAACTGTCCATTCAAATAAAAACACAAATGTTTCAGTTTCAGAGTGACTATTTGAGCATAAAATTCTAATAAAACTAACCAAGTGAGAAAACCTTAGTTAGTTGCTTCTGTCATGTGTCAATTTTTTCATCGTAACACCCTCCAAAAGAATTAGTTCTATCGATTTTCGTGTTGAAATAGCCACTCTAAAATGCTTTTACCTTTATTTCAAATCAATTTCAAATTGATATGTCCTAACTTTTGATTTAAGTTTGAAAAATAAGACGCAAACAAACCGAGCTGATGTAAAATTTCCATAAGGGATTTTCATTGTGGCTGCCTCCATGGTGTCTTCAAAACAGAGCTTCCGTTTTGCGGATATATCTTCAATGACATTCTATAATCAGCCAGTGATTCAACTGGTTTAAGGAAGAGATCATTGATTAGAGTATTTTTATAAGCCAAAGTTATACTTCTCAACTGATACATGTAATCTTTCCTTCAACTGGTGAATCACCGATGGATTGTAGAATGCCATTAAAAAATCCGACAAACGGCACGGCAGCCCTGCTTCAAAATCACGTCCCATTTGGAAACCCCTCTATGATTTTAACAGGGCTGCCGTTTTGCGTATAATCAATGCTATTTTTCAATTCACCGATGATTCCACCGGTTGAGAAAAAATTACACAGTTCAATTCAGTGCATGACTGTAATAAACTAAAATACTCGCATCTGTAATCTTTTCTCAGCCGATGGAGTCGTCGATGACTTTAAAAAACTTGCAGATATTTTAATTATTTAACGGAGTTTCCACGGATTAAGGAAAGATTACAGATCAGAGTATTTTCGTGCGTTACAGTCATACACTGAACTAAACTGTGTAATCTTTTCTCAACCGGTGGAATCATCGATGAATAGAAAAATAGCATTGATTATACGCAAAACGGCAGCCCTGGATTTTAACCCGTTGCACTATAAACTATTAAGTGTGTATTGTTTTGTACAATTTGGTAGCACTGCGCATTTTCGTATTTTTTTTAATTATTATTTTTTTTTCCAAGCTGTTAAAAAAAATGCCCTTTCTTCTTCTAAAATTATCACGCGTGCACATAAAATTTCAAACTTTGCGCGGACCTAATTAAAATTCATACTCGGCGGCACAGTCAAGGCGGCCGCGGCAGGGGTACAAAACATAGAGCGGCTAGCTTTGAGAGCGAGTGATGAGTGGTGGACGCAGGTGCAGAGTATCGTTAACCATCCACCGAATAAAACTTCGCCTGGAAAATAAGAGTGAACACCCTCGCACACAGCTGATAAAACGCCCCTGAATTACACAGACCTCGGCTGACCCTTAATCTTGGCGAGAGATTTATAGAGGGTGGATTCATTTTCTGAAATCCTTTAATTGCTTTTGTCCCTGCTCCGCGCCCTGACTCCGGGACAGAGCCGCACGGTACTTTGCAAAATACATACGTGCTATCCAGTCATTGTCCATCTTGACCCCCAGTGTTTTATGATACCTTGAGCCCCGCGTGTTTACGAACTGTTCGTCGCTAAATTGTAAAGAGGTGTAAAAACACATTCGTTTCTTCCTCTCGTGGATCATATATTTCATTCAAAGATATGAATAGACAATATATGTTGGCCCTCTAGTTTCAAATGGACCGAAAACTCCACTTACACAATTTAATTGATATGATTTTCTTTTTTTGCATTTTCCTTTTTTAAATAAGGGCCGCAACGGATACAATTTCATAAAAATGTCGAATAAAAAGGTAGTTTCACGGTATAACAAGACTTTTCGATAACACTGATGATTGTACCACAGAATAATACAATCAGAACGGAAACTCTGTCGGATTTTGAGGCAAATTCATTTCGCGTCCGCCATGTTGGGATATGGGATGTTTACATCTGGATTCGCGCGCGAAAAAAAAATATAGGACATGATTCGCGAAATTTTTATTCTGAAATGCCATGAGTATAAAAGTGAGGCCGGAAACTTAAGATTTCTTTCCAGAATTTACAGAAATAAATGAGTTTCAACACAAATCACACTCGTCCGCCATGTTGGGATATAGGACCACAGCGTTGCCTATTGGTGCCGTTAAATTCCAAACTTGCTTCCATTGGCTCTTATGGGAGTTTCCGTTCTGATTGTATTATTCTGTGATTATACCATAGAAATTGGGCTTTTTCAAACTTCTGCTGGCAAATAAATAGTAAAATCTGATGTAAAAACCAGAGAAATAAAATCAAGAAAACCAGACTAAAATGTCGAACATTCAGTAATAAATTTAGACAACATGCAGCTATGACGGCAAGGTCGTAATGACGGAGCAATGCAGGAATCATGGAAGATTCCTGTCTAATTTGTCACTTTCTCTCTACGGAAACTCCGAAATATTGGTCGACTCTCTTTCAAAATAATAAGGTATGAAGAGAAGTTTTGAAACACCGGAATGCATGGATCGCGAGCGAAGCGTATTTGAAACTACATGGCTCATTAATGACGGCAATAAGGTATTCGGTTTGAGTTTTGAGTTTTGCCTTTTCTCTGATTTCTTGTTTTTTGTGTATACGAGCTTCCTTTGAATCTGGATCCTACCATTTGAACTTTTTCACGCCATTTCCTCTTTTCACATTTACATTTACTTGTTTCAACTCACGCCTGCTTTGTTTGTTTCGTTTCATTTTTGCGGTTTAAATATTTCATTTCAAAAAATCATCATAATCATCCTGTTTTGGTCTCTTTGATTCTGCGTATATTTTTAACTCCCCCCCCCCCCTCGCCCACACAGTTTACATATACATGAAGCTATGACCTCCTTTAGAGAAAAAATGGGAAGCAGCGACGGTGGTGCCCTTAGCGACCGCGGTGGTAGGTTACAACGCAAATTAAAATTGAAATCGAATAGCCTCCGAAACATGGGCGCCCGCAGCGGGGGGCAAGAGGGGGCTTTTGCCCCCCCCCCCCCGGAATTCAAAACAGTCAAAATGTCACGAAGAAAAATGAAAGGATCAAAAGAAATTGAAATGTGAATCAAAGGAGTAATAGTTGACGAACTTTGTTATTAGTTTATTTTGTAATTTTAACTCACTTTTTACGAGGAATAGTAGAATTGTACAGTTTTTTAACTATTATTACCATCTGCTGTTCCTTTATTCATAATATCAAACACGTCAAAATTAGTATTGTTATTTGTAAACACCTACAATGGCTTAGTAATTGTACACTATTTGGATTAAAAGAAAAAAAAATGTTTTTCCTTTTTCCTCGAGGGGGGGGGGGCCTAGACCTTCCATTGGAGTTCAACAATTTTGCCCCCCCCCCCCCCCTTGGAAATTTTTCTGCGGGCGCCTATGCTCCGAAAGTATAAAGGAATTCTTAAAATCAGTAACTAATCTCTTGAATCACCAATCGATAGCCAATCGATTTTTCTTCCCTATATAGACGGTTTTATAGTGATGACAACATCCGACGACTCCGATGAATTATTACCAAAGGTACCTTCTACCTTCGGTTGAGCTTACCAAACTACCTCTCTCTCACTCTCACGTAGCCCCAGGTACTGATATCTCACTCTCGTCGTTAAAAGTATACACAGAGATATTGTTTGTGAAATTTGTCGACAGAAATGAATTTCTCGAGTCATTTCATCAAAATTTTGACCGTAAAATAATATGAAACAAGGCTCTGTACACGAATTTCGACACTTGAAAGATATGGTATTATGCATGAGAGTGGCGGGTGAGTGGCGGGAGAGTGAGATATAGTTTGGAACGTTACACGAGTTTTTTCACATCAGCTGATTGATGAGGAGTGCGCATTTGTTGTGATTGTTGGGTGGGCAAACCGTTGACCTCGCGCTTAAACCGTCTATGAAGGTTCACAAATGCATGTAAATGTAAACAGAGGGCCCCTCCTCCAACAGAAAATTGTAAATAATAAACTTGATACAATATGAGTCATTCTTTCAGCGCAAGAACGGTCCCCGGACGATTGCCCTAAAACTTTTCATCCACTAACAGATAACCAACTAGTTCTTTACCTGAAGAAAGTTGCCCTAACGATTTTCACCTAAAACGCATTTTACCTCAAACACCTTTTTACCTTAAAATCTTTAAGGCAAAAAGCTTCAAAAATTCATTTTCAGCAGGGAAGGAGAGCCGCAGTTACCTTTTCACAGTAGAGGGTGTAATTGTATCCTACAATAATGAAGTCTTTCCTCGTCACAAATCTTGACATGATTTTTTTAACCTTTTGTAGATTTGACAAATTCTACCATAGTAAAAAAGTGAACCAAAAACCAAAAGGACCACAACCAGGGCACAAAGTAATTTTGATAATAACAGAACAATTAATAATTTTGACAGGAACGAGATTTCGTCAGAAAAATTTTCATTTCATAATAGGTTAGGTATGAAAATGATTTACAGTTTACGCATCCTTTCCTCTCCATTGCAATAATTTCATGAGAAGGAAGCGTACATGCCAGCTGAAATTTTAGGCAAAGAAACTGTTAGATAAAATAAACTTTAGATCAAATTGTGTTGGGCAACTGGTTTTGGACAAAGACATGTAGGGGTCATTCCATTTTAAATCAACCAGAGCCTGTGCTGCCTAGTCATGGATTTTGGTAATATTTTGTGGGGTGATTGTAACTACTTTTAGTAGCTCAAAACGTATTTTTTCATATTTTTTTAGCTTACGGCCCCTGAGATATAGGCAACCGGAAATTCAAAAATTGCGATTTTAGGCTTATCTTTGAACGCGTGCCACAGCCTTAATTCTCAACGGAAAGATACGGTTGAGGTCTCATTTTGATGCATTTTGTATCCTCTTTTCATTGCTTAAGGTCGTTTTTCATTAATTGAAGGTTTAGCAGGTTGCATACCTATTTGAACTTTGGTGACCCTATTGCAATTTTTCCGATTTTTGATAATTTTTTTTAACAGGATAGCGTCGGTAGAAAAAATTCATACTTTCCAAGCTTTAAGTACACTACTAAGAGTACCTGCTCAAAAAAAATTGGATCTCCAGAGCAATTTTTTCTAGTTGAAAAAATTGCTTAAAGTCGGCTGAAATTAAGAAAGACCCAACTTTGAGGTTAAAAAAGTCGATGTGGGGATTCATGAAAAAATCTTAAAAAATAACTAAAATCACCGCTTTTATGTCTACTTTCAATACCTGAAGTCGAAAGTTTGTGTATTTGATCGCTACAGTCGATTTTTTTTTTTCAAAATTGGTAAAAATACAATTTGCTCGAACACACGCGATTGAAGCGAATAGAAGAGCCAACTCTTTGAGGTTTAAAAATCTCGCAAAATCTCTAAAATGATCGCTTTTAAGTCCTTTTTCAACGCCTGAAGTCGAACATTTGATTACTGAAGCGCTTCAGTTGAAATACAAGCTTGTAAAATTGGTAAAATTTTACGCGACGCCCCTATGCCCTGAACTGAGCTCAGATTGTGGCCATGCTAATTGTGTTTTTACCGATTTTACGAACTTGTTTTTCAACTGAAGCGCTTCAGTAATCAAATGTTCGACTTCAGGCGTTGAAAAAGGACTTAAAAGCGATCATTTTAGAGATTTTGCGAGATTTTTAAACCTCAAAGAGTTGGCTCTTCTATTCGCTTCAATCGCGTGTGTTCGAGCAAATTGTATTTTTACCAATTTTGAAAAAAAAAAATCGACTGTAGCGATCAAATACACAAACTTTCGACTTCAGGTATTGAAAGTAGACATAAAAGCGGTGATTTTAGTTATTTTTTAAGATTTTTTCATGAATCCCCACATCGACTTTTTTAACCTCAAAGTTGGGTCTTTCTTAATTTCAGCCGACTTTAAGCAATTTTTTCAACTAGAAAAAATTGCTCTGGAGATCCAATTTTTTTTGAGCAGGTACTCTTAGTAGTGTACTTAAAGCTTGGAAAGTATGAATTTTTTCTACCGACGCTATCCTATTAAAAAAAATTATCAAAAATCGGAAAAATTGCAATAGGGTCACCAAAGTTCAAATAGGTATGCAACCTGCTAAACCTTCAATTAATGAAAAACGACCTTAAGCAATGAAAAGAGGATACAAAATGCATCAAAATGAGACCTCAACCGTATCTTTCCGTTGAGAATTAAGGCTGTGGCACGCGTTCAAAGATAAGCCTAAAATCGCAATTTTTGAATTTCCGGTTGCCTATATCTCAGGGGCCGTAAGCTAAAAAAATATGAAAAAATACGTTTTGAGCTACTAAAAGTAGTTACAATCACCCCACAAAATATTACCAAAATCCATGACTAGGCAGCAACATATTTCATTAATTTTGGTTGATTTAAAATGGAATGACCCGTAGGTAATCTGCGTTTAGGTCAAATACTTTAGGGCAAGTGACCCGGGATCGCGAGAACGTACTCACATGCTTAAGAGTGAATTCGAGTCAGTTTTCCAATTTTTCTTTGAAACATTTTTATTAATTACAAAAATCTATCATACTTATTTACCCGATTTGCTTATACTCAGTTTACAGTTACAGCTTATATTCTTGTTCTCAGAATCCAGGCGAAAAAGTACCATTACACGTACTTACGATTCAATTTTTTCATCCTCTGAAAGCACTATATACTCGTATGAAAACGGAGAGAACTAATGAATCCTTACGGTTATTGAATATTCAAAAAAATTAAACGGAGGAAGGGGGGGGGGGGGAATGGAAAAAAATTGAATAAAACACAGTACACGCCACATTTATTCAAGAACAAATAAGCGACGAGAAACAACGAGGAGCGCCTTCATTTCTTGGAACATGCATAAACATAACAGATAATAATGAAGAATGATTACAAACTCGAGACTCGTAGGTTTATGAGCTAAGCGCGCACAACGCTGTAGTACAGTATATACGGATAAAAATACGTTCTTTCACAGAAGGATTTGATTTAAAAACCTTAGGCTATGCGGAGAGAGAAACACTTTGCTTCAGTTCCAGATTTTCTCTCTCTCTCTCTCTCTCTCTCTCTCTCTCTCTCTCTCTCACTCTCTCCCTCTCCCTCTCTCTTTGAGCTCTATAAATCTAATTTCAATCATTTCGCTCTCTTTGCGCGACTTTGGATTTGTATCCGCCATTGTCTCTATCGCCGCTCTTTGATTTCAATTTCTTTTTTCTCCGTTTTTAATGATTTTTTCTTTTTTTCATCGAATCAATCCCCTTTTTTCTTCAATGAGGATAATTCATCTCTGTGACGAAAGAAAAAAAAGCGAAGCAAAGGCCGCCGGCCGAGTTAATTAAAAATGTATCCTTTACGTCATTTTAATGCTGGGATGAAGACTCGAAAAAGTCGCTAGCTAGTAAAACAAAAGGCCGCGAGAGGTCGGAAAAGAAGAATACATAATAAGGGGGGACGAACGCGAAAATGAGATGTTTTTAGGACGGATGAAACATGATACGGTGTCATTTTTAAATTTGTTCCTCGGAGGAGGAGAACTGAAGGGGGGAGGGAAGTACAAGGCAGGAAACTTTGAGACGGTGAGAAGACATTAAATACGAGGAATACACATTGAGCGGTAATGAGGTGAGCTTTTTTTTAATCAATCATCTTATCTACATCATTAGAAGGGCCGGAACACCTCTTCACCTGGTTATTTCATCCGCTCTCCCTTTCAAACATTGAAGGAAGCCGTGCTGAAGCCTCGCAAGGAATGGATTTCCGGGCCCGCAGTTTTTTTCTTTTCACAAATACTTTGAAAGGGTCCCCTCGCAAGGAAGGAAGTTGGAAGAATACGAGCAAGATGGTTCAAACTTCAAAGGCCGATTCACGCTATCAAAGATTTGTGCAGAAATAAAAATAGAAGAACCTCATCAGTCAATACCTCTAATAATTTAGGATTACTTCGCGGGTAGAGAACGCGTGAAGGTGTATATAGAACAAAGGATGCACGTATGCTTGTACTAGAAAGTCCTGTTATTAACCCTTTACTGCATGATTTTTTTTTTTTTTTTTTCAATAAAATAATTTTTTTCAGTACAATTTTGATCCTTGAGACAGGGAAAAATAGTCAAAAAATTATTTCCATTATATTTCAATGGTAAAGAGCCTGAATATTAATTGTTCCAAATATGGCCTTAATCGCATTTAGGTATCCATGCAACTGAAAATAAAGTTTTCAGGCTAAAAAAAAAAAAAAAATTGAAGTAGTAAAAAATAAGTTAGTAAGTTTCAATAATTGTTTTTTTTGTACATGGTACCCCTGTGTTACTCCCAAACATAACAATGAAAATCGGAAAATCTCTATCAGATTTTCAGTAAGCTATTTTCAACCACTCAGCACGTTCTCTATCCTGTGCTGCGTGTTCTAGGACAAAATCGACAATTCTGACTAGTTTAGTATCTGTTCCACATGTAACCCACCATGCAGCGACAGTACAACTCAAGTCCCCTACTTTTAGATAAGGCTTCAAAGTAATTGTTCCAGATCTGGGCTCATCTGCAGTTAAGGGTTAACATTTATTATACGTTCGATTCTGATAAGGAACACTGGGTTATCTTACTTACTGAACAATTATAGTGTATAAGGCTTAACGTTAGATGAATGAAAAAAACCTAAACCTATACACTCCATAATCTGACAGAGCATTTTTTAAATCAGCTTTTTTAACAACGATCACACCATCTGTCTTATCCGCCATTTTACCAAAGTACTCATAGATAGGACTCCTGTCAATTTTTGCTATATGCGATTGTACAGTTCATTCCAGCGTAAAAAGTATAGCGGCAATCACAATGGGGCTGTTGCACACTTTTGCTATAAGCGATTTAATAGTCGATTCAGGTGTAAAAACCTTCAAAAATAATTATGGCAGCACTAAAAACTTCCGAAATTCACTCCTGAACTCAATAAACGCTTTTGCTTGCGAGGGCGTAATGGTGGCTAATAATGGGAGATTCCCATCTAACAATACTGTAACTCCATCAAGAAAAGACCAATAAGAGACGCGACTTTCATGTGACACCAGTGTCACAGTACCATTCATCGGATGTGGATCACTACTATGGTGACTAATTACTCTGTAAATCATCCTTGTCAGCATAGAGGGAGTGAAAAAATTTAGATATGAATCTTTCATTATTACTGCCCTCAGCCACCATTACGCCCTCGCAAATAAAATCGTTTATTGAGTTTAAGAGTGGATTTCGGAAGTTTTTAGAGCAGCCATCGTTAGTTTTGGGGGTTTTTACACCAGAATCGACTATTAAATTGCTCATAGCAAAAGTGTGCAACAGCCCCATTAACACATAAACATATTAAAAAATTCACTCTCAGACTCACAAAATGACTTTAAAGTTTAAGCCATTGTGGCGGTTTTTAATTTTATTTATTTATTTAGGCTGGCGCCAATAGGATAGGACCAAGGTTCCTTTCTAACTTGCCACCAGCTAAACTTTACAGTAAATAAAACAATAAATACATGTTTAATAATATGAATATTAAAGTATAATCAGAGAGCGAGAGAGAGAAAGTGAGAGGGAGGAGGAGAGAGAGAGAGGAATTAGAAAGGAATCTCCAATGATACCTGCAAAGCTCCGCCATCTTTGCTCATGAATGGCGGGCGACTGGGCGTACGCAGTTGTTATGGGGTATTCCTGTCTAATTTGTCACTCTCTCTATTGAAACTCATAACGAGGAAAGCCCCAAATTAGATAGTAATCTTCCGTGGTACCTGCGTGGCTCCGTCACTACGCTTTGGACATTAAAGACATTTTGTGAGTCTAGGAGTGAATTTCTTGATTTTTTAATGTTCTCATCATAATTTCAGCCAGATTTCACTGGAGAAATATAGGTTCAATCGCTCATAGCAAAATTTAGCAAGAGCCGCATTGAGTCCATTTCGTATAGCGTCGCGTTCCATCTGGCAAGGTTGTATTTTCGCCTTTTTGAGCCCTCTCAAAAAGTCGAAATCGCTGGTGTACTTTGAACACTTGAGCGAGACTTTGAAGTTTTTTACTAGTTTAAATGGACAAAATGTAACGTCACAGACGGCATGTGACATCAAGCAGCATTCTTGATGATTACTTTTTCTAAAATATGTCCATAAATTTTTGTAGTTGAGCTTTCGTTTTTTGCACACATGGCTCTAAGGATCTCTGCCAACAAACTTTTCTAGCGAAGGCAGTTGCCTGTTCCAGTTTGTTTCATGCATGGAAAGTATGTAAGTACATTAGGTATCACGGCTGCAGCTAAATAGTTCCAGTTCTCTTTTAGTGTTTTAGCCTCCATATCTACAAATTGTATTGATAACCATTTTGATGAAAACTTCCACGCAAAAATTGAACTAGATACGAAAATTTCCGTGAAACGGAGATTTTTACACGAGTGATAAATATTAAGTGTTTACATACAAACATACATACGTACATACATGAAGCTGAGGCCTCATAAATATTAATGCTGCGCAAGTATTTTCACTTCAAACAACATTACTAAATCCGTCTTGGACGAGCACAAAGAAAACTTCGCAAACCAAAACCAAAACATTCTCTTTTTTCCCTCCTATTTTTTCAAGGAAAATAGAAAGAAAATTGTATCTTACGAACTGTGGAAAGAGCAAAATGCGGCGTAGATCGCGTTAGTGCGTGCAAGGTAAACAGTCAAAGCGTTTAAATGTTTGCTAGAAAATATAATCCCGGAGAATATCGTCGAGAGGGATTCTCAAACGAGAGAAAGCATTCGTTATTCTTTTTCTTTCCTCGTTCTTACAAATATTTCTCTTTTTATTCTTACATCTCAATTTTCTTTCGAGATATTCAATCGAACGTTGCAGGGTTTGGTTTACGACCTGACTGTTCTTCCGCTTGAAGCGTATTTACGCGAATGATCCGGCAAATATTTTACGCAGACTGCCAACATTTGGATTTCAAACCGCAGTAATATTGGTGTTGATGGTTGAAAACGAAAAATGGTTGTTGAAGCGTATTTTCGAGGTGTCATGATAACCAGTGACGGCTAGTGCAATTTGGCAACAATTGTTGCATTTTTGCCTCAATTTGACGCTATGTGAAACAAATCGATGTGACAGTGAAACAGCGCTTCACCAGAATTCGATTGTTTTCCATTGAGTCAAAGGGAGGAAAAACATTGTTGCCACTTTGCAGAAGCCGCCACTGATGATAACCCGATCTACCTTGTTTGCAACTTACGTATTCTAACCCGATTTGCGGTTTTCATTTGCTACTTCTAATAGAGGTCAGGTTCTTATTCTTGCCAATAATGGTCGTTATTGAAAGAGATATGTTCTCCGCAATAAAATTTAAGCATTGGAAAAATCAACATTAATTACCACGGTCACTGGTACAGTAAATGTGTGATAAAAGCGAGTGCGTGAAAAGTAAACAAACCCTCCGCCATTTTCATTTGCCTCTTGAGGCTTTCTTGACAGCCTAAATCTGAGAGCCAATCAGAAATGGATTCAGCAATGGCGCAACTCTCATAGTATATAGGGACTCTAGTTGCAGTGGAATCATCGGTGCACTTAAAAAAAAAACCACTAAATAAACACAAAATGGCAGCTATGTTATACTGCAGAAACAAGGTGGGTAGGGGGCAGTGGAGGGGTATAGGGGGTAGATGGGGTCAGAAGGTAACAACAATGACTGCTTTACGAAGGCTAACGACCTCATTGGCCTCGGCTGAAATGTTCTTCAATTCGGGTCAAGAGACAATTCAAGCTCTCTGGTTATTTTATTAACGTGGAAATTCAGGCACTTTCTCGACGTCCCAACGGCCGAGGACGGTGCGCCCGCCGTGTCGGTCCTCTTACTTCCAAATTGCTTTCTCGCTTGATTGATTTAAAGCTCCTCTCAGCTCTTGTTCATCTTCAATTCATCAGTGCGCTTTTGCGGCTCGCGGTAGGCCTCCACTCTCGGAAAACTTCTTGGGATATTTAAAATCGCAATGAGACCGCGCCCTGGCCTGGCCTGGCGCCCGCTCCCATAAACAAACAAACAAACAACCTTCAAAGTTCATCCTTTTGAGTAAAACAAATACAAACTATTCACTCAACGTGCACGTAAAATTTAGACCGCAGTGCCATAGAATAAGAAGGGGAACAGAAACGAAACTCCTTTGTAAGAGACAATGGGTCATTCTAGTCCAAGGTCGATGGAGAACAGGTATGGACAACACTCTGAGGTTGGCTCTATGATTGATTGTGAAAGCCGATTTCGAGGTAGGGGCTGACGTCCCGGAGGGGTGGGGGGGGGGGGGTTAAATCTAATTTCTCCGCAAAACACCCAAAATTTCCTCGAAAATTCTTTGATAGACAGTGTGAAAATTTGGCTCAAGGGGGAGAGGGGCAACAGCTTCCCAACTCCGCCTCCCTTGAATCCGCCACTGGTGGCGAGGCGCGTGAAATCTAGCAATTTTGCATTCAGCCCATTTTTAGTCATGAAAAGGATCGAAATATTAGGGGTGCACTGCGATGTGCACTCGCTCGAATCGATATTTTTCATGGGTGCAAATTGACAAAATGCAGCCTCACCAGATTGCACGCGTTGATAGTGACTCTTTGACCAATATATTATACAATGGGGCTCTTCTGCTAACTTTTACGATGTGTCATTGATTAGTTAAATTATTGCATGAAAACCGGCGAATATTAACTTACGAATATTTTTTGATAATTCCATCGATTAAGAACATATTACAGATGTGAATTTTTTTGCGCATTGCGGTCATCCACTGAACTGAGCTGTGTAATCTTTGACCAACTGGTACGCTGAGAAAAAAATTTAGGTAATTTAACAGTCTATTTGTTAAAAATGGTGAGTACAAACATATTTGTTGATTTGACGAACCATTTTGTTGATTTTACAATCCAATTTGTTAAATCAACAATCCAAAATGGTAAATCAACAATCCAATTTGTTAAATCATCAATTCAAATTATTCATTTAACAAATCGGATTGTTGATTTACCTTCTTAGATTTTTGATTTAACATATCGGATTGTAAAATCAACAAAATGGTTAGTTAAATCAACAAGTGCGTTTGTACTCACCATTTTGAACAAATAGACTGTAGAATTACCTACATTTTTATCTCAGTGATAGTATCATTGGTGGAATGAAAAATGTCAAAAAATAAAGACAAAACGGCAGCTCCGCACGTTGAACTCATCCGACCGACAATACAATCAGGAAACTATACTCCTTCTCAGAGGAACTATAATTCAAACAAAGTTTGAAAACGTTTCATAACATTTAACGGTAGGTATGACATGATTTATACTTTGTTAATAAAAGAAAAACAAAAGTTTTAAAAACTTAAAAACTTGCTTGCACTACTCAGGTATAATCGTTTGAAATAAGCCACCACGTTGGCGTCGGTGCGCACAATCAAGAAAACCAACTTCGAAACATTCTATTCGGAAAAATTGATTTCAAAGATTACAGTTTGAGTTATTGCAATCGGAGCTCCAAGTCAGAGCAACTCCCAAAAAGAGCTCACATTGCAATAACTCAAATTGTAATCATTGAAATGAATCTCATTTCGGGCGAGAACATTTTGTTTGAGTTTTTTTAACGACATATTAAAGATCTCAAAGTGTTAAAATGATGATAAAAGTGGTGGTAAAATAGTACAATTATTGTTATCATGGTGCTCTACCACGAGTACCTAACCCAAAATACGAGATAGTTGGATTCGATTAATCCCATTAGTTTAAATGGCAGCACTTGACGATATGACATGTTTACATGCGGTCACTTGACGCCCAGTTTAAACCAATTGGATTAATCGATTCCTGCTATTCCACGTCGTTTCGTCCTGAATCCATACACGGGAAAAAAAATGACTGGCAGAATTTCCCATTAGCATAGCTGATTTTGGAGTCTACTATCAAGTACAGTATGGTAAATACAACGTACCTTGTGGTAAAATGTACCGACAGGTTATCTTAATTTACCACAAGGTACGTGGCATTTACCACATGATGGTAAAATTTACCAAACTTGATAACAGATTCCAAAATCAGCTATGCAGATGGTAAATTCTACCAGTTTTTTTTCCTCGTAGAATAAAGATTATTTTGTAATTAAATCTTCACTGCCACAAGGCTCCGTTTAAAGTCCTCCCAGTGACCTCGATTACATTAGCTCATCCGCAAAGATTCAAAATAGCTACAATTGTACATTGGCGGATCCAGTCTTCGCGGACGGGGGGGGCGATCTTGGGATTTTCGCCCCCCCCCCCCCTGTGACCCTTTTCTCCTTCTTACTCTCCTCCTTTCCCCCTTCTTTTACCCTTCTTCCACCTTTCCTCCCCCTCTTTCCCCCCTTTTTTGGTCAAGGGGGGGGGGGTGTAGTGGTGATCGCCCGCGCCCCTTTCGCCCCCCCCCCCCCCTGTAACCGCCTATGCAATGGGTCTGTTGCGTACTTTTGCTACATCAATATAACTCATTGTTTCTAACGTAAAATTCGGCGAAAATAACGATACGCACATTAAAAACTTTCAAAATCCACTCATTAACTCAGAAAATACCTTCCATTTCAAACAACCCGCGCTACACTAGACACTATATCACCGACTTATAACTACATCGATGGAACCATCTCGTTTATGTAAACATGAACAGAACTTACAAACATTGGAATTTTTCGCTTAGATCCGTACATTTCTTATAGTATTTTGTAATCTTTGATAAACCGAAAAGACCAGACAGCAAATGCAGCCAATAGTTTCTGTATTTAGAAGGGAATTCCATCATTTTGTAGTTACTATGTTGCTCACTTTATGCACGGTGGTTCCGTCTGTGTAGTAATATACCGGTGCAAATAGTGTCTACTGTAGCGCGGGCTGTTTGAAATTGAAGTGATTTCCTGAGTGAATGAGTGGATTTTGAACTTTTTTAATGTGCGCATCGTTATTTTCGCCAAATTTTACATAAGATTCAAGGTTCTATATTGTCGAAGCAAAAGTATGCAACAGACCCATTGTAATTGGTACAAGGACCGGTTCTGGAACCGGAACCGAAATTCAGTCAAAATCTGGAACCGGAACTGGAACCAGTTTGCATCCCTACAATACAACTGAAGACCTCATGCAAGAGCCGTTAAAAAACAAGAATTCTAGAATCTTAAATCTTGGATCCGATGTTTTATGAAAAACCCTTCGAGAATGAGTGAGGTCGAGCATCTGTTTGAATCCAATTTCGTTTGTGACGTCACATTAAAACGGTCTATTGTCGGTTCCGCGCCTTATCTCGCACGCGCGCCTCGCAATTTGCAGTCACTCCACATCCTCACGAATCGCACGCCTACGCAGTCTCTCATCCCTTGAAAATCCTCGAATTCATTCACTACACCGTAGTCCCTGCGAGTTTATTCGGTCACTATACTATACTACCTCCAATCCATTACGGTGGAGTCAAAAGACGTCGTAATGGGAGCGGTGCGCTTGCGATGATAACGACAACGGCGGGGAGGAGAAAAAGACCGCCCGGAGTTATACGCAACGACACAAACGGCGCGCACTGTGGATCGAAAACTGAAATTTTTCGGACATGGTTTTACGATTATAAATCAAAATTATAAACAATAAACAGCTTAATATAAGGGGGTAAGATACTATAAAAATTCAATTTATTTTTATTTCAATTTTCTAGATTTTCAATTTTTTTCCATTTTTAATAATGCTCCATTTTTATGTTTATTTTTTACTATGCTTTTTTATGGTTTCAACTTCTATTCCCTCTTGAACAAACAGAAGGTTTTACTTTTTTTAGAGGGAATCCGGATTTTTTTTTATTATTATTATTATTATTTATTAGAAACCAGAACATTATTGGTGAGAAATAAATTTGACTTTGGAATATTTTCTGTCTTATTTTCTTTTGCCTTTTTAATGCATCTAGTGATTTTTTAGGGTTTTCTGGACAAGAACGGATGTATTTTGAGTTTTATAAAAGCTAAAGACCTCAAGTTTTTTTTTTTTTTTTTTTTAAAGAATCAAAATCCAATTTTTTATGATTTATTTTGAATTAGATATTGTTCCAAGATAAAACATTTGTCTAATAATCATTCAAAGTTGAAAAATAAAAAAAAAATACTCTGAAAGAATAATTTAATAAAAAAATACAAAACAAATGTTTATCTGATCACAAACAAATCCTAGAGCACGCATCTTTATTTTCCGTTTAAGCCAAAGAATTAACAAGTTATTTCGGCAATTAGAAAACCTGAGATATTTTTTCGATTCCTATCAATCACCTTTATTTCTCTATTTCTCAAATTTAAGGAGCTAGGGCGCAATCAACTGGACAAAAATTGCAGGATCCCTGAAGGTTAAAAGAATCATAGGAAAAAAATTCAGACTCTAAAAGTAAATGGGGGGGGGATTCATTTAATAATAACTTACCCCCTTAAAAATGTGTAACATCGTTCATTTGCTAACTTTCAGAGAGTCAATTAGAAAGGCTTTTTTCAAGAAAACATCAACACTGAAATATTTTTAATGCAATGAAACAACATTGTAATCATGTCTGGAAAAAACAATATTGTGATCCAGTGTGCGGAGACCCAACGCGCGACGTGAAGGAAATGGGCGCCTAAATGGAGGGGTTATTCGGGGAAATTTCGAGTTGAGACTCTGGTCCGAGGCAATGATGTCGCGGCGATGAAAAGACATTTCTACGGCTCCCTAAACAGCCCAATTTCACACCGAGCAAGGCGTGAGACGCTAATGTCTCTGATAGACTTGACGACGCGTCTGGGTAGGAGTATTTTCCTTTCGAATGCTTGAAATCACCCTCGACTTTGACGCATTAACCACGAAGATTTAAGCTTTCTCTCTATCTCATCCACTCGTGCATCATTTTTTGGTTGGTTGGTGAGAAACCTATTCTCTGAAGGTGCTTCCAACCAATTTTTTTTTTTTTTTTTAATTTGATTAGTATGCATTCAAGAGATGTATGAAAACATGTGTGGATACTAGCTGGAAATCTATAGGGTCGTGAAAGAAACGTTCAAACACTCGGCTGTTTCTACTTTACTTAAAATGATGCGAATATAAGTGGTTCTCGATCTCGATGCTGATTGGCTATGATTAATTGTTTTTAAAGGAAAATCAAAGATTGCCTTTATGCTAGTAAAAGTAATTTTTGTGCGAAATATATTTACATGAAGCCTAAAACTGACATACATATAATAGTACTGCCCTGTGATTGGTTGGCGTATGAGGTCCGACACCGTTTTCCATATACATCTTGGTATGCACTGCATACTCATACGCACATTGTAAAGTACTTATTCTATTTTGAAAAATAGGGTCATTGCAATTTTTTGCTTCAGCGTTATGGACCGGGGACCAAATGGGGCAGTTGCAAGGGTCTGAAATGTTGTGTTTTTTATAAAGAAATTGATAGTACTTGATGAGCTGAGAACAATGGTGCCTTTGGTTTTTTCATAAGTGTCCCGGTTTTGGAGATACAGACGTGTAAAGTTGTATAAAATCGTGTGTGTATTGACGTCACTACGCGGAATTCCCATTTAAATCAATGTATTTCGGGCCAAAATCTCATCTCCGGAACAATGGGACTTGAGGAGAAACCAAAGGCATCTTTGTTCTCAGCTCATCTAGTAATTTCATTTTCTTTATAAAAAAAAAAAATCAACATTTTAGACCCTTGCAACTGCCCCATTATGTTACGGCTTGACGGTCCTCCGAAAGACGTTGGATGGTGCGTACTTAAACGTATGGCTCCGTGTAGTTTATACCCCCCGTAAGAGCTCAACGATCGTCATGCTTGCGGGACCGTGATGGCGTAACATTATTTGGTCCCTGATGTAAACTCAATTCTTTGAATGGCTAGTTATTTATTGAAGGAGGTCTTGTACGCTGTCCTTGTCACGCTCACAGTTTCACATGAGTACATAATTCCAGGGTGTGGGTTCATTCTCGCCAATTATATCATCGTCTCAAATTCTTGAAGCATCGCACGTGCTTTCAAAACCCAAGAATGAGCCCATATCCTAGAATTCTGTACCAATGTGAAACTTAGAGCGAGATAAAAACAAAACATAGGACCTCCGTTGGTAAATAATCATTCAAAGAATTGAGTTAAAGCGAAGAGATATTTTAAGTTACGCAGAATCTAATGATGCAATATTTCAGAGAACGAACGGGTTGTTGATTAGCATGAATTTTTACTTGAAAATTTGGATCCAATTTCTTACGAGAAACCCTGTGAGACCCACGCAACATTTGTTTGGATCCAATTATTTTTGTGACGTCATGCACAAAAACTGTCCGCAGAGAAATAAATCAAAAGAATAATCTTTCTATAGCTGCAGGCTGAGACGGGATAGCGCTAACATTTATTTCCCGTGTTCGTCGTTGAAATAATTGATCCTCCAAACGTTTTCAGATGCAATAAACAAAAAATCGAGAAATTGAAAGAGAAAAAAATAGAAATTAATTGGTTCTGAATGATGTTTCGCAAGTTGTTCTGTTCCCTTTGAGATGTGCTTCCAGAAGAGAGAAGTAAAAGAGGAAATGAGGATTGTTGGTTACGTCAGTGCTTCTGTCGGGAAAAAGCATTGTACGAAAAAAATATGTTCTAGTATAATTACATAATACATTATTAAGAGCTTTGTTGGCTCGGTGGTCCGACAAATGACGGTAAATGAGCAAGCAGTGGACTATCTTAAGAGATCTGCATCCATAGAACAAGTCTGCCAAGAGCTTATAGTCGGTTGCACAGGACCCAGGATTGCGGGTAGAGGGTATCAACCTCGTCTTGAAGGATGTTAGAGGAATTATTTTAATTTTTCCTGTCATAATATTATGGGTTCACTGGCATGTTATGAGTATACGCGAGAGGCTGCGCTGGGCCGGGCCGAGCTGGCGGAGCACTCAAATTGATTGCCCGTCGGAAGCGAGTTATGAATAATTTTTACCCGAAAGAAATGTTGGCCGCGTTCCACTTGAATCATGGGAAACTGGGGTAGGTAGGGTTAAGTTTGATAAAACGAGTTGCATGAATAATTGGATCACTTTCGCGGGAAAAATCTCCCGAACAGCCTTCACCATCAATGTTGCAAGGTTTGGATTTTTCACTTTTTTTTTTTTTTTTTTTTTAAAAAAAATAGAGGCGGGGTTCCGACCTATTTTATGGATAAAAATTACCGCGGGCCGTCCCGCGAAAATATTTACCCATATTTTTAAAGACAGATCTCGCTCGCAGAGAGAATAATTTTCCAGTCTATTCAGAGGGATTTTGGTGATGCAAATGCAATGCCTGTTTCAGCTTGTGCAGAGTTGGCGCCGGGAGGCAATAAACGGTTACGTAAAAAAAAACAAAAACACAAAAAAACAAAACTAATGAGGCAAACACACAGAGAATAAACAGCAATGGGAGCTAAATTTTGATTTTTGAGAGGTGAAGTTAGAAATGGTAAAACGAATATTAAAGAGGAAGAGGTAAAATAATGCGCAAGAAGATGAGATAATTATGAGGTATATTATCAGCGGCGGCTATTGCAATCTGGCAACCAGGCTCTTCTCCCATTTAAATCTATGTAAAAAGATCGATACAAGGTGAGGCACGACGCCTCACCGAATAATCGAACATTTTACACAGTTTTAAATGGAGAGAATCCATTGTTGCCAAATCGCACGAACCGCCACTGGGTATTATACGAGATAAAAATTCCCGTCCAAAAAAGTTTGTTAGTGAGACAACATGGTTTTTGCAAACTTTTGCTACAGGTAATTGAAGAGTTGATTCTTGCATAAAAACCTGTAAAAATGACGATGAGTACAGTAAAAAATTACAAATTCACTCTCAGAATCGGGCCTAATGGCGAAGCTACGCAGGTATCGTGGGAGATTCCTACTTAATTTGAGACATATCTCTGTGTTTCCGTGGAGAAAGTGTCAAATTAAAAAGGAATCTCCCATGGTACCTGTGTAGTTCCGCCCAGTGGCGTCGCGTGCAATTTGGCAACAATGTATTCTATCCATTTAAACTCATGAAAAACATCGAATTTAGGGGGTGCACAGTGCACAAGGAAAAGTCGATATATTTAATGAATATAAATGGAGCAGTTGCATTGTTGCCGGATGGCACGCGACGCCACTGGTTCCGCCATTATGAGATTGCCGTTACAGCTGTTTCCTGAGTTTATTACTAAGTTTTATGTTTTTTATTTTAGTGTGATTTTCGCTAGTTGTTACGTCAGATTTTACTATTTATTTGTTTGGATCAAAAGTTTGCAAGCGAGCCCCATTTTGAGATAATACGAGATAAAAATTACAGTCGAAAAAAGGTTTAATTCCAATCCTCCAATTTTCACCAAAAAGAATGTAATTCGAAAAAAATAATGGTAAATGAAAAAATTAAACCAAAAATGAGGCAAAGACACAGAGTGTGATAACAGCGAGAGCGGTAAAACTTCTGTTTCGAGATTCCGAAAAAGGGAAAACCAAAATAGACGTAAAAGAGGGAAAATAATCCGCAAGAATATGAGATGTTAACTATTATACATATGTAAGCCTGTAAGTCCTACATATGTAATGCTGTTTAAGGTAAGTATTTGCATGGGAAAAGAGAGATATAGATGGAAGCTATTCTCATCATGGATGCATGGTACAATCAAAAAAGAAAATAATCTCCGACAAATCCTATAACCTGCAACACTAAAATTCATTAAGGTAAGTATTGCATGTTGCATACTTCAAGGAGTCGTTTGGAATTATTGTTTTTGTCCCCCGACTGAACCGAATCCCTGCATTGCGCCGTCAAAACAATTCCACTTTTTATAACAGATTTCAGCATATTGCTGCCATTTATGTATATCTAACGACATTCTCTAATCTCTCGAAGTTCCAACCAATTAAAGCAAAGATTAGCAATTTTAGTAACACCACCTTTCAATGTTACGCCTCTCAATTGATAAACGTAATCTTCGCTTAAACCAGTTAAATGACCGGTGGGCGATTGTAGAATGGGATGGTTGCAACAGTCACGTAGCGTAAATGGAGCTTGCTTTAGGGGCCCCAGCCTTGTCCGCGTCCCCTCCCTTTTTTGGGACATGGAGGGGCATGGGCGTTGCTAGAAATTTGTTTTACTGGGGGCCAAGTTTGGAAACCCCACAGTTCGGTCTGGGGGGGGGGGATTGATTTACCCGACGGGTTATGTCAATAGAGAGGCTGATACGCGTAATAAGCAATATCCCAAAGTGTATTAGCAAGAGCAATCTGGTTCTGGTTTGCTTGCCCCATATTATTTTTCAACTTAAAATCAAAAATTGGAATTAATCCACTGGAAATTGGTTTTGAAAGTGCAAGTGTTTTAAAGTGGCTATTTGGACACAGAATTTTAAAACTACTATCAAGTAGAGAAAATTTGGCTTGTTCCTGTCATGTGTCATGTGTCGGTTTTTTTATCGTGCAAATTCTTCCAAAAGAAACAGTTATGTCGATCTGTGTCTAGACAGCCACTCTCAAACATGTGCACTTTCGTTTAAAACCAATGAGGCTCTTGCAAACTTTTGCTACAGGGGATTGAAGAGTTGATTCTTGCATAAAAACCAGTAAAAATGACGATGCGTACACTGAAAATTCATGAAATTCACTCTCAGAATCGGGCACAATGGAGGCTCAACGCAGGTATCATGGGAGATTCCTATCTAATTTGAGACATACCTCTGTGTTTTCGTAGAGAAATTGACAAATTAGACATAGGAATCTCTCACGATACCTGCGTTGAAGCGCCATTACGATCATGCCGTTAGAGCAGTTATGTGAGTTTATTACTGAATTTTAGACTTTTTCAGTGTGATTTTCGTGACCTTCACTGGGTTTTCCATCAGATCGGACTATTGATTTCGTTACTGCAAAAGTTTGCAAGAGCCCCATTTCAAGTGAATTTGTCTCAACTTTTTTTAAAGGTTAAAAAAAAACTAGGCTAACCAACCGAGCCCAAGTAAAATATCCATAAGAGATTTCGATCATGGCTGCCTCCTTGAAGTTTCAATATCACGTCCCATAAATCCTCTCTATCTCCATAGCTCGTTTAGTTTACCTCTCGTATGATATTCATTTTGAGGTTAATTTGTAGTGCCGCCACTTTTTAACGGTCCGATGCGGTCCAATGACTGGTGATGACCGATACTTGTTGCATGAGGTTCTTGGGGCTAATTTGGGTCCAGGACCTTTCGTTCCAAATATTTTTGGCCCAAATTTTAGGCCTTGCAATAGCCCCATATTCTATTGTATACACGCAAAATGGTAGCACTGGATCATCTGTAGATCCAGCCCTCATGAACAGGTGGGAGGGGCAAACCTGGGATTTTCGCCCCTCGGTAACCCGTTCAATTTTCTTTTTTCTCCTTTTCCCCCTTCCTCCCCCCGTTTCCCCTTTTTTGGCTGAAATGGGAAGGTGTTCGTCCCCGCCGCCCCCTCTCTCCCCCCCGTATTCGCCCAATGCACTGGATTTCAGACACCTGTGCGTGAAAATGTCAACGGTTCTCGGATTTAGCTTTAGGGGGTGACACTGAAATTCTCCGCCGCAAATTTCACTCACTGCACCCATTATACTTTTGAATTGCGAGTGGGTGGTTCCTAAAATCACAATGGGCTGCCTTAGGAGGCTTGTAAAAGCTCAGGATAAGTTGAGTAAGTATTCCTAAGCTCACTCATGCGGCACGAAGGAACGACTAGTAATACCATATCCACCGCAATAGTCGTCGAGAGAAGCACATTCTTTGAAATGGCGGGATTTGAAGAAAGCAGAGCGAAGCTCTTTGCATATGAGGAGAGTATAGGAGACACAACAATGAACAAAATAAGTGGGTGGTCTGAAATTCGATTCACGGATAGACGCTCAAGGGAATTTGATTCTCATTTCATCACAATCATATTGATGGGGACGGAGGAAATATTTATGCAAATATACGAATAAACAGAGTTTGTATACAGAGCACTTAAGCCTCCACACATGAGACAACGGGATCTCCGGATTTCCGTTGAGAGTATAAAATCGGTTCATGGAATACAAAAGGGTGACCTCGCGCAAACAAGGCAACTGCAAACTGAATATGTTGCTTCTAACTCTCTTCACATCATCGAGGACTGGATACTATCGATTGAAAAAGTTCTGTGAGTTATTGACGGACTGAAAATGAAAGTTTGCGAACGGTATAAAATGTTTTTTAGGGTGGAAAAGTTGCAAACTTTTACGATTAGCAATTTAGGGGTCGATTTTGCGATGCGAAGACCTGCAAAAATAACGATGGTAGCTATAAAAACTTCCAAAATCAACTCCTGAACTCATAAAATGTTTATAAATGCGCGGACGTAATGGTGGCATTGCACATTGATCTGAGGAACCATGGGAGATTCCTAACGTAATTTTATCAGTCTCTACTCCATGCTGGAAAGGAAGATTCATGGAGTAAATAGCCTTTTGCAGCGGACCTATCTTTGAAATCATTGGATAAGGCTGATAAACTGGATAAATAAACGGCTGTTATTGGTCCTTCTAGAGTGTTTATCGAAAAAAAAAAAAAAAAAAAAAAAAAAAAAAAAAAAAGCTCTGGAATTGTAAGTATTCCTCCGCTACATTATTTGATAAGTTATCGATGTAAGCGGAGAAATACTTGGTTACAGGGGTATACTTTTCGATAAACACTTTACCGGGACCAATGGTGATCCTCCGTTCAGCCAATCGAGCAGTCTTATCCAATGATTTCAAAGATCGGCCCTCAAAGTAGCCTTTCACAGCCAAATAATTTGGGACCGTGGTCGATTCAAAAAATAATATCTGCGCAGAGTTAATTGATTGCATTGATAAAACCAAGGATGCAAAAATAAAAAAAAAATCAAAAATCAGCCCAGACTCAGAATAAAATACAAAACTGGATAATTGAATCAAAGTCCCGCCAGACCAATCACGCTAAAATACTCTAATAGCTAGCTGGCTTTCGGAGGTTCAACAAAAGATCGTGCACTCGGAACACGTTAAAAAAACAAGGTGTTGTTTGACTTGCATAGGATCTCATTTGAAGGCGCCGTTGTCACATATTACGTTAAAAAAAAACCTCAAATCTTACAATTAGATTAAAAGAAAATAAACGTGGCAACCTTATAGGCTAGGAAACTTTAACAGTAGAATATAAAGAAGTCCACGAGAAAGAAATAAGAGACCCAGCCGTCAACCAATCAAACCAGGGCTGCCGTTTTGCGTATAATTGATTGCATTTTTCAATTCGCCGATGATTCCGCCGGTCGAGAAAAGATTGCACAGTTCAATTCAATGTATGGCTGAAATGCACGAAAATACGCTGATCTGTAATCTCTTCTCAATCGGTGAAAACTGTTAATTAATTAAAATATCCGCAAGTTTTTTAACGGCATCGACGACTCCACCAATTGAGGAAAGATTACAGATGCGAGCATTTTCGTGCATTACAGTCATACACTGAATTGAAGTGTGTAATCTTTTCTCAACCAGTGAAATCATCGGTGAATTGAAAAATGCGATTAATTATACATACGCAAAACGGCAGCCCTGAATTATCAAACTGCTTGAAAAATATAGTTCGTCAACCATTCAAATCGATGCAACGAAGGTGGGAACTTGAAATATCAATATCGCATTCAAAATTTCAATTGATTTTTTTAGATGATTACACCTGCACTGTAAAAAGTTTTGCTTGAACACACACGCTGCAGCGTCTAAATCGCTCAGAATCAAGTCGGAGTTACATCAGTATATATCTAATCATTCTTCATCAATTATTTCATCAACAGACGTCATAGAAAACCTATTGATTTATAGAGGACAAAACCGTCGAAACATTGCATCAGCTTAAATGGTGCTTGTTCCTGCAGAATATACCTACATCCGTGCTGAGGAAGAACGTCATGCGTTATTCACACTGTGTTTGCTATGAGGCTCGACGTCTCTAATAATCGTTAAGCGGGTTCCGATAGAGCTCTTACAAGGTTTTGCTGAGTAGAGTGTTGGTAAATGGTCTGATCAATAGATCTGTTGCAAACTTTTGCTACAGCGCACTATGGTCTGAGATCGTCAAAAAGTGGCCAAAAATCAGAAAGTGAATTTCCCATAAATTCATCATTTAAAAACTTTTAATACCAAATTCAATTACAGAAAACACTTTTAACAAGTAATTTAAACTTGAAAGTGTCACCATAAAGTCTTAAATTAACCTTAAAAGGTCGAAAACGATGATTTTTTATGACTATTTTTCACTGGATTTTTGGCCACTTTTTTTCGATCTCAGACCATAGTGCAGCGTTTATGAAGGGTCGATAGCTTTGTAAAATTCTTTGAAAAAAACGTCAAGAGCATCAGAATGTTCCAAAACCAAACCCAGCATGGCTGCCGTTTTACGTATAATTAATGCTATTTTTCAATTCACCAATGATTTCAGCGGTTAAGGAAAGATTACACAGTTCAGTTCAGTGTATTACTGTAATGAACTGAAATACTCGCATCTGTAATCTTTTCTCAACCGGTGGAGTCGTCGATGACTTTGAAAAACGTGCGGATATTTTAATTAATTAACGGAGTTTCCTCCGATTGAGGAAAGATTGCAGATCAGAGTATTTTTGTGCATTACAGTCCTACACTGAACTGAACTGTATAATCTTTTCTCAACCGGTGGAGTCGTCGATGACTTTGAAAAACGTGCGGATATTTTAATTAATTAACGGAGTTTCCTCCGATTGAGGAAAGATTGCAGATCAGAGTATTTTTGTGCATTACAGTCCTACACTGAACTGAACTGTATAATCTTTTCTCAACCGGTGGAATCATCGGTGAAAAGAAAAATAGCATTGATTATACGCATAATAGATGGCGGTCGAATGAGCCGGTGACAATGGAGAGGTCCCATCTAATTGCAGCTTTCTATACTGAGAAAAAATATTCTATGATAGATGGAAAAATTTCGAATTTTGGATCACATTTTTCAACATCACAATTTAAAGAAGTCAACAATAAAGTTTTGATGAATTAAAGAAATTGCCGTAATTTCAATCGATCGAAACATGAAAACTTTGAACTTTATGAGAAATTCCATTTCGATCGCTTGTTGTCTCGATCAGTCGCACAGGCCTATAGATTGAAGTGTCGAAAATGACAGCTGACAGCATCTTGCAAATCTTAAATTTTTGTTTTGAAGCAATTTAACTTCCAATCAATGGACAGATTCTACCAGCCTCGTTGCTAAATCATCAGTTGATATAACGATGCTTTCGTAATTAGTGATAATGCTTCTCCCTTCAGCGAGGCTTGGGTAGCTCGGTACTTATAAATGTTTCGCTTTCGATTTCGGACAAACTCTTGACCTCCTTCCTCAAAACCGCACACAGTGGTCTGAGATTCTCAAAAGGTGAGAAAAAAATCGGAAAAGTATCATAAATTTTCAAGACCAACTTTAATCACAGAGAACAATTTTAAAAAGTAATTTAAACCTAAAAATGTCACTGAAAAGTTTTATATCAAGCTTACAAGATGGAAAAAAATTATTTTTTATGAGTCTTTTCATTGCATGATCTGTGTTCAATTTTTTTAAAAATATCAGACCATAGTGCCGTGGAGTATCTTAGCGAGTCCAAGGGTATATAGATTTCCACAATGCTTACACGCGTATTGTTGTTTACCCTAGCTTAAGGAGGCCACTTGAGATTTATGGGACAGTGCTGGGTATCCTTTCCTCTTTCTAATTTGAGGGCATCCTCTAACCTCAGTTTTGACGTGAAGTTAACTTTCAGCGAGTTTCACTTTCCTTCCACGCCCAGAGAGAGAGAGAGAGAGAGAGAGAGAGAGAGAGAGAGAGAGAGAGAAAATCCGAGGCGTTAGTTTTATTTTTTTCTTCACGTCATATATATTTTCGGTACATAAAAGCGAGTTTACGTATACATATACATACATATTTTTTGTCCTCCCTTCCTCGGAAACCGTTTCCCATAAAAAGAGCTGCCCCCGAATGGTTTACGACCCTCTTTACATTGAGCGGAGGGAGAGATAAAGAATCTCGGCCACGGAGTTGCCAACTCGTACACGAAGAAAAATTGTCAACTCGAAAAGGCCAGAATTCTAAACAAAAGTTCCCGGAAAACAGGTTCTAGCAGACTCCAGAAGAATTCTAGTTATTTTATGTGAAATTCTGTCACTATTCACCAGAATTATCTGGGATTTTTGACCGGAGTAAAATGCGAACATTTTTGGCCTAAACTGCCAGAATTTCTTTTCGGGAACTTCTCATTAGAATTCCGGCTATTTATAGTCGAACATTTTTTCCGTTGACACGTAAAGTCGTAAAGTCACTAAATCTACTTCTATGAACAAAAACGCAAGTCTAAGAATTCGTCTCTCTCTCTCCCTCTCTCTCTCTCCCCCCTCTCTCTCTCTCTCTCCCCCCCCCTCTCTCTCTCTATCTCTCTCTCCCTCTCTCGATATCTCTCTTTTTGCTCGTAACTTTTTTCTTTTTATTTTGTTCTCTATTTTAATTTTTTTTAAATTTGTTGCTTCTAATTCTTGTTAATTTTTGAAACATTTTTTTTTTCTTCTGTATACTTTTTACCTTGCAATAAATGCCCGTGTCTCTCTCCTCCCCTCTCTCTCTCCTCACATTGAAACGCATAATTTAGAAAAGGGCGGATATCATTAGTCATCATGTCATGCATGGCGGAGTGACCTTTTGACTCCTCAAAAGCAGTGTGATTTCAAGTAGAAATAAACCTCAAGCCCTCAAAAATCATGTCCCAATAACCCTCAAAACCCCCAAGAATCTTGAGGTTACCCTCAAAATTCTTAAGGGTTTTGACTCGTTTTGAGGGTAACTGGAACTTGCTTTCTGAGGGCTTGAGGTTTATGTCTACTATAGGGATGTATCATCATTAAATATACGATTTGTTATTATTTAACTTGCTAGAAAAAAAGAAAAAAATGAAAAAAACAGAAAAAAAATAAACTTTTGATTAAGACTTAAAAATTAAGATAAAAATATATCATGATTAGTTAAATTCTTGGACGCAACGCCGATTATAACAATTCCGAGTATTATACCATTTTATCGTTGGAGGAATAAATTTTGTAAATTTTCGTAGAGTTCCCATCGTTATTTTTGTAGATTTTTACATCCGAATCGATCCGGAAATCTCCGGTGGCAAAAGTTTGCAACGCAGCCTCATTGTTGATCCAGCTGATGACTATTCTAAACTTCAAGTGACAATTCTGCTTAGCTTTTCTGAAATACCAGAAAACAGCAAAATTCTTTGAAAAAGGCCAAGAAATAGAATATATGAATATTTTTACCGCAGGAAACTTTCTTTATCAGGTCAAACTGTGCCTTTCGTTACGTCGTCATCGAACTATTGCTTCTTTTTTCAAAAGCTTTTAGAAATTTAAGGATTTCGGTTTTGACTGTCACCACAGTTTTTTCTCTCAAAAAAGCCGCCACTTTAATCGTTCGTAGTAAAAATTCGCAACGGCTCCATTCTAAAGAGAGTGTTTTGTCTGTGATCTCATTAACATCGAAGGCACCATAGTGGCACATTATGACGTTAGCGCGGAAACTTTGTTAGCTAGGAAGGCGGGCGTTATATTCAACAAAGACCGCTTTGTTGTTGCATTAAGAATTTTTTCTTTTCCCCCCTGCGTATACTTTAGAGACCTCGCGTTATAGCTCTATCTCGGTCGTGTTAGAATCGCGGGTGGACAACTATACCATTTGCGGGGTTGTAACAAAACAACTTTCAACGGCCCAATGTTAAATTCAGGGCTGCCGTTTTGCGTATAATCAATACTATTTTTCTATTCACCGATGATTCCACCGGTTGAGAAAAGATTACACAGTTCAGTTCAGTGCATGACTGTAATAAACTAAAATACTCGCATCTGTAATCTTTTCTCAACCGATGGAGTCGTCGATGACTTTAAAAAACTTGCGGATATTTTAATTAATCAACGGAGTTTCCACCGATTAAGGAAAGATTACAGATCATGGTATTTTTGTGCATTACAGTCATACACTGAACTGAACTGTGTAATCTTTTCTCAACCGGTGGAATCATCGGTGAATAGAAAAATAGCATTGATTATTCGCAAAACGGCAGCCCTGGTTAAATTGTACAGCAGAGACAAATATAGAGAAGCAGCACATGTTAAGCGGTCTCTCCACCTTCAAATCGACTGCTTGCGAACCAATGGACTTCTTTGTCGTCGATACATCGGACTCGACCTATCGACTTCAAGGCACCTCATTCGCTGAATCAATTTATTCGCGCTTTTAAATTCGCAGGTGCAGAGACCCCTTTAAGCTTCTCTCTTCTTCAAGACCCCTTTTTTTACGAGGCTAGTAAAAATGGGTCCATTTTTCTTCGGGGGCTCAACAAAACAACAGCCAACAGTCGTATTACTGTTGAGTGGTGAACATAATGCTCCAATCAAAGTCTACCTGAAATATTTCTTCGAAGACAAAGAGGCAATTAATTTAGGCATTCATTTTTGAAATAATTCCCCAAAAACTGTGCTTATGGAAAAAAGAAAACGTCAACTTAAATCATGAATAAAACCGAAACTACGTCCATCAATCAACAGTGGGTGACTGTTGGCTGTAGTTCCGATGAATCCCGACCAAAATTGAGCGGGAAAATTGGACACACATCGCAAACTTTGTGTTGGGTCTCTATTTGTCTCTTCTATGTTGAGCAACTATGTTGAGGTTACGTTATGCTGGTAGCCAATCAGAGCAAATCCTCAAAGTGTGTCTGTGTATATCACTTGTCATCACTAAACGTAGACGTAGGGGCTGGTGGCCGTTGGATGTTGCTCTTAGTTAGTGGCAGCTCTTGCAAATTTTGCAACAGTGCCCCCCCCCCACCCATTTAAATTAATGTAAAGCAATCTGCCTTCTAGGAAGCTGTCAGCCTCTTCAAGAATCGATTGTTTTACTTAAGTTTAAATGGAAATATTGCATGGTCGCCAAATTGCTTGGCGACCATCAATCGTGATGAATGACCGTCACCTTTAAACGCAGAAACATTTTATTTTTGGACGTTTTCTGATAATCAACAGCATCAAAATCATCGGGTTCGTCGATACACTATCAACATTAGGGTTTAGATGTATATAATGACTTTGGTGTCATCGATATCGGAAAAAAAAATCAAACAGCAGTTGGCAGCGTAGTTAGGCTCGAAAATACGCTTTAATGTATTTCAGGGTTAGGGTTGAAATTACTTACGGCCAGTGGCGTCGCGTGCCATCTGGCAACAATGCAACTGCTCCATTTAAACTCATTAAATATATCGAATTTTCCTTGTGCACTGTGCACCCCCTGAATTCGATCTTTTGCATGAGTTTAAATGTATAGAATACATTGTTGCCAAATTGCACGCGACGCCACTGCTTACGGCCCTTTCAGCAGAGATCGTTTGATAATAATCGCTCCTGCCGATAAAACCTACAAGTACAAAAGGAGAATGAATTAAAATTGGCAATCCTGTAGTTAACTTGTGCTCGTTTTGCCGTTCATTTGAGTTTTATTTGCTTTCATCGGTACTGTAACGTTGAGGACCATTTACGATATTTTGATGGGGTGACCTTCGACAAAATCGCTTCGGATTTAATGAGGCAATGTGATTGTTTATAATTTGCAAAAAATGCCTCTAAAAATAATTAAAATCCTCAATGAACATTTCTTCGATGAAAAGAAGAAGGAGAAAAGTTGGAACGAGTATCCTATTTTTCTATTTTTATGCAGAAATATTTCACACTTGGAAATTCGTTTGCTATAAACTACACTGGCCTTCCTTTTGTTTGGAACCTGTGTTTTCCTACCGACACATCGACTACACTATGACCATCTACTCGAGAAAATTCGGAGGGAAAGTCGAAGGTTGTTGAGCTGATCTAAAGAGACTACAAAATATTTTGGGTAATCTCTTGTACACAAATTTGCATCATGAATAAATCCAAGAGAGGGGTTCACACTGAATAAAAAAAAAAAAAAAATGATTACCAGAAGCGTAAAAATTTGTAAATCGAGAAAATGTCTCGCCACTGGTACCAAAATTTTGGTATTTGAATCAAACGTACTTCTTGAAAATGTGGAGGGAAATCTAATACTTTGCCCGCGTCCGGATAGAAAAACCATACTTTTCTGGTGAAGGCACTAGAAACTAATCGGTTGACACACAAATTACTGTGCTTCTACTAATATTATTAGAATTGGATATTGTGTGTTTCGGCGAAGAGAAAATACTACGGTGAAGGCCTCAAAATACGACCCTTGGTTTTTTTTTTTTTTTTGGACTCAAAATATAGCTGTGCTTTTCAAAGTTTAAAATGCATGAAAGCGCAAGTAAATGCTTTGAGGAAGATTGGAAATGGGGGTAAAAACATATTACACGCAAGTAATGCATTAGGAAGCTTTGAGCATCAGCTTGTTACAAAACTAGAGTGCTTTTTACGTTCATGGCTCCGCTTACGTATGTTTACTTTCAGCAAGGAGACAATTAATTATTACTTGCATTACTTCCAACAAGAGAAGGGGATGAAAAGAGATAGTGGGGGGAGAGAGGGAGAGAGAGGGAGAGAGGGAGACAGAGAGAGAGAGAGAGAGAGAGAGAGAGAGAGAGAGAGAGAGAGAGAGAGAATGAGAGACAGAGAGATAGTCACGCGATGCTGGCGGGAAGCCAAAAGCTTTAATTTTAAGATTCTCCCGAGAGTAACTTTTCAAGCAGGAGGTTAAGATAACTCCGAACTAAGAAGTCACATCATGATATACAATATCATTTTTCTTGTACCTATGCTTTTCATTTCCTTTCTCCAATTTGCTTTTCTTCGACTCAATTGCCTGCGCGGAAAATATCCAACTCTGAATTACAAGATTTCCTGCAGGGAAAAACTTTCAGGTTTAGTTCTTTTAGAATTAAAACATTTTTCCTTGGATACCTCGGTGTTAATAACTGTAATTAAATTAGAGAAATGCAAAACAAATAGAGTGGCGAAGAGGCACCAAAGAACACATCTCTTCGAATCAGATAAATCTGATTATAGTTTTCCAGACAGCAGAATGATTTCAATTTTCGCTTTGTCGTAGGCTTATAGATAGAAAAAAATTCGGGGGAGGGGGGGGGGCATGAACTAATCAACATGAATAAAAATACGAATATAATAACAAAAAAATACGCAAAATACGAATCGTCCATTGATTTGCGTGATAAATTCTATGAACCACAAGCTAACAAGCAGACCCGTTGTTTATTGAAATTAGATACGTATTTTTCGAACTAAACCTAAGTTCCCCTTGGTTACCAGAAGAATTCAAAGCTATGACTCTCTTATATCAGTAGATAGTTAAATAGTCGTACTCCAAGGAGTTCATTTTGCCTATTTCAGTAATCGAAGGCGCTCGATGAAAAATTATTTTGCATTATAAATTTTAGGATGATTTTAGGGCTTCGGGTGTTTCAAGAGTTCAATCCGATGGACAGCGCCTTAAATTAGTCACTTTTGGGAAAAGTCGTGTTTTCGGCATTTTAAATTTAAAGCAAAGAAAAAACTCAATATCCAAGAACGTCACCACCTGCGTAATTTTTTTACGGATTTTTTGAGCCCAAAACGAGAAAAATTTATCGAGAATTAAAGCCGCAAATTATAAAAATCATTTCCATAAGTTTAGTGAGTGCAAGTGAAAATGCAAGTGAGAATATGTCTATCTGCCTCACTCGCACTCCTTGCGAGACTATAATGGGCATTTTTGTATTTCATAATTTCCTACTTTATTCTTGAATATTTCACCTTGAATTCAGAGTATATTCCTGAAGTGTGCTCGCAGGTGCTGACATTCCTTAAATTTGTACTTTCAGCGTAAATCGTCAGTTTTACCCAAAAACTGTGGTAATTTTGAGCAGCGCGACCAACGCGAGGTGGTGTTCCCGGTTCCAACTAATCGACCCTGGAATATCACCTTAACGATTTGGAGTAGCTTTTACTGATGTCAATGCAAAATCAAATAACTCGGGTATGGTATCGAAAGGGTTAAAAATGCTTTTACAAATTTGTGAGTGACTTTCACCGATTTCCTATTATAGTGCGTTTGCATAGCTTTTTGTTTTGTTTTTTTCTTGCCGGGGGGGGGTGGTGGTGGTGGTAGATGACAGCCACGCAGCATCGGCATGAGAATTCATATGTTCTCTTTACTGGTGTAGTGAAAGTTTGCAAAATACCCATTCCACCCAGTTTAGTCAGATGCACCAATCGGAGGCGAGACCAAAAGTTGGTGGGAAAGAGAAGAAGTGGAAAGGGGTGATTTCTAAGACTGCAAGTGAGCGCGGAGTTACTGAACTTTAAGCAGATGCAACGACCGAATAACCTGTAAGAAACTTACAAGCTAACGTCGCAAGTTCAAGCTGCTTGTAACAAGTGACGAAGACTGATGTCTCTATAGAGCACGAAACTTTCGATACAGGAGATTTCGTTGATATTTATAAAGTTCGCGCCGCGCCGTAGGTTCGATTACGAAGCAAAGGGCGAAATCAATGCCAGAGGTATTTGATGTTTCAAAGTTGAACTGCTTCGGTTGAACTTAGAATCTGAAACTTGAAATGACGATCATCTAGAAATTAATAATTATTCAAGTGGAACTATATCGAATCGTAAAAGTTTGCGCTTCTTGATGCCTAAAATGACTTCATTCTTGTTTTAAGTCGATTAATTTAAATTAAATTAAATTCATTCACAACCGGGTTGGAGAATGGAGAGGGAGAAGAAGTGATTGCAAACAAATTGCTTCGCAATCATAACATTGAGTCAATAAACAATCGCATAAACAGTTATTACTACATTCATATTCATACTACTTTCTTCCTTTCTTTCTTTCTCTTGCCTTATTGCTTCAATCCCCCCCCCCTCACTCTGTGTTTCTATATCCTAGAGGTGGGTGCCTGCCAAAACCCTCTTTCTCAAACACGATTCTTGGAACCTTTGTGAATGCCCACGGAAAAATGACTGGTAGAATTTACCATCTGCATAGCTAATTTTGGAGTCTGCTATCAAGTATGGTAAATTTTACCATCATAATGGTAAATGCGACGTATCTTGTGGTTAAATGGACCTACAGGTTATCTTAATTTATCACAAGGTACGTTGCATTTACCATATGATGGTAAAATTTACCATACTTGATAGCAGACTCCAAAATCAGCTAGGCAGATGGTAAATTTCTACCAGTCTTTTTTTCCGTGGCAGTGTGTCAGATTTATTATGTATAACCCTTTTACTACAAGGATCAGG
This sequence comes from Trialeurodes vaporariorum, assembly GCA_011764245.1. Lineage (NCBI taxonomy): Eukaryota > Metazoa > Arthropoda > Insecta > Hemiptera > Aleyrodidae > Trialeurodes > Trialeurodes vaporariorum. The sequence continues at coordinate 23,152,027 of VMOF01000111.1, read as the reverse complement.
ATATCAGAAAAAATCAAAGATATGACTCGATTGTTAGTGTTAGTTTTGCCTGTCTCGGTAATTCAAGGCTCTCGATGATACATTACTTCGCAAGCTTTAACGATTTGGAGTAGCTTTGCTTTGTCAATCGGAGGTGAATTACGAAATCAAATAACTATTGAAAGGGTGAAAGTCCACAACTAAATAAAATGACGAAAAGTAATCAGAGTAAAGTATATACCTTTGGAATAAATTCTGAGGCTTTCTTTCGATACGAGTGAAAATATGTTGCATTTGTAAGCATGAGTGAGTGATTTCATATGATACCGTTCCGTGTATACTACTCGAAGTTACGGCTACAAACATACCCAATGAGAACTAGAGATAACGTCATAGAATAAAGATGTAATAGAAGCGACACTGTCGCCGAATCTTCTATCAGAACTCGTTGACCTTGAACGATCTCGAAAAGATTATGTTTGGAAGGATGTTTCAAATTCTGTAACCTTTTCATTCAACAACAACATCATCCACCACTCATCAGCGCTGCGATTGGCTTATTTTGAATTTCGAGGTGGCTGGCTTATTTGAAATCGTGCGGTGGCTGGCTTATTTTGGATCGGTCGTTGGCTGGCTTAGATTCCCTGTGTATTAATAAATATTCAGGGGATATTAAAAATTAAATAAATTATTAAATACAATATATTACGTACTCATACACACTTAAACAAGGACTCTAGGGTGGCTGGCTTATTTTAAATTGCACGGTGGCTGGCTTATTTTAAATCGGTCGTTGGGTGGCTTACAGTCCCTGTACATTAAATATATAGAGGATATTAAATACTAAATATACTAAATATAATATATTAAATATATAGTTCATTGAATATTCATGCACAGAGACTCTAGGTTGGCTGGCTTATTTTGAATTGCAAGTGGCTGGCTTATTTTGAATCACGCGGTGGCTGGCTTATTTTGAATCGCGCGGTGGCTGGCTTATTTCAAGGTCAACGAAAGGAGTTTATACAGAGCCTTATGGAAGTGACGCTTCTATTACGAAGTAATCTTTATTCTATGATAACGTCAAACGGCAACGCTAAAATCTTGATGTTGGCAAAATATGAACGCATCCGACCCAATATTACTCGCACCACATTCCCCTCTCCCCGTTTTACGTACGTTTTTATGGCCAAATAAAGCTTTTTTTCGCCTCTTTTTAAGTAGATTCCATGAATCTACTTATTGCGGAGGGTGCGATGTTGGATTTTTCGGGAAATTTTATCAAATGAGCACGTTTCATGGTCCCCTGAGTGAGAAAATACCACTCGTTGAAAATTGTATATATATATATATATATATATATTTATATGTATGTTTCAGCCAGTTTTACCGTTTTTATGTACCACGATCCTGTTCGTAATTTTTGGTTTTTGTTCTTGAAATTTTTCTCAACTATTTGTTGGGTTGATTTCTTGGATGAGTTCGAAGATGGTGTAAATCCGATTGTTAGTTTTCGCGCTATGGGCCGTGTTTGAGTCGTGAAATGTGTTTTTGACGTTTGTTTTTAGGAGTGTTTGTATTGAGCGTTTTTTTTGGGAAAATTTATGTTAACCGTTTTGTTACGCAACTTTTTTACTTGAGTCATTTTTTTGTGTTTTGCGTTGTAAGCGAGTTAAAGTGATGTGTTTTTCGGGTTTTTTGGCAGTGTTTTTATATGAAGAAATTGTTTTTTTGGTTCAAAAATTTCAGTATATATCGTGGAGGATGTTTTTAGTTCATATGCTCCATCCCTTAAATTTTCCTTGTGTTTTACGTGTTTTAGGAGCTATTTAGTTTCTTATGGGATTTTACATGTGAAAGACAAGGATAGAGTATTGGTATAATTGCTCGTTCTTTGTTTTACACGTGCACTGTTGCTTAGGTACGTTATTTATTTATTTTCTTGTTTGATCAGCTGCTCTTATTCAGATTTATTCCTCATTAGCGTTACAAAGATTACACATTTTTCTATCTTGGTACTATAATCTTTTTCTCATGGGTATTTTTATTTAAATGTTGAACAGCTGATAAAAAAAAAAAAAAAAAAATGAATAATTCAAAGAAAATCATAACATAACCTATTTATTGAAATTTGTGAAAAACTTATATAACCTAGCTTTTATTTCTCACTTGCATTGTAAAGATTACACATTTCTCTATTGGTAATATAATCTTTTTCACAATAATATTTGGATTTTGAGCAGCTGATGAAATAAAAAAAAAAATTAACGAAAATTATAACCTATATGTAAATTTTTGAAAAAATGATGTAACCAAGCATGGAATCTACTTCGTCTTACCGGCCTGCCGGGAGGCATTTTTAACTTTGTTTTTAAGGGGGTATCCTACCCAAAATTTTTTTTTCACCAGTTAACCTCCAAAATTTCTGAAATTTTGGCAATAGAATAAGCACATTGAAACTAGGCAACCCTGAAATTTTTGTTGTGGTGGTTGCATATCTGCCCCTGAAATCTAATAATAAGCAGAAAAAAAGGTCGTTTACAGGAAAGTTGCTAGAGCCTGATATAATTGCTCTATCGACTTGTTCTTTGGCTCAAATGATGCACAATTAGATTTTCTGTGATCTGTTGGAGACAGATTTTTTTTTTCAATGCTTAGTTGCCCGGGTAAGAATTTTTCAATGGCATCTATTTTTTTAGCTTACTTTTTCACTTTAAACTTTAATTTTAAAAAAATATTGAGGGTAGGTTAAAAATCTGATTCCAACAGATCACAGATAATACAATTTCGAACATTTTAAAAAAAAAATGAAGTCTGTAGCTCAATTAGGGACTGAGATACCAACTTTCCTGTGCGGCAAAACAGGGGAAAATTAACATGCTCTAAAAATGAAAAAAGAAAATAACAAACATTTATTTTTTGCTCACCATTAGATGTGTAAATTATTGGCGCATGACTTTAAAAAATTGATTAAAAATATTTCTAAGCCTTTAAAAAAAAACCAAAAATATCACGTTCTTCACGAGGATTTTCTGAACAAGAAAAGTCAAAAAATTCAAAATCCCCAAAAATTGCTAAAGTGACCCAAATTTAGGGTAGGATACCCCCTTAAATCAAACCCTTTTAAAGTTAATCTATGAGCACAGGGCGACCTAAGCTTTTGACATTTCTAATTCTGATAAACTCACTTGTAGAATTTACCCTACGCATAGCTGACTTCGATGTCTGCCAGAAACTATGGTAAAATGTATCAACAGTTAACCTAATTTACCACAAGTTGCGTTGCATTTATCGCACTAAGGTGAAATTTACCATACTTTCTGGCAGCTATGCGTAGGGTAAATTCCACCAGTCTTTTTTTCTGTGAACTCTTTAATTCTATCATTATAATTATTTTTGTTTATCTTATTTTTAACAATAGCCGTTTGAGGTAAGAAAGAACGCAGAGCTCAAACAATCGTCTTCGGAATTTTCCAAGAATACTTCTCTTATTGCATGATAGGATTGAAGGAAAAAGGAATTAAGAGCGGCAGCTTTTCATTAAAGAGTGGTTTGAAATCATTAGGTCAAGTCTCAGGCGAGTAATTTCGATACTTTGGGGGGTTCTCTACCCAGCCCTCTCCCAATGGAGCTCTTGCACGGTTTTGTTGTAGGCAAATGGAGTATCAATTCCAAAGTAAAATGCTGCGAAAATAACGATGAAACCATTAAAAAAGTCTAAAACTCACTCCTCGCAGAGAAAACTAAACTTGAAATTTCGGGTGACCACCCTTGCATGTATGCTCCAACCTCGGATTCGGACCCCAAACAAAAGAACATAACCTACGAATTGGAACAATGAGATTAATGAATTTGCTTTCAAAATGTAAAGAAGGAATTAAAGGTCCATTTGTACTCAATTTCTCACTAGGAGCACGGCAATAACTACAGAAATGTTCTACGTTGCGTAATAAACGAGGGAGACGGCACATACTTTCATGTCCTGTTCTTTTGTTTGAGGTCCGAATCCAAGGTTGTTGCATACATGCATGGTTACCCGAAATATCAAGTTAAATTTTCTCTGCTAGGAGTAAGTTTTAGACTTTTTTAATGGTCTCATTGTTATTTTACATCAGAATTGATAGGCCATTTGTCTACAGCAAAACCTTGCAAGAGCTCCATTACGCTCTTGTCGCTCTTGTTATAAGCAAAAAAGGAAACAACAATATTTTTCCCCTTATCCTTTTCCATGGGCAATTTTCGCGGGTGGAGTAATAACAGGACCGTCGCGTTCAATTTGTCAACAGTGGTTCTCTTCCCATGAATCCTACAGTCATTTCTTTTTTGGGTTGCGTCATCCACAAAATCAGTGAAAAAAATAAGTTATTTGTGACCACGCAGCGAGTTCCCTTTCCAATTCTTTTTATTCAATTCAGAAAATTGATTCGATCCTTTTTCATAAACCTTTCTTGCGGATCGTGCGAATTTTCCTTATGTGTTTTAGAAGCTATAAGGTTTTCACCCTTGATACTGCCCGTTGGAGAACCGACTCTGAATCCGATATGAACTTTAGCGCGAGAATACGAAGCTCCGGTAGTTTCTTTGTCTCTAGGATTCAGTGTATGCTCCATAAACAATAAGAAAATGGGATCAATTTTCAAAATCCAGCGGAAGGCGATGAAAGAAGCGGATCTTCGACAATAAGTCACTTCGCTCCGGGATGTAGACATATTTTTCGTATCTCGATCCAAACCGCTTGGGTGGAATATAAAATGGTGGTAGGACAGTGTTCGCGGTTCGCGACCGATGAGGCACGAGCTCAAAAGCATGGGCGCCAGATTGTGCTGACAAATATTCATATCATTCTTATTAATCAAAGACGATTCCGGTCAAAAGTCGAAGATCTCTAAACCCTTTGTTGCCCGACGGTAGTCACAAGTACTACCAATTTTACATGGAAATAGACATAAAAAGCAGAAGCTCGAATTATCAGTGCTACCAGATTTGGCAGAAAAAGATACACACTTTACATTTATTACATTAATAAATGGATGATTTGTATCTTTTATGCCAAATTTGGCAGCACTGCTCAATATACCAGGGTGTCTGGCACAGTTCAATTTTGAAATTCCCTCACCTATCCAGACGTATAATTTTGAAATTCTGGGAAACCAGAATCCTAAATAAACAGAAGGGTTGCAGAAAGGTCACGTCAAAACATTATTTTAAGGATTCAATTGCATGACATTTTTCACGCATGGAAAGGTGAGGGAAAAACAAAGAACTCTATCTTTTTGAGATTCAATGATCAAATTATATTTTTGGAGGATTGTGAGAAAAAATTGTAATTTCCAGACTTTTGAACCAAATTTCCTAACAGTTTCCTGATTTTCCTTGACAGATTTGAATTTCCTGACATTCCCTAATTTTCCAGGTTTTCCTTGAAAGTAGACACCATGAATACCTATAGACGTTAGTTTAAGTTAGGAACTGGCGACTGGATCACCCATTGTCGTTAAAAAAAACAAGACGATACTCTGTAAGTACCTTTGGGCAATATAGGGTTAATTCTCTAGATGGCGCCAAGAGTCCTTTCCCTGAAATACCGTATGTCCTGGGTAATTTGAGTAGGATATAACAATTGATCATGCGTTACACCGAGCACCTTCAACTATATGGATAGACAAAATGAACACTGTGGAGTACGAATATTTAACTACTCACTAAAGAGCAGTAGCGCACCGAGAGTTTCTTAATCTCTCTCTTTTCTCCATTAAAAAGCGTATGTCAGACAAGAATGGACAACGGGATGAAACCCCTTCTCTCTGCCCTTTTCCTACTTATACATTCAATTGGGAAATGAGAGAGATGGAAGAGATCCTGGTTGCGCCAGTGCTAAAGAGTGAATTATATCTTCGATTAATCATGGTAATCTAATCCTACTATAGCATAAAATGGTTAAATGTAAACGATTTTCTGAATGATCTGCCGTGGCAATCTATGTTTTGTATTGCAATATGTATTGATACAACTTTAATTCTATTTAAATCCGCATGAATGGTTTAATCCCCCGATCGATGTATCACAGGAGTTTAAATGAACAAAATTCAAAGGTTGCCAAATTGCAAGCGACGCCACTGCATTCAAGGATTCTATGTCTGCACTGACTCTGTTGCCGAGGTTTAGCTGCAACAATTTTGGGAATGGTTTAGTGACTGTTTTGCATTATTTCACATCAGATTCAATGCTAATTTCTGTTCAAACACTCACGGCAGACCTACAACTTACCTCCAAACAATCGAAACTTTTATGTATCGGTTTAAATTTCAAAAAGACTCTAATAGTTTCTGCAAATACCACTGCTGCACAGCTGCATACAATTTGTCAACCACGATTAGCGGGAGCTCGATAAAAAATAAGAAGAGAAAGAGAGCGTCAATGTTAAATGAGAGGAAGGCGACGATGAATGACGCTTGCTGAGGAGGGCGTCGAAGGGGGTGAGGAAAGAGGGAAAGGGGAGGTGGAGGGGGGAGGAGCAAAGGCGACGAAAGAAAGCTCAATGGGATATTCGCTATAGAGGACAAAGATGTTTTCGACGGAATGAATTGAATGGAAAGATAATACTAGCTCGTAGTTTCCGGTAACCTGAAACTTCCGGTGTCTTGAGCCTGTGCGATCTCAGGAAAATTCTCCTTTTCATTCGTGTTCTCTCTCTCTTTCTCTCTTCTCTCTCTCTCTCTCTTTCTCTCTCTCTCTCTCTCTCTCTCTCTCTCTCTCTCTCTCTCTCTCTTTCTCTCTATTTTCTCTCTCTTTTCCTCTCTCTTCTACTTTCTTTTCATCTTCTTTTTCACTAACTTCCTCTCACTCTTTCTTTTAATCTCGTTCTCTCTCGCTCTCTTTCTCTCTCTCTCTCTCTCTCTCTCTCTCTCTCTCTCTCTCTCTCTCTCTCTCTCTCTTTCTCTCTTTCTCTCTCTCTCTCTCCCTTGCTTTCCTCCCTAGCTCCCTAATTCCCTCTCTCTCTCGCGCCATTCTCACTTTCCATTAATAATTGAATCGTTCAACTTGTACTCACTCTTGAGTCGCAGAAAGAGAATGAGCCAAGTCGAGTCGAGTCGCGAACGCAATCTTCTCAGTTTTTGATTTTACTCAAACGGCGTGCTTTTTTTTTTCTCGCTCTCTCTTCCACCCTCCCTGCCCCTCCCCCGACCTTCTCTTACCCCGGTGCTTAAAGAGCAGAAAAACAATAGACACTCAGTTAATTTCGCTTTTTTTTAACCATCTCTTTCAGTTTCAGTTTCGAATAATACAATGGGAAACCAAGAGCATCTAAACAGCACTGCCTTTCATCAATGCCCATTCTTTTGGTCTCTTCCTCTCTCGCTTTCTAGAACTCTCTTGTCTCAGTTATGGAGCTCTCGTCATTGTTGTTGTCTTTGTTTTTCAGGAGGTCGGTATTTATTCACTTACTGCGTCTTGAATTCGGACACCTGAACTCGACCCTGTGGTTAAGAGGAGCACTGCAGAGTGCAGATCTCACCACTATCCGCCTCGCAGGTGCCATATTTCAGGGAAAAGACGTGAAACCTACTAATTTCTTCTAGACCTACAATCAGGGCTTCAGATCTGGAGCCACCCAAGGTCGAAAATTTAAATGTGCGCATTTCCTCGAAGAAACGATGAAAAGTATTTTCTTGTAGAAAAAAAAAAAAACGAAAGCGCTAAATTGTCCGATGGAAGTGATAGGACCTTTTTTAGAATACCGCGACTTGGCAACACCAAAAATACTACTTAGAGCTCGTTTAAGAAGTGTAGGCGCACCTAGACCATAATCTTTGGCGAATTTTTACATTTCATGCCTTCAAATCGCAACAAAACTTGCCTCTGATTTAAACCTTTTGACTTTAAAGTATTCCTCTATGAAAAACCAACGCCCAAATTCATTTTCACTAACTTTCATTGTGTAATAAGAGAAATAATGTAGAAAAGATTATCGGCCTAGGTGCGCCTACACTTCTAAAACTACTTCTATAAACATTACTTTCGTAGTTTAAGTCAAGAAGTGACTGTTAACGCCCATTAGCTGATCACACTGACGACGGCAGCACGAGTGTAAGCTTTGATCTTCTTAATTTTGGTGAGGATAAATATTTGGCCGGCCTCGGTGGCTTGGTGGTCAGGACACCTGACTGCCAATCCATAGGTCCCGGGTTCGAATCCCGGTAGTGGCAGCAGATTTTTCACTCGTCTTGTCGCTCGGTCTCCTTAAAAGTGGGTCCACGGCAAAGATTACAGTGGAAATCTGAGTGCTTTGAGCATGGATGTTTCAAGTCCCCTGTTGTCTTCTGACATTAAACAAACATTCACACACTGACATTAGTCTATAGTTGGCTGTAGGCTCCTTGACTGGAGTATAAGCCATAAAACAAGCAAAAAAAAAAAAAAAAAAAAAAAAAATATTTGTAAATAAAACCTATTAGGGGTCATGTTTGTCCCCTTTTCAAGCAGTCATAATTTTCGTCAATTATTAATGAAATGTGCTCATCATGAACTCAATCCAAAGTAAATGAGTTGAAATTTTAAATGCAACTAATTATAAGATCAGGTAGTTAACTAATTCAATTATGCAGCTGGAGCATCAATCCCGGTTCTTTTGGGATACATACCCTCTATACAGGGTGTTAGAAAAAAAATCTCCACTGCGGTTTTTTCGAAAACGGCTGCGAATTTTAAAAAACGGCCAAATACGTGGCCAATAATATCTAGGGGGACCCATTTTGGGAGGGTCATTTTTTCCCCCGCCTCTAGGAGGGGCGGGGGAGGGGGTAACCCCCTTTTTTTCTTATGGGAGCCCTATTTTTTTATTCCGGTATCTAAAAGAGCATTAAAAAAAAAAAAAAAAAAAAAAAAAAAAAAAAAAAAAAAAAAAAAAAAAAAAAAAATTGGCGCAAACCGAAGGTCGATATCGTTTTTCGTTTTCGATATATCGAAGGTCAAAGTTCGATATGGACCTATTTTCAAAAAATCATTACTTCACTTTGAGACACCGAAATTTAAAAAAACTAGGGGTCTGAAATACTCCAAAAAGCAAGCTCTTTTTAGAAAAAAATACGAATTTGACACAAATTTAGCCAAAAATAGGGTTTAGCGCCCTCGAAAATTGTCAACGTTTTTGCCCCCCAGGGGGGCCCATCAGACAAATTCCTGGAGATGACCTCTATCGAGTGATACATCGATCAAAAGAGAATACCAAACTGAGCATTTTGGCGCAAACCGGAGGTCGATATCGTTTTTCACATTCGAGATATCGAATGTCAAAGTTAGATTTACAAAATTCGATATCTCGAATGTGAAAAACGATATCGACCTCCGATTTGCGTCAAAATGCTCAGTTTGGTATGCCCTTTTGATCGATCTATCACTCGATAGAGGTCGTCTCAAGGAATTTGTCTGCGATGGGCCCCCCTGGGGGGCAAAAACGTTGACAATTTGCGAGGGCGCTAAACCCTATTTTTGGCTAAATTTGTGTCCAATTCGTATTTTTTTCTAAAATGAGCTTGCTTTTTGGAGTATTTCAGACCCCTAGTTTTTTTAAATTTCGGTGTCTCAAAGTGAAGTAATGATTTTTTGAAAATAGGTCCATATCGAACTTTGACCTTCGATTTATCGAAAACGAAAAACGATATTGACCTTCGGTTTGCGCCAAAAAGTTTCTTTTTTTATGCTCTTTCAGATACTGAAATAAAGTAATAGGGCTCTCATAAGAAAAAAGGGGGTCACCCCCTCCCCCGTCCCTCCCAGGGGGGCCCTGAAAAAATGACCCCCCCCCCCAAAATGGGTCCCCTCGATATTATTGGACACGTGTTTGGCCGTTTTTCAAAATTCGCAGCCGTTTTCGGAAAAACCGCAGTGGAAACTTTTTTTCTTAACACCCTGTATGTATTTGTCTCACATTGTGCCCACCCAAGCCAACATGTTGAGAAGTATTAATACCTCCGTTATTAATTCACAACCGTAAAATCTGGAATCTATGACCCTTTATGTACAACGATATCAAGTTAAGTCTACGGCTCGCCATCATTCAGATTAATTGAGTATTTAAAGATTCCTACACCACGGTACTTGATTTTGCCTATGCCAATAATTGAAGGCGCCCAACGGTACGAACTATACAGGGTGTCAATTAAAAAAGGAGCCAGGCTTAATATCTCGAAAACGGCTCCGAATTTCGAAAAACGCTGAAACACGTGTTCGATTATTTCGAGGGGGACATCTTTTGAGGGGGTCCCGAATTTTGGGGCCCCCCTCTGGGGGGCCCCAGGGGGGTCAAGTCCCATATTTCAAATGGGGACCCCCATTTTTTATTTAATAATCGGAAAGAGGGTAAAATTCTAAGACTTTTGGCGCAAACCGAAAGTCGATATCGTTTTTTATGTTCGATATATCGAAGGTCAAAGTTCGATATGGACCCATCTTCAGAAATTCGTAACTTTCCTTTAAATAGTCCAAATTTCAAAAACTTTGGGTCTAAAATGCTCTACAGAGCAAGCACTTTGCAGAAAAAAATTCAATTTTAACAGAAATTTAGTCAAAATTTGGTTTTAAGGCTCCCAAACATTTTTAACGTTTTTGGCCCCCACGGGGGGCTTTCAGAAAAATTCCGGGAGACGACCCCTATCGAGTGATACGTCAATCGAAAAGGCGTAACAAACTGAGCATTTTGGCGCAAACCGGAGGTCCATATCGTTTTTCATATTCGAGATATCGAATGTCAAATGTTGATTTACAGAATGCGATATCTCGAATATGAAAAACGATATGGACCTCCGGTTTGCGCCAAAATGCTCCATTTGTTACGCCTTTTCGATTGACGTATCACTCGATAGGGGTCCCAAAGTTTTTGAAATTTGGACAATTTAAAGGAAAGTTACGAATTTCTGAAGATGGGTCCATATCGAACTTTGACCTTCGATATATCGAACATGAAAAACGATATCGACTTTCGGTTTGCGCCAAAAGTCTTAGAATTTTACCCTCTTTCCGATTTTTAAATAAAAAAAGGGGGTCCCCATTTGAAATATGGGACTTGACCCCCCTGGGCCCCCCCCCCAGAGGGGGGCCCCAAAATTCGGGACCACCTCAAAAGATGTCCCCCTCGAAATAATCGAACACGTGTTTCAGCGTTTTTCGAAATTCGGAGCCGTTTTCGAGATATTAAGCCTGGCTCCTTTTTTAATTGACACCCTGTATGTAGAGATAAAGGTTATCCGCTTCCGCTCTCACTCCTCCAGTTAAGCGGTCAATATCAAATCGATTTGAGGCTGCGATTTGCAACTGTTGTGACATTGACCTCCCCCACCTCCTCCCCCCCCCCCAACTCACCCATTGACGCATAAGGGGCACGACTGAGAGTCAAGTTCTTTTTATATTAGTTGAAAGAAACATATTGGCTGAACGGCTGGAGGAAACAAAACCGAACGCATTAATCTCACACACGTCTGTCACGGACCGAGAGATTGATTCAATCAGCGACAAGAAGGCGCCGATTGGTGTTTTTCCGCACGCGCGCAGCTTTTGTCCCGAGGTTTTTATTTCAAGAGCTTCGGCAAACAAGGTTTTAAAACCAAATTCGAAAGCTGACAATCCGACTGACCAAATTAACCTTTTAAATGACAAGGTATTTGACCCTCGCGTTGTTTACCAAGGGGATCCACTCACACTTGGACCCCAATTTCGAGTATTTCATCCCCACTTTCGCCCACTCGATAGTTATAAAGTTTTTTGCTGTCCATTTGAAATCATTATTGATAGGAGCCGTTGGATGTCGTTCCCCATGCTACTTTGTTGGGTCCCCGAAAATAAATTCATCCACCACGCGATCGACTAGTTTGCGGCCTCTTTTGTCTCTGGTTTAAATTTAAAAACTGTAGGGTTGCCAAATCGCACAAGCCTTCTCTGGCAAAGAGAGAGAAATACAAATTCCTGGTGACGGTGATGATCCTGGAAAGGACCAAATTTAAGTGATAAAATTCGTCATACTTACCGAAGTCTTCGCTATTCATATTAACTGACAGTGTAGCACTCACAACCGAAAATGTTGCCTACTGCAACCCAAAAATTCGACGTTTCATAACATTAATCGAAGTTAAGTTCACAATACCGAATTTTTTTCTCATCACGAAAAAAAAGACTAGTAGAATTTACCATCTGCGCTGCTGATTTTGGAGTCTGCAATCAAGTATAGAAAATGCAACGTACCTCTTGTGGTGAAATGTACCAACATGTTATCTTAATTCACCACAAGGCACGTTGCGTTTACCATATTATAGTAAAATTTACCATACTTGATAGCAGACTCCAAAAGCTATGCAGATGGTAAATTCTTTACCAGTCTTTTTTTCCCGTTCAGTGTAGGAGACTATTGTGATCGTGACGTTAACACTGAAACGCACTGCGGATCGAAACACGGAATTTCCTCATTCCTGGACATAATTTTACGAATAGATGTCAAGGCTACGAACAATTAACAGCAAGTTAACTTAAAAGTTTGTAAAATAATAATACATTTCAGGGCTTAAAATGAGTCAAATGACATAGTTTTTACAAGTTAATATCAACAATACATGTTTTAAACCAAAAAAAACAACAATTATTTATGTCCTGAAAACTCCATGTTTCAATTCACCGTGAAGCGGTCTATTAGATCGGATTACCACTACCCTTCCTGCATTTTTTAACAAACTTCGACCAATGTAAAAACAAAGTGTGGGGGTGGATTTTGAAAGTTCCAAATGTCACCATCGTTATGTTCGCTATACAGTTACACGTTAGCAGACCAGTGGCGTGCGTTGCTAGGAATCATTCTATCTCTCTTGTTACCCGCGTTTGAATGTATGTGTATATATGTTGTATAGAAGAAGGGTAGGAAGAGAGGATCGATCCCCTACGTCTTTCCTTTTCTGACGTACACTTTTCAATGGACAAAGAGAAAGATAGCAAATTTCTAGTTCCGCCCTCTACGGAAGCCGACACTCAATTCATGTGTAGCAAAATTGTGTAACAGCACAGTTGACTTCAATTCAAAACCGCGAACTTTCGCTTAAAACGAGACTCCTTCTCGCCGCACAGAGGATAGAAATATGCATTTTTCTGGGCGTGATAAGTTTTCGTTTTTTGCTTCTTAAAAGTTACAGTGCCGTTTATTACGGTTTTAATGATACTTGTCAAAAGTTTTCTCTCTGTCAATAAAATGGGGTTCTTGCAAACTTTTGCTGTGAGCAAATGAAAAGTCCAATCTGATGTAGAAACAAGCGAAAATTACGAAAATCACACTAAAAAATAAGTCTAAAATTCATCAATAAACTCACATAGGTAACTGCTGGAACGGCAATATCATAATGGCGGAACTACTATGTCTATACTGTCACTTTCTCTCCGGAAACACAGAGATATGTTTCAGTTTAGATAGGAATTATCTTCCATGATACCTGCGTCTCTAGGCCACAAAGCCCGATTCTAAGAGTGAATTTTATAATTTTTTAGTGTACTCATCGTCATTTTTACAGGTTTTTATGCCAGAGTCAACTCTTCAATCCCCTGTAGCAAACGTTTGCAAGCAGAGATTACTAAGCCTAAGAGATATGGCATGACGATTCAAAAGTGTTGTTCGACTCCGACGAAGTATGCAATGTGGCGTACGCTGGTGACCGTAAAGATTGTTACCACTCAAGGTACTTATATTTAACAGGTATGCTCGGCTCGCTTCCCGCGTCATCTTCAGTGGCGCAACATGAATAATAACAATGTTTACGGTCACCAGCGTACTGCATGTTGCATCACGGCCATTCTTGCAGGCGTTTTTTACGTAGCCCGGCCAACAGTTTTTCAATACGGCGGAGATAGGAATTGCCACATCTCTTAGGCTTAGCAATCTCTGTTTGCAAGAGCCCCATTGAAATGATCAATTCATGAGAAATTGACTTTCTCTGGTTTTTGGCCATTTTTTGACAGTCTCAGATTACAGTGCGTCGCCCGGGCCCGCGCACGCGACCGCAGAGAGACTGAAAAGAATAAAGTTTTAACCATCCCAACGGATAGACTTGCGCACCACATACTCACCAAGCACCATCCAGCGTTAACAGCTCAAAAATGCGGTCGAATAGTGGAAAGGTACTGTCACCTATATCATTTTTGACAAGTCTCGAACGTCTGTCGTAGACACTCTCCATCTCCCGAAAATGAACTCGCTCGTTGCATGCATTGCATATTGCCCCCGCGAGTAACCGTGTCGAGGTGTAATCATCACAGATCTCGTGTGAAATGGAATGTTTGGCGTCACTGATGTTGCTAGATCGCACATATACCTAGTAAAAGTGTTCCGTGAATTTCCATGACCAAAATTCAGTAGGTTATTCTTATTTTTCCATGAAATTGCATAAAAAAATCTAATGGAATCCCATGAACAGCCCACGGAATTTCATGAAAATCTATAAAAAAATAATATGGTTACTTTACCCACGGAATTTCGGTTACGGAAATTCATGGAACATTTTTACTATAAGCACAGTATACTACAATCAGAACGGAAACTCCCACGAGAGCTAATGAAAACAAGATTTGGAAACTTACCAGCACAAATTGGCAACCGTGTGTGCTCACTTCTTAAGATGGTGGACGTGCTTTTTCAGGTTATATTTGCAATTAGAGTTAACGCACAGCCAATCACAACCCGGCCAGTTTCGAAGCTGCCGAAAATTCTCACTTTCCAACTTGCACGGAAAAAAAGATTAGTGAAAATAACTATATACGGATACCTGATTTTGGCACCTGCTAGACGTTATGGTAAACTTGACCAGAAGTATGGTACATTTACCGATACTTTGAGTAAATTCGACATGCAATCAGGTAACATCATCTAGTACCTAGTCAAAACATAGAATACTTCTGGTTAACATTACCATAACATCTAGCAGGTGCCAAAATCAGGTATCCGTACGGTTATTTTCACCGTAGTTTTTTTTTCCGTGTGGCGGACCCGAAGACACCCGAGGTAAAGAATGTTTCAAAATGGATTTATGATTAGCTAGTATTCTGTGCTGTAAAAGAGTTCCTTCGGAAGAGCAAGTATAGAGATCGTTTTAGAATAGAGTCCCTGTTTATAGAGAGTTAAGACAAGAAAGGAGTAAACTTCGAGTCAAGCTCTGATTGGTCAACGAGAGTTAGGCTGTACATTGTACGGACGCCGCCATTGGATGCAATTTTGCGTTTACATTCTCAACTGAAGTTCCACGGTGTTTTACGGATAATATAATTGAAATCGTCGATGAAACTGGTAATTTTCATCATGGATGCACCTAAAAAATGTCTATGATGTCCATAACAAATCTTGAAAAGCTTAAATATGTGTCGACCAGCAAAGACAGTGAAAGATTATATCGTTGGAAACT
Organism: Trialeurodes vaporariorum; assembly: GCA_011764245.1. Taxonomy (NCBI): domain Eukaryota; kingdom Metazoa; phylum Arthropoda; class Insecta; order Hemiptera; family Aleyrodidae; genus Trialeurodes; species Trialeurodes vaporariorum. The sequence continues at coordinate 23,136,626 of VMOF01000111.1, read as the reverse complement.
CTATGGTATTGGAAACTTTACCTTGGACCAACGTCCACTGGCTCTCAGAATGTAAACAAAGAAAAACGGAGAAAAGGCGCACCTAGGCCGGTAATCTTTAGATTTTCCCAACCTTATTTCTCACATTACATACAAGGTAAAAACTAATGGAAGTGAATACAAGCGTTGGAATCACATTGCAGTTTTAGCTAATCCTTCTTTTGCGTGTGGCAACACCGCAGACATCTCCAGAAAAACGCTTCGCTAAGCTGACCGCAAATTACATTACACTCGACCCATAACTTGCACTTCAGGCAACGAACAATGCTGTACTAAGCTGTCCCATTTACTTTCCGATAGAAGAGAAAAAAAAGAAGTGAGGAGATAAATCCGTAGGGTGTCCCAAAAGAACCGGGACTGATGCTCTGACTTCAAAACTAACCGGCGACGAAGTACGAATATTAACACAAGTATAAAATAAAATGCAGGGAAAATAACCCACGAACGACTTTCTCACATCAAACTTATAATCTGGAAGGTCAGGACCCCTTATATTTTCTGGGGGAAACCCCCAGACTCTCCCTAAATATTCTGGAGGAGACCCCAGACCCCCTTTCCTTAAGGGGTTAATTTTAAAATATAGGCTGGTTGCAGAGTGTTTTTGCGCATTCCAATCAAAATTCGAACCGCTACTTTTGAAAGATACCAATTTTTCCCTATGTTCACCCATTTTGCCCATTGATCTTAATGGAAACCTTTTACCCTCCATAACTTAGTTGGAATTTAAAATTTCGAAAAAAAAAAACAAAACAAAACAAAAATTCCCTCTGAGGAATGTTAAAAGCAACTTCTCTGCAAAATTGGATGTGTATGGACCATTGGTTCAAAAGTTATACCGGGATACAGATCTGCGCCATCGCAATACTTTTTCAATTTCCAACTTTGTTAGAGTGAGAAAGTAAAAAGGTACAGAAGGAGCCAAGTCATATCATAATGTGAATAATTCGCGGTATTTATGTGTAAATTGCTATTTCTAGGCATGCCGCATGAATGAGAGCGCATGAACAGAGTCAAACTCCTTCAATCTCTAAGCTAGGCAAAAACATGTGCTGTCGAGTGGGAATAGTTAACTACCTTTCCTCCTAATGTAGATGGCCTGCACTCCGCGTCTTGTTGTGCAATTTCTGATACAAACATCAGAATTTTCTGGTAAAATAATGTGGCAAGAGTGCACGTGCTTTAAGAGGAGACTAATAAAAGTAAAGTTAGTCACACAAAAAATATGATCGGTATCAAAAAAATTATACAAACCGGGAATACACTTCATTGTTATAAATTATAATAATGCGCACTACACTGCATTTTATGTCATGTTGATTTAGCAATACTTTTTGTTTCATTAGCAACATGTTATTCTACTAAATTAGTAGTATTTAGGGCTAAGCAATTTTAAAAATTGCTTTTTATGCAACTTAAAGTATATTCCCGGTTTTTTTGCCATCAGATTACAATTTATTTTAGATGAATATTTGCGTGTGTGTGTGTGTGGGTATGGTGTTGTATTTATACTCACTGTGAAAGAATAATTATTTGCCACTACGATCATGAAACGGAAAACTTACCTGAAACAAAAAAGATAGAACAATTGAGTTAGATATGGATTAAACAAATTCAAGGCATGACTGAATCTACGAATCTTACAATGTCGAAGCATGCAATAAGACAACAATGGTTTTAAATGTAATAAACTCGATTCTCGTAAAAACTTTTATTTGAGCTAGCTCCCAGGCAAATCTTTTTTTTTCTTCTTCTTTTTAACAGGTTTGAATAGAGTAAAACAAACTGTATTTTGGCAACATCAATACAACATCAATGCAACTTTCCCAGATTCCTCACTACAGTTTTTGATTATTTTAAATCATCAGGCGAGCGCGATCGATCAATACTAACATAAAGAAACCACGCAGCTTTGTCAGCATTGTCTCTGAATAGTTTACAATAGGTCTGTTGCGTACCAGTGGCATAGCATACCATTTGGCAACGTTGCACTGCGTCCATTTAAATCCATGTAAAAGGTTGAATGCGAAGATGTTCACCGAACACCCAATACTTCGATCTTTTTAATGGGTTCAAATGGACGAACTGAAACGTTGCCAAATTGCACGCTACGCCACTGTTCCGTACTTATTTTGCTACAGTATATAACATTGATTCTCACGTAAAATTTGGTGGAAATAACGATGCGCACGTTAAAAACGTTCCAAAACCACTCACTAAATTAGGAAATGACTTCAAGTTATAACAAATGTAACAGTCCTCGCTACACTAGACACACTATTTGCACCGGAATACTACTAGATAGAAGGAGCCACCGATTGCGTGTGAACAGCATCGTGACCACAAAATTATGAAATTTCCCTCTACATATATGAAATATTGGCTGCATTTGCTGTCTGATCTTTCCTGGCTTATCAAAGATTACAAAATAATGCAATAAATGTACGCATCTAAACAAAATATTCAAATGTTTGTATGTACGTTCTGTTGATGTTTACATAAACGCGATGATTCCGTTTATGTAAAGTTGTATGTAGGTGATAATAGTGTCTAGTGTCTAGCGCGGGTTGTTAGAAATGGAAGAGATTTCCTTTGAGTTAATGAGTGAATTTTCAAAGTTTTTAAGGTGCAAATCATTATTTTCGCCGAATTTTACGTTAGAATCAAGGTGTCATATTGCTGTGTAGCAAAAGTACCCAACAGACCAGTGGCGTACCGGAAACTTTGGGGGCCCCCCCGCGAACCTTCAGTCGGGGGCCCCCTAAATTTTTACACAGTGAATGGAGGGTCTATAAGGACACCCCCCCCCCCATCTAGAGGGGGCTCGGAGATCCTCCCCTGAAATTTTTTGGAAATTGAGTGCTCTCGGGACGTTTTTTCACGCAGTTTCAGGTGTAAAATTCCGTTTCTCTCCCAAGAAAGAAAAGAGCTGAATTTCTATTTCTGGCAGCCTTATAATATCCATTTAATACCACGGAAAATGCATGACCGCAATTTACCATATTCAACGGAAAAACAAAGCAGCTCTTTTCACTTTAATTTTAAACTTATTTAATTTCCTCCTTCATCTTTATCTTCATTCTTCCAAATGTTATATTTTGTCAAATACACGGGTCAGATGTAATCATGGGGCCCTAATAATGGAGGCCCCTTAGGTCGGGGGCACCCCCGCGCCGCGGAGGCAGCGGGGGCCTCCGGTACGCCACTGCAACAGACCCACTCTAGTAGGTTCTGACCTAAGAATAAGATTCTCCCTCCCCGTGTTTTTACACATACATTCATTATTTTTAAGCGATGTTTTCTTCTTTTTTGGCTTTTTTGAATCTCCAAAATTTAGAGTCTGACCAACTCTAAAGGTATATTCATTACTTAAGAATAAGTATAATTAAAATTTCAAAAATCCAACTCGCTTTGGGAAGGAAACGTGGTTTTTCAAGGAACATATTTTGCTCGAAGGATGTTTATTTACGTTGTCATAATTTCACGAGGCACTTTGACCAGACCAACTGCATAATAATTGCCTTCGAGCAATAATAAACAATGCTTTGAGACGTATTCCGGGTGAGTACACCCTTTTCAGTGCAATTCACGTTCGGTGAAGTGAGAGAAATATTTGTTTATTTTCTCCTCGGAGTCGAGTAATGAGCGAGGCGGGGTATGCGGAGAAGGAGGAGGGGAAGGGGAGGGGGAAGGGGAGGGAGGAAATTATTTAAATATTCGGATATTCTTTACCCTCGGAAAATACACACAAAAATATAAATAGAACGCTGCCTAAGGCGAGGGCACGAAATATAATGGATTCACATTTTGTGTTGAGCGAGGGGGGGGGAAGGCTGTGAGGTAGTTTTTCCATGAAAGAGAGAAGCACATGATTTTCCACCGCACCTCCATCCGTAAAAAAAAAAAAAAGAAAAAAAGCGATGTCGAAGAAAAATCGATGAAAAACGCGGGGCTTTCGCGGGCGGGTGGGATGAAAAGAAACAGCAAAAAGGAAAGATGCAAATAACCCTTCGCCTGCTTCACGGCCTGAAAAATAGACGGAGGGATGAGTGAAGAGTTTGAGGCTTGTTGGAAGGGGGGATGAGAAAAAGGAATCGGTGGGGGAGGGGGGAGGTTTATTGGCTGCGCTTGAGAAATGAGGATAGGCTGTGGGAAAAAAGGAGATGGTTTGTAAATGTAAACAAACGAATAAACAGTGTCTACTGCAGTCTCTACGTCTACTGAGTGGGGTCGTTATACGAATATACACTGCTCCGGGTACCGGGACACCGAGTATACTATAATCCAATCTTTTTGGCTTGCGACGCGGCGCGCTTTTGAAGGGAGCCTTGTTCGGCTTTTTAAAAAAATGGTTTAATGAAAGTGTCAAGAATCAGTACACTCATGTCGAGCTAAAATACTTTGCGCGGCGCCTTTGATGACGCTGACGGAAGAGGCAGGCGGCAACGTTCAGACACACGTGATAACGTTTTAAGCAGCATCGCGACGTGCGACGCGGGGGCATTGAGGCGCGGCGCGCGGCAGGCGGGCGACGACCGGCGACTGGACACTAATGAATCCAATGACGCAACTGTTGCGCGCGTAGCGTCGCTGACCGGACACAAAAGTTGCCGGATGTGTCAGGAAAAATACGAATAGGGCTGTTTGTCAAAGTTTGTAGTACAGGAAAAAGGGTCGATTCAGATGTAAAAACCTTCAGAAATAGCGATATTAGAGCTACCCTTATAAAAGTGTTCCTCCTGAAGTTTCGTGACCAAAATTCATTAAGCTATTATTTCCGTGGCCATTTATATGGAATTCCATGAAATTACAAGAAAAATCTGATGAAATATCTCATAAACGGCCCACGGGATTCCATAAAATTTTATGAGAAATAATAAACTGCCCACGAAAATATGAGCCATTCCTAGCTCGAATATTCGGTTTTTTCGGGCAATTTGTAATTATAGTACACCAGAGTTGATTGTGAGAAAACCCGCTTCTATAAGGGAAAGGGGCTTAATATGGTCAAAGACAAAAAAGAGTTTTTTTTTTTTTTTTTTTTTTTAATATAGAGGTAGATTTAGTCACAATGAGTTTTTTGCAAGCTTGAAAATATGAAATACTTTATTTTCCTTCAGCCATTTATATAGTTTTAGTGCAAAAAAGTAAATTTTCAGAGAAACTCGTCCAAATAAAATATACTAAAATGCCCCTCTCCCACCGCCCACAGATTATTATCCCATAAACGCTGCATTGAAGCTTACGTGATGGTTGTACTAAAGTTCCCATACCTTCGAAACTTAATTTGAATCGTCCTACGTCCTAGTATAGGAAAGAGCCTTGGGGGTATTTTTTCGTTGTTTTTGGCAACGTAGCTCCCATCCCGTCCAGACGTCACGTCGGCTAATGTCTCATCGACGTCCTTGAGACTTAATTTATTATTGTTTACTCGATTTAAGGCTTAATATGCGATTCGCTTTCCTTTTTCGGGTTGACGTCAAAAACGAATCACCTATTGTATGCTTAACTGTAGTAACCGTTGTCAGTGTGCGATCGGGGAAAAGAGAATAGGGCCACGAGAGGCGCGCACGAGCACTAAGTCGTGTTACCGTTCCTCCTCTCTAGGGGCCGAGGAGCCGAGCAAATAAGGTTATTGTCCCTCCGAGATTTCGTTTCTTTGCTTTTTATGCTTTAAGCCCGTGCAACACCGGAGCGAACGCGAATGCTGCAAAAAAAAAAAAAAAAAAAAAAAAAAAAAAAATCACCGTCATGAATTTCTATGCATCAAGCGGTCACTTATACACCGGAGGCAAACGCAGCGCACGTCGTTCAGAAAAGAACGTGAACGTTTGAACATTTTGCAAGGGATTCAAGCAGTAGCGGCTCGTGCAATCTGGCAACAGTGCTATTTTGCCATTTAAACCAGTGCTAAAAGATCGATTCTAGGTGAGGCACAGCGCCTCATCAAATAATCGATTATTTTACATAGGTTTAAATGGAGGTAGTCCATTGCTGCCAAATTGCACGAGCCGCCACTGGATTCAAGGAATTTATTTGATTGAAAAAGACGTGGGTGCCCGCAAAAAAATTGTCAGAGGAGGGCAAAATTGTCGAGTGGAAGGTCTAAAGGGAAACGCCCCCTTCTTCCTTATAATGAGGAAAGAAAAAAAATTTTTTTTTTTTTTTTCAAATAATAGTATAATTTTAAGCGATAATAGAGTTATCAATCAATGAAAATAATTTTGACGCGTTTGATGTTATGATTAACCCTCTACGCCCTACGGGCCTTCAAAAGGACGCCACTCTTCCGTTTATAAAGGGATGGTAGTTAACTATTCGTACTTGGGGGAGTTGAAATTGCCTATACGATACATTGAAGGCGCCCGAAGACATCAACTGTACGTGTTTTCATCAATAGTCGTGTTTATTCGGAATGAAGACTGAAACGATGTGAAAGTAGATTAAAGAAGAAAATCGAGTTTACTCGGGGTTGGCGCTTAAAGGGTTACAGTGACAGCAGATGATAATGACAGTAAGAAAAATGCATACTACAACAATTCCTTTCAAAAAAAGTATTAAAATTTTAAAGTAATTTTAGAATATAGTTCGTCAACTCTTACAGCTTTAATTTATGTACTGTCTCTTTTTGTTCCTTCCGTTTTATATCGTGAAGTTTTGACCGTTCTGGATTTCGAAGGAGGGGGGGGGGTGCCCCCTCCTACACTCCACTGCGAGCGCCCATGGATATCGACCTACATTAATGCAATGCAGGGGCGGCTCGTGCAATTTGGCAACAATGTCGTCCCTCCATTTGATTGCATGTAAAACAATCGATTCGAAAGTGAAGCAGTGCTTCACCAACAATCGATTTTTAAACATACATTCAAATGGAGCGAAGACATTGTTGTCAAATAGCACGAGCCGCCACTGATGCAATGTGTCAGTGGCGGCTCTTGCAAAGTGTAAATGTTAGATCAACGTATTATCTCCATTTAAACCTATGCGTAAAATAAGTCTATCTTCAGAAGATTCACTAATCCCTGAGAAATCTTTACTTTTGCATACGTTCAAATAGCAAAAAAAAAAAAAAAAAAAAAAACATGGCAAAAGCAATTTCCCAAACTAAGAGCTTTCGCAGGCCTAGCTTTATCACACTTGTTAATAACATAAAAAACGCATGCAAAGATAAAGGGCAGCTTATCGAAATGGGATTCGTGTTTTTCAACTTAAACCTGGCAAGAATTTCTGAGATACACTTCATAACAAAACCAATATTGCCAACAAGCTCCTAGAAGTTATCAACTTTTACATTAAATCAAATGCGGGAAAATCGGATAAATATCCGAGGAATGGCAACACTGAACCATACGTACGGTATTTTTTTTCTTTTCACTTTCCTCGATGTATGTCTTGAAACGCCGCGCTCCCTCTGAATGAGTAAATACCTCTCCAACTCTGAAACGTCGATAGTTACAAATTCATTCGAAATGGTTCGTTCTCAAGACGTCGCGTCGCGTCGGAAGCATAGAAAATCCGACATTTCGCACTCTGAACTGAGTTCAGGGTTTGCATTCGGTGGAATTCTGCTGCTGTCGTTTACACATGCATGGCTCGTGAAAAAGTTCTGTTGTAAACTCTTGCTACAGCTTTAGAGAAGGTCTTTACTGGAAGAAAATCACTTGAAATTAACGTTGGCAGCATCAGAAAGTGGCGAGAGAATAAAAATTGCGAGTTGAGGCTCTTGCAAACTTTTCCTGTGAGCAAATGAAATAGTCCGATCTGATGTAAAAACCAGCGAAAATCACAAAAATCACACTAAATAATTAAAAATTCAGTGATAAACTCACAAAACTAATGTAAGCTTTAGTGGCAAGATCATAATGGCGGTTCGACGAAGGTGAGACTCCTGTCTAATTTGTCACTTCCTCTACAGAAACACAGAGATATGTCTCAATTTAGATAGGAATCTCCCATGATACCTGCGTCTCTCCGCCATTAAGCCCGATTCTGAGAGTAAATGTCGTGATATTTCAGAGTACTCATCGTCATTTTCACATGGTTTTATGCAAGAATCAACTCTGATATCCCCTGAAGCAAAAGTTTGCAATAGCCCCATTGACCCACTAACTCAATTAATGCGTTTAAATAAAATTTATAGATGGCTGTCTCATGAACTAGTCACATTGGGAGAGTCCCATCGAATCGCAACTTCCTATGCTGAGGAAAAAGACTCTTCGTGGAGAAACAAACGAGTTATACATTTATCTACAGTGGCGGTTTAATAACCACAATAAGGGATTTTGAGGTTAGGTTTAAGCGAGTAATTTGTCCATTTGATTCCGTGTATTTTAGTGCGGAGCAACGAACAGTGGACCGGAACATGCTTTGATCCATTGTGCGGTGCATCAAAATACACGGAAACAAATGAACAAATTACTCGCTTAAACCTAACCTCAAAATCCCCCATGGAGGTTACGCAGGTTACCTATTAAACCGCCACTCTAGATAAATGTATAGCTCGCTGGGAGTAACCTGCAATGGGGTGGAATTCCCCTATTGTGATCCACTCATCTGACCGCCATATTGGATTTCTCTTAAAACGTATTTAGTACATTTATTTGATGCTCTCAAATGTGATTTTTACGCTATCTTACTAAGAAGTGAGATCCCGACCTTCCATAACACTATAGAATAAGTTTGCAAAACACTCGTTTGACAACTAAGTGTTTTGTCATGTAAACCTATGCAAAAGTATAAATTTCTTATGGGTTCAACGACCCTCCTGGAGATCGATTTTTTAACATAAGTTTAAATGGAGAGGATCCATAATTGTTGCCAAATTTTACGAGCTGCCACTGGCCACTATGGTTTGCAGCTAGCTTACTCTTGCTTCATGTAAAGAAGGAATGAAGCAAAAATACAAAAGAACGAAGAGGTTTAAAGCTGTGGTCGGTTCCGCTACTCAACTCTTTGGCCCCATTTAGGCGCGTTTTAAAGATTTTTCTGGTTTTTATTGATCATTAAATGCGATGATAGCGTAATCAAACATGAAATACTATTGGATATCAAGCCACAAAAACCAGCGGTTGAATTGTCTGACTGACATAGTATCCCCACAGATATAAAATATATGATGGACCTATAGATGACTAGATATCCCTTCAATCATGGCATGCGTATAGACCTCTCTCTCTCTCTCTCTCTCTCTCTCTCTCTCTCTCTCTCTCTCTCTCTCTCTCTCTCTCTCTCTCTCTCTCTCTCTCTCTCTCTCTCTCTCTCTCTCTCTCTCCCTCTATTTCTTTCTCTCTCTCTCTATTTCTTTCTCTCTCTCTCTATTTCTTTCTCTCCTCTCTCTCTCTCTCTCTCTCTCTCTCTCTCTCTCTCTCTCTCTCTCTCGACTCTCCCTCCCTCTCTCCGCATATTTGAACACGTATGATAGAAGAGAATATAGAAGGAGGGGCCATCACGTGACTTTAGTCCCTGTCTCCGTCCTTTTTCTAACACACCTTTCAAGTTGGAGAGAGAGGGAGATATAGAGAGAGAGAGAGAAAGAGGGGGAGAGAGAGAAAGAGAGAGCGAGAGAGAGAGAGAAAGAGAGAGAGAGAGAAGTGAGAGAGAGAGAGAGAGAGAGAGAGAGAGAGAGAGAGAGAGAGAGAGAGAGAAAAAGAGAGAGTCGAGGAAAACAAATTCCTTGATCTGGCTTTGCCGAGCCCACACTTACGATCGCGGACGTGCCAAATACGGATATTCCAATCAGCCGCAGGAGATGGAAAAAGAACAAACCTTAAAGGTCGAGGGAACTGAAACAAATCAAGTTCGACAAAAAAAAAATAATAATAAAAATAATGATACTCTAAAAATAGAGTATAAAAAATACAGACGAATTCCCTCTCAAGAGAGGTCGAACGATATCCTCGCACCCGTCCATAGAAGGACTCTTGAACGAAATAGGCGGAGTTGGGGAGGTTTGTAAGTGGTGAGGGGGCGAGGGGTAGGGCGTATAGGGTGTAGGAGGTTGGGGTGACGTTCGATGCGAACAGGAAAAAAAAAATGTAACAAGGAACAGACGATTCGAACAAAAATCTGGAGCATGCCGGCAAACGTCACAGAGGAGGAGGGGTTTTAGAGGGTGGTTGGATGGGTGGTAGGAGGGGAGTGAAGGGGAGTGAAGGGGGGAGGGGGAGGGGGTAGATGATATAAAAATGATTAAAAGTGCTTCTCATTTGTGCGGAGAGTCGTCCTCATGTTTTATACTCCTCTGAGTCTGCTCCACTTTAACCAACCCAACAACCCCTGTAACTTGGAAGTCAGGTGAAGAAAGAATGGAAAAAAGAGGAGGAATAGGAGGGAGAGAGGAAGAGAGAAAGAGAGGAGGAAGGAGGAAGGAGACGCGGCGGAGAGAGAGAGAGAGAGAGAGAGAGCCGTAAATTCATGAAATCGAGCCCGGAGACCGAGTTGCTCTGAGAGCGGGAGAAAATAATTAAAAACCGCGTTTAGTCGCTCCGCACTCTTGTGCTCCACGGCACATTTTATTTATTCAAAAAATGAGGTGGCGGGAAAAGGAAGAAGAAGTAGACTAACAAGCGGTGTTGTCAAATCTGATGAAACTCATTACATCATTATTTTCAAATTCTTTGTGATTGATTAGCGTAATTTATTAAAGCAGCACGGAGAAGCTGGAGCTACTACTGCCATCACGGAAATCTAGAAATAGATGGTGTCTTCTCTCCCAAGTAATGATGAAAGAAAATATAAAAGAGAAAAAAGTTTTCCTCAAAGGGCCGGAATTATTATCCCCCCCTCAGTAAATAAGTAAATGCTCATAATGGTTTTTGCTGACGCTGAAACATGTCATAAAGATTTTGCATCATAAAAAAGGCTAAAGCTACGAAATTAATAAATATTTCTGACAAGAGAGTTTCTCGGCAAGGTTTATACGGCCCTTATTTAACGAGCCTTTGAAATTATATAGCTTAATCCCTTTGGGTCAAAATAGGCAAAACGACCTGCAATATAATGACCCTACAGCCATTCCGTCATGGCAGAATGGCCTTTTGAATTCTCAAAAACAGCGAGATTCCACTGTATAATTAAATTAAAAACACTTTTGACCGATATATACATTCGTAGCATTAAATGTTTTCAGAATGTATTCTTGGACTATATACTTTCCAAAAGCAAGCCCATTGTTCTCCTGAAAAACTTTCTTGGTCCACCACTATGTGTTTGTAGCAGAGGGAACATTACTTGAAGTATGAGATCTTATGACAGTGGATGCCTGAATTTAAGCAATTTTGATTTATGATGATTGTAAGTAAGTCCTTCATTTGAAAACCTCAATAAAGTCCTTTTGAAAGATGGAATCCTATGAAACGCCATTTCCCGCGTCTACAGGCGGGGAGGAGAAGGGGTCCCCCACTTCCAAATCACACCTGAAAAGTGTCCATGAAGGTTGAGGCATGAGCATAACATTGAACAGGCGGAAGAAAATGATTTTGAAAATTGGTGCTATCATTTATAAATCTATCTTCCATAAAAATGAGCATCGCTTTTGTTAATATTTCCACATCATGAATAATTGCGTGTCTTGACCAATGAGCCATAACTTTAGAGTGGCAGCGGGCTGGTCCACCGTGTGCCACACAGGGTAGAAGGAATCCCGGGAAAAAGCGGAATTTGGACGGCAGATTCCGAGTTTTGAGGTTAAATTTTGTAGGTCGTTCGGAATTTGGCGGGAATGGAGCTGTTGCAAACTTTTGCTACAGGCTTATTAATAGTTAATTGTGGGGTAATACCCAGTAAAAATAACAATTAGCGCACTAAAAAATCACGAAATCCACTCCTAAACTCTCAAAATGCTTTTAAATGCGAGACCGTAATGGCGGCCGAGGCCACGGTTTTCTTATGGCAATTGTATGCTTCTTCTTCTTCTTGTGTGGTGTTGCGAGAACACCTCGTGTAGATGGCGCTGAATGAAGATAGGGAACCCCAATGAAAACCGCGGCCCGGCCGCCATTACGGTCTCGCGTTTAAAAGCATTTTGTGAGTTTAGGAGTGGATTTCGTGATTTTTTAGTGCACTAATCGTCATTTTTACTGGGTATTACCCCATTATCAACTAATAATAAGCCTGTAGCAAAAGTTTGCAACAGCTCCATTTGGACGGCAGATTCGTAGGTCGTTTCCGGCGATGCCCGAGTTTGTTTACAAAACGACCGGAAACAACCTACAAAATTTAACCTCAAAATCGATTTTTACGGCAAGATGGCGGCGCCCTAGGTGACAACAATGAACCAGCGGAACGTTCCTTGATGTGCTACTCTAAAGTTATAGCTCATTGGTCTTGACCACAGATTACAGCTTCAATCAAATGGGTAATATGAGAGAGTCTTTCACTCGTTAAGATTCACCATTGCTGTCACCGATGCGATCCCCAAAACTAGCTCAATCCTCGCGATGAGAGTTCAAAATAAGACCTCATCAAAGCGTTTCAAAATGAGATTAAGATTAATTTCAAATAAGAGTTCAAAACTCGACATCAAAGCATTCTGACATGTCACTAGAGTTAAGGATTCACAATGGGTCTGTTGCAAACTTTTGCTACAACGATTAAGAGTGTCTTATCTAATGTAAAATCGCCTGAAAAGTCCATTGGTGGCATCTGAAATAGTCATAAAATGCAATAATAAACTCACAAGAAGCGTTTAATGAAATCCAAGATGGCGGATAAATATTGAGCAATCTGTATGCGTGCACCGTGAACATCCAAGGATGACCAACTTTGACAACCTCACTGGAGGTAGAGGTTATATGTTTGTTTACTTTGTGATTGGTTGTGATCGATATTGTGAGGTTGGCTATCCTTGGATGTTCGTGGTGCATGCATACAAATTGCTCGATATTTATCCGCCATATTGAATTTCATCCAACGTCTCTTGTGAGTTTATTATTGTATTTTAAAACTTTCTGATGCCACTAATGGACTTTTCAGGCGATTTTACAATAAATTAAACACTCTTAATCGTTGTAGCAAAGGTTTGCAACAGACCCATTGCACCTAATGGGCCTTTGAATAAAAAATAAATTCAATTTTTTTTGTTTTCCTTCGGGTTACTTTTCGCGTATCTAGGGCTAGGTTTCAATTTTGCCTCCGGTTTTCAACCTTTAGTGTTTTTTTTATTATTTTTGCTTACCCGGAGAATTTTTTTTTTCTTTTAAGTCATCCACGTACATTTCATACCAAAGTGATTTTTCCTCTTGTTTGCCGGGTTCATAACAGGCGCGGTGCCTCACCTTGAAATTCTTTGAAAATTGGTTCGTGTGCATAAATTATTTGTGTGGTTACTGTTCTCACATGTGTTCCAAAATGCGTACATACTTTCGAAAGCGCAGGATTTCGATCATCGCAAAAAAAAAATGACGTCAACTTTTCTGTTTGAAAGCCAGAGCTAACATCTGATTCCACAAAGTTTTTTTTTTCTTTTTTATCTAGGTTTTATGATCTTGACTCGCATTTCTCGCTCAACAATGATTGTAAAATTTACACTGACGTCGGACGATCAGAAGCAAGCAAGCAATGAATGAATAATTGTATCAGCGATCTATATACACGATCTACACAGGCTTGATTATTAGCACCATAAATCGTAGAATAGACTAATTGAGGCGGTAGTTAGAATAAGTGTCCATATAAGCATATGGGCCCTTTTTTCGGAGAAGATGTAAATAGATTTGTCATACCTTCAAATAGTCATCCTCAACATTTCGTGGAAAAATATGAAGTTTTGAGGGCACGAGAGCATTTTGAGGAAAGTGAGTATTGGATCATTTACATTTGTTTTTTGTTTTTTGTTTTTTTTTAAGTAATGAAACCTTTAAAGCTATTTTTCTAAAAACTTGATTTTTGCATATGAGCCCTTATTCCAGCAACCGCCTCAACTGTTTATTACTAATAGGACCAAGGTGCCGAAGCGAAGCTCATGCAGGGTTTTGGCAAAGCTGCAAATGAACTATAGATTCTGATTTGAAATACTGCAGAACTGACGATGATGCTCCAGAACATCCTATCCCTAACGAGTGACTGAACAATGGTTTTAGAAAGACAACCGCTCTTAATCAATCTCTCATCTGTAGCGTCACTTTTGTGTAATTTGTATCGATTTATTTAACTACGAAGTCCCCAATTGGGGCTCTTGCAAACTTTTGCTGTGAGAAAATGAATAGTCCAATGGGATATATAAACCAGCGAAAATCACAAAAATCACTCTGGGGTAGTCTAAAATTTTGTAATAAACTCACATAACTGCTGTAACGACAAGTTCGTATTGGCCGTTCAATGCAGGATGCAGGTATCATGGGAGATTCCTATCTAATATGTCACCTCCTCTTTGGAAACACAAAGGTATGACTCAATTTAGATAGGAATCTCCCATGATACCTGCGTTTCTCCGCCATTAAGCCCGATCCTGAGAGTAAATTTCGTGATTTTTTAGTATACCTACTCATCGTCATTTTTAAAGGTTTTTATGCAAGAATCATTTCGTCAATCCCCTATAGCAAAAGTTTGCAAGAGCCCCGTTAGCTCGCTGAACGAACGATCGGTGGATAAATATTCCTAAACGACTGTAATCTCTTTGCATAACTTGGTTTTTGAAGGCGCCCGCATGGATACACGTTGCTCTTTCTCGTTCTTGCCCTGCCTTTAAAATCGCTCCAAAAGACAGCACAGTGGTACGCAACACGATGTTGCGGTTGATAAATATCTTCTTTGGTGAAGCTCAAGGGAAGTTTTGATGATTCCTGAGGCGTGAGATCGAGTGGATGAAGAGAGAGAGAGAGAGAGAGAGAGAGAGAGAAAGGGGCGGAATGGAGAGAGTGAGCGAGACGTTGCGATTGTGTTCGCTCGAAAATCCATACTCTTTCTTTTGATGACAAACGATATTACATTAAAACTAGATTATCGTCATCTGCTCCCATATTTAAGTCGCTCAAAGTACACAGGCAAGAGGAAAAGAGTGATGGAGGAGAGAGAAAAGAGAGAGAGAGGAGGGGAGAGAGAAAAAGAGGAAAAGAAAAGAAAAAAAGAGGGAGAGAGGGGGAGAGAGAGAGAGAGGGAGAAGAGAGGGGGGGGGAGGGGGGAGAGAGAAGGGGGAGGGGAAAGAGGAGGGAAAGGGGGGAAAAGAGGGGAGAAAAGGAGGGGGGAAAGAAAAAAAAAGGAAAAAAAAAGAGGGGGGAAAGAGAAAGGGGGAAAAAGGAAAAGAAGAAAAAAAGGGAAAGGAGGGAAAAAAGAGGGAAAAAAAGAGGGGGAAAAAGGGGAGAAAGGGGGAGAAAGGGAGGGGAGAGAGAGAGAAGGGGGGGAAAAAGAAAAAAGGAGACGAGAGAAGGGAAAAGAAAGGGCAGGCAGAAGACAGAAGAAGAGAAGAAGAAGACAGAAGAGAGAAGAGAGGGAAAGGAGAGAGGAGAGAGAGAGAGAGAGAGGGGGAGAGAGAGGAGGGGGAGAGAGAGAGGAGAGAGCAGAGACAGAGAGGGAGAGAGAGAGAGAGAGAGAGAGGCGAAATGAGAAGGGGGGAAAAGTGAGAGATAGAGAAGGAGAAGAAAAAAGAGAAGAAATAAGTCGAGGGGGAGAAAGGGATATTTTGGATCGAGGCAGGTGCAACTAGGAGATGGGGTTGTAAGAGGGGGTGTCAGGTGAGGCGGGTATAACAAGGGCGGATTTGAAGACCAAGGAAATAAGCTGCGGAGGAAGAGAGGAGCAAAGCAAGGCAAGGCAAAGCAAAGCTATATTGCACCACAGAGTGATGTAGATGAGATGGAAGGGGTAAATTAAGGAGAGGGGGGAGAGAAGAGAGCTCATGCGAGGGGTTGTATATAGGAGGAGCAAAAGGAATGAAAATTGCTCAGGCGATAATTCGCGCTAATAGCTGTTGAATTCTCTAAGGCGGCTGTGATTTATACAAGTTCCTTCTGAAAGTTTTCCCTCTTCTTGTCTCTTCTCTCCGCTTGTTTTTACTCGTATTTATCGTTCAAAGGATGTACCCTTGATTAAGATAAATAAACAAAAAATACACGGATAAATAAATAGAGTAAATATCAAATAAATCATGTGACATGAAATGAAAAACAGGGAAAATGCTACCATAGACTGGAACGCAAAAAAAAATTCATCCTCATCAAGAATAACTGCATTACTAAAATTAAATTGGTGGTCGTTTTAATTTTAATATTGATGCGGCGGCGGCGTGGCGTGGTGATACACTCATTACAGATGAATTTATGATACCAATCCACCTCAAATGTTTAATTCTCATATGATAAATATGATTTGAATGAAAAAAAATCAATAAATCAAATGAATGGAGCGCGAAATTGGAGGGAATCAACAAAACACCTTGATTTATGATTCAGTGTGATAAAGTCATTATTGAATCAGTTGCAATAATGTTGAAACCCTTTTTCAACGCAAGAATCGAGCATATTTTTGAATTTTTAAGAAACATCGTGATACGTCTATACATCACACTTCTACGTTATGTCTGAATAATCGAAAAAAAATGCATCTAATTTAAACTCCGCTTTCGATAAAAATATAAAAATGGTCTTTCATTGTAATTAAGCAGGATTTTTGTATGGTTAAGCCTATCCAATTATCTCTAAAGATATAAAAGATACGTGTCTCTGCACCAATGCTACTTAAATGCGCTGATGAGAAAAATCCACTGAACCGTGCTTTGTTAAGAACCGCAGCCTGAATGATAAATTGATTCATCGTTTTATTAAAATGTTTGTCTTATCCTTTGCAGAATAGCCGTCTCAAAGTATCAGGGTTGTGGAGACGCCGCAGCCGGTAGCTAACTATTCCTGCATGACTGTTCTGTTTTTGCATAACTTCAATATTGAAGGCACTCGCGTGGTTGCATTTCAATGAGAGCTGACTGCTGAGCTGAACTCGCAGAACAACAATGAGTATGTCGAAAAATGTGTCTGGTTTTGGATTTTTTGCTTTGTTTTTTGCTTTGTTTTTGTTTTGTTTCTTGTTTTGTTTCTTGTTTTGTTTTTTGTTTTATTTCTTATTTTGTTTTTTGTTTTATTTTTTGTGCCTGTGTGACTGTGTGACTGAGTGTGCGCTTCTTTTATTTTAAATAAAAGTTTTAACGCTTATAATTGACTGAACCCTCTCAGTGAATAAAACTAATTAATTGTGAAGCATTTATTTTGTGGCCGTGTCATTATAGGAGTGACAGAAGCATCGAAATTGCATTCCTTGAATCACGAATCTTGAATAATGAACAATATAGGATCGAACGTCAGGGCATCGGAAACAATACAGTTAGGCTTGTCACGCTTGACTAACGAGTCATAATCAAGCCATTCATTCCAAATCGGGATAATGTCAAACACATCATCTACCTACGTAAATACCCCCACGACCTCCACGTGCACCTCATTCATTCAGAGTGGGATCCTGCATTTACAACTCAACAGTCTCTATTCTCTATGAGTCTATGCACGCCGCACGGGCTCCTACAGTAGTTAGCCGAAAAAATGTATTAATTACTCAGGCAAGGCACGATCACCATGACAGCAGACGTTGCCAAGTATACAAACAGTGTTGCCATTCTGTGGTAAAAAAAAAAAAGTTTGCATATTTCGGCTGGTTGGCGGAGAAATAAACAAAAACTTTCTTCCATTAAAAAGAAGTCTAACATAATAACGAAAAGTTAACACGAGTGATTTGTACAGATTTAATGCAAGGAAATAGTTTTATACTTTTTAAATGGGGTTGTTGCACACTTTTGCTGTAAGCGATTTAAAAGTCGATTCTGATTTAAAAACCTCCAAAAATAACGATGGCAGCACTAAAAACTACCGAAATAATCCACTCCTAAACTCAATAAACGCTTTTATTTGCAAGAGTGTAATGGTGGCTTAGGGCAGCAATAATGAGAGATTCCCATCTAACAATACTGTAAATCCATCATGAAGTGACAAATAAAAGACGACTTTCATTGACACCGGTGTCACTAGGTGTCACGGTACCATTCATCGGATGTGGATCACTAGTCTGATGACTATTACTCTGTGAATCATCCTTGTCAGCATATAGAGAGAGTGACGAAATTAAGAAAGGCGTCTCCTATTATTACTGCCCTTTGCCACCATTACGCATCGCGCAAACAAAAGCGTTTATTGAGTTTCGCAGTGGATTTCGGAAGTTTTTAGCACTGCCATCGTTATTTTTTTTTTTAGGTTTTTTCACCAGCATTGACTATTAAAGCGCTTATAGCAAAAGTGCGCAACATGGTCACATCGTTATTTCTGCAGAATCTTACATCAGAATTGATAGTCCATATCAGTGGCGGCAAGTCTAATCAGGCAACGTTGTATTTAGTCCATTGACAGAAGTCATGAAAAAGGTCAACATGTTGAAGGTGCACAGTGCAATCTTGCGAATCGACGTTTTACAAGGATTTCAATCGACGAAATGCAACATTGCCAGATTGCACGCGCAGCCCGCGCTGCCCCACTGGTCCATGCATACAGCAAAACTTTTTCAAGAGTTCCATTCATCGGTCTCTCGATACTGCACTGAACAAAATAATTCTTGAATTCAAATAATATTACCAGAAGCACAACGATATGTGAACCACAGAAAGTCTAGTTCTTTTTACCAGACTATTCTGGTGTTACTATCAGAAAATATGGTCACAGTCAAGGTTATAGATTAAAGAGGTATGCTCATCTGACTTCGCGCCACAAATTCGGTGGCGCGCCGTTCAAAATTACTGCAGGCAAGATGGCCGACAAAAGCAGTAAACGTATACTCTTTGCAGAAAACATTGGGTTGTTTTCTGATTTCCTGCAGAGGGCAGCCAAATGTTTTCTGCAAAGAGCATACGTTTTCTGCTATTGTCGGCCATCTTGGCTGCAGTAATTTTGAACGGCGCGCCACTGAATTTATAGCGCTAAGTCAGATGAGCATACCTCTTTAATCTATAACCTTGGGTCACAGTACCATAATTTCCTCAACATTTTTAAAAATTCTGGTAAAAGTATCATCCCTTACCTTGGCTCACATATCTCGTTGTGTTTCTGGTATTTTGGCTTTATCTCTTTTTCTTTCAGTCAGCATATGAATTTAACATCCTCATTCTCAAAGCTAACCTCTAAACATTGCTCGCATCATTTATCGAACATAGAGCATTGATTTATATTTAAGACTCTTTACGATGTGTCATTATTTGCTTGTTGACGTCGACGAGTCTCCAATTTCGACACTTGTAAATATTTAGAAAGATACCCGCGAAGCTATAGAGAATACTTACTCCAAGACGCAATCGACTGAAAATAGTTTTGTATGCAGACGAAGTTCCAAAACGAAACTATAATAGCTTTTCGGCATGTGGAAGCCATAATCGCGCGCATGATTATTTAACATGATGGTGATATGCAAATTTCTCTTGATATTATAGCCCACCATTTAACTGATCGATCGATGAGTCTTTCTCAGTCAGAATAACTAATCGCTTATTGCTGCTGCATTTTTATCACTAAATCGACCGTTCATGATTCGAAGAAACTCAGCAGCGCTAAATGAAGTCGTTCAATTTTTTATTTCGACTTGGACTTTTCAGAATCTTTAAGCACATTTTTTTTTTCGGTTCGGAGCTTTTGGGGGGAAATCGAACGCCAGAGTAAATAAAACCATTTCTAGCCAATCAAGAGCGTTGTTTATTGTTGTTTCACAACGTTGAGTTACTCTTTTTGCTTCCGCCTCGCGGAATGGGTACAAAGTCTGGGGTTTAGATACTGCATTGGTGCTATCCATCGTTGCCGAACAAACAATGCGGGTGCAACAAAGAAATTGCACAACCGTAAGTTCGGGTAAAAATCTTCACCCGAACTGATTAATAAAATTCGCTTACTATGTCATTCTCATAGCGAGAATAAACTCAATGATATGTATTCAATAAATAAGCAACAAAAACAAAACACACAAAAACACACAATTAAACAAAAATGGTGTCATTTTCGTATTTTTGCGATAGTAATTTCTAAACGTTAGGTTAGGTTAGGTTGAATCGGTTTAATAATTACGTCACAGTAAAGTGCCATTTTTGGCTTACTTTGACTTATAATTTACAACCAGTGGCGGCTCGAGCAACATATGACAGTATTGTTTTGCCTCCATTTTATTCCAAAAAAAAAACAATCGATTTGAGAGTAAATCAGTAATTCACAAATAATCGATTATTGTATATGGATTAAAATTAAAGGAAAACATTGTTGCCGAATTGCACGGAGCAGCCACTATGGTTACATATTTTATATATTTCACTCTCATGCAATCTTATTCATATGCACCATTTCATTCTCACTACGGCGTTTCCTGTGGCATTATTTTAGTTCATTTCCACGTAAATAGCATTTCTAGAATGTAATTTAGCAAAGAAAGTATAATTGGCGAGTTAAAGTAAGATGAGTGATAGCGTCATTGATTGAGATACATGAGAGAGGCGGAATATAGATGTTATGAACCAAACAAGCCCATTCCATTTTTTCAGTGCATCTTTATAGAGTTTAAAATCACCAGTGTTTTGTTTAACTATATAACAAGGTTTTGATAATAGGTTGATGTTAAACCCATTGGTGTAGAGTGTTGTCTAGCAACGTTGCATTTTGTCCATTTAAATTCATAAAAAATTCCGAGTTCGATGAAGATCGCAAGTGCATCCAAAAACTCGATATTTTCCATGGTTTTAAATGGACCAATTGAAACATTCTCAGATTTTTCACTGCTCATAGCTAATGAGACCCGATGTGCGCGTGTGTCAGTGACGTATCGTGCAATTAGGCAACGTTGTATTTTTCCATTGAAACCCATGTACATAGTCGAATTGGAAGGTGTTCACCAAACACCCAATGGATCGATCTTTCCCATGAGTTTAACGGGAAAAATTGCAACGTTGCCAAATTGCTCGTCACGTCTTTGGTGTGTGTAAGTGTGTGTGTTTAACACATAATCGACAGTTTTGACGCCTCCCTAATGCTCATCCACTCGCGCTGGCGTGAAGTGGACTTGTTCGCCGCTACCCGCGGGTCCTAAACCAATCTCATATCAAGCACTTATGATATGTATACGATTGTGTACGCTGTAATTGAGCCGCGCGCAATATAGTATGACACGAAGTCGGGTCAGGAGGAGTTGAAGCTTTAAGCTGCTGCGAAACCTGGAGCACAAGCCGAGAAGTGGGTGCCAAAACGCGCACGGTGCCATAAACTGCCATGCCAATCGTTCGAGCCCCCCCCCCTCTCTCAACGATCCCCTCCCCTCCCCTCTGCACTCTCTGCTCCTCCTCCTCTACTCTCTCGTATATCGTATATAATGTTAGCTCATTTCGGGATTGATGTTCTCTCATCCTCACTCCCCCCCCCCATCTCCTCGCCCTCTTTCCTCAGCTATGCATGGTGGCTATATGCTCTTGTTGACATTCATAGTTTACGATCCTCGAATAACTATTTGTCTGGAGAGAGATGGCGGGAGAATGGGGGGAGAGAGAGAGGGAGAGAGAGAGAGAGTGATGGGGGAGAGAGAGAGAGAGAGAGAGAGAGAGAGAGAGAGAGAGAGAGAGAGAGAGAGAGCGAGAGAGAGCGAGATGGGGAGAGAGAGTGATTCGGAGAGAGGGGGGAGAGAGAGAGAGGGGTGGGAGATGAGTGAGAGAAGTGGAGAGAGATAGAGTAGGGAGGGCGAGAGAGAGATGGGGGAAGGGAGGGAGGGAGAGTAGTAGAGGGAGGGAGGGAGAGAGAGAGAGAGAGAGAAGGAGTGTTAAAGAGAGGGGGAGGGAGGGAGAGGGGGAGAGAGTGGGAGCTAATCTGCGGAAGCATCCCGCGTGGCGTGTAGCATTGCACCTGGATCGAAACAACGCGACATTAATAGACTATAATAGTGAAGCTGCGAAGAGCGCAGTGGTGTGGACGCACACTGGGTTGACATTTTCAATTTGGCGGCTAAAAAGCAAGAAGTCAAAGCTGTATTAAAAATGGGTATGTTGCAAACTTTTGCTAGAGAGCTATGGATAGTCGATAGTCGATAGTCGCAAAAATCGTGTAAAAATCACATTGCGAGTATATCGAAAAGTCTCAAAACTCACTCACAAACTCAAAAAATGAGTTAAGCATAATTGGAAGATGCTGGTCGAATGAGCAGGTTACAATGGGAGTGTCCCATCTAATCGCAACTTTCTATGCTGAGATTAGTGAGTCATTGTAGAGAAAGTTGCATAAATTAGATGAGAATCCCCTATTGTGAGTCACTCACTCAACTGCCATTTTTGAACTATATTAAACGTACTAATTAAGTTTGTGATTGGGTTTTGAGTCTTTTCGATGTTTTCAATGTGATTTCTACTCGATTTTACATGGGAATCGACCCTAAATAACGCTAGAGCTAAAGTTTGCAACAGAATCGTTATCGTTTTAAATCTGACCTGAATTCATAAAATTTCCAAGTAGAATCATGTGTTAGATGTAGTACAGATGAGCAAAATTTAGTCCTGGAAACTTTTAATCGTTGAATTTAGGCAATTTTAACTTTCTGGTTTTTGAAAGCCAAATCGATCATTTCTGCCCATTGTGGCGCAGGGAGGCACGTGAAATGTGATATACTGATGTCTCCTCCGCATATAAACCCGCAGTAAAGAATCGGTCCTCGGGGGATGCAATTGAACTCCCCGAGAAATCGATACTTTTTCGTAGTTTCAAATACAGGAGAGAGACTATAATCGATTGTTTACGTGGTGATTAATTTACGAGGTAATGGGTCTGTTGCGTATCTACTTTTGCTGCAGCAAAGCGGCACACACATTGACTTTGACGTGAAAATTCTGCGCGAATTGAAAACTCTCAAAATCCTAACGTTAACTCGGGAGATCACTTCCACTTTACGAACAACCTGAGCTATTTAAATCTATTTTCATCGACTTACTACGTACTACATAAAAGGAGCAACCGCATTTATGTGAGCACCATTGTAACTTTAAGGTGTTAGATTTCCAATTGAAATGCATGAAATATTATGGCTCCATTTTTTACAAAACAACGGTTAAGCTCTTCAGCTAAAACCATCCATTTGCTCTCAATGCACAAAAATGTCGTGAATAGCACACTTATTGTCTTATGATCCCTTCTCCCAGATGTTCCCCCGTTGTATGTATCGAAACGGATCATGGGTCGTGCGTAAGCTATAAGTCGTTGTTTACATGAACGAAAGGGTTCTGTCTTCTGTTTATATGTATTTCGGTGAAAATATTTTTAAAGTGTAGCGCGGGCTGTTTAAAATAAAAGTACTTCGCCCGCTATGGTAAAAGCGCTGACATTTCCAACTTGTGTACAGCAAATATCTTGCTTAAAACGTGTCGTATAGACAAAAGTAAAAAGAACCAAAATCCTAATAGTTTTCCTCATCTAATTTCAGAAATTATTTTTCAAATTTTCAATCTGTGACATAAAATTTGTACCGTTGAAGATACAAGATTACCTGAAAAGTACAGTCAGGCCTAATTTCTTAATTTCTCGAGGTCATCAATGCATTCTACACTTAAAATTAGCCATGGAACCCCAATTGTCATGACATTTGGTTCATAATGGTGGTAGCTATTCCAAAAAAAACCATCAATTTTTTAAAACTTTGGGGGGCTGTAGCTCAAAAGGGGGGTATGGGACACATATATGTTTACAGGGAAAAAGTCTTAATTAGACCTCTAGAATACGTAGTTACAAGGACGACGTATGTTTCTGATAAACCCTGTAGAATCAATGTGCCGTGCCATATTACTGTAGCAAAAGTATGCAACAAACCTATTCATGGAAAAGTAATTTATTAAATTAATCCAGATAAACATAAACCAATCCGGGGTAAATACGCAATGCACAAAATAAAACTAATGGTACGTTCGGATATTCATTGGGGCATCGCACCTAGAATCCCTTGATAAATTATTTGTATCTAGTACCTACACCTACTAACATAACTAACGCTTTATGCGTTTGAAAAGAGTAGGCAGCCTGAAAAAACATGTTCTTTATTGAAAAGCTTAAATTAAATTTCATTCATTTCCGTCATGCGATATATTAATTTGAGCCTTTCATTTTCATTGAAGGAAGCTTTAAAATCAGAAAGTCAAAGTAGCAGGCAACCTATGTTTTGATTTAAAGGAGTGAAAATTGAAAATTCGCCAAAGATTATCTGTAAAGTCCATCTACACTTCTGAAACAAGCTCTATTTTTAACTCCACTGGCAAAATTTGTCACGCGATTTCTTTCTCACAACGGCGGTTAATCAAAATAAACACCGATACAATTAAAGTATAGTTGTAAAAACGAGTGTTAATAGCTTTGTATCAATTATGCATCACGCAAAGTTTGTTGTTGTCACGCAGCGGCTCAATCAAATAGCGAGCTTATTGGGAGTGGTTTTTAAGCATCGTTATCTAGATTGAAACCCATGCTCCAATATAATGTGGGGTTGTTGGAATTGAATTAAAATAATCATCAAGAATTATTAAAAATAGGCTTCGTATCAGCAGAGGAGGGGTCTTGAAAATCATTTCCAGCAGTCAAAAGTTTGGAACTTTCAAAGGTTTAACTGTCCCCACGATAGCAGGTCAATCCAGCAACTTTACCTGAAACGTGCTCCAAAGTGCTGATTACAACCGATCAAAATGAAAAATGATGTGGCTCCAAATAGGAGCCATCGATTATTTTGCGGTTGCGTCATTAACAGTAAACTTTTGTTGACTGATGAACCGATCGATGAGCGGGCACTCTTTATTGATGATCATCATTCAACTGGCAGCAACCATCGATAACTCCTCATTTTGACCTTTGAATGCGATCGTGTGATCAAGGATTAGTCAACACTGCCGTAATCTCGTTGGTCGGATTCAAAAATTTATGACGAAACCCCGATAATCTTTGCTTCCAAATCTCAAAGGTAAGACACACATGAACACGCTCTTGTGCAAGATTCGCCTCTAACTATGAACATGTTTGCTAAGCTCGCACATAACTTTCATTAGCCTGCATGCGTGGGTTCGCGGTGCAAACTGTCACTGAGAGGCCATACGATGAGAAATCTTCGTATACGATTCTTTTACTCATAAAAATACTATGTCTTTCTTTGCCTCATCCTAGAATCTGATTTATTCGTCAATTTTTAACGACTGATTATGTATCTATTTTTCAGCCCAAACTTGGTAAAAATATTGACCAGGTCCAAAGGTTAAATGTATTCCACCACCTATATGACGTAATGCTCACGGGGATTTTCTCGCTAGAATTTCGGAACGTATTATTAAATATAGACTATTGAAAAAATTCTTTTAAAAATACCAGAATTCTCATTGACTCGCAACGATTCTTTCTCGTGAATTATTAGAACTTTTGATTAGATCAATGAAAATTTTGGCAGTTCCAATAAAAGGAATATAGCTTTTCAGTTGTGAAAATTCAGTTTCAGTTGAGAAGTCCAGTGGTTCTAAAGGAATTTTCTTTATCGTCCATTTTTATCCGTCGAAAAACTAAAAGAAAGAAAGTAGTAGTAGTAATTTTCGTTTATTTTTAGGAGGTGAAAGAATGAAAAAAAGAAAGAAAGAAAGAAAGAAAGAAAGAAAGAAAGAAAGAAAGAAAGAAAGAAAGAAAGAAAGAAAGAAAGAAAGAAAAAAAGGGAAAAGAACGGAAGAAAGAAAGAACAAAAGAAAGAGGAACAAAAGAAATAAAGAAATAAAGAAATGAAGAAAGAAAAAGAAAACAAACAAAAAAGTTTCAGTCGTAAAAGCTGTGTTTCCAAATATTTATCTGAATACTTTCCACCTTGACAGACAAGGTTTTGAGGTTGGAAAAGCACGAAAAGGTTTCGAGGATCGGGGCTAACATTTGAAAGACCTTAGAAATAATTTTCACGCCAAGAAAAAGTCGCGAGAGTCGTTTCTAAACTAGTTTGTCGTCTCTTAAAGCTTTAAATCACGAGTAAAGGGTATTTTCACGTGTTTTTGGATGTGTTGGGCGTCGGACCGCTCGCCACGGCTCAGCGCGCCGTGAAAAACACCTGCGTGACGACAAACAGACACGCCCGAAAAACACATCACGTATGTTTCCGCTCCGAAGGCTTATTTCGTGTGGGTGAACTTATGCGCTCTATTTTCTCCGTAGGAAATTTACACCCTCATTCCGCGTGATAATTTATCATCACTTGGAACAAAAAGCCTTTGCTCCATCAAAAAAAGAGAATAGTTCAGGATTTTTGGACTTTAGGTGATTCCGAGCAAAAAATTTAGGACTTTTCAAACTGCTAGATGTCACCATTTTCATCTTCACCACTAATCCATATTCCATATCCATATTTTTTGGGTAATTTTAATGGGATAGCTAAGGTCCATTTAAATGGGCCAGTCCAATAGCGCAGAAGTCTTCGTGACGAAATTGGAGAACCGTGATATTATATTGGGGGTTTATTGCCTGATTTGGTCAGGTCCTACTGCTGGCATATGTATTGAAGGAAGCAAGGCATCATATACGATCGGACTGACATGACCTGTTGAAATGGCCCGTAACCAAATCGGGAAACCAATTCCCATTTAAATAACATGGCTTCCCGATTTGGTCACCAAGGCTACAGCGCTATGCGACCAACTGTTTAAATGGGAAATGGACCTTGGAGATAGGTTATGAACATGTTAACAAGCAGAAACATCAGTAAGTTCTACAATTTTTCATAGATTTATTAGGCGATTTTGGAATGGGGGGGGGGGAGACCATTCTCGTCATAGTTCTCGACATGCAGGGACTCTAAGCGTATAATAAGCTCTATTGATCGATTTATGCAGAAACAAATGTAAAAATGTATTTTGCATTTATTTTCTGCTTTTCAATTTTGTTTTACTGTTCATAATGGGGTTGTGACACCCTAAAACGTCCCGTTTCTTATGTATTTATTATTTTAGCTTTTAATCCGATTAAGTTGTTCTATATTGATCGATAAGTATATACACTATAAAGGCTTGCTTTAATGAACCTCTGATAGATTATAGAAATACTTTTAATGAACCTTTTTCCGAAGGTTGCTCTTCAGCCGGAAACATTTCTTTTTGGCGCTGAACTTTTAGCTGTCCTTCATTAACATCGCGAGCGTTGTAAATTTTCCTTAAATATATTACCGCTTTTCTCCGAAGGCGTGTGGCAAATAAATAAAGTAGCTGTAAACTTTACGTCGCTCGATGTTCGCTCGACGTTCGCTCGACCAACATTCGCAACCCGCTTCGCACAGTGAGCCAAAAAGTATGAACTTTTTTGGGCGTCGTTTTACGAGCATTAATCAAGTTTATGAACAATAAATAGAAATGCAACAAGAAAACAAGTTTGTTCATTAAGATGATTTTCAGCGTCGATTAGTTCGAACCGTGGACACCAGGTCGCGCTGCTCAAAAAGTCAACAGTTTTTGGCTTGAATTTACGAATTTACGCCGAAAGCACAAATTTGAGGAACTTCAGCACCTGCAAGCACGCCTCAACTGAATACCTTAAAATTTTCAAGCTGAAACACTCAAAAATAAAGAAGGAGATTGTAAAATACGACGATTCCCATAAGCCTTAATGAGTACGAGTGAGGCAGATGGACGCATTATCACTCGCTAAACTTACGGCGAAATGAATTTCATTATTTACAGCTTTAATTCTAAACCAATTTTGCTCGTTTTGGGCTCAAAAAATTCATAAAAAATTTCGCAGGTGCTGACGTTCTTGGATTTTGCGTTTTTACTTTTTTTTCAATTTAAAATGCCAAAAAACACGACTTTCCCCAAAAGCGACCAGTGGCGCCATCCATCGTATTAAAATGTGGCAATTTTTCGCCTGGCCTGGTAAAAATGTTCCATGACCAATTTTACATGGAAAATGATTTCCATGGAAACTGAGTATTTTATCATGGAAACGACAGCGATTTCCATGGAAACACTCCTTTTTCCATGGAGATATGCGTGGTTTCCATGGAAAAATACTCAGTTTCTATGGAAATTTGAGCAATTTCCATGGAACTCTATTTCCATGTAAAATTGGTCATGGAACATTTTTACCAGGGATATGGAATCAGGTTTAACCTTGGCAATTATTTAAAGATAAATAGTTGTCGGAGAAGGGAGCTCAGACATACGCGTTCATCGCGAGTATACTTCAGGAAGACACCCTAAAAGTTTCAAGCTGAAACACTCAAAGATAAAAAAGCCTACACTTCTGAAACGACCTCTATACCAAAGGTTTTGTCAACCCTAAAGTGGAAGAATTTTGAGTATGTATCGATAACTGACAAAGTAGTGGTGCCTAGAGTCCCTGTTTATGAAAGAGTCAAGACACGTGAACGGAAGTGAAGAAGAAGAAGAAGAAGAAGAAGAAGAAGAAGAAGAAGAAGGGGTCTTAGGACCCTGGAGGCGCGCCTCTTGTTTACATTTTAATCCAACGATCTTCCCGTCAATGATTACTGAAACATGTACTCGTGTGTAAGTAATCTTTGTTGGGCCAACCTAACCTTCAATTCCCGTTAGCTTCATTACCTGTTTTAATAACACAGTGAGGAGTAATGCGTGCATTTTATTCTGTTCGTACGTACTGTGATCACTTTCCATAGAAAATTTCATCAGTACCAGCTAAAAATGCGGAAAGTTTCCTCAAAGCTGGGCGGCGGGGAAGATGGTTCCATGAACATGTAAACAAGAGGCGCACCTCCCTCCAGGCTTCATAGACTCCTTCTTCTTCTTCTTCAGTTTTCAGCAGCCAATCAGAGATGACTCTTTCATACATAGGGACGCTAGTGGTGCCTGCGTCCGAATTGCGCCAAAGTGCATCGATGAGCGGTTGATAAGCAACAAGTTTCAACTCTGCGCTAAACCAACCGCTCACCGATACGTTTTGATGCGATTCGGAAGCAGGCACCGCTGCATATCACACGGAAAAAAACTCCGGTGAAAATAACCATACGGATACCTGATTTTGGCACCTACTAGATGTTATGGTAATGTTAACCAGAAATATACTATGTTTTGACTAGGTACTAGGTGATGTTACCTGATTGCATGTCGAATTTACTCAAAATATCGGTAAATGTACCATACTTCTGGTCAAGTTTACCATAACATCTAGCAGGTGCCAAAATCAGGTATCCGTATGGTTATTTTTACTAATCTTTTTTTCCGTGCAGAACCCGATACTCAAAATGCTTCAGCTCAACCAAAGTGTTCTTTTCTGTTTCTTTTGTGCATCTGTTTTTATCTACCTTAGTTTCTGAGGGAAAAAACAAAATTATTTCGCGTCCGGATAAATCGACGGTTTCAGCCACTGTGCGTCGCGCGTCGACATCGCATCGCTCGATGCGTTAATTGCAGGAACCGGAAATGAGGGTAGTTAATCGATTTAAGATAATAATGCCGTGGGAATAAGAACCGCGCGCGCGAATAGTTGCAGCAAAGCTCCAAGAGCGAATCGATAATTAGTATCGGTATTAAAACGGCTGTGATTGCATTTTATATCATCGTCGTCCCCCGTGTTCCCCGGTTAGATGCAGATTTTATAAAGCTATGATGTACGACAGAGACCGACATTAAATTGATTTTCAACGAAGCGCAGTAGAAATGTTGCCAACTTGAACAAATGAAATGATAAAAAGAGAAAATAAATCATAATGCTTGTTAAACTTGAGTAAGTTGTGCATCTAGATCAGTGCTGCCAGATTTGGCAAAAAAAGATACAGACTTTACATTAAATTATGGAAAATTTGCATCTTATTTTGCTAAGTCTGCCAGCACTGATCTAGCATGACTTCATAACTCTCTTATTTTCCCTATGGATGAATAATAAGTTGCCCAGTAGGTATAGAGCAACAAAAAATTAGGTTCTTGCTAACTTTAATAGAATAGTTCATTTTTGCGTGAAAAAAAACCAGAGGAAATGACGTTAAATATTTTAAAAATTCACGAAATTCACTCACAAATTCACAAAATAACTTAAACCCACACATGCCCATTGGGTCGTTAAGGACCCACTTATTGCGTTTTTTTACAAAATACCAAATACCTTGAACAATGTAAATTTTACAAAATACCAAATTACAGTAAATGTAGGCCAATTTTACTCAAAAACCAATGTTGGAATATTTATGCGCACGTATCATTTAGCTGGACCAAAATATTTCACCTTTTTCAATTTGTTTAACTCTAAGATGGTGCTTTTTAAGAAAAACACCGAAACACACTTAAAATGTTCTTAAGGCGAAATAGTGGAGTTACGCAGGTGCCAAGAGAGCTTCCAATCTAATTGGATGATTTTCTTTGTGTGTTTTTATGGGGAGAGAGAGACAAATTAGATAGGAATCTCCCACGAAATATATACCTGTATAGCTCTACAATCTATTCTCTTACACGGCGGAGTTACGCAGCGAAGGTGTCGTGGGGGACTCCTGTCTAATTTGTCACTCCCCTCTCTATGGAAACACACATCAGAAGAAAACCTCAAATGGGGCTGTTGCACACTTTTGCTGGAAGCGATTGAAGAGTCAATTCAGATGTTAAAACTTCCGAAAATGACGATGGTAGCACTAAAAACTCACGGGATTCACTCCTAAACTCATAAAATGCTTTTAAATGCCCGAGCGTGACGGCGGCGTTGGACATTAATAATGAGAGACCCCCATCTAAAAATACTGTAACTCCATCATGAAGTGACCTGCAATAAGAGACAGATTTCTTTTGACGTCAGTGTCATCGGGTGTCACGGTACCATTAATCGGATGTGGATCACTATTCTGAAATCTAATTACTCAGTGAAACTTCCTTGTCAGTACAGAGAGAGAGAGAGAGAGAGAGAGAGAGAGAGAGAGAGAGAGAGAGAGAGAGAGAGAGAGAGAGAGAGAGAGAGAGAGAGAGAGAGAGAGAGAGAGAGAGAGAGAGAGAGAGAGAGAGAGAGAGAGAGAGAGAGAGAGAGAAGAGAGAGAGAGAGAGAGAGAGAGAGAGAGAGAGAGAGAGAGAGAGAGAGAGAGAGAGAGAGGAAATTAAGATAGGATTCTCTCCCGTTATTAGAGCCCAACGCCGCCATTACACTCGCGCATTTAAAATTACTTTTTTGGTTTAGGAGTGGATTTTGTGAGTTTTTAGTGCTACCATTTTTAGTGCTATTTTTCGAGGTTTTTGCCCCTGAATTAACCTTAAATTGCTTACAGCAAAAGTGCACAACAGCCCCATTAGACATGGAAATCTCTTGTGGTACCTGCGTAGCTCCGCCATTACGCCTTGAAGTTTAAAGTCATTTTGTGAGTCTGTGAGTAAATTTTGAAACTGTTTAATGCGCTCATCAAAAATTTTTCTGGATTTTGCCCAAGATTTAACTATTCAATTGCGCTTATAGCAATAAATAGCAAGATCTCCATCGAGTTTTGAATTTTTAATAACTATAATTATTGCTGCCCGACAAACAGGAAAATTGGTATGAAAGTCTGATGTATCAACGCCTTGAATGTCACAAAGTCCCAACGTTTTTTTTTCAAATTCAATTTAAATAAATGATAACACGGAGAAAAATTTCTGGTTGAAATCGCGGAACGTATTAATTATTAATAATGGGGTAAAAAGAAATTCCTTCTAAAATAATAAGAATTCTGATTGATCCAACGATTCTTTCTTGTGATTCTTCTGAGTCATCAGAACGTTCAAGTGGACCAATGATAATTCTCGTTGAAACAATAAGAATTCTTATTATTTTAAAAAGAATTTCTTTATACCCCAATTTCTTAAAACGTTCCGTAATTTCAATCAGAATTTTTCCTCCGTGAATTTGCGTCCTTAAAACTAGCCTGTCCTGGAAAAAATGGTCCATACAGGTCCATAAGGTTCATATCCAATTTTCTATACAGAGTATGGATATGTATAATGGGCCCATATGGATATGATATGTGGATATTGTATGGGTGTACGTGTTCATACCTTTACATTCATATCCGTACTCTGTATAGGGACTTGGTAATGGAACTTATGGACCTGTATGGAGCATTTTTGCCAGGGTGGGGTCGATGTGAACCCCTCCCTCGAACTCACATGTGTTAACTGAAGCTCGAGCTTACGCTAAACTTTATTCTGGATAAAGAGCTTTAGATAAGGCCGGAATGAAGAACGATTTAACCTTTGAAGGGACATGGAGTGAATTCAACCTTATTTGTGCAAAATCCGGCTACTCCTCGGCATCAAGAACAAGCTACTTTCATTTCCGCACAAATTTCCTGTCTCGTTACCTCCGTGCAATCGAGAATCCAGCGCAGCGCAGCTCCTTTTTCCGGCGTCAAATTGATATTTCGCTTGGAAGAGGCTGTGGTCTGATGGGTACTTCGGTATACATATAGTAGCTGCACGACGATTGAAAGTAATGGACTGTTTCAAGGAGAAGTCGGAAATTCAAAAATTGACCTATCGGATGCTGATTTCGCAATTTCAAAAAAGCATCCGAGCCAATCAGATTCCAGAGTTAATTGGATTCTAAATCAACCACTTATCACTATAAAACAGTCTATTAGAGTGCAAAAAAATACGCTAATTTTTTATGTAACACGATGCACTGAGAAAACTTCCTTGTTGCCGTAACCGGACGTTTTGTTAATACTTATACTAAACCGGAATTCCTGTTATTTTAACAAGAAATTATTGTTACTTCAACAGAAATTCCTGTTACTTCAACAGGAATTCCAGTCGAGTAACAGGAATTCCTATTGAAATAACAGCTAGCAAATTTGCCTGTTAAAATAACAGTAATTCTTGTTGAAGCAATAGGATTTCCGATTAAGTAAGTATTAAACCGACGTCCGGTTGAATTAACAGGAAAATTTTTCTCAGTCTGGGACGAAACGGAACGGATTTTTCTTAGTAACTCTTGGCTAAAGTCAATGGCGTAGCGTGCGCTTTGGCAACGTTGCAGATCGTCCACTTAAATCCAACAAAAATATCGAAGAGTTGGGTGTTCGGTGAACACCTTCGCATTCGACTTTTTACATGGGTTTAAATGAACAAAATACCACGTTGCCAAATTGCACGCTACGCCTCTGGCTAAAGTTCGGTTATAGTCTAGCGTTGCTGTTTACAAACTCAAAGAGCTCTATCCAAATTCCAAATTCTTGCGTTCCCCCGTCTTTGTTTACCTTTTTGAACTAGGCTGTATTTATTTATTTATTATTTGTGTCATATTTTGAGGGGAGGCTCATTTAATACTTGTTTTCCGAAATGAAACTTGTGCCGTGAGCAAGTCAACAGGTCAAAACATAGCCTAAACAACAACATTCAAAAGGCAACCTCAGCAAAATTTTTGTTTAAATAATAATGAATTCCCTCGTAAATTATTGAACGGCAAAATATGAATAGCTCAATTAGGCAAATAACAAGGCTTTACAAAGTCAGAATGTCATTCGGAAAACGAAAAAAGACAATAGACATTGAGCCCTCTATCAATTAGAGTAGAACAACTACAATCGATCGATTAAGCGTTTGGCTAAAAAAATAAATCTGTAAGTATGGAAAGTGGAAACCGGATCCGTATCGTCGCGTCTTCTAACTATCGCATGTTTTGTCAGGGTAGCGGACCCACGGCGACCGGTAGTTAACTATTCCTGCATGACCGTACTCGTTTTGCATAACTTCGATTTTGAAGGCGTTTTTTAGTGTTGTAGTGAGACGACGCGACGCGACGCTTTGTAGACTCCAATGACTACAATGTTTAGGTGTAACTCTTATTCCTACACACAGTAATAAAAAATGCATGCAGACATAACAGACGGTGGATACTAAGTATAGCCCTGTTTCCCTCTTTTTGGATATAATTTGGGCGGCAGATTCAAAATAACTGTTTCAAGCAGATTACGCGTTTTAAACAAAACAAGATATCTAAGACTTCGACTTGAATAACTGTTAGTATTTTATATAATTTCTCAAAACAACATTTTACTAGAGTTGTAGGAAAATTCTGCATTGATTGGTAGCCCTGACAAGGGCTATTTCAATTTTGATAATCGTACACTGGATCAAAACACGGATTTCTTGTGATGTGATTTTTTTTTTTTTTTTTTTTTTTTTTTTTTTTTTTTTTTTTTTTTTTTTTTTTTTTTTTTTTTTTTTTTTTTTTTTAACATTTTAGTGTTGATATTTTGTTGCAGAAATCGTGTAATTTGACTCTTTTTAAGCTCAAACTAGGATAATTTTACACATTTATTAATTTATTTTGCTGTTTACTGTTCAAAATCTTGAATTTTAATCGTAATAAGTATGTCCGAGAAAGTCCATAATGCCATCCAATGTCAGCTGCTGGGTTCCGCTAAATTCGTCTTGCGGCGGCGCGGCGGGAGTGTAGCTACAAGGAGAAAAAAAATTGGTTAAAAGAACTAAACTTCGGCTCATGTGGAACACCGAGGGGTTCGATTACAGAAACCAAAGTTTTCGGTTGTGAGTACCGATTCGGTTAGGACTACCGAAGGTTTCGGTAAGTGTGACTAATACTAGGACTCACATTTCGTTCCTACTGAACCACTTCGGTGCTCTTAACTGGATTGATTTCGGTATTCACAACTGAAAACTTCGTTTACTTGAACCAAACACCCTCGGTGTTCCATCTGAACCGAAAGTTTTTTTCTCCGTGTACGACTAAGGGGGATCTGAGCTGGTTGAGGCGTCCAATTATCAGATTCTAGCAGTGGCGGCTCGTGCAATCTGGCAACCGTGCACTTTTGCCATTTAAACGTATGCAAAAAGATCGATACTATGTGAGGCGCTACGCCTCACCAAATAATCGATTATTTTACACAGTTTTAAATGAAGGAAATCCATTGTTGCCACATTGCACGAGCCGCCGCTGGATTCTAGAAAGAAGACTACTGAGCAGTGATCTGATGGGCGGGAGTTAGGATGTACGACCTTGACAAGGCCGCCACAGAGTGATTAGTGTTAGTAGCCGGATCAGTTAATCACCAATCACGCAACAATCAAATAATCATCGTACTTGTTCTTGTGATCTGCTGTAAACGCGGTCATGTTGAACCTGCCGTCAAAATGGTATCCAAAGTAGAAAGATATACAGGGCTGAATATTATGCAGTGTTCAGCGTTGGTATCAGAAAATTACTTTCGTTCAATGATGTGCTTGAATTTCTGAGTGAATTTCCATCTTTTCCAGGGCGCACTCTGTTAGAGCTTGTTTGAGAAATGTAGGCAGACTCCGACAGGTAATCTTTGGCAAATTTTCATATGTCATTCCTTCAAATCAAAACCAAACTTGTCTATGACTTACATTTGTTAGTTTTTAATCGTTCTTTATTAAAAATCCAAAACTCAAATTCACTTTCATTTGTTTCTATCATGCAAAAAGAGAAATAACGATGGAAAAATTCCAAAGATTATTCGGTCACGGTCCACTTACACACGAGCCTTACGTTTGCATTATTTCACTTTAGAATCAATGCTCAATTTTGCTGCGGCAAAGATTCACAACAAGTCCATTCAAGGATGTGATCATCACGTTCTTATGCCATTTTTCAAAAATAGGTGACGCCTCAATGCTCTCACGTTGTTCCTGAAGAAAATTCAAATGAAAAGTATCCAACATTCCAGCAGTGACATCAGAAAGTAAATTTTTTCTTGCTTTTGAATTCCGGGGTGACTTTTACCCGTTCCGCCACGTCACTTTTGAAGCAATGATCTTATAGCCGTAAAGCAAAAGGTCGCAACAGACCAGAGCTGCCGTTTTGCGTATAATTAATCGTTTTTTTTTTTCAATTCACCGATGATTCCACCGGTTAAGAATTGATTATATAATTCAGTTCAATGTATCACTGTAATGCATGGAAATGCTCTCATCTGTAATCTTTTCTCAACCGATGGAGTCGTCGATGACTATAAAAGAACTTTCGGACATTTCAATTAATTAACAAAGTTCCCACCTATTGAGAAAAGATTACAGATCAGAGTATTTTTGTGCATTTCAGTTTTACACTGAACTGAACTGTGTAATCTTTTGTCAACCGGTGGAATCATCGGTGAAATGAGAAATGCGATTAGTTTTACGCAAAACGGCAGCTCTGGAACAGACTTACTCGAGTAGTTGACCAACACGCTTATACCATTTTTCAAAAATGAGCAACGCCTCGATGCACTCACGTTGTTACCGGCGTCTTCTTACCGAAGGAAAAAAGGAGAGGAAGAAGAAGAAGAAAGAAAGAAAAAAAAGAACTTGGCTCTCAATACACGGCGTGACTTTCAAGCAACGACTCTAAAAATATATCTCCTGATGGAGAGGGAGTTCGTCTGACTATAGAGTGTTGAGATTAAAAGAAAATTGAATGAAGGGCTGGGGATGCTTACTTAAACAGTGGCTAAGGTCGACGGCTGTGCCGATTCCCCGTGACATGGCCAGCTAGGGTTGCTGTGTTTGGGGGACAGGCGAGGGGAAGAGAGGGAGAGAGGGGAGAGAGGGAGAGAGGGGAGGGAGGGAGAGAGGGAGAGAGGAGAGGGAGAGAGAGAGAGGGGTGGGAGGTGGAGGCACGAGGTACGTGTTCGCGACACTTAATTGCATTTACTTCGACGGCGAGTTGTTCGCTTGACGAAGAGGCGCAATTTATGTGTGTATGTGTGTGTGAGAGAGAGAGACAGAGAGACGGAGAGAGAGAGAAAGATAGAGAGAGAGAGGGAGAGAGAGAGGGAGAGAGAAAGTGGGATAGAGAGGGAGAGAGAAAGAAAGATAGAGACAGACAGACAGAAAGAGAAGAGCGTGAGAGAGAGAGGGAGAGGGAGAGAGAAAGTGGGATAGAGAGAGAGAGAGAGAGAGTGAGAGAGAGAGAGAGAGAGAGAGAGAGAGAGAGAGAGAGAGAAAGTGGGATAGAGAGGGAGAGAGAAAAAGAGAGAGAGACAGGCAGACAGAAAGAGAAGAGCGTGAGAGAGAGAGAGAGAGAGAGAGAGAGGGAGAGAGAGAGAGAGGGAGAGAGAGGGAGTGAGAGAGAGGGAGAGAGAGAGAGAGAGAGAGAGAGTGAGAAGGGGGGAAAAAACAGGGGACGGAGAGAGATAGTGTCCCTCTGCATTTAACATTGCCAAAGGAAAAGGGAGGCAAATTTAATTATTAACTATCTGCGCGTTATCGCATTCCAAGTTCTTTAAGAGTGAAAGCTCATTCCGAGCAGGCACGCACGCACTCGCAGGAAAGAAAAATTGTAAAATAAAAAAACAAAAAAAAAAAGCCAGCTCTAAAGTTCAGGACCCTTTTAGGAGGACTGAGGAGTCAGCAGAGGCCGCGATGGCCCTTTCGCGCAACAGGAGTTTGACTTTCACGAACAGAGGAGCGCGGGCCGTAATTATATCAGTGACACCAGTTAAAATGAGCGAGAGGCGCAGTGTCTGGACTCTGGATGGATGGCCCTTCTCCTTTACGCTCTTAAACTTTCAGCATTAACGCATCTCGACATGCAGCCTTTTTCGTGTAAACTAATATAGGCCAGGCCTGCACTAGAGGAAGAGCCCAAAATATAATGGGCGTGCTCTTCCCACGACAGCCCAATCCAACCACAATGCTGATTTATTTTGAAGAGCGTGCCTATACCGTTCAAAAAGCCTTTATTACTGCGAGCTTACCTTCGTAGATGTCCAAGTTATTTTCTTGGTCAATTTGGCGCAATGTAACCTCAAACATTTTAACTACTATACCTGTGCCGCAGATAGTAACGAGTTCATCATATGAGTTTAGTCACTCTCGATGAAAGTCACAGTTCTTGTCCATTAAACTCCAGGCAAAAGGTCGAAATTTCGCGAAGTTCGATCTTTGCTGTAGGTTCAAATGGACAAAATCCAAAGCTGTCAAATTACACTCTACTTCATTTCTGTATACCTAAATATAGACATTGTGGAGAAGCCCAGCACTAATGGCTCATAAAACATAAAGTGAGCTCATTTGACGATCGGGAAATGTTCTTTTAGGTATTCCTATAAGTAAAGCTTCATTTTTTTCTTTTTTTCTGCAAAATGTTACGTTCTCACTTCTGTAAGGGTGAAACCTCGCGTTTTATCGTTCCCATTACGTATAGTAAATTTCGTCAGATAATTTTAATTTAAATGAGGAATGTTTCAGTACTATGGCGTTATTTTTGAAAAATTTAGACATTTTAAAAAATTACCTTTAACTATGGAGTCAACGGATGTACCAATTCCCCGTAACACGGCCAGCAATTGAGGGTCTTTCAACAGGACTTATTGTTAGTCCAACTCTCGACTTAAATCAATCTTTTGAGACAATGTCACTGTAGACATTACATACTTTGGACTAAACATTTTATAGGAAATCATATCGTTTGGACCAAACTTTATACCACACATTAAATTGTAAGTACGTAAAATAACATTGAACGTTTTGTAAAGCTTGAACATAAAATTTCACTACAATTACAATGCTTTAGACGATTTTTTCCACCTACCACAGACGTTTTTTCACAGCGGATTTTTTTTTTCTTTTTGGACTTTTCCTTGGACAAATCTTCAGGTTACTCACGATTCTTTGGGTGTTTATTCGAAAATTCCCTATTTCATATACAATCAGGTATATGATGATGAAGATGAGTCTGGCAACACCAAGTCGCTGCATGAACACAATAATACCTACCCCCAAAGAAACGTGAGAACACAAAGAGGAAGGACTCATAAATGTTGAAAATTCAAGTTCCACCGAAGCGCAGCATAGCCCTCTATGGATCATATTGCCGAAAACCATTCAATTTTTAGGGCGGCGCTGACACTACAATTTTGCTAAGAAGCTTTGAGATTGTTCTGACTTTTAAAGGAAGAGCGGTATAGTGGTGTGCTGCGCTGCTTTGATACAAGAGATACAGGCGCCTCGCAAATTAATGAAGATTACTCGGTATACAAAGTATCTCGCAAGAGGAAGTTGCATGCGAGGAGGGGGTGAGTGGTTAAAGTTTTCTGCATCGAGGGAAGGGATGAAAGCAAGTTTTTAGGGGGTGGTGCAGGGGGTGAGCAGAATGCACGGCGTTAAGCTCCGAGAGTTCGGTGATTATTGCGCCCGATTGCGGCGAGAGAGAGAAAGAGAGGAAGAGAGAGAGAGGGAGATTGAGAGAGAAAGAAAGAGAGAGATAGAGAGAAGGAGAGAGGGATTGAGAGAGAGAGGGGGGAGAGTGGGTGAGAGAGAAACAGAGAGAAATAGAGAGAGTGAGAGAGAGAGAGGGAGAGAGAGAGAGAGAGATAGGGGGGAGAGAGAAACAGAGAGAAAGAGAGAGAGAGGGAGATTGAGAGAGAAAGAAAGAGAGAGATAGAGAGAAGGAGAGAGGGATTGAGAGAGAGGGGGAGAGTGGGAGAGAGAAACAGTGAGAAAGAGGGTTAGAGAGGGAGTGGGAGAAAGAGAGAGAGAGAGAGAGAGAGAGAGAGAGAGAGAGAGAGAGAGAGAGAGAGAGAGAGAGAGAGAGAGAGAGAGAGAGAGAGAGAGAGAGAGAGAGAGAGAGAGAGAGAGAGAGAGAGAGAGAGAGAGAGAGAGAGAGAGAGAGAGAGAGAGAGAGAGATGAGGTTGTCGAGTTTCGTGTTTGCGGCCTCGGCTTGTGTACAGTATGATCTTATGCGCGCGCCGAGCTTTCTATGCCTTAAAATTGAGTCGTGCGCTGACAAAACTTTTATTTCGGAGTCTTATATACAATTGCATTGTAATAACTTGTACGACACGCGACCACAGATCAACCAGATGGGTAGCAATGTCAGGGTACGATAGGAAGTATGGTTTCATTAAAATATTTACAAGGGTAGTCTTTAACAAAGACACTACATATAACCCTTTCCATAAACCACGCCCTAGCATATTCGTTTCTGTGACGATATAGATGTACTATGACTTTCAAAAGAAAGTATCCTGACAGAAATTTTCATTCACCTTCCACGCCCAATTTTAAAAATTTGTGAGTAGGCCTGCGCGATGTTCGATGCATCGATCGAAGTTTTGATGTTTTCCTGACATCGAATGGATTCGATGCTTATGTTGATGTCTATCGATGACTCGAAACTCGTCATTTATCGATATTTTAACTAAAAACAGACCTAAGAGTCACATTTTCCTCTTAAACCATCCAAAAAGCATAAAAAAGTATCATGATTGAAAGTAATTTCTCATTTTTGACTTGAAAAAAATTGTTTCGATGCATCGATGAAATTCCGATATTTTTTGGACATCGAACTTCGATGCACAAAACTGGACATCGCACAGGCCTATTTGTGAGGTTTTATATTAAGCTGTTTCAGAGTTTAACATACATAGAATTACTACGTGAAAGTATATGCTTTGATAAATCTTCAACTCGTTGGAAAATAAGATCAATAGAGGACTTTCTTTTGAAGGCCACAGTACAGTCAGCGAATTAAATAGTGTCAGTCGGTTCCTTGGATTTCTGCTGGGGTAGGCAACGTGCATAACTTAAATGCATTGGGATAAGTATTGCAGGTTGCCTACCTGAACCAAAATATGAGGCGTCGGCTGACATTACATATTTAGTATACGTCAACTGTACTTCAGAAAATTCCAGTTTTCTATTCAAATTAATTGCGACTCCTAATACTTGTTAACGGTCAGGTAAAAAATTGATTCCTCGAGCGCCTTCAATCAATTGTGAATGCAAAATCAGCACCGTAGTGTAGGAATATTTAACTTACCACTGAACTTGAGTCAGCAAACATAGATTTGTCTTAGTAGCCTGCGAGGCTAAACAATGTTTGAACCTCACTCGGTTCTCCTCATAGATGCATGGTTGCATGGCGCATACTTATGAGGGGTTTAAACCAGTTCAAACCCCTCGTAAGTGAACACCATAGGCATCTACTGATGACTGCCGATGACAGCTCGTACAAGTGTCGAAAAGCA
Organism: Trialeurodes vaporariorum; assembly: GCA_011764245.1. NCBI lineage: Eukaryota > Metazoa > Arthropoda > Insecta > Hemiptera > Aleyrodidae > Trialeurodes > Trialeurodes vaporariorum. The sequence goes on along the minus strand of VMOF01000111.1, from coordinate 23,095,654 downwards.
CAAACATTATTTGGCCCCTGCTCATAAAAGGGATAATATATCCTATAGACGGACTACGGAGTGCATAGTAAGTTTTATGCGGCAACATTTTTACTTACTTGCATGTTCACAAAAATGCTGAACGCAGTCAATTCACTGATCTATATCATAGTCGATTTATCATTTTCTTCCATTGGGACCTCAAAAAAATATAGATTATTCGGAAGCTCCATTGAGCTTCAAAATAAAAATCTATTATCCTCAATAGACTCAGATCTGACTCGTATTATTCTCGTTTCCGCTTTATCCCTTTTATCCGTTTTTCCAACTTGTCTGAATCCTAGTATCTCCTATGATCAAAGCTGAATCGACAAAACCATGAACTTTTCTTTATGCGTAAGCAAAAAAAAAACACCATCCTATTTCAATAATGCAACTGCTACTGTTAAGCCTCGTCGTGATACGGCTAGGATTCGAGATTCTTAATTCCAATTTTCTTTTTAATCCTTTCGAAATGAGAGTGTTGTTTTTCTGTATTCCCGCACTTCAGCAGATTAAATATGGATAAAGGATTTAAATACTTCGAGCCAGCATTTCACCTTCAAATCCCAAGTCTCCGATCTTTTTCTGTCTCGCATGATCACGCGCATTGAATGCTGTTAATTCCTAACAATGATTCTTATTCACTGTATTTCGTTCATCGATAATTCGATTTTTTTTTTTTAATTTCATCCAAACAGCACACGGCAAGAGCAGCAAAATGCTAACATCTTGTATTCGCTGAACAGCAATTCAGTTTTCGGAGGAATCTACACTCGACCATGCTGGAGATTTGTTTTCTCTCTCTCTCTCTCAACACAGTCATGAAAGCCGTCCGCAGTCTTACCATTTTAGTGGGGTTTCTCGACGGAAGGGACCTCTCCCTTCTTTCCCTGAGGGACTCGTTAAACGTTTTGACCATCTAATTTATGAGTCTCACTTGCATTCTTTCACCGGATTTAAAGCAAAGTAACACCCATTGGCTTTTCAGCACAACCTCAATTCTGAGGGTAAATTGCTGAAGTAAAGGTCAAAGTTTCTTTGGGAGATATCCAACTTATTGAGGGTACAGTTTCTATCTCAATCAAAGACTTTGCGAAAAAGGGTGACGAGCTTCCTTATGCAGCGCGCGTTGGTTTACTTGGGATAAGTCGTTTGTTTAATCTTGAATAAGTTATTCATCCCCTCACAGTCAAAAGCGACAAATTTCATTAGAGCGCCGATGGACTCTTCAAATGAGCAAAAAAGTCGACAAATCCATTTCATCCTTTGTCCGCCGGATCGGAAATTTCAGAGTCAAGTGGACCTAGCTCGACTCAGAGTCAGGCGAGTCATATGGCTGGGTCAGGGACATAGTGATGTACACGTGAACAAAAGACTGGTAGAATTTACCATCAGCACAGCTGATTTTGTCGTCTGCTAGCAACTATGGTGGATTTCACCACAGTATGGTAAATGCAACGTACCTTGTGGTAAATTAAGGTAACATGATGGAACATCTTACCATAATCTAGCAAAATGTACCATACTTGCTGGCAGACTCCGAAATCAGTTGTATGCAGATGGTAAATTCTACCAGTCTTTTTTTTCCCGTGTAAGTATCCAAGTACAGTTGCAAAACTCTACAGGAAATAAGAAATAGCTACAGTGGCGAGGAAAGCGGACCTAGGAGCCGAAAGGAGGGTATACAACTCAATTAAAAATCAAAATTGTTTACGAAACTTTAAATTAAAGTCTTTGAAAGTGAAAGAGTTGTCAAAACTCAAAATATGTGCTACTCAATTATAGAAAGTACGTAAGATCTAAGTGCTAATACCAGGTTAGTCTAGTAGGCGATTTTATACCAACGTGCCCCTCGCTATGGTGGTATTGGTGGTCCTCCACACTCGTATCCGGCTGCGCATAACAACTTTTGGTTTCGCCATGTAAACCACAATGGGAGTGTGATTTCCAGCGCGGGGGTGAGATTTCTAGACCGGGAGCATGCTTGGAATGGAACGCGTTCGGCTGGCGTTCGCTCCACCACCTACTTACTTGCTACTAGACTGACCTGGTAGGTATTAATATAAACCTTGACTAAAATCACATCGAAATCTCTCTATAAAATGGCACGATTTAAGCCTCAGTTTTTCAAAATTTCTAGTGAAATGATTTCTAAATCCCTGTCCTTTTTTTCAAGGTGTGCCAACATCTCGCCCTTCCCCCATACCCAGAGTGCTTAGGTCTTTGTTTTTGTCGCCTCACTAATGCTGAGGTTTACGAATTGCTACTGTTTAGTATGTTCGACAGGCACGCCTGGCACGGGCTTATGCATATGGGATTGGGTGGATACCTACTAAGAATTTGTCTTTCTCTCTGTCCTTCCACATTTGAACGCGTGCGATTACAAAAGGACGAAGATAAGCAACGTCACGTGATGTTCCCCTTTGCTATCCATTTTCTATCACACTCGTATAAATGGAAGGAGAGAGGGAAATAAAAATGCCAGTTAACGCTCAGCTCATGGGTTTATGACGGAAATGTTTTATATCACGCACCGTCACGCGCGCTCAGTGTGGATCGAAAATATACTAAGATTATATGTTCAATGTAAGCAAGATAACTTAAAAATTTGTGAAACCATAAATGGCAGAGCTTGAAAACGAGTCAAATGACATGGTTTTTGCAAGTTATCATCAACATTAAAATGTATTTATTAAAACGAAAAACGACAACTTCTCATGTATGGAAAAATTGGCGTTTCGATCCACTCAAAGAGTAAACTAGAGTCCCAACAAAACGATAGGAGAGCGTGGCATAGTCGAATTATTATCGAATTTCACTATCGATTGTACGGCCTCTGATTGGCTGGCGAAAGCCTGGGCCATGTGAGATTGCTCTTGGGGAAATTTAACATGGGATTTTTGACTTTACTTCATTTAAAGTTATATTTTCAGAAAATTATTCTTTCTTACCCTAGGGAAATTCAAATTACATTTTTTGAGACTATTGCGAAGAGATTGATGGGTTATACATATCACTTCATCGAAAAAGTAACAGAAGGATATGAATTTGAAAGTAAAATTACGGGTAATTTTTTGCCGTGTTTCCCACTCTTCGCACAGGTCGGGCCGAGTGTGTGGTGTAGCAGTTGTTTTTTCCAGTTTTCTTGTTTTAGTGTAATGCAGATGGTTTGAAATGCATGTAAAATTCATTGATTGAAGGAAATACGCCGATTTCATGAAGAACCCCGAAGATTTAAACGCAAATGCGGGAAATAGTACGACGTTTCAGCGGCTCACAATCGGACGTTACGGCGGAAAAAAATCCTCATAATTTAACTTTTAATTTCATATTTTTCTGTTAAGTTTGTGATGAAGTGATACGTGTGACCCATCAATATCTTCGCTATACATCCTCAAAAAAATATAATTTGAATTTCCCGAAGGTAAGGAGCAATAGTTTTCTTGGACTTTGACTTTAAATGAGACAAAGTCGAAAACCCCATGTTAAATCTCCATAAGAGCGATCTCACAGGGCCCAGACTTATGCAAGCCAATCAGAAGCTGACTTTTCGATACCGACTACCTAACCTAACCTGCCATGCTCTCCTACCGTTTTGTTGGGACTCTTGTTTACTCTTCAGATCCACTGTGCGTCGTTTTTTTTGTTTGTTTGCTTTTTTTTTTTTTTTTTTTTTCGTTAAGGTTATTCAATTCCTAAGGAGCTCAAACTTTTATTTAAAAATGAGGAGTTTGATAATTTTTTTGGACAGTTAAGACTATTTCTTATTTACAAAGCCCTTTACAGTGTGGAGGAGTTGTGGGCTAATACTTAAAACTTAATTTAATTTTAAGAACCATCATTATTATTATGTACTTATCTGTTTAGTTTTTTTTTTTTATTCTTTTTCCTGACGTGTATTTCAAGCTAATGGCTCTTATGTACAAAAATTAAATAAATAAATAAATAAATAAATAAATAAAAATTAACTTGAAAATAAACCTTACTTAAAAACGAGACTTAAAAATGTTTGTTAAATAATATACTTTAGGAGCTGAGAAAGAGTAAGATTGAATAGTTTTCAAAAATTAAAGCAAAAAACCCACAATTTTTCATGCGTCCGGAGTTTCAAAGTTCCTTTAAAGTTTAAAGCAAAAAAATGACAACGTTCCATGTCAGGAAAAATCTGTCTTTCGATCCAGCGTGCGTCGTTCCCCCCCCCCTTTTTAGTTAATTCAAAGCTTGAATTTTAATTCATCGATAGGAAAAGCTTGCAACAGCGCGTTCAACGTGATCGGAAATGTAAAAGCTCGTCCCTCACTATCGGAAGTGCGTGGATGCAAAGACGTCGAGAGGCGACACGATACGAGACGAGCGATGGTAACTGGCTGAAGGAGCGGGGGTGGAGGGGGTGGTGGAGGGGGTTGCCTTAGAAAGGGGGAGGGGGTGTATTCTGAAGTAATTAAACTCATTTCGTCCATTTCTGCGATAAAATTTGTTGACTTTGTGAGGGCGTGAACTTGCTCATTGAGCTTCATCATCACCGCTATCACAACCGGATCCAGAGCGCGGGTGAATTTGACACGCGCTCTTCGGAGAAGGAGAAGCCTCCAACTTTCGCATCAAGTGTCGTGAAAAGAGACGGCAATGAATCATTGAATCGGCTGCATTATCGGCAGATTCAACTTTTGATACTTGATACTAAAGAGAAATGGCGAGAAAATACATTGAGAGCATAATGGGTCTGTTGCATACTTTTGCTACAACAAAATAGAACCTTGATTCTTATGCGAAATTCAGCGAAAATAACGATGCGCACATTAAAAACGTTTAAAATCCACTCATTAACTCAGGAAATCACTTCAATTTCAAACAGCCCGCGCTACACTGGACACTATTTGCACCAGCATATTACTACATAGACGGAACCACCGTGCATCTAACAACATCGTAACAACAAAATGATGGAATTCCATTCTAAATACATGAACTATTGGCTGCATTTGCTGTCTGATCCTTTCGGTTTATCAATGATTACAAAATAATATAAGAAATGTACGCATCTCGCAACGAAACATTCCATTGTTTGTAAGTTCTGTTCATGTTTATATAAACGAGATAGTTCCATCTATGTAGTTATAAGTCGGTGATATAGATCGAGTCTAGTGTAGCGCGGGTTGTTTGAAATGGAAGGTATTTTCTGAGTTAATGAGTGGGTTTTGAAAGTTTTTAATGTGCGCATCGTTATTTTCGCCGAATTTTACGTTATAAACAATGTGTCATATTGATGTAGCAAAATTATGCAACAGACCCATTGAGGACTTGGGCACTTGGGTGCGAGATGGGCACTTCTGCATTACAGTGTTTCATATTCTCCCCAGTTTATTTTATCTTAATTCCAAGGAATTCAATGAAAAAAATTAATTGTTAAAGCAACAATTCAAAATTTGCTGATTTTAACAAAAAGTGAAAGTTGCTAAATCAACCAGGGTTTTCTGTTAAGTTAACAATTTATTTGTTGAGTTTACAATAATAGTTGTTAAATCAACCACATAATGGTGTTCTTTTCACAAAATAGACATTGTCAATGTAGCAATTTTAAAATAGTTAAAAAAGTACAGAACTTAACTCAATTAGTTCATCTAACAATTCAGCTTGTTATAACAGCAAAATAAATTGCTGATTTTACTAATTTGTTATTCCAGCATAAATTTTTTTATTTTTACTATTTGTTTTGCTGGTTGGGCAAAGTTAGTTGTTAAGCTAACAAAATGGATTGCTGATTCAGCATTTGAGTTGTTAATTTAACAAAATTATAGGTTAATTTAGCAAATCATTTTGTTCTGTACTTTTTTAACTATTTATTTTTTTCAATGAAAGCAAATACGTGTATCTTGCTGAACATTTTACTGAGAATTAGTTACGATTTATGGGTGTTTTATTTAGTGCAATCTCCAGAAAAAATTAAGTCTTCATATATTCTTTTAAAAAAATAAAGTCGGAAACCTTCTCGCACCCAATAAGTCCTCAATTTCATTGCGATCCATCCAAAAGACGGTTTTGGTTCAATGAGGCGCACTATAGTCAAAAAGTAGTCAAAAAAGGCCGAAAATCAGAAAGTAAATTGCTCATCAATTTATCGCATTCATAAACTTTCAAGACTAACTATAAACACGGAGAACAATTTTAACAAGTGATTTAAACCTAGAAATGTCACCCGAAAGTTTAGAATTAAGCTCCAAAATGTCGAAAACTATAACTTTTGATGACCTTCTTTTCACTTATATTTGGTCACTTAAGGTGCACAATCTTAGTACCATGAGATGACACTTCCGCTGCTATGAAATATGAATTTCCCCGCTATCATCAGCTTCTTCACTGCTCCTAACCAATCAGGTTGCTCGAACTGAGGTTTGGAGCTGACGTTTCCATGAAAGCCGTAGACTTGTTAAATCCAATATTTTCTGGGACAAGCTATGATACGTCGCAAACAGAGAAGAGTTCGCACGAAAAATAGGAAGGGAGGCACTAGTGAAAAAGTTACATGAGCTCTGTTCCAATTTTCCAAGTGGACATGGAAATCACAGTGATTTTCACGTGAATTTACAAGGAAATTAATACGATTCACAAGGTAATCAATGCAATTTCCATGTTCACATGGAAATTTGGAACAGTCGAGTTCATGGAACTTTTTTACTAGGGGAGGGGGGTGCACGGCCTTCCCCTCAAAAGCCGAACAAATTTCAAATTCCATAGACGTGTCCCCCTTCTCAGAAACACTTTCTGAATCCGCCACTGGTCTCAATCAATTTACTTAGCAACTCACCAGCGGCTCATTAAATGCCCATCAGCAAATAGCATGCCACCTACTTTACGGTCACAAAAAATCAAACATCATTAAACCGTTTACAGCGCAACTCTACGACAAACCTATTTTCACTTCAACGGTTTATAATTACATTCGTGAATTTTGAGAAGGGGTTGAACTTACTTACTTACTTACTCACTTACTTATTGAGTAATCGCCCTCGTGCTAAAAAGCATGAAGCTAAAGGTCTTGATTCAAAATCAGAAGTGGCCAAGTCGAAGAGAACGCGAATATTGCGAATCGATGAACAAGAACAAAGCTGTCTGAGGATCAGCAGTTCTCGACCGGCGCACTTAGTCTGATTTCGTCAAAAAACGGCCAAAAATCAGAAAGTAAATTTCTCTTCAATTGAACATTTATAAACTTTCAAAACTAATTTAAATCACAGAGTGAACTGTTTTTACAAGTCATTCAAACCTAGAAAAGTCATCGGGAAGATATATGTTAAGCTCAAAAACGATGATTTTTATGATTTTTATTTTTACAAATTTTTGTCCAGTTTTTTTTTCCGATCTCAGATCACGGTGCGGTGCGCGGTGGCGGCAGTGGTGAATGAGTTGTCTATACTCGCGTCTCTCAAAAGCATCATTAATAATTTAGTCTGTGTCAAACTAATATTGACGGGACCCTCGACACGGAAATCCGAAAGGGCGCTCGCCGCTCGCTCGCTCCGGCACGGCTCGTTTCGGATCAAACAAGAAAAGTTGACAATTAGTTCGAGAGAGTTTGAAACTTTCGGATCAAACGCTTAAGCTCGAAAGTTGGAGCGGCCGTTTTCGTCAATTCAAAAGACACAAAAACTGTAATGAAACATGCCCTTTCCATTCCAAATTCTTTTTGTGTGCCTCAACGACGACGGACGTCCCCCTCACCCCCCCTCACCCCCTCGCCCCCACACCCCTCCCGACCTTTCTCATAGTTTACTTTCCTTTGTAATTACCTACAGTCGCTCTCGCTTTTCCTTCCCCGGTAAGGCTTTTGTTTACCATTCTGAAATTTTAAATTTCCTCTCTCCGTTTTATATGACGACTCGAATGTCTCAACTTCAATCTTCTCTAAAGTTTTTTTTTTTGTTTTTTTTTGTTTTTTTTTTTGTTTCTTTTTTCATTTTTGTTTTTTTGTTTTTTTTTCCAAGGGTTTGAGATATTTTCCCTGTATATTTGAGCCTCATAAAAAGGAATTTAATTTTTCTGAAACCGTTTCTTTTAAGGGTCTGAAAAATAGCGGAGAAACTTCTTATCCCATGTAATCTGTAATATAATATTCGCTGTTATGCTTTCATTTCTACGCCTCTTTCCCTATGGCACGCATATAAAGTTGATCTTAATTCAAACAACAACAAAAGTTTGAAATCTACGGATTTACGAAAACTTTTTCCGCAACTTTTACTATGTGCATGTTTTACGGCCTTTACAACGTGACTCGTGTAAAGCGACGGCGTATAAATTATATAATGTTTGATGGTACCTAACTAATTTCGTTGAAGTTACAAGCAATGAAGTTATATTATACGCTGAATATGGAACCATATATATCCTAATCTAGGATTACAAACAGTACAGCTGTCTAATTCTCTGCTTTGAGCAACCGAGCCCTGCACTTTTCCAGGTTACCCTTGTTGATGAACAGGGGTTCGAATTTAAATATTCGTGGCAGATTAGCCTTCAGTAATGATCATCAAAAACTGTGGATGAGGTTTTGGTAAAAATTTGTTCATACATTTCCCCAATATTAAATCATCAACTATAAGTAAATGTTTCGCTAGGAAATTGCCTTAGCTTCAGGGAAATCGTAGACAAAAGAGAATATACTCCTCAATAAAGAAAACTTCCTCGGGTTCCCATGGCTGAAGCGAATGTTCATTACTTCCCAACTTTTATTTCCTAGTCATTCTAAAACATCCCCCTTGATTCTACGTAAAGCAATGAATTCGATAGTGAAGTGACTGAAGAATGTTCATTACTTCCCAAATTTTATTTCCTAGTCATTCTAAAATATCCCCCTTGATTCTACGCAAAGCAATGAATTCGATAGTGAAGTGACACTAGGTACATTTTACATACATTTAAATGGAGGAAAAACATAGCCACCGCTGGGCTAAAAACAAAACAAAAACAAAACAACTTATTTTGGCAATTATGAATTTTGCCATTTAAATCTATGCAAAAGTATCGATTTGTTGAGAGTCCGATGAACGCATCCTGAAGATCGATTATTTTACATAGATTGAAATGGAGAGAATCCGTGGTTGCCATACATTGCACGAGCCGTGGTCGCTAGTTGTTAGAGCTCATTTCAGAAGTGTAGGCGCACCTAGATCGATAATCTTCGGCAAATTTTGAATGCTCATTCCTTCAAATCAAAACAAAACTTGCTTGCAAATTTACCTCTTTATTTCAAAGCATACCTTAATTAAAAGCCAACGCTCAAAATGCATTTTAATTCCTTTAATACCATGTAGTAATATGAGAAATAACGTTGGAAAATTACAATGATTATCCTGTCTAGATGCGCCTACACTTCTGAAACAACCTCTATAACTTTGGGGTGATAAAACCAACATTTCAAACCCGTCTGATTTTCTGATCTTCAAAGCTAACACGAATCTTTGAAGATCATATTACTCTGCTACGGCATCTATAAACCCTTTTAAGCGCTCCACTTTCGCTATGATCGATCAAACCCTGCCGTAGGCAAACAAGCGAAAGTTGAGAAAAGTTACCTAGTTCAGCTTGTAAAACAAAATAAGGCGCAGCATCAATGGAGCATGATTAAAATGTAAATTGGTTTAGGTAATTTGGTGAATGAACTGAACTTTTACTTGGTGGCACTTTGAAGGGACCACGCTGCGTTGCCAAATGAGTCTGTTGCAAACTTGTACTTCAGCAATTTTAAGCAAGGACTTTTTGGTAATTCGTTACGCTGCAAAAATAACGAGTTTATGAACACTTAAAGTTGCTATGACTCACTCTTATATTTAAGAACAGCGAACGAAAAGTATAATTTGTTCTGATGTCACCGTTGAATTCTATCTAGAATTCAGCTATGCAGCCTTTGCAGTTAAGGTGAATTCAAAGGCTTCTCTAGGCGAACAAATTGGATCAATTCAAAGTAGCTTCCAAGAGAACATATGGTGACTGAAGCGCATCATCCAATATCACACATAAAAAAAACACTTTGGTAGCGCTGACAAAACCTTTGGTAAAAATAACTCGGCAAAAGACTCTAGTAAAGCCAATAATCTTCGGTTCACCCGCAGCAAAATCTCTTTAGTTAGAAGTACGAAACCTTTGGTTAGCTCTACTGGTAGAGTCTTTTGTCGGGTCATTTTTCTACCAAATGATTCCATCAGCGCTACAAAAGGGGTTTTTCTATTTTTCTGTGCATATATAGTTTGGCGGCCCACAAAATGCTTTATAGCACACGATCAAACAGTTAGCCCAAACAAAGCAATCGTTGAGCCGAAATTCACCACGGACAACAGGTGACCAACTGTTGCGCGTTGAAGCCGAAGATATTCTATTGGTATGAAGTTATTTAAAGGATGTGTTTGACGGGCTGTCAAACACATCTTTTAAATAACTTCATCAAACAACAGTTCCGCCATCAACAACCCGAAAACAACCACTTCCATCGTGTTTATTTTTGAATTCTGAAAGTGTCGTTGCCTCACCTGCACGTTTTGATCAAACTGTTTGAGCGTACAAGGAGTCCTTAAACCTTTGTCGATCATCGATATTCTCTTGGATCATCATCAATCATAACACTGATGCATTTCCCGTCAAAATACACAACTCTTGAAAGGAGAGTCACCGGATGGAAGTTCTTTATAGAGAGTACCGATATTTACCTGCGGGCCCGATTTACCTACAGTCAGCATGGTATGAAATGATAATAAATAACTTTCAAATTACTTACAAAACGTAAAAGACAAAATAACCTACAAATAATCAAGCATGTCATTCAATAACCACTAGAAGCAAATTTCATTTAACTAGGTCACGTTTTGAAAATCAGTAGGTGACTGAAATTTTATTATACTCGGACCTAGGTCACTTAAAAAATGGCAGAGCCACGCAACGTATGTCATGTATACGGTACCGTAACAAAAAATTGACCGGGAACCGCTTAGTTGCGATTTTTGAGACCAAATACCTCTCGAGGTGGGTTAAATTACTTGAAAAGTCACCGGACGAGTGAGTAAAACCGGAGGGAAAATTTGAAAATTGAAGTGCTTTGTTTGTGATTGGTTCCCGTAAGTAACTGTGATTTCTAAACCCTGGTCAATTAACCCTTTACTGTCCAGGTTAATTCAAAAGAACGACACTCTTCCGTTCGTATAGGTAACTATTCGTACTCGGGGAAGTTGGAATTGCCTATACGGTTAATTGAAGGCGCTCGACGGAATATTATTCTGTAAGAATCTACTTCTAGAACAGCGTTGCCAGATCGAGGGTAAAAAGCCGTATCGTCCCCATTTAAATCAATGTAAAGCGTACGGCTTTTTCACCCCAATCTGGCAACACTGTTCTAGAATCACGTTCATTCGGAAGCACGATACTGGAACAATGTAAAGTACACTCGACGAGGAACACGAGTCTTCTCGGGCTTGGTCCATTGTGGGTTACGAAATGACCAGTAACCAGTGGTTATACTAAATAAAATTTGCTATAGGTGACCGAACTCTAACAGAACCCGGTCACTAAATAAAATTTGATTTTTTTTTTTTGTAGACCTGACAACACCGTGTGTGGGGCCGTGGGGCCACGCGCGCGTAAATATCGCGTCTTTGAAATGGAAATTTCGAAGAACCTTCCATGCCTGACTTTAAAATGCCGCATTAATTCGATCAACGGTTTACTTCCCAGGCTCGTACCTACTACGGAACGAACTTGTGATGCAGGCTTATCTTTTCCCGTTTTTTTCCCCCGGCTGGATTATATTCACTGAACGTGAGACGTGCAAGGTATTCGAGTCGAAGGGTGGCATTTATTGGGGCGAAAACGGTCGAAATTGTTATTGTTGGGCGAGAAAAATCGTCTCATTTGGACGCACGGCTGCCGTTTTGCGTATAATCAATGCTATTTTTCAATTCATCGATGATTTCACCGGTTAAGAAAAGATTACGCAGTTCAGTTCAGTGCATGACTGTAATAAACTAAAATACTCGCATCTGTAATCTTTTCTCAACCGGTAGAGTCGTCGATGACTTTAAAAAACTTGCGGAGATTTTAATTAATCAACGGAGTCTCCACCGATTAAGGAAAGATTACAGATCAGAGTATTTTCGTGCATTACAGTCATGCACTGAACTGAACTGTGTAATCTTTTCTCAACCGGTGGAATCATCGGTGAATAGAAAAATAGCATTGATTATACGCAACACGGCAGCCCTGTTTGGACGACCAGCTTAACTAAATTCTAATACCTAGACAAAACCAGGGACTTCATTTGATATAATATAGGGCTCTTGCAAACTTTTGCTGTAAGCAAATAAATAGTCCAATCTGATGTAAAGACTAGCGGAAATCACAAAAAGCACAATAAGAAAGTCTAAAATTCAGTAATAAACTCACATAACTGATATAACGGCAAGATGGTAATGGCGGTTCGATGCAGGCAGTGGCGTCGCGTGCCACCTGGCAACAATGCGACTCCTCCATTTAAACTCCTTAAATATATCGAATTTTCCTCGTGCACTGTGCACCCCCTGAATTCGACCTTTCACACGAGTTTAAATGGGTAGAATGCAGTGTTGCCAAATTGCACGCGACGCCACTGGATGCGGGTATCACGAGAGATTCCTGTCTGTTATGTCACTTTCTCTACGGAAACAAAGAGATATGTCTCAATTTAGATAGGAATCTCCCATGATACCTGCGTCTTTCCGCCACTAAGCCCGATTCTGAGAGTGAATTTTATGGGTTTTAAGTGTACTCATCGTCATTTTTACAGGTTTTTGTGCAAGAATCAACTCTTCAATCCCATGTAGCGAAAGATTGCAAAAGCCCCATTGAATTTTACTTGTGTTCTTTCAAGCACTAAATTGTAGTGAAAAGGATACTTTAAGGTACACCTATACATAGTATTCAATGGTGCAATAAAATCTGGGATACCTAACTGATGCTTGTTTTTCTAGCATGAATTTGCATTCGCAAATGTGGATCCAATCCCTTTGGGTAACAACCACGAGAGTGACCGAGATATAGAAAATTAGTTTGGATCCAATTATGATCATGACGTCATCACTAAAACGGCTCATTCGTCTCTCTCATTCTATTTGGCCATAGTAACGTGAGTATTAAAAAAAGATAGAAAGCGTAGCCATCACCAGTGGCGAGGCTTGCGATTTGGCAACGTTCCTTTCTCCCATTTAAATACATTAGAAAGGTCGAAATGCCTGGTCATCGCCGAGGACTGAAGCATTCGACTTTTTCGGTGAATTTAAATGGAGAAAATACGCATTGTTGCCAAATTTCACGCCTCGCCACGGGCCATCATTTAACTTTAGCTTCGATCTCTGTCATTTTCTAACGCACGCATTCAAATGAGAAGAGAGAGAGAGAGAGAGAGAGAGAGAGAGAGAGAGAGAGAGAGAGAGAGAGAGAGAGAGAGAGAGAGAGAGAGAGAGAGAGAGAGAGAGAGAGAGAGAGAGAGAGCGAGAGAAGGACTTACTGGATCCACTTTTGGAGTTGAGCCGATGCGTAGGCGATTTGATCAACAGGCTGAATATTATAATAGAAACGAGTAAACGAAATATAATTTGCGTGAAAAAGGCAGAAACACAATTTAAAAAAGACAAGGAAGTCACCTTGTAAGAGCGAGAGAGAAGACCAAATTTGACCTTGATGCGATTAGAAAAATAAGCAAAAAAAAAAAGTAATTTCCTTTCGGAACGCTCAGGGTGAAACGGAGCGTACTATGAAAGAAAATTAACAACCAAAATTGAAGCTTGAAGGAAGGAAAGGATGGAGCAGAGGGGTGAAGGGGTGGGAAGGGAAGGGAAGGGTGAGAGAGAGGGGAGGGGGAGGGGTGACGGGAACCAAAATGGAAGGTTGAAGAGCGGAACGAAAGGGGGGGAGAGGTGTAAGAGAGTAAAAAATACTGAAACTTACTTAATAAACATGTAAATTCCTGTGGGTTCCATCGCCCGGGAAATACCTTTCCACGAGGCCAACATACTGTATTTCTGTTTGGCAGTCAGGGGTAATCTAGGATCCGGCGGGGCTGGGGCGGGAGGAGCTTCGTTCAAATTATCGGCTCCTTCGCTGCCTCCGCGGTGAACGAACGCTAATTTCCCTAATTCGCAACCCATGGCTGCTCACGAATAAACAAACACACTAACAAACAGAAAACACGTGCACTCTCGTACAACAACAAAAACCGCACTCTCGGAGAACCCGCTCCGGCGTAATTTACAAAACAAACTCACTAACAAAGGAAACTTAATTCAAACGAAAAACCGAGGGAAAAAAACCGAAAGAAAATTCGAAATCGATTGAATCGCGTAAATCGATTGAGCGATCAATCGAATATGATAGGTCTCGATTTCAGACGGCAGACGACTGTTTCGACAGCAATTGGATCCATGATAGTGTATTGTTGCTCAGTTTGGCAGAAAAAAATTTCCGCTAGAGTGCGTTCCAATCGTTAAATATCGAGACCGCAACCCGGAGTAATAGCGATTCGACATTTCTATTTCCCCACCACACTGCTCAGTTTGCACGCAACGAAAGTTCACGCGCTTCGAACTGGTTGGCGGATCTTCATTCATAAAGTCATTCATAAAGTCATTCAGAAAAACCTCAAGCGGAGGTATCGATAGTTGAGTTCAACACCACGTCACTTTACGAGCAAAAATTTTATTTGATAGTATAAAAGCTGTCAATTGATCAAAAAATTGAATTTTTGAAAAACATCCACATTCTAGGAACATTCGACGAGTGAAACTTTTAAAATGGCTAGCTGCAATAGTGCTTTTTAAGTTGACGAATATTGACGGATTTTAAAATCACCAAAACAAAGCAACTTTAAAAAAATTTACCGTTGGGAAAAAGTATTGGCACCTTGTGTATAGTAAAATTTTAAAACCCATTAAATTTTTTTAATGGGGATTTAATTGCATGAATCGATAGTTCGATTCCCCTTGCTCATTTGAATTTTATTATTATGTCTTTCTATGTACTATTAATCAGATGCTTTAAAAGACAGTGATATCAATCTGTCAAAAATTAAAGTAAAAACTATTACTTTCAAAGAAGGAATTTATTTTTATATAGTGACTTCAGGATATTATATTTTCATATTTAATCCAAATTATTATCTTGAAGCCTGTAAAAATACAATAAACCACTTCTACGCAAACTGGAGGAAGTAGTGTACAGAGAGGTGTGACTCTGTTCAATCAAAAGATTGGGTAGGTAGAACCGAGTTTATTTAAAGAATTTTGAAGTAGGGCAAGATATATTTTCTTTTTCTTTTTTTTTAAGCTTAGTCTACTGATAATTTCAATCAATGCACTGTCACTCGAAAACAATTTTATTTTGAATGATGTATTACATTCAAAGACAAAAAAATCAGGGTTCCTTCTTTCTTAATTTGTTTACAACTCCGCAATCGGATACTTCACCGATGCTAATCAAATTATCAAAAGAAAAGATTACTGTTTGAACTGGATTTGGACTAATTCGAAGAAGCACTAGGACGATTTCTGATTACGACACGATTGCGACCAGATTCAGAGAAAAATCAAAAATCTTTGAGGAAAACTCTGCTATCAGATTAGTTCAGATCAAATTAATTTAAAAATTCAGTTTTAAAACGATTTGAACTGATTCGAAGAAGCACTGGGACGATTTCTGATTACGACACGATTGCGATCAGATTCAGAGTAGAGTAGAAATTTTTGTTGACAATTCTGCGATCAGATATAATTCAGCGGTCCTTCGTCAATACACCGAACGTGAAGATTCTGGTTTCAACAGGATTCGTTCCGATTCGAAGCGTCACTTATCATATTTTTATTTACGACACGATTATTATCAAATTCAGGGTATAGAATAGAAATACTTCCGATTTTTTTTTAAAACTGAGGAATTCTATCGACGAACATGGTGACGATTACAATCGTGGCGGAACGAGGAAGCGCAGCCACTCCTAAACTAATAAAACATCCTAACAACGCGACGCAGTTAACAACAAATCAGATAGGGAACGAATGAAACGTAAAATTCGCAGCTTTTTTACAACTAACTATACGCGTTCGAGATCAAATTGTGAGGAAAGCGAATCGCTGACGCTCGACTTACAGGAAAGTAAACAAGCAAGAGGGGGCGGAAGAGAGGAGAAGTGAAAAAAAAGGTGTGCTCGGGAGAGAGATGCGATATATCTCTCTCAAATTGACGAAAACTAACAGTGAGTGCGACGCGGTAGACATTCGCACTCGAGTGCTCCAATTCGGGGACTGAGTTGCTTTTGCCCGCGCTTTCTGCCGGGGTTCTCCCGTTTTTCCCTGCTTCGGGGATCGCGGGTTCGTGGGGGTTCGGATGGGAAATTCTCGGGGCATGCGTCTTAGCATCCCCCGTGAGCTGCACGATGTGATCCCGCTCCCTCCCTCCCTCTTTGCCATCCCGCGACCTCCCCTCTCTCGCTACCCTTCCTTCATGGTCGATAAAATATTACGTCTTGACAAGAATGAGCCTCGAACCTGTGTATTGTGCACCCGACGTATGGGGAGGTGCAATTCGAAAGTGTTTTGTTTTCCCTTTTTTCCTCTCAGTCACCCACCCCTCCTCTTGTACCATTCGCTTTCCAACCCCCTGTAGTCTTTCGCTCCCGTTATTTGTTTCCATCTCTCTCCCCCCTCTCTCTCTCTCTCTCCCCCGTCTCTCTCTCTCTCTCTCTCTCTCTCTCTCTCTCTCTCTCTCTCTCTCTCTCTCTCTCTCTCTCTCTCTCTCTCTCTCTCTCCCTCGCACTCGAGGAGATGCATGCGCTTGCACTCGTATTTGACTTGGATGAATGTGTATTCAGACAGCGTCGACTGGAAGGTAATTACGCCGCTTGTTTCACGCACAGCAAACCAAAGTTGCTGGGTTGCAAAAAAAAAAAAAAAAAAAAAAATGAAAAATAAAAGAAATCAAGACTATTTTTGCAGTCTCCTCATGGTATAAACTTTTTTCACCTGATCTATAACAACTCTGTAACGAACGAAGGGTGAGTTTTTTTTTTGTTTTTTTTTTTACTGTAGAGTGTAGGCATAGGTCGACGCTTTGTTTCAAAAAAGAGGTTTGAAATTGAAATCTCTCTCTCTCTCTCTCTCTCTCTCTCTCTCTCTCTCTCTCTCTCTCTCTCTCTCTCTCTCTTTCTGCCTTTCTCTCTATCTATCTCTCTCCCTCTCTCTCTCTCTCTTCCTCTCTCCCTCTTTCTCTCTCTAAAAAAAATGATATGATAAAAAAAATAAAAGTAATAAAAAAGCCATAGGATATCCGATTCCAACCCTACTCCCCTCAGTCCGGTGGCACAAGAGAGACAAATGTTTGAATTTGTTAATTCAACTCGTATGATTTGAGCTGGAACTACCAAAATGATAAAGATACCTAATACTTAGAGTTTTTAGACCAGTATAAGCGCTCAATGCGCGCAAATTAACTTCAAACTTTGAAACACGATCTGCCAACATAATCAAAACATAAAATGTCGCGCGTTATTATGACATGGTGTGAATTTTTTATGATAGAAACGTGTCTAATTTTGTTGGAAAGTTTGCAGTATAATTAATCTCTCAGCTCTCTTGGAACCAAAATAAATTATGAAAAATTACCAGAACACTGCTCACAAACGCTGTTTATAAAACTTTTTTTTTTTTTTTTTTTTTTTTTTTTTTTAATAAAAATATATCCATGGAACTGGAGCAAGAAGAAGCGGAAAGGATGTGGTCTACCCTTTCCCTATGGTCTGCAGTTGGCCGGAAAAAGAGGTTTGGGAAATTACTCTGTTTTTGAGGTTACCGCACGTTTACCTCAAGACTGACTTTACCCTCTCGTCAGCTTTATTACTCAGAAGTAAACATTCAGTCCACTCAGTCTCTCTCTTTCTCTCTCCCTCACACACACACAAATACACACACACACACACACTCGTACGCGCGCGCGTGTCTCAGATCTGCCTTTTTTCCATACCTGATTCTTCGTATACCCAGGGAATAAGTACTTTTCGCTGAGAAGCACCAACCACCTACTGCTATATCTATTTTGTCTCATTAACTCTTTCAGTTGTAATTAAGTGGATCATTCAACTCATGAACTCACAACGCGCTCACTCTAAATCAAGCTAATGGATATTAATAATTTTAAATTCTCTGGGAAATTTATATTCTCTGGGAATATTCCAGATTAAAAATTTGCTCATAAGCTAGTATTAAAGCTGCTTTCAATTTGTTTTTTCTCATAAAATCCTGCATGTTACAATAAAAGTTTTGAGATTATTGGCTGTATTGAATGGTCAAGAAAGAAGAACCGAATTATTCTCGCATCGTTTACCATTGTCCGCCAAGCATGCGCGCTCGCGCTCTATATTTTAAATTCTTTAAAAATGACCATTTCTCCTGATGTTATTGGTTTTTAAAGACAGGCGTGGACTGATACTTCCCCTTTATCAACATAATCAATGAAGAAAATACCAAACAAAAAAAGCACACGGTTATTTAGATGAATACTACGAAAAATAAAACTGGGCGGGAATATTTCTGACCGTTAAAAAACTAGTAGATAAACATTCTACTCCGCTAACTTCTTTTTGCCTATATCATCAATTGAAGGCGCATAACAAAGCATGTTCTTTTGAAATCAGTACTAATCAACGTTCTTCCAACTCCAATGCAATGAATTGAAACTGCATGTGTAAGCACCTAGCAAATTAAAGTTAACATATCTATGCAGGCTATTAGTACCCACAGAGAAAAGCCTATACGTGAGAGCGTAAAAGAAATCTGAGCTAATCATACACTGATTAAGAAATGCTGCTTTTTGCATCCTCTCTCTCTCTCTTCTTCCCACTCTCTTTCTCATTCCTCTCTCTCTCTCTCTCTCTCTCCCTCTCTCTCTCTCTTTGTGTGCATATCTCGTTTTCTTTATTTTTCTAGATTTTACATGTTGCTGTAATAATAATTAAGAGCCCTAAAAAAGATGATAATCTAAATGTGTAGCCGTACCCAGCAATTTATCTCTTCCTCTCCCTTTGCCCATTTGATCCCATGTATTAGAAAAGGACAGAAACGGGGGTGTTAAAGTCACGTGACAGCCCCTCTTTCCATCCTTTTCTAACACACGCGCGTTCAAATGAGCAAAGAGAGAGGGAGAAAATTTCGTGGCTACGACTATGTAACCATAGGTAAACCATAACCTTAACGCTGCGTTCTCTCCAACGAGCTAAAGCGGCGGTAGACAGGATTTTTGGGACGGTAGGTTGAGGCAGCCAGCCATTATGGACATCTCTTATGGACGTTTTCTCACAAGCTCGGTTTGTTCGCCTCACTTTTTTCAACCTTTAAATTTAAAAAAAAAAAAAAAAAAAAAATGTGACAAATACATTTCAAATTGGTTATGAAAGAAAGTGCACGTGTTTTAAAGTATGACTATCTTGACGCAGAACTCGATAAGGCTGTTTCTTCTGGAAGGATTTGCACAGCAAAGAAAATGGCTCATGACAGAAAAAAAGCAAAATTTTCTCACCTGGATAGTTGTATCAGAATTCTGTGTCCAGATATCCACTCTAAAACACTTGCAATTTCATTTAAAACCAGTTTCCACTAAATTAATAACAATTTTTGATTTAAGGTTAAAAAAAGTGAAGCAAACAAATTATTTTTACGCCTTAAAGACATAGTGTGTCCGGCTGTTATAAACGTAAAACCAGGTTTTCTCATCATAAGATACCTTTTTCTCACTCCTCTAGCGGGATTTCCCATGTATTTGACCCTCTAATTTCAAATTCGGCCTTAGTTTTTACTCAAAACTCATACTTTTCCCAGAATTTCGAATTTTTTGCTAAGAAGACGTAATTTCGAATTTACGTAAAATGTAGGCCAGTTTAATGAAAACTAATAGCATTTTTGAAATCAGCGTCTCAAAATACATAATATAGCGATGATAAAGTGAAATTGTAGGCGTAGAATTATTCTAAAACACTTAAAAATTAGTAAAATTAATACTGATGGATGATGAATGTCGCTGACACATTGTGTCGTTTTTGATGTTTACTTCAAACAAACCAGATCCAGATCGCCCAATAAGTCACATTTTGAGATAGGACTTATAACATGTATGGCCCCTCTATCGCTATATAGCTCGTTGGTTGGTTCTCTCTCCCTTCTCGTTCAAAAATCTCGCATCCACCCCCACATCGCCGGAAATCGTTTGCCTCGATGATAGGCGTATACTTATTGCAGTGAAACAAGCTTAACACACGTATGTATAAAGCACAGGTGGTGGTGATGTGAGAAAGGCTCTCATTATCCGCGAACACACACACGTTGCAGCAATAAAACAAAAAGGTGTTCAAAGGCGGGTGCATAAAAAGAAGATAAAAGTCAAAAGATTTTGGAAACCCATACGGAGGGGAGGGAGACTTTATGACTCGTTGAATTGTTTTTCATGTTTATTGTCACGATTTTACGACTTACACACTTCGGTTTCCCCGCGTTCAAATTGAGAATTAACGTCACTCACACGCGACTTTTAAGCGCTTTGAAGAAACACATAAAGGACAGGCGAGCTAACTCGCCTACCTTTCGTTTGGTATTAGAATCGAAATTTGAGGCCTATATATAAAAAAAAAAAAAAAAAAAAAAAAAAAAACTTTCACTGGGGTAAACGATTTCAGGCGTCAGGATCAAAGAGCTTTGTACTATTGCAAACGCGAAAGTTTTGACAGCCAAGAACTCACGCGGAGCTCAGGGGGTTTCTCTAATTACACGAGGATTCGCTCAGTGGCGGCTCGTGCAATCTGACAACCGTGCACTTTTGCCATTTAAACGTATGCAAAAAGATCGATACTAGGTGAGGCGCTGCGCCTCACCAAGTAATCGATTATTTTACACAGTTTTAAATGGAGGAAATCCATTGTTGCCAGATTGCACGAGCCGCCGCTGGATTCGCCAGCGCCTCTTATCTCGAATTCCTGGACTGCCAAAACATTTACGATTGATAGTCGAGAAAATTGCGATGAGCAAAACTCCATCTTGCGAATCTTCCAGTATTGACCGAGATAAATACATTTGCAAATGCTGCGTGAAGACGTGATATTTGTGAAAATTTTAAACCTGCGTTTCTTGTTCAAATTTGAACCTCGCATTAAGTATTTCGGCGCAAACCGAAGATCGAGGTCGATAGAGTTTTTTGTGTTCGATATATTGAAGGTCAAAATTCGATCTTGACCCTTTTTAAATTAGATAAAACTTTTACTGAAAACGTTGGAATTGAATTAACTAAATGCCCAAAAGACTCAAATCCACATATGCCAGAATTAATTGGAATTTTTCGGTGCTTTTCTCAAAAAAACACAATCTGAGAGCTGAAACCAAAAAAAAAAAATGAAAAACTAGAAATTGTTGGTCTAACGAAATGATACACGCTTTAACTCCGGAATTGGTTCTTGAATCAAATTGAATGAAAGTTGGTCCAAAAATAATACAGCAAGTGAGTCGTTATAATATATGGCCCACTGGAATATTATACCTCCACTAAAACGACCTGCTCCGCTTGTGTGAAAATTTTAAAGACTTTTTTTAATTCACCTACGTTTTCACCGGTTGACTATATATTACATATAGTTCGGTTCAGAGTATGACTTAATGCACGAAAATATACTCTAATCTATAATATTTTTTCAACCGTTGAACTGTAGAGTCGTCACTAACTTTAGTTGCGGATCATTTGATCAGTTCACAGTGATTCCGCCGATCGAGGAAAGATTACAGATGCGAGTATTTTCTTGCAGTACAGCTATAAACTGAACCGAAGAATAAGGACAGTCGATCGATTGATCGTTTGAAATAAAAACTATTTTTATTCGAAAATGAGACCCGTTGCGTCTCCGCTCGCTGTCGCATGTCGGGTCAGTGCAGGGTAGCGGACCCAAAGCGACCGGTAGTTAACTATTCCTGCATGACTGTACTGGTTTTGCATAACTTTGATTTTGAAGGCGCCTCCTAGATACGACGCGACGCTCCGCGGCCGCCTCTTTTCGACACCAATAACGACAATGCGTACTGTATATTGCGAACTATTGCGACAAAGACGCAATAGTTTGCGTTTTAATAAATAATGCATAGCGATACGCAGACATGTTAATATGTGCGATCGAAATTTCCTTACTTCCCTAGACCTGGGAAAAAATAATAAAAAAGCGAGTCGATTTACTGAAACACTATCTGCATCTTTCTCGATTAGACGAACAGCAATACTTGGAAAATTATTTTCTTGGAGTTTAGCCTCCTTTCCCTCTTAATCTTGGAGAGGGGCTCAAAAAATACAAAAATTACGTTTAGGAACAATTTTCAGCGAAAAAGAAAGACGACTCTTTTCACAATAAGCCTTTTAATCACAGCCATCGCCTCGTTTATTTTAAAAGTATTTTTTCAACGCACCGATGATTCCATCAGTTGACCCACAGATTACACAGTTTGGTTCAGTTTATGACTATGATGTAGGAAAATACTCTGATCTGTAGTTCTTTCTCGAACGGTGCGCGGAGTCTCCGTCTCTGACTTAAACGAATTGAAATTATTTTTCAAAAATTGAAACATTATTTTGACATTATTCAACCGAGAAATATTACAAATGCGAGAATTTTTTAGGGTTACAGTAATAAATTGATTTGAACCTAAGTTCATTATTTCGGTCAACCGGTGGAAACATCGGTGAACCGAAAAAAGTCACTAAACAAACCCTAGGTGGCACCTCTAAAACTCTTGACAGTTTTCTCTTCAGAGGTTTTTAGTTCCGTGGACCTTGCTGTGCTCGCGACACACACAGTGGCGTGTATAGTGCAGTTTGAAAACGTTGTAATGTGTCCATTTAAACCCATGAAAATTGTCGATCTATTGGGTGCTCGCTGAACAGTTTTGCAATCGACCTTTTACATGGATTTAAATGGACACATTATAACGTTGCCAAATTGCACGCTACGCCACTGGACACACATGATAACGGAACAAACTGAAAAATGTGAGAGATAAATGTTTGTGTGATGGTGTTGCATAGCTTGGTTATTGCAGGCGCCCGGATAGGTACTTCAACATGATTGAAGCGTGTTTAAGAATACTTTTAAATGATGTTTTTATGAGCTCTCGAACATACTGTGCACGTTTTTACGGCGCAGTCAATTGTACAAATCGCGCATTTATTAAGTGTCCGATAGTAATTTTCTAGTCTCATACATAAAAAGAGAGCAGATAAGATGGTTTGGTCGTAAAAAAATGACTGAGCCACTCTCACGGAAAATGAGAGCGGGTCATAAAAGTCCGCCGACAGCGCGGCTTTTCTCTGGAAACGTTAAAACTGGCGAATGGCGATGGTGAAGGCTTAGGGTACTTAAATATTAATTTGTGCACTGAAAATGTTACTATAAAAGTCCAAACCGGATTTGAGTGAGAGAATAAGTGGTAAAAGCGGACATGACGTTTGCGTGCCAAACAAAGCAGTTCTACGAAAATCAATGAGCATGTATATTGTATACGCGAGTTCTCAGAAAAAAGGACCCATGAAATTTAAATCAAGTCCATCTACTCAGCAAAATTAAATTGGGGTGCGTCATGAGTGAGTGGGGAAGGAGGTGGGTTGATTTTCTCTACCAGTAGGCCAGAGCCCCTTTTGAGGCATAACCAAAAGCGTCGTCGCACGTAATCTGACGTCATATTTTGTCCCTTTAAACCCCTGCAAAAGGTCGAGCAATCGGGAATGCGCGGTATAGTCTCTCGAATCGATATTTTACACTGGTTTAAATGGACGAAACGCAGCGTGCCAGATTGCACATGGCGCCACTGGGAATAACCATAGAGGGATTACCACTTACCAGACATCATAGGCGGACCGTATCAGGGGCTCGGAGGGCCCCCCACTTTTTTTGGGTGGAGGGGCTAAAAATCGGGAAAAAGTCATCACTTGAGACGTGAGAAGCAACAAAAATAAAATAAATAAAAATAAGTCATCATTTGTTAGCCCCCCCCCCCACTTTTTTTGGTCACGGTCCTCCTATGCCAGACATCATTATCATGGACTTCTAAAACTATCTACCAATAGACAGGACAAAGCGACGATATAGGGATGGGGAACCTGAGCGGAAGCGTGGGAAGAACTTGCATGTTACTCCTAGCTACGCAGCAACCTGCTTTACAGTAAGAACTAGAAATTTTGGAAAATCATTCTGAAGCTCATAACAAGCAGATTGAGGTTTGGGCCAGTTTCCCACATATGATTTATGGACAAAAAACTCTGCAGAGGCTCAAAGGCTCGATTTTATAGAGGGTGTTCTGTAAAGCTGTTTTCTTCATAAATTTGTCATCAGCTGCAGCTCACAAAATCAGGTTTGTTTGCTTCATTCAAGAGGTTAATTCTAGTTGATAAAACACTGGACTAGGTAGAAACTGACGGTTTTCTATAGCATTATTTATGTAATTAACATAGTTTTCACAAATTTCAACTCTAAGATTCTATTTTTCAATTGATTTGAGGTCCATATGGAAACACTGCATCACAAAAATGAGATGTTTTCAATTTGGATGCTCAGGCCTTTAAGTTTATGGGGGCAATGCATAAGGCCAATATTGGGGTAGAGGCCGTAGGAAGCGAAGGACGACTATTACCTAAGTTACTCCCAACTTTGCCGCAACCTGGTTTACATGCTAGAAATTGCAGAGATAGGCAAAGCCAAAACATTTCTTTAACGAAAAAACTGATTGATATTTACTGCCCTTTTTTGAATGCACAAACTGAGAGCGACGAGCGCCACATGCATACAGCAAAGATAGCATTAGGTGCTTGCACTATGCAACAGCACCTAAATACGACACATTCTGAAGGCATCATTTAGCACAACTTCTTTTCACTTATTTTTTTTTTCAAAAATTTTCATCAGCTTTTGTAATTTTACGGGGCTCAGAAGTCCTGCGCTTGCTTGCGATTTGGCCCCTATTTTAAAATTTTTAAGAATAAATTTTTTAAGGGTAGATAGGAGCAAGGAAGTATCCAGGAAACATTTCAGGGAGGGCAAAATCAATCAGAAATTCAATTTATGCCCATTTTATGTCACTTTCAGGAAGTTTACCGCCTTTACCTTCTTAATTTAGTGTTTTTTAAAGACTTGAAAGGGGGAGGGGGGGCAAGTGTCCCTTTTCAAAACCCCCTAAATATGCCCTTAGACAGGGGCTGTTTTGTATCAATAGATATTTTGCAATACCTTTACCTAATAAACCTAAAAATTTACATCCCTGGTAGATTTGGACACATTGTTTTCTGATTTCAACCTGTTCCCTAGCAAAAAATAAGCACATATATTGCATTGAATAAACAGTGTTCCTAGTGTTCAGTTGAACTAGATGAAAAAAGGACAGGTAAGATAACTGGGCTGTAATAAATTTTAAAGCAATTTGATGGAGAAAAACGCAATATTGACAGGATACATTGCTAAGAATTAAAGAGAAGGAGGAGTTGAATTGAATGATTGAAAAAATCAAAAGGATTTACAAAAAGAAAACAAAATGTATACGTTTATTACAAGATATTTACAACGTATGAGAGAGATGGTACAAAAATAAAATAACAAATGAGAACTAAACCTAACTACCTCTTCGAAGCTTCTTTTCGTTGCTTTGCCAATTCTTCTTTACCAAGGATAGTGAAGATTTTCTTCTTCATTACTTTTTGATTCTTCAGGTTCTTCAACTCTTCTGCTTCCTTCTTCTTCTTCAATGCTTGCATTCGAGCATGGGTTGCAATTTGTTGTTGCTTCCTCTTTTCTTTATAGTTGGTAGAAATCCTTCTCATTAGCTTCGCAATCTGAAACATAAATGCGAGAGGTGATAAATTTTGAAAAATCCATCAATAGACTGTTTTAATGACTAAATCACTGAAAGATGCTTGCCTGGTGTTTACATGAAAAAAGGTACGTTTTTGGTTTGTTTGGTACAGTTGGCGAATTAAATAATGGCAGTTAACTCCTTATATTTCGGTAAGGTAGGCCACCTGCAAAGTTTCAATTCATTGTGTCATGTATTGCAGGTTGCCTATCTGAACCAAAATCTAAGGAGTCAACTGATATTACTCAATTCTTTGACTGTACATGCACGCCATATTTTGACCTGAGGCAATAGAGACCACACACTAATTGATCATGCAGAGTCTAACTCTGTACATGCACGCCATATTTTGACCTGAGGTAATAGAGACCACACACTAATTGATCATGCAGAGTCTAACTCTGTACATGCACGCCATATTTTGACCTGAGGTAATAGAGATCACAAACTAATTGATCATGCAGAGTCTAACTCTGTACATGCACGCCATATTTTGACCTGAGGTAATAGAAATCACCCACTAATTGATCATGCAGAGTCTAACTTTTTTTCGGGGAACTCAACAAAATAACAAGAAGAGCAACTTCTATAATAATTCTATAGGGAATACAGACACAAGCTCTACGAAACCCGATTGGTTGTTGGTTTTGGCCTTTCATAGAGGTGAAAAAAAGTCAAATACAATGAAGGATCCACATAAAGGAAAAAGAAGAAAAGGAAAAAAAGAGGGGGAAAAAGAAGAAAAGGAACGTACAGAAATGGACCAGACGGCCGGCAAATCCACCAGTTCATCAGTGGTCCGCCGTCAAACTCAAATTTTGCGTTCGTTCACTCTGTCACTTTCACACACGTAAAGCGTTGTGTCTGTATCCCCTAAAGAACTATCCATTAAAAGACTCTAAACAGCTGAGGCAACTATTCTAGGACTATAGTTTCTTTCTAAATTTCTAGTTTTTAGGAGAATGAATCCTCCTTTCTTCAGTTTTGAGAAACTAAGTTCACGAGAGATGCTTCTTGAACACAAAAGTGAGAGCTCACTTACCTCGATTTCTTTTTCGTTTCGAATGACAGCCACACGCTGTTTCTTCAAATCGGTTTTACCAGTGTAGATATCCTTAGTTTTATCCTTATAAGGCAGGGCAGCTTTCAATTCTTTAGGAACTTTCAAAGGTTTGAAGAATTTAGGATTCCTCTTGATGTTTGTGTAAAGGCTATCGTATTGTGGTTCGCTCTTGATGTTCCTCTCTCTTTTCAATTCTCCGACTGTTTTCATTCCTTTCCAGGCATCCTTCACACTTGGCGGGAGCAATAAAGATGTGACAGGATTGTAGAACTTTTTGACTTCCACTTGGAACCACGTACGACAAAAAACTATGTCTATTGGACAAAAATTTGAAAAAAAAAAAACAAATTGACACACTGAAAAAATTTGCACGGTAAATTTTAGATATTGCAAGTAGCTAGCAATGAGTTTTGGTTGGTAAAATTGAGGAGGATAAAAAAAAGCAGAAAAGCGTATACAGAGAATAAAAATTCTACATTATCCCGATAATTGAAAATTCCATAACTAAAAAATCCTAATCCTAATCCTAATCCTAAAAAGTCTATATCTTATCCTGATAACTTCTGCAACTTTTCTTTTTCAGGGTCAATAGCCATCAAGACTTGAAACCACAGAATACTACAATAACTTGTGCTTGAACGATTGTTTTCAAGAGAAATGTCAATAGAGAATGAAATTAACAATATGTGTCTGAGCCCAGGTGACTCTCGAGCGCAGAGTCAGTCTGCTCTGGTCAGAAAAAACTGGAGGGGGAACAGTGATGTGCGCATGCGCGAAGAGACTGTTTCTGCTTATCAGGAGGGAGCTTCATGAGTGTCATGTCCAAAAGGTCATATATAATCACAAAGGCCAAAGGTCAAAGGTCAGTCTATATAATTAGCAAATAGTGTTATGTCCGACAGGCCAAACAGTAGGTCTATACTGCATTAAACACATGCATTCAATATGTAGTGTATTACATATTCTGGCAAGGAGTCTTTGTCCTCACTAGTACATAAGCCCCCCCCCCCCCCCCCCCCCCCCCCGAGACTAATGTTTCTTCACAGCCAATAAACTGCAAAGCTTTAGATATGCTCCAGCTACCATTCCATTTAATTTTTGAAAACTTTCTTTATCCAAGCTGTGGCCGGGAGCAAATAAGAACAATCGAACGATTTGTCAAAATATATTGATTGCACAATCATGAAAAGTGAACCAGAGGACAGATCTCATTGCAATGGGGCAGTTGCAAGGGTCTGAAATGTTGCGTTTTTTATAAAGAAAATAATAGTATTTGATAAGCTGAGAACAATGGTACCTTTGGTTTTTTCCTAAGTGTCCTGGTTTTGGGGATACACACATGTAAAGTTTGAAAAAATAGTGGGAGTAGTGACGTCACTACGCGGAATTCCCATTTAAAACAATGTATTTTGGGCCAAAATTGCATCTTCGGAACAATGGGAAATAATTAGAAACCAAAGGCATCTTTGTACTCAGCTCATCAAGTACTTTCATTTTCTTTATAAAAAACGCAACATTTCAGACCCTTGCAACTGTCCTATTGCTTCCCTTTTTCTACTTCATCACAAAACAAGGTTTGAGCACCATAAGCTAGATTGGTAAACTGCCATAAAGCAACGCTAAAACTTAAGTTCAACAGCAGTTTTACAGGAATAAAATCGCAGCATTTTGTGAATAAAACAATAGATACATGCGCCTTCTAGGCGTAAATTTTAGATGTTCTTTACTGACATGAAACTCAGTTTCCCATAGCTTAATAAGAGACCACATCAAGTCGAGGGTAAAATTGAACAAATGCATACAATGGTAGAAACATTTATTGTAAGTTTACTCACCACTCTTCATCACGGTGTCCTCAAACGTGGCTCGAACAGAACCCTCTGGTTTGGGTAGCGCCTTCTTTATCATACCCCTAACTCCAGATACGGTCCTAATTTTGGCACCTTCAAATTTGGCTGCTTCTAGAGTTGATGTAAACATCCCACTGATGAAAGCAGTCTTCTTGAAAATTTTTTGCGGCTCACCAGTTATTTTCAATTTCTTGGTTATTTTGGTTGTCTGATTAGTGTCGACGATAGATCCCGTTAAAGCAATTCGAAAACCAGGCTGGAAATTGAAATGAAAAATGGGGAGATTAGTGTTTTCTCCTTTATTTTTTTTTTTTTTTTTCTGTACAGTAAGTTCTTTCAGAAACAAATTTCTAATAAATTTGTCTTCCTAACAAACCAACCTCAGGGCAGCGTTGCCAGATTTTAGGGAAATATCAGTAGAATTTACATTGATCCTTATGGGAAATTTACTGGTATTTCCTTAAAATCTGGCAACGATGCCTCAGGGACAGATGTAAATAACATTTACAGTTGGGGACAAAAAGAATGTTAGACGCCTCCTTGAAGTAGGCCGCCCGCAGTGCTTATCTCAATGAATTTAAGCACTGCAGGTGGCCTACCTCAAAGAGTTATCAGACATTCCTTTTGTCCCTGACTGTACCACAGCTTTAGCTTCTTTGTTTGAATATAGAAATTAATAAATCTGAATGGGAAATAACATTGGTAAGGGCTACAGACTTCTTCCTTTGAAAATTATGTAGTTTCTAAATAGCTACTCTCTTTCTGTATTATAATTGATTATTGCAAATTATGTGTTCCTCGGCTTTAGCTCCTATGTACTAAGTAAATATTTAAATAAATAAATCTGAAAGAAGAATAAAACTAGAGAGAGAGAGCAACATATTTCTCTCTTTGTTCATTATTTTGTTAGTGGCTACTCTCTTTGGAAACTGAGGAAAACTTTTGTAAAAGGGCTAATAGAACAAAGGGTGTGCTTGTGCTCAACAATCCTGATTTCAAAACGTTGGTGCATGAGATTCTGATGAGGAAAACTGGGTTTTCTTAATTATCTAATAATCAGAGTGTACGTTTAATCATCAGATGATTGAGAAAAGCAGACATTTGATAATCTACACAATAACCCTTTTGAAATCAGAATTTTCAGCACAAGCACACCCTTCATTTAAACCACCCTTTTACCAAAGTACTTCTTATAGTAAATAGCAGTGTGAAAAATGATGAGTACAGCTGCTGTCGCCCTTTCGTAAAATATCCAAACAAATAAATCTGAATGAAGAATATATCTGATTAGTGATACATACTTGTCTGACTGCAACATTCTGAACTGCCAACAGACCAGTAGCGGCAGGCGTAATTGGACCCCAAAAGTGCATATGACAAACGACGTGTTCAGGCGTGTACTTCAACATTCGATACCTTAAATCATCCTCTAATTTCGAGTACACTGGTAATGTTTGGAAGCGTCTCCATCCCATTGACACGATCAATGGATCATTTGTTTTCATAATCTTGCCGTACCAACGATGTTTTTTAACACGAGCCTGGGGAGAAAAAGAAATTGATAAAATAATAAAAGTGTGGTCTTAAACAAAAAATGAGCCACACAGGTTTACCTCGAGACTTATTATGGCCGAATTTAAACATATTCCTTGACTTCTCCTCAAAGCTTCCTTGACTTGAAAAGAGCCATTCCTCG
This sequence comes from Trialeurodes vaporariorum, assembly GCA_011764245.1. NCBI lineage: Eukaryota > Metazoa > Arthropoda > Insecta > Hemiptera > Aleyrodidae > Trialeurodes > Trialeurodes vaporariorum. The sequence continues at coordinate 23,065,105 of VMOF01000111.1, read as the reverse complement.
ACTTCTCAAAGCTTCCTTGACTTGTAAAGTGCCATTTGAAAAACGAAGGATGATTAGAGGACGAGGATCAATCGAAGGAAGATTTGGGGGCAATGAGGTTAAATGGGAATGGTGTAAATAGGTAGGAATGAGAAACTGATGGAATACATTAATAAAAGGTTAAATTGATAGTCCCTGTACTGGACATCTCACTCCTGTTATGGTTGCAAGCTGTCACTCCTTCAAACTTTGTTGTTCACACAGCGGAATCAACAGTTGTTATGTGGAAATGGGGAGACATTGGCAAGGACTGCCTACCAGATTGATTTGGTATAAATAGATCTTGATCAAAATGAGGCATCAAACCCAACCTAGAGATGGCCGTCGGGAATATCCTCAACAGATTTTCAGAAATATTCCTAAACTAGGAATTTACTTGGTTTTTTCCAGGTTTTTTTTTAAATTATTATTTTCATTTGATCTTTCAACTGATTGTCAAATTCTGTCGAACTGCGCCATCTATCGGAACACAATACTAAATTGAAATTTTTATCAGCCAGAAAAAATTTATTCAATAAAAATTGAGGAGATTATTGCTACAGGAATATTCCTGGGATCAGTCCGGGAATTATTCCCACTGAGTGAATCCCAAGGGATAGTCCGACACTAGCCCATATCCACTTAGATAGAGTCACTTGCTGACTGCTGAAGTTTTTAGTTTGAATTTCAAACCTAGTTTGACAAAAAAAAAATCTCAAATTACCTTTACAAATCCAATGTTCTCTTCTCCGGCTTGCAAACCTCCGACAATGAGAGGATAGGTTGGGTCAAAATTAGCGACTAGCTCACAAGACATTTGTTTCAGCTCCATCCTAACATACAATCCCGCTCGGAAACCTTCCAGCTCTACCCGGACATCATCATCCAGTCCTTCGAACATCTTCTTGTTCAGATCAGCTTGCTTTGACGCTTCTTCTTTCAAATCATCGTAGTACGAGGAGCCTTCACCTGTTTTATCGTCATATTCTGCATCAAACTTTTCCTTCAGCTTACGTTTCTTTTCCATTAACTTTTCCTTCGTCATGGGTTCCGCATTTTCCCCTGATTCTTCTTCATCTTCATCATCAAGTTCCATCTTTTCAGGCACATACTTCTTGGTTTTATGCTTTTCAGCCTTCTGCTTTTCAGCCACATGTTTTTTAGCCTCACTAGCTGTGTGCTTTTCTCCTGTTTCTAAATCTTCAAAATCATCAAACATCTCTTCATCATCTTCATCAGACAAATCATCCAGTTTTAGAAGTTCAGAAGCATCTTCAGTGGCTTTCCATTTACCGGTGACAAAGCAATCTCTAATACAGTCTTGAATCTGAAACAAGAAGTGAAAAATGAATGAAAAAGCATGCCAATTAATAAAATAAACTGTAGGAAATAACCAACGAACATATTCTCTAATCAAAATTATTCTAGGGGGACCCCCGAGACCCAACTTCACTACTCTGAGGGAGACCCCCAGACCCCCCTTTCATGTGAGAAATAAACTTTAGTTTTCTCAGTTTTCTGAAAATTCCACTGAAACCACCGGGTGACTACCTGGTGCGCGTTAAGACTGAAAATATGGCCCATTATCACTACAGAACTTACCTCTTTGTCGCTCCAATCTTTCAACTGAGTAACAGGAAACTTAGAGCAGTCTTCTCCATTCATAGTATCTTTTTCATGCAATTTTGATTGTTGTTTATTCCTAACGATACGAAATAGACCACCAACTTCATTTTCGTCATCCTCTGAGTCACTAGCTTTCTGATCTTGTCCTGGAAAAATAAAAAGGTAGAATACAACTGTTCAATGCAATCTTCTGAATCTCAATGCAATCTTCTGATTTAAACAAAGGTAACAACACCAGTTCATTATGTTGATTTTGATGCCTTTCATTTTTCATTCCTGAATTTTATGTTGTTTTAAGTTAAAAGCCTGCAGAAATTTTTTGAAAAAAAAAAAAATAAAAAAAAAATTGCAGGAATTTCAGATCGACATTTCAAAGAGCTTGATTCAAAATGGGGGTTTTTCTCCCCCCCCCACCGATTTTCCTGAAACTTTGTATTTTGATAGTTCTTGATATAAGTAGTCTTTTTTTTCAAATAAAGTTTTTCCAAAAATTATTAGGGGGAGTTACAGTGTTGCAAAGTTGCACCTTTCAAAAATTCATAACTTTCGCATAAATCATCCGATTGAAACGCGATTTTCACCAAAAGATACGGATTGTAAAGCACTTTCATGGTATCTAAACGGAATTCAATTTCAATAATTTTTTACTTAGTTATTGTCATTTTTGTGATTATTAGGGCACTCAAAATCTACTGAAAGTGAAATAAAAAAAATGGTATTTTTTGATTTTGACCGGGTTGAAACATGTTAGTCCTCTTTAAATTCTGCATAAAATGAGCCCAAACAGAATGTGGGGCGATTTTTTGTTCCGGAGTTATGCATTTTTTAGTAAGCGAAAAACGAGTTTTTTAGGGTACCCATGAGCGTTCGTTAGAGAGGCTCAAGTCAAATAAATGGAAACTGTATTTTTTGATTTTGATCAAATTGAAATATGTTATTCCTACTGAAATTCTGCGTAAAATGAGCCCAAGCAGAATGTGGGGCAATTTTTCACTGCGGAGCTATGCGCGTTTTAGTAAGCGAAAGTTGAGTGGTTGAGGCTACCCGGGCTACCCACGTCTTTGAGCCTCTCCATAGAACGCTCGACTTTCGCTTACTAAAACGCGCATAGCTCTGCAACAAAAAATCGCCCCACATTCTGCTTGGGCTCATTTTACGCAGAATTTCAGTAGGAATAACATATTTCAATTCGATCAAAATCAAAAAATACTGTTTCCATTTATTTGACTTGATCCTCTCTATCGAACGCTCATGGGTACCCTAAAAAACTCGTTTTTCGCTTACTAAAAAATGCATAACTCCGGAACAAAAAATCGCCCCACATTCTGTTTGGGCTCATTTTAAGCAGAATTTAAAGAGAAATAACATATTTCAACCCGGTCAAAATCAAAAATACCATTTTTTTTTATTTCACTTTAAGTAGATTTTGAGTGCCCTAATAATCACAAAAATGACAATAACTAAGTAAAAAATTATTGAAATTGAATTCCGTTTAGATACCATGAAAGTGCTTTACAATCCGCATCTTTTGGTGAAAACCGCGTTTCAATCGGATGATTTACGCGAAAGTTATGAATTTTTGAAAGGTGCAACTTTGCAACACTGTAACTCCCCCCTAATAATTTTTGGAAAAACTTTATTTGAAAAAGAAGACTACTTATATCAAGAACTATCAAAATACAACGTTTCAGGAAAATCGGTGGGGGGGGGGGAGAAAAACCGCCATTTTGAATCAAGCTCTTTTTCAATTGGAAAAAAAAGTTGCTTCACAATGGCGGTCTATGGGAGCTCAATGCCCACCACTTTTATGAAAAAGGGCTCCAAAAAAGGGAGAGGCAAAAAAAAAAGTCCAAAAGTCCTTCAAGTCTTGAAGTTTTTCCAAGGCCCCAGTTTTGCTCCACTACTAACGGACCACCACTGTTACTTCAAGTTCAAAACTGACTCCTTTGAAATTATTGTTAGTAAACCTTAAACAGAGAGCTTAGACAAGCGAACATACCATAGACAAGTTTCCATAAATTTGCAGACGTATTTTGTCGCTCAACAAAAGCCTCCGCAGCTTTTATGGCTAAATTACTCTTCCAATTAACATCTGAATCTTTCGCTGCAAACAGACTAGTATCATCATCACTACCAGAATCCGAGTCATCATCACTTGAGTCACTACTTGACGCTCCATCCAACTTCTGATCCTTTTTTTCAGTTCTGCCATCTCCTACATCTTCTTCTATGTTTCCATCGCTATCATTTTCTGAGCTGTAATCACTGTCTACTTCAGCATCATCATCACTGAGATCATCATCACTATTATTCAATGTGTCTTCTTCATCTAGATCTTCGGCATTCGCTGAATCCATAAAATTATCACTATCATCTTCGTCACTATCATCGTTCAAAGCTGTGGAATTTCTATTCCTAGAGGTTTGAAGAATGTCTGAGTTCATATTCTGGCTGGAGCTCTGTTCATTTTCACTGAAGATTAAAAGAAAGTTAGAGAATCAATTACATTGAAACGTACGATAATTACAATTTTGCATAAGTGACATTAACACATGATTGGACCCATAGAAGACAAGCATTTGCAGAAAATTGAAGATTAGCATATTATTTGGCAGATTTAGCAAGTATTATGAAGTAATCTTAAACAAGCAAGATCAGTGACATTAAACTTCAGAGCAGCTGAGTGCTAACACGTTGACTGCCATTAGGTTTATCGGTGTAGTGCCCCGTTTTGTCGGCCTGTTAAGCCCGACGCGGCGCCGCGGGAACTCGCGGGTGTTGGGCCCATGAGTTAGACGCGGCAGTCAACGTGTTAACTGAGAAATTCCCGGTCTTTTACATTTATACTTCCCTTTTTTAATTTTTCTATTACACTTAGTACTTTGGGGTTCATGTAAATTTTGGGAAAGTTCACAAAAGTGAGGAAAACTGCAGAGGTCTTTCAAATTTGTTTGATCAACACAACAATTTGTGCCATTAGAGGACTAGAAGTACTTTCACACAAACACATTTTTTGGTCAGTCAAAACTTAAAATTGGAAAAATCTGCGGATTTTCTCAGTTTTTTAAGACTTTAATTTGATTACACAAGTCTCAGGTCTGTTCTAATACTGGCAATTCCATTTATAGTTAAATTATGACTTTTTCTTCCAGGCGACTGTTTTTATTTGGAAATTAGTTAATAGCTGAGTTTTTGATACTCTTGTATCGTCAAATTTTCAGAATTCTAGACAATAAATAACTTAAGGAAGAAAATGGAAAAAAAGAAAACTTACTCTCTAAATTCCGAGGCTATGATTGGTCGTGTATTGGAGAAGAGTTGTACTTCACTTTGCGCTATTTTCTCATCCAAGGTTGATTTTGAATCTACCATTGAACTAACTAGTTTCCTTTCTGGCTCTCCTTCTCTGGATTTCTATAAATAGATTGGAAAGAAGAAAAATTAATATTGCACTGACTTCTTGATAGGCATCCCTCCATGGCAACTTGTTTCTTATTTGGTGATGAAAGTAGAATACAATGGACTTTGTCATACGTCTAACGAACAGAAAACTCCAGACATTAAAATTTATCATCAATGATGCTATTGCTATTTATTATACTTTTTTTTGGCTCATAATCACTATTTTCGGGTCAAAAGATTACGGGTAAAAAGATCTGTCATGTGGCTATTGATGAGAACATCAATAGTGAGGCATTGAGACAACTTAGAATGGGCGAGTACTAGAGACCTGAAAAAAGCGTGATTTTGAAAGGGCAATAATCGGCGGTAAATTGGTGTTTTCAAAGGCATAAAAGCGGTACTTTCATTTTTGTCAAAAATCTCTATTTTATGGTGACAAATTAAGTTATGGGGTTATTGGTTCCTGAATCTACCGTTTAAACAACTGAAACAGTTGTTTTTGTGCTTTTTAAGTGAAATAACCTGACTTTATAGAGAAGTTACGACAGAAACCTGTGTTTGGTGGCTGACACGCGTGAAGTTGCGCTTCAGGAGTTTATGCCATCAATTTTAAAACGATTTTTTGTAAGTTTTGCAGCAAACATTTGCTCTGGCAGAGGAAAGACTCAGTGGCAAAACATTTTAAAACCGAGTCTTTCATGTTGAAACCAGATCAAATTTTTGCTGCAAAACTTACAAAAAATCGTTTTAAAATCGGTGGCATAAACTCCTGTAGTGAAACTGGGCAGCTCTATCATAAGCTGATTCTTTATTTTTTGGCATGATTTAACAATTATTTGTGTTAAAAAGCACTCATACACACAACTTTCAACTTCACATATTTTCTTCACGTCCTTAAAAAAACACGCGGTTCCACCTAAAATCGTTAAAGAAACACGAGTTTCTGAAAATCGGGGTAGCGAGCGCATCATCAGCTGATAAGTTTTCATTTCTCTTTGGCGAAACTACGGCGCGCCGCGCCGCGCCGCCGGGAGTGGCGGCGAAAAAACATCGCAGAAATTATGAATTTCGGATGCCTGCCGCGATTATTCATGATTTCATAACTCGGCTTTGATGGTGCCGAAATTCGCGATTTGAATCGCGAAATTCGCGCATTAGATCGCGAAATTCGCGCATTAGGGCGCGAAATTCGCGTTTTGACCCGAAATTCGCGTTTTGAGCCAAAAACCCCGAAAATCGCGTTTTGAATTTTTTTAGATTAGGATTCAGCAGGTTGCCAGCATCATGTAGGTACGGGTCTCGCTTCGATTGGACGACTTTTAAAAAAATCGCGCGATTCGCGGCCGCGATTTTTTCAGGTCTCTAGCGAGTACTCAAGGAAACTTTCTGGGACAGGAATTTCAGTTTAGAAATAAATAAGCTAATTTTTTTAATTAGAACACAATGGAACAATAAACTTTTTTATTGCAGATAACCAACACAGTTCGAGTGTCTCGTTGAAATGGAACAGAACATACTGACGTTGCTAATCAATGTGTAAAATAATCTCAAATCAGTCAGTTTTGCTTGAATTTTGAGTAATTGACCAGTTAACTATTTTGCAGCTTCCATTTCAGTTCCATTTCCAAGTTTCATTTCAAAAAACAAATTAAGAGAGTTGCTCTACAAAAAACATCATAGAAAACATAAACATAGCGCAATTCAAAAAAGTACCTGATCAAAAATGGAACTCAAGAATTTGGATGAAGCCCATTTTTTTTTAATCAGAGCTATGAACGAACCACACTAAACCAAGAGACTTGTTCCATCTTAATCCATTGTGTTTCATGCATAGAAAAGTTGGCCGACTGATGTTAACTTTCAAAGTCTTCAAAAACTCTGAAAAATAGTTCTAAATAAATATCCAATACATAAAATTACCTTGTAAGAATGACTTCCTGCTAATTCTACATAAACCGCATCTTTATCATAAACAATACCGCCGACACCAGAGAACGGAGCATAGATCAATCGCTCTTTTTCAACAAGACTGCGCTTTTTTAATTTATCAGGTAATGGGCAAGGGTCCGGGAGAAAACAAATATCAGCTAATTTTGAATCTCCACAGCCTTTAAATTTAACAAAGCAAAGAAAAGGAGTTATGACATAGAAAAATAGAGGAAAGATTAAAGAAACATTTAATATTGATTAACCGCTAAAAGTGTTTTATGACAACAACTTTTTTATGAGCAGGGGCGAAGCATGCAATTTGGAAAACAAGGGTTTCCTACATTTAAGTTCATGTAAAATAATCAATACTTGTAGAGGCACTTTGTCTGTCATCTGACGTACAAGCGTAAGTCGAATCCAACGTTTCAAAATTTCCAAACTAATTTTCAAATTTTCAACCGCGATCAATCATTCAATTACTTCAATTAATATTTTTGAAGGTTATAATATCTTTGTAACTCTTATCATACAGTAGAGCCGGTGCTGTGAGATCTTTTGCACAGTATCACATAAGCTTTAATTTGAAACCAAGAAATCAAAAATCCATCGGGAACCATTTCCAATGAAACCAATATCAGGTCCTTTTCTGAAATTTCAATTACATTTGTTCCAACATTATTCAAAAATAGAAAGAGATAATAAACGGATATGCACTTAAAAAATGACAGGAAAAAGTATGACTTACCAGGAATGTGAACTGTGCTATGCCTGTTCAAAGGAATTCCTCTGACAAATCCGTACAAGCTGACAGTCCGATCACATTTTGGATTTTGACGAATCTCCTCAGGAGGAGTTAAATCTTCCATTCTATCAGCTTTGAACAAAAATTAACAATCATTAGATCAGAGAGCTTACAAAGAAAGCAACAAATCAAAATTTAACTGGTGTCATGTTTACACGGATGTTTGAATCCAGATTGGAGGACTAAACTAGGGTTGTAAAAGTGGATATAAATGCTATGGATGAGGGAAGATTCAATTTGTGTTTACCGCTGATAGAGACAACCCTTAAAAGCCAAATTATGTAACAAGTTTAGCTCTTAAACACGAAGAGAAAAACGGGAGATAAAATCTTGGTTTAGCTGGTTCGACTCAAGGTTACAAAACTTCCATTTCAAAGCATGCACAAAAGAGCAAGATACTATGAACTTCAAAATTAAGTCCTCTCATGGAAACAGTCCTTCATGATGTTGTCCATTATTTTTCAAAGAATTTTAGAGTTTTTAAAGCATACTTTCAAGTGGCAATGCTGTTAGACTCTTAACTGCAAACGTGTTTAAAACTGATCGAGGAATAGAAGAGTGAAAATGTCAGAGACAAATAGAGAGCACTACGCTAAAATACATAGGGAAGATTTGAGGCACGCTGAATTTTTGGGGATTTAACAAAATAACAAGTAAAACAACAGTCAACACCTTTTGATGTTGCATGGTGTTAAACGGTGAAATTCGGGAGACAGGGGGGGGGGGCGGGGGGGGGGGGGGGGGGGGTAAGGTTTGGAAGTGTTGAGGAGGGTGCTCAACATTCAACAACACTGTTGTTTTGTTGAATCCACGAGAATTTGGCGTGCCTCTGCTGCAGCTGTTAGTGCTCCGCCTCTATTTGTCGCTGGAAAGTGTCTACCAGGATACTTTCTTTCAAAAATCATAGTCTCTGATGAAAACATAGATAAAAAGATGAAGCTAATACATACCTATCATATAAGGATGAGTTGTCTGCCAAACCAGGGGCCTAAATTTCATGACAGAGATGAACCTACACAAGTTTTTCGTTTCATTTCTAAGATACTCTCCTCGCAAAAGACCAGAGAGGTAAAACAGTTTAGCACCTTGGTACACTTCCGTCCAAAATCTATGTTTTAAATCTTTCTTGATTCTTCTTAAGGTTTTATTTTCCTTTAACATGTCTAAATGGGTGAGGACACCCATGACTTTAGGCATACCATGTACCTGAGGAAGAAAGCAGAGATTAGACCAACTAAAAATAATTAGATTAAGTAAGTATAAACAAAAAAAAAGGTTGCAGATTGTTGACAGATAGACCAAAAAAGGCTTGTAATTTAGAATCTGGTAATTTTATTTCTCACAAGGCTAATGTTTTCATGCATGGAACACATTGGAAAAATTAGAACGGATTGCTCTTGATTGAGTTCGATTCGTTCCGCGCTCCGATTAAAAACACGGATTTGATCCAAAATCTTACGTTCTAAGTATTTTGGTTTACTTTTTAAAACTGTAAAATTATTGATTTTGTGTCTTTTCACAGGAAGAATAGCAAGATAAATGGCTTTTACAGCATATTTTCATCGATCATGGAAAAATACACTTTTTTTGAATTTCAGGTTTGGACCTGTCGACAATTTTACCAAATGGACTAAAAAAAAAGGTAAAAAGTTGTTTAAAATTATTTGGATCGGTCCGATATTGCACATAACATACTGCATACCCTGTATTAGTTTATTTTTATCTCCACTTGTACACATTAAGTTAGGAAATTTTTGGCACTTACTTGACAAATGTTTAAAAATTCAAATATCTCCATTTCAAAACCAAACGAGGCATCAATGAGGAGTAAAACTAAGTCTGCAATTTTGGCTAAATCAATCATGCTATTTATATCATTGTTACATTCCATGAATGTGATCCTACGTTTCTTTCCTAAAAACAAAGATATATAACATTAGTGAGAGAGTTAGTGTAATGATCTCAAACAAGAAAACTTAAGAGGCTGAATATAAAAACAAGTCATTCTGTGTGGAACAGTAGCTTCTATTACGCTTTTCATATTCTTCAAATTTGAACCGGGAAGAATATCATGAATTTTTTCAATGATCATTTCAACAAATGACAGTCTCCAGATTTATTAATAGCACGACTGTGCACATTTTATGAAGAACAATTGCTGAATTCTCATAAGTGAATCGTTTGGTCGAAAAATTGTCCACAGTATTCTCAACACAAATCGGCGATTTGGCGGGCTGTTTGAATTGATATAAAAGAAATAACATTTGTTGGCATTTTAGGGGAGTTGTAACGCCCTTCGGGCGAATACGCGCGCTTCGCGCTGCGTTAACCTCCCGCACACTCCCAGTTTTTTTTTATAATCTAACTTGGGGTTGTCTGCACTCGGAAAAGGGTTTTCTTGGGGAAAGTGGCAGTTTTCTCCGTTTTTCTTTGGTGGACCACAATCGGAGTTCGTCGATATCACGTAAATAGAAACTCAAAATTGCACGGCCCTTCATCGAACTACACCATTAAAGCATTTTCGTGAATATTAAAAAAAAACAACAATCAATAAAGTGAGCGGAGCCGGGATCCGAACCAGCAACCTTCCAATCGGGGAGCGAGCACTGAACCACTAGGCAACAATTGACCGATGGAGGACGGGGGCCAAATTTATGTATATAAACTCAACTCGTGCAGGACGTACGTAGTTCAAACTTTTGCCGCTAGGTGCCACGCCGGTCGATGTGGACAATTTCTCGACCAAACGTAAAAATCAATTCTCATGGTTGGATAGGTTGAGACCAGCAGTTTCCAATCTTTTTCTGGCGGGGACCTCCAAAAGGCAGCGCAAATCTCAACTCGACCCCCCCTTTTATAAAAAAAAAAGGTCGCCGAAAAAACTCCGGCATCATTTAGTGCAATGAATATGCCTGTATCTGACTCATGAATTTGAACATTTTACAAATTATAATTTTTATTTAACTATTCAATGAAATTTCATTTTGTACGGCAAAAAAGAAAAAAATAATAATGACAAATATTGCCCACTTAAACTTTGAATACTTCCTTTAGGAATGATTTTACTTAATTTTTTCTATTGAAAAGAAGTCCGAGCATGAAAAACTAATGATTTTAAAAGTTTCAGCTGAACACGTTTGCCAAATTTCACTTCATCTACATTTTCGGAATTTTCCCTCCCCAATGGAGCCCATGGACCACAGTTGTGGAACCCCTGAGCTGCTATAGACTATGTATAAATTTAACTAAACAAATACATATTACATATTTATATTTTTTAAACATCATTGTTCAATTTCCGCTTTTTTGTATTATGTTATTTAAATTGAGTGTAGAAAAAGGTGAATTTAAAACCCACCAGGTGCTACACTTAATGAGGAATGACCCAAACCATAAGCGAAAAATGCTCAACAAGAATAAATAACAGGCATAGCAGAGAACCGTAGTTTTGGGGTATTGGTTTTACTCTGGTGGAGAAGTTGGAGGGATGGTTTTAGCCAGGTAAATTAAATTTTTAAACGAGTAAAATTACCTGCAACTACAGTAACTGGACCTTTAATTGAGGTCAAAGGCTGCTTGGTGAAGTTTTTTACTAAACATTGAATTAGGGTCGTTTTGCCAACTTTCGGTGGACCAACGATGACGACAAGAATTGGGGGAGGTTCCAAAGGTGTTCTATCGACTGAGGGTACATGTTGTTTCTTTGTTTGCACATCCTGCCCTCTGGAATCAAAAAAAGAAAATGTTAGAAATAAAAATAGCAGAAATGTTTTGAAAGAGTATCAAAGCTTCATGCGGAAGCAGATTTTGACTGATTTTAGGTCAGGTGAGGCGAAAGGTGCAATAGGAAAGGGGTTATTGGAGGAGGAGGGGAGAGGATTATTCAATGCTTATTTCTGTGCAGATAAGGCAGTTGCTTTGGGAGCGTTCTAAAATTCTCCAAAGTAATGCACCACAGCAGAAGTGATTATAGTATCCTGTGCTGTAGTATAACTATATTTATTGGAAACGATCGCTATTATTAGTCTTTTTTGCACTGGTGCATTACTCCGGAGAAAAATTGAACGCTCTCTTCATTTGCCTCAAGTGATGACCACCACTGACAGTGAAGAGTTCTGACTGACCTCTAATGAGTGGCAAAAATGTGCCGAAACCAGAGATCAACAAAAATGACCAACGGAATCGATGGCCTGCTTGTAGTTATAAAAATGTAATATTAATCAGTGGACCAATAAAACTGAACTAATGAATAAAAGTCTTAGTGAGAGGAGAGATCAATGGTTTGATCCTTTTTAAGGACTTCGATGAATTCGACTGTTCAGGGTCAATCCGCAGCAAATATGACACTTGTAACACTTTGGAAAAATATTTCTTTATTATCAATGGAAAATTTTAAATTTTTGAGGCCAAGAAATAATTGTGCTCCGTTAGTGGAATAATTTTGATCGAATGAAATTGTTTTTCTTAAAACCGTAAGATGATAATAGTATTACGGGTGTCAAATGTGCCAGGAAATGACCCTGAACGGTCGAATCACAAACTTTCGGCGGTCTTCAATTTTGTAGAAGCGAAGTATTAAAATTCTGGAGGCAATGAGCACTCTGCATCCCTGGATCAGTACCCTTGCCACAGAATAATACAACCAGAACGGAAACTCCGTCGGATTTTGGAGCAAATTTGTTTTGCGTCCGCCATGTTGGGATATAGGATGTTTACATCTGGATTCGCGCGTGAAAAAAAAAATATAGGACATGATCCGCGAAACTTTCATTCTGAAATGCCAATAGAACAAAAAAGGCCGGAAATTTAAGATTTCTTTCCAGAATTTCCAGAAATAAATGAGTTTCAACACAAATCACACACGTCCGCCATGTTGGGATATAGGACCACAGCGTTGCCACAGAATAATACAATCAGAACGGAAACTCTGTCGGATTTTGAAGCAAATTCATTTCGCGTCCGCCATGTTGGGATGTAGGATGTTTACATCTGGATTCGCGCGCGAAAAAAGAAAATAGGACATGATTCACGAAATTTTCATTCTGAAATGCCATTAGAATAAAAGTGAGGCCGGAAAATTAAGATTTCTTCCCAGAATTTACAGAAATGAATTAGTTTCAACACAAATCACACTCGTCCGCCACGTTGGGATATAGGACCACAGCGTTGCCTATTGGTGCCGTTAAATTCCAAACTTGCTTCCATTGGCTCTTATGGGAGTTTCCGTTCTGATTGTATTATTCTGTGCCCTTGCCTATTGGTACCTTTAAATTCCAAACTTGCTTCCATTGGCTCTTATGGGAGTTTCCGTTCTGACTGTATTATTCTGTGCCCTTGCCTGTTGAAAAACAAATTATTTACCTGCGGAATTTTCGTTCAGCTCGGAGGACAGAATTAATGGCAAAAGCTTTAGGGTTTTTTGGTTTTCCACCGACATCTTGCTGACTTTCTTTCTTTTTCTTCTTCTTCTCAGCTTTGCGACCTGAAAAAGAAAACAGATACAGCAATGGATAAAATGAAATATTGGGATATACTTAGAACATCAAAGATATATTACGAGATGCAACAAAAGCAGGCATTCACTCAATTCATCCTTCTCTGACAACATTCAGTGATGTAACAATGTAGGCATACCTTACTTAAAGGCAAAGCACAAAGCAAGTAACCCAGTAGTTCAGTTAACTTTTTTATGAGCAAAAACTTCCGCTGTGTTACATTCACAACCTACATGAGATTAACATGATTGGAGACCATGTTCAACCAAGCTCAAGACGTACAATGACAACTGACAAGGTAAGGCGGAATCCTACACACTGTGCGCTAAACACAGTCAGAGCTGGTTGCTTCCCCTGTGCCGCAGGGTCCTGTTCGTAAAGAATTTTATCAGCAAGCTACACTATTACGTCACATTTTGATAACTACACAGCCTCTTCCTCAAACCCCTTCATCAAACCCCTGTAGGCATGTAACTTGGGCCGTAAAGCTCAAAGATGGCAGGTGACAGCTCAGTTCGTTGACTCTGCAGTAGGCGAGTTTGAGATTCTGTACTCCGACTTCAGAGAGTAGAGACGCGAATATACCAGCAACGCAGGAAACTGGGCTAGCTGTCCATTGCTATCTTTCACAAGACAAGCTCTATGCTAGGTTCAGGCGATGGGAATTACCAGCAGTTTAATTGGTCCATGGAATCATGGTAAAGAATGAATTTCATTAAAAAAATAAGGAATGCATTGACTGAAAGTTTAGTAAACATAACCTAACAAAAATTTGAGAAAAGTATTTACCCGACTGCCTTTCACGATGACTTTTCTTCTTGTCGGTTTCAAGTTCTTCCGGCATTGTAGAGTGTTTTCAGGGATAAATGTGTAGAATCTTTAACACTATCAAAAACAATAAAATTCGAGAACCCAAGAAAAATCAAGCATGGTTTGTTGTATGATCATCACCCATGCTTTAAATTTGCAAACCAACGTGGTGTGGCTGTGTGAGAGTGTGAGTGTGTGCGTAGATTGCAGCGAGGCGCGGCGCACCTGCGGCGAAAAAATTGCATCCTTCGATTTATACTGTATTGCTGTACCGCCAAACATATCTGTCATGATTTTTGCATAAGTCGAAGGAGTGAAAAGTATAAATTCAGCTGTTCAGCGAGGAGCTTTCAAATTTCAAATCCACACGATGATCTCGATCCATTGAAAACGCGTGGATCCCTTTCTCTGGAGATAAATGTTCCCAATTCAAGTCGGATTAGCCAAAAAGATGTACTTTATCCAACTTATCTTATCAATTTCTGAATTTTCACTCGATTGGTGGAAAAGATCCACTCTTATCGGGGTTGTAAGAGAAGAAGTAATGAGCTCTGGCGAACTACGAAATCAAAAGTACTTGTAAATAAGACAAAGGCATTTGCTTCCTGCTGGGAAGTTTCTATCTAATTTATGACAATGCTCACTTGAGATTTCTTCGAAATCGATTCTGGAAGAATTCAAAGAAGAAAGAATACTTTTTGGGGGGCTATTATGGCTGTTGGCTACATTGACTAATCAATTGTGTGCGGTCAGCACAACGCTAACTAAAGAACTGTAAACAAGTGAAAATGAAACGTAAGCTGCGAGGCTGCAAGTGAAAAATGGAAATTTAAAACCTCCGCGCTGAAGTAATAGATCCGCGTATTTAAATTGTATGAGTCACTCTCAAGTTTTTCCGCCTAGTGATCAGTGCGAGCAAGATAATTCAAGTTTTATCAGTGTTGTGGTCAAATTGTGACGGTGGTGGTACCTCAGAATCTTATCCAATTAAAAGGCTGTTTTGCTGCCCTCCTCAACAGCTTGAGTTTTTGACAGTTAGTTCATTCTTATTACCACGAAGCGAAGGCAGTTTTTTCAATGGTTTTCTTTATTTAATATTATGAATATGAGTGATGTGAAGTGGAAATATATTTTTATTCCTGTTCTAACTTTTATCTTATATCTTAACGGTGAAACAAATGGTGATTCTCCAGATTATGTGGTCGACAGTGGCCTTTTTCAAAATCATGATATGAACAACAATGACAATCCATATACGTCAAACTTTCTCAAAAGGACTGCTCGAGACGTTGAAAATTCAAATATCACCACCAAGGTATCTTTATTTGTTTGAATGTCTCTCCTCGCCGGAAAATCGCTTCCTAAATTTATTTGATCTGTCCCCGTTTTGTATCTTTAAATTTTGAAGTACAATTTTGAAGAGGTTATGTTCAACTTATTGCACAATTTTGTCACTCCTCTCCAAATCATCATCTTTCTTTCTTTCTTTGAGCTCTTCATCTCCTGGTTTCCCCAGTAAATTTTGCTGGTCATGCTGAACTGATTTTCATCTCTGTCATCTAAACTACAAAACTTTCCTTAGCTCAATTTTTCTGGCGGCAATAATTAAGTCCGCAAAATTTCATAAGATGATTTTTGTTTACGCAGAACATCCATTATGCAGTAGGCAAGAACTGCTGTTCTGAATGGCTACACTTGTTCATTATGACTTGCCTGGAGCATCCCATATATTCCGTTTGAAACCTAAGATGCGTTTCTTTTCCCCTCCGCTTGAATCTATCTAGATTGGAGACAAATTTGATCCATTGGTCGATCCATCCAGCGAAGCATTTTTATCAATTCCCGATGGTGCTATGTAGATGGTAGAGGTTATGAAATTCGCCGTTTGTGGACACGGATGTAAATGATGAAGGCTTATCCGTCTATTCCCAGCGGTCTCCTGAGGCCGCTGGATTGATGGGCAGCGGATGGTATCCATCGGGCTCCATCGGAATTAAGAGAAATGGTTTGATGGACGGATCCCGCTAGATCGATGGGCATCAGAAAGGAAAGAAATGGGTCTCGATGCTGCTCTTGGTTAACCTCTGGAATGATTGCCTGTAGGTGTATTTGCATCACTGCCTATTACTGTGTACGTGCAGTGAACAAACTGAGACATCATCCCCCATCTTTTATGCATCAAGCTCTATGTAGGCTAATTTTTAATCGGATCACCATGGAACGATACATATTTTACTCAGAGTTAGCCAGGGCAGTTCAGGTGTTCCATTAAAACGGAATAGAACAGAATAACTCGTTTGACAGGTCAGTCTATCAATTGCAGTCACGAATGAAGTGTTGAAATATATAATGAGGTATACGCCATTAGATTGTGCAGTTGTTTCTTCATCTAAAAAATCACGGAAGACATCTACTGAAACAAAATTTTTAAGTTAAATTTCTCCTTAAATGAATGATTTTTTCCAGAAAAATATCACTTTAGTATGCACATTCAGTATCTTACTATAGTATAATCTGATAAGCCCTATATTTTTTCGAGTTTTGAGACTTTTTTTCAAAAAATGTTCAAAAATGTGTTTCCACACTCTACGGACGTTGCTATTTATGTTACAACGCTGTAACTTGGCATGATAATAGATTTTAATGTGATTAGGAGCCCGAAATTTTCAGAATTTTGATACCTTGATTTGTAATCGAGTTATTGCGAATTTGCGTACCGCGGCAATCGCAGCGGGATCGCAGAGCGTGTGGGAGATTGTGACCGAGTCGAAAAAGGTTCATTTTTGTGTGTGCCAAGAAGTGCCGTGACTAATTGCTGACATGACGTGGCGACGCGACGGGGGGTAAATGAGCCGAGAGATATGAGAGCCTCCTCCGCCAGCCCGATCAGCGCGCTGGACCCTTGAATCCAACCCCAACCCCTCAATCCCCCCACGCACCCCATCCTTTTGTGCTGTTTTCTCAACTTTATACCACTATCATAGTTTGCATGTTGATTTTTAACAATTTAGGCGCGAAGCACCTACGGGGGTTGGGCCGCGGAGCGGCGAGGGGGCGAAGCCCCCTAGTTGTAAATAATCAGAAAGAAGATGCACAATCTTTTCAACAACTGATGGCGCATACCTCATTATATATTTTAAAGCTTCAAATGTTTCACTGAATTGTAACCTCAAATCTGTCAATTTTGCTTGAATCTTGAGTTCCTGGACCTGCTGACATTTTTACGCCTCAAGCTTCATTTGAGAGATTATCAAATTCAAAGGGCTCTCCACAAATAATTTCACCATTAACATACAAGTGAAAAGCTTGAGTAAACAGAAACAGAATGCGAGAGTTTCGATAAATCCAGTATTTTTTTTAAAGAATGCTTAACAAACTATATAGAAGTGCTCTAGAACTCCTTGGAGTATTGAACCAGTGCAGAAAAGATTAAAAATAGCGATAATTTCCTACATATTTAATTATACTACAACTCAGGATACTGTTCTTTTCTGCACTAGTGCAATACTCCGAAGAATTCTAGAACGCTCCCTACTCAACCAATAGTATCCCGTTTCATCTTGTTCCTTGCTCCAAAAAATTGGTCTCATCTTTTTCGATAAACAAATCCAAGTGTTGGATAGTCAATGTAAGCGGAAACCATGACTTAGGTAATTATGTTTGAGTCCAAAGTCATAATTAAATTGTAAACGATCATGAAAGAGTTAGCATCCGGGTAATATTGTTTGAGTTCAAAGTCATAACTAACTTGTAAACATGCATTAAAGAGTTAACACACACTTTTATCAAAGTCCACCGCTTGGCAAGTTCAAACAAATCGGTACAAGTAGTTCCTTTGGATGTTTTTCTTTTATTCTGATGTTACCTAACTGAAAACTCTAGTCCCACCCATCAAAGTATTTAGTTACAGTTATCTGATGTTAATAGATCTTACTACCCCCTCTTTTTTTCTCCCTTAACTATGAAAATCATCTAACAGATAAATATTCTTTCTTCAGCATCCTCAATGGTTACTGATACGGAGGCATCAGTTAATAGATCTTACTACCCCCTCTTTTTTTCTCCCTTAACTATGAAAATCATCTAACGGATAAATATTCTTTCTTCAGCATCCTCAATGGTTACTGATACGGAGGCATCATCAAACCACGTAATCCATTGGGGGGGGGGGGGGGGATGGTCCATAGTAATGCATTATCTTTACTGCTAATCAACTATGGCTTTGAAGAGAAGGGAAGGGGAAGTCAGGTTTGCCCCTTTGCTTTCAACTTGTATTTGAAAGTTGAGCTGATTATTGCACTTCGGCCCAAAATACATTGTCTTTAAAACTAGGTGCTTTGCATTGTGATGTCACAACCCGCACGATTTTTCACAACTTTACCCAAGTATATCTCCGAAACAGTAATATCCAGGAAAAAACCAGAGGCACCCTTGGTCTCAGCTCTCTGATTACTTTCATTTTGACATTTCATTTAATTTTTTTTTTTTTTTACTTTCATTTATGAAAAACAGCATTTTTAGACCTATGCTCTTGTTCGATTCGGATGTCAGAACATTTTTTTTTTTTTTTATTATTATTATTATTTCTGCTGCAAGGCGGAAATAATAGCTTTGCCTTAAGTAACTACTTATCTTGAACACCATATTTCAGTTTTTACCTTCCATTTTTTTGTTTGCAGACGAGTGCTCTCAATGACAGCCATCAACAGTTGATGGTCCATTGGGCAGGAGAAGGCTCCGATGTCATGATATGTCTCGCCCGAAGTCTTTATTGTGATACTCAAAAAAGCTGCAATCCTGCATCAGCAGTTTACTTTTCCTACGATTATGGAGACTCTTTTGTCAATAAAACGGAGAGCTTCAAAATCAACAGACCTGAAGCTGTTTACGCTTCTGTAGATAAACTTTACAAGCACTCAAAATTTAATTCGCATGTAAGTTGAATTCCTGTTTTTTACTCTTTTATCTTTTTTTTATTTTATTTTTTTTTTTTGCCCCTCTGACTCTTTTGAGTAGTTATGAAAAAATACTTTGTTTTGCTGGTGAACCTTTTGACCTTTGACTAACCATTAAAACATCTTATCATTTAGATTTTTTCTTCTCTATGGCAAGAGAAAGGGAAATATCTCGTCAAGTATTGGAATTCGAGCACATTAGACTGTTTACATATACCTGCCATGTAATCCGTTTTGTATGTAGCAGTAGCCGCCCAGGCCAAGTCAGAAAACGCAACGACTGGTTTTAATGACTAGAATTTCTTTGATTTCTAATGGAATTGGAATGTTAGCATGTTAGATATATTTCTCAAAAAAACTACTCTTTAATTTTAAAAAAATTGTTAGAAATGAGGTCCAAAAATATTGTTTTAGTTTCTTGCTTTAAAGTTTTTATTATCTCTGCAATCATAAATTTTTCTGATTTTTGCTTTTTTGTTGCCACTTCTTTAGGTCTAATTGGCATCGTCATTTATTTTGTATTATTACTGTGCCTTTATATTTATTATTGTCTCATTGTAAAAGGTTTTCTACCATTTATTATATTAAATAAATAAAGGATTAACGTATTGAATTTTCATTTCTGTTGCAGACTGTTTTTACGGATTCCACCAATAAAATGATATTTACGACAACAGATTTTGGAAAAACCATTACTCAGCATTCTCTTTCATTTACCCCAAGTGACATCACCTTTCATCAAGATAAACCGTTGGTGTTCTTGTCGCATGATAAAAACGACCCTAAAAAGCAGGTAGGTGACTCCTTCTGTCAATGCTCGACAATCCTTCAAATCAATTATGCGACTGTCGATCAAGTTTATGTAATCAGGTGTTGCACTGTCAACAAAGCAAGTATTGGCTTTTTTCATGCCTTCGTTTATCTCCAGTCTGTATTTATGTCTGTTTAATTATTTGTCTTTGATTCGAACTCGTTTCTCCTCATCAGTCATAAGTGGAGAACATTTCTAGTACGTGCTTGTAACGAGCTGTGGAGGGGGGGGGGGGGCTGTAATAAATACAAATTAATGCTGAAATTTCAGGATTTTAGGCACTCTTTCTACTGCTCCTCTGAGTGTAAGTATTTGCTATCAGAGGAAACTGTTTTCCCTATCATTTTCTTGAAATGCTAAGGGAGGGGGGAAGAAGACAGAAAATTCCCCTACTTTTGTCTCTGTCAGTGCATGGTTTATTGCGCAGCATTAAAAACAATGCATGTTTATGTAGGTTTTATTGAATTGAGTTTGATTCCAAATAACTGTCAACTGAATTTGTCATTTTCTGTAGAAGCAGGACCAAAATAGGTTTTGTTACTGACCTATCCAGAACCATTGGTGCTTGTTTTTTCTTTAGAAAAATAATAATCGGATGCAGGAACTTTGGCTTGCATTTCCAATTCTTGTGCCTATTCTCTTCCTCCCCTGTTTTTGTCAGAATTTACATATTTTTTTTTTTTTTTTTTTTTTTTTTTTTTTTAAATAAATTTTACTCTTCCTCTCTGTCATAAAACTCACAACTTAAAACACCTGTCACCAAATCAATCTTTCCTTTGCCTCCCTCCTCTCCTCCCCCCCCTTCACATTTTTACTCGGAATAGTCAGGTAATAATTTTAGGAATAGAGCAAGAGTAGACAGTGTGGAAGCTAAGCGTTTCTTGACACAGTCGTGTTTATTTTGTGATAAAAATACTATTTACAGAGTGATTAAAAGCAGAGGTTTGAGAAGACACTCAAAAAGAGTTTATCAGAGATAACTCGACAATTACCACTGCATTCCTAGTACTAATTTATCGCACATTAGTTAGTCGTCAATAGAGGGCGTAGAAGTTTGCTGTCAGAATATTAGCATAAGCACCTTTTATGATCAACAGTTTATCTAAGATCTGATGTTCCTAAACAAAAGCATTCAAGACTTTACTTTAATGTTGCATCATTTAAATAAAAATGAAATATTGATGAATTGAAGAGGAAGAAACCGCTTTGAAGTTCCCCCTCTTCCCTTAAAGTTGATAAAATGTCATCTCTGTTATTTTTATTTTTATATCATTGTTTACTGTCCCCATTGAATTTTAATGCTGTTCCCCCTCCCACCTCATATGTGGTTTCAAAATGTTCTGCGAATCTTTCTGTAAACAATTTGCTGGAAATTTTGTCTGAACTATTCCGGAAAGGAAAGAAATCCATCAAAGTAAACATCTGTAGACCATCAAAGAAAGAGTTATTTTAGCAAAGCTCTAAAAATGTTTCCCAATTTCAACTGCTCACTCAGCAAACTAAGTATTCAAACTTATGCTGAAAAAAGATCGTTTTAAAGCTTCTTTTAGACCATCACCAAGCCTTGAATTGAATGGGATAAGATGTGTTTTATTGTGTGAGCACTTAGAGCTGCGAATAATGCACGATTCAATTGTGTTTGTAGGATTGTGTAAGTAACTTCTGTTTAAAATTTACCCACAGTCAGACCTATTTTTTTTTCTTTTTTTTTTCTTCAAAGCCTGATAAGATAATGAGAAAAATAGCAAGGAATAGACTGAGGGGGGGGGGGGTCTTGAAAAAAATACTCAGGAATGAGAAAAGAATTCCAAGTATCTTGCTGGATTGCCTTATCACTGCTGCTCTCCCACTCTCCCCCCCCCCCCCTTCCTTCCTCTTCAACTTCTTTGGTGCTAGGTAGTGAAGATGAGAAGGATGGGCTGTTTAGCGTGTGCACTTATATACCATTCTGGATTATCTTCCTTTCCTTTATGTGGAGGTCCTTTATTTGATTGACTTCTAGAAGGATAGCAGAGAATTGCTCTACTCCCCATCACAGTCATAGCCAGAAATTCGTCTTTCTCTCTGC
Organism: Trialeurodes vaporariorum; assembly: GCA_011764245.1. NCBI lineage: Eukaryota > Metazoa > Arthropoda > Insecta > Hemiptera > Aleyrodidae > Trialeurodes > Trialeurodes vaporariorum. Next base: position 23,043,189 of record VMOF01000111.1, on the reverse strand, counting down.
CCATTTAAACACTTGTTAGAAGAGGACAGATATAGGGGCTGAAGTCTTGACACACTTGATTGCCCCACTCTCCTCCCTTTTCTAACACATGTGTTTAAATGGGCAACAAGAAGGAGAGATATACATTACTGGCTACAGGTCTGCTCCCCAGCCTCTTTACCCCTATTTGTGAGGACCCTCATCTCATACAATCAGGGTCAATTATGGTGAATGTGTCTGAGTCAGATGTTTTTATCAATGTATCAGCCATGCATTCATATGGGTGCTGCTTATACACTATACAGTCATACATATTACACATCCTTCAATTCTGTATCAGTTCATTCATACTCGCTCATTGGTTCTTTCTTCTTCTTCTTTTTCTTCTATCAAACTATGATTCATGCTTTGCTATCCCTATCTTTCCACCAGGATTGATATCAGTGTACCTCCTATGTCAACCTTGAAAGATTGTCATGACTGTAACTGTGAAACTGCTGCGGGTCAGGAGGATATAATATCCTCTCACATGAGCACTGGCAAAAGAAAGCAAAAGAGGCAACCTCCCCCGCCCCCACAGGAATTCGGTCTTTAACAAATTACCGATTTTAGCGGCTATTTTCCCAGAATTGAACGGAAAGCAAGCAAATTTACGAAAATCAAAGGATTGCCCTTCCCCTTTAAATTTTCTTTTAAGGTTTTTGCGCCCCCCCCCCCTTGGAAAATCTGTCAACGCCTGTGCCTCTCCATGAAAAAGTCTATGGTGGATGGTGGAAATTTAATTTGACCCATCCGCCACTTTTGCAAGTTTTTTGAACAGCTCGATTAATTGCCTTACAAGTTACAAAAGATTTTAGTTGAAAATTATTCTTTTGATTTATAATTCCAATGGATTCAATTTGTGTTTTAGATTAAATGCATCTTCATTGTTCATACTTCTATTATTATTGTGTTGTAAAATTCTTAAATCCTTTTATTTGTTTGTTTTCAGCTGTGGATAACCGAAGATTTCGGAAAAACTTGGACAGTTGCCCAAGCGTATGTAAAAAGTTATTTCTGGTCTCCTTTCGAAAATGATAATTCAAACAAGAAGGAGCTCTTAGTTGAACGAATTGAACCCTCAGGAAAATCTAGCATAATTTCCATTCAAACTTTAAGTCTAAACTCAAGGCCGACGCGAGTTCTTCTTCATGAAGTCGAAAACTTCATAGTTAAAGGAGAGTTCTTGTTTGCCTTTCAGACAAAAAACACAGCTCAAAGTGGCGAAAAGGTTTGTGTGTCCTTTCTTTTTTACTATCATTAAATCATTCCCTAGAATAGAAGCTTGATAATTCTATTCATCACCTTTAATTATTATTCTTTTAGATAGAGGGAGGGATGAACTTACTGTATTTTTTGGTGCAAAAAGAACACACGTAGAACGAGCTAATATTCTGAACTATAAATCTATAATGAGGCTCTCGCTAATTTTTGGTATTTGTGTTTGAATAGTTATTTCTTGAGTAAAATCCAGTAAAATGACAATGAGCTTATTATTATTGTGTTCAGTGTTGTAAAATAATATTTAATAATTTAATTTTTTAATTTACTCTTTGTAAATTTTGCCGAATTTCACTCAAGAATTAACTATTTTTCATAAATTTGCATGTAGCAAAAGTTAGCAACAGCCCCACACTGAAAGCTACTCCTTTTCAAGTTAATAGTAATGGCCAGTTTAAAGGAAATCTATTTGCTCAACTCAATTTTTTTGTCTGAATAATCTTAAATATTTCTGGAAAGGTTGTACTCAAGAGTCAAGCTTTGTTTTCCGTCTCATTTTTCTTTTACAAGCACAACAAACTTAAAGTTTGTGTGGCTGGACTTTACTACTACCACTGCTAGAAAATTACAAAAATAAAAAGTAGTACCAAAACAAATAGAATTATTACATTTTCTAAAAAAATCCTTTTTTTTTTAATTTGCAGAACTTAGACCTGTTCATCGCTTATAAAAGTGCATATTTCATGCGATCCATCTTCAATTCTGAGCTTGATAATTTGGAATACCATATCGCTGATGTCTTTGAAGATCGTGTTTTTGTCGCTGTACGCCACTCAAGGACAGTGTCTCACTTGTATGTCTCGGATCGTTTTGATTCATCTACTGGCAAAGTCCAATTCTTTTTGTCGCTGGAAAGGATCCTTTGTTTCTTCCCAAATCAGCATGCTTCGTGGATCAATCCACTCCTGAGGTAAATTTTATTCAAGCTTAGTTTAAGTTATTAACTCTCTGATTGCCAAGGCCTTGGTATCATTTTGTTGGTGGTTCTCATCAGTATGGCGTCTGTAGCTTTCCAGTCTTGGCACTGCAAGGTCTTTGGTTATTATCGATGAGACTTCTGTGTGTTGTTGAACCACTCATCATTGTCTTTGCCGCTCGAGTTCAGACAATGTGTATCCAATAGTTTGCTGGTAAATGCAAAGTCCATTATGAAAGTAGATTCTAATGCTGTACGCAAAAGGTTAAATACAGCGTAAAATTTACCAAGGGTGCAGAATGTTCACAGACTTGCGATTCTAGGATCGCGTGTAAATCGTAAAGGCTCGACCATTTTTTTTTTTTTTAAAAAAAAAAAAAAAAAAAAAAAAGATTATGGTTGTGCTCCAGCTTTTCCGTTACAGACGGATTGCGAAGGTTCTTCTGCCAAAAAGTCATCAATTAAGGAAGTGCTTGTGCAAAAAGGTAGTCAATGTGAAAGCTTGGAGGTTTTGGATTACGGAAGCAATTACGTTGTGTGTGTAAATTGCGGAGGAAAAGACAATGGGGCAGTTTCAAGGGTCTGAAATGTTGTGTTCTTTATAAAGAAAATAATAGTACTTGATGAGCTGAGAACAAAGATGCCTTTGGTTTCTAATTAAGTCTCATTGTTCCGGAGATGAAATTTTGGCCTGAAATACATTGTTTTCAATGGGAATTCCGCACAGTGATGTCACCCTGCACACATATTTTTTATTACTTTACACGTGTGTATCTCCAAAACCGAGACACTCTGGGAAAAAAACAAAGGCACCATTATTCTCAGTTCATCAAGTACTATCATTTTCTTTCTAAAAAACACAAAATTTCAGATCCTAGCAACTGCTTCATTCTTCACCCCTGAAATTCTGATACTATCGCATTGAATCACCAGGTAAATTTTGTCAAATAAGTTAGTATCTTCTGAGGCACCAACACTCAAATATTTTTTGCATTTTTTAAGTCAACATTTAACATTTTGGACACTGAATGCGTGCATTGTTATTTTTACACCAGTCTATATGGAGGAAATGATCTTTGAAGCGTCATTGCAAAATTCTGCTGAGGAATCATTACTAGTAGGAATTTTGAGCCCATTAAAAGTTTATTGTATCTCTTCCATTTGTTTTTTATTCATTCTCTAATTTTTTCTCTTGTTTGATTCCATCAGAATCAGCCCTATTTCGGAAGAAGCATTTGCTGACCTGCATCGTGTGGAAGGAATGCGTGGTATTTATATTGCCTCACAGTCGCAGCACACTAACGAAACCAATACAATAATTGGAGTTGAACATCTTGTTACTTTAATAACCTTCAATTGGGGTAGTGATTGGAAAGCTCTGAGGCCTCCAACTGTCGATGATGAAGGCAACCCAATCATCTGTAGACAGGTACAAGAAAAAATAATTCTAATATCATAGTTTATTTATTTATTTATTTATTTATTTATTTATCTATATTTTTGTTTCTATTGGTTATAAAACTACAGCCAAAAATGTCCTAGAGCCATGTTTTATAACAATAAAAAAAGAAAAGTATAAAAAACAGGAAGTTCTTTAAATTGGCTCACAGAGAGCGCTTGCAGCGCTAACATCTGCACTTGGTGTGCAGCACAAAATGGGTTGATTTACAGTGCCGGTCACTATGGCCGGTGTGGAGCTCAACAAATCAATAAACAATTGTATAAATCTTGGTTTGGTTAGAAAATATACTGAATAAATATTACTTGATCCGCTCTTAAAAACATTGTTTGTTTAATATGTTGACTTCAATTTAATTTTGGTTCGTCTGGTACTTAATCTATCACATGGTTCATGGCGCCTCAAACACCCTTGAAATTTGATGGAGTCGTCAAACGTACTTGAAAATCCCTGAAAATGGTCGGCTTCAGCTCACCATTTTGTTGATAATTTTGTTTGTATGTCTGAGAAATGTTGTGTCGTTTTGGTTGCGAAGTTGCGAGGAAGAATGCAGGAGTCAGCAGGAACTTTTTTCTTTCCTTTATTTTCTGTCTACTGTTTTCCTCTGGTTAGCGCACCCTTAAGTGAGAATCACTATGTGTTCTTTTCTTCCTCTGAAAAATTGGTAGAAAAGAGACTATGTTTTTGCTCGCTGCAAGTCTTTGAAAGCCCGTGAAAATTCCTCGAAAATCTTGATTTTTTTTTAAAAAAATCTGCCATGAACCATGTATCAGTTGTTGGTTTATTAGTTTCTCCAAACTTTTTGGTCCTTATATTTTTCGTTTTCTTTTATTTATTTATATTTTTTATTTTCACACTTTGATTGTCTTTCCTACCCCTTCTTTTTTTATGCAGTCCAGTCGTTCTCTGTGAGATATCAGCATAACAAACCACGCGTTTGGGCGGCTGGACTTTACTATTACTACTACTACTACTATTTCTCTTTTCAACATTTCTAAACATTTCCTTTTTTCAGGCGGAAGGATGCTCGCTGCATTTGAGTCAAAAATTTGCTCAACTCTACCCCCTGACCCGGGGTGTTCCGATTTTATCCTCGAAATCAGCACCAGGAATAATTATGGCCACAGGTTCTATAGGCACCAGTCTTAAAAACAAACCAGGAATATTTCTAAGTAGAGATGCTGGACTTACGTGGAAACAGGTACTAATATATATATTTTACTTTTGAATGTCTGAAAAACGTCTGTGGGCTATCATTTGTCGTAACGAGCCATCAATAAAGCAAGTTTTATTGAACCAATTGAATCTTATTGATTGATCATTTACTTGGTCAGCCCATTGCTATACCTATTTTTTTTTAACAGGTCCATCATTAACTGCAGTTATCAATTGATCATTTACGTTCTTGGAAATGGTTATAACGTTTGTTACTCAAAGCTAGCTGTACATTTCCCTCATTTATCAATCGAGAATCCTTTTTAAAGTCATGAACGAAAACATCAATTGCAAGTCTCGATTCACATGTTATTATAAAAAAAAAGAGAGTCGTTCATTGATCAATATCAATTTTAACAACTAGCTTAAAGATAAAGTAAATGATTGGCCTGTAGGGCTTATATAAATGGAGGAGTTACATTTATAACAGCAAAATAATATTTCTATTAATTGTTATAAAGTCCTGACTCTATTTCTAACCATCAGTATTCATGTATTTTACATTCTTATCCAATTTTTTTCCATTAGCCGACATTTTTAGGAATCTGCAAAGAAAAATAACTTTTTTAAGTGTGCCATAGACTATGGTAGAAAGGATGGCAGAGTTTGAAGTGCCTCTGTGTTGAAAGCTTTTCTGTGCAATATAAGCAACTTGTTGTCACGTCACTAGTTGCATATTACTGCTTATAATGATTTTGCTAATTTTTTGTTTTTACGGTTTTCTTTTTATTATTCCAGATTTTCAAAGGAATCTATTTCTACAATATTGGTGACCATGGAGGTATTCTTGTTGCGGTACAATATTTCAAAACTCACGGAGAAACAAGAGAAATTTGGTATTCAACTGACGAAGGAGAAAACTGGCAACGCCATGAATTTTCTAAGGAAGACCTGAAAATGTACGGACTAATGACTGAGCCAGGCGGAAATACCACTGTATTTACCATGTTTGGCTCTGTTTTAAACAAGCACAAGTGGCTAATTGTCAAAGTTGACTTGAGGCATGCTTTCAGTAAGTTTTTGCTTTATTCATTTAGTCCACTTCTATCGGCTCTTTGCTGGCTTTGTTCTCAGAAAGTAATCTTAAGTATCTTTAATTTTCATAGAATTAATTTGAGCTGTGTCTGAAGTTACTTTAACCCTCATCAGACCCCGAGTTTTGGGGGGGGGGGGGGTTCTTAGCTCTTGTGGGCCTATCCAGGAAAAGGACTTACAAAAAAGTCCGCAGTTTATGAAAAACACTTTTAAAAATTGAACTGTCTGTCGGCTAAAAATGTACCTTGCATATAGATTTATAAGATCACGCTTTTTCCGTTTTATTTTAGTATTGAGAAAACTGTCAAAAATGCATGTTTCTGTGTTGTCAGTGATCTCCAGGAATGGTCCAAATCTTTGCCTGTGTTTCTTTACATTGATGTTCCTGCAAACATTTTTTTTGTTTGTTTTAAAATTTGAGGGTATATACTTTGAACAGTAACAAAATTGATTGATTCGTTTGCCGCGAGAATGACACGTGTGTGTGCCAATTTTCCGGCCTTGTCCATATTTTTTAGAGAATCCAACGTACAAAGTTGTTTTTAAAGACAGAGGAATTTTTGCAACTGCTCATTGAAATTTTTTTGAGGCTAAACTCAGATCAAATGCAGTCAGCTTTTGATTGCAGTTCTCATTCAGAAAGAAGTATCAGTGGAAACGATGGGAAATTTTGAATCTCAGTCAGTAAAAAATAATATTTCTTAATCTGAAACCTTTTTCATTTTGATTTCTTTTTAGCATCTATCTGTGACAAAGATGATTACAAAATGTGGTCTCCAAGCAGCAAAACAGGAGAACATATGCCTTGTATTATGGGGCGTAAGGAAACCTATGAGAGACGCATTCCAAGAACAAATTGTTACAATGGAATAGACTACGATAGACCCAAGAAAATAGAAATATGTGAATGTGATATTGAAGATTATCAGTGGTAAGTAATGAGTACCCAATTTTTCAAAATTGTTAACAGTGTCAACAGTGAAATACCAGTTAGGTTTCGAAGCTGTGAATTTCGGTTTTCGATTTGGTTCAGCCGGTTTAATTTCGGTCCAATGAACTGATTTAAAGACCTTTGTTACAATGTCTCAAAAATATGACAAAGGCACCAAAAAAAAAAATCTGCTCACTGAAGGCGGAAAGTATAAATGCGATGCATCAGACAATGGAAGCTTGAACCATAATGGAGCTGATCGAACCAATACTGAAATTAAAAACAAATTGGTTTTTCCTTTGATCATTATGGTTTTCAGTTCTAAATCGGTCCAAGGAGTCTCCTAGCTTTTGGTTTTTAGTTCAAACAAAATCCCTGCTTAAACCAGTTTTCGATCCTTAATACTGTTGGTATCAACCTTTTAACATTATTTTTAGAACATCTCAAATAAAAGTGGAACTAACGATTTCATGACCCTTCAAAATGTAGCTCAGTCTTTTCTGAAATTGATAACTGGTTCTAAGAGATTTTGTTTATTTTTCAGTGATATTGGTTTCGTGAGGAATGAAAATAGTCATCAGTGTATTCGTGATAAGTCCAACTCATTGATCGATCCTTACCAAGTTCCAGCATCTTGCAAGCCTGGACAGTTCTACGATCGCACGAAAGGATACATACATATACCGCAAGATGAGTGCAAAGGCGGATTCGAAAGACATTACCTTCCGGATGTTATACCTTGTCCGTATCAAGAGACCAAAGAATTTCTGTTACTTGCTCAAAAAGAAAAAATTGTCAGATTTGATCTCTCAAATCCCAATAAAGTGGAACCGCAGCTCTTGCCCATAAAGGACTTAATTAATGTTGTTGCCATTGAATTTGACTTGAAGAACAACTGTCTTTTCTGGGCTGATATTGTCAAAGATGTCATTGGAGTAAGTATATCTAACTTTCTTTTTCTTCCAGATCAGATTATGAGTCTAAAATCGATTTTCATATTTTAAGAAGAAAGGAAAAAAATTCCTCTTTCCTTAAAATTGATTTCTTAAAATTGAAAAAGTATTAAAGTAAAGTGCCTTAAGCGTATTTGCACTGTCAATATTTAAACACAAGTTTTCTCTTGATTTTATCTGTCTGAAAGTTTTGAAAGATCATAAACTTGCTGTCATTTTTAAAATTGAAATGAACCAGAGTTTTAAAAACAATTCTTCCAAACCAGGCACCAACTAAGTAACAATTTAACCTATCTAAACTTTAGATCTCAATATTTTCGATTAGTCCATTGGTGAAAAAATAAAATACCAGTCAATTTCAATCATGAGTTTGATAGGGGCTGAGTTTCTTGTCTTACTTATGTTGCTTTCTTTCCAAGCAAGTTTTCAAGGAAGTTTTGTCTCTGATACTGGGGTATTTAGAAAACAAAGAAAAAAAGTGAAGAAACTTCCGGTCATCCGAACTAATATTGACACAAATATTAAAGTGTTTTCTTATTCATAATTAATAGCTTTCCTGGCAAGGCTATCGATTTTGTCTTTTAACAAAATTTCTGTTTATCAGAACAAATATTTGGGCTTGTATTATACCACATAATTACTTTATTATTATTAATCACCAATTTGATTGGTTTACTTACCTGGTGGCACTGTCCTGATGTGGTCTCTTTTGAAGTTGAGCTGCAACTGTCTCTGACAGAGGGGATTCCAAAAAAAAAATGAGTGGACTGAAAACTTGTCGCCTTAAAGAGGACTCTTGAATACTAGGGTCCCGCTTAGTCAGGTTCAATTTCACTGACCTCATTTGCTAATCCTTTTGTTACTTTAATGTAATCCTTTTTTTCATTTGCAGCGTCAATGTTTCGGGGATGGAAAGCAAGCTCCAGAAATAATTGTCGAAAGCAATCTATCATCTGTCGAAGGCATGTCTTTTGACTGGATCTCAAGCTTGCTTTACTTTGTTGATGGAAACAGAGCCAGTATTCAAGTTGTGCGGACGGATATTTCTCACAGCGGACGCATGCGTAAAACCGTGATTGGTCCAAACAAGCTGAAGAAACCTAGAGGAGTGGTTGTTCACCCACGCGCTGGATATCTCTATTGGACTGACTGGGCTCAAGGTGACCCTAGCGTAAGTCGTTCCAACTTAGACGGTAGCAACATTCTGAAACTCTTCACCAAACCAACGGTGGAATGGCCTAATGGTATCACAATTGATCACATAGCAGAGAGAGTGTACTGGGTTGATGCACGCGAAGATTACATCGCTTCTTGTGATCTCCACGGTCGTCATTTCAGGAAGATAATCTCAAGTGATGATCGTGTGTCTCATCCATTTGCTGTGAGCGTATTCAAAGATCTAATGTATTGGGATGATTGGAAAATGAGTGGTATTTACAAAGCCGACAAAGATCATGGCTATGGTATTCAAAGTATTGCCACTAATTTAACCGGTCTCATGGATATGAAATTGTTTGCCCACGGTATTCAAGAAGGCGTGAACAAGTGCACCAACCAAACCGTTTGCTCTCATCTATGCTTTGGGCTTCCAGAAGGTTTCGTTTGTGAATGTCCTGATAACATGATCAGAGTTGATAACAAATGTTTGTGCCCCGGTAAAGTTGAACCGTTCAAAAATGGTACATGTCCCTCGAGTGGGAACTCGTGCGCCTCTGATCATTTTGCTTGTGACAATGGTCTTTGTGTACCGTATTTATGGAAGTGTGACGGTGAAGATGATTGTGGAGATAACTCAGACGAAAAGAAATGCACCACGTTTACGTGTGCTCCAAATATGTTTCAATGTGTTTCCGATGGTAAGTGCATACCTTCGTATTGGAAGTGCGATTTTGATCATGATTGTGATGATGGCTCAGACGAAAATAATTGCTCATACTCTCCATGCACTGCGGTTCAGTTCAAGTGTAATAGTGGCCGCTGTCTATCCAAAAAATGGGTTTGCGATGGTGAAGATGATTGCCATGATGGCTCTGATGAAGCGAATTGTCGGAACGAAACCATCACTACCTGTAAACCTGGCGAAATCAAATGCAAGGACAACTTGGAATGTATACCATCAATGTATAAGTGCGATGGAGAAGTTGACTGTCGCGATAAATCAGACGAAGAAAATTGTCAGAATCCAAGCAAATGTGAAGATTGGCAATTCCAGTGTAAAAACAATCATTGCATTTTCAAATCATGGGTGTGCGACGGTGACAACGATTGCGGCGACAAAGAGCAATCGGATGAAATCAATTGCGAAGTGACTCAAGCGCCGAAATTGCCGCCTCAGCCTTTTGTACCGTCCAACTCTTGCTACGATTGGATGTTCCAATGCAAAAATAAGAAATGCATCCCATTCTGGTGGCAGTGCGATTTAGTCAATGATTGTGGTGACAATTCTGATGAGATAGAATGCGCTACCAGTTCGGACAAAAATCCAGAAAATCTAATCCCTGTTCTTCCAACCACTTCAACGCCCAGGTGTTCAGATAATCAATTCAGATGTTATTCAGGAGAGTGTATTCGTAATTCTTGGCTGTGCGACGGTTTTAATGATTGTGATAAAGGGGAAGATGAAGAAAATTGCAAGTCTATCAATATTGGCTGTCAATCAAACAAGAATCAATTCAAGTGCAAACTCACAGGAAATTGTATTCCTTACAGCAAGGTTTGCGATGGCATCGCTCACTGTCTAGATGATTCTGATGAAGCATTTTGCGCCTCTCCTGGTGGTGCTGCCCCAGCCACTCCAGCAGCAGCGACTTGTAATATTGGGTAAGGACACTTTTCCTTCTTTGACACTTGAAAGTTAAGAGAGTTTGTTTTCTCCTGCATGTAAAGTAATAAATCCATGGGCTCTTAACTTTTACCGGTTTAGTTGCTTTGCAAGCCCACTTAGCACTGCTTGTATTTTAATGAGGCTCTTGCAAACTTTTCTGCAGGGGACTGAAGAACTCAACTCATTGATTCTTGCATACAAACCTGTAAAAGTGACGATGAGTTCACTACAAAATCACAAAATTCACTCTCGAAATCGGGCTTAATGGCAGAGAGACGCAGGTATTATGAAAGATTCTTATCTAACTTGACACATATCTCTGTGTTTCCGTAGAGAAAGTGACAAATTAGACAGGAATCTCCCATGATACCCGCATTGAACCGCAATCACGATCTTGCCGTTATAGCAGTTTTCTGAGTGTAATAATGAATTTTGGACTTTTTTAGTGTAATTTTCGTGATTTTCGCAGGTCTTTCCATCAGATTGGACTATTTATTTGCTTGTATCAAAGGTTTATAAAAGCCCCAGTGGGGAAATTAGGTTTAAAACCAGCATTGTAGCACGCATTTCGATTTCTACTAACAAAAATATGAACTATCCGGACCGTGAAAATTCTGGCTGAGGCTCCTGGTTCGGTGGTTTCCGAAGCTGGTTCGTACCGAGTATCCGCAGCAGGTCTCCCATGCACTAATAGTTTAAGGTACGGCTACTAAGGTGCTAAAGTGCTGTATATATTTGTCAAATGTTAGGTTAGGTAGGGTTAGGTAGATCTCTTGATATGTAATATAACAGAGCAGCTGTAAGGGCCTAAATTTTGGTGATTTTTAGTAAGCAAATGAAAGTACTCGGAGATTTGAAACGAAGGATGCCTTTTTTCATACTTCTGGAGTTGTGATTTTGGCCCTAAATACATTGTTTTAAATGGGAATTCAGCATTGTGATTTATCTTAATAAACATCTCATTACATCATAAAAGAACAAAAACTGAGATAAATACATAAATTTTGATGAAGAACAACTACACCTTTGTGTCTTGTCTTTATTTTGAGTAACACTTCTGTATTATTTTGATTTTACTTTCAGATTTTTCTCTTGCGATGGAAGTAGGTGTTACCAATTATCTCAGCTTTGCGATGGTCACCAAGATTGTTACGATGGCTACGATGAAAATAATTGCAACAACACCAGAAAAATTTACCAAGTGTTCCAGATTGTTGCAGATATTAAAAACATCACAAGCACAAGCTTACCTATTTACTGGTGGATTCCAATGTCGCATGATACAGAATTAGAATTTTTGCCTTCTATATCCGTCCTGAATTCAATATTGTGGAACAACAAGACCTGGACTCCAAAATTGGAGTACAGGTTTGAAGATTTGGTACCAAATACTGCCTACAATATAACAATCTACGTGCGAATCAAAGGGAACGAAACTGTATACCCACCTGCAAAGTATGCAGTATTTAGCACCAGCGAAGCAGGTAATTATTCAACTCTTCTATGTACGTGTTTTTTAGTCTCTTTGTTTAGAAATAACTTCAGCAAGCTTGCCAATACTGTGTGAGAAACTTCGATTGTACGAGCAAAAAATTTGAAATCCAGGAATCTAGTGGGGCAGTTGCAAGGATCTGAATCATTGTGTTTTTTATAAAGGAAATGAAAGTACTTGAAGAGCTGAGATCAAAGATGCCTTTGGTTTCTATGTAACTCCCACTGTTCTGGAGATGAGATTTTGACCCAAAATACATTGTTTAAAATGGGAATTCCGCATAGTGACGTCACTACGCACACGATTTTTTACAACTTTACACGTGTGTATCTCCAAAACCAGGACACTTAGGAAAAAACCAAAGACACCATTGATTTCAGCTCATTAAGTACTATCATTTTCTTTATAAAAAACACACCATTTCAGACCCTTGCAACTGCCCCTTTGGCTTTGTTTGTTTTTTTTTTTTTTTTTTTTTTTTTCAATGTGAAACTGACATTTGACTGGTCAATTTTGAGTTTTCCACTTCTCACTGAAACAGTCCATCTAGCAGCTAAAGCAGTAAGCCTTTCTATCTATCTAACATTCTAATTAAATAAATTCGAAGGGTAGCATTTTAACCACTGCATACAAGAAGTTATGACGGACGATTCAAGACTAAATATGTGCAAAAATTCAAAAAATTGACGGAATGGAGGCGTTTTGAAGTTTTAAACAGAATTAACTTGATTTTGAGGATAACAGTGCTAATTTTGGAAAATCAATAGTCAACAGAAAAATTATTGGTTCACATGCATTTTTACGGCCTCTATCATCTAAATTATGAACTGAAACTTCGTGTGCTTACTTTTAAGGATGCTAGAGAGTGTTTGGCATTAAAGCATGAAAACCCATAATTTTGACTCCAGTATCTTATTTTTGCTCTCTTGAAAATTTTGGTCCGCAAAGATAACTTAGGTTTTGTCTGAACACGTCACATATTGTGTAAATCATCTTCCCTGGAAACCATCTCAAGGTGGCAGGAAATTCTTCTAAAGATTTCCCATCTCACCGTCGACCTTTTGAGACGGTATTAGAGTTGTCAGGGATGTAGTATTCTCACAGTTTTGAAAAGCTCTAAAATTTGTTTCTCTCAAAGAAACATTATTTTTGGCGTCCATCTAATTAACAATGTTTAACTTTTTTTAACAGTTCCAAGTCCACCTCTGAATCTGACCGCAGTTCAGATAAGCTCTTCAGAAGTCTCGGTTAAATGGTTGCCGCCGATACATCCGAATGGTCAAATCATTCAATATAATCTGTACATGACACCACCGACTCCACCTTTCGTCAAACATACGTCCAAAACAAGCTTTACAATTGACACAAACTTTAACGTCAATCAAACTTATACTTTCTGGGTTTGTATGATTTCTATTTCTTTTACCATCCATCCCCCCCTCCACAATCTTTATCCATTCTCTAAAACTTTAATTTTATTACCGTTGCTTGGCAACAGTGCTAATGCCTTATGTGCATGTTCTACGCGAGTAGTGCGTCTAGCGGTGAAACTGCAGAAAATCAGATTGAAGCAAGAGATGTTTTCTATTGAAAAACTGCTAGCTCAAGAACTGGTCGCTCCATTGCTGAGTTTTAGGGAAATCGGTATTTGAATTTCTTCCAAGGTAGAGCTCGTTTTAGAAGTGTAGGCGCACCTAGACCATAATCTTTGGAGAATTTCCAATTTTCATTCCTTCAAATCAAAACAAAACTAGCTTTCGACTTAAAACTTTTGATTTTAAAGCGTTCCTCAATGAAAAGCCAATGATGAAATGCATTTTCATTAATTTTTACTTTTAACATGAGAAGTAATGTTGAAAAATTCCAAAGACTATCGGTCTAGTTGCGCCTGCACTTCTAAATTGACCTCTATCGCTAGTCTGACTTGTCAATTTTACTGAGTGGACTAATTTTCTTTGGAGCATTTTACTACATTTCCAAGATTTCCAATGTACACATTTTTTGGTTTTGATTTTTCTATTTTGTAAAACTTAGATGATATTTTTCAGAGGATTGTTTGTAATCATCATTGATTTGAGTTCAGTGTTATTTTATATTTTGAAAAATGTTAGAACCTGCGCTTATTGCTGCAAAAAAAAAAAAAAAAAAAAAAAAGTTCCGTTTTTGGTCGAAATTTGAATGTCGTATTAAAGGTTTAGCCAAAGTGAAAATATTATTTAGAATTTTTTATTTTGGTAGTAAAGGGAATAGGCGAAGGGCGGGGACTGACAAAAATCGACGTTCTTCCGGGAAATATTTCATCAAAGTATTACTGTATGAAAGCCAATACATTTTGGTGCACTATATCTTAAAATTAAAAAATCTTTCTGTGAAGGATTATTATTAATTGCACAAAAGTTTTTATACTCTAAATAATTTTAAAATTTCCAAGGTCTTCAATTTTTATATTACAAGAAGGCAAATTATTCTGTTTTCTTGCTAAAATGAAATCACTTTAATTACTGCAACATCTCCCTTTTTTCAGGTGGTTGCCAAAAATTCTGGTTATGAGTCCAACTACTCGAAAACAGTGACCATAGAATTCGACAGTGAATCTCTGATTGACAGCATAACTGGACTCAGAGTTGTTTCGACAACCGAGCAAATGGTAACTCTTTCTTGGGATCCTGTTAAAATGGCTGAAGGTTATTACGTCTCGCCTCGCGCCAAATATCCGTATCCAGATCACCCAAAGAGCACTGTGTCCACTTCAACATTCAATGGTTTGTCTCCCTTTTAGCTAATTCTTTAGCTGTCTTTCTTTATCCGTTTGCTGTTCACAGGATTTTTACGTGGAGTCTTATGAATGACTGTAGATGGTTGTGAACGGTCAGGAAAAAAATAATTTTTGAGTTTTTTCAAGCACAATTTGCCCAGAAATTTGATTTCGATTGCAATGTGAGAAAAAAAAAATGGTAAAATTTGAGCCACAGCGCCAAGCCCCCTCCTTGTTAGTGGACGATAGTAGCTCTCAAACACTCTTGGTGGCGTGCATCGTTCACAACGAACCATAAGACTCCATATAAACGACTGCAAACATAGAAAAGGCCGCTTTCTTTACTCTGTATTTTTTCTTCAAATGCTTTGCGTTAAAATTTTATAATTTATATTAGATTAAAGAATACTCAAATACTGTTTTTACCCATTTACAAAGTGCCTCTTCAATTTTTGAGAATCATAACCCAAAACAAAGAAAAATTTTAAATGAAACGTTACTTAATTAAACTAATTTTAAAAATAAACAATTTTGTTTCAGTTACCAATCTTGCTCCTGGAGTTGAATATATAATCGATGTTTGCGCCTACAACAAACGATTCCAAGGGACTCCTGCAACTGTCATCGCTCAAACTAAAGGTAAGACAACTAAGGGATGGTGTTTTTCGGGGGAAAAAAAGAAAAAAAGATAAAAAAACACCATCTTAGCGTTAAAAAAATTAAAAAATTTCAAATTTTTTGGTCCAGCAAATTGATTTGTTCTGAAAAATTCCATTATGGTTTTTGAGTAAAATCAGCCTAAATTTACTGCAATTTGGTGGAAAGAAAACAAAACTAGTGGGTCAATAACAACCCAATGGGCAATGGGCCTACTTATAAAAGAAAAAGCAAAAGTCCATAAAATGTCCGTAAGAGATCTCCATCATGGCTGCCTCCGTGTGTCTTATAAATCACGTCCCAGAAAGCCACTCTTTGACTATAGCATAGCTTGTTTGTCCTAAGATAATGAGATTGTATATTCTATAAGGAATATTTTAAAGAGATACGGTAAAAAATTGCAATGTTAGACCTTAACTATTAGATTTGTTGATGTAGCCAATGTTATTGCCAGTCCTATCTAAGGTCAAAGGTTTTCTATATCGAAACAATTTCATCAAAAGATTCTTCTTCATTTTCTCAGAAAAATAAAATTGTTTGTTTCACTTTTTAAACTGTATGATATGAAAGGAAATCAAATTGCTTTAATTTTATTTTTTTCTGTCGTCAAATCTCTGCTTTATCTTCTTTTTGCGGAGACCTGCCTACTAAGTCACGGTTTTCACAATTCACGATATTTCTATTTCAGGTAAACCGCTTCCCGCAGTACCAGGTCTAGTCGGTGAATTGGTGAAAGCTTTCGGAACAACAGTTAGTCTTAGCTGGGAAGCTCCTAAATATTTCACCAAAGAAAATTGGCAGTATGGTGTTTACTATGACAATACTAAAAATATTCGTAAGCTTGCGCGAATGACAACGTACAACCAATCGGCTGAAATAAGGAATTTAGATGCCTGTGAATCCTACTCTTTTGCCGTTGGATTGGTGAATCCTCTGGGACCTGGACCTCTCTCAGCACCAATCATCATCTTAACTGATTTCAATGAGAAAGCTCCGCCCAAGAAATTGAAGGTCATGGTCAATCCTACCAACAACTCTCAAGCACTTGTTACATGGTCTTCGTCATGCAGTGTCATGAGAAATCCTGTCGGTTACACTGTAAGTTCTTTGCCATTTCAAATCATAAAATAGCAATATGATGAAAAAAAATTTTTTCCCTGGATTGTTCTTCCCCTAAATATCCAAAGTATTGGATAAAAATCATCATAGTTACAGAGAGGAAATGATAGTAGTTACCAGACCTATGAGGAAAAAACAACTAAAGTCACGGACATTCAGTAAACTAACGACACAAACCACAAAAATTCAAAAAAGTCTTGAAAAAAAAAGTATTTTTTGACCCAAAAACTTTTTGTTTTGCGATGCTTTTTGAAGGATGTCAGGGTGTCTAACATCAGAAAAACTTGGAAAACCCAGAATTGTCTGAGAATTTGATTCTATTCTGAAAAACATGGAATTATCAGGTAATTTAGGTAGTAAAACAGTTTTATCCGGGAATTTGATGCGGAAACATTGGAACTGAATGAGAGTGTCAATTTTCTCGGTATTGTCCTACTAAATTAAGTTTAACCCTTTCCACTCCACGATTTTTTGAGCTGAACCTTCCTGTACTCCACTTACAAATGGGGGAAAATGGGGGAAAGTGAGGTTAACAACAATAAACAAACATCAAAACAGGTGCTGCCTCGGACACTTGTGGAGAAATGGTGAACTAGAGCTTCACTGGTAAGTGCAGAAAAAGCCCGTCAGAGGGCAGCTCTTCTCAGACACCTATTTTGTCAGTTGATAGCATCAATTTCTAGGTACAAAATTTTGTCGACCACAGCTCGACAGCGGAGCGGAACCTGTAAATCGGTTTTGTCGACTACAGCTCGACAGTGGGGTGGAAAGGGTTAAATGTTTCTAGCAAGATGGTTTCACAACATCATAAAAAAAAATCAAAAATATTTGGGAGAGTATGGGAGAGATCAGGGAATTTAAAATGTTTAAATTGCTAGATACTCTGAATGTGTAACATATAAATTTGCAAATTGCAAAATTTGTCTTATTTTGTCATTAATCTTGTATAACTTTCAATTTTGATCTCTTTAATTTAGGTGTTTGTGACTGAACTTACCGAAGGTCATCAAAACTCTAAGACTTACAAAGTGGCACCGACAAATGCAACTCAATTACATTACACCTTTGACACGCACTATGGAGGTCATTACAATATTTCTGTGAGCACCAAAGCATTTGGTTCAGTTGTCACGTCATCTCTGACCCACTGGGCTCCCCCGCTGCCTGTGCCTCATCAAGTTCGAGCTTTCCCAGAAAAGAATGGCAGCTTCGTTCTTACCTGGGAAGAACACGATATGCCGTCCTACATGAAGAACATCAAGTACGTTGTTTCATCATCAAGGCTTTTGCCTGGAGGGTATAATCTAAAACTTGGTGTGTTTTCAGAGCCAACAGAGACCACGCACTAGAGCAGGACCATTTTGAGTATCGGGTTCTGACAAGTAGCAGTGCCTGCTTCCAAACCGCGTCAAAGTGAATCGGTGGGCGGTTGATTAGCAGCGAGTCGAAACTCTCCGCTAACCAATCGCTCACTGATGTGCTTTTATGCGGTTCGGAGTGGCAACTTTTTTTTCGGGGTTGCAACAAAGCAATAACCAACGGCTTCTATGTGGACTGTTGAGCAAAGATGTTGGTGTCGGTAGCCAATCAGAATGAAGCATCTAAGGTCTTGGTCGTTGGTCAACAATCCCGGCCAGAGACAAATAGAGACCTTGCTCTATGCCTGCGCGCGGTGTCCACTTTTCGTGGTTCAATTTTGGTCGGAACTCATCGGAACAACAGCCATCATTCGCCTAATGTTGACTGATGAGCGTTAGTTTGCATTTGCCGTGCAAAACCTGTTTCCGTTTCCGGGACTGCTGACCAATCACAGCCTTTTGTTGAGCTCACCATCCAACATTAGGCGAAAGTTGATTGTTGAGGCCGATGAGTCCCGACAAAAGTAGTTCACGAAAAGTGGACACCGCACGCAACCACGGGAAGAATAGGGAGTGCACGGTCTCTATTTGTCTCTGATCCCGGCCATAGGAGCCGTTGGATGTTGTTCCCCATGTTATTTTGTTAACTCCCCGAAAAGAAAATCGTTCACCGCGCGATCGGCTAGTGCATGGTCTCTGTTGTTTTTGTCTGTTCTTATCGTTGATTTATCAAAAAATGTAGTGATCTCAATGGGAGGGGGACTTGCCAGAAATTACCCAAATGTGACCTTAGCTGCCACATATTTCACATAATGGGGCTCTCGCTAACTTTTGCCATAGGGGGTTGAATAGTTTATTCTTAAGTAAAATCCAGCAAAAATTATGATAAGCATTTTAAAAAATTACCAAACTCACTCACAAAATGACTTTAAAGTTTAAGGCATAGTGGCAAAGCGATGCAGGTAACATGGGAGATTCCCATCTAATTTGAAACCTGCCATTTTGCCTTAAACTTTAAAGTCGTTTTGAGAAACAGTGAGTGTCATCATTTTTTAATGTACTCATAGTAAGTAATTTTCGATGGATTTTACTCAAGAATGGGTCTGTTGCAAACTTTTGCTACAGCGATATAGAGTGTTATATCTTAAGTAAAATCACGTGAAAAGTCCATAGGTGGTATCAGAAAGTCATAAAATGCAGTATTAAACTCACAAAAGGCGTTTAACTGAATGCCAACATTAAGAACCTCACAGCATTGGAGGTTATGAACTTGTTTGCGTTGTGATTGGTTGTGAGGTTGGCCATCTTGGATGTTCATGGTGCTTGCATACTGGTTGCTCGATATTTTACCGCCATCTTGGATTTCAGTTAAATGCCTCTTGTGAGTTTGTTATTGCATTTTATGACTTTCCGCTGCTACCAATGGACTTTTCATGCGATTTTTTATGAGATTGATCCCTCTATAGCGCTGTAGCAAAAGTTTGCAACAGACCCATTAGGCCATTAACAATTCAACTGCTTATAACTAAAATTAGCAAGAGCCCTATTCCAGGGAATTTTTTCTTTGGAAATTTATGCTTAAGTGGATAATACTGTCAGATTTTAATTTTTTTTTTCTCAAATCTACTACACTAATGTTTCCGCCTGCTTGTCACCGCAGAATTGTTGAAATTAATGACTTGAAATATTTCTGACCGTCAAAACACTAATGACAGTCAATTCCTGTTAAAAAATAGTAATTGGTTGACTGTCCTTCAGTTGAGTAATTTTCTTAGTGATTATATTATTAATATTGTATGAAAACTAAACATGTTTAAACTTTTTGAATAAATGATAAATTCTTTGTGTTTTTTCCTCTCCAGGTTCTCTTATGTACTTGTTGTAAATGAAGGCTCAACTTTAGATCATTCTAAAGCCAAAGAGTACAATGTAACATCTTCACCATTCGTTCTAACCGATGTTAAGGATGGTATCAACTATTCATTCAGTGTCCAGTTAGTCACTCATGATGGTTACCGCTCCAGTCTTTCAGAAGTCTTCCCTTACGGAGCACCAGCTGGTAATATATTTATTTATTTATTTACTTATCTCTTTATTCATATAGGCTGTCCCATGAATGATTGGACTTGACAACTGTAGGTGCTTGAATGAAAAAATCAGCTTCTTACTGCTCCTAACCAATCAGGTTGCCCTATCTAAGGATTGAAGCTAATGTTTTCATGGAAGCCGTAGAAGTGTCAAATCCAATGTTTTCTGGGACAAGCTATAGTATAATATTTCGCATGAGGAGAGAAAAAAAAATATTTAAAGCTCTTTACCTCCTTGGGTGTTCAAGGTACTTCCTTCCCATTTTCGAGTGTCTGGTAGGTTGCCGTATCACAGAATACTGCAGTCAGAACGGAAACTCCCATAAGAACCGATGGAAATAAGATTTGGAATTTACCAGCACAAATGGGCAACCAAGTTTGCTCATTTCTCAAGATAGCGGACGTGCTTTCTCAAGGTTATATTTACAATCAGAGTTGACGCACAACCAACCACAACTCGGCCAATTGCCGAAGATTGTCAGCAATGCTCCTTTTCCAACACAGCGGACCCAAATATACCTGAAGTAAAGAATATATTAGTCTCTGATCTGATGAGAGTATTCTTCTGGCGTGTCTCTCTTCTTTGGTTGTCTTTCCTCCCTCTTTTGTTTTAACTAGTCCTGTCATTTGCTGCGTAATATCAGCATAACAAACCACCGTGTTTGGGCGGCTGGACTTTACTATTAGTACTACTTACTTATAAACAAACGAAAGTCAAAATTGATTAAGAAGCCTCTTCTCTGAGGTACATGTTTTAAAGAGGCCGATTCCAAAATGTGAGAGTGATGTCTGTCTGTTTGACTGCACTGCGTTGTCCCAAGCTCGTTATTTAATAGTGGATTGTTTTCTCCAGGATTCTGGTCAGAAGCACTGTCGCCTCCGGGTGTCATGAGAAGTTTGCTCATCTTCCTTCTATTAGCTGGAACAGCAGGTCTCATATTTGGAGCTGTTTACACAATGAGGAAACGAAGACGCAACTTTACGCAGTTTGTAAATAGTCATTATGATTCTCGCTCAGGTTCAGCAACGTTTATGGCATCTAATCAACTCGGTAAGATTTTTTTTTCTCTATCTGTTAACCCCTTACAGACCAAGTTCCTCTCAGGCTGCATACACCCTCTTGACCAGGTTTATTTTTGAAAAACTTGAACAACATCCGACTCAGGTTGAGTGATAGTTTCACTAATTTGTCCGCCATTAAGTCCACGAGGAAACATTGCAATACGAAACAACTCGAAAATTCGCAAAAGAAAGCCAAAAAAACAAAAATCTCATGAGAAACCATAGTACAAGAGCGGTTTGTTTACAACATAAGTGCAACGTAGGTTAGAACAAGGAAAAGCTCTTAGACATTCCCGCGCAGCAACAACCGACGTGCGTGTACTCTATTAGGAGTTGGCGCAAGCTGTAGTTCATACGCTCCCGAACAGATAGATGTGATGGTTGCCTATGTTTGGGTGCACCCTAAGTGTGTGAGAGCGCAAAATACAGGCGGAGGACCCAACCCAAGATAACTCAGGCGTGGTCCACGGATGCAACATTCGTAGCCCGAGTTAACTCGGGCACCGTCGTAAAGGGGTTAAGTGTTGTATCATTTTAAAAAAAATATGTGCAGTAGGGATGTGCGAAGTGGCATTGTAAAAAACAAATCAAAGTAGGCTCCGCTTCATGAAGCTCAAAGTGGAAAGCACAGTCCTCGCAGCTTTGAAAAAGTGGACGCTATGAACACAGCCAAAACAGTGGGAGGAAAGATTTGTGTAGGATCCGAAATGTTTTAATTCCCGGTGTTTCCTCTGTTAAGATCGAACGAATCAAACCCTAAGTACGTTATCTCTTGCATTGGCATGATTGCCTTGGGGCACTGCTTTGCATTTGCAAAGCGAAATGTACGAGTGCTGGTTATAAAAACTGGAGCTATGAATGTGTTCAAAACAGCGTGAGCGGAGATTCGTCAAGTTTCACAATTGTTCAGATGCTCAATATTTTCATTACGAGTGGAAATTAGAATTTGGTGCTTGCTTTGTTTTTACAAAGCATGATGCTTCAAAAACAAAGTGAATTCAAAGCAGCAGCAGCTCCCTCCCCCCCCCTTCCTGTTGTATAGCTCAGAAAAAAAATGTCTACCCAAAATCCTTGCTTCAGTAATGAACTTGCCTTCGTAAAACAAACCACCACATTGTTTGTTCCTCTTCCAGTATTCACTTAATTACTACCCTGATGCTAGAGCATATTGTTTGAAAATAAGTTGACTCTCAAAAATGTGGGTTTCTCTTGTGAACAGCCAAATTTCGAACCCCTCGCTGCCTCCAAAAAATGCTTCAAGCACTGCAGAAGTTTTAGTCGAATAACTCCACTTTTTTTAATTTATTCTATTTTCTTTAGAATTAGAATTAGATATTGTTTGTAACTGTGCTGCCCTCCTCTTAAATTTGGAAAAAAGAGTTGCTGTGACTGTAATTTTCTGGACCCCTGCGGGCGGATCATTTACTTCATCGTTAAACCGATCGTTAAGACTGTGTATGAGTGATTCTATTGGTTGAATATTGTAAAACTTGGCCATTGCTATGGTAACCATAGTTTTTTAAAGGTTACTCATGGACAACCTTTATAAAACGAGACTCTTAACGATGGTTACCATAGCAACAGCCAAGTTTTACAATTTTCGACCAATAGCATCACTTGTAGACGGTTTTAACGATCAGTTTAACGATGAAGTAAATGATCGGCCCGCTGGGCTTATCTGCTTTGATGTAGAGAAAGAAGGACCTCTATTTTTCAATTAACAATCATGGGCAGATACAGGCATTTGTCTCTCCCTTTTTCTCTTCAAACACATGTATCAGAAAAGGATAGCAGAGGGGTCCATCACTCGACTTTAGCCCCTATTTCAGTCCTTTTCCAACACACACGCTCAAATGGGAGGAGAGAGAGAAAGACAAAATTCCTATATCCGCATTTGTTAACAGTACTAAATACTCCTTCTCTAAAACATGCATTTTTTTTTTTTCTTGCATACTTCAGGAATGCCATTCTTAAGTGAGTACTTTTGTATATTTTTACATTTTTATTATTTTTAATCAAAATCATACCGCCCTTAGCCGTGTTTAAAATGTGTCTGTGGCAAGTTTGCTCAGTTGCGTTTTATGGGCTCCACCGTTTTTCTCGTGGAAAAATCTACGGGAATAACAAGGAATATCGCGAATTCCAGGATCAGTCAAGTGCCCTATTGCAGATATCTCTATGATAAATCACTTTGCTCAGCACAGATAGTTGCGATTTGATGGGACTCCCTCACTGCGACTCGCTCATTTGATCGCCATCTTGAAATTTTGTTTGAACAGATTAATTGAGTTTGTAAGTCAATTTTGGAACTTTCTGATTCTCAAAATGTTATTTTCTAGCGATTTTACACCAGGCTAGATCCTCTCAATAGCTGTTGCAAAACTTTGCAATAGGCGTTTTCTTACCAAGCAACTGAAAAAGATACTGGGTGTTGGTACTGCTAACGCATCTTTTGGCTTTCGAGGCTCAGTAGCAACCTCTAGTATTATTGCTTTCTTGGTGTGTAAGTGACATTTCATGCTAAGTTAATCGTAATCTTTATTTTTAATGTTATCTTTTTTTATTTTGCAGAGGAAGAAGAAGATACGCCTGTGATTCAAAGTTTTGCAGATGACGAGCCTCTGGTGGTTGCTTAGATTAATCAAGTTACTATTTTTTATTATTATTAATTTTGTTTTTGTTGTTGAATTAAATTCGGTAATTGACCTGTGATAAATTTAAAGTTTTGAGTCATAATATTGAGCTGCTGAGTCATAATATTTTTCAGACTGTTTGTTTTTCCAATGTTGTATCTAAGCTGTACTTTGCATAGTTTTCTTTTTATTTCTTTTTCTATCTATCAGGCATGATGGATAAAAAAGAGATGCACAACAGGCGTACTTCCTGAAAATAAATTAAAATTTGGTACGTCATTTCATTTAAAAGTCAGAGGGAAAATTAAGTCTGTTAGAAAATAATTCTCAAAATTAATGTTTCGGTCTGAAGAACAGCACTATTTAAAATTCAAGGCCCACAAATGTTTATCTATCTGTAAATGGAAATTTTTTCCTCATTCATGATTTTTTATTTTTCCATGTTTCGGTTTTTATGTTTGAATTACGATAGGTTAATTTTTTTATCCGAAACGAGATGGAACCTGATGGAACACTGCACTTTTTTATTTCTGTTAGCCAGGGTGGCTTGAGTGTTCTATCGGAGCAGAATTGGAGAAGCCAACCATTTGAAATAGTCGGTCCTCTGATTGCGGTTACTTTCGATCAACAGACGGAGAATAACTCATTCCATCTTGTTCCATTACGTTCCACACTTAAAAAAATTAGCTCTAAGAAAGAGTCGGCTAGAAAACAATTTATTTCCTAAAAACGTACCTCTTAATTTATGACTCAGCTGAACTGTGTAGTTTTACTTTTTTCTTTTTTTTTCTCTCTTTTTTTAACTATTTCCATTATGAAAGCTGGTAATATTTTATGTTAATCATCTATTGACAAACTGGTGTGGTTACTCTCAGTTTTTATCCAATTATTATTGAAAAGACAGTCATAGTATTTTTTATTTTTTCTATAACCCTGTTGAAGTGATAATTTATTAATTTAAAAAGTATCAAAGACATTTCTCTTAGAAAGCAAATTTTCTCCAATTCTTTTTGTAAGTAGTCAAACTTTAATGTCTTTCAGATTGTACTGAACTATGATTAAGGTTATTTTCATTCGCCTTAAACTAGATAGACTTGATTAATAGACTCTTTGCATGATTAATGCTGTCAAATATTCTTACAGTTTCTTATAGAACCATTTATCTGTCTTTTAATTAGTTAAAACTAAATTCACTAACCTTCATTTACCATTTTCTCTGGTTAACAAGTAGAAGAGAGTTATTTTCCATGGAATTTGGAGTTACTTAACCATGTGATAATCAGATTCGTTTATCCCTTTATTTGATGCAATTCTTTAGATTTCACTGTATCGTAATATGGTTTTATCTTACATAACTATAGCATGTTTATGTGAAATTTGAAGCCCTTTGCAAAATCGTCTCCTACGGTAAACATGTCTTAACTTGACAGTCAAAGGAACGAGCAATGTTGTCATTTATGGTAGAAACTATTTGAATTTCCCTTTTAACTCACTGAAAAATTCCAATAATTTCTGCCATTATTGGCAAAGCTGGAGACAAGTAAGTTGACCTCTGTTGTTTTTATAATACATTCTTATTCCTCTTTTTGATTTCAAGTCTTTACTTTGAATGATCTTTTGTTTTGCATCATTCCTCTTAATTCACCCTTCATTCTTCTCTTGATTCCATTTTGTAAGTTCTGTAATCAGTTCATTGTTTGCATCAAAATTTCATCAGTCATCACAAGATTATTGTCTTATCAAGTGATGACCTTACAAACAGAAGAGTTGTCAAACGTAACTTTATTTTTAAGTTCTTGAAAGAAAAGTTTGTTCGGCACCAACTTTTTGATGTCGCTAGAGAAGATAGAACATTTTCTTTTTTGTTGAACGAAATGACAAAATTTATTTAAATCAACAGAATGCATCCATTGGGGTGGTTATGAACCATGGAATCGACTCAACCGCAAGTTGATGATTGAGCTCGCATTATCTTTTCAGCCTCCCCGTTGCGAGAGCTAGCTCTAGACTTAATAAAAATTGTTTGAGAGCCTCGAACTCATCCGCGCAAACTAATCGAGTCGAGAGCTGACTCTCATGATGCGGAGTCTAATGTATGATGTCATCACCTGTAAGGATAAAGCATTCTTGATAGACTCAATTTTGAGTCAATTTGATGGGTCACTATCACCCTACTGGAGGACATTTATCAGAGAAAAGAGGAAAGTTTTGTTCCATTATTTTGCTTCAAAGCTTCTTGGCATCAAATTTTGGATGTAAACTTGTCTCGAACCATACTCTTGTGGAATTGGTCTCAGGATCTATTGATTTTTCTCAACATTCAAACACATTATGAAAAGCCTACTCATCTAGACAGTTGTTTATTCTAGAAATTGCAACTAATGAACTGATTTTGCAATATTTCCTGTCAGATAAATTCTAATTCGCACGTAGAGGGTATACCAGGACTCAGGAGTTATTTTTGAAGTTGCTGTGAAGAGGCTCACTGATGGCTATAGCTCAACATTGGCAATGTCGCTGCATTTTAGCTATTTGAATCCATGTTAAGTATCAATCTGAGGAAGTGCACTGTACATTTCTAATGGTTTGACCTTTTTCATCGGTTGAAATATATGAAATTCAATGTTACCCAATTGCACATGACCCCCATACTCTGAGCTTTTCTTTCTTTGAAAACTCAACTCACACTGATAAACCCAAGTTAGATGTCTCTCGAGAACTATTGCTTAAGAGTTTCACTGTGAGTTGGAATAGTTTTTGAGTCAACTCCTGGTTCGTGTTAAATACTTTCAATTTCGAATTTTTTTCTTTTCTTTACTTTGGTTGTTAGTTACTCTCATTTCTTGCCAGATTTTATGCTAATGGTACTCTGTTTGCGTGGTGACCAGTGACCACCTTCTCCAGACTTATAACTACCAGTACTCTTTATTCAGTAACTGTTTATTTTCTTATTTAGTTTTTAATTGGATGTTACCAGTATGATAGAATGATTTAA
Source organism: Trialeurodes vaporariorum (assembly GCA_011764245.1). NCBI lineage: Eukaryota > Metazoa > Arthropoda > Insecta > Hemiptera > Aleyrodidae > Trialeurodes > Trialeurodes vaporariorum. The sequence continues at coordinate 23,016,399 of VMOF01000111.1, read as the reverse complement.
GTTTAGCTCTTAAGTAAGGTGAAAGAATTTGTATTTCAATTTATACTTTTCTTCATTAATTTCTGAATTTTTATTCAGTAGACTGATAGGTTTTCCATTTTGATGAGCAATTTGAAATCAGGTTCGTTTTTGCCATCCCTCTTTTTTTTTCTACCCCTTGAACATAATCTTTGATGTTTTCATGTTTGCTTTAAAATGGAAAACTAGAGCACATTGCGACAAAATCAAATGTATTAACTGCTCTGAAAATTCATCCAGACTCTCAGTACCTTGTGTTAGTAGCGCAACAAGAAATTTTCTTTCTCTCTCTTTTCTCCATTGAAACACTTATGTTAGACAATGATAGACAAGATGAAAAAAACCCCCCTCTCTATCCTTTTTCAACTTATAGATTCAAAGGGAAAATGAGAGTGATAGAAGATATCCTGGTTGCGTCATTGCTTGTGTGAAATTACCTCTTCAATGCTTCCATACACTGTTAATCTCAAAACTTTGTGATTTCGATGAAACTCCAATATATTTGAGTTCGATTTTTATTTTTATTTTATTTTATTTTTTTATTTCTATTTATTTGTTTTTAAATTAACCCCTAAACCCAAAGGTTGTAGTCCTGAATTCACGAATGAACACCGAATTAATTGCTTTTGTCTGCAACCTTATGAAGGGGCAAAAAAAGACCATCTTTGCTATTTTAATCTTTTGAAGTAAGATTATGGTCCCTACAAATATGTGCAAAATTGGTATGTTGTTTTTCACGAGTTCCTCCTCTCTGCTTAATCTCAAAACAAAGCTTAATATGTTTTTGTTTTTATTAGCCTCCCCCTCTATTTTACTCTTAATAATTCTATGTGGACTGGGGGAGGGGGTTGTATTAAAGCAAATTAACGGCTGAACACTAACTGTTCTGGAATCTTTTGGAAAAAAAGTTGGTTTTTTCTCTTTATGCTTTTATTATAACTTTTCAGCTTTAAATTGTTCAAATTTGTTCGATGGCTGCTGTTTGCATTTTTTCTGACAAATTAAAAAACTTAATTTTTTTGTTTTGTTTATTTTTTATAGAGAAAATGTTATTGTTTCCATCACTGTGCTATAATAGCCATTTTGTAAGGCTGATTTATCTTTAATTCCTTTTGACCCTTGCCTCATGCACGGATTCAAAAAGTTTAACAAATGCATCCATCTAGGAAATATAAAATGGGTATCAAGTCAGGATTTTTGGACAATAAGGTGCATTTATTAGGTTTCGTAGTTTAGATTGGTGCAGCTATTAAGCTTAATCGAGGTAAAATAAGGAAGGAAAAGTTAAACAACGATGTGGAACAGCTGTAAAAAAAAGTTAGGAAAATAAGGGTTTTGATTTTGGATTATGGGCTCGTTTAGAGTGATGTAAAAGAAGTCAAAAGTTAGCCACAGATGCCTTCATCTGGCCCAGTGGTGTCGCGTGCAATTTGGCAACATTGTATTCTATCCATTTAAACTCGTGTAAAATATCGAGTTCAAGGGGTGCACAGTGCACACGGAAAATTCGATATATTTAATGAGTTTAAATGGAGCAGTTGCATTGTTGCCAGATGGCACGCGACGCCACTGATCTGGCCTCATCATTTGCCATCAATGATCATAGTAGTTCCAAACTATCTCTCACTCTGACGTGACCTGCATGTATTACTGGCTCCTTTGTTTCAGAATGTATCTAACGATGTTTCTATTTAGAACTCACCGTGATGTGTTTCGGAAATTTCATTTTTATCGAAAAATTCTACCTGTAACAGCTCCATTTATGACTCCAGAGAAATGAGAGAGATAGCGCTACATGAGGGTCTCAAGAGAGTGCAAGAAACAGTACTATATCATTGTATGGAAAAAGAAATGATAAATCTTGATTGTCTGATGTTTACACTGAACGAGTCTGTCTTTGACTGTCATTTCATGTCCGTTTTCATCTGCCCTTTGCTGTTTAAAAAAAAATTTGGTGATTATATTGTGGATTTTTCACAGTCATCCTTCTTTCCACAGCTAAATTCTGGGTTTTCCTGACTCAGTAGAGTCTAATCATGGTGATTTGTACAGAAATGTACTCTGCATTTCCTCAGCAGGAAACTTGTAGCGTAGTGGCAAGCTAAACCGCAGGATTTATAAGTTCCGTTTGTGAATACTTGTATTCAAATTAACTGTGACAGATCATTTATTTTACCTTATTTTCTTTAATTTTTTTTTTTTTTTTTTGACTCTTATGATTTTTTTTAAATAATTACTATAAAAAAAATGATAAAACAAAAAACAAGTATGAACGAGGAATTAGAAAAATCCTTCAATTTTTCAATTATTTTTTTAATTATAATTTCAAAGTCAACTGATGATGGGATAAGATTAGAGTTTTCTGGTACAAAAATTTGTTGCGGAAAGTTTGAAACGAAATTAAAGCCATTTGATTTTTTTCTTTTTTTTTTTTATTTTCCTCTCCCTTCTCTTCTTTTTCTTATCTTGCCAAATTTCCAACAATCATTAATTCTTGATGTATCTACATTGCAGGTATTTTACCAACGTCCAAGCTTATTTATTGTCAGATTGTATAGAATTTTATTGATGATGTAAAAATTTGTAGAAAATACTTAGGTATGTTATCAAATAAATTATGGCCTATTTTTCCTGCATCTTTTGGCTGGATGAATGTCAGTCACAAAAGTGCGACAAGAAATGATCTTTCTCTCTCTTTTCTCCATTAAAACATGTTTGTCAGGCAAAGATCGACAAGGAGCAAAACCACCCTCCCCTTTTCCTTTTCCAACTTGTAAGTACAATCACAAAAAAAATGAGAGGTATAGAAGAGATACGGGTTGCACCACTGTTTGCAGCGCCACGAACAGTGTTGTCATTTATGGCAGAAATTATTCAAATACTTTGCATTAAAAGGGGAAATTTGGATAATTTCTGCCATAAAATTGCAAAACTGGCCACAAGTAGTCTTTTCTTACCGCGTTTCTTATATCTTTCCTCAGTAAGTTGTGTTATCTGTAAGTTGAGTTTGTTCATCCAAAAGATGGTTGGATAAAATTTAGACTGTTTTGTCTTGTTCTATTTTTTAATCATTTTTGCTCTATTCTTTAGAAAGGTTGAATATAGAATCAATTGCAAATTTAATGTCATGTACTGTAACTAACACTAAGGATCAGCCAGTCGGAGCACTCTTTGCATGGAGTCAAGAATTCAGATGCACAGATCATTTCATCGAATCCTCCGCTGGTTTATAAAATTTGTTTGGTTTTAAAATTCGTAGTCAAATCTTCAAAAACACTCCTCAGAGCATGTTACGTTTTAAAGTTCCTGGTTTTGAGCAGTTATCTCTGTAACTAAAATTTGAATTTAGAATTAATAGGTACCCAAATAAATATTTATATAGGTGTATGATATGTAAAAATTTCCAGTCATGTTTCAATATCAGTCTTTTTCTAATTTTAACATTTTTTCTTTTTATTTTCCAACTACATTTTATGATCATTTTGTAAAATGTATTTCTAGAACTATTTCATCAATAAAATATTTGATTCTTATATGTGTTCTCTATTTTGGAGGAAGCCTAAAGCCACCCCCCCCCCCCCTGAAATCTGAAAAAAAAAATTGATTTGAAGTTTATATTGAAATCAGTTAAATTAAGAATAAATAAAACTTTGTAAGTGGAATTAAAAAAAAAAAAAAAAAAAAAATGATCACAGAAGTTGAAAAGAAAGGGTGAAAAAAATTAAGCAGGTGTGTAGTTTTCCTTCATTTTTATTCTGAAACTATGTACAGTTCAAACTTAAAAGTGCAAATAAAAAACAGGGAAGGGTAAGAATAGCAGTCTACTCACCAAAATCATTTTTGCGTTCTGTTTTTATACTTTCATGTCTTTTTCTAGAGTCACTATCACACCTTCTTTGGTTGGTATTAATGACCGAATCATGGTAGAACATTCTCAAAAGCAGGGCTACTAGACCAAAATTTTGAGGTTCAGGGGGTGCTACAATAAAGTCGCAATTGATGGAAAATTGATGCTGCATGGAAACAGAGCTCTGAAGTGATCAGAAGTTGTGAACGTCCCATTTTAGCCAGAAAGAAAGAAGTCTCCTTGAAATGAGATTTTCGAGACTTCAGAGCACTTTGAAGTACATATTAAAAACTCTGAGAACAGTATTCAAACAAAACTTGGTCAGGATTTTTTTCCTTAAATGCCGCAATTTTCTGTAAATTGCAATTTTCTCATATGCACTTCCTGTTGGCTGATTTTGCTTTTTTGGACAAGACAAACTGAGATAGCGGGAAGCGATCTTTCCTATTGGTTTAAACAGCATCATGTGACAGATTTGAAGTCATTCATCAAGTCGTACTCAACTAATGGAGTCATTCGTCTGAAATAAATAACTCGAACCACTTCAAATCCGTCTTGTGATGCAGTGGCGTAGCGTGCAATTGGGCAATGTTGTAGTTCATCCATTTAAACTCTGTGAAAAAGATTGAACTTTTGAGTGTTCCGTGAACACCTTTGCATTTGAGCTTTTACATGGGTCTAATGGACACAATACCATGTTGACAAATTGCACACTATGTCACTGTTGTGACGCCGTTTAGACCATAGGAATGGCCAATTATTGCTATCTCATTCGAAAGAGCGGGATCAGCCTGCAGAACCTAAAAATGTTAATCCATTGGCCCTGATCCTGATCTACTGCTCTACCATAATTCTGTAAAAAGTACTAGTTAAAAAGGGTGGACTAATGACCTCAGAAGAAGTCAAAAGAATGACAACTTCTAGGTACACCACTTGCAATGCATAAGTTCATTGAGAAATGTATTGCCGGTAGCCTAACTTCAGGAGTTGTCTGACATTTTTTTTGTACCTAACTGTACAAATCCAGAACCTGAAAGTGACTTTGGTGAACCTCGATTAACATAAACATGATTTTTATTAAAAACTAAGAACTTCAGTAAAAACTTGAGTTGAGAGTAGATTGGTTGATAGATGCAACAGTAAATGAAAAATTCTACGATTTGTGGAACAGTTTTTCACGAAAGTATATTAAAATTGCACAATGCAAAATAAACACTTAGAAAGAAAGTATAAAAATAAAAATATCAAAGTTTAGAATAGAAAAATAACAATAAAAACAATGAGAGAGCACGGTAGAAATAGAGCATGGTGTCCAGCAAACTGGAAAAGTCAGGCAATATAAAACCACTAGGAAAATAGAAGTCAAGTCGCAGAATTTTCTGATGTTAGAATATTTCAGGGAAATTTGAACAACACTTCAAAGAAACACACTCAAGTTAGATTTACACAAAAAATCGTGCAGCAAAACCAATACTAACAAAACATTTGGTCAAAAAGCGCAGAACAACTCTTCTTATCCATTTTCAATACCTACGTCTTTCGACCGAATTTTCCGCTTGAAAATTGAGTTTGGCCCCTGAATTTTTTATGTAAATCTAACTTGAGTGTATTTCTTTAAAAAGACGGTCCAATCTTTTCAAGATTCAGTGAAAGTTCGTTGTGTGGAACGTCCGTTAAATGGAATATCTCGCCAAGTGGAATTTTTTTTCAGCACCGTGAAACCTCCCATACTCTGACTGCAATTTCCTGAGTGGAACTTTCGCTAAATGACCTCCCATACTCTGACTGCAATTTCCTGAGCGGAACTTCCGCTAAGTGACCTCCCATACTCTGACTGCAATTTCCTGAGTGGAACTTTCGCTAAGTGACCTCCCATACTCTGACTACAATTTCCTGAGTGAAACTTTCGCTAAGTGACCTCTCATACTCTGACTGCAATTTCCTGAGTGGAACTTTCGCTAAGTGACCTCCCATACTCTGACTGCAATTTCCTGAGTGAAACTTTCGCTAAGTGGAATTTTTTTGGGGCAGGACCGAGGTTCCACACAACGAACTTTCACTGTATTCAAAACCTTTTCAGTTTTACACAGTACATTGATTGGTACAACAATCAGTATTGATGAGGGGTCTGGAATCACCATCAGGAAATGCTCTAGAACTAAAAATATGGGTTGGCCATAAAAAACAGTGGAAGTACAAACTTTCCACCACTTTTTCTCCAGCATTTTGCTCATGAAAGTAGGAGAATTATTTCGAGAAAATAATCTAGAGAAGTGAGATAATTTCATTTAAATAATTGGAAAATCAAGGAAAAGTCGCAAAATTTTGAAAACTCCTTTCACTAGACACCCTGTAAAGACTCGCTCAATGTTTCCAGATCTACAGCCTACAGGAACCTCAGACTGTAGATTTCCAATTTTCATAGATACAAAATAAATGGATTGCAACTCAAAAACTGCCAACACTTGAGGCTAATTTTTTTAATGAGACCAAGATGGAACATGAAATTCATTTACTGCAATTGGGCAGCTCAGCTTGAGTGTTCCATCAAAACGGCTCTTTATCAAAGCCAGGAAATTCTGTCATTCAAAATTTGCAGAGACTCTGAACTAGTTTAAGGTTCTAAAACCTTGCAATCAATATTTGGGGGGGGGGGGAGGGGGGAGGGGGGGAGGGGTGAATTAATAAACTTGAATCCTATTCTTGGAAAATTAACATCAATATTGACACAAATTGTTTCAGGTACGCATAGATTTGTGTAGGTTTAACAATGAGAATTGAACAGGAAGACAAATTCTAAAATTAAACAAATATAACTTGTTTTTAAGTAAAGCGACAACATTGTGAGAAAGACACCTTGTCCTTTGGATCGATGTCGTCGACTGTATTGAACAGAGGCTTATTTTTTGTTTCTGGCAGGAGTAAGAACAGACTTGTCGTGAGTATTGAGAGAGCTCCGCACACTACGCTAGGTACATACCATCCTTGCATACCCTTGAACAAAACGAAGAAAAAATTGTTAAAAAATTCACAATAATTGCTCTCAGCAGATACAGTTGCAGAAAAATAGAGACATAAAAAAAGACAAGTTATCAAAGATAAGAACTTCATCTTCCATTTCTGAAGTGATTTGATGAGTGTATCAAATGAAGTGCTTTGATGTTCGTTTTTATTTGCAATCTGTTTTGTGTTTTTGGGTATGAGACCTGCAGTAAAGTTTTTATTTTATTTACTCTTAGTTCAAATTTGTGATTGGTTTTACAGCAAATAGCCAGTATGCATTAGCACCTGAAGATGGACATAACACGTCTGATATGCATCGATTCACTTCCTAAAAGAACAATCTGTACAAGCATGAGAGCTATCTCGATCTGGAAGTTACATTTTTTTCTTTGACAATTTTTCTGTTGCTAACTTTCGCTACAGCAAAAAAGAGGATAAATTCTAGCGTAATCACTTGATAATTTCATTCCGCAATTTCTCTCCCACATGGTACCTAGGTTTGGAAGACATTGAACTGCCTGAAGGAGTTTAATTCTTTTAGTCGTTTTAGGATCATACAGTATCCGCAAGTTTTGTTTATTTATCGATGCTGGGTTTTTAGAAATCACTCTGTGAAATTTGAGAATGAGTTACGTCACTTACCAATATATCAACAACAAATGGAGCCAAAGCAGATCCTACTTGTGCCATCATCAAACTGGTTCCAACAGCCGTGTTACGCAATGCCGTCGGAAATAGTTCAGAGGTGACTAAAATTAGAATACAAAAAACGGCGCTATCTGCAAATCGACCGATTAGAGCGACTGTAACAATCAGGTTTGTTTGATCTGAAACATTAAGAGGAAATTTTAAATGAAATGATTAAAGAAAGCCTAGCAAGCAACAATACATACTACAAGTAGGATATATATGGATATATTGAGTTATTCATTTATTATTAGTTTAACTACTAGTTTGATACTTCAGTGTATGGATGTCATGTGACTTGACAATTTAAGTGTTTCAATTTTTCCTTTCTCTTTCATTATAATAGAAAAATTGTCCTGTGATACCTGATACGAAGCACCAAAAATGATTGAGTAGTAAATCTTAATTATTAGTACCTATTCAATTTTGGCTAGAAGGTTTAAGCCAAAAATATCTAATATCCTAAATATATCCTTGAATCTTTTGAATTGTTGTGTGATCTGATTAAGTACCAGGTCGGCACTCTGAAATTTTACGAATTTGTTCAGGACCTTTTTCCCAAAAACCATTCAGTGCCTTTCAGAGTAATGAACAATTGCTTTAAATTAGACAATAAACGTTTAAATTTAAGAAAATTACGGCACTAAAATTTTCTCTCACACTGTGGTCAAGTGCAATGAAAAATAGATACGTAGCTGAGTTTTTAAACCACTTTTTATAGATACGATAAAAGGTGCATTCAAGATTTGAAGCATCCAGACTAAGTAAAACAGCTCACCTTGGCGGAAAAGAAGTGTTGATAACTGAGCAGTTCCTGAGATTAATAAGAGGGTGGCGCTTGTTAATTTCCTTCCGAATAGAGCAAGAAGGATGGATGGTGCCAAATATGCGACTGCCTCAATCAAACCATTCAGAGCAATGTAAATGTATTTGTTGGCGTTGAATACGTCCCCGCTGAATGCTGAAATTTGTTTCACAAAAGATTAAGATTGATTTTGCTAGATTTGATTCAGTTCAATTAAATGCAAGGTATCAAAGGATACTGCTTTAATTTGATAGATAAGGTACCTAAAAATATCTAATGGAAGCCAAGTCAAAAGCCCTGCACAGTATTTAAGTAAGGCATTTTTCAGACATCATTTCATGAACAAAAAGACAAGAAAATGATCCGGGAAAAAAATGAGTTTGAAATGAGTTAGATTCTATGGTTTTTGAAACAAAATATCAATAATACAATAATTGCCATAAATACATTAAACAAAGGACAGATTTTTTGAGCCATCGACCATCAAAATTGCATGAAAAATACGGTCGAAATTTTGGACAAAAAGTCGGCTATCTCTTTAATGGGTGCGAGTGAGACATACTGTGTCTCACTTGCACACATTGAAGAGAAAACCAAGATCCATAGTCAAAATTACGATTTTATATCTCATACAGTTGAGATGACTGATGGCTCAAAAATTCCATAGAAAATTGAAGAGCACCGTGATGTTCCGCTGTTTAGCACAATCATCTGTTATCCCATTCAAATTACTCAATAAAGACAAAATTTCAACGAGTGACTAGAGGCGCTATTTAGCGTGGAAAATCCCCAACTTTCGTTTGGAATCACAATAAAACCAAATTGAACGGAAAAAAAATTAAAGTTTTGTTTTTACTTGCCTCATATCTCTAACAGTTTTTAAGTCCGGATAACTCATTGAAAAGTATGATAGATCCTTCAGAACGTGTAAAAAACAAATGGTTTAAAATTCGAAGAAAAGTTAAAATTTTCTAGATTCTCTGAAGAGCTCTATAAATTAAAGAAGAAGAAGAAGAGCAAAATGATTTAAAACTTACTGAGAGAGTAATAAACAAGAGCACAGACAGTCCATGCAGAATAGCATATCAGTATTCTCTTGCACAGCTCAAAGTTAGTAAAAAGATCAGTGAGTTTTTTTATGGATCTATAGAAATTCTGATACCACTTCGAGTCCTCAACTTTTTTTGATGGGCTCTGAAAATTAAAGCACAAATGAACCGACACAATTATAAAAAAAAAAAAAAAAAAAAAAAAAAAAAAAAAAGAATATAAAATTTTAAAAACATAGGTATAAATTAATGTTGCAAAATCTGATAAATCTTTATGTACAGCTACAAAAAATAGATAGATAGAGCTCAAAAAATGTAGGTATCCCTATGTTGCCAGTGATCTAAACTCCAACTGGCCTACGACTTTGACCTTTCCAATTAAAAGTGTTCCTCAATGAAAAGCCAAAGCTCAAATCCGTTTTCATTTACTTTTTGTGTGTCTGATGATTATCAGACAAGGAGCACTTACTTAAGAAGATTCCAGGCAAAGCTTTTTCAGATTTCAATCCGATGGATGGCATCACTTGTTGCTTTTGGGAAAAGTTGTGTTTTTGGCATTTTAAATTGAAACCAAAGAAAAAACACAAAATCCAATAACAACAGCACCAGCAATTTTTTTATGGATTTTTTGAACCCGAAACGAGAAAACTTGGTTTAGAGTTAAAGCCGTAAATTGAGAAATTAATTTCATCTTAAGATTAGTGAGTAAGAGTGAGTGCGAGTGATAATATGCCTACTTTCTGCCTCACTCGCACTCATTGAAGCTTATGGGAATTTTTGTATTTCATAATTTCCAGCTTGAGTGTTTCAGCTTGAAACTTTCAGGGTATCTTCCTGAAGTATGCTCCCAGGTGCTGACATTCCTCAAATTTTTGCTTTTAGTGCATATTTGTAAATTTCTAGTAGTAGTAGCCAAAGACTATTGACTTTTTGAGCAGCAAGACATGGTATCCACCATTCAAACTTATTGACCCTGGAATAATCTTCATGCGGATGGGAAACGAAACTTGATTAGCTTCAACAAAAGTTAAATAAAAAATCGCTGGACCTCTCGGATCTTTTCGGGAGCTTAAAGTAGGGTATGAATGGAGTCATTTAACGCCAAATTGGCAATATGTTCCTCAAGCTCCTCGAAAAAAAAATTGATTTTCAAGTTTTTTAGGAAAATCCCGACAAAAAAAAAAAATCGGGATATTTTATTATTTTTTCAACCCCTATCTTGCGATACCTCGTTTGAAAGGGCATAACATTCTAAGACTTTTGTCTTAAACCGGAGGTCGATATCGTTTTTTGTTTTCAATATATCGAAGGTCAAAGTTCGATTTGGACCCATTTTCAAAAAAATCATTTCTCCTCTTTGAGAAGTCAGATTTTAAAAAAAACTAAGAGCCTAAAATACTCTAAATAGCAAGCCTCATCCAGAAAACAATGCGATGTATCGCTAGATGCGGGTCGTCCCTCGGAATCTTTCAGATAGTCCCCCTGAGGGGAATGGGCAAGAACGTTGAAAATGTTTGGGGGCTATGTAACCAAATTTCGACTCATTTTTTGTTGAAATTGCATTTTTTTCTGGAAGAAGCTTGCTATTTAGAGTATTTTAGGCACTTAGTTTTTTTAAAATCTGACTGCTCAAAGAGGAGAAATTATTTTTTTGAAAATGGGTCCAAATCGAACTTTGACCTTCGATATATCGAAAACAAAAAACGATATCGACCTCCGGTTTAAGACAAAAGTCTTAGAATGTTATACCCTTTCAAACGAGGTATCACAAGATAGGGGTTGAAAAAATAATAAAATTTCCTGATTTTTTTTTGCCGGGATTTTCATAAAAAACTTGAAAATCAATTTTTTTTTTGAGGTGCTCGAGGAACATATTGCCAATTTGGCCTTAAATGACTCCATTCATACCCTACTTTAAGCTCCCAAAAAGATCCGAGAGGTCCAGCGATTTTTTATTTAACTTTTGTTGAAACTAACCGTAAAACGCATTTTCTCTATTTAGGCATGAACAAAACAGAAATCATCAGAAAAGAACTTACCTCGACCATGGAATTATTTTCTTCTTTCCCAGAAGGACGTTGGAATGAATGATCGGCCCATTTAATTATTGCCCAGGCCTCTTCTTTCCTATTTTCATTCATGAGCCATTTTGGTGATTCAGGAAGGAACCTACAACAAAACAAAACTAATTTCATTTACTCATTCAACTTTCAGTTTGAATTTTTTTCCCCCCCTCAATTTTCTAAAAAAAAAAAAAATGTCTTCTGGAAACTAGAGGGCTTGCTTATAATTTGTTTAAGTACACCTATCTACTTAAAAAGTTCTGATTGGTCGTACATTTTAGACTTTCACGAAGGCAAAAAATAGTTGAAGATATCAAAGGCTAAACAAATAGAAGTCAATGAAGGGAAAACAGGGAGTGAAGGTGTGAGGAATTATAGGGACAGGCCAGCTAATCCGCCAGTGAACTTAACCTTCAAATTCATCCATGCAGTTGATTCCTTTCAAATTACATAGGCGATGTGAAAATGCTCCCTGTACTTTTTTCTTCAAGGGTTTCTAACCTAAAATTGAGTGAATTGGTAACTTCTGCTACATGCAATTGAACAGTTCAATCTAGCGTAAAAACCAGCGATAATTAAGAAGAGCACATTAAAAAATTACAAAAGTCGGTCACAGACTCACAAACTGGCTTTTAATATAAGAGCGATTTGGCAGAGCTATACAGGTATCATAGGAGATTCCTATCTAATTGAAGCTTTCATCCATGAGCTTCTATAGAGAGAGTGACAAATTAGATAGGAATTTCCTATGTATAGTACCTGCATAGCTCTTAAATGGCAGAGCTACGCAGTTGTCATGGGGTATCCTGTGTCTAATTGTCTAATTTGTCATTCTCTCCATAGGTACTTACAGGAAAAAGCCTCAATTTAGATAGGAATCTCCCATGGTACCTGCGTAGCTCTGCCATTATGACTTTAACTTTACAATCATTTTGTGTGTCTGGGAGTAAATTTCGTAATTTTTTAATGTTCTCATAGTAATTTTTGCTGGATTTTACTCAAGAATGAAACATTTCATTGCTTATAGCAAAGTTTATCAAGAACCCCATTTACTGGTGGAAACAAAGATATCTGAGCAAGGTATGCAATGTGCAATGCACAAAATACCCATGAATACCCATGAATATTAGAAATACCCAACCACCAGAATACTCATAGACCTTCGTACTTGGTTAAATAAATTTGATCAAACTGGAGAATTGCCAACCTGACATTTCTAAAATTCAAACATAACCTTGACCAAAACACCTCCAAAATAGATTTATTGGTTTTGTTGACTGTAGATTAGTGAACAGACGACACACCATCCATTCTCAAATAACTGTGCAGTTTGACAGGCCGTCAAATTGCACAGTTGTTTGACAAATGGAACAACAACCAAACATATAACGGTTGGCTCATCTGCCGTTTGCGGTGGATTTCGGCTCACCGATGCCATTTTGACGATCCTAGTTTGAGCTTGTACAAAGGCCTCATATTTTATGTATTTTTTTACATTAATGTATTGAGTGCATTGCATATAGCATCAGCTGGCCTGGTTTCTTTGTCCCTGCTAATACAGGAAGGCAGGATATTTCTGTAATCTTACCGACAATCCAGAAGAAGGACAAAGACAAGAGGGGTCAGATACAGTTGAAGAGTTCGCCAAGTCGGAGAATAAAACGCAATAAGCGGTAGAATGAGCATGCCCACAGGATATGATATGTTGAACATAGTACAAAAGCGGGTCCTCCATTTTCCGACAGTTATTTCTGATACTGAAAAACAATCAAGTCATTGGTCAACGAAGGTAAAAAAAAAAAAACTGAGGTTACACTATCAAAACTTATTTTTTACGGAGAGAATAGGAATCTTCCGCTTTTAGGGCCAACAATTTTCCCTAGGATGCTACCATTCAATTAATGTCAAATCGTTGGTATTTTTACAAAAAGGTGTAAGTCAATTCAACGTTTCAAAATTTCTGATCACAGTTTTTTTCCTCAATAGTGAGCCGACAAACCAATCGCCAAGAAAATTGTTTTTGGGGTTTTCCACATTTCCCCCTAAATTAGGAGACAAAAATCAAAAACATTCACACATAGTTTCTGGAAAAAAAAAACAAAACCAGTTAAAGCTGGTCTCAATATCAGCACTCGAGTAGTAAATTGACACTTTGTTTTGAGGAAACAATTTTAAAAATCTAAATGATACTTAAAATATAAAGCTGCCATTGTTTTCGAGACAAAAAAAAAAAAAAATTATAGATAAAAAAAAAAAATGACTAATTTTAGAGAGCTTTATTTTCTGTGCGCCAATTGAGATGATAGATTTCATTTTTTACAAAGAATATCCACCTGCAATGCAATCGAACAAAAATTAAAAAGTAAATTCACTTAGACTTAAAATTAAAAACTATTTAATCTAAGGTTACGTACAGATGGTGTATGCAGTTTCATAAACACCGGTTCCCGCCACACCAATCAAAAATCTTGTCACTAAAAAGAGGTAGAAGGAAGAAATAAAAATACTGGCTGGTACTGAGATCATGTAAAGCCAAGCTGCATATAAAAAGCTTTGTTTCCGACCATACCTAGAAAAAAAAAACGAAATAGAAAAAATTTAGACATTTATCAGAGTTCAAGAATCAGGGAGGATGTGATGTTAACAATGGTTGAATATGCAAAGGACGGGACAAAAAAATTCAGAAAAACTAATCTCATAAAAAGTAACCCTCACCATGAGAAAAGAAAGTAATTGTAGTTGGTACTAGTAGTGATAGTGAAACCTAGAGCCCCTGCATTCTACGAGATGTTCATTAACCCTTAGATGTCCGTGTCTTTTTTTATACGATAACGCCCGAGCCGGGTCCATTGGACCCGTATTTAAAATACATGGGTTTCAGTAGTTTCGGTCCTTTTTTTCTCCATTTCACTCTGTATCTTAGCTTTCTGGTTTTCGAAACAGTTTACAATACTTCAATGTTGTTGAACAAACTGTCAAGCATGATCACCAAACCCTCTCCTCCCTCTCTTCCTCCCCCAACCCATTCAACCACCCCCTAATTCCGTTAGCTGTACTCCCACAAAATCTAGCTCCGAAGATCAAAATCTAAAAACTTACTCTATTATTCCTAAAAATAATAAATTGGTGTTTTTGCATGTACGTTTAGAAAACAGAGGCATCATTTGGGGGGAGGGGGCATGAATAGCAACGCCCCCCCAACTCCCCACCTGAAACTGAAAAGTTCAACGTTTTAGGGCACCATTTAGTGGTCTCTTAGTACTTCCCTTCCAAGAAGATCCTTTGTAGTTAGCGGGGGGGGGGGGGGGGGGGGGGGGGGGTATTTGCTCCACCAAACCATTTGTAACACCCTGCTATTGATGCCTCTGTCTGAAAATATAGCGGCTTTTGGAGGGGATATTAGATTTGGGAAAACAATGTATTATTTTGAAAAGTTATGATGCGTTGACTCAGTCTAAAAACTTTCTCACAATAATATATTACTTCCCCAAATCTCATATCCCCTCCAAAATCCACTATGTTTTCAGACAGAGGCATCATTTGCAGGGTTTTACAACAGAACGGTGGATCAAAAAACCCCACCCCATCTGCTAACTATACAAGAGAGATTCTAAGAAACCGCACTAAAAGGTGCCGAACATTGTCCAAAAAACTTTGAATTTTGCAGTTCCATATAAAGGGGGGGGGGGTGAGGATTGCTGTTTGTGTCCCTCAAAATGATGCCTCTGTTTTCTAATTTTTTGGTGTATATGCAAAAATGCCATTTTAGAATATCAGGAATAATAAAGTAAGTTCTTAGATTTTGTTCAGAGCAAGAGTAGGTGCGGACGCATGGCAAACGGGGTTCGGGGAGGGTTGAATGAGTTGGGGGAGGAAGAGAGAAGGGGGGGGGGTTCTGTGAGCATGCTCGACAGTTTGTTCATCAACATTCAACGATTGTAACCTGTTTCTAAAAGCAGGAAGCAAAGATACTGATTAAAATGGAGAAAAAATGAAGGAAACTGCTAAAACACAAGATAAATAAAAACTAATTTCCAAAGTCCAAAATTAGCCTTATCACTGTTTTTTTTTTGTTTACATGACGTTAAAGTGTAAAAATCATGTCGGTCACTGTAGCCATAAATGTCAAAATCAGAAGTACTGACATTTTCCACCTGAAAAAAACAATATCCCAACAATATCACTTCAAAATAACGGACGGGTCCAATGGACCCGGCTCGGTCTTTCTCGGGGTAGTCGTGAAAAATTTGGCCCTCTGCCCCCCCTTATTAATTTTTTCCCCCAAAATAATGAAATTACTATTTTTGAGAGTTTTTTTAGAGCATTTCATGAAGCTCAAGTTTGTATGACCGGTGAACAGCTGCTGGCAGCCGATTTTAGCATACGACGGGTCCATTGGACCCAGCTCGGACATCTAAGGGTTAAGAAACAATGAACAAATTAGTCAGAACTAAAATGATCCAACCTTAGTTTCTCCCTTGATTCAAGGTGCAGTTGACGAATTGAACAATATCAATTGGATTCATAGTTTTAGGCTCGGGTAGGCAACATGCAATACTTTTGTATATCATTTTTAAGCATTGCAGGTGGCCTACCTGAGCTAAAATTTAAGGAGTCATTTGACATTGTTCAATTTGCTGACAGTCCCAACTTCTAATTCAATTAAGGTGATTCCAGGCGAAACTTTTCCAGATTTCAATCCGATGGATAGCGCCACCAGTCGCTTATTGGAAAAGTCGTGTTTTTGGCGTTTTAAACTGAAACCATAGATAAAATGCAAAATCCAATAAAGTCAGCACCTGCAAAATTTTTTTATGGATTTTTTGAGCCTTAAATGAGCAAAATTGGTTTAAAATTAAAGCCGTAAATTATGAAATTCGTTTCGCCATAAGCTTAGTGAGTGAGAGTGAGCGCGAGTGATGATACGTCTATCTGCCTCACTCGCACTCATTGCGGCTTACGGGAAGTTTCGCTTTTCATAATTTCCGGTTTTATTTTTGAGTGTTTCAGTCTGAAACTTTCAGGGTATCTTCCTGAAGTATGC
Source organism: Trialeurodes vaporariorum (assembly GCA_011764245.1). Classification (NCBI taxonomy): domain Eukaryota; kingdom Metazoa; phylum Arthropoda; class Insecta; order Hemiptera; family Aleyrodidae; genus Trialeurodes; species Trialeurodes vaporariorum. The sequence continues at coordinate 22,999,883 of VMOF01000111.1, read as the reverse complement.
TCGCAGGTGCTGACGTTTCTCAAATTTGTGTTTTTAGCGTGAATTCGTCAAATTTAACAAAAAACTGTTGACTTCTTGAGCAGCGCGACGTGGTGTCCACAGTTGGAACTAATCGACCCTGGAATCACCTTAATTCTCAGACCACTTTTTAGCCATTAAAAAAATAGTTTAAACTCAGAGAGAAAGAATATTGTCTTAGAAAATTATGAAATTCTAGACAAAGTTTCCAGGCAAAACTGACACTTGATAATCGCAGAAAGATTTAACGATATAAATGATTCAAAGTCTTACTTGTCTGAGACAACTCCAAAGATAATAGCACCAGTAAATTTTCCCAAAGCAAATATACTTTGAACCACAGACTTGAGATAGGTTCGTTCACAGACAAGATCCCACTGGAAAAACAAATATCAATACATTAAAACCTGAATGGAAGCATTCAATTAGTCTGTCTTTGTCATTTAGGAACTTAGAGAAAACCTTAGAATCATCTTCCAGATATTTCAATTTTTACCCTATTTAAAGGGTAAAAAAAACCCTGACCGATCTTAAATTAAGGTTAAGAAACGTTCGCAATTGATGCATTCTTATTGGAAGATCAATAATTCTATAAATATAACGTAATCAGCGCTTGAAGTGATAGGTGAAGACTATCGCAGCAGCTTTGTTTCAGGATAAAGAAGTAGCGAGCGCGCTATCAGAGTTTACAAGTTTTAAAAAGGCATTTGTGACTTTATGAGTGAATTCTTAGTGTGACCATCAGCATTTTTGGGGCAAAACTCTACCCCACAAAGAATTGCAATTTTGATATTTTTTTCATCAATCTGTTTGAAAGTCAGAACTGTCGTTTTGCAAATAATTAATGACATTTTTAAACTCACCAGTGATTCCACCTTTTGAAAAAAGATTACACAGCTCAGTTTAGAGTATAACTATAATGCAGAAAAATGCTCACAACTGTGATATTTTCTCAAGCGGTGGAGTCATCGATGACTTTAAAAAACTTGCCGATATTTTAATAATTCAGCGGCGTTTCCATTGATTGAGAAAAGATTACAGACAGTGATTGTAACTCATATGCGCCATTGCGCCATTCGCGTCATTCGCGCCTAAGAATTAGTTGATGGCGCCTAAGAAATTGATTTGACGGTCAAGATTGGCGCCTAAGAAAATTTTCGCCAAAAAATGGTTTTTTCCTCCCGTCGATTAAAGTCCACGCTCCAGCAAATTTGGTTTTTTGCTGATATATTGATCGCGCGCAAAAAATATGACTAGTTTCTTATGCGCGCTGTGTCCAAAAAAAAAAGAAAAATGGCCCCTAAAAAATACTCAATGGCTCCTAAAAAATAACATGGCTGGCCAAGATGGCTCCTAAGACTTAGACCTGAGTTACAATCACTGATTACAGATCAGAGTATTTTCAAATAGTACAGTCATACACTGAACTGCACTGTGTAATCTTTCCAAAGCCAATGGAATCATCAGTGAATAGAAAAATATCATTAATTATACGCAAAACGGCAGCTCTGTTGAAAGTATGAAGACAAATCACTCATTTCAAGTCATTTGCAGACTTGTCGAAAATTTGCTTAAAACAGCCACCGGATGTCCACAGGACCTCATGACCCCATTTTCCTCTGCCAGGTATGGGACTTCATGATCCAAATTGCTGTACCAAAAGTGTGCAGAAGACCCATTGTTGGTGAATTTGAATTCGAATAATAAACAAGTAGAAAGTATAATCTTATTAGTTTTAGTTCGCAAACCTCGCTTTCAATTGAGGACTCCGACTCATCTTCCATAAAAGACCTTTTTGAGCATTCCAGAATGCCTGGATTAGGTTGAGAGGAGACAGCGGCAACAGCAGCCTCATAACCTAAAGGTGCTAAGACAGTGTAGTCCCAATTATAATAGGTACAGCTGTGGTTCCAATCTTTGGTGTCTCTAAAAAAGATAAAGCCAAATGAAAGGAAAAAAAACAAAAGAAGCAATACAACACTCGTGAAAGGAAACAATACTAACTTGTACAAATACTAGGCAGATAAATAAGTATAACAGAATCATTTCCCAGCTGTGGATTTGATAAGTGCAAGCTTTTACTAATGATTTAATTGCATAAAATCTCCAATTTTAAAAACACAAACTTAGAATATTGTAAAATCAATAATCGGAATCATTATTGGTGGAACTGGAAATTTTGCTTCGAAATTTTCTCGCCTTTTTTTGATAGAGTTAGACCCCTTCATTTCTGCGGGTATGCAATCCATTGCAGATTTACAAAGCCAATGAATTAGCTGTACTAAACAAATTCCACTTTTATTGTTTCATTTGTACGTGAAATTCCAGAGAAATTACAATGGTACCGACAATTTGTAAAGTATTAACAGAGATACAGCTTTAAGGACACCGTACACGTTTAAAGAGTTTGATCATGAAGCGCAAGCGTTCAGCTGAAATGCACCACTAACAGCAGGTGATCAACTATTGCACATTAGCGCCAACAATATTGAATTGAAATTCATGACCCGACAAATTGATCCTTCAAATAACATTATCGAAGATCAGTTCCATCATCAACAGTCCATAAATAACAAATTTTAACAAGCTTATTTTTGAATTTTGAATGAGTAAAGGCTTCCGTACGTGATCAAACAGGCAGGAAAGCTAACATGAAACTTTCAGAAGTCAAAAAGAAACAGAACGAAAGTTGTTGTTTTCAGACTGTTGATAAGAAGGCTGATGTTTGGAGAAATTATTTGAAGGATTTGTTTGATGGCCGTTGATGAGCCAACCGTAGCATGTTCAGTTGATGTTCTGTTCATCAAATAATTGTGCAGTTTGACAGGCCGTCAAACTGCGGAATTATTTAATGATGGATGGTGTGTTATCTGTATACCAATTTCAGTCAATGTAACCTGTTTTTGCATTGTTTCGGCCAAGTTCATGTTTGAATTTTGAAAGGATCGAGATGGCAATCCTGCAGTTAGATCAAACCGGTTTAATCAAGAAAAAAGTATTTATACAAAGGCCTGAATGATGGCTTATCTGCCTGTTTGATCAAACTGATTGAACATTGAAACTGAGAGTCCTTTGAGAAAACACTTACCGTGGAATGGTGAAATTCCTGATTTGAGAGACGGTCCAGTTGGCACTCTCCAGCTGTTGCACGGAGCACCAATGAGGAGAATGGTGAGTGAAAAAAACATATACTGATATATGAATGGCATTTAACACGCCGGGGGCACTGACCAAGAAAAATAAAAACCATTGCCATCTACTCTTTCGACCAATCGCTTCAAGAGCTGGCTCCAATTCATCAATCCGCTTATTTTCACCTGAACATATAAGCAAAGTTAAAATTAGAGGAATAGAAAAGGGTGATGAACAAATACAAAAATACCGACTAACTTAAAAAAAAAAACCATTAATAATGATCCATCTTCTTAAACAATTTAAGACAGTGTACATGAGAAAATTCTTACACCCAGCAGGGCCGATCATTTTTTTCCCATTAAACGGATTGTTAGAGGTCATTTCAGAAGTACAGGCGCACCTAAACCGATAATCTATGACATTTTCTAATGTTATTTCTAATATTACACGTTAAAAATAAATGAAAATGAATCCAAGCGTTAGATTTTCATTGAAGAACACTTTAAAATTAAAAAGTCAAAGTTGCAGCCAAGTTTTTCTTTTATTTGGAGAAATGAAAATTGAAAGTTCACCAACGATTTTCAGTAGCTGCGCCTACACTTCTGAAACAAACTCTAAGACTGTCTATGAATGCTCTTAATGGTGGAGGATTGTAAGACTTGGCTGTTGCTACAGTAACCATCATTAAGTTTCCCATAGCGAAAGACTACTTACTCATTGGTAGTTGTTAAAAACTGGCAACTTAAGATGATTCAAGGGTTGATTAGTTCAAACCGTGGACACCACGTCACGCTGCTCAGAAAGCCAATAGTTTTCGGATAAAATTTATGAATTTACGCTAAAAGCACAAATTTGAGGAACATCAACACCTGCGAGCATACTTCAAGTAAATACGTACCCTAAAAATTTCAAGCTTGAACACTCAAAAATAAAGCTGGAAATTATGAAATACGACAATTCGCATAGGCCCCAATGAGAGCGAGTGAGGCAGATACAAAGACATACTATCACTCCCACTCACTCTCATTCCCTAAGCTTATGGTGCAATGAATTTCATAATTTACGGCTTTAATTCTAAACCAATTTTGCTCGTTTTAGGCACAAAAAATCCATAAATAAATTCTGCAGGAGCTGACATTCTTGGAATTTGCGCTTTTTCTTTGTTTTCAATCAGTAGCGTACCGAGAGTTTCTTCATCTCTCTCTTTTCTCCATTAAAAAACGTACGTTAGACAAGGATGGACGACGGGATAAAACCCCCTCTTTCTGTCCTTTTCCTTCTTATACATTCAAATGGGAAATGAGAGAGATGGAAGAGATCCTGGTTGCGCGAGTGTTTTCAATTTAAATTGCCAAAAATACGACTTTTCCCAAGAATGACTAGTGGCGCTATTTCAATCTATCGAAATCTGGAAAAGTTTCGCCTTGAATCACCTTTAACTGTGTGCCATGGCAACAATCAAGTCTTACAATTCTCAACAAAAAATATCACTCATGAATCGTCTGACAGATTGGTTTGACAAAAAAATAAAAGATTAATGCTCAGATTAGCTACGATTGCCAAAAATCCATTACTAGGCAAAAAGTAAATTCAGGTTTGAAAGGGAAAAAAGGAAAAATTTCTATAATACTATATAGCCTTTTTCTCTTAAACCAATCTAAAATTTCAATCATGAGCAGAGGTATAGACACTTAGCCAGGACCATCCAACTAACGTCAAGAGATAACTGAAGAAAAATGTTTGCGTCAAGATAGTATTGCACTTTCATTTCAGAGACTGTATTTAAAAAGAAAAACTATTGTTAAACCTGATCTTCATTTGTGATAAGGAAGATCGTGGCAACATGAAAAACTTCATTTTTAAAACAAACGAATAGCTACCTTGGCCTGAGGGCAAAGCAATTTAAAATAAGTAACTAACCACTAAAGGGGGGCAAAAATTCACACTCTTTCACCACAGCAGTTGCTAGAACGATGGAACATACCTTCATAGGAAATCCAACATTTTCAGATGCAGAGAGGCTAATAAGGGTAATTGAAGCTATTTAAGGTAACCATTGAACTCAAACGGGGTAGTTACTACAAGTTCAAAACACACTATACTTCAGATCAAATTTGTTTTCTCAGGTAATTTTCTCATTAAAATGACTTTTTATAGGCATTTTTACATTCAGCTTCAATCCATTTTTGAGTGCCCAAATGGCTAGTAATTCCTCCATGGGGTCTAGAAAATTAGGAAAGAAAAAAAATGATACAGAAGAGTGAAATGGAAGAGGAAAAAGAAACTCTAAAAAATGAACAAGAAACACACAAGAGGGTAATGAAATTGCGGATTGCAATGATATAATTGTAAGAAGATCTTTTGAAAGAGAAGACTCGACAAAAAATTATCTGTAGAATTCAAATTGGGAAAGAAAAAAAGAAAAAACCACCTCCGTACAACTTTTAATATTTTGTTCAAAGATTGATACATTTGACTCACAACCCCCTGCTGAAGATTAAATAAATAGAAATACATTGATGTAATTTTACGCAGAACTCAAAAATTTCCATACGATGGTTCGTGCCACTTAGTGACTGTTCTAAATTTTGGCTTTATCAGATAGTTTGAATAAAACGACAAGTGCCTATTCAAGCTGAATATTGAAACATTGGCACCTCCATAATTTATTTATGGATTTTTTGAACTATCAACCTTCATAATTGGTTTAGAATTAATACTTGACTGCATCATGATACTCCTGAGGCTAATAATTTATTTCCTCCAATTTGTACACTTGAAGGTTGAGAATTGATTTTTTTCCACATTGACACCCTTGAGTCACTTAAAGAGGAGAAGGTTGGTAAAATTAGAAAACATGTTAAATCATTTAACCTTGATTTTGCTCCCTACTGTGGCCCATTTTAAGTTTGCCTCTAACTCACAAAACACTAATCATTGAGTCAAAATTAATCAAGAATTGTGTTTTCAAAAGCGTTTAAGTTGCCCTTTTTATCAGAAAATTTGGCAATATTTTCAATAAGTAGAAAAGAAATAGAATATGTCTCACTCGCACTCATTGAAAAGATGGCATTTGCTGATAAAAATTACGACTTTAATTCTCAATCAATTTTGATGGTTGATAGCTGAGAAATTTAAAAAAAAAAAAAGACAAAGGTACCAATATTTTGATGTCTGATCCAGATACCTATACTTATATAAGTCCATTTATAAGAACTAATAAAGACAAAATTTACAATAGTGGCAAGTGATGCAATCTACAGATTGAAATCTGTTAGTGTTTTGCACGAAATCAATAATTTGACGAAAAAGATGCTTGAATGGGATTTTTTAATGAAAAAATTAACCAAAACCAGGCATTTCATTTCTGAAAACTTCTTGGGTAGAAAAATGTAGTTTCGAAAATAGACTAATTATGACCAAGTAAAGATAAACAAATTAGTTTGACAAAAGCAAAATAAATTAAAAACCACTGTGGGTACCTACAAGTACTTTGAGTCTGCAGAAAATACTCTGGGATTAAACTATACATATGTATAAGAATAAAACTTCGGAGATATTCATAACTTTGGAGTGGTTTTTAATTAAATTAAAGTTTAATTTAATTAAAGTTCAAAAACAAAGAAGACATTTAAAAAATAAAAATAAAAATTGGCATCAGCTGGAAAAAAAAATGAAAGAAATAAAAATTATTTCTAAGATTGATGAGAACTAAGAGGAAAAATGAAAAAGCATGCAAGCATAATCAATCTAGGATAAACCCATGGAAGATCCAAAATGGCATCACGGAACCAAATCATGGAATACCTTTACAAAACCACAATAGTCTGAATAAGCAACAAACATAATTCCTCCAAGAGCTCCCCCAAACTACACTGCTTGCATGGACAAAATTTTGTAAGAACATGGCGATACTCAAAAATAGATCAAAGTTGAATTAAAAACACGCTGAAAAGATTCATTCAACTAGGTTTCATAAATATAATTTTAAGCAAAATATTGCAAAATAATAAATAAAAAAAAAAAACTAATTCTGGAAATAAAACTGTGAGGGAAAAAAAGGATGGGACGACTTACAAACCATAGAATCAATGGTTTTGTTGTTGAAAAAAGATTACACTTGTATGAATATTTAGGGAAAGAACATGGGCGGATTCAGGGATTTGTCTTTCTCTCTCTTCAGTCATTTAAACACATGTGTTAGAAAAGGATAGCAGAGGGGGCCATCGTATGACTTTAGCCCCTATCTCTGTCATTTTCTAATGAACGGATTCATATGGGAAAAGAGAGAGAAAGAGAGACTCCTGTATCCGCAGATGGGAAAGAGAGCAACTGGTTCGAAAAAAAATTAGAGTTCCTTGATTTTACTATTATTATAATTTGCTGTGAAGAGTACAAAACAAAATAAGTTGGAATAAACTGAACTCACCATTGGTTTCGAGGGTCATATTTTCAGCAAAAGATTCAGGTTTCACCTAGAGGGAGAGAGGAATCTCCGCTGGACTTCTCATCAGGTAACAGCCCTACAAAAATAATGAAAAAGAAAATTAAAAGAGATATAGAAGCCAAATAAAGAGGTAAAATAAAGAGGCCAAATAAAGAGGCCAAGTAAAGAGGCCAAATAAAGAGGTGGTTCAGGATTTTCTAAGGAAAGAACAATACGAACAAGTGATAAAGTAAACAAAAGCGATGAATCACAACAAAGCTTTTAAAAGCTGACCTGGTCTGATGTTGATAATGAACTTGGACAATGCCATTGAACTTAATACAGTCAAGAAAAACGAGTTGTGTACTGACACTGACAGAAAATAAAATCACTGTACAGTCATTGGCAGTCCGTGGGGGGGGGGGGGGGGGGGGGGGGGGGGGGTAAAGGCTCAAGCTTCCTCCCCCCCCCCTCACTTTTCGGAAAAGGGCTCAAAAATGGGAAAAACAAAGATCGTGACTCCATAAAACTCCGAATTTTTTATGAAGAGGCAAAGAAACAAAAACAAAATTAAAAACAAACAAAAAACAAGAAATTCATCACATTTTTTCGAGCCCCCCCCCCGGCCCCCTCCGCCACTTTTGAACAAACACCAACGGATAAAATCGCCCATGGATAAAATATACGATAGGTTTTCCGAGAAATGAACGCAATAATACTGTTTAGCCCCGTTTAAAGGAATAAATTTTGAAATTTTCAGGAAATATTCATGAGCCTTTAAGGAAAACACGTCAAGGACATTAGCCCAATGGCGCGGTGGCTCGTGGAATGAAGCAATATTTTCTCTCCATTTAAACCCATGTAAAATAATCAATCTGTAGGCAGTTCAATGAACCGCTAAGAAATCGATACTTTTGCATAAATTTAAAGGCAAAAAGCGGAATTGCCAAACTGCACGAGCTACCAATGCAGCAGACCCCTCAGAGAGGCGACTTTAAAAACTTTTTCGTAAAAAAAAAAATAAAAAATAAGGACCTTTTAAGTTTTTGATTATTTGCCAACATAGTTTTGGAGGAGCAAGAAAATGCGTAAAACAACATGGTTGCAACAACAGATTTTTAGGATATTATCTTGTAAGTACAACTCCACCCCCCCCCCCTCTTGAACATTTAAAATATTTAATATCCCGCTTTCATGGGAGGGGGAGGGGGGTGTCTGAATAAAATTTTGAGAGCTTTATTTTCCCTTGCATCTGGCAGTCGAATTGAACTCTTAAATTTCTATCGTCCCTGGGGAATCTGTGAAGATGACTAATGTGACTGTGGTTAGACTAAAGTCCTCAATCACTTATTAAATTGTCCAGCGATGCTGTCTACGGGCACAAAAAAGAACTCAATTCAGACAAACAATAGGACAGCCTATGCTGCTGAATATTGGCGTAACATTTAAATTGGTGATATCCGGATACGGTAGAAATAGAAGAATCGTCTTTTATTTTCTGATTGAAGGGTCCATTTGACTTGCGGTTTGCGCTATTGTGCTTCTTTTTAAGATCTTCTTAAACGGCATAATTTATTTACGTATATTATTACTGAGGCCTCCCCCTCCCCTCCGACCTTTCAAACGCCGCCGTTAGGTGAGGGGTAGCTTTTGCCTCTAAAATGTTTCCATCAAGGTATTAAGTACTCTAATAAGCGACCACTGCCGCGGTTATGCGTATGAGCGTGGGACTGGTCCAATGCTGCCGTTTTGCGTATAAAATTAATGCCATTTTTGAATTCACCGATGATTCCACCGGTAGAGAAAAGATCACACAAATCAAATCAGCCTACTACAGTACTGTACGAAAAAACACTAATCTGTAATATTTTCTCAACCGGTGATGGAGTCGTCGATGACTTTAAAAAACTTGCGGGTATTTTATTAATTCAACAGCGATTGCACCGATCGAGACAAGATTACAGATCAGAGCATTTTCGTGCAGCACAATCAAATACTGAACTGAATTGTGTAATCTTTTCTCAACCGGTAGAATCATCGGTGAATTGCAAAATACCATTGATTATACGCAAAACGGCAGCTCTGGACTGGTCTGCAACGGCTCTCCCACCCCACCCGCACTGGCCTCTCACGTGTGCAAGGCATGAGGAGTATGAAGAGTGGCCGGACCGGAACCTTGAAGGCGAAACTTAGCTCGTGAAAATCTCGCGACATCTGTAATTCGTCGATAGTACACTGTTTTTTCTTTTCAACGGACTTTGATGCAAAAATCGGACTCAAACCATTTTTATTCTACTTGCTTGATCTTATGTTAGTTATAATGGGATGGCATGCCGTGCTGAATGGGAACGCTGTATTTTCTTCATTTAAATCCGTATAAAAGGTCGAATTCGAAGGTGTTCGCCGAGAACCCGATAGTTCGATCTTTTCCCTGGATTTGACTGACAGCGAAACCAAGCTCTTTCTTCAGAGAGAAAGATGTAGAGAGGATAGCGAGCTTTTTCATCTGACTCACAATCAGCTTAGGTGCATGCTTGCGTACGTTATAGCCAGGTATAGTGGCGAAAAATCGCCACTTTTCCCATTTAGCCCAGTGGCGCGGCGCGGCGTAGCGTGCAACTAGGCAACGTGTTTTTTTTTCCATTTAGACCAATGTAAAAGGTCGAATATACGAGGGTGTTCACCGAACACCCAATAGTTCGATATTTTTCATGGGTTTAAATGTACTCACTGCAACGTTGCCAAATTGCACGCTACACCACTGATTTAGCCGAATTTTTCATATACATTCTGGCAACTCAGGGTGTAAGTACTGTACTGCACACGAAGGTCAGGAAAATTTGAGAGTATTACAGGAGATATTAATGGGACAAAGATAAGACAAGAGATGAGAGAAAATAGTAGTCCAAATTACAGAAGAGCACAGAGAAGAGGGATGGTGGTTAAGAAACGACCGGTGGGAGGAGGAGGAGGAGGGAGAGGGGGGAGGAAGTGGTGAAGGGGGAGGAGGAGGGGGGAGGAGGAGGGGGGAGGTGGAGGAGGGGGAGGAGGAGGAGGAGGGGGGAGGAGGAGGGGGAGGAGGAGGGGGAGGAGGAGGGGGAGGAGGAGGGGGGAGGAGGAGGGGGGAGGAGGAGAAGAAAAAAAACAAACTACAAAACATAACAAACAAACAGAGGGAACACGGCGGACACGTCATTGCAGCGCACATTCGCACGTGCGAAATTCTATAACCGTATAGTCTCATAACATCGCCGCGATGGCAAACGGCCCATTTCAATTTGAATATTACACAAAATTAAATTGACATATTGTTATAGTCGCCGAGATTGACACATTAGACTATGCAAGACATGTTTCAAATGAAAGTCCATAGCAGGAAAAGAAAAACTCAGAGCTGCCGAGTGTTTTGTGTAGGTATATTTAATGGAACTTTTTATTTCACCGACGATTCTATACCGATAAACTCAGTTCAGTCCAGTTTGTGACTGTAATGCACGGAAAATCTCACATCCGTACGTATGATCTTTTACTCAATCGGTGGAGTCATCACTGGCTAAAAAATGTGCGTAGGTATATTTTTATAGAGTATAATATACCAACGAGCTACAGCTATAGAGAGGCTGATACATGTAAGTCCTATCTCAAAGTGTGACACCACCTGATGTTTTATGCGCCCTTCTCCTGGCAAAGTCCTCAATTATTATTCAAGCTTTTTGACTTTCATTTTTTTTATTTTTTCTTTTCGTTTGTTCATATTAAGCTGAATTTTGGACAAATTCAGAATTTGTTGAAAAAAAGTGATAAGGGAATCATCATACAAGCAATCGACGTTGAAATTTACTGCATTATCAAAGGCCATATTTTGCTGAACTTCATAAGCGAAAAGTGCCTATATAAACACTTGCGGTAGAATATTAAATTGAGGAAGGAAAAGAATTGAAAAAGAATAAACAAAGAATATAATCCTTACACTTATAGAGATCGGGATAATCTTCTTAATTCCAATCATCAATTTATAAGAGACTCTCTCTCTGTTTCTGTTCTTATACTTATTTGAGTCGTTTAAGAGCAACGCGTGTTTTCTATAATCTCCCGATACTTAGGTATATTATGATCAATTGCACAGTTTTCTACCACTACCGCTTGCTTACTATTTTTCCATCTTTGATCTAATGATCTAACCCGCGCACGGGCGCGGCGCCGCGCCGTGGCGGCGCTCAGGCCTTAAGGGCCGTGTGGGTATTTTTTTTTTTTTTTTTTTGTGCACCCTTCTCTTTGATAGATATCATACTCTGAAAAGGTGCGGTATATGTAGGCTTGTTTTTACAAAAAACGATGAAATTCAATTTCTCACAAAATTAGGCGCTTTTGCGACAATTTCGAACGAGAATAAGGATGAAATCAGCCAATTTTTAAAGCGAGGTCAATCACTACGAGCCGCAGAGATAGAGAGGCTCATACATGTTATGAGTCCTATCTCAAAGCGTGACAGCATGGGCGTCCTGAATCTGGTTTGCTTGCCTCGCGTTTGGGAAAATTCTTGTTTTTGGCATTTTAAATGGAAACCAAAGAAAAAACGCTAAGTCCAAAAACGTCAGCATCTACGAAATTTTTAGATGGGTATTTTGAGCCCAAAACGAACAAAATTGCGGTTAAAAGTTAAAGCCGTGTAAATTATGAAATTATTTCCGCCATAAGCTTAGTGAGAGCGAGTGAGTGCGAAAATATTACCTATGTCTATCTGCCTCACTCACACTCATTGAGGCTTATGGTCACTTCATAATATCCGGCTTTATTTTTGAGTATTTTAGCTTGAAACTTTTAGGATAACTTCCTGGGGTATGTTTGCAGGGACTGATGTTCCTTAAATTTGTACTTATGGCGTAAATTCATCAATTTCAGTCAACAATTTTGACTTTTTGAGCAGCTCTAGTGGCGTTATCCATCGGATCGAAATCTGGACAAGCTTCACCTGGAATCACCTTAAATACTTCTAGCGAGCCCAAGACGTGAATTCAATTCACCACTCTTTGTCTGACACAAGTAGATACATCATAGTCCTTCGAAACGACCCGGGCGGAGGCGACAAATTTTGGAATACGTTTAAAAATAATACCTTTATTCCTCATCTCCCAAGTTGTACAATTTTTTTTCAAAATAATGAGCCCTAACACTTTGTCCCACACTTTTGGGAGGGATGCTCTGGAATTAGTTTAATAAGCACATATTTCTAATTTTGTTAAGAAACTATTGGAGGTATATTTTTCATCAGTTACGCTAGTTATTCATCACTGAAGTTGGATGAGGTCTGAGGTCTCTTTCAACTCAAAGGTTATATTCCACATTTAAAAATTCATTTCTAGGACGCCTTGAATTAAGGGTGTTTCCGAACTGAATTTGTGTGAGATACTGAATACTGAAGGAGCTGATATTATACGGATTCTTCAAATGATGCCCCCCCCTCAATCACTACAGGGCCCAGATTTGTTTGTAGCCTCCCCCCCCCCATTTTTGGAGCCAACCACCCCTCGAAAGAGAGCGGTGATCATCCCACACACCAACCGAAGCTATCAACATGTAGGTAAAATATGCACCGGAGAGAAAATTACGGATAACAATTTACTCTCACAATCAATGTACATGGATATGGATCTCATTTCAGAAGGAGAAGCGGAGCTCACCAATAATCTTTGGCGAACTTTCAATTTTCATCCCTTCAAATCAAAACAAAACTTGGACGAATCATTGACTTCATGATTTCACAGCGTATTTTCATGGAAATGCAAGGCTTAACAATTATCTTCAATCCACCATCATACAATAAAAGAAAATACCGTTGGAAAAATTCCAAAGATTATCGGTTGAGCTCCGCCTCCACTTCTGAAACGAACTCAGAAATCCATTACTTCATGCACCGGTGCAATTCTCCGGTGATTTCTAAAAAAGATAAAAACGCCACCAATCATTCACCGACAAAATAAACAAGGCCTACCTCTTCTATAGAAAATTCCTCCAGGCTGTTATTCTGCTTCAAATCCTGAGTACACTGACGGTGGAATCGAAGAAAAATACGGTCGGAAAAATCAAACGAAAAAAAAAAAAAAAAAATTCAAATACAATTAAATAAATAAAAAATCACGGCAAATAAAAAATTGGAACGGAATGTATGCGTGAGCGTGAGGTAAATAAACGTATAATACAAAATATAAAGGACAAAATAAACATAAAAGTTATTTCGATCAAATAACAAAAAAAAAACAAAAAAAAAAAAACGCGCACTATATAGCTACTGACAGTGAACTAGCCGCAGGTTTTGGGGTCCAATTAAGTTATTGTGAGTGGTAGGTCGTAACATTCGGGAACTGGGCCCGTGGGGGAAAAGCTTGGATCAACAAACGATATTCTAGGTAGAGGAACCGGAAATGAAGCGCTTCTCCCCGAGTGTGTGGAATTGAGTCGGGAGAGCCAGTCGCGTCAACTGCGGATGAGTTACCAGGGGCCACGAGTCGAAGTCGCGCGACTGTTCGACCACGCGGTGCGGGTGCGAGAGAAAAAAAAACCTCAACGGTCAACTCTAGAAAACCGTCAACGGCGCGGGCGCGCAGCGTCAACTACATAGTAATCGTCAATGGAACTGACGCACAGAGGCACAAAAGATTCGGACTCGAGCCAAAAAATTGGAAAATTTCAGACTTGGAGCGAACACCCGAGCATATTTTCGATGAAAGCATATTCAGTGGATTATTTTCGAAATGAAAAATTTTGCAGGTGAATTTTGAATACTCAACAAACAAATGTTTGATTCATGAGGATGATGTGCGAGTAAGTCAGTTGCACTGTATAATTAACCCTTTAGCTTATTGTTAGACACCAAGCATAAACTTACATATTCGTTAACACTTTAAGGACCAGGGACCAAATAATGTTCGGTCCCGAGCGTAACTCACGCACGGTCATGTGACCGTGCGTAAGTGGTCGAAATGGCACGCAAGATGCACGCAATTCAAAGCTCGGTACCGAACATTATTTGGTCCCTGGTTAGTTCTAGAGTCCCTTGATGGAAATATTGTATAGGGAGTAACGACACGAGCTCAACGAGTTCTGATTGGTCGTTGGTTTTAGGCTCTCACGGAGTCGAGCAGGAGTCGACGACATCGAAGGCTCCACACGAAAGGAGTCGATTCATAGAGGAACGTATGGGAACGGACCGGAATGCCGGCAAATCCGCCAGTCCACCACTGGTCCACTGTTGAACTTAACCTTCGAATGCGTTCAGGCAGTCTACAAAATCGACTCCTGTCAAAATGCATAAAGCGTCGTGTCGGTACTCCCTATACAACATTTCCATCAAGGGACTCTAGTTAGTTCAATAGAACACCGCACTCTTTTGTGAATAAAGGGAAGGTAGTTAACTGTTCGTACTCGGGGGAGTTGGAATTGCCTCTCTTACGAATTGAAGGCGCCCAACGAGACCTTGATTATTGTTGTGTTTCATTATCCGAAATGAATACTGAATCAATGTGAAATAGATCTAGAGGAGAAAAACGAGTATACTCGGGCTTGATCAATAAAGAGTAAACTTGAATATATTTCACACACTTTAAATCATTATGCTGACAGTAAAATATAGTTGAACTGGGTACTAGCAAAAACAAAAGTTTTGACAGTCAACTACGCACGCGATGCGTAGAATGTTGAATGTTGCATTGATTACAGGTCGTTTCAGAAGTGTAAGCGTACCTACACCGATAATCTTTGGAATTTGTCAACATTATTTCTCAAGTTACAAAATGAAAATTAATAAAAATTAATTTGAGCGTTTGGTTTTTCATTGAGGAACGCTTTAAAATGAAAAGTTAAAAGTCGGCGGAGGAAAGTTTTGTTTTGATTTGAAGGAATGACAGTTGAAAATTTGCCACAGATTATGGTCTAGGTGCGCCTACACTTCTGAAACGAGCTTTATTACACGAGGATTCGCCCTTACATAGAACTCTTGACTGCCAAAACTTTTGCGTTTGATAGTACACTTGCATGAGCGCCTTCAATCCGCGATGTAAGTAAAACCAAGTAGATAGGTACCGCGGAGCAGACATATGTATCTGATTTATCCGTTCGCTTGATTTGAATAGGCAAGCTTTGTTTCGAATAATTAACTTGGTCTTCAAAGGGTCAATAAAAACTGCCCGACCTTCCCAGCAGTGGCGGCTCGTGCAATCTGACAACCGTGCACTTTTGCCATTTAAATGTATGCAAAAAGATCGATACTAGGTGAGGCGCTGCGCCTCACCAAGTAATCGATTATTTTACACCGTTTTAAATATAGGAAATCCATTGTTGCCACATTGCACGAGCCGCCACTGCTTCCCAGCAGAGCTGCCGTTTTGTGTCAATTCAATGGCATTTTTCAATTCACCGATGATCGATGGTTTCCACCGGTTGACCAAAATATTACACCGTTCAGTGCATGACTGCAATACATGAAGAAATTCTGGACTGTAATCTTTTCTCAACAAATGGAGTCTCCGGACTGGAAAAAAAGTGTTAAATTAACAACCTGGATGTTAAAAAAAAAGTGCGACAAACCTTGAGATGCTACATTTACATCCTAGGAAGTAATAATAACCATCCGGACAGTTAGACTTCTGCGTCTTAGGATGTAAATTTATTTAGCATCTCCACTGGCTGTCGCATATTTTGGGATGTAGTTACATTTAACAACTCCCCTCCCCTCCCCAGCAAAGTCACTGACTTAAAATGTGCGAACGTTTTGATAATTTGACGATGATTTCGCTGATTGAAAGAAGATCATCACAGATGCGAGTTTTTACGTGCATTAAAGTCATACACTGAACTGATCTGCGCTAATCTTTCGGTAAATGGTTGATATCTTGGAATCATAAGAGAATGGAGCTGTTGCAAACTTTTGCTACAGGCTTATTAATGGTTGATTATGGGGTAATACCCAGTAAAAATAACGATTAGCGCACTAAAAAATCACGAAATCCACTCCTAAACTCACAAAATAATGCTTTTAAACGCGAGACCGTAATGGCGGCCGGGGCCGCGGTTTTCATCGGGGCTCCCTATCTTCAATCAGCGCCATCTACACGAGGTGTTCTCGCAACACCACACAAGAAGAAGAAGAAGCATACAATTGCCATAAGAAAACCGCGGCCTCGGCCGCCATTACGGTCTCGCATTTAAAAGCATTTTGTGAGTTTAGGAGTGGATTTCGTGATTTTTTAGTGTGCTAATCGTTATTTTTACAGGGTATTATCCCATATTCAACTATTAATAAGCCTGTAGCAAAAGTTTGTAACAGCTCCATTGTAGAATTTCATGAAATATACACAAAGCGGTAGCTTGATTTGGTCTGCCTTATCGTAACAATATCTTATATTACTTTCCTTAGGCGCCTTCAATTACAGGGATAGGCAAAATTAACACCACAGAGTAGGAATATTTAACTAACCACAGATTTGAGGGAGCGAGCGGTAACAGGTCGAATTTGACGGTGTTCTCAAAACACTTGACAATTTGATATTTTCTGTGGTTTTAAATGAACGAAATGCAGAATGTCAAGTTACACACAACGCCATTTATTAAATGCCTATACATCTTTCCCCAGTAAAAATATCTTTGGATTTTAAAACGTAAACCCACGTAAATAATAGAGACCACGCACTAGCCGTGCGCGCGGTGGCTGACTTATTTTTCGGGACTCAACAGGAATTAACACAGAGAGCATGAGGGTGCACCATCCAACACGGTCCATGCGTTGACTGATGCAATTTGGGTGCTTCGGTTTCACTGGGCAAAAATCTCAACGACGTTTCTCATCAGTGAACGTATGGTCCATGTTTGCGGTGTTCTGTTGAGACGTACCCCGAAAAAAAAAGTTGCCACCTCGCGCGCAAACATGGGCAAGATAGATAGTGTGTGGTCTATATTATGTATTGTCTCTGGTAACCTTGTAACCAGAGTGTGACCTTGTAACAATGCACCTAGAGGAGACGGTATGCGCTAAACGCCCTTGACCATGCAAAAATATGTTTTGGAGTGTTTGAGAGAATTTGATGTCCAAAAAACAAACGCGTTCCCCTCTAGTGTGCGACTATCTAGACTGACAAGCTGAGTTGCTCGGTTTGAGCTATGCACCGCTGACCGACTCATCGTTCGGTGACAAGTCGTTGCACTGAAATGACAATGATGCCATATCGGCATATCTACAGTAAAATTGGCGATTGGCTAAAAGCAGGGCTTCGAACCGAACCGAACCGAACCGAAAACCGCTCCGAAACGCCGAATTTCTGAACCGCGAACTGTTTTACAGAAAATGCCTTGAACCACAAACCGAACCGAACCGCAGGGGCTGTACCGGGTTTAGACCGGATCGACAATTGAAAAAGTAATACAAAGTTGTTGATGTTCTGCTCCTGATGAAAGCGAAAATAATTTTCCCTAAGAAGAAAAGCTAAATAATAAAAAGTGAAAAACAAAGAATTTTTATTAAAAGCATTTTTTCATACATATAAAGCTTTTCGTGTTGAACCGGTTTGAACCGAACCCATTGGCCATTATCCCTGTGAACCCGAACCGAGCCGCGAACCGATTTTCTTTGCGAATTCCGAACCGTGAACCGAATCGAACCGAAGTTGTCACCGGTTCAAATACCTGGTTGAAAGAAATAATTAAAGACAATAATGATAATGTGGGCACTTAAATTACAGAAATTTTGATAGCACACACACTCTCTCCTCCTCCTCCTCCTCAAAAAAAAAAAAAAAAAAAAAAAAAAAAAAAAAAAAAAAAAACGATAAAAAGTCATTAAACTTCGTGTCAAAAACTAAAGAGGGTGAACCGGTCAATACGCGCATAAATTACAATAAGTAATTACTTAAAATCGAATGATTAGGCTATATTTCCACGGTCCCTTGAGTCCATTCAAATAATTTACATACCCATTTCATCTGCTCATTACGCAACAAGAAAATAAAAAGAAGCGGCGTCCGTCCCCTCTTGCTCTGCTCGTCAACTTCATTAGCGCGCTAATCACGGAGCGTCTAAAATTGACTAAAAGATCGTCTCAAAGTTCGCATCGCCATGAAATTGAGCAATTAAAGAATGAGAGATGATGAAAAATTGACCTACAATTATTATTCAAGAGAAGACAAACAATGACAAAATTCGAATGATGACCGAAAGAGTTCGGCGTGAAATTTCCGAACATGCACGCGGTAAGTTGCTGACGTTTATTGCGCATTATACCTATTAATTATTATGGTGACATGCGCATGTACAGTGGCGGATCCACGTGCCCCCCCCCCCAGAAGCCTCAAATGTTGCCTTTTTTCAATAGAAAATAGCCCGAACTTGCTTCCGCCGACGCTTCAAATTTCAAAATTTTTCAGGCGTGCCCTCCCCCCCCCCAGAAAAATTTTCTGGATCCGCCACTGCGCATGTGCAAGAAAAACCAGAGATGACTCTGAAGGCGGCTCGTGCAATTCGGCAACAAAGTTTTTCCTCCGTTTGATTCTACGTAAAACAATCGATTTGATAGTGATGCAGTGCCTCAACGGCAATCGAGTGGGTTGTAAATAGATTCTAATGGAGGAAAATGCCAAATTGCACGATTTTTTTTTTTTTTTTTTTTTTTTTTTTTTTTTTTTACTCAAAGAATGCACTGCATTGAGGATTCCAAAAAAATTTGTCGAGCAAGTTGCATCATAGCCCCTTGTACTATCCTTCATTTAAAAAAAAACGAAAAAAACAAAAAAAAATGTTTCAATTTGAGATTAATTAATATCACTTGTTGGAATGTTTCGAATGAGTCGTTTTTTTGTTTGTTTTTTTTCTTCTTCTTCTTCTTCTTCTTCTTCTTCTTCTTCTTCTTTTTTTGCTCAAACTATGTAAAGCTTAGATAATGTTCTTGGACTTATAACAGTTTCCCCCCCCTTTCTGAGAATGCATTTTTTACTTTTCTTACATAGAACCAATTTTTGATGCATTTCATTAACTTCAAATAATTTTGAAAAACATGCAGAGGCCGCCGTATTCATTTCATTTTAACTCATGTAAAAAGTCGAATTATCGGGGGTGCAAAGTGTATTCTCCCAAATCGATACTTTACAAGGATTTAAATGTACGAAATTCAGCGTTGCCAGGTTGAAAGCGACGCCAACAAAAATAATATTCCACAAATGGATAAACTTCAATTCGATCGTGTAATTAGCGCTGTTGAATTGCAATCGTCGTGAAAAGCACAACTCGAGATTCGAATTTATTTTTTTTGTTTTTTTTTGTTTTTTTTTTGTTTTTTGTTTTTTTTAAACAAAAAAAAAAACAAAACAAAACAAAAAACAAGAAAAACAAAAAATCAATGTGTTTTCAGATTCCGAGCAGTTCATATAATAGGTACATTTTAAACTTCATTCCACACAAAACTTCTTTGGATTCAAAGTGCATGCTCAATGCTTTTAATACGCGTGACCTTTCCCGATTTTTTTCCCTTCACGCATATTGCTCACTGCATGGACAGCAAAACTGGTTCTATAGAAGTCAACTTACGTCAATGCGATGCAACAAGTTATCTTTATGACCGCCGTGTCAAGTAAGGCTCTCATAGGTAAAATCTTCTGACTCCTGAGAGCACGAGGCACGACCGAATACAATTCGCGACCCGATGTGCATCGAAAAAATAGTTCGACTGATAAGCGTGCGAAAAGTATAGAAAATCCATTGCATGCAGTAAGCGGCAATTATGAGTGTGTATAGAACACTTGAAAATTGTCAGTGACAACGCTCCCGCAATGACCTCATTAGTTCACGATTTAACAACAAAGACTTTCTGACAGTAGGGATTGAAGGGTTGCTTCCTACGTAAAAACATGCTAAATATACCTACGATGGTGGTAGCGTCGACCAAGTTCAACTGCCAAGACCAAGACCACGCAAGCTGTCGGTCTGGAATCACGTAGAAGTTGCATGTTTCGAAAAGAGGCATTTGAATGCGCATTTGGGGGTCGAATTTTGGGTTGTTTTTTTTTCTTTCTGTTTTTTTCACTGAAACTGCTATTATGATATAGTTCGACGAAATTTGGACAGCGGTTGAAATTAGGGATGTTTTGACCAGTGGCGGCTCGTGCAATTTGGCAATCATGCTTATTTCCCAATTAAACCTATGCAAAAGTATTGATACCTGGGTGTGAAATTGCACCTCCTAATGATCGATCGTTTTACATAGGTTTAAATGGAGAGAATACGTTGTTGCCACATTGCACGAGCCACCACTGGTTTTGACGATATAGATTTTATTTCCGACTTGAGTTGTAAACATCAATTATAGGTACTATTAAATTCAAAAGTTTCGGCGATCAAGAATTTGAGAGAAATGGCGAATCCTCTAGCAATCAAAGCGACCCTCTTCCGCACTCCGCGTGCATTCTTGACTGTCAATAATCTTTTGCGTTTGCTATAGTCGCATCTTTTTAGGTAAATCGTAAGTGGCGGTAACCCCCGCCCCCGCCCCCGGGCCAAAACGAAAAACGAACGAAAAATACACAGCGAGAGAGGTGGTCACAGTGGCGGCTAGTGCTATTTGGCAACCGTGTTTTTTGGCATCTGAACCTATACAAATGAATCGATTTCTCAGGGAGTCAGTGAATCTCCTGAATATGGATTATTTTCAGTAAGCTTGAATGGAGTTCATGCATTGTGGCAACACAATGCATAAACCGCTTTGGGGGGTCATAAAGTTAACAGAAAATAAGCAGCTTCCGATGCAATTCAGCCGAAAAATTGTTGGTTTGATCATGATGAGAGGGACTAGGCTAGTAGGCTCAAATGAAGCTATAATCGGCCCTAAAGTGTATACGAATCATGTGCACGTGACTCGAAAACTGCTCTCGGTTTCGCGTGATTACCACGCTAAAGTGTCTTCGAGTCCCGTTACTAAGGCTTGAATGTGATAGAAATAGAGGCTAGACGAAGTGCAAGGCCAAATAATTCAAATTGTTCGCCGAATACACATTACACAACACACGCGTAGTTATTCGAAAGTACCGCGCGCACCTCCTCTTAACCCGTTTTTGTTTCCAATTTGAGAAAGAGAGAAGCTGAGATGCGGATGTCGAAGTTATTCTTCATTTTTTCGAAGATGCCACCCAGTTTTAAAAGTGTCAATGACCCTCCGTAAGTTCAGTGGCGTAGCCCCCCCCCGCCCCCTGAGAAATCTAACTTATTTCCCGATAGAGAGTATACGGAGAAAAATCAGGACTTATATTTTCTACCATGATTCCTAAGAAAGCCTCAGCTACCGCGATCGAGTGTTTTTTCAAACATGGTAGATTTTTCGACTACCACAGTAGATTTTTTATCCACCACGGTAGATTTTTTATTCACCATGGTAGATTTTTTACTTTCAAGACCTGCAAAAATCTACCAGGGTAGTCAAAAAATCTACCATGGTAGAAAAAACACTCGATCGCGGTAGCTGAGACTTTTTCAGCAATCATGGTAGAAAATATGAAGACCTGATTTTTTTCCGTGTATATGTTCCCGTTTTTACGGAGTTTTGAAAATTTTTGAGAATACTCCCCCCCCCCCCGGACTACGTTTCGACCCTGAACCACCCCTCAAAAAATTTCAGGCTACGCCACTGTGATGCCCCCCCCCCCCAGTAGAAGGGATCTAAAAAAATTAAAGTCAATCCACTTACAGAAATCACTCTTTTTCTAATGACCGAAAGTAAAAACTTTATCAGGGATGGAAATAAACGGATAATTTCTGAGTAGAGGCATTAACTGCAATCAACCGTCTTCAACGCTCATGCTCTACAAATGGATTGCAAGAAGAAAAAACAAGATTAAAATTTGAAGACAAATCCAGTTTGAGTTGGGACTTAAAATGGATTGATAGCAACGCAGCTCAAAAAGTCACAACTGCTGTGAAAGCAGTGCTGTCATTGTATTGTATCTTTGTACTTTGAACTCATGTAATGTTAAGTGTCCATCAAGTTATTTTAGAACATTTAAGACTTCCTTTAAATTTTCTTTCTTGAGTATACTTCTCTCCCCCCCCCT
Organism: Trialeurodes vaporariorum; assembly: GCA_011764245.1. NCBI lineage: Eukaryota > Metazoa > Arthropoda > Insecta > Hemiptera > Aleyrodidae > Trialeurodes > Trialeurodes vaporariorum. The sequence goes on along the minus strand of VMOF01000111.1, from coordinate 22,977,224 downwards.
TCTCCAACTCTTTCTAATCGTTCTTTTCATGACCAATCAGAAAAATTGCTGCCAAAGGACCAAGTCCTCCCCCCCCCCCTTCACCATTATTAATCCAAGGAGTTGCTTGAGGGTCGATTTTTGCATTTACAGTAAATCCTGTGTCAGGTAGAAGACTCAGTATCGACACCAAGAAAAGCAGATAAGCTACCTGACATGAGGTTCACTGCACACTGATTGGCTGCCACCTACTTCCATCCCGAGTCAAACATGGACTTATCCGTCCTAAATTCAGCTCTGAGAGTGATTGAGTCAAGTTAAGATTGATCATAAAAAATAGCTGAGTCTAGATAAAAAACTTGATATTTTTGGAGGTCGTATCCAGTTTTTAACTTCTTCATTGTCCGCAAACTCATCCTAATAAACAGTTCTAGTGCAAAGTCAACGATTAGTCAAAAATCACAACATTACTCCCATCAGCCGCAATCAGCAGTGACAAAACTTGAGTAGCATTCCAAACTATCTTGGTTACTCTCCCGTGACCCTAATGTACAGCCATCTCTTGCAAGAGTTGACTTTTTTAAACAGAGCCTTGGTTTCCTGCATGAATTTAGTTTGTTCAGCGTTTTGTTTTAAAAAAAAAAAGACTTCATCAACATTCTCCCATTCCATCTTAGTTAACCTTTTAAAACTGCACTATTTATTAAGTTTTTGTGTCATGTTTTGAAGAGAGGCTCTTTTAATTTGTTTTTATAACGAAAACTTGTGTCGTAAACGAGTCCACACGTTGAAAAACTCAAGATTTGATGGGTCTAAGGTTACGTCTCCGTGGAACAGAAGTAACCACGATCGTTGGATCGACATGCCAGAGGGTTCTGTTTTTTTTAAGAGCATACTACAAAACCGCAATTATTTAAACAAAAGGGTTCTGATGTGTTCCATTGTGTTCCGATTGAAAAATTAACCTTGGGAGGCTATCTCTTTTTATTTTTTTGCACTCTCCTCTTAGCCCAGAGTAAAAAAAAATGAGGAGTCCTTCGATGGAGTGGTGCCAGTGGTTTGTGCAGAAGAAAGTATCTCTAGGGCATCAATATTTTACAGTGAGCCAAATGAAGCAAGAAATCTTTCCAAGGGAAGTATGGCATAATGATGGGTGCTAAAGTTAGATGCCCGATAAGGGACAAGAGGCAAAACACAATCGACATGTGTTGTCAAGCACTAAACAAGAAATATAACCAAGAGAATATCACTCTCAGAAGTTGTCTTTTTCTGTGATGAGCATCACAGGTCATCCTGGGGAAGTATTGAGAGCACACGTTCCACTCTATCTTTTTGATAGTATGTCTTACACAGTGAGTGACTGATAGCTAAAAAAGGTAGTAAATAGGTGGAAACTTACAATTATTTTGGTTCAAGGAAACTTAGAAGAGACACATATGATTTATGCAGTTAGAAATTGGCGCTCAAGTAAGATGGAATGGGTCAAAACCATTTCCAACACCTTTAAACTTGCTCGTTAAAACTAGAATGACTGCGAAGCGAAAAAAATGTATCAGTCGAAAAATCACGCCTAATAATCATTCGAATGTCAAAGTGAATCAAGATGTGATTATTATTAAGCAAGAACTTACGTAAGGTTGCCATTAATTGCGATGACTTCTGAGACACACATGATGAATGAACTCCAAATCAAAAATTACAACAAAGGAAACCATCCAAAACATTTTTTTTTTTCGAAAAAAATAACATAACCATACTTTCCTGATCAAAACAAAGATGAGTGATGAGCAAGTGAGCACCATGAGCTAGATCAAACGTTGAGTATAACCTAAACCGCGAAGGCGCGAAATGTGAAATGTTTGTTTACATACTTCCTTTTCTTTTTCTTTCTTTGTAGAGTTCAATTTCAAAAGAGTTGGCAGTGTCTTAGTTCTTTCTCTGTATTTCTGCGACTTGTAAAACGTGTATGATGCTTGCTACTCAAATTCCACGAATTGTCAGAAGTCAAATCTGTCGCCCTCATTCCAGTGGTGTAGTGTCACCTCGTGCTTACTTTTGTATTTTCTTTACCAGTTTTTTCATAAGTAGCATGATATCCCAGTGTCGTCTGTTAAACTTCTGTTTTCTCCCTTCCTTACACAAATGTTTGTCCATAGCAAACTCGTGGTTTTGGTCAAAGTAGGTACTTATCTACTTATCAGAGCTTTAAATAATTTTATCCAATCAGAGCCCTTAATTTCTCTCCGAAACATTGAAGGTCGTGCGACCATGCGAGTCAGTTCTCGGAGGCCTTTGTCCTCGTTGAAAGCCTGTCTCTTCCGAGGCAAAAATAAAACTCATTTTTTTTTAGTATCGGGTTCTGATAAGAAGGTAGAAGTCGTGCCTTTCTTTAGTCTGTTTGCTCCAACTTAAGACCTGAGCGGGCGATGAATGAATTTGGGAAAATATAGAGTATAGCAACACTTCAAGAGGTTGTCATAGCCCAAGAGTCGGGCAGCAGCCCTGCCACCTCGGCCGACTGACAAGGGTGAGCACTTCTACATTGCCACAGAAGGCAAATCTAATTAAATCTCCAGGTCTCAAGTTAGAACGAACTGACTATAGTCTTGCCTGCTTCCAAAATACATTGGTTAGCATGTAGTTGGTCAGCAAGTGTGCAACTCTGTACTTCTTGCGTATTGATGCATTTTGGAAGCAGAAACAACTACCTACTTGTCAGAACCGGATACTCAAAATGCGTGAGCGCTAAAAATCATTCACCATATTTTGCCTATTTCCTGTAAATCTGGCTGTTTCATATTCTACTATTACAAGTTGCGAAGATTCTGAAGTATTGCAGGAGGAGAATCTCTTCCTGCTAGGATGTTCCATCATACCTTGGTCTGTCAAATATCCTGAAGTCAGAGCCTTGATACCAGCTGTACTATGAGTTTCAAGTTTTTTCCTCAGAAATATTCGTTCACATGAGCATATCAGCACTAGTTTGAATAGGTATGCCAAGTTCAATCTGCAGGCTAACTGTGTACTTTCAGACGACGAGACCTAAGAAAATGGGAATTGATGAATCTTCTTGGTTTAAACTGCAACACATAACAACATGCAGAGTGAACCGTTCTAGAATGATAGAATCTATTACGAGCTCATATGGTCCATGTCATCCGTGAGTCCTGACACCAATGAAATCAATAAGACCAATCGATTCCTGTTTTCTTGTGTCTCCTCGGCTGGAAGTAAGTAATAAGCCTGCTTGCTATTGCTATTGCTTCGCTATTGCAAATTGAAAGCCTTTGCTGACTTTTAGAATAATGGATGGTACTTACTGGTGTAAATCTGGGGTTGAATGTAAATTATGGAGTAGGTAGGTAAATTGTAAGTGTTAGAACAAAAACTTATATAATCCTCAATTTGGATTGATCAACTACACCAGTCAAATTGAGTTCATTGAACTTTTGAACTTGCTTTGCGTGTGTTCAACTCATTCTAGGACTGAAATGTGATTATGGGCCTGTTTGAGACTCTATAGTTCTCCTTGCTGAAGGTGATTCCAGAAAAAAGTTGGGGATATTTCAATCCACCAGATGACACCCTTTGTCACTTTCTGAAATTAAATTTGCCTGTTTTGAGTAATTTAAAGGGGATAACAAGTAATTAAATGCTAGAAATGGGTTCACGAAAGATGGCAGATGACAGCTCGCCCAGTTACCTGCGTTTTAAGTGCATTCGCGTCACTGCGCATCGCAGAAACACAGAAACGCGCAGAAACACACAATCTCCCACTGCCCTATAAACAATCCGATTTTACATCTGTGAACTCATGGGACGCCTCTAACTGGCGAAATTCCATGCTGCTCTTCACTTTATTATGAACTTTTTTAAGCCATCAACTGAGGCGTACTTTCGCAAAACTCCCCTTATCCACTTTTGGTGATTTTGGAAAAACTAAAAAAAAACTCTTCCTATACTCAAAACTCAATACTCTATACCCGGTTCACAATGCACTATTTATACAGGATTAAGCAAGTTTTGGTGACCAATTTTTTTTTCTGTAAAATCTATTTCTGGCACTAACTTAATTTTCACCAAAAGTGGATTAGGCGAGTTTTGCAAATGTGCGCCTCAACTATCAAAACTGGTTGAGAATTAAAGTCTCTCTGTGAGGAAAGTTAATACTGTCAATTTGTTGAGGCAAAGAACATTCTGCACCCTTCCTCAGATGCGTCGAGCTTGGGACTAGCTAAAACAGTGAGTGAAGCGAGTCGTAAAGGTCAGTTAGTCCATAAAGTGTATAAGAAATAAACCAGGAAATAATAAAAAGACAAATCGGTTTGTTATTATTTTATAGTTAAATAAATAGGTAAATAAATAAATAAAATAAATAGACATTTATTGAATTTCAAGGAAACAAAACAAATAATTTACAGCTGATCATGTCTTTTCCCAACCCCCCTGTTGCAACTTAAGTGGAAGATGTCATTGCGTGTAAAATGTTTCTCAACTTTGATAAATATTATATAAAATGGTAATGATTCTGTACAAAAAAGAATAGATCTCAGTAATGTTTCCTTAAAATTTAGGTAAACATGAACGAATGATGTTTGTTTCTTTGCTCGTTCTCCGATAAAAAATAGGGGTATGACGATAATTGTTATTTGCGATGTTATTATTGGTTTTTGGCATAATTTAAGTTCTTTGAGGATTTTCGGTGAATTGCAGCTTTTTATCTGAAACAAGGATAATAGGCAAAAATTATTAATATAAAAGTCAATCATTACGATATAACATCTAACTTTTAAAAACTTGAATCAATACAGTGCCTCTTATAGAATTTCAGAAATTCGATCGATTCATGGCTCTTGCATTTCTCTCTCTAACTATCTTAACGCATGAACAAAATCCATGTTCTTATTTTCTCTTGAGACTTGTTTTTTTTTTTTTTTTTGTTTCACCCACTTTTCATATAATCCGATGACTGTGTGCGCAAATGAACATACCACTTTGAAAATTACTAGCATTCGGCTCCTCTCTTTGTGTTTAGCATCAATGAAGAACATTCAATCAACTAAGTTGGTAATCATCCTAACTTTTTTTCTTATTCGATTGCAGAGCTTGAAATTGGATGGACTGCAGTCTACAAAACAGACCACGTTAACAGCTACAATCATCTCTGTGAAATATGAAGTAAGTCCTTTCTTTCTCTTTTTTCTTCCATAAAAGCATGCTCTTTCTTAAAAAAATGTCAGGAAAAACACTTTCAAAATAATTACATCTGCTGTTCAGTACATTGCTCTAACAGAATGGTTGATTTCATTCTCTCGAAATGTGTATTAAGTATTTGTTTTTTGTTTTTTTGTTTTTTGTTTTTGTTTTTATTTTCATTGGCTATTAACCCATTTTTGGGACCTTTCAGTACAGCCACCCTTAGATGCTACGTGACCATGTTTAAAGCATGGTCTTGAGGATTTTGTCCCCCCCCCCCTCTTCCATGAAAGCTCACAATTTCTTGAAAAGTGACAGAAGAACACGCCTTCAAACTTATTCCATCTGCTTTTTGGTGTGACGCAAAGGCAGGGAGGTTTCATGTGTTTTTCTTTTAGTTTTCACTATCTTTTAACCCTTTTTCTGGGACCATACTCTCCACAGCCACGCTCGTATGCTGTGGGACCATGTTCCAATTACGAACTTGAGGATTGTTAAATCCATGTTCTACACTTTCGGATTTTTAACCAGATCATAGTCGTGGATCCTCTTTCACAGAGACCGAGCGATAGGTCGGTGAAAAATCTGATGCCACTACCGAAATTCAAACTTGGGTATGGATTAGCAGCCAGATCAGTGTTGCCAGGTGAAATGTTTAAAACTCGCCCCATCTGATGAGAAAAATAGCCTCTTTTTTTCAGTTTACACTGTCTCTTATATAGGATATTTTTTAAAAAAAAATCATCACAACTGATGGTTTCTGGCAATTCACTGGTGATTTTAAGCCTTCTTACCCATCTGGCAACACTGAGCCAGATACTCTCTTACCCATCTGGCAACACTGAGCCAGATACTCTCTCACCCATCTGGCAACACTGAGCCAGATACTCTCACCCTTAAACCATCAAGGTCGGGTTAAGAATGTGTTTTATTTTGCAAGCCTGCGTTTTGGTAATAACATTTTTAGAGATGGAACTTACCAGGAACTTATTCTTCTTCCTCTTCTTCTTCTTCCTCTTCCTCTTCTTCCTCTTCCTCTTCTTCTTCAGCTTCTTCTTCCTCTTCTTCTTCACCCTAAGAACAAGAATAAATATTGTCAAACATTTTTTTCCCCATTAGATCCATGGATTCATAAAACGGGAGTGAATGAGCAATTTATGATTACGGTCTCTCTCTTATGTAGGGTAGTTCCAGGGTAACAAGATTTTTTGCTGATGCCAAAAAAATGTGTAGAAATTGCATCATGAAAATGGCTGAAGCTACCAAATGAACGAATATTTCTGTTAAAGGTGTTTCTTCTAGCAAGTTCTACGATAACTGACCGTAAATGTAATGAATCATTGAAATTTTGTAGTTTTTTAAGAGTCGAAAAAGGTAGAACAACCTGGCAAAATGACCTCCTTGAAAGCAGTGTGATTTCAATTGAGGTAGCATTTACATGGTTTGTTTTTGTTAAACTTGCTAAAGGTAATGCTTTTGATGGAAATATTCATTCACTTGGTTGCTTTGAAGTTTTAAGGATGCGATTCCTAAGATGATTATCAGCTTCAGCAAAAAGTTGAACTACCCTGAAACTTACCAATGACGACAAGTAGGCAATATTGACTACTTTTTTTCATTCCTTTACTCATCTACTGAAGTAAACAATTATTCCACTGCTTGTCATAAGTGAACTCCGCAGTAAATTTAATGGTTCATACTTTTAAGCAGCTTAGTGGTTGAAACACTGATATTTTTGCAAAAATTATTCTGAATTTTTACTGGGAAAAAAAACAAAAAAAAAAACGCAGAAACTACTTTATTTTGTTTCTGTGTGGTGATATCGCATTGTCTGCTCAGAGAAATTTTCAAAATGAAAACGGAGGCAGGGTTGTTTGTAATCTATGACCTTTGATTTTTGTACTTTTATTTTGGTTTTGCTTGTCTCAAAAATTGATCTGTTCTTTAACTAGTTTGATCATGTAACAATGCAAAGAATTAAATTGTCCGTTTTCGTATCCGTTTTTAATGAAAAAAATTAAAAGTTTTATTTAAAAAATTTTAATTTTAATTTTGAATTACCTCTTCTTCCTCTTCTTCGTCATCAGCTCCACCATCAGCTTCTTCATCGTCCTTCTTGACTTCTTCTTCTTCAGGACTCTCAGGTTCTCCCTTCTTTTTGCCTGGGCGTTCTCCAAACCATTTTGGTAATTTAGCTGGAATATCGAATGCAAAATTAGTCAAGGTCATCGAAGAAGTTTTTTTTTCTGTTTCTTTCCACTTGGAAATCTCCATTTTATATTGTAATCATTATTCATTTCACCTAACAGTTTTGAGAGTATACACGCTCAAAATTTTGATTGCTCGGCCAGATATTTATGTGCCTAACTGTTTTTCTGTTTGTTTTTTTGTTTATTTTTTTACCATTCAGTAGTTTTTTTTTACTTCCTCACTTACCATAAAGTAGAGAAAGTATTGTTATCTTGAAAAATTTGAAAATTTAGTGAATTGAAAATAATGAACAACAATTAATAATGATTAATGCCGAGAGTATCGTAAATCTGAATGTGTCTTCGCTGTCTTCAGAGTTCAGAGTCAGCTCAGTAAAATCTGTCCAAAAAATTATTGCAATAATCGATACATCATCTTTTACTAGAAAAGAAAGAAAATATTTTCTGTACAAACACTTAACTTACCTTGATTTCCGGCACGAAACGTTGAGTCATGAGATTGCTTTATTGAGTGAATTTTTCTACGAGTTTCATAAATTATGTGACTGATAGGATGAGGCGATTACTATCTACAGTTTCTAAGATTTTCCCTGGTTTTTATACAGGTATTGAAATGTTTTGGTTTCCATTTAAATTATTGTTTCTTTATGGATTATGTTATCGAAGGATCATTTATTCTGATTTTATAAAACTTTTAGAAACTTTAAAAATGATGTTAAATATCGTTAATCAGGTATGTAAAAGCTCCTTCATTTAAGGCATTTTGATGATCTGTCACCAATATCCAGTTACAAAATCCAGTGATAAATCAACTTTTCTGTGAATACATTTTGGGGAATGAACATTCTTTTCTCTAAACTGAACAAAACATGATCTGATGAGTTTACTCAAATGAGGAACAGTTTTACTTACATTTTTGGCGGGCACCATATTGGTCTGTGTTTTCTTTCCATTGTTTTTCCATGATTTCCTTATATGTGTTCAAGTAGCCCTACATAAAATATATCAAATGCATAACACTCGCACACATCTTTTAACAACGCAAAACAGGTCAGGATAGTGCATATATATTACCTCTATGATCTGAATTTTTTGGAATCCTCCTCTAGAGGCTCTTTTCAATATTTCTTGTCTTCAAATAAGAAAATATATGTTTCACTGAAGTCAAAACTTTAATAAACCCATGTTTAAATAATTGTGTGTCAAAATTTGTTAACACTAGTGAAAAAAAAATCATTTTCTCATCATGGGAGTTTCAATTGTAAAACAATTCTAATTTTTTCAGATCATAGAGATAGTAATTGTTCGAAATAAACATGTAGGTAACAGATAAATAACATTTACAAGACATAATATTTAATGTTGAATGAAAAAACTTGTGAAGTAAATAGAATGAATGATTGAAAGTAAAGATAAAGATTTGAAGAGAGATGCTTTCAGTCAACATGCTGTGGAAAGTTAAAATGAATTTCATGCGTCTTTTTTGCGTCATCAATTTGGTTGAAAATTCAGTTTGATCAAAAGTCAAAGATTATCTCATGCCAAGCGGTATGTGTAACAATGCAATTGTGTTTTATAAAGTCGTTCCTAGGATTTAAGATGTTCGCAAAGTTTTACTTGAAATCTTGGCAATTTTTAAATTTTACCCAAACAATTGAATTCCTGACTTATTGTGACAACAGCACCCTTCACTCCAGTTCCATTTCTCACAGTCTCTACTTGTCTTTTAAATTATGTTTCAATCACACTCCCCTGTAAAACTTAAAAACATACTATAGTCCATCCTGGGCTTTTTATAGCTGATTTAAGCCGTTTATAAAACATGAGAATTTTTATGAGAGAAAATATTCAAAATTAATCAAACCCAAAAAATTCAACTTTTAGATTTTTCTGGCGAAGTTACTGTGGAGTCATTTTTAGGAATGCAGGTATTCCTTAGGTCAACCAAAGATTTTTTTTTCAGGCCCATGAAACTTATTGGGGCCTTGTAAGCCCATTTTTCCCACCTCTAGACCAGAAAGTTCCCAAAAGTTGTTTTTTCCCCCTATTTCCCTTAAATTCAAACGTTCCGCCAATAAAACTACTTATTATTATCAAAAGCTGATACAAAAGAGAGATTCAACTTCTGCCAGTCTCTAGCTCTTAGAAGTCTCCTTAAAGTTAGAACTTACAAAGGGAAGTTGCTTGAAACCCTAACTACTTGAAGAACTGGAAATTAAGAAGTTTCCTGGGAAGGCCTCTTGGACCACCTCTCATCAGAAGATATCTGCAGACCCTTTTCTAGAGCTGAAGAAAATTATGAAGGTTCATGGTTTAATTTTGCCCCTAAAAGTCTATTTATGGTCCTGTAAATCTTGTGTTTAGCAAAAAGTGAGTGTTAGTTTATCTGTGAATGAAGATTGGATTAGATCAACATGCATTTTTTTTTATAAAAAAACGTCATCCTAGTTGTCTTCAATATGTTGGCTAGTTTCCCGGAGTATGTTTTTTCATTGGAAACTTCTCTTAATTGTAACTGTTGGTTTATCAATATTATCTTGTCTTGGAAAATGTCAGCCAAAAAAAAAAATCTAAAATCAATCAGAGTGCTGAGTATGTTGGTAATCCTGGAAAGCCGTAGTTACAGCAGCTAGCTCTAATTTATCATTTCTACCGATTCTATTTAAAAAAAAAAGAAAATCCTTTCCTAGCATCTGCACAAAAAAGGGGAGGAAACACAATTCAAAATATGGAATCTCATTAATCACATAAAATAACACCATTTTCATTAGAACACATTTTGTCAGAATCCATGGCACAGGGAGAGAGGTTCATTTCAGTTATGTTTTATTCAGGTGACCTCAGGTTGCGATTCACTAGGGAGATGTCAACATTCAAACTATTGGAATATTTGGAACCTGGTACTTACTCTTCTTTCTCTTAGCAAAAGCATCCATTCTTGCTTGCCATTTATATTGCACATATTCGGCAGCCGCAGCATTCCAACCCTTTAAAATCAAATTATCTTTTTTCGTTTTCAAATATTTTGATTAACGCTAATACTAGCGTACATTTAATCTTCATAATTCGCTGTGACAACTATTGGGATCAGTGGCGTACACAGGATTTTTGCTGGCAGGGTGTTCTCTACTTCCCCTCCACCCATAGAAATCGGTGGTTGGGGGGGGGGGGGGGGCTTAAGCCTTGTTAGCCCCCCTTGCATACGCCACTGGTTCGGATCTCAAAAGGCTTTGGTGAGTTCAAGGATTTTTGGTTTTTTTTCCTAAGCGCCGGTTCTGTTCCTTTATTGTTTTCACTTTTAAATTTCTCAAGTTTTTAATTTTAAAAAGTTTAATTTTTCTCTTTTTTACTTTTAGATTTTTTTTAAAAAAAAAGATAAGTCGAAATACTCATGAAGCTTTTCTCTTTACTTATGTGAGTAGCGGTCAAAAAAGTTATATAGCAGAAAAAGTGAAGCACAGTTTGAAAAGAAGGAAATAAAAATTCAAGAATAAATGATAGAGAAAGCATTGGTGGATTATAGACTCTGCATGCTGTCATGATATTAATGGAAGCAATATTCATATTAAGCTGCCTGAAATTTTCTGCAGTGGTAGCTCATACAATTTGGCATCAATGTTTTTTCCTCCATTTGATTCTATGTAAAACAATCGATTTGATAGTGAAGCAGCACTTCACCAACTTTGAAGTGTTGTACATAAATTCAAGTGTGGGAAAAATATTGCTGTTAAAATGCACGAGCCGCCGCTGTTTTGAGTTTTAGTGATAGCTGTTTTTCAGCAAAATTTTAAGTATCTCCCTATTTACCTTCATAAATCATGAATCAAAATTCATTCAATTACAATGCCAAAATCCTTTTTAACCAATTTGATAAGGTTTTTTACATAAAGTGGACAAAAAAAAAATATCCAATGACTTGTTACTAAAATTCTCATCACTCACAGTTTTTACACACACACTTACTATTTTTTCCTTTATCAATTTCAGTTCTCTAACTGTCATAAAAGATTTTTGGCAAAAAATACTTTTTATTTTAATTAGAGAGATAACTTAAAATCAGCAAGTATCAAAAAATTGCCTAATAGATTTTTGGCAAAAAATACTTTTTATTTTAATTAGAGAGATAACTTAAAATCAGCAAGTATCAAAAACTTGCCTGAGGTAAATTAATTGCTTTGAAGATAGAGAAAAAGAAAAAAAGAAAGAAAGAAAGAAAGAAAGAAAGAAAGAAAGAAAGAAAGAAGAAAGAAAGAGACAGAGAAAGAAGGTGAAATTGAATTTCTTATGAGCTGAAATGTAGAAATTTATTAGATCCAAGAATTAGAACTCCTGAACTAGAATCAACCAAGAAAAAATTGTTGACACACCCACTACTGCCAAACATTCTTGTTTTTAGGTGGCAAGAACCCCAAACTTTGTGTCAAAATTGTTGAGGAAGACGTTGAAAATTAGTAAAAATATCCCCTAATTTAGTTTTTTCCCCCTTCGTTAAAGTTTGTCTTTCTCTTCATTCTTAGAATGTGAACATGCTATAAGGAGCAATAGTGTACATTCATTTTTTCTGATAAAAAAAAACAATTATTCCGAAGGATTACCCATGATGAAAAATTCCGCCGTTGCTTTGAAAACTTGCGGAAAATTAAAATGACCTATTACCCAATACCTATTCGATAATTCTTTTCACTCGGTACTATTGACCTTTTGATACCAATATTAATAACCAGTCGATCTATTAGATAATTCTTTTCACTTGGTACTTTCGATCTTTTGATACCAATATTAATACCCAGTATTGACTCTCAGTAATGATACCAAGTATCAATTATCAGTAGTGATACTGGAGTATCGATATCAAACCTAGTATCAGCCCCAGTGTATTGACAGCTATTTTATTTGTCTGCCCCATTCCTTTTCCTCTTTCGATGTTTGCATTCATATTTGAAGCAAAATTTCTGGAGAAAATTCTTGTTCTCATGAAATAAAGAGTTTGAAAAACAACTTACGCCTTCGAACAGTTGTTTCTTGTCATCGTATGATCGGGTGTCTACTCGGCGTTCATACTTTGATGCTACTTGTATCTTAGGCTGGAAATGAAAGAAAAATATCCATCAATTTTCAATCACATTTTTTTTTCATTTAAGTTTCTAGATATTCATGACAGTTTGGAAAGGAAAAATTCAGGTGGTCTAGCATAAGTATACATTGTAGTCAAATTCAAACATTATGCACTAAAATGCTGATTTCTCAGAGTGTAATGATCCAATATACCTACGAGTGTACGCAGATTATCTCTAGTGTATATCAAATAAGATTCCACCGTTGTTTGGTTGATACCTGTCGCCATTTCTCATACAGAGACCGTGTATCCATGGGAGGAGCCAGCAATTTGGCAACTGTGGATTCTATCCATTTGAATGTAAGAGAAACAATCGATTCTTGAGGGGGCCATGGCCCGATTTATAATCGATTGTTTCTCATACATTAAAATGGGAAGAATCCACAGTTGCCTAATTGCTGGCTCCGCCCATGCGTGTATCTTTACTTTCCGAATACCCTCGTACAAACGAGTCGCACCATAATACACGCCGCGTCATTTTGAAAACGGCGGCATTGTAATACAACACGCGCTCGTGCTTCGCTCTATTGGCTAGTTCCCTCCTCAAACGAGCGACGGTATATATGTAGTTTACCGTTTGACCAGTAGGGAGCAGCACAGGATTGCGGTCTCGTTACCGCCAATTTTGAAAACGCGCTTCTGGAATACGATAGCGCACCCGCACGCTCTTTCTCCAATTTACCACTAATGAATATGAATCTTTTTAAGGTTAGGTTAGACCTCGCGTTTCTTTCTCAGAAAAGAGGGTGTTATTATTAGCATAATTTAATAAAATGTGAATCATAAATACTTACAGGGTATTTGCCAGTGAGGGCTCTGAAAAGGAAGAAAAGAATGGTTTGTTAATTTGTTGCATGTTATTAGAAAATCGACGCAAAATAATTTTTTTATCAAAAGGATATGCTCCTAAATGCTGGCTGTTTGTAATCCTGAAAGCTCTGTCAATCTATTTTCAACTTATACCTGTCAAGTAATTGGGCAGCTGCAAACTTTTGATTTCAGGGATGTTTCAGGTGTAAAAACTTGTAGAAATATTGATGGTAAGACTAAACACTTCCAAAATTCACTCCTTATCTCACAAAACGCTGTGCTCCTTGTATTTGTTTTGACACTGTTGCGCTAATCAGGAGATTCTTATCTTAATTATGTCATCACCCTTTCCATGCTGAGAAGGAAGATTCAGAGTAATTAGCCACCTGAGTAGTGATTCTCAGCCGATTAATTGTACCATGACTTAGGTGCCGAAGGAAAGTTGTCTTCTATTGGCTTTTTCTTGGTGGAGTGACAATATTTTTTGACTGGAATTTTTGATGATTGATTTGTGCGCAACGCCGCCATAATGATTGCACATTTAAAAGTGTTTTATTAGTTTAGGAGAGAATTTTACAAACAGTGCTGCCAGCATTATTATTGAACGGTTTTACATTCATTTTGTCCCAAATATACTCGTAGTAAAAATTTAGAGCAGCCTCTTTCACCATTTGAATTTCCAAGTTTACCTCAGCACATTTCTTATCTGTCTTCTTTTAGTCCAGTCAAAATAGGTTTTGTGCTGGAAATAATTCATAAAGTTTTTATATTTTGGATATAAGCTCACTATGGGGAGTAGATTTAAGGTCCATTGAGTCTACCAATTTTTCGGGGGTGGAACCCCCCCTTTTCCTCAAAAAATCAAAAATAATGCCGACTGTGCGATGGTTTTTGGCAAATATCACAGAAACCGTTCGTCTGACGACCAAGACTTACTGGACTTCAATGAAAGAACAGGAAATTTCCTATAAGATGACTCTTCCTTTGGATCGCTACGATGTATTGTTCCGGAGAAAATTGAAAATTTTCAATGGGTAGAAAAACCAAAAATTTTCAAAAATATCAATTTTTCGACCAATTTTTGTGAATATCTTGCGAACGGCTCGTCAGAGACCAAAATTTATAAGAACCAATTTGAAAGATCATACAATTTTACATAAGGTGAGTATAAAACAAATCATGAATAGTGTTTGGTTTTTAAAGTATTCAACTTTTAAAAGTCTGGGACAAAAGTTCTCCAACCAGGTATATGTAGTGGGTTTAAGGGAAATGTTTATTTGCATTCTCTGAGCGCATCGTTTTCTCAGGAATGTTCACTATACCGAATAGAATCTTGTCTGTCACAATTTTTCAATTTTTAATGCACGGGGGGGGGGGGGGGTCATGGTCAGTGGTCACCCCTCCCCCCGCACATTAAAAATACTTGGTGTGTACAAAAAAATCCAACAGTTATATTAAATATAACAAAATTTTAATGTACGGGGGAAGGGGTGGCCACGACCCCCCCCTTCTCACCCCTTCCCACCCACCCACTCCCACGCCCCCTCCCCCAACCCCGCCACCCTATATCCACCCCTCTCACCAGTTCGCAAATTTTCCGTGAATTATAGTCATCCGGCGCGTGTGTCGTTGATCAATTATGAGCTTTCGTCGATTCCTCTCTCTTTATTCGATGAAAAAGGGCTGATGCAGAAAACCAAGAAATCATCTCTCTATGAAGTATTCAACAGCGTTCCCGAAAAAGAAGTTGACTTAAAAAATAGCTCATCTGTTTTAGACGGAGGAAACTTGTTGCATCGAGTGATTTGGCCAAAAGACGGCACCTTATCAGATATTCTTTCATCTTACGTCCACTTTATTCGAAAAAAATACGGTCACTTGGTCATTGTTATTTTTGACGGTTATTCTGACAGTGAAAACAGCACAAAAAGTATGGAAAGCATGAAACGTTGCTCGAAAATAAAACTCCAGAGATTATCTTTGATGAAAATACTCCTTTAACGAATGTAAATAAAACCATATTAAATAATTTAAAGAATAAAGCCTCCCCCAACCACATTACCCTATACCCACCCCTCCCACCTTCACAACGGCGTTTCAAAGTTTCCGTGAATTATAGTGATCCGGCGCGTGTGTCGTTGATCGATTCAAAACAGCGACAAAAAAGCTTTGGCTAGAGACATTGAATGAAAGGAACTTCGGTGAACTTTAAATTTTGAACTTTCTTCCACACCACCCATATACGGGGTCAAGCTCCAGGCGCAATTTGTTTTTGAATGGTTTCCTTTGGATGTCTAATCCACTGATTGGTTCCTCGCCTTGTTATAACTGATTCCTGACTTCTGAATATCCATCGTCCGTTTCATTCACGCCATCTTCAAAACGTTCTTCTTCTATCATTACATTCAGACATCCTTGACCGCGGCATCCAGTACAAACTGATGAGCATTTCAGTCCAACGTTAACACAGCCGCATCGTTTACCACAGCCAGCTTTACAACTACAAGAAACAAGTTGTAATATGGATTGTGGCGCCGGTTTTTCTGTAGTGTAAATAGGCATTAAATAATTGCAATATTTTTTTCCAGCCCTAGTAACCGGGATTGCTTAAAGCTCCTTTCCAAACTTGGATTTGGTAAAATGTTCGAAAAGAATGTTGTTGAATTTCAGCGAAAGTGGGTGGTAATTTGGATAAAATGACAGTTTGGTTGGATGAGCTGACTAATCGATTGAATGTGATGTGACAAAGCGATGATGATTGATGGATTTTTCGGCTTTGGGCGCTGTATACAGATGAAGAGCAAATTTTTCGCCTTTAGCTGCGATGTCATCTTTACTTACGTTCGGATCATTAAATGATGTGATTATTTCATTGAATTCTGGGATGCTGTTTAAAGTTTGTATCGTTTGGAGCTTGCCTTTGATGAAAAAGGCTGACGTCGTGTCACATTCACTTATTGAATGAGCAAAAAGTATGGCGTCTGTACAATTTTTCAAGATGTTTGAAGTTTGTAGATCGATTGAGCTGTAAATTTTTCTGTTTTTTATTTCCTTGAGCATTTTTAAAAAAAATCAGATATCCTTATCTATGGGAGCTAAAGCAATGATAAGAACTAGGAGATCTATATCTTGCCCTACAACCACGACTGACTTCATTGATGAGAACTCGTTAAGGTGATTCTATGGCAAACTCCCGACACTTTTAATCCGATAGATGGCGTTACTTGTCGCTGGCTCCGAAAATAGCCGTATTTTGACGGTTTTTGGCTGTTTTCTCTGAACAGACGAATAAGAGACGAAAATCGGAATGTCAGCACCTGCTTAATTTTTTGCTTGATTTTTTGAGCCATAAACGGGCCAAATTAATTTTAAAATAAAGATGTATTTATGGGAGGAAGAAATCATACGTACACAGAAAAAAATGGTTGTGCTCCAGACACGAACTTTCCGTGTTCTAGACACGAACGTACACACCAGCACGGGAATGAGTTCTGAGCGCAATCTATTTAGGTTGAGTTTGCGTCTGAAACGCATCCCGTCGTGTCCAGAACCTGAAAAGTTTTCGCTCTGAGCACGTTTCGAACTGGTGTGTATATAGATCGTGTCTGGAGCACGTGCTTTTTTTTCTGTGTAATTGGGAGTTGTATCAGTAAATATTACAGGTGAAACAAAAACCTGTAACTTACTGTACCTGTACCTTACTGATACAACTCCAAATTACACATGATTTTTTCTTTGCATAGTTACGTCTTTATTTTAGAACCAATTTGGCCCGTTTATGGCTCTATCTATCTATTACGCCATCTATCGGATTAAAATTTTCGGGAGTTTGCCATGGAATCACCTTAATAGCTGAATGAATAATCAAAGCATCTGCGCCGTCTTCAGCCTGTATACATCTGATTCCTTCATTACTGAATGTTTTCATTGAATATGAAATGAAGCGGGCTTTATTCTTTAAATTATTTAAGTAATATGGTTTTATTTACATTCGTTAAAGGAGTATTTTCATCAAAGATAATCTCTGGAGTTTTATTTTCGAGCAACGTTTCATGCGTTCCATACTTTTTGTGCTGTTTTCACTGTTAGAATAACCGTCAAAAATAACAATGACCAAGTGACCGTATTTTTTTCGAATAAAGTGGACGTAAGATGAAAGAATATCTGATAAGGTGCCTTCTTTTGGCCAAATCACTCGATGCAACAAGTTTCCTCCGTCTAAAACAGATGAGCTATTTTTTAAGTCAACTTCTTTTTCGGGAACGCTGTTGAATACTTCATAGAGAGATGATTTCTTGGTTTTCTGCATCAGCCCTTTTTCATCGAATAAAGAGAGAGGAATCGACGAAAGCTCATAATTGATCAACGACACACGCGCCGGATGACTATAATTCACGGAAAATTTGCGAACTGGTGAGAGGGGTGGATATAGGGTGGCGGGGTTGGGGGAGGGGGCGTGGGAGTGGGTGGGGTGGGGAAGGGGGTGAGAAGGGGGGGGGTCGTGGCCACCCCTTCCCCCGTACATTAAAATTTTGTTATATTTAATATTAACTGTTGGATTTTTTAGTACACACCAAGTATTTTTAATGTGCGGGGGGAGGGGTGACCACTGACCATGACCCCCCCTCCCCCCCCGTGCATTAAAAATTGAAAAATTGTGACAGACAAGATTCTATTCGGTATTAGTGAACATTCCTGAGAAAACGATGCGCTCAGAGAATGCAAATAAACATTTCCCTTAAACCCACTACATATACCTGGTTGGAGAACTTTTGTCCCAGACTTTTAAAAGTTGAATACTTTAAAAACCAAACACTATTCATGATTTGTTTTATACTCACCTTATGTAAAATTGTATGATCTTTCAAATTGGTTCTTATAAATTTTGGTCTCTGACGAGCCGTTCGCAAGATATTCACAAAAATTGGTCGAAAAATTGATATTTTTGAAAATTTTTGGTTTTTCTACCCATTGAAAATTTTCAATTTTCTCCGGAACAATACATCGTAGCGATCCAAAGGAAGAGTCATCTTATAGGAAATTTCCTGTTCTTTCATTGAAGTCCAGTAAGTCTTGGTCGTCAGACGAACGGTTTCTGTGATATTTGCCAAAAACCATCGCACAGTCGGCATTATTTTTGATTTTTTGAGGAAAAGGGGGGGTTCCACCCCCGAAAAATTGGTAGACTCAATGGACCTTAAATCTACTCCCCATAGTGAGCTTATATCCAAAATATAAAAACTTTATGAATTATTTCCAGCACGGGCCTTTTTTTCGTCTAATTTGACTGGACTATTTTGTACATATTTGAAACAAGTTGTCAATTTAATTTTCCGTGAAAAATTCCAACTTATCTCTGTTCTCTTTAATGTTAGCAGAAAAGGGTTGTTTGTCATAGTTAGATTTTACACTCCACATACTAACCACAAAACTTTAAATTTCTCAGAGAATTCTGTTTCTCATTCTTAACCTTCACTAAGAACTTCTGTTTCTGTCGTCCGAATCACTACATTTATCAAAGTTTTAGTTGTGTTTGATTGGAGCTGCTTAGTCATGAAGAAGTTACTGATTTAAACCTCTCCATCTTCCTCTCTCTCAAGTGTTCAATAAGAGCCATCCCTGTCTTTTTTTTTTACTCATGTTCCTTTCTTCTGTTACTCATGCTCCCGTTTGCTTGGTGATAATAAAAAAATACTTACTCTGGGTCAAGACCTTTCTTTAATGCTTTATGCCTGAGTTGTTGTTTTTGTCTTTCCTTCAATTCTTTCAACTGTAAGGAAAAGAAAATTCACACGTTTTATTACTGATTGCTCAAACCTAAAATTTCCATCATGTTCTGTCAAATGAACGGATAAACACTCTACAAAGGCCATTTGATCTGTTTGGTGGAGAATATTGTCCCTATTTGTAGCAGTGGCGTAGCTTGCAACTGGGAAATGTTGCAGTTCGTTTCATTTAAACCCATGAAAAAGATTGAAGTGTTGGGTATTCGGTGAACATCTTCGTATACAGTTTTTTATGTGGGTTTAAATACACAAAATACAACATTGCTAAGTCGCCCGCTACACTACTGATTTCTAGAGAGTTAAGACAAGAGGGTGCTCTGATTTGTCACCGAGTTTAATGCTATACAGACACTGCCGTTAGATGTGATTTGCACATTTGTTTACATTCTCTCCAAAGGTTCAACGGTGTTTTACGGATAAAATAAATAATCTTACAGACAATCAGTAACATTGTCCACGACTCTCTCAAAATCATTTTTTTTGGAGTCAGACCTTTGTGTCCAACGGCTGATTTATCTTAATTTACCCTTAGGGCCACATAATTAGGTCAATTTGATAGCGCTGTAATCTTCTGCTCTTTTGATGAACACAATTTCTCAATTTGGTCACAAAGATAATAGTGCCACTGGACTGACCTGCTCTTGTGGACCTTGAATTGACGCTTTCCTGTCTAAATTTTGAATAATTTTACCATTTAATTTTATTTCTAAATTAACTTTGAAACTGTTGTATTTAACAATGTCCAGTTTTCACAAAAAAGTGAATGAGTAAACATTATTTTTGGTTTCTTTCTTTTGCGAGACAAACCTTGACAGCAAATATCGCAAATATTGCAGCTAATGGTCCCTGGATTTTCACATCCGGGTGCTCCTCCTTCCTGATTTATTGTGTCTGCTGATCCAGATGTCTACCACTCTGTTATACAGAGACAGCAGAGACCGTGCACTACCTATCTCGCCCATAGTGGCAACTTTTTTTTTTGGGGGTAGCAACAAAGCAACGTCCAACAGCGGTATGTGGACTATTGAGCAAAGATGTTGTTGTCAGTAGCCAATCAGACCAAAGCATCAGTATTTTGGTCGTTGGTCAACAATCCACATAGGAGCCGTTTTATTTTGTTGAGTCCCCGAAAATGAAATCTTCCACTGCGCGAGCGGCTAGTGCGTGGTCTCACTGGTCTCTGTTGTCTCTACTGTTACATAGTCTAGTTTTATTAGATATGTGAATTGGCTCAGAGTTTGACTTTTTTCCTTTCTTTTAGTACTTAATTGAATTTGTTTTCCAATCACATTGATGTGTAGGAAAACAAATAAAAAAATTTAGGAGGATTTAATTTAATAAGTAAAAAATACTTACATCATAGTCTTGCCTTTTTTGTCTTTCTTCCAAGTCGTACTTTTCAGTTTCCAACTTGACAATAGTTTCCCAAAGCTCTGTTGCTTTGGCTTGTAATTTATGGATACTATAACCGTCCAATACAAGAGGTTTGATTCTGAAACTAAGTGAAATCTTCTTTTCTTCTTCTATTTGTTCCTTGGTTTTATTACGTTCTAACTGAGCGGAAGATAAACTCAACTGAAATCAATGCACAAAAGCCCATTAAGTCCGGCAGCTATCAAAATTGTCAAGAAAAGATAAAAACAAAAGGTAAACCAATTATCTTTGATGAATTCCATGCAGCTATTATTGTTGCCATTTTCGGGCAACTGTTTATCTTTCCCCGACATAGTAAGAAATTTACAACCCTGCATGGAGTCACTCTGTGTTTGAGAAAATCCAACCCTCCAAAAAATGTTCTTATTGACTGTTCCAAAGACAGCAAGTGGGAAATTCAAAATTCAGGATTCAGGAATCACATTGGCTCAGATGCTTTTTACTTTCTCACAACTAACGAATTTAGAAATTGAGAAAGTATTGCGATGCCGCGGATGTCTGTCTGTCTGTCTGCATCTTGGCATAACTTTTGAACTAATTGCCCATATGCATCACAATTTTGCAGAGAATTTGGTTTTTTTATTCTTTAGAGGAGATTTTTTTGTTTTTTGGAAATTTTAAATTGTAGGCAAGTCGTGGATGATAAAGGTTTCTATTAAAATCAATGGGAAAATGGGTAAAATTGGTGAACGTAGGGAAAAATTGGAATGTTTCGAATATAGCTGTTTGAATTTTGATGAAAATTTGCAAAAACATTCTGCAACCAGCCAACTGTAAAATTAACCCCTTAAGGGGGTCTGGAGGTCTCCCCCAGAATATTATAGGGGGATGTGGGGGTCTACCCCGAAGCAAAAAAGAGGGATGTGGGGGGTCCCCCCAGAATAATTTTGATGTGAGAAAGTGTTTGTAGAGTATTTCCAACAGTTTATTTTAAATGTGAAACTGACATCTGATTGATCCATTTTTAATTTTATGCTTCTTGCCTAAATATTCAATTTTAATTGATAAAGGAAAAGTCCGTGAGCTCGGGAGAGCTAACAAAATATTTTCAACAAATTACCATTTTCTTCAATATTTTTTTTTGAGCTGACCTCCCGTTTAAATTTTCTCTGTTGCTCTTCTTTGGTCCTTTTTCTTTAACCATGTGTACAGTATCTTCTGAGTTTATTCTGACCAGGTACTCATATTTCTTATAATATTCTTGGTTCACACAGAAAACATAAGAGGATTTCCAAAATCATCTTTCAATGATTTTTTAAAGCCTTCAAAACAATTATTTTATCAGACTCAATGAAACTTGTGATTTCAGCAACTTTGGTTTCTTTTGTTTGGTCTCACTTTCTGTTTCATCTCAAATTCGTCAAACTGCAATGTTGAATCATTCTTCCAAAATAAAATTCAATTGACCTTAAAACTAAATTAAAGAAAAGTAAATGTATACTCACACCAGGGTCTTTCTTGGCAATGGTGAAGTTGGGTCCCTTGTTTTTGCTTTGATCCTGTAAAAATTAAGGAACGATGCCCATTAATCATCGCCCGATGAGTTATAAGGAGGTTAGTGCTGTCTGTGCTTGTAATTCCCTGAACGGAACCAATTTTCAGCCCTTGGACTCAAGTCTTTTTCATTTTTGAAATTTTTTTAAAGAAAATGCTCTGGCCTCTGTCTGTCTTTCATCACATTAGTATGAACAGAATGAATAATTATGTTACTCTGTAACGTCGGTTTTTTAACAGAGTGTTTACCCTGAGGCCTCATAATTTCTGCAATTTGAAGTCATCATAAATAGTTTATAGGGGCTTTTGATTATGAAATTTCCAGTGCACTCAAATGATTCCATTGTATTAAGGCTACTCTTTTTAGTAATAAAATAATTTAATTGAAAGACATCAATTTTCATGAAATTACCATCCCATCCTACAAGTTGGATTATATAATGCTGTACGAGCACTTAATTCCCTGAACAAAATCAATTTTCAGCCCATGGACTTTTGTCATTTTCATTTCTGAGATTTTTTAAAAAAATGCTTTGTCCGTCTTTCATCACATCAGTGTAAACCATATGAATTGTAAATTTACAACTCTAAGCTAAGATTTTTTTTTTTTAAATTTTTTCCCCTTAGGCCGTATAACTTCTTCACTTTGAAGAAGTCATCTCAATTAAAATTTGTGACTAAATTTGAATTTGAAAGTCCCTATTGCACCCAAATGATCCCATTGTTTAAATTCTGCAATTTTTTAATATTAAAATTAATGATGTTTACTTTCGTGAAATTAGTTTCTTTCCCTCCAAGTTTTTTTATGACCTCTTTATTCCACCAAAAAAAATTTGTGAAAAAATCTTTGGTCAAATTCATCAAATCTTCATAGTTTTTTTTCAGCAGTGGCTTGTGCAATCTGAAAACCTTGCTTTTTGCTAAATAAATTGGTGTAAGAAATTGATCCGAAGAATTCTTCTTCCCAAGAATCAATTATTCTACATTGGTTTAAACAAAGGAAATATGCTGTCATCACATTGCACCAGCCACTGTTCTTTTTCAAATTTAGTTCCTCATTCTTTTTACCGGTGACCTGAAACAGAGACACTAAGATTTTTGAATTCTTTGCCCAGTTTTTGCCTGCATGCAGGGCTGCCGTTTTGCGTATAATCAATGCTATTTTACAATTCACCGATGATTCCACCGGTTGAGAAAAGATTACACAGTTCAGTTCAGTTCAGTGCATTGCTGTAATCAACTAAAATACTCGTATCTGTAATCTTTTCTCAACCGGTGGAGTCGTCGATGACTTTAAAAAACTTGCGGACATTTTAATTAATCAACGGAGTTTTCACCGATTAAGGAAAGATTACGGATCAGAGTATTTTCGTGCACTACAGTCATACACTGAACTGAACTGTGTAATCTTTTCTCAACCGGTGGAATCATCGGTGAATAGAAAAATATCATTGATTATACGCAAAACGGCAGCCCTGCCTGCATGAGCCGACAGTAACATGGGATCAGTCAAACTAAAGCCTACAATACCAAACTCTCACACTGTAATCTACAAATTTTCAAACAGAAAAAATTGTCTAAATTCTAATTTACTCGTGCAGGAGCCTGACGTTTGAGAAAGGACTGTTGTTGCAGGGAATCTTGACTTCTGAACCAGATAATTCTGATACTTATGAATTGAATTGATCATAGCCTCAAAAAATTATGGACTTGAATTGAGGAAAAAATAAATAACTAAATAATTAAATTAATGAAAAAATACGTGAGAACTCGAGTAAAAATGTTTTTAATTGAATTTAGAGTCTCTTCGTACAATTTTGACTTTCATTGTTAGACAATGAACAATCAGAAAATGTTTCTTCTTTTTAATAAAACCTTTTTTCTCCTCAGTCAAGTGCTTCTATGCATTGATACTCACTTCTACTCACAACTCTTGATCAATAAAAGTATAAAATAAGTCTGTTGCAAACTTTTGCTAAAGCAGTGAAGAGAGCCTATTAATTCCATAGTAAAATCCCTTGAAACCAACATCAGG
The DNA here is from genome assembly GCA_011764245.1 of Trialeurodes vaporariorum. NCBI lineage: Eukaryota > Metazoa > Arthropoda > Insecta > Hemiptera > Aleyrodidae > Trialeurodes > Trialeurodes vaporariorum. The sequence goes on along the minus strand of VMOF01000111.1, from coordinate 22,953,164 downwards.
AGCTTGAAATGTTCTAAAAATGACTCTAAAACCCAATGAATCTAAACAAAATTCCAAGGTGGTCTTACAGCAATGAAGTCGGATATCTAGTTGCTCCTTCAACCTGAAATAATTGGTTCATCATGAAGTACCCAGACCAATTAGATGGGACTCGCTATATGACAGCCATATTGGAATTTTGTTTAAATGCATTCATTAAATTTATGAGTCTATTTTCAACTATTTAAATCTTCAAGCGTTATTTTCAAGTAATTTTACGCTAGAATTGATCCTTTTTATTGCTAAGTTAAAAGTTTGCAACAGACCCATTGCTCCCCAAATATCTCAGGAGAATAGATTGATACCTGGTTCAAGATTCTCGTGACAAAGCGCCTGAAATGATCGTTGTTGGTTTTTTTTTTTATGGAAACATATAATTAGGAATAAACATGCTAGTTCTCGACAAGTGCATCTTAGTGGGAAATAGGAGTTATTCTACAAACTACCTTTTGGAGGACGCTAGTGGTACAAAACAAATTCAGCGCTAAAGCTACTACTCAGGGTACATAAACATTCTTTTGGATCAAATCAGGTGATGAGGCTAATTTCTTCAAAAGTGTTCCTAGTCCTATTCAAAAAGTGTGGATTATTTACCCTTTTTTTGACTTTGTTATTTATTACTAATTTCATTTCACATTTTTTATTTTTTTTATTTTTTGCTGTTTGAACTCAGGTTTAAGAATCAAGTTTCTAAAAAATATTCGCTGTCATTTTGAATACGTTTTTTATCATTATGTCGCCTTCCAAGTGGCTTTTCCTGGTTGAAGTGACATAGCCGGGAAAAGTAAGGGAAACCCTCATGATTTTTTTCAACTCTCTGCTTGTTATAAATGTTTGATTTTTTCTCACGTCCCCCTCTCTTCTCATTTCACAATCTATTCAAACCACTTACTGTAATGGTAGAGTTGTGTGTCCATTTTAACAACTCACTGAAACATTTTCAAAGATCTCTACTTTTATAAAGTGAGAGTTATTAATATGCCAGTATATGAGTATAAGTGCGCTATAACAGCTGTTATGAAATCAAAATGATAATATAATATCCAATATTACTGGAACAAGTCAGGGTAAGTCTCTTGAGTGTTTTAGTTTGATTGCTTTTCAAGCTTAGATTTCTCTTAATCTTATGGTTTTTTTTTTTTTTTTTTTTTTTTTTTTTTGGCAGAAATGTCATAATTTGCCCTCGACCAAATGTCAGCCATTTGGCTCCACAGTGTGTCTAAAGTTGTTTACTACCTCAATTGCTACAGTTAACAGAAGTAGGCATCTACGAAGCAATGACGAAGCGTATAAATTGGCAACGTTGCATTTTATCTGTTTAAACTCATGGAAAAGGTCGAGTTCGTGGGTTTTCACTGAACACCGAAAATAACGATCTTTTTCATGAGCTTCAATAGGCAAAAGGCAACATTGCCTTTTCAAACGCTACGCCTCTGCTGCCAATATTCACTGACTATACATATGCTGGCTTGCTCACGTAGTACTATCCAATCACAGTCCAACTTCGATCGGCAAAACAACAACGTAAGGGTGGAGTTCTAAAATTCTCCAATCACCCATCCCTTGCACTGGTGTCGAAAAAATTACTAGCAGCAATATTTTCAGAGAATAAGTAATACTGCTACATAGCTGTATTTAACCTTTTTTGTACTGGTGTCCCAGTGAATTCTAGGATTCCGTAGTCGACTTTAGACGCTGCCATTTTCACTTGACTTTAACCCTAATTAATTGTAAGAACCAGGTTAGTTCATAGGAATGTCACTCTTCCCTTCTATATGAAAGGTAGTTAACTGTTCGTACTTAGGGGAGTTGGAATTGCCTATATGAGAAATTGAAGGCGCCCAATGGAACCTTCTCTTGTATGTGTTTTTATGGATATACTCGTTTATCCCGAATGAAGACTGAAACAATATGAAATAGGTACTAGAGGAAAAAACCGAGTTTACTAGGGCGTGGTCCAGAAGGGGTTAACATTAATATATAAAATTGGATCTAGTGCAAAGAATGTCTCGGAACTTTTAAGAACTTTCCTTCTCTACTCAAGTAATTTTATTCATCAGATTATTTTTTAAGGGAATTAAAAAGTCGAGATTAAAAGGCAACGTTGGAATACCAGTAGGTCTGTTTAATATAAATGTGTCAAATTTGAGCTCAGCAAGTTCCAGTGGAATCTGTGTCTAAAAAGCACCTTAACCAAAGCCGGAATTGCGTTTGTCCAAAACCCGACCCCAGTACAAAAATACGCTGTTATTGTCGGCCTCAAAGTGAGCCATGAGCAAACCTATAATGCATAATCTATGAACCTTGGGTAACTACGCCACTACGGGGACACACTTGGAGACTTTACCCTTTTGGCTGCTTTCACCACCAAAGTGGGGGTTCTAAGGAGAGCAGGCCGACAAACCGTTCCGTAATATTTAGAGAATCCGTCCCAAATGTTCCCTAAATAACACCTATTGCAATACTAATACCTTCAAAGCGGCCATCATGGCCTGCCTTTTCTTTTCTGCCTCTTCGAGGCGACGACGTTTCTCTTCGACATCCCTCTGTTTCTTCTCTTCTACTTCTCGCTGTCTCCTTTCTTCTTCTTTCTTTTTGTTTTCGGCCATACGCTTTTCTTCTTCCGCTCGCATAACCTGTGGACAAATTAATCAAAAAATGTGGGTGAAACTATCAAATTCAACAATAAATTATAGGGTTGCACCGGATATCGATTTAATTACCGGATATTGATCGGATAGCAGAAACGCCGGATATCCGGCCGAATTTTCGGGATTCGGCAAAGCGCTACAATGGGGCTCTTGCAAACTTTTGCTATAAGAAAATAAATCGTCCAATCTGATGTAAAAATCAGCGAAAATCACGAAAATCGTACTTTGTAAGAAAGTCTAAAATTCAGTAATAAACTCACATAACTGCTATAACGGCAAGATGGTAATGGCATTTCAACGCAGGTATCACGGGAGATTCTTGTCTACTATGTAAAGGGGTGTCTCCGCCTGCGAATTTAAAAGCGCGAATAAACTGATTGAGCCAATGAGCTTCTTTGTTGTCGATACATCGAACTCGACCTATAGACTTCAAGGCAGCTCATTGGCTCAATCAGTTTATTAACGCTTTTAAATTCGCAGGTGGAGACACTCCATAACTTTCTCTACGGAAACACAGAGATATGTCTCAATTTAGATAGGAATCTCCCATGATACCTGCGTCGAACCGCCATTAAGTTCGATTCTGAGAGTGAATTGCGTAATTTTTTAGCAACAGAATTACACAGTAGCCCGAAAATTTAAGAATATAAAAAAGAAAAAGAAAACAGGATCAAAGTTAAAACAATTAAATTAAATAAAATAATCGTGGGACGTTTCGAGGCTCAAACGGCACACTTCCTCAGCCACTGCTTGTTTTAGCTTCGATCCTGTTTTATTTTCATATTCGTAATTTTTTAGTGTACCTTCTCATCGTCATTTTGACAGGTTTTTATGCAAGAATCAACTCCTCAATCTCGTGTAGCAAAAGTTCGCAGGAGCCCCACTGTATTCCGTGCGTTGCGTATTGCATACTCTGGCTAGATATATTTGTCCCCGCTAGTATGTATGTACTATGACTTTCAAAAGAAACTACCCCAATTGAAATTCTTATTGTTACATTATTCTGTTGTTTTCAATAGAATTTTCGATTTTTCATGGCGTACTTTAATGTATCATTCTGTTTGGTTCTTACACACTTGAAAGCTGAAAAATTGTTTAAAGGCTGCCGAGATTTAAAATGGTAAAAATGTCGACCAGGGTACTTTCTTTTGAAAGTCATAGTACCTTGCTCTGTGGAACCGTAATGGACTAAACATAGTTTCAGCTTGAAACCGAAATTGACCTGCAATTGATTTTGGTTGTAGACTCGCGTATTTCTGTTCCGATTCCGATTCTGGTTCTGTTTTTTGTTTTTTCCTTCCCCTTTTATTTCAATTTCGGTTCTGGTTCTGGTTCCCAAAAAGCTGTGAGCTATTTTCGGTTTGGGTGGTCGCTCCGGTTAATCGCAGCTTTCAGTGAATTGAACGGTTTTATTTTTATTTTTTTTCGTTTCTCTTCCTAGTTTCTTTTTGTTAGAAAAAAATTGAATTTTCTCTTAGATTAATTCTATCCTCACGGATTTAAAAAAAAGGCTCTCAAATCAAATTTACGAGAAATATGTTTTATAAAAACTCCAAAGGATATTATGAAAGGAATAATTACCTTGCGTTTGGCCTGTTTTTCCTTTAATTTTTTGAGATCTTCTTCTTCTTTGGAGCGTTGTTTCCTCCATTCTGCTATGTATTCTTTAAGTTGTTCGTCTAATGCTGATGATTTGGCTTCTTGGCGCTGTAATCAAGACAAAAACAAAAATTAGTTTAAATTCACGATAGCTATAGGTATAGGTATACTTTATAACTTTTGCTCTCTAATCAGTGGCGGCACATGCAACGTCGCATTTCGTCCATTTAAACTCGTGTAAAATATCAATTTGAGGGAGTGCACTGTGCAGTGTGCACCCCCAATACTTCGACCTTTTTCATGACTTTAAATGGATAAGATTCAATATTGCCAGATTGCACGCGCCGCGACTGTCTCTAATCCGTAATAAATATCAATGCAGTTTTTCAGTGCGCATTTTACGGTCGGTTTTATCCAACTCTGGTTGACTTTCTAATCTATAATATAATCTTTGTTATTTTTAAAATTTTAGCAATTACAAATTTTGCTTCCTACCGCATCAAGAATTGCTACTCAAGTTCAGCTGTAGGAAATTGTATCAACCAAATACAGTTAATAGAGGATTTGAAATTAATTTGAACCTTTACGTTTTAGTTCTGATTAATCGATTATTATTTTCACTGATCCCTCCACAGTAAACCCTTTACAGAAACAATGCTGTTTTATGTAAGTAAACCAGTTGAAACGAAAAAACAAATCATCATCTAAAAAAACAGTAAAGAAGAAAAACAACTATACAAATCAATAAACAAATGACAATAATTCTGTCCTTTTATTGACTTGTTCCTATTTCAATATCCTCTTTGCTGTTTAGTTAGATGTATTTTTTCTTTATTTCTCTTAGTTTGCACCTGCTTTTGCTTTTTGCTTTATCTGTTTTTAATAGACCCAACTAAATAATGACATTCAATTTCTGAAAAACTTTAACTGCATATTAAACTGCATATTATTTTGTTTGTTTTTAATGGATCGAATAATGCTCAGCATCAAGACTATGGTATACTTCCTCTTCCGTCATTGATTTTATTAAACATTGACCATGTGTACCAGTGCGACGCAGCGTGCAATCCGCCAACATTGTCTCTTGTCCACTTAAACCCATGCAAAAGGTCGAATTCAAGGGTCTTCACTGCACACCCAATTGTTCGATCTTTTCCATGGGTTTAAATTGACAATTATAACGTTGTTAGATTGCGCTCCACGGTGACTGCGCCACTGGCTAGCGACAAACGTAACAACTAAAAGATGAATGTAAATAAGATATCCGAAATTAATTAACTCACTTTGACGAACTCTGGATCGCCTGCATTGTCGGCCCTGTAAAATTACAATCAAAACAATAAGATCCATCAATTTTTTTCATTTTAATATTTTTTGCAGAAGATTCAAGATAATATTTGCGAGGGTTTTTCTCATGCAACGCACACATTCTCTGGTGTACCAAACTTCTGCAAAAACGATAAATGTAACTTTCAGTGCAAGATAGTCCAAATGCAACTAACTATAGATTTTTAAACAAATGGAAGGATTTCAAATACACGTGTATAGGTAAAAAATGCGGATTTAGATTTCAAACCGGGTCAGACCAATATTTCCAAACATGGAGTTGAAGAAAATAAGGGAGTTAGTCATTCAAAAACTCGCTCTCTATATTATAAGCATCGAACACAAGAGTTAGCTGAAATCCTGCACGCTGAAGAAACAGGGCCGCCCCTCGCTGCGCAACGAGCTCAAACCAATACCCAAAGAGGGGTTTTCTAGGATGTAATTTTGAAGATTCCACGTAGAGGCATTTTTATCCTCAAACATTTAATAGAAAAGTTGTGATTGGTCGTTCCTAAGGGTCGAAATAAAAGGTGGTTTCCTAACATTTTTAAAATCTTGCAGAACATTTTAATTTTATGATTTTTTTTTTTTTTTTTTTTATGAATTCGAGTCTTCGGCGTTTGTTTCGAAAGTCCACCGAATGTATGCATGACATATTTCTAAAATGAAGGGGCTTGATTCAGAAAATCAGAGCCATCACACAACCTCAAGACTTATTTGATTTATTTGCTTTAGTAAAAAAATATCGTCTTTTTAGGGTTTTTTGAATGGTAAAGTAAACCTAGCTCTTTCGCACTCTTTAAATAGATGACCAAAATCACCGTGAAAAATTACAGCTTTCGTTCTTAACCCCTTTTTAATGACTGTTGGCTTAAAAAGAAAAAAAAAATCCATCGAAAGTTGGCGATATTCATTAGCGAAAAAACTTGCTGTCATACATTCAAATCATCCGACGAAGACTACATTTAGAGCAATGACTTTTCGCACTATCTATCGTTTTGAAATCTGTGCTAACGTTTCGTTTAATAGGTATCGAATTTATATCAAGGGCGTGTGGTTCTGATTTGGATTTTTTTTTTCAAAATCAAGCCCCTGGCATGTAGTAGTATATCCTGAATATCAGTTATTGAACCGGTGGATGAATTTGGAACCAAACACTGAGGGTTTTTACGTTGAAAAGGGAGCTCTCAGGGCGGCCCTGCGTGATGAAAACCTCATGCGCAATCTCAATTAAATATAGTGCGTACGCAATTTTACAGCCAAATGATTGTGAAATCAAATCAATTTTCAAAGCATCCGTGGGTTTTTCATTTCATATATGCGTGGCGAAAAATTTTCGCCGAATCAAAAGTTGTTTTCCCCCTCCCTCGCAACGGACTGTTTCATGTTTCACCTCAGGCAAATGAAGAGTCAGCAGTAATGTGAGCCACAGCAAAAAGAAGATGGTGACCATTGTTTTTTCTCATTATTTTGACGTAGTGTAAAATTTGATAATTTATTGGAAAATATGGCAACGTTGAAAACGTTCGAAAGTCACTCATTGAAGTAACAAACGCTTTTAAAAACCGTGACGATAGGTGGTGTAACGGAAAAGACGGAACATTCGGGGACAAAAGGTATGTCAGAGGACACCTTGAGTTAAGCCACCCGCAATACTTACTTCATTGTCAGTGAATGGGGCTGTTGCACTCTTTTTGCTATAAGTGCTTCAATAGTCGATTCTGGTGTGAAAACCTCCCAAAATAACGATGACAGCACTGAAAACTTCCTAAATCCACTCCTAAACTCAATAAACGCTTTTATTTGCGCGAGCGTAATGGTGGCGTAGGCAGTGGCGGCTCGTGCAATATGGCAACAATGTCACCCCTCCATTTGATTGTATGTAAAACAATCGATTCAAAAGTGAAGCAGCGCTTCACCAGCCATCGATTGTTAAACATAGATTCAAATGGAGCGAAGACATCGTTGCCAGATGGCACGAGCCGCCACTGGGTGTAGGGTAGTAAGATAAATACACCAGTAGCCGGCGCCCTTAAAATTTGCACCAGTACCCGGCACTTATTTGTCACCATGAGAAAAATATTAGTTTAGTGGCAATTTTGGTGTTTTGCGTATTTTTTTCGAATGTTTCACACATGGAGCCTCAGAAAAAAACCACACAAAACACCAGTATTGTCACCAAACTACTACTTTTCACGATGTAAAAAATGCATGCCGGATACTGGTGTAAATTTTAGGGGTGCCGGCTACTGGGGTGTTTACCTTAATAGAATCTTTATTTTGCCACTCTTTCTATACTGACAAAGAAGGTTCACAGAATAATTAGACACCAGAGTAGTTGTGATCCATATCCGATTGATAGTACCTTGACAATTGATGAAACCGGTGTCAAAGGAAAGTCGTCTCTTATTGGTCACTTCTTGGTGGAGTTACAGTATTATTATAGATGGGAATTTCCCATCATTACTGCCCCACGCAACCATTACATTTGCGCAATTAAAAGCATTTATTGAGTTTTGGAGAGGATTTTGGAAGGTTTTAGTGCTGCCATTGTTTTTTTTGCAGGTTGTTACATCGCTTAAGGCAAAAGTGTGCAACAGCCCTATTCACTGACAATGAGATAAGTGTTGCAGATGGCCTCCCGCAAAGTTATCGTCTGATATTCTTTTTGTCCGCAACTGTATCCGCAATATATACGTCACCTTTTTTCCTCCCCTGTTTAAAAGCTTTTATTGAGTTAATGCATGGATTTCAGAAGTTTTTAGTGTCCTCTATATTGTTGTTTTCTACGGCTTTAACATTGAATTTGACGCTTCATTCATCTGAAGCAAAAGTGTTTGCAACAGCTCCGTTGTAGAGTCATTCCACCATAACCGTGTTGCCCACAACATTTTAAAATTACATTTTTCACGCTAAATTTTGATTCTTTTAATCTTTTAGCAATGGGAAGTTTAAGATGTCATACTTATACATTATTTCTTACCCACCCCACCACCAAAAAGTTAAAAATGAAAAGTGAAATTTTAGTTTGAAAAATGTATAGTTTTAAAATGTTGCGGGTGGGATAGTTGCGATGAAATGACCCTGTATGAAAATTTAAATGAAGATGAACGAAAACAAATCGCAGAGTGTTTTAGGAGAGAAGCTGTCAAGCTGAAACAAACACAAAGGTTGAGGATTAAGAAAAATTACTTTTTGAAATAAAGGAGAAAGGTGACAACGAGTTGATCTTTTAAATCTATTACCTTATCCCTAATTTTTATTTATTTTTTATTTATTTTATTTTAATTTTTTTCTGCTTCAAAAATCCAGAAAAGTACTTGTCTTGTACGTATCTCGAAAATCAACTTTTCTCGTGGATTTAAAAACTGTCAAAAGTAAAAGTTAGACAACATCAACCCTTTGTCTACTACTAAAGTTGATGTCTTCAGAGGCGTCGCGTGCAGTTTGGCAACATCTTAATTCGTCCTTTTAAAACTTTAAACCCGTGAAAAATATGAACTATATTGGGGGCGCGCTGTGCACTCCCTCAAATCGATACTTTACAAGGGTTTAGATGGATGAAATTCAGCGTTGCCAAAACTGCACGTGACGTCACTGGAAATCCTTAACGTCACTAAAGACTTGATGCACATACCATGTCGCGATGAATTCGTTAACCCGAAAGGATACATTGGAAAGACCAAGTTTCCTATTTTCTTTTTACGGCCGGCGAGACCCAGTGGCGGCTCGTGAAATTTGGCAACATCAGATGTTCTCCGTTTAAACCTATGTTAAATGATCAATTCTGGGTATGGTGACATGCCTCACCTAGATTCGATTTTTTGCCTAGGTTTTAATGGCAAAAAAGCACGATTGCCTTATAGTGCGCTAGTCTCTACTGATGATACAAACGTTTTCGAGTTATTTTTTGATTGCGAAAATCGAAAGGCGATTTTTACTAGAGAATTAAATATTTACCTTCATCATTAAATCTAATTTCTTGAAATTATTATGCTCGGTAAGGATCTAAATTCCTAGTCTTTCTGAAGTGTCGGTTTTAATGATCGTAACACTGAGAAAAAAGTTGATGTTGAAACTAGGTATTTAAGGAAAAAAATCATAGTTGATTTTCCTCTTACTTCAATCATAAGACCTATCGTTGCAATTGTTCGGACGCTTAAATCGACACAAATTCCTATTATTTATCTGGGTTTCGCAGTTTTTTCGTCAAGAACTTTGCCAATTTTCACTAGAATTCTGAAAATTTATCGAACTGATGTTCGAATGTCTAGATTTTTTCCTCTCCCTAACACCGCAGTATTGCCTCCATATCTCACCAGCCAATATCGGCCTCTCATCTTATAGTTTTGTGTAAATCAACGGGGAAGAAGTATTCGCGCGTTTGCTTGCTTTAACCCGACTATTTTGAACACAAGTTCGTGTTACAGAGAGTTGCAAATCCTATTTTTAGGTATTTCCCAGCAATTCTGTTCAAACAGCGCTGTCCTGTTTTGTTGAACTTAACGCTTAGTTTTTCATCATATTTATAAATTCGCTGTTTATCGTGGAAGAATGTGCAGTTCTTTTTTGCATGCATATGTTAACTCTGTGCAGTTGGAGCTGTGCTTTAGGCTTCTACAACCCCCCCCCCCCCCCAATAATGATCAAAACCGCCTATTAAAAGAGAAAATCACACCGCACACTAGATCAAAATACGGATTTATCCGGACATGGAAATTTGTTGGTTTTTTGCTTTAAAAACGTGTTAGTCTTGATATTTCCTTGCAAACCGAGTGTTATTTGATTCGCATTTTAAGCTCCATTAAAACATGAACAATTTCACTCGTTTTTAAGTTATCTTGTTGTTTATAGACTGTTTTAGTTGAGCGATATATCGTATCGATTGCCGTTCGAGAGCCTCTGGTCCAAACAAACTCTAGTTCAATGTAATTTCCCCATAAGCAAACTTTTGAACTAAAAAGACTATTAAATCAAACAATTAATGCGACCTTTTTGCGATTATGAATTCTACGTCCTCGAAAATGCTTGATTATGCCTGGTTCCTTGACTAAAACTGCCGAAATCAATAAGATATTACAAGATGAAACGTTGTATTTGTAGGTTAGAATCGCTCGAAATCCCGCCAATTCCACAACAACAACAATAACATTTGGGTTATTCCAACCTTCAAACGCATCGTTTAATCTGTAATGTCTTGTTGATTTCGGCAGTTTTACAGGCATAATCAAGTATTTTCGAAGACTTAGAATTCATAATCGCAAAAAGGTCGCATTAATTGTTTGATTTAATAGTCTGAATTTCCGTTCAAAAATCCGCTTATGGGGAAAATTCATTGAAAACCAGAGTTGTTTGGAACCAGCAAGAGACCCTCGTCCCTCGGACGCAATGGATACGATATATCGCTCTACTAAAACAGTCTATTGTCCAGAATCTTGATTTTAATTTGGACAATTCTATGTTCGGGAAATTCCATGTCTCGACTCACTGTAAGCTGTATAGCTAAGAGTTATCCAGTTTTTACTGTTAAAATAAAGACAAAAGAGCTGCTGGACTGATTGTATGTTAGATATGACGTCACAAGCGTCGCGTCGTTCCGATTCATCGCTCGATTTCAAAAAAATTGTGTAACTAGTGGTGAAGCTGAGAGGGGGGAGGGGGTCAGAGAGTCTGGACACCCCCCCCCCCAATTTAGCCCTTTAAATGGTGGGTAATTTTTCGCGTTTTCAGAGGAATATCACCAAATTTTAACACTCGGACCTCTACCCCTCTCCCTTGATAATTTTCGAGCTTCGAACTCCGACCGCCCATCCCTTGAAAATTGTTTTGCTTCGTCACTGTATGGAACCATGAAGGCGAGACACAAGTTATATCAAAGAGTATGAAGTATAGAGTCGCAATAGCAATGAGTAATGACCCATCAGGGCGGTGCCAACATATCGTTGGCATACGCGATCTAGCCCGAAAGAAAACTAAATAACAATTGTTTTTGGAGGGAAATTAATGGTCTGTATTAAATTAAAGGGAAATTTTGCCACGGTTTCAGATAATGACCGCACTTTCTCTTTCTGTCTCACACCGAAGGGTCTTAGAAGGGTCTTAGAAGGGTACAGAGAGAAAGTATTGTTTTCGTGAAAAAACTGAAAGTTAAATTGTTTGAATTCATCTCTTGGCATTTAATTATCCCGTGAACTTAAAAACCAAAGTCTTGAAAAAAGTTTGTTTGTCTGTCCGTTCGTCTGTCTACACCTGAATTTTATACTCCGCGCTTTCAAAGCACTCCGCACTTTCCACTTTTTCGCTCACTTTGAAAGGATGCCAGAGAGAAAAAAGACAAAAAAAAACATTATCAGCTACTAATTTGATGTCAGAGAGCTTTTTCTCTGAAACCCTTTCGAAAAATGAGTGTGGCGTCAGCGGAAAGTCCTGTTACAGTAGAGTTATCCATAAGCAGTGGCGGCGCGGCGTGTGAAATCTGGCACCGTTAAATTTCGTCCATTTAAAACCATGTAAAATATCGACTCGGGGGAATGTACTGTGCACCCTCTATATTTTGACCTCTTTCAGGACTTTATAAGTGGACCAAATGTAACGTTGCCAGATTGAACGCACTGTCGCGCCACTGCCCTTAAGTATGGGACCAAAAGAATTACATAAAATGGATGAATAAAGCGGGGAAAAAAGGCGAACTTCTCGCGTACGGCAGTGGCGTAGCGTGCAATTTGGCTACGTTGTAGTTCGTCCGTTTGAGCCCATGAGAAATATCGGACTATTGCTCGTTCGGTGAAAACCTTCGCATTCGACCTTTTACATGGGTTTAATGGGCACATTACAACGTTGTAAAATTGCACGCTACTTCACTGGCATACGACAAAATGTAATCCGATCGCCGATCGGACTGTGGTGTTGTTATCGGGACGGGTGTTGAAGCAGAGCGGCTCGCTTGCCTTATAAGAGTGGGGAAAATTCGAAGTGCGCGGCTCTCAGCGTTGCCAAAGTTACAAGAAAATTCCGCTGAGATTGCGTCGATTTAATTTAAAAATGTTCACGGTAAATTCGACAACGCTGTCGAAGTTCGGTCCATCCTCTTGACGGTCGGTAATAATAAAAAAAAATCTAAGCTGTGAGCAGTGGCGGGAAATGGCCGATTGCCAAGCTCAATAAGCAACCACGTAAAAATACTGAATATACTGCGGGCCCAGTCAAACAGAGAGTCAACTCAGTCCCAACGACGGAACGGAATGAAATGGAATCGGACAGGGGCTTGGTTGTCAAATCGTATCTGTTTTAGTGTGTAAGCCCGTGTATCAGACGTGTAGTTAACGAATTAAATAATATCACTGCATGAGTGGAGCCAGCAATTAAACAACTGTGGATTCTTCCCATTTGAATGTATAAGAAACAGTCGATTAGAAATGGGTCTGTTGCAAACTTTTGCTACAACGATTAAGAGTGTTTAATCTAATGTAAAATCGCCTGAAAAGACCATTGGTGGCATCAGAAAGTCATAGAATGCAATAATAAACTCACGAGAGGCGTTTAATGAAATCCAAGATGGCGGATAAATATCGAGCAATTTCTCCGCCATCTTGGATTTCGTTGAACGCCTCTTGTGAGTTTATTATTGCATTTTATGACTTTTTGATGCCACTAATGGACTTTTCAGGCGATTTTACAGTAGGAGAAACTCTCTTAATCGTCGTAACAAGAGTTTGCAACAGACCCATTGGGCCATGGCCCCCTCAAGAATCGATTGTTTCTCATACATTCAAATGTATAGAATCCACAGTTGCCAAATGGCTTGCTCCGCCCATGAATATCAATTGGCTCCTTAGATTTTGGTCCTGGTAGGCAACCTGTTATACTTATCACAATGAATTTAAGGTGATTCCAGGCGAAACTTTTCCAGATTTCAGTCCGATGAATCGCGCCACCAATCGCTTTAGGGAAAAGTCGTGTTTTTTGCATTTTAAATTGAAACCAAAAAAAAAAAAAAACCTCCGAAAAGCAAGAACATCAACACCTCTGAAATTTTTTATAGATTTTTTCGAGCCCCAAACGAGCAAAATTGGTTAAGAATTAAAGCAATTAATTATGAAATTCATTCCGCCATATAAGCTTGGTGAGTGAGAGTGAGTGCGAGTGATACTATGTCTATCTGCCTCACTCGCACTCATTGAGGCTTATGGGAATTTTTGTATTTCATAATTTCCGGCTTTATTTTTGAGTGTTTCTGCTTGAAATTTTCAGAGTATCTGCCTGAAATATGCTCGCAGGTGCTGACGTTCCTCAATTTTTTGATTTTCGCGTAAATTCGTTAATTTCAGCCAAAAACTTTTGATCTTTTGAGCAGCGCAACGTAGTGTCTACGGTAGAATTAATTTACCCTGGAATCATCTTAAGCATTGCTGCAGGTCACCTGGAGACCGATGCTTGAATTGAATAGCTGGATAGGAATGAAGACCGGTAATTGGTGGAGACCGAAGACATTTTATCATATAGACGGAGTGCATCCTATACCGTAACATTGAGCTGGGTGAGGCAAACATAGCGTACACTACAGTAGGCTGACACTTAGACAGGCGAGTCCATTGTTCGAAATTGGGGGTGGAACCTTCAATTGGTGACAAACAAACGAACATAATCTCTTAATCCAAACTTACTACTTTATAAAAATCGAGATAGAATACGGATGAAACACTATTCAATGACCATCATTTTGACAACAGTATGATGTAAGATCAAAAAAAGCTTCAAATAATTTACAAAATTGGAAATAGTGCGCAGCTTTCATTCACTCTCAAAATGGCGTCGGTTTGTTTGTCACCAGTTTTACCAAAGATTATACCTAAAAAAGATTACCAATTTAAGTTTTGAAGCAACCGTTGAGCAGGCTGATGACTGGTGAAAATGTTTGGTGAACATGCGAAGTACTTACCGCAAGTTTACCTCAAGGATCTTGTTATTCACTCCGTCTATATAATATGATGTCTTTGGTGGAGACGAGTCAGACGAGTGGTTGCCAAGTCTAAAAAAAAAACACGTAATTGATCTAATTGATTATTATTGGGCAGTCTTGAGCATCTGATAACCAATTAGATAAGTCCCGAGTTTTGATTAGACATTAGACTTGGCAACCACGTATACGACTCGTCTCCATATCAATCACCGTTTTCCATTGTTAATAACAATTTGTTATCCATTCAGCCTATTCAAAAGTCAGAAATTTCAAGTTTATGCCTCCGCTGACTGAGTTTTGAAATCATTTAAGAAAACTGGTAAACTGGATAAATGAAGGACAGTGGCGCACGGTGGATCGAGTCAATGGGGAGGGTCGGACATGGGCAGGAAAAAAAAGGTCACATTTCCAATAACTTTTTTATGGTTTTCTAGTAGTTAAACATCTACAGGGACTGTATCCATGGTTCATAGGTCATTTCACCCCCCTCATTTGACGTGCGGGTTGCCTAAACTTGACAAGGTAGGCAATATGAAATTTACTGTCTGATTTTTAATTTTTTCTTTTGCTTTCGCATCAGATTTTGAAAATGTAAATCAAAATTTCGATTTCACTGGCTTATTGTCCTCTCTCTGAAGAACATTTTCACATGTCGTTGATATTTTTTGGCATTATTATAAGGGGAGAAAAAATACTTTGAAAACTCGCTAAAAAAAATTGTGAAAAAAAGGGGGAAAAAGCTCTACAAAAAAATGTCCCCAAATGTCCTCTAAATGCTTTTCTGGGTTGTTTTCTACACCTCCTCAGGAATGTATTCCAACAAAAATTGGCCGCTAATACCCGCTAATTTGAGCAAACGACTCGTTTGAATGAGAGCAAGTCGCGCGCGTTTTGAAGCTTATCTCGCTTTCCTTCTATCACAAAGATCGCGCATCACAAGATATCTTCCAATCTCGATAAGTCTTCAATTGATAACTAATTTTCACTAATTTGTTGATTTTTTGGTGGAAAATAAACAAGAATTCAGTTCCCTACGTGCATTCAAGCATAGTAAATAGGTGGATTGGTGTTACAAGTTCAGTGTTTGGTTTATTTAATTTATATGTTATATTTGCCTTTTGTTTTGACAATTTTAATATATTTAATAATGTTATTTACGTATTTGCAATTGTTCAATGAACTCTACAATAATAAAAAGTCGTTGGATGATTGTGATCATCTGGTCACGTTCATTATAAAAAACTATAAAACTTCGTTCGACGAACAAACTTTGACTGATGAGAGCCACATGTTTTGTTTGAAATTGATGAATTCAGAATTGTGGACAGAAGAAGAAGAAGGCCAAGGAATATCTCCCAGAGGCACTTGCACTTCTGAAGGTTTGCCGTCAAGACACAATGAAAGAGACGATGATGGAGAAGACTGATTGAATTTATTTGTTGATTTTGAAAATTTGTCGTAATAAAAAGATGCACCTAAGTTTTCTCCCCTTTTTCCGTGTTTTTATTTATAATGTAACAAGAAAAATTGAAGTTAAAGAGTTTCAAAAGATCCACACGGACAGAAAGAAAAACGAGGAAGTAAAAATTCTTAGTTTGACTGAAAAAAAAAAAAAAAAATCATCGTTATCTTGTCCCGCGTATGTGGGCGTATAACGAAAGAATGGTGGGGGGGGGGGGATTACGAAAAATTAAGTTGATAATTGTTTAGCAAAGGAATAATGTGACATTAGTAGTGAGGAAATTGTGACCCCCCCTCGTATAAATACGCCACGAATCTACAAAAACCGCCTACTTGTGACCCCCCCCCCCTCGTATAAATACGCCACGAATCTACAAAAACCGCCTACTATCTTATTATCTGCTTATTTCAGCCGTTCAGTACCGCATTAGACGCGTGCAATGTGTGTTTTGAGCAAACCGTACCCACTAATGATGAGAAAATGTGTCAAAATACATTTTAGAACTCATAAATTGCGAAAAATATCATCAAAAACGGATTCTACGACGAAAAATACATTAGGTCACAAATTTCTGGGGAATTACATGGGCGAAAAAGGTCCATACGTAGAGGAAACGAAGTGCGTGATGCGCGATGTCCGACCCCTCCCATTGACTCGATCCACCGTGTGGCGTAGCGTGCAATTTTGGCAGCGTTGCAGTTTGCCCATTTAAACCATTGAAAAAGATCGAACTATTGGGTGTTCGGTGAACACCTTCGCATTCGACCTTTTACATTGTTTAAATGGACACAATGCAACGTTGCCAAATTGCACGCTACGCCAATGATGAAGGGCTGCTATCGGTCATACTTTAGTATTTATCGAATAGTATAGCTCTGTTACCAAAGTATCCCTCCGTTACATTTGATAAGCTAAAAACAGCTTAGAACATGGGGATTGGGGATATCTTATCTAATGTAGCACAGGAATACTTGGTTCCAGAGTTCTCTTTTTCGATAGACACTTTAATGGGACCAATAGCAGCCATTCATTTATCCAATTTTCTAGCCTTATCCAATGATCTCCAAGATCGGCCCACGGTGGCCCTCCTGAGCGAAAATATAAGGAGTCGACTTAACTGACGTTATTATTAGTTCGCCGACTGTATTTGATCCTTTATGGGCCTTGCCCGAGTATACTCGTCCTTCTCCTCTAGTCTATTTTACATTGTTCCAGTCTTTATTCCGGATAAACGCGATTATCGAAGAAAACACTTACAAGATAAGGTCCCGTCGGGCGCCTTCAATTCACCATATAGGCAATTCCAACTCCCCTGAGTACGAACAGTTAACTACCTTCCATATTTAAACGATGGAATTACGTTCTTTTGAACTAACCTGGCCCTTAGAGGGTTAAAGTGGTTTGTTGGTTCTTTTAATGGAGCAATGTGCGAGCCTGAGCATTGTTCAATACCTATATCTTTACAAACTGCAGCAAAAAGGAAATGCTTACATGCTTTTTGCTCACAGCAAAAGTTTGCAAGAACCCTACTGGGCATCGTTACATTTTTACCTTCTCACTCCCCATAGGGTAGAGAAAGTATTGTTCTTTTTTTTTTCTCATTTAAACCCATGCAAAAGATTGAACTCGAGGATCTTCCCTGTGCCAACCTATATCTCGATATATTTCGTGGGTTCAAATGGTGAAGATGCAACGTTTTCAGATTGAACACTACGCTACTCCATGAATCACCATACTATTCTCGTTGGAGCAGGGTAGTGTTTTCAACAACAACTTCAGATACAACCGCACACGTCTTGTGATTCGTGAATTCGTCACTAGCCAGCAAAAGACTTGAGGGTCCAACACGCGTGCCAATTTAAATATTGTAATTATTTCATTTTTTTAAACACACAAAAATCCGTTCAGAAAGACTGAAAAAATGTGCGATCTGGAAACGCTTCTTGACGTCAGTCGTTCTGCGACAAAATTTCCCATCACTTTATTATCAACGTGTCTCAGACTTGAAAAAAATTTCAACAAAACACGGATCTATTTTTAAAGTGTGACTCAAGAGGAGAAGTCGATTTTTCAGCGCAGTGTTAGAATTAAGTAGATCACGCTCTCAGGGAATTTCGGACCCATTTTTTAGCCGTAAATTTATAATTTCAATGGGTCTGATGCAAAATATATGCTCCCACAGTAAAACAAAATTAATAGTGTAGTGATTATTTTATAAAATAATGCTTTGAAATACGATTGGGTGGGTGGATACAATGATGAAGTGGGGCCATTACGCAAGGTTACCGGTTGTCTTTTCAAACCCATGCAAAAGTTCGAATTCGTGACCAAAGCCCTATAGATCGATCTTTTTCATTCATATAAATGGACAAAAATAGTACAATGTTGCTAAATCTCACCCTACTTCACTACTATATAGCTGAATATTTGAAAGTAATTATTTCAATACTTCGTTGGTTTTTAGCAGAGTTTGCTACAGATCCATTATCTGAATTTTAGAGGGGACTAAACACTCTATGATGAGGGAATCTATAGGGAAAAACCAAATTAACTACGGATATTTGATTTTCTCTATTATTGAAGCCAAATGCGAAGCGTGAACTTTGGCAACAGTGGTTTTACACCATCTAAACCTATTTGAAACAATCAATTTTTCGGGAGGCAGTTGTTTCCACAAGAATCGATTATTTTACATAGACTTACGTCAGGGAAAATCACTTTTGCACTTCGGGGTGCAACAACGACTTTTCTCTCATTCAAAGTACATTAAAAAAGTGTCGTTTCTGCACCCATCTGACCCTTCATCGCATCAATTATATTAGTACAACAGAGAAGTGTCCACTCTGCTTTGTTGCGCATTTAGAATCTTCAAGCTCCGCGCACTCCTCAAATAACTTTGTCATCACTCAAAATTTCAAGTCATTAAGTCGGTGTCTTGATATTAATTACCTATATACCTACCTAGCTATACGTTTACAGACTTGAAAAGTTTATAGTGTCGCGTTGCTTTTGGAACGTTAACAATGTAAATGTGTATCCTCGTTTCTCATTTCTTAGGCACGATTCCAGGGGCCAGGGCATGATCCGTATTTTGTGTTTGTATATTTCGTGTGTGTGTTTGTGTGTGTGGCCTCATAAATCAAAAGATGTATAAAGAATAGCCGTCAATAGATTTAGTGATGACGTCAAAAGTGCTGTTTCGATGTATCGCACCGGTTTCTAACCAATTTTCAGTCATTATAGGAAGTCATTAAGTAAGAAATTGTTTAATTTATAAGGTATGAAGTTTAATTCTTAAGAATACAATGCAGTAAATGGGTCGCATGGTATGTGAACGGATACTACTTTTGATTGTAGGATTAAGTAGAGATAATTACAAAGAGCACAATTCCGCGGTGTTGCCTTCTTTTCAGATAACGGCCCAATTTTTCCTCATTAAATGTGAGTGAATTTTTTTTTTCTTCTTTTTTTTTTTTAAATTGGTAAATTATAGGAAAATCTGGCAACATTGGCAATTTCATCGCATTCCTTCATTTTTCAGCGTTGGTAAGGCAACTACTCCACAGTCACTCGCAGCTCGCACAGTTTGGAAACAATATTTTTCCTCGGTTTGATTCTATGTAAAACAATCGATTCGATAGTGAAGCAGTGCTTCGCCAAAGAAAAGCGATTGTTTCACATAGATTCAAATGGCGGAAACACATTGTTGCCAAATTTCAACAACCATCAACTCATTGTTCTCACAAATCATACACTGACTTGACCCCCACTCGGGTTCACGAAGTGTCCCTTTTCGCTGGTTTTCCAAATTTTCCATTGCTCAACGTTTTTATAAGGGAGGTATTCAGTATAAATTACTTTTTCGTCTAATGCAATTCTTCCGTCTTCTCATATCTGCTCATAATATTAGTTTGTTGATTTTAGCGTCCCGTCGGAACGAGGTGTTTATTTTTTTCGCGCTATTTTTAAATTCTTTTCTTGATTGAATGCGTAAACAAATGGGCAGTTTTCAAAGTCGGGCTAACTGGAATTGCTGCGCGCGTCTGGTATTTTTATTCGATTCTTCGAAAAGAGGAGGCGGCGCCTGAGAAGGTATGCAACCAGCAACGCCTACAAAGTTTTGGCTCATTCTTTAGCCATTGCATTGCAATCAATCGCACGTTATGTTCTATCGCTCTGCTCTTCTGTTTGCGAATTGCGACGTATCGATATTATCTCTATATAATATTGTGAAAAAGAATCGATCCATAAGGGGCCGTTTAGTTCGAAGTTTCCTCTTCGCCAGTTCCTTTTTTATTATTATGATTATTGTTGCCTCCCCAAAAATTCAAATTATCATATCTTTCGAAAAATTTAGTTTGTATATCTATTCTTAAGATGATTCCTGACGAAAGTTTCCAGGTTTCAATCCGATGGATGGCACCACTTGTCGCTTTTGGAGAAAGTCGCGTGTTTTTGACATTTTAAATTTGAAAAAACAAAGTAAAAACGCAAAATCCAAGAACGTCAGCATCTGCGAAATTTTTTTATGGGTTTTTTTCAGCCCAAAATGAGCAAAATTGTTTTAGAATTAAAGCCGTAAATTATTAAATTTATTTCGCCGTAAGCTTATATAGTGAGTGAGAGTGAGTGCTAGTGATAATATGTCTATCTGCCTCACTCGCACAAATTGAGGCTTATAGGGATTTTCGTCTTTCACAATTTCCGGCTATATTTTTGAGTGTCTGCTTGAAACTTTCAGGGTATCTTCTTGAAGTATGCTCGCATCAGGTGCTGACGTTTCTCAAAGTTGTATACTTTCAGCGTAAATTCGTCAATTTTAGCCAGAAACTGTTGACTTTTTGAGCAACGTAACGTGGTGCCCACGGTTCGAACTATTCGACCCTGGGATCATTTTTAAACGAGTCTTTCTGATAAAGTGTCGCCACTAATTCGCGAGACTGTCCGAGCTTAGGGCAGTGAGCACAATCGCGTGCAATATGGCAACGTTACATCCAGTCTATTCAAACCAATGGAAAAGGTCGAACTACTGCGGGTGCAAAGAGCATTTTCTCGAAACGATATTTTACATGCGTTTAACTGAACGGATTGCAAAGTTGTCAGATTGATCGTGACTGATAGTAAGAATAGTGAGATCCGCGGTGGTCATTTTACGGATCTAAGTATTTCAACAAGGAATTTAGTCCGAAAAAAGTGGAGGAGCTAGAATCATGGGCGGATCTAGCAATTTGACAACCATGCTTCACATTTGAACGTATGAGAAACAATCGATTTTTGAGGGAGCCATGGCCTTATTAATAATCGATTGTTTTTCATACATTCAAATGCGAAGAATCGACAGTTGCCGGATTGCTGCCGGATCCCCTTGATGAGAATGCGCGTCTCAATAATTCATGAAACTGTCGACTCATTCAGAAAACTATAGTAAACGTATCGATAAGAATAAATCGAACGATTTGACTGATCGTCAGTTTTTTTATGGGCAATTGAAGGCAACTCAAACTGATCCTGAATTAGTCCAGTGGCACCCCGAAAGATTCTTCTTCTCTCAATCCTTCTCTCCGTTAAAACCATGTTAAATAAGGATACAAAAGGAGCGTGAAAATCCATATTTTCATCATTTTTCAATTTGTATAATTAAAGGGGAAATAAGAGATTTAACAGTGGCGCAACGGGAAGTTTTTTTCCTCTCTCTTTTCTCCATTGAAACACGTATGATTAGACAAGGATAGACAATGTGATAAAACGTTTTCTTTCTGCCTTTTTTCTCCTATTACATTCAAAAGTGAAAATGAGAGAGATGAAAAAGTTCCTGTTCAAGCAACTGCGGAAACGAAATCCATGCGTGCGCCACTGTCCCTCAACCAATGGCGGCTCGTGCAATATGACAACAACGGATGATCTCCACTTAAACCTACGTAAAATAATCTATCTTCAGGAGATTCGCTGAATCCCTGAGAAATCGATACATTTGCCTAAATGCAAATGGCAAAAATACATGGTTGTCAAATAGCACGAGCCGCCACTCACTGCCCTCAACTGTTATGGGACTCATTTCCTCAAACCGCTCAAACCGATGAAACGAAAGAAGCTCGATATTTTCTATAACAGACGGAGGATTATTGCTCAAAATATACGAAACTACAAGCTCTAAGGGATGTATAAGCGATAAGTGATAACAGCCCTAATCAGTGGCGTGGAGGTGCAATCTAGCAACGTTGCGTCTAGTCCGTTTAAACCCATAAAAAAAGGTTGAACTATTGGGTGTACACAGTGTACTACCCCGAATCGATGTTTAACATGGGTACAAAAGTTCGAATTACAGCGTTGCTAGATTGCACATGACGCTCTACTGGCTCCAATAGCACATTTTGATCCAAAATTCTTTATCGAAAGCATTGGAAGAATAATTATTCAAAGTGTCAGTGCTGTCGTTTTGCGAATTTTGGCATCCCCACAATCTATCGTTGATTCTAAAGATCGAGGCAAAGATTACATCGAAGTGTTTAGTTTCAAAACCCACAGTATCCATTGCAGTGTTTTCGCGATTGTGCAATGTTTCTGAAAGAAATCTGTTTCTTGCATTTTTCCATAACATTGTGCAGTGTGCAATGTGGCAAAAACGGATTCTCTCCATTTTAACCTACGTAAAATAAATCGATCTTTTGGGGAGGCACTGAAAACCTGGAAAGTCGATACTTTTGCATAGATTCAAATAGCAAAAAACATGGTTGTTGAATGGCACGAGCTGCCACAGGCGGTGTATTATTATTTTCGTCTGTATGTAGAAATGTAAAAACTGCACAATTAATTGTGAAAACGCTGCATTCTGGTAATTGTAGATTTTGAAACCGTGCGATGTAGGTAACAATTGACTTTTTTATCGAATCTCTGGTTAACTTGATGTTTTTGCATAAAAGTAGGAATGTTGCTTCCTAACCGATGTATTCTGGCTCTTTCTCTCTCTATCTCTCTAGCGTGATCACTTGTTCGCGCTGTCTCTTTCTAAAGTTTAAATTCGTGTTTTTTCGACTGTTAGAAGCAGAACTTCCTCCTTTATTAAGTGGGATAGCTCTCTGAGGACCAGTAGAAATTCATTCTTGGCGGACAATCCGGCTAAGAAGTCTGATTTTTAATTTAGAAACATAGAGAGAGATAGCTCCAGCGTGGATCCCGTGAGAGTTGGAGTGGTAGAAGATAGTGGTTAGGAATCAAATGCATCTACTTTCATGAAAACATTTCGTAAACCATATAATCAACTAAAACAGTTCACATGGCTTTTACAGTGGCGGATCGTGGAATGCGATGTATCGATGTCTACTCCATTTAAAACTACGTATAGGAAAGTATCGATAGCCAGGGGGTGCAATTGAAACCCCCAAGAAATCTATACTTTTCTATAGTTTTAAATGAAGTATACATCGATACGTCGCATTTCACCAGCCACCTCTGGGCTTATAGCAATACTGCTCAAATCAATAATCTTTGCTTCAAACCGGTTAACTCAACGCAATTGTAGAACGTCATTAAAGAAACGATGCACGGTAGCATTGCTGTATGTGCCGTCGGGAAAGCTAACAGATACGGGAGGAGGCAAGGAAAATCGCGGAATCGATGAGTCAAAGGGAAAAAAAACAAATAGTAAATGCTTTACTTTAGGGGTACTTTCACGATATCTACTTAAAGCGGCGGTCTAGAATGAGAAAACAAAAACGTAAGAAAAAAACGCAACATCAATTAAATGAAAAAGCTATTATCCTTCGAGAGGAAGAGAGAAAAAAAAATAAATTAAGTTCAAAAAAATAATAACGCTGCAAAAAACAAAAAATTAGCGTGATTATACACTTACAAAAAAATGAACACAAAATACTGAATAAAGTTTAAAAACTTAGACTTACTCAGATTTCTTTTGAGGCTCAGGCTCTGGTTGCCTTTACATAAAAAAATACATTAAAATGTCGGAATCAAAAAAAAAAAATCAATTTTTTTTAAAAAAATAAAAATATCAGAAAAATGTTGAGTGTACTTTAATTTACTATCGCCACAATTTTAAAATAATTTTCTTTTTCTTTTTTTTTTAAAGTATAGCTCATTAAAAAATTCATTTACTGAAAAAAAAATTGAAAAACTTGCAAAGTTTTTCTTCAAGCAAAAATAAATTTGTTTTTTCCCACAGTATTTCTCCGTAATATATTATTAACCTTGTTATTTTGACTGTATCAAATTAATCTTTCTAAGTTTGTTGTTATTTACGAGGTAAAACTAAAATACCGAAATAATGAAAGGATTATAACTCGCGGAGTTAATGCAACAATGTTAACTTAAGTTGACTCTCGTGAGCTCATCGCGTTCGGTTATTACTTTTTCTTCCAAACGGAGCCAAGTTGGATCATTCTAATGCATATCTATCTTATACAAAGTGGCTAATGACACTAGATCTTTTCACGATGATTCATCTGGCTTGTGTTCATGAATATTCAAAAATTAAAACAAAAACAGCCCAGGTGAATTATGCGTCGATCAAGCTTCCTCTGTCCGAAGGGTTTTCAGTTTTTTTCAACGCTTCAAGATTTCCTTTCAGCTTACAATTTCGCGAAAAAATGTCTAAAAATTAGATTAAGCGCATTTTTATAACGGAAACGCTTATGTTTGATTAAACCCGGTGATATAGGTGTTGTCTTCTATAGCAACGATCACTCTAGTCACAATGGTTTATAACTTTTTTTTACCATACGTAAAAAAGAGAAAAATAAATTGAAAAAAAGAACACCCATCATACGCTCCTTTTCCATGCAAACGTTTCATATTTTCTCCTAGAGACTATAAAATAGCAGATCATTATTTTAGAAGCAGAAGCTTTCATAAACGCATAGCCAACATTTTATTTACAAGTTTTATTCTATTAAATTTGACTCGGAAAGTCGAAAAGAAAAACAAAACTATTGAAAATGTATGCGAACTCATCACTTTCAAAACTTCCAACGTAGATAATTTTACGGAGGAATATCATAGAAAAAAGAGAACAAATTGAAAAATTGGTTGCTTAAAACTTACCCAAGCCTAATTGACGAAATAAATATTTCGGGGGGTTATGATACCCTACTTTTTTGCTTTTTCTTCCTGAATATGATGCCATATCCAATATCAATGACTCTCTCGAACTTTATTAATATGCCTTACTAGTTTTATTGTCTTGGCGTACTGCTTGTAAAGATATTTTATGAAAAGGTGTTTCCAAACAATTTTTCCCTCGGCAGATAAGCAACGTAAACACCTTCAAAAAAAGGTTTTATGAACTTGATTACCACTATATCTGTCTTGAAACTTATGTTGTTTATTCATAGAAATTTTGAAGACACATTTTTATGGTCTAAAGAAATTTGTTTGGGCAGAAAATTTGTCTTTGAAAAGCTGAAAAACTCGAAAATAATGATTTTTTTTTTAAACACTTCGTGTGCACGCTGCACGCGGGAATTTGTGGAAAATTTTATTCTGCAACTACCCAAACAACAAGTGCGTTGCTTTAAGGAAGAAACCCCCTTTTTCCAGCAAAATTTCGGTTGCTCCACGCCCAGAATTTTTGTTAGTGAAGCGATGATAAAGATATAATATTAGAAAATGTCAATTCTACCGAACGGTCAGGTGGGTGTACTATAAATTCAACTGGTAGGAGTAAATTGGTTCAAGGTGATGTACACAACAACTACGAGAGAAATGGAGTTAAAATAAAAAAAGACGATCCTTCAAAAGGTTCTAAATAAAAAAAAAAATTAAAAAAAAAAAACAATTCTAATGTGGGTGTGTGGTTCGCTTATTCCTCTATGTCTCTTTTCTCAAACGAACTGTTGAAGAAATTGGAGTAATGAGAAGAAAACTTTGCGATAGAGAATGAAGCGGAAAGCAAAGTCACGCGAATGAGAGTGAGACAAACTTACGTTTCCTCCTCGGATTCTCTGAAACAACAATGACGATAAATGAAAAGAATGAACATTGTAATTGAGTTTCAGTGACATGAATATAAACATTGATGATAACGAGCCAGGAAGAAGATACAACCGTTCATCGGGGCTGCCGTTTCGGAATTTTTTAATTCACCGATGATTCCACCGGTTAACAAAAAGATTACTCAGTCTAATGGAGCTGTTGCAAACTTTTGCTACAGGCTTATTGATAGTTGATTATGGGGTAATACCCTGTAAAAATAACGATTAGCGCACTAAAAAATCACGAAATCCACTCCGTAACTCACAAAATGCTTTTAAACGCGAGACCGTAATGGCGGTCGCGGGCCGCGGTTTTCATTGGGGTTCCCTATCTTCAATCAGCGCCATCTACACGAGGTGTTCTCGCAACACCACACAAGAAGAAGAAGAAGCATACAATTGCCATAAGAAAACCGCGGCCAGCGACCGCCATTACGGTCTCGCAATTAAAAGCATTTTGTGAGTTTAGGAGTGGATTTCGTGATTTTTTATTGCGCTAATCGTTATTTTTACAGGGTATTACCCCACATTCAACTGTTATTAAGCCTGTAGCAAAAGTTTGCAACAGCTCCATTTAGCAGTATAATTTTAATGAACAGAAATACTCTGATCTGTAATCTTTTTTGAACCGATGGAATCATCGCTGATCATCAAAATTTCACCAACATTTAAAGACAGCGATGTTTCCATCGGTGTCCGAAAAGATTACATATCATAGTATTTGCGTGCGTTTTATTTGCGTTGTGTAATCTTTTCATAATCCGGTGGAATCAACGGTGAAATAAAAAAATCGTTTTTTAGCGGCAGCCCTAGTCAGCCCGGTTAAAAATGGTCAACGGATTGTGGTGTTTGATTCAAAAGATCGAATGGTTTGAAAGATTGTCTCGCAGAACTCGGAGCACGTTGTGTCGGATATCAGTGGTGCACCCGTAGAATCAATTCTGTTTCTCTCGTCTCCCCCTAAGAATGTACAAGCTAGAAAAGAATAGGAAAGGAAGCTTTCATCCCCTTATTTTTCCTCGTCTAACTTACATTCTGTAACATACTCATACATACTCTGATAGAGAAAAGAAAAAGAAATGGAGTCGCTTGGTGCGCCACTGCACGACGTTCACATCAGTGGCGTAGCGTGCAATTTGGAAACGTTGCAATGTGCCCATTTAAACCCATGAAAATGATCGAACTATAGGGTGTTCGGTGAACACCTTTGAATTCGACTTTTTACATGGGTTTAAATGGACACATAACAACGTTGCCAAATTGCACGCTACGCCACTGGTTCACATGTACTATGACCTGCAATGAAAAGTATACACTGAAAAAAGTGATAGTCATAGTACTAGATTCTAATAATATTACCAGAAGCACAAAAACATGTGAACAACAAAAAGTCTAGTTGTTTGACCAGAAAATATTGGTGTTAATACCAAAATGTGGTCGTATAACTAGAATTTCCAATAAAAAAACAAAAAACAAAAAAAAAAACCCAAGAACTATGGTAAAAGCACTAGAATTCTGGTAATTGTACTATACCTTGCATAGGTGTACTTATTCTCATGCTTCTGGTAATTTTTTTTTTTTTTTTTTTTTTTTTTTTTAGTGTACCTTGGTCAAATTTTTACTCTTTTAAATAACGGCAATCTTTAAACAATTTTGCGGATTTCAAGTGTTTGAGGACTAGTCAGAACGATCTGCTTTCCTCAATGCATGTGACGTAGAATATCGCTGTTTTACGCGCTATAAAGAATATTGAATACAGCTCACAAGAAAAAAACATTAGGAAAAAATGCAGTAGCATTCGGGATAACATGAAATTCAGTAGGTGCATTCAATACATGCTGTCGGAAGGATGTTCGTGCTCGTGAAATGCACATACACTAACGCAAACAAAATTCATTTACAAGTTCAAACAATGTGCAACATTCTCAAGAGATCTGTAAAATAAAATGATCAAACCTATAATTCGAAGGCTCTTTATTGATTCGACAAGGTAAATCTTATTTCAGTAGGCCGATCATTTACTTCATCGTTAAACCGATCGTTAAAACTGTCTATGAGTGATGCTATTGGTCGAATATTGCAAAACTTAGCCGTTGCTATGGTAACCATCGTTATAGTGACCGTTTTTTAAAGGTTATACTCATGAGTAGCCTTTATAAAACGAGACTCTTTAACGATGGTTACCATAGCAGCGGCTAAGTTTTGCAATATTCGACCAATAGCATCACTCGTAGACAGTTTTAACGATCGGTTTAACGATGAAGTAAATGATCGGCCTGCTGAATAGAGAGTAGAAGTGTGTAATTGCACCGTGCAGTTCAGATTGTATTTTTCAAATCGAAATTCCAATGTATAACCTCTCTTGGAATGCTAGGCACCACATTAATTTAGTTGATATTTTAAATGAATTTATTCTTATTAACTATTATATTTGATAGTCACTTTCCTTTTTGGTTGGAAATCCATAAGTTCAACTTTTTCAATGACAACGTTGCCTAATATCACACCCGTTCTTTTATTATAGCTTCTCTTCTGGCATGGTTCTCAATGATTTTTTTTCTTTTTCTTTTACCCATACTGGCAGATACTTGCATTTGTTTTTATAGAGGCAAAGACGGCATTGTTTTTCATTTTTTAAGCTTTCAACTTTGTACTTAATGCCTTAACTCCTATTCAGAAATTTTTCTTCTTTTAGTAATTCATATTAACTTTTTATGTATTTATTTAGATAATAATTAATTCATTGGTTCTACTAAAGTTTTCCTTTGTTTTTCCATCACGAGATGGTGTGGTCCTTCTTATTTTTTTAAACTAATGATCGATATTTTTCATGCGGAAATTTCAATTAAAAAAACTTACGAATAGACATCCTCTTCGTCCGACATGGCTAATGGGGGTTAGATCTGAAACAATAAGAAATAATCAAATTACTCGCTATGTATTTTGTTTTACCAAAAACTAAATTAAAGTTATATTCATTCAATGAACCCGCTTCGACGGAAAGGTGAAAATTTCGGATACTCAACGGTTTTAACTTTTAGGTCCTCTGTTCTCTTTGAATTGAAACGAGATCGTATAGTTACCTTTTAATTTTACATGTATTTATTCTTAGAAAGAAATCTATCAACGTTGCAATCAGTGGCGTCGCGTACCATCTGGCAACAATGCAACCGCTCCATTTAAACTCATTAAATGTATCGAATTTTCCCTGTGCACTGTGCACCCCCTGAATTCGATCTTTTACATGAGTTTAAATGGATAGAATACATTGTTGCCAAGTTACACGCGACGCCACTGGTTGCATTCTGTCTACTTAAATCTATGAGAAAGATCGAACTTTTTATATTCGTCTGATACGACGGAAACTCCGCAGCCTGTGGCGGATTGTGAGCTCTGTCAAAGTTGCACTCAGTCCATTTAATCCCATATGGAAGATCGGAATATCTATCTGTTCATTTAAACCCATGAAAAAGATCGAAATATCGACCTTGCAGTGCGCACTGTCGAATTCAAGCTTTTGCGTCGATTTTCAAAGGACGAACTGCAACGTTGCCCGATATAAAATTTCTGGCGAACAAAAGAAAAATAGAAAAAATGCATCGATGGGTCTGTTGCAAACTTTTGCTAGAACGATTAAGAGAGTTTAATCTAATGTAAAATCGCCCGAAAAGTCCATTGGTGGCATCAGAAAGTCATAAAATGCAATAATAAACTCACAAGAGGCATTTAATGAAATCTAAGATGGCAGATAAATATCGAGCAATCTGTATGCATGCACCGTGAACATCCAAGGATGGCCAACTTTGACAACCTCACCGAAGGTAGAGGTGTCATGTGTTTGTTTAAGTTGTGATTGGTTGTGATCGATATTGTGAGGTTGGCTATCCTTGGATGTTCGTGCGGTGCATGCATACAAATTGCTCTATATTTATCCGCCATCTTGGATTTCATTAAACGCCTCTTGTGAGTTTATTATTGCATTTTATGACTTTCTGATGCCACCAATGGACTTTTCAGGCGATTGTACTTTAGATTTAACACTCTTAATCATTTTGGCAAAAGTTTGCAACAGATCCATTCTGATGATTTACAAGTAGACTTTCTGACATGAAAAAAAAATCCTAGCCTTTTCGACAAGAATTTCCGTTTGGAAATATCATAGTTTCTTATCGGGGACGATTTCGCCAATTTCGCCGTTTTCGCCAGAACTTTTTTTTTTCTTCTTCTTTTTTGAGTGAAGAGCTTTCGCAAACTTACTATAATTACTGTCACACTTTTAAACCTGCCATTCAGACTGAATGGCATAGCTTGGAGGGGGGAGGGGGGAGTCGAAGGTGTGAAGCATGTCTCGTCGATATACCGCGTCAGTCTCTTCACCCTCTTTTCCGATTTGATTCGTTGCTAAAATCGTAACGCGGTGTCCTTAACCTTTTTTTCCTCCCTCCTCCCTCCACCCTCCTCCCTCCCCCTCTAACCTCCCCCAACACGCGACTGCCCAACGAGCCAACGCCGACAGCTCTCATTATTCAGATCCGATCGCATCGTGGCGCCCACTATCTTTATTGCTTAAGATGGCCAAGTGAAAACTTATATCCCGTCCCATTCCCACCCGGAGCCGGCCGAGGACCGAAACAGAAACGACGCGATCGTCGCGACGCCTAGCGGTGTGAAAATGATCGACTGCGCATGCCCACGAGCAGATTTAATTCTGTACCTCCGGTCACGCTTGTGGCGTGAAAGCGATCTTCTTTAGTATATTGGGCCAGGGGCAATGTACAAGTAACACGCACACTGGGGTATCGCGTGCGATTTGGCAACATCGTGTTTTGCAGTGTTGCCATTTTTCGGATAGATATCCGATGTTACTTATACCCTTTCCGACACGGTGTACACATATGTGTACAGGGTTTAACATGGAGTCTTATGGGATTTTGAAAAAATAGGGATGCACGTCAATTTCGATGAGAAAAGTTCAACTAGTTCAATGACGTGGATCCGAGATTGATGTGACTACTTATTCATGATGCGTGTCTGAAAGGGTTTTAATGTAAAATTTGGTAATTTATATGGAGAGCCGGCAACATTGGTGTTAAGGTCCCGAATAGAGTTCAGGCTCTGGTACTATGGACAGTTTATTTTTGTTCTTGTTTTTGTTTTTGTTTTTTGTTTTTTTTGTTTTGTTTTTTTTTGTTTTTTTTTTAGATATTTGTCGAAGCGGAATGTTTGAATTTCCGTGTATTCAAATGAGGGAACCGACCCTACACTTTCAAATTTTAACGCAGAATATGATCGTAACGTCCGACACCTCAACATCAAAAATAGCCCAGGTTTCAAAGTTTACTTCAAATTGCGCCTTCATATTTTAGTGTATGCAAATACGCAGCAAGCCAGTAAGAATAGTTCACTACTTGACATAAAATTCACTCTCAAAAACACAGAGTTTGATCATCAAGTACGGGGCCCAAAAAATGTCCGGTACGGGCGGTCCTTGCTCTTTAGCGTTAGGTGGAGTCTCAACCAATCAGAAGTGAGGATTCGCCACTTGGGTTCGATATAAAAACAAAGGACTGCTTGCACCAAACATTTGTTAGGCCCGGCGGCCCCAGCGCGGCACTTCAAACACTCAAATTATTGCGCGTTTCCGAGTTTACTTGAACTTGCGCCTTCAAATTTTAGCTTATGCAAATACACAGCAGGCAAGCAGGAATAGTTATCTACTTCTTAAAGAATTTACTTGCAAAAACATTGCATATGATCATCAAATCTGGGGCCCGATTAGGTTTGAAATCGACATGTCCAGATATATTTTTATTTGAGTTTTCAAAGTACGAAATGCAATGTTGCCAATAATCGCACAAAACTCCCCAACTAAAAGTCAGAATGGATAGGTCTTGCTCGTTCTCCAAAAGTATCGTTGTGTTATGATGAGGATTTTTCCTAAAGATCATTCCTTCTTTCTGCCGTGCCATCAAGCGGGAGATCGCAGGATAAGGTGCCTATTTAATGAGGTCTAAAGAATTCCGGACGTAGGTAAATTATTTTTATAATTTCAAGGAAAGAACGCACTGTATGTAATATAAACCTCTCTTTCAGACATGGCACCTCAATATATGCATCTACTATATCAGTGGGGAAGCGTGCACTCTGGCAACTTCGACATTTCTCCAATGAAATCTATGGACAAAATCGAACCAATGGGTGTACGGTAATCATATTTGAATTCAACCCTTTGTTTGGGGGTTTATTATACAAAATTAAACGTTGCCAGATTGTACTCTTCGCCATTATGCAGACTCATCGACTATAAATTCATAATTTAAAGTTATCTTTGAGATTCTTGAAAAGCCTCAGAACTATTTTGGGAGACATGGTTTGGTTAATTTTTTTCAGCTTTGGTTTTTAAGTTTTAGTGATTCTTAAATGCATCCTAATAAACCTTTAGATTGCCCCCTGCCCCCTCCTCCTAGCTACAAATCTACCTTGCAATGCAAACTATTATGAGCTGCAAAAACACTGTCAATTTGTCTCGACTGAAATTTATATGAATACAAATCTTTAAGATGCATTAATGTAAAGAAAACACGCGTGTTTCTCTAAGTTTTAGAACGTCACCAGTCACCACACTTTATTGTTGGCTGTACTATATTAATTGATTGAACTCGGTTTATTATACTTTAAAGCATTGACATTTTTCTAAGATCATACTCCCTGACACTTGTGTTCGTATAAAGTTTTCAGTATATCAGTGAAAGTTACAATTACTTGAGATTATATTTGTGAATGTGCTGATCAGGTTACTTTTTTAAAATTGACCATCACAAATTCCAGTGAATATACTACATTCAATTTGACATCGCTGAATACTATTTTACGGCAGCATTTGTGGGTCTAGCATCAACCTGTCAGTCTCTATAGTTATACCTATTCTGTTTCTAGATCAAATCGAGTTGAAGCATGCGTTCAAGTATTCTCTTGTCAGTGTTCGATCTAGTTTTGACAGTCACAAAAATGTGTTATTTATAGAATTCATCAAAAAGTCCTTGGACGGCTCGAAAGGGTACAAGTTGTCTCGCTCACAACAACAACCTACCTCAGAACAACAACGTCCTGATTTTTCCTCCTCAAAAATATATACGAAACTCTAGGCAAAAGCAAAAAAATTCCAATCAAATAATTCTGGATTATGAATCTTAAAAATCAGAACTCATATCGTCTAATCGGTCTCAAAAGTTTCTCAAATCAGGTCAAGGACTTCCATGAAGGTTACCATTGACTTTCCGAACGAATGTATTTTCCATGTAGTAAAAATTATGGTTATAGCTAAAGCTCGGTTGAAAGAACAATTAGATCTAAATGTTAATTAGAAGCCAATTTTTTGTTGTTGTTGCTGTTGTTGTTGTTATTTATGTTTATACGTGGGAAATGCTTAGATGAGAAACTTTATTTTTCTCTCTTTTTTTAGTGTGTCTATGATTTGCTATTCATGTTTGTATTTAATTCCTTGTCTGATTACAGCATGCCGTAAGTGGCGTTTACGATGAGTCAGCATGTTAAATTTTTATCATTAGTAAGATGTGGCCTAAGCAAGTTTTTTTAATGATGACAGAAGACTAAAAAGAAGGTTTTGAGGCTGAAACTTTTTTTCGAGAACAGTTTTATAAGTTGTAAAAAAATGAAAAAAGGAATTACAGCAGCGCTCATTTGTATTTAAATGTTATGACGTCATGAAAAAGGAATAACAAAATTGAAGACGCGCCAATTTTGGCATTGATTTCAGGTTTCTTTGCACAAATTTTATCATTTGTTGCTCATTTTTTAAATTCTTGTGTATTTCCATCTCCATTTTGAAAATTGGTCTTTTTTCGCACATTTTGCCGTCAATTTCTTTCGGAAAGCTTTTGAGGAAAAGCGATGGACTTGCAATGTTATCATCCTTTTTTTCGCAACTAATTTTAGTTTCAAAAATCTTCTGTTTTTTAAATGTTTTTTACGAAATTTTCATGTTCTTTTACTTTTGTTGAATTTTTTTAAATTTCTAATTTTTCGTCGAAACACGAAACCAATGTAAGAAAGAAGATCAGTCAAAATCACAGAACAAACCGTATGACCTCTAGCGAGCACGCGAAAAATATTTAATCAACGTTTTTATCACAGCGAAAATCCGTGTTTTTCGCAACCGAATCGAACCAACTTTAAAAATAATTATTAAAAAAACTACACTTTTGATGACTTAGCACAGTTCCTCGACGACGAATCCACTTTTTGAACGTTTCAAAGCGCAGCGATGCGGAGTAGGACACACCAGTTGGAAAAAAATAATCGATTAAATTTCACTTATCGATGAAAAATATATTAAAAAAGAGCTAAAAAATTAGCGAAAATTTATAAACTGAAAACCAGTACCTGGAGGAAACGAACGATCACTTGCACGAAAATCACAAAATTGAACTTTATCAGATTGGGTTAAACGTACGTTAGTAGCGCTAATTATAGCGGCTCATCCCAGGGCATAGGCAAGTCCACAAAAATAGAATATACTTACATGCGTTTTACACGTTCCACAGGCTGGCTAGAAAGGAGTCTGAGACCGCTCTGGATCGCCTCAACCAATATTTGTCCCCCTGAGAGAGAGAGCTCCCGGGTGATGTCACCGGGGGGATGCGGGGGGCAGGAGGGGGATCTTGAGGGGGCACGGAAGGTGGGGGAAATCAGCCAGGGTCTAAATATAAGCCGCCCTCACTCCTATGCGTGTGTTGATATATTTTCTATTTGGGTCACCGCGAAAGAGAAAAAAAAATTAAAAGAAAAACATAATATGTGTTTTCCTGACGGCTACAGCGACTGTCACAGCCCAACACTTTCGGTCGGCGATGAATTTTTTTCTTTTTTTTCTTTGCCTCTCCCTTTTTTTTTGATTATGATTATTGTTATTAAAGAAGCTCGATTTTGAAATTTCTGAGCGCCGCCGTTGAGAGAGGGGCTAACCCTTCACCTCCCGCCCCCCGTGGGGGCTGCGGGTGGGTCATCCGACACTCGGATATCTGTGTGTCGCCCACTCGCACTCGCTATCGGGCATGATCGACGGACGAGTGCTCTCTGCTTCCCCGATCCCGTCTTTCATTCGGCTGAACTCGGCTACACTCGGATTTTCCTCCGACTGGACGTGACGGGACGGGAGTTTTGAGTTCGCGACGAAAATGTGTTTAATCGCCACTTCTCCGAGACTGCAATGCAATTGATGAAAATGTAAAGAGTGTTGCCCGAGAATTGAGATGCGGTATCCTCTCCCCCTCCTCCTCTCCCTTCTAACGGGAAACCCCCTCTTCCTGCGGCTTCGGTCGGAAAATCCATTTCTGCTGATTCGATAGGCGGATGTTGATCGGAAGTAGGGATGAAGTGGGCGGGGAAAATTACTGCATTATTGTATACTCGAAGTGCAGAGTACTGTGTAGGTGTAGAGTCTTATCTTCGAGCATTTAGAACTCTGTAGATAAGCCGGTGTGCTATTGCAGGCGGTGCAGAGCTGCCGTTTTATACGTATTATTAATTGAACATTTTCAATCTATAGATGGTTTCACCGGTTGGCCATGATATCGCACAGTTTACTTCCGTGTATGACAATGGGGCTCTTGCAAACTTTTGCTGTGAGCAAATGAATAGTATATTCTGATGTAAAAACCAGCAAAAATCACGAAAATCACTCTGAGAAAGTTTAAAATTCAGTAATAAACCTACATAACAACATAAATGGCAAGATCATAATGGCGGTTCGACGCAGGTATCATGGGAGATTCCTATCTAATATGCCACTTTCTCTTTGGAAACGCATAGGTATGTCTCACTTTAGTCAGGAATATCCCATGATACTTACGTCGAACCGCCGTTATAAGCTCGATTCTGAGAGTGAATTTCGTGATTTTCAGTGTAATCGTCGTCATTTTTACAGGTTTTTGTGTAAGAATCAACTCTTCAATCCCGTGTATAGCAAAAGCTCGCAAGAGCCCCATACTGAACAGGCATAATATAATCGGGAAAGTTGTATATTTTTCGTCTAATCTGGCTGCACTTTTTGTACGTCTGAAACCGCGAGTAAGACAAGGACAAGTGTTTCAAAATTATATTAGGTTTTTCAAGAAGGTACTAGCGCTCCAGGCGTGGCCAAAGATACCTTCAGCTTGATCGTGTACTTTTGCGTCAGACCTATTCTTGGGACTGTCTTTTGATATATGCGATTGGTCTAGAATTGTGAGACTTGACTCTTGCTATTGTAATAACATTAGTTAAATTGCCTGTTTTTAAGAATAGCTACCAATGGAGTGTCCCTTATAAAGCTATAGCCATAACGGAAAACTTAGGGGTTATTACCATAGCAATGGCCAAGGCTTACAATGTGCTCGACCAATGGGGCAGTTGCTAGGGTCTGAAATGTTGTGTTTCTTATAAAGAGAATGAAAGCACTTGATGAGCTGAGAAGAACAAGATGCCTTTCGTTTCTAATTAAGTCCCGCTTTTCCAAAAATGGGATTTTGACCCAAAATTCATTGTTTTAAAATGGGAATTCCGCGTAGTGACTTCACTACACACACGTTTTTTAGAACCTCACACGCGTGTATCTCCAAAACCGGGACACTTAAGAAAAAACCAAAGGCACCATTTTTCTCAGCTCATCAAGTACTATCATTTTCTTTATAAAAAAAAAACCCCAGCATTTCAGACCCTTTCAACTGCCCCATTTAGCGTCACTCATAGACATTCTTATAACTATCCGATCAACTTATAAAAGTAAATGATTAACCAGCTGGACCGGGATATGCAATACGCAACGCAACTAATGCGCTTTGCATTTGTGCTTTGCGTATTGCATACCCTGATAAGGTATCTTCGTTCATGCTCAAACGTGGAATCTATTACCGCAATGAAATCGAAGGGAACAAAGTGATTTAACAGTTTTAATTGACATCTGCAAAGGAAATTCCGATTTGCTGTGGGACACCTCGTGAGAGTGAAAGAGGTGGAAGCTTTTCTTAGACCCACTTTTGTTTTTGACGCTACTCAAGAAACAATCTATGATCCAGAGCAGTGGAGTAGCGTGAAATTTGGCAACGTTGTAGCTCGTTAATTGTAACCCATGAAAAAGATCGAACTATTGGGTGTTCAGTAAACACCTCCGCATTCGACCTTTCACGTGGGTTTAAATGGACATTATACAACGTTGCCAAATTGCGCGCTGCGCGACTCATCCAGAGCTTCACCGGCGCGGTAGCAGCGTGATGTCATGATAGCGATGATTAGCAATGTAAAGGAAAGTGAACATCTTTTCGGCGACCTCGGACGATCTCTCTTGGCTCCGTGCTTTTTGAACTCAACTCTTTTCTCTATTATTTTTACTCAACCGCCTCTGATGAAGATAAATAATTCAGAATTTATTCTTCCTAATGAAAGCGAGAGTAATCATAAGAAACAATTAAGAGAAGCCAGAGGAAGTCGCCTATGCAGAGGCGGCTCGTGCCATTCGGCAACGATGTTTTTTCTCAATTTGAATCTATGTACAATGATCGATTGGCTATCGAATATATTGTTTTACATAGATTCAAATGGAGGAAAAACATTGTTGCCGAATTGCACGAGCCGCCGCGCCAGTGTTAAATCTTCTATCTCCTCTATGACAAGCCGCAGTTGCGCCTGCAAAATCTCGTCGAGGCATCAAGCGATACTCCTGTCCCTCACCCGTTTAAGCCAAATTAATGGAAACGTATGTGTGCTTGCTTATTGTGTGTTGCCTACATAGGCGGACCGTATCAGGGGCTAGGGGAGGCTATAGCCCCCCACCCCCCCCCCCCACTTTTTTTGGGCGGAGGGGCTAAAATTGAGGAAAAGTCATCGCTTGAGACTTGAGAAGCCCAAAAAAAATAAAAAATAAAAAAAAATCACTTTTTAGCCTCCCCCCCTCACTTGTTTTGGTCACGGTCCGCCAATGGTTGCCTATATGAAACTTCGCTGGCGTGATCGCCTTTCTACTTTGATGGCGATAAAACAGCGGCAGCGCGTACTAAAATCTGGCAACATTGCAGTAACGGCTAATAAACAACCGACTGTTACCCTTATTCCTCTCTAATTTAAACACCTGTTTCAAAATCGATTTTTCCGGAGGTCCAATCGAACCTGCTTAGGATCGTTTCTTATCAATTTTTGTCCGGTTTGAACTGAGTTTGTACACATCAACTACAGGTATTTACGTTCTACTTCCACAAACCACAGACATAGAGACTAACATTAGAGAGACCATTTGAAATGGAGCTGTCGCAAACTTTTACTACAGGCTTATTTGATGTTGACTACGGGTTAAAACCCTGTAAAAATGCCAAAGAGCACTTAAAAATTACGAAATCTACACTCCTGAAATCATAATATGCTTTCAAACGCGAGACAGTAATGGTGGTGGTTACCGCCTATGTGGACCATTTTTGTCAGGGATGTTCTAATGCGTGTTTTCAAATGAACTGATTGAGAGTGAGATAGAGAGAGGGATGGTGGGAGAGAAATAGAGACAGGCAGAGAAAGAGAGAGAGAGAGAGAGAGAGAGAGAGAGAGAGAGAGAGAGAGAGGGGGGGGGAGAGGGGAGAGAGAGAGAGAGAGAGAGAGGGGGGGAGAGAGAGAGAGAGAGAGAGAGAGAGAGAGAAATAAATTCCTGGATTCGGTCAATTGACTCTGAGAAAAAGTTCCGAAAATGCGGGAATCGGGCTTTCCGCTATAGGGGAATCGCGATGCAGCCCGCGCGGGATTGAATGGCGAACTTGGTATAAAGCGAGGTGTCCGGAGTCCGCCCGAGTTTCTAATTTCTGCTTGACGCCCATAAATGGTGCAGCCCGGCATCCGCGCGGCAGCGACGCGCCCGCGCACGACCCATGACGTCACGCAGAACATGAACACGCCGACCCGAAACTATACTAACTTTTGTGAAAATATTTTCACTCCGATCATCCTATTACTCATACAGTCGTACCGCATTTGAATTTGACGTTCATATGATAGAGTGCACTGTGGAACGAAGTGCGCTGAACGTTTCATTGAGGCTCGAGAAATTAGAAGACTCTCTCCAGTGGCGTAGCGTCCAATTTGGCAACGTTTCATTGAGTCCATTTAAACCCATGTAAAAGGTCGAATGCGGAGGTGTTCACCGAACACTCAATAGTTCGGTATTTTTCATGCAACGTTTCCGAATTGCACACTGCGTCACTGACTTCCTCCTCTGTTCCGCCCTCCACCACCACCATTTTTTTTTTTAAAGGTTAATATCTGCTCTCAATGATGGAATTTTTGTATGGAAATGAAACTTTTTAATTCCCCGGCAAAAAAAATGAAACTGTCCGAAAAACGTCCCTATTATGTTTAAGATTATTTCCCGGAGCCGGAAAACGTCCTGGGGAAAAACCTTAAGTCTAACGCATACTTATGGGCTAAGGTCTGCATTGTTTCCGAAAAATACACGACTCAAACTGCACTGCAGGCCGACCCTAGGATGTTCGCTTCGAAACCGAAACGGCACTCGGATAATATTAGGCGGTTTTTAGGACTTTTTAGGACCAAACCGAGCGATTCATTTTTTGCCGGGTCGTCGAATCGAAAAAACAGAAACAGATGCGCTCTTTTTAGTGGCGAAGCTTGCAATCTGGCAACGTTGCAGTTCGTCCATTTAAACACATTAAAAATATCGAACTACTGGGTGTTCGGTGAACATCTTCGCATTCGACCTTATACACGGGTTTAAATGGGCACAATGCAATTGTCAAATTGCACGCTACGCCACTGGCTCTTTTATCTTGCAACCTTAATTCAACCCAGTGGCGTATAATTTTCTATTGACCCTCCTGAATCCTGGCCTACTGGGTTCCCTGCGGACTGATTGTTTACATTTACGTTTTACAGATACATAGTTAAAACTGTCAATGAGTGACGCGAGATTGGTCAAGCATTGTAAGACTTGGAAGTTGCATTGATAAACATAGTTGAGTTTGCTCATGGGTAGTCGATGGGTAGCCGTTAAAAAAGGCAATTTAATTATGGTTGCCATAGCAACGCATTCAAGTCTTACAATGGGTATGTTGCATACTTTTGCAACAGCAATACGGAGGGTTGATTCTGTTGTAAAGTCGCGTGAAAATTTTATTGAGAGCATTAAAAAGTCTCAAAATCCACTCATAAACCCACGAAAGGCGTTTTAAGGAAAGCCTAAGATAGCGGTTGAAAGGGTGAATCAACCCTGCGTGCATGCACCATCACGAGCACCAATATGTATAACCGATGACGGCAATGGAGCTCTTGCAAACTTTTGCTATAAGCAAATAAATAGTGTAATCTGATTTACTACAAATCAGCGAAAATCACGAAAATTACACTAACAATAAGAAAGTCTAAAATTCAATCATAAACTCACATAACTGCTGTTAGTATAACGGCAAGTTGGTAATGACGACTCAACGCAGGTATCATGGGAGATTCCTGTCTAATATCACAGAATAATACAATCAGAACGGAAACTCCCTTAAGAGTCAATGAAAGCAAGTTTTGGAATTTAAGGGCACCAATAGGCAACGCTGTGGTCCTATATCCCAACATGGCGGACGTGGTTGATTTGTGTTGAAACTCATTTGTTTCTGTAAATTCTGGAAAGAAATCTTAGTTTTCGGCCTCACTTTTATTCTACTGGCATTTCAGAATGAAAATTTCGCGGATCATGTCCTATATTTTTTTTTTCACGCGCGCGAATCCAGATGTAAACATCCTATATTCCAACATGGCGGACGCGGAATGAATTTGCTTCAAAATTCGACAGAGTTTCCGTTCTGATTGTATTATATTCTGTGCTAATATGTCACTTTCTCTACGGATATGTGTCTCAATTTAGATAGGAATCTCCCATGATAACCTGCGTCTCTCCGCCATCAAGCCCGATTCTGAGAGTGAATTTCGTTATTTTTTAGCGCACTCATCGTCATTTTTTAAGGTTTCTATGTAAGAATCAACTCTTCAATCCCCTGTAGCAAAAGTTTGCAAGAGCCCCATTTATAGGTAATGTCGGTTGGAATGTAAACAAATGTCTTACTTCCTATTATACTATCCCCGTATACGCAATGATTTAATGATCATGTTTTAAATACAAATGAGCAAGTTCATTCCTGTCAATAAATAAATATCTTTACGTTGCATGAAATATAGTAATGACAACAGTGCCTTTATAAGTTTTTCTCGCGACTTTTCAGAGCTACCATAATTGATCAGACGTGTAGCGTACAATCAGTATGGTGTAGGCTTGTAGCGCCATTGAATTTTGCAAAACCTGCATTTGAACTCACGAAAAAAATCGGACTGGTGGGTGTATGGTGAACTTCCTAATTCGACCTTTTGCGTGGGTTTAAAAGGGCAACGTGGCCAAGTCGCGGGCTTCGCCTACGCGACGTTGGTTACATTGTACCTAAGCAGTGGCGTAGCGTGCAATTTGACAACGTTTTACTGCGTCCATTTAAACCCATGTAAAAGATCGAATGCGAAGGTGTTCACCGAACACCCATTATAGTTCGATCTTTCTTATGGGTCCACATGAACGAACTGCAACGTTGCCAAATTTCACGCCACGCTAGTAACGCTACTGATTGTGTAAGTAAGTACAATCACCCGACTGACCCATACCTTTAACACGAGATGGAAGCTCTAGGGATTAAAATTGTATTCCACAATGTGACCATTTTTATGGAGCTCCAATCTTATAAAGACGGG
The DNA here is from genome assembly GCA_011764245.1 of Trialeurodes vaporariorum. Lineage (NCBI taxonomy): Eukaryota > Metazoa > Arthropoda > Insecta > Hemiptera > Aleyrodidae > Trialeurodes > Trialeurodes vaporariorum. Next base: position 22,911,371 of record VMOF01000111.1, on the reverse strand, counting down.
TGGGTTGGCAACATTGTAGATAGATGTTTTCATTTATGGAACGACTCCAGTTTATAAATATCATGACTGAAACTCGCGTCGTCAATTACACATTTTCCAAAGACGATTCTTCCACCGCGGTCTCAAATTCGCACGTTTCCTCCTACATCATTGATCTTATTCTTCCTCATTCTTTATTTAAAAAGAGTCTGTGGGGTTTTGAAGCTTATACCGAGCAAAATATGGTTGTACTTTTTGAGTCTAAAGCAGTGGCGTCGCGTGCAATTTGGCAACAATGTGTTCTATCCATTTAAACTCATGTATAAGATCGAATTCAGGGGCATAGTGCACCAGGAAAATTCTATGTATTTAATGAGTTTTAATGGAGCAGTTGCATTGTTGTCAGATGGCACGCGACGCAACGCCTTTGGTCTAAAGACTGTGAATACCTCTGTGTAAACTCGACTCTTTAACTGGTCTAAAGACTGTGAATACCAGTGGCGTAGCGTGCGATTTGGCAACGTTGAATTTTGTTTATTTAAATTAACGTAAAAGGTCAAAATCGAGGGTGTTCACCGAACACCCAGTAGTTCGATATTTTCAATGGGTATAAATGGAGAAAGTTCAACGTTGCCAAATCGCACGCTACGCCACTGGTGAATACCTCAGTGTAAACTCGACTGCTTAATCACTGTTTTGAGTGTTCGTCCGATCTTCCACGGAGAAAAATTTTTCTCTAAAAATGGCTAGAATTTTGATATAAAGTTTCAGGGAAAAAATTCTTTCAGTTTTCAGGTTTTTATAAGTAGAATTTTGCCATTTTTGATCAGAATAACCTGGCATTTTGATTAAGATAATCTGGTTGAAAATTTCAGAATTTCTGGCCGAAGTAGCCACAGTCCTACTTAAAAATACCAGAACTACCCTCAAAAATACTATAATTTCTTTTCAGAAACTTTTTATTAGAACTTGAGTCAATTTTAGTAGAACAATTCTCTTGTTGTGGTTTCCTTGAATTGATGTATGCCCCTCTTCATTTCATATAATAAATTGCAACGACTTGAATTAAATCTTGAGTTGCCATTCTTGTCCTATCGAATGTATTTCCTCAGTGACTTATCCTAATGAAATTATTGTCATTAAATAAAAAGTCACTCCTAATTTCCAAGTACAAGAAATTGATGCTTTTTCGAAATGATCTGTCCTCAATCCGACTACATACTATATTTCATAGCAGAATATATCTACCGTAAAGTACATTTATTTTGTGAAACTTACAAATATGTTGGAGCTTCGAAGCACTTCTTTTGGAAACACCTCGGAATCTCAACCCGTCCTTATGTCTCACCTTCATTTATTTAGAAAGTAACTGAATTACGCCTTCAACGATAGTATATTATAAACTCCTCGAAAATACATGTGTTGGTTTGGTATCGTCTGTATTTGGAGGAGCTACAAAAGTTAACGCACAAGTTAAGTCTCATATTGTCTTAACCTCATATATTTGGGAAGTAAGTAAATTGCGTGCACTACGACAACGGATCTCCTCAAACTTATAAGTATTGGATAGGTATCGTTTGTATTTGAAGGCGCTTCTAAAGTTGACTTCCAAGTTCCTTGTTAAATCCACATGACCTCTTGCTGTCTCAAACTCAAACAATTCTAAATTCACACTTGATTTTTTCTGTTTTAATTCCCCACTAATATTGTTCGATCCTGATTCTTCCCCTTGAAACGAAAATTAAATGTTCTAGAGCTATCAAACTTGGCGTAGAAGTCGTGGCTGATCGAGCGTTGCCAACCAGTTGGTATCGTTCGTATGTGAAGGCGCTTCACCTGAAGTTGAATTACTACTCATTAAAGTTTAATATTGCAGAAAACAAGTCAAGTGTCTTCCCTAGTTGGCTCCAGTAATGGGCAAAATCATTTTTTGAATAACCACGAATAATTAACTAAAATTATTCGCATTATTCTCTTGTTATTCCTATTATAGAAATGGCACGGCTGTCTCAACTGACTGACCTAAATTGTTTTCTAAGTCCATTACAATAATGAAAAGCCCAAATAAAGATTTTACTGCATCTTATGGTGATTTGTGATCCAAGATGTGAGAGGCCCGTCAAAGTCCTCTTCCTCTCGATCCATATAAATCGCCTTCAATTTTCAAGTAAGCAACTTTTCGTGTCCGTCTATCTAGCGGGCAGCATGCTTACTGCTGGATCCAGACTCGAGAGTCTACATTCTGTTATGTTAGTTTCAAACCCACGGGGGGAAAATGGTTCCGATCCGGTTATCGTTTTTCTTCTGCACTCAACTATTGTCAATGGGAAGTATTTTTATTTCTCTCTCTCTCTCTCTCTCTCTCTCTCTCTCTCTCTCTCTCTCTCTCTCTCTCTCTCTCTCTCTCTCTCTCTCTCTCTCTCGCATTACAGAAGATTTGATGAAAATAATGAGAAGAATAATAATAATTAACGAGAACAGCCGGTGAGAAGAAAATAACCGAAACGGTAAAATGAAAAAGAAAAAAATAAATACAATATAATTATTTGTGACAAAAATGAGAGCGAGAGAGAGAACAAGAAAAAACACCGAGATAAATTTCGATAGGTTTTTTATACATTTCGATAAAACATTGTAAAACCAAGATTTAGGAGTGTATGGTCTAACCTGTGCTAAAAATGTTTTCTATTTTGAACAACTCAGAATTTTGAGCCATGTATTTAATTTCTTCACGGCAACATTTTATAAGCTTAAAAAACCCTTTCCCCTCGGAGGGTCAGTTTTAGTGGCGAATGACCTTTCCCCTAATGAGGAAGTGAGTCACGGAAGAACTATTCGGGAGATATTTTTAACGGTTAGACCAGACAGTATTCCTTCCTTTCGGCTAAACGCTGCGATGAATTATGTTTTCGAATTTTGGGCATGTCACATGTCTTTTTCTATGTGTTCACTCCCATTTTAGCACTCTCCTTCACAAACTATACAGTTCATTGTAATTTTTCTGATTGTGAGACAGTTTAAGATCTTTATAGTCTATATATAGTAAATGTAGTTCAGTTTGTCACTAATGAGGCGAATAATTGTAATTGAAAGGGAAGTAATGAATTTAAATTTTACCAACATTTTTATAACAAATGGAGATTAAATATCTTTTCGAATCTCACTTTGATCCTGTCCAGTGTCCCAAGGCGGATCTAGGTTTCCTCGAGGGGAACGAGGGAGATTCAATGGCAGCTCGTGAAATTTGGCAACATTGGATGGTCTCCATTTTAATCATTGTAGAATAATCGATTTTTTACTTTAATCTTAATGGCAAGGCAGCACGGTTGCCAGATTGCCCACGATTTTGCCATTTTTTGAAGGAAAATTGTATACATTTTTGTTTGTTCGCTTGTTTATGGGTGATTTCACGATAGCGGGAATTTGAAGTCACAAGGCCGACCAGGGGCTTTGGACCATATGTTAATGATAAAAAGTTAAACAGCAGTGATTTTTCATCAAAGTGCTGTACGAGGGAGGGAAAAAAACTATCACATTGCCGTGGGATGTATCACACTTTTTCAGGCGGAATTTGTACACTTTGTTATACTATCACCAAGAGTGAATCTTAGATTTTTATAGAGAAGGAGAGAGAGAGAGAGAGAGAGAGAGAGAGAGAGAGAGAGAGGAGAGAGAGAGAGAGAGAGAGAGAGAGGAGAGAGAGGGGGGAGGGAGAGAGAGAGAGAGAGAGGGAGAGAGAGAGAGAGAGAGAGAGGAGAGAGAGGGGGGAGGGAGAGAGAGAGAGAGAGAGAGAGAGAGAGAGAGAGAGAGATGAACGCGCCATCGTCATTGTAATATTTCGTTGCACACTCAGTTGGAGTGTGCATTTTGTTTGAAAAGAAAATCGATGCTAACGGAAGGCCACTGCAGGAAGATGCTGAAGGTGCATTAAGTATAACTCTAAAAAATAATTACATTTTATCCGTCTGGAAGAAATAGGCTGACGACTGTCTTCTTTGGATTTGACAGCAGTCGCTGTGATGAGTGTATGTTGTGGTTCTGGCGTTCAGTTTTAATTAGTTTATGTCACAGGCATGATCGATGCTAAGCTAGGGATCAACATGCCATCCATCCTGCATCCGCTCGGACGTTAGATTTACATTCTTACGTAAAAAAAAAAAAAAAAAAAAAAAAAAAAAAAAAAAAAATCTTAAAGCTAGCTCTATGGATTCAGTCGAAAGTACGGAGTGCAGGCTAATAGAGTCAATCTAAAGGATTATCCACGTCACTCAACTCTCAAGTTTAATTTTTGATGCTGAGTTGAAAACTGGTCTTGATGTATCAGGTATATTAAGGCAATATCGTTTTGGTCTGCTTTCCAACTTACGGTGAATCTATCCGGCCTGTAAAGAAAAATGTTGAGGTCGAGGCAAAAGTTGGATTTTGTAAGCCTTAGGTGACGTTTTAGAAGTACAATGTCATAACTTCAATTTTATTTATTTTTTTGTTTGCCTTTTTAGAATTTTTTCGTTTTTCTCAGAACTTGCAGTTTTGGTTACATAATAATAAGCCGTTTCCGGAAAAAACCCATTCATTTTGGTCATTCCTCCGGAAAAGACGCGACACATATTTCATTCGGTCGAGTAGTATGCAACTTGGCAACGTTGACTTTTTTCTATTTAAACCTCTACAAAAGATCGGACTATTTGGTGCCAAGTGAACACTTTTTAATTCGATCTTTTGAATGGGTTTAAGTGGAAATCGTGCAACCTGTCTGGATCTCACGCAACACTACTTGACTTCATTCAAGACGCTCTAGAATTAATTCTTAAATCATTAACACGAAGGGTATCATATTTTAAGGTGATTAATTGATCTTCGATGAGGAACTTTCTCTCACATGTAAGTAATAATGTAGCTATTACAAAAGAGTACTATACAAAGAAACGTTTATACAGACAATTTATAAGGTCTTTAATAACGAAGGAGTTTCTGAATCCAGTTTGTACGAAGCCAAGTTCATTATTTCGGATTTGTAACAATGCACTCTGCCTACAGGGTTGACCCACTATAGTGTTCTCGAGATCTTTGCCGTGAATCTAATGTTTGTGGACTGTTTACGATGGTCATAGGGGCGCGACACAGTCATGCTCACAACACATAAAGTAAACACATTTGATTAGATTTTGCATCTATTAATACAGAATGATCATATAAAAGAAAACACCACATTCGATTAGATTTTGCATCTATTAATACAGAGTGATCATAAAAGAGCGGCTTCAACTCAACAGGTATTTTGCTGTAAGAAGTTGCAATGACATCGCATTGTGGCAGTTATTCATAGCTCTGGCTCAGTATGAATGAAGAAGAGTATAAGTTATAAGGGCCATTCTCTGATCAGCGATCAGCGGTCAGCTCTACCTTGAATGAAAAACGATAGTCATAATAATAACAGATTCTAGTCATATTACCAGAAGAGTATACCAAAATGGACAACAATGGTTAACCTGATTAGCGTCTATAGTAAGATTAATCTGAGAAAAATGTCCTGTTGCCGTAACAAGACGTCTGTTTATTATCTACCTAACTAGAATTTCTGTAACTTTAACTGGAATTCTGGTCACAGTCACCGGACGTCCGGTTACCTCACCAAGAATTCCGGTTAATGGGTTCCCATGGGAATGGTCGAGAGCTATTTCCCATGGGTACCCGTGACCAAATTTACATGGGAACCTCTGGGAATTTTTTCATGGGTTCCCATGTGACATTTCTACTAGGGATATACCTCAACAAAAATTCTGTTGAATACTTTGCTAAACGGAATTTCGGCTGAATCTACAAGACATTTTTTCTCAGATCACGATCCAAGTATAGTAAGATTGTTATCCATTATTGACATCTTGTCGATAATATTACGAGAATTCGCCATCACAAGACTTTTCGAATTTATCAATATTGAAAGCAAAAAATTCTGATGAAGGGTTTGAACTCACACACAACAACTCAGATGGGTTTCCTATGAGCAAGTAGTTTGATCACAGCGAAAGCCTTGCAAAGAGCTCCATTGGACTTTAACCCTCGAGAGTTGAGTTTTCGACTGGTGACTGCTGATCAGTCGAAATTAGGGTCCAATTAATTGGATGAGTGGAGCAGAAATCTTGGTATCGGTATCACGTTCTCCAATTGAATTGAGATTTAGCATACATTATCCAATCCATTGTATAGTGAAACTGTGGATTTTGGACTGTGGATGTGAAGGAAGTCAATGACGAATTTCCATATTGTGTGGATCATTTATATTGTGTGAAACACCCTGTACGAAAGCATCGCGCGTGTGTCTATAGTCCGATGCAGTTTCATTTGTATATTTATGAGGTTCTTTCTCCCAGCATACACTCTCAAGCGAAATCCTATGCAAACTAACGCCCGCTAGTGTATACTGTATATTGTATGCACTTCTTTGCTGCACGCCATTCCATTTCTGATCGACCAGAAGCATACTAATTCAGACTCACAGTTAAACTTTCAGTGTGTGGCGATGGAACGATGAAGATTTAGAATATTAATTCACGCTCCTGTAATCAGTGTAACCTCTAGCGCATTGGTGCAGTGCCGGTGGACGTAACGCCGCCGCTCGCGCCGCGCCGCACAGTGGAACGAGTCAATGGGAGAAGCCGGACTTATCGTGGAAACTTATTTAAATGCGTATATCTTTGTTAATAGGCAACGTAGAATTTTGAAAAAAATGGAGCTCTTGCAAGGTTTTGCTGTAGACAAACGACGTATCAATTCTGATGTAAAATGCTGCGATAATAACGACGAGACCATTAAAAAAGTCTAAAACTCACTCCTCGCAGAGAAAACTTAACTTGAAATTTCGGGAGACCACCCTTGCATGTATGCACCAACCTTGAATTGGGACCCCAAACAAAAGAACAGGACATGAAATTAAGTGCCGTCTTCCTAGTTTATTACGCAACGTAGAACTTTTCTATAGTTATCGCCGTGCTCCTATAGTGACAAAATGTGTATAAATGGACCTTTAATGCCTTCAAATTTACTTTTTGAAAGCAAATTCATAAATCTCATCGTTCAAATTTGTAGGTTATGCTCTTTTGTTTGGGGTCTGAATCCGAGGTTGGTGCATACATGCAAGGATGGTCACCCGAAATTTCAAGTAAAGTTTTCTTTGCGAGGAGTGAGTTTTAGACTTTTTTAATAGTCTCATCGTTATTTCCGTAGCATTTTACATTGGAATTGATGCTCCATTTGCCAACAGCAAAACCGTGCAAGAGCTCCATTTCCTTAATTTTATCGTAAAATTTCCTATACGAATCACCCCTTACAATGCATTTTGTGACCGTAAAAGCACAAAAAAATTGCATTTTTTAGTAATATATTTCCTGTCCGACCCCTCCCTTGACACGTTCCACTGTGCGCCGCTCGTAAAGCGATGTGCTAATTACGTGCCGTAGCGAAACCGTTCATGTATTTTTTTATAACTGCTGATGGTGTCAAACAATATTTTCTCTTTGTTTTTTTTTGGAAAAAGAAGGAGAAGAAAATCATTTGTAAACCCGGATTAGCTTGTTATGCGTGGGTGGATCCGTTGTCCGAGATCATCCAACGATCGTGCTTTGGAGAATTCTTCGGGAGCATCTCCCGTCAAGATCAAGTTCCTAATTTAATTGGGTGCCTTAAATAATTTGTCTTAATCACGGTGCGCTTCCGGTCTTCGCTCGTGTCTCGGAAGTACAACACCCCCCCCCCCCCCGACCGGACACCGTTCCCAGCGGCAGCGGGGGTTACATTGCACTGTTAAGTCATTGCACCAGACATCAATCAATCAATCATCAAACATCGGGTGTGCTCTTCTGAGAAAATAAGCCTCGCGATCTTATTAGAATTTACTCAGATGAGCACACCTATGCTATCATTTTGTGGGCCCTTCTGCCGGAGATGGCATCCATTGTTATAACTTCTAGAACAAACGAACGAACATGCAAGATAAACAAAATAACTAACTGTTACCGACTAGCTATATCTACTGTTACTATAACTAACTATAACTAACTATAACTATCTTACTGACTGACTGGTGGACTAATTAACTAACTAACTAACTAATTAATTAACCAATTAGCTAACTAACTAACTAACTAACCAACTTACTAACTAAAAAATAAACAAAAAGCAACATGGAGAAAAATATTCTACAAAAAATGGCAAGAGTTCTAATGAAAAATTTCAGGGAAAAAATGCTGGCAATTTTGAGGAGAGTTCTAGTCTTTTAGGTAGAATTCTATCTAATCATATTTATCTAGATCTGCTGGCATTTCTCTCCAAATATTATTCTGGTCAAATTTGTCAGAATTGCCGGCCAAATTGTTCAGAATTCTACTTAAAAAGACCAGAGCTCTCCTGAAAACTGGAAAAAAAAAATTTCCGTGAACTTTTTATAAAATTCTGCGGCCGTTTTTAGTCGAACATTTTACTTCGTGCGAAACAAACAAACATAGAAACGGACAGACATTCAGACATTAGTTGGTTTCCTGGATATTTAGGTCCAAAATTTCTTCTCCAAAATGTTTTGTCAAATAATTTCCTCGCGCTTCTAATCGAAACCCGCAGATTGAGCAGACCGACAGCGACCTCCCCATCACTGATCACTCCTCGCAGTCCACCAATTCGATCTGGATCACAACTCCCGCATACACACGGAAAAAAAAGAAGAAAAAAAATGTAAAATTTATATTTTTATCATGTAAATCATTTGAAAACACCGTTGTACAAACATATTGGGAAATATGCAATAGCCCGAACGCTTCACTTACGACTAATTTAGATGTGATGAACGCTTTTATATTTTGTTCTCTGCTTGTAACAATTCTTGTATCATTAGCACAGAATAATACAATCAGAACGGAAACTCCCATAAGAGCCAATGGAAGCAAGTTTGGAATTTAACGGCACCAATAGGCAACGCTGTGGTCCTATATCCCAACATGGCGGACGTGTGTGATTTGTGTTGAAACTCATTTATTTCTGTAAATTCTGGAAAGAAATCTTAAGTTTCCGGCCTCACTTTTACTCTAATGGCATTTCAGAATGAAAATTTTGCGGATCATGTCCTATATTTTTTTTTTCGCGCGCGAATCCAGATGTAAACATCCTATATCCCAACATGGCGGACGCGAAATAAATTTGCTTCAAAATCTGATAGAGTTTCCGTTCTGATTGTATTATTCTGTGTCATTAGTATCTAACTTTGTATCTAACTTTTCGATTTCTTCTCTTCTTTTATCATTATTCAACTATCCGACTGCACATATTGATTTTTGCAGCGTATGGTTATTTGTATATCGATTCAATACCGTATCATCAAGTATACACTATACAGTGCAGTGTTTTGATTCAGTGTATAGCAGAGGGGGCTCGTGCGATTCAGCAACAATGTGTTTTTCTCGATTTAAATATAATCATGTAAGCACAACATTATCGATTGTTTGTTGCTACTTGTGGAATCGATTGTTTAACATATAGAATCAAATTAAGGAAAAACATAAATCCCCGTGTTGCGTCGATTCGTGCAATGTAACAACAACGTATTTTCTCCATTTAAAGCTTTGTAAAACAATCGATCTTCAGGAGGTCTAACTGCATGCCAACGAAATCGATACTTTTACATAGATTTTTGTGGGAATAACGCATTAAGGTTCCCAAATTTCACGAGCTGCTACTGGATAAGCATTAAGTTTTCTATTAAAGAGTGTTATTTTCGACAAGTCCTCTTCATTAGAGTGGCAGCATTATATATTCTCCACAAGAATATTGATTTTAGGGGGGGGGGGGGCTCGGGGGGTCCCCCCCTATATATTTCACTGTTTTAATTTGATGGCTGATTTCCTCAGACGCAGCGATGAATGTGCGTCCGCAAATGTTTCGATCAGACTTGATCTCTTTTTTTTATAAATGGGGATTTCATCAATGTCCAAACGCGCATGGTATTTTGCACGAAAAAAAAAAAAAAAAAAAAAAAAAAAACTCGAATATATTTTTCGACGTGTAAAAATAACAATCCTGACCCAGTTAATTAGGATAGGAAGTAACGTATTGTGCTAGTGTATATTGTGGACGACTTTAAACTTTAAAAACACTCCAACCGGACTTGAACCTGAGACGTCCGCTGCGTTGCCACTTTTCCATATTTATTCTCTCAGCCATCCGATTTTGTAACGTGATCTGAAAAGTTTTAATGCAATGTCTCGTGTGTGTATCTCTCTTTTATTATTTGATTTCGTGATGAGAAATCGGGCAACTTAGCGAACCATGTAGAGTCCTTCGAAAGTACTTTACGTTTTTTTTTTGTTTTTTTTTTTTTGTTTTGTTTTTTTGTTGTTGTTTGTTTGTTTGTTTTTTTGTTTTGTTTTGTTTTGTTTTTTTTTTTTGTTGATCCAACAGAAGCATCTTCATTTACCTCACCGTGCTCTTTCTCTAAAACTGAATCAATTCGGCAAAAAGTCGTATTTGACGCGGATTAACTAACCTCATTTCCGCTCCTTTTGATTGGTCGATATAGTGCTATTTTATTGGTCATTGATTGAACTTCCGTCTGACGTTGGTTGTTCAAGCTTGATTCAACTTGTATCCAAAGGGTATGCTTTTGATCCTGATAAAAATTGTGGGCAGAATCCCAAAAATTTGGGTTCAGTTCGTATTGTTGAAGTAAAGTCGAAACTGTTTTGTAGCGTATTTTAAGGAAGATCACGTGACTCTATCAATCAAATCGATCGATTTACTGTTAATGATTGCTATGGTTGCTGGTTGATTCAAATTTGAATCAGAATGATCTTTAGATGTTTTTTGTACCGTAGGTATACAATCATGGACGGAAAGAAGGACAGACGACTCCTTAGATTTTGGCGTAGGTAGGCCACCTGCAATACTTAAATTTATTGAGATAAGTTTTGCGGGTAGCCTACTTCTAGGAGTCGTCTGTCATTTACTCTCGTCTCCATACATCCACTATGGTCTGAGATCGTCAAAAATAGCAAAAAATCACCAAGTAAATTTCTCATAAATTTATCATTTTTAAACAAGATCAATACTAATCTCAGAAAACACTTTTAACAAGTAATTTTATTTATAAACGTAGGACAAACGTAGGAATGTTTCTGAAAAGTCTTCATTTAACCCTCTGAGGGCCAGGTTAATTGAAAAGAAAGTCACCCTTCCGTTTATATACGGAAGGTAGGTAACTGTTCGTACTCGGGGGAGTTGAAATTGCCTATACAATACATTGAAGGCTCCTGAAGAAATCTTATCATTGTAAGTCTTTTCATCGATAAAATCGCGTTGATCCGGAATGAAGACTGAATCGATGTGAGATAGACTAGAGAAGAAAATCGAGTACACTCAGGCTTGGTCCGTAAAGGGTTAAGCTTCAAATGTCGAAAATTGTGATTTTAGATGACTTTTTCACCCGGATTTTTACCACTTTCTTCGATCTCAGACCTCAGGACTTCAGTCACATCCTCAGGTAGAAGTGAGCTATTATACCTTTTTCTTCTTTTTCTTTTAAATTTTTTGTATTAATTTATCTATCTAGAGCTCGTTTTAGAAGTGTAGGCGGACCAAAACCATAATCTTTGGCGAATTTTCAACTTTTATTCCTTCAATTCAATACCGAATTTGCCCCTGACTTTATTCTTTTGTGTTTAAAGTTTTCCTCGTTGAAAAGTGAATACTCAATTTCATTTTTATTCATTTTCATCGAGTAATATCAGAAATAATGATGAAAAATTCCAAAGATTATCGGTCTAGGTCCGTCTACACTTCTGAAACTACCTCTACTTATTGATTGATTTATGTATTTATTTATTTATTTCTTTATTTATTTATTTATTTATTTATTTCTCTATTTCTATATTTATCTATTTGGCTTTTTATTTTCTTCTTTCATTAATGTTTTTTCGCCACTTATTTTATCGCGAATACTTGTTCAACTCTGGCAACCGTGTGCCATGGAGCAGGTATTCAGCCTCTCCAGCTCTGGTGCAGATGCTCGATCCTCGATCAGCCTGTTTGCCTACATTTGTTCCTTGCCCCCGAGCATGGTCAGTCGACCATCCGCACTGCTCCGCGCATCGATCGCCAACTCGCTGTTGTTTGCCATCTCCCTCATATCGCTGTGATTTGTAATGTGGGCCAAAACTCGTGATTTTTCGGACCTGGCAATCATGAGTGAAATCGACTCTCAAAGTCTCAACCCCCCTCCCCCCTCCCTTCCCCTTATAACCCCCTTCCCACAACCACTACCACAATCAGCGCCCCCTCCTCTTTCTGTAAACTTTGAACTTAAATAACCTAAGACATGCACTTTACACCGTACTTCCTCCCCCTCCCCCCTCGCGGCCCCCACCAGCATCACTCGTAACGATTGATTTTGTCTGTTTCAAAAAGGTACTCTGGGCCATATTGGGTACATCTACCTTATTTTAAAGTGTTATCTGTGATTGAAATTGGTTTTGAAAGTTTATAAGTACATGATGAATGAATGAGAAATTTTCTTTTTGGTTTTTGGCCACTTTTTGAAGATCTCAGACCATAGTGCGCCGTCAGAAAAAGAAATATTTCTGTTTTGTCTTCACATCAACGTTGTACTATCAATCACAATTAACTGTTCGAGACTAGCGGCCAAAGGCAAATCCAGGGGGGGGGGTCCCCATCAAACGTCAAATGTTCCCTTTTTTCAACAGCAAATAGCCCCAACTTGCTTCCTACGACGATTAAAACTTCAAAATTTAATTCTGAGGGGGCGACGGGCGTCCCCATCTCCAGAAAATATTCTGGATTTGCCACCGTGACGGCAAATCCTCGTGTAGTCAAAGCAGTGTTGCCAGATTGGGGATAAAAAAGCCGTACGTTTTACATTGATTTAAATGGGGACGATACGGCTTTTTACTCTCGATGTGGCAACACTGAGTCAAAGCAACTCTCTGCGCTCCGTGTGCATTCTTGACCATCAAAACTTTTTTGCGTTTGCCAGTTCTAGTGGAGACAAATATACTAGTGACCAGGGTATGCAACACGCAACACATGCGTTACATACATACATATGTTGAATGGCACAGTGAGTTGCATATTGCATACCCTGGCTGTAGGTATCTTTGTCCTCGCTAATACAGTTGGGGACGAAAATAATGTTAGACAACGTCTAGCTGTAGACTACCAGCAATACTTTTACTATCTCAATAACTTTGAGTATTACAAGTAGCCTATATATACCTAAGCCAACATCTAAAAGGTTCGACATTCTTCTCCTCCTTGTCTGTATACCTGCGTTAATTTCAACACTATAACGATGTCAGTTCTGTTACTTCCTGCTGAAACAAGTTCCTCTAAATCTTAGATGGTTCAAATGAGCCCAAATAATCCATACTTCTTTTAAGTACATTTATTGATTAAAAAGAGCAAAACTATGACCGATTTTTTACGAGCCGCCATACGCCAGTGGCAAGCTCCGCTCCAAAATGCAAGCTTGACCAAAAAATTCGTTTATCCATTATTTTATTCATTCATTCATTCATTCATACGTCAATAAAAACAAATTTTACTGCTGCTACTACTTACTACTACAACAGCTATTCATTCAGTTTGTTCATTATTTTATTCTTCGGTCATTAAACGTAAACTCCGAGAGGTCAGATAAAAAAATCGAATAACTCGGAGCACCAGCCATCGGGCATCAAGTTCCGCCGAACTTCACCTTAAACTTGATTCCACTTTTTGCCACGCCCTCTAACTTTCGGACTTTCTTTTTTTTTGCCTCGACGCGGTCGCGGTGTCCAGCCATCGGCACCATTCATCCATGGTTTATTGCCCTTTGGGCTTTGATCAATTCTGATTGGTGAATTTTAAGACGAGCGATGGAGCTGATTGTGAGAAGAATCTTCGCCTGGCGCAGTGCAGCGCCGATCACCGAAGAATCGAAAGAAGGTTAGCTGAGGGTAGAGTCCCTATATGTAGAGAGTTAAGACAAGAGAAATCATGGGCGCCGCCATTGGATGCGATTTTGCACATTTGTTTACATTCTGAGGCCGTTGTTGTGTTTTGCTCCACAGCAAAGATTACAGTTCCGCTAAGTTTGAAACGATGTAATCTTTCCCTGCATTTGTTGATCGACATGTATTAACGCTTTTTAATGATTCTTTTGAGATTTATGGACATTCTTGTGGTGCATTATGATTAAAATTAACAGGTTCGTCACAAATTAACTCTTTTATCTGTAAAAGACCGTTGGTAAACAAAACAAAAGTGCAAAATCGCATCCAATGGCGGCGTCCGTAGAGCCTAAAATTCATCGACCAATCAGAAGTTGACTACCCTCTTGTCTTAACTCTCTACATATAGGGACTCTAGCTGAGGGGTACGGGGCATGAAGGCATATCATCCGAAATTCCTGAATGGATGCAATTCATCTACTCCTGAAACATGTTGACTCAAAACTTGATTTGAGTCGGGTTTTAGTATCGTCAAAACCTCACCTATATGATTTATATTAACCTTTCAAAAATCTTCGGTCTCCCAGCGAATCTGTATTTAAAACAACCATAGCCAGCATTCAGCAGTAGCGGCTTGTGCGATGAAGCAACTGTACTAGATGCCATTAAAACCTATGTAAAATGATCGAGTTTAAAATCGATTATTTTCCATAGGTTTAAAGGCATAATTTCCGATGTTGCCGAAGTTTACGAGCCGCCGCGCCAGTGGCATGCTGACCGATTCATTTGAGTCGTGGTCGTGAACAGAGCTGCCGTTTCGCGTATCATTAATGACATTTTTCAATTCACCGAGAAAAGATTACACAGTTTAGTTCAGTGTATGACTATACTGCACGATAGTACTCTGATCTGTAATCTTTTCTCAATAATTGATGGAAACACCGTTATAATTAGTTAAAATATCAGCAGTTTTTTTAGTCATCGACGACTCTACCAGTTGAGAAAAGATTACAGATGCGAGTATTTTCGTGAGTGAACAGTGTAATCTTTTCTCAACTGGTGGAATCATCGTTGAATTGAAAAACACGATTAATTATATGCAAAGTGGCAGCTCTGGTCATGAAGTCATCATCGGCTCGCAAATCTTCTTACTGTAGTCTCGCTATCAGAACTTCGTCGTTTTGATGGGCATCGCGTATTTTGTTCGTGTTTTGTTTATTTTTAGCAAAATTTGTTTCAATTTTCCAATGATTTCGCTGATCGACCAAAAGATTAAACAGCTCAGTTCAGTTAACGTTTGTACTGCATGAAACAGCTCGAATCTGTAATCTTTTCTCAATCGGTGGAATCATCGTTAAATTATCAAAATCCCAGTCTCATTTCATACCTATCGGAGACGTATAATCTTGTGCAACTTGACATTTTTTGCTTTTCTCTTCGAGGACTGTAGATGAGATACTTCGATCAACTCATCCCAAAGAACCCTAAATTTTGTGACTTTTTTTCAGTAGATAATAATTTAACCAACATAGTCCACCTATTGTTTTGAATCGGTATACGTATTTTGACGTTATAGGATACAGCGCATGACGCGGGCGATGCAATCAGGTAACTTTGCGCATTTAGTCCATTTTAAAGTCATGAAAAAGGTCGGAATATTTTGGGTGCACACTGAACATATTTGTAGCACTCTCTCGGATGGATATTTTACATGTGTTTAAATGTACGAAATGCAACGTTGCCAGATTGAGCGCGCCGCCACTGTGGATGAGAACCAAACCATCTACTTCCATACCTGATCACAGGGGGTTTGAGGTTATGTATAACTAGGTTGTCTACTTTTACATTGGCTCTTATGGGAGGTAGTGTTTTTTTTTTTTTGCAGTTTTCGACGTTTTTCGGTCCGTTGCAGGCCAAAGTGACCAAAATGACCCTCTTAATAAAATACTCCCCTTGATGTCCTGAACATTTTTCCAAAAAAATAAAAAAAAAAATATTGAAAAATGTTTTGGACAATAATGGGAGTATTTTACTAAGAGGGTCATTTTGGTCAATTTGGCCCGCAAATGACCGAAAAACGTCGAAAACTACAAATAACCCACTACCTCCCTTAAGAGCCAATGTAAATAGTACACAACTTAGCTAAATAACCTCAAACCCCTGTGACCAGGTATGGAAATAGATGGTATTGTGAGAACCCATCAAGTCGACAGAAATACTACCGATACATCCAAGTGGCATCGAATGTCAGGTGAAGGCAAAGACCACTCGCCATCTAATGTCTAGCCCGCGTCTGGACGCATGAGAAATTCGGCATCTTTTCTGGGTCAGCATTTGTTTTTTAGGCCTTCAACTTTCCTTAAACTTTATCCGCATTCTAATACATCCCATTTTAGCTTTAAATTAGACTCAATCAGTCATTTTTTACCTTCGAAATCTCAATCAAGTCTGTCTTGAACGTGCATGCGCTGAAGTCGTTGCACGCATTGTAATTCCACTCGTGAGATTCACTTACAGTAACTATTTCTTTTTTCTTCTTTTTTTTCGGCCGAGTCTCGTCTCTGCTTGCATGGAGTTAATTCTCGGCTTCCGTTATTATTCGTTTTTTTTTCTCGCTTCAATTTATTACAACTCATTCATTTCTCATCGGGACGGTGATGGTGATGTTTAGCCGAAAGGGCGTGTGGGACGTATTCTGCGGAGAAATGAACTTTCGGCTCTGATTGATTCTCCGATTGCACGATTCTATGGAATGGACGACATTTCGCCCAAAAAAGACACGTGGCGGTTTACCCCAGACTTTAGGGAAACTCACAATTTTTGCTTTGATTGTTTTTTCAACATCTGAATGTGACTGCGCATCACCTTCAGATCGTTTTCCTCTGATTTGTCAAACTTAAATGCGTCATAATGGGGCTCTTGCAAACTTTTGCTATAGGGGATTGAAGAATTGATTCTTGCATAGAAACCTGTCAAAATGACGATGAGTGCACTTAAAGATCACGAAATTCACTTGGAGAATCGGGATTAATGGCGGAGAGACGCAGGGATCATGGGAGATTCCTATCTAAATTGAGACATATCTATGTGTTTCCGTAGAGAAAGTGACATAATAGACAGGAATTTCCCATGATACCTGCGTTGAACCGCCATCATGAACCTGCCGTTATAGCATAGTTATGTGAGTTTATTACTAAATTGAAGACTTTCTTTGTGTGATTTTCGTGATTTTCGCTGGTTTTTACATAAGATTGAACGATTCATTTGCTTATAGCAAAAGTTTGCAAGAGCCCCATTTTTGAAGAAAGAATTGTACGCACTCTGGAACAATCCGCTTGTTTTTCTACCATTTGAACTCATGCGAAAGTTTCGATTTTTTCTGTAGATCTATATGCAAGAGAAATCGATCCATCGCATTTTATGATCCACTGTTCGCCACCGAGCTGTCCTACTCTGACACTTCTATATAATTTTAAAATAAAACTATCCCTCCTCAGATTATGTCTTTATTCTGGCCAATATTCTTACAGCTCAATGGTTTTAATCAAATCATCATTAAATCCTTCTTTGACCACGTGTTATCGAATACTTGTTTTTCTTTGTTGCAGGATTCTGAGATCCACTCAACTTTGGATCAGTGATCTTCTTTAAAGTGGCATTATGTGATCGTCGCACGGCAAAGAATATTCCCGCAAGAAGCGATTTCGATCGGAGAAGATGGATCTCGGATCATCAAAGGTTTGTCAGTATTAATATATTTTATGAGTGTATGATTCGTTTTTTGTGGTCTCATATCCTCCTACTTTTTCATGTCGATCGGAAGGGGTGTTTATCAATAGTAGTATACACTATGTCCCAAAAGTCCGCACCAAGCCCAAGTCGAAAAACACGTACCTCGCAATTATTTTGATAAACTACCGTTATTAACGATTCTATTCTTGTAGCCAAATAAGTTTAATCCCTCTATCGGTCTTTGCGCACTTTCCATCGAAACTTTCAGATTTTTGAATTTTTGTTCTTTTTCCTTTACATCCCCTTTCATTTACCTGTTTTTCCAAACTTGAAACTATAGTACATCAGTTTCTGTTCCAAAAGTATCAGAACCAGTGGAGGCGCGTACTCTGTGGCAACAATGTTTTTCCTGTATTTGAATCCAGTTAAATAATCGAATGCTGATGAAGCGCAGCTTCACTATTGAATCGATTGTTTTACATAGAATCAAATGGAGGAAAAGCATTATTGCCAAATAGCACGAGCCGCCATTGCTATATTGTGTCAGTTTTTGCTAGCATTCAGCAGTCAACGCCAAACCTATAAGATCTCCAGAACGAACGGTGTAGATTTGCCGTAAACGCAAAAGCTTTGACATTGTGGCGGGATTTTTCAGCTGATAGCGTACGTTTAAGAAAGCCTCCGAAAGACTTCATTGAGCTTGCATCAATGCGGGAGAAAGTTCAAGTTCACGTAAAACGCAGATGCGAATACTGTACTCAGTATTCAGTACCGATACTTTATTGAATAAATACTGTATTCATCCATGTACCCTATACTCATCACAGGACCGAGGAACTCTTTGATGAGACTGAGCGGAGACTGAGAAACGGACAGTGTTGTCAAGTCGAACGGCTTGCTCCATGCTCCTGCAACAGTGGTGAATCGTGCGATTTGGCAACTATGAAAGTTTTCCATTTGAACATGGGTAAAACGATCGATTTTTAGGGTGGCTAACAGCTTTCTGGAGAATCGATTTTTTTACATTTATTTAAATTGGAGGGGGGGACATTATTGCCAAATTGAACGAATCATCCCTATCCAGCAATCTAGCTATTGTTATTTTTCTCCATTTAAACCCGTCAAAAAATCGATTCTAGGAGAGGTATAGATTGCTTCCCCACGAATTGATTCCTTTACACAAGTTTAAATGGAGGGAGGAAAGATGAAGAATTTTTTTTTTTTTACTTTAAACGTTATTTTCAAGTGACTTTACGCACCCCTTGTAAAAGTGATTCTCTTCACTGCTAAGTTTGCATCAGACCTATTGTTAATAATTTTCCTCTCTTTGAACGTATGCAAAAGTATTGATTGTTTGAAGGTTTCTCGATTCAAACATCAATTCTTTTCTATCGATATGAAATTAATTGAAACCTATCAAAGTATCAAGGTATCGTAACCAAAGCTTTCAGAATCCATCAATATACGGTTATATGGGGGTTTTCGTGGGCTTTTAACCGCATAAAGTCGAGTAATTAGGGTGAACTCATGATGATTTGATGATCATTGCCGTTCCGTCTTTCAACCAGTTATGGACCAACTCGTTTTACCCCTTTAGTTTTTTTCACATTGTTTCAGTCTTCATTCCGTATAAACGCGGCCATCGGTGAAAACACTTATACAGGATGAGGATACGTCGGGTGCCTTCAATGTATCGTATAGGCAATTCCAACTCCCCCGAGTACGAACAGTTAACTACCTTCCACATATAAACGGAAGAGTAAAGGCGTTCTTTTGGCTAACCCGGCCCTTAGAGGGTTAAACGTAGTTTTTTTAATATTTTAAATTTAAGAGGTCCATTCATCGAAGAAAGGCCGACGTAAATGACGTAATAACCTTAATCTTTGAGGGCCCATTATACGGGTCCAAAGGTTCCTGAGATCCGGTCAGGGCGAAAATCTACCGAACTCACGCCAAAACCTTCCTGAGGGCCATTTGTCGTAAGTATAAGGAGTCAGCGCTATTTACCGTTCTGCCGAGACTTAACGGTGGGGTTATCGCCCCTTATAATTTATGGAGTGCTGTTATCTATTTATCGTAGTACACGCACTGACCCTGAGGAAAATACCAATGGACTGGCAACACTGGAGACCAAAACTGGTAATTAGAGTGAAACATGTAATCCTAGTCTTGGCGGAGGAGGCGAGGGCGGCATGAACCGTGATTCTCGCACCTTGCAGTAAAGTGCATCGGAGACCAATAGATACGATCCCCAAGATAGGATCCGATCGGAACCAGCGCAGTGTTGCCAATTCTCTAATAATTGGAACTGCCGTTCCATGTGTACCAGGAGGGTAATTCCACGGTAAAAGGACTTTCTGACATCGAGAAATGGTATCATAGAAATTTCATCATACAAACGTCTAAAGCTACCAAATGGCAATGTTCGAACCTGCGAAATTCAAATCCATGCACATTCAATTTATGCAGTAACAAAGTATCTTTTTTCACCCCAGTGTAATTGAATGTCTTATAAACTATTCCGACAAATATTTTAATATCTTAAGAAATTCTATTTCGGAGGGAAATGGTCTGTTATTTTGTTGACTATTTTCCTTTGTCAGTTTCACGAGCGATTTTCTTTTCATTTCAAACCGTTATTTTCAACCTGGTAACATATTTGGGAACTATCACCAGTTTTTAATAAACAATTTCAAATCGGGCTAATTGAGCATGCATGCTCCGTGAAAATTTCAAGTCAAAATTTAAACCCAATGAGTAATTTTTTACATTCAGTACTACTAGATAAGACTTTTCACTGAAGGGTTCCGCTGAATTTTCCATATTTCTCATGTACCGCGGAAACAGCCGGTAACGCATGGTGAACAAATGGAAAACCGTAACCGACTATTTCCAAAGTACTTAATAAAAACAATATTACTTGTTACAATAATCTCTGATGTTGATTTTTAAAGCAAATTACGGTAGTTGAATTGAATCAAAAATTACAGGGTGGAACTTTACTGTATACCTACCTTTTTCGTACATTTAAGTGCCGCTGACTATGACCATAGGCAAATCACGAGATCGGATTTATTGGTGAAAATCGTTTCCAAATAAAATCCATTCGCACAGATGTTGATAAATCCTGTTTAGAACGTTTGAGCGAAGTTGAGAAAATCGTAAGTTACCCAGTTTCACTTTTAAATAAACTTTTAAGATATTGTAAAACAGTAAAATCCGTGCGTAACCGACGGACATTTTGGAACCGGGGGACAACCATTTTTCACAATTTATGGCATGAAGAAAAATAATTTCGTAAAAAACGATGGTTTACACGTGTTCTACGGAGTTTTTTGAACTTTTTTCCATGATCTTCAAAATTCATTTCAGTCTCAAAATATGATCAAAAACTTAGGTTAAATACCAAAAACTCGTGTGGGGGACGTGTAACCGACGGACATTTTGAACCATAAGGTAGGTGACCCAAAGGTGGCCATACCTATGCTTGGGGCCAATATGCACGTATAAGTCATGAGAGATAAAAAAAACTAAATATGTCATTTTACTATTCAGACAGTTGGCTATCATATGTTAATTTCATTTTTTTAAAATTTGCTTGTTTTCGAGGTATTTTTTGCGTTTGAAAAAAAGGAGAGTTTTGACATCGCGCAAAACATGCACCTAAGGTGGCCACCCCTAGTTTTAGAGCATGAGTGTCATGCTCTATTGAAATCGTTTCTACAAGGTCAATAATGCTTTTCTTATAGGAACGGCATGGTTCGGGGGTCCGCTCGGGGGATCGCTTGGTTTCAGTATCGAGAACGGGTCCTCGAGGACCGATTGACCCATGTGATTCCGCCAATCCGGTGTCCTCCCAATTTGTCGCTTTTTCTTTGTGGCGGGAGTTTTTGGCCAAGATTGAGGTTAAGCATTTTTGGGAATGTAATTACGTTACTAATTTGGATCAGACTTCAACGAAATTTTCTGTATGAGATATTGGGGTTTTATATCAGAGGATTGTGTCCATGTTTCGTGTATTCTGCGATTTAAAATGCATTTAGATGATTTCAAATTTCCAATCCTGTTCTTGTTGATGTTTCGGTCCGCTAAAAGAGTTCTCGTTTGGGGAACGCGATCGGCGTTGCGTTTTAAGGTGAATCCTCAGCGACCTGTAGTAAGATTCTCATCCGCTAGATAACGCCACTGTTCCGCGGTCCAGAAACCATGCTTTTCCGCCTTTAATCGTTGATTGCGAGAGCTAGAGTTAACTTTTCGAAAATGTAAGAACGTTGCGTTCTAGATCAAATCCTAAGGAAAATTTTAAGACCATTCCGAGCCATGGACGAAGATATAACTAAGGACTGCCGACTTCCTATCTCCGCCCGTGTTAAAACCTGTTAGCGGGTTTTCGAGCGCGACCGCAGCGCTCCAAGCAGCAGTAAGGGTCAACTAAAAGCGAACCGCTGCAGCGGTGGCCGCTCCGGCTCCCTTTCTCCCATGCCTTCCCGCAAATGTATACCGTGTAGGTAATTTGAATCACGATTGAACGAAGGGAACAAATGATCAGCGAATTAAAAGGAAGCAAAATCCGCTAAAAAGCAAACGTCTGGAGTATTTCTTGAAAGATTCCTGAATTGTCGAAAATGATTAATCAAGGACTGAAATACTATACATCACAGTTAACCTCAAAACGGAATCAAACAAGAAAGAGTACATAGACATTTGTTTTATTAGTAGAGATCAGGCGACTCTTTTAATTTGCTGATGATTTCTGTTACCTTGTCCAAAGTTGATTCTGAATTTCCCTTGCTTTCGATCTTCCATTGAGATACTGAGTTATCTGATCCTCTTGGGTCGCCGACAACAGTTGACAGCCATGCCATAACAGACCAACTCCAACAACGGTTTTAGCAGTAGCACAGCATGTGAGCATGGACACATCGCCAGGATCGCTCACTTGAAAGAGTAGTTCAGCTGACCGCTGCTTGGAGCGCTGGGGTCGAGAGCAAAACAGGACTAACAACAGTCGGCAGTCCTTAGTTATATCTTCGTCCATGGTTTTGCGACGACCTCCCGTCCCCTTTGCCCTCCCCACGAACTACTGCACCTACGCCTACAACAGTTGCTTGCCGCGTTGTGCAGATTGCATGAATGATGTGTGTCCATCTACTTCATCCCAATTTCACAGCCATCACGAATGCCACGCCCGCCACGGGTCTTCTACCTGGTTTTATGCGACATCGGTCATCGTGGCCCAGTGTTACATGGTAATCAGCGGCGGATTCGGGAAAGGCACGCCCCCCCCCCCAACTCACGGTAGCCTTTGCCTTTTTTCAACAGAAAAAATCCCATAAATTCCTCCCTGCAAATTTGAAAATTCATAGGCGTGAAGCCCCCCCCCCCTAAAAGAATTTTCTGGATCCACCATTGGTAGTAATTTTTGCGGCACACTACGCCGGATTCCCGTGCGCTTTCCCACACTTACCTTTCTCCCTTATCTGTCAATGGGCGCTCCCCGAGGGGCGGCGCGGCGCCCCCCCCCCTAATTCAGAAAAATCAAAACTTTACAATAAAAAAGAATCGGAACATTCGAAGATCAAATAATAACGAAAGGAGTAAGAGTTAACAAACTTTATTCTTAGTTTACTTTACAATTTTAATTAGGGGCGTAATTTAGGGGGGGGCAGGGCGGGAAGTAGCCCCCCCCCCTAAGCAGTGGTGCCCAACCACCCCTTGCCACTATACAGCTCGACCCCCAGTTTCAGGATTCCTCTCCCCCCCCAGATCTAGACCTCCCCCTGATTTTTACCCCACCTCCTCCTGATTCAGACGACATCATCCTTCCCACCCGTCATCTCCCTCGCCGAAAGAAGTTTTAAAATCTACTAGTATGAACGTGTCTACATTGGCAACTACCGTTGGCAACGAGAATTTTGCGAACTTCCTTGAAAATTCAGAATCCTCTGGTCGATAATTACATGAATAGAGAATGTATAGGCAAGAGTTTTGGTTTTGTTAATTTAAATAGGTTAACTCTTAGAATTCATTAGGACAATGAAAATAAAGAAGGAATAGTTGTACTTAGCTTTTTACTATTTCTATCATCTGATGCTGTCATTTTATTCATAATATCAAACACGTCAAAAATAGAATTACTTTTGATACAACTACATGCTACAATCACTTACAATTTCTACCATTTGGAAGGATAATTGATTTATTTTCTATTTTGGGCGGAAGTGGGGGGGGGGGGGTTCTCTAGACTTGCCCGTCTCTAGGTGGTGTCCCCTAGACCTTCCATTGACATTCAAAAAGTTGCCCCTCCGGGCAATTGTTTTGCGGGTGCCCATGTCTTTGTCCATGGTCTCTGAACCAGAAATTGAACGTTCTTCCGGTCTGTGGTTGCCTTCTTTTCTCATAAGTTTAGACACGGCCACCCTGTAAACCCCACAACAAGTTAAAAGTCCGCAATCCGCACCCTCGACCCGCAGCCACTATCAAAAGTAAATTGCCGGTTGACTTGCAGGTACTCTCCTCCTCCTCCCCCAACTTAGATTAGACACAAATATAAAATTAAATTAAAAAAAAAATAAAAAAAAAAAGGTGAAAAATAGAATGAATGCCCCAGCAAAGGGCCCCCTCCACAGTTTTCCAAGAGAGGGAGCTACCCCCTTGCCAGCGTAACTCCGAAAAAATAATTCCAACTGGGGTCCAAGTAACTCAAGTAAGGTCTCAAAATGAAATCAGATGGATCCAAAATTTTAACGGTGAGTACCGGTAAGCTTACTCTTTTGATCGGTCCAAACCAAATTGCGATACATCGATTTACTCTCGAGATATCGATTTTTCAAAGGCGCGCGGTATAGGGTCAGAAATCTAAGATTCTCTAAAATCCGCGAATTTCGACTCTCATGGACCTAGCATGCGCCGTGAGAAGTCATATGTGAGTTTTTTGAGTTCACATGAAGTTCATTAAGGGCTCTGACAAATGTCGGACCGATAAAGTCTATATCGGGGGGGGGGGGGCGTGGCCCCAACTCCAGCGTAAGTCTCACGTACAATGTCTAACTGCGGCCGCGGGAGGTCCCATAAGATCCGTTTAAAAACTTGGATGGATCTGAATTTTTTTCAAGAATTATCTAAAAGCTGAAGCTACCGCCCAATCCAAACCGCAGTGCGCAATCCATCGATTCGTTCTCGAGATATCGATTTTTCAAAGGCGCGCGGTCTTGTCAGATCGACCTTAGAGGGGCGCTGGAGGCTGGAAAAAGGCGAATTTCGTCTCTCACGAACCAGTCGTGTGCCGTATTATATCGGTTCCGCTTTTTTTCGGGTCCCAATGATGTCCCGAGAGGGCCCAATGCAGTTTCGAGCCAAAAAATATCATCTTAGGGGGGGAACTACTCCCCGTTTCAGCGTAACTCTGACAAGAAATGTCTAACTGCGGCCGCGAGAGGTCCTGTAAGGTCATTAAATAAACTCGGATGGATCTGAAATTTTCGAGGTTGTCAGTCACAAGCAAGCGCTTTCGACCGGTGCAAACCGAATTGCAATACATCGATTCACTATCGAGATATCGATTTTTCAAAGGCGCACGGTCTTGTCAGATCGAACATTGAAATAAGCTGTGGATACTCTGTATCCGCGAATTTCGTCTCTCATGGACCGTTTAAGCTCCCTTAAAAATCGAATGAGCTTTTTTCAAGTTCATATTACGTTCCTTAAGGGCCTTGATGAGTGTCGGATGACATTTGATCAATATTAACATTCATTTTTTAATCTGAGACAAAAAGAGCTGAAACCATAAAGACGAAGAATTCCCATCGTGATGACTTTGGTTCAAGCGAGGAAAATTCTATAGAAGTCCCAAATAACTAGACTAGACTTTCCGGCTTGCTAGGATTGGTATTAAGAATTTCCTTCCTGATGACTTTGGTTCAGGCGAGAGAAATCTAAAAAAGTCCCAAATAACTAAACTAGACTTTGCGGCTTGCTAGGATTGGTATTGCGTCATCCGATTTTAAAGGAACTATCACTATCGAAATCGATTTTCAAAACCACAGTATTCACCTCGCCTCGTGAACAACTGTTTCAACACGCTATAAGTAAATTTTCATTCCCACTTTGACCTATCAAGTTATTTTTACAGCGATCACTGTTATACAAACACAAATGCAGCGTTGCGATTGACTTTGTCGCAGTTTTGTACTATCAATATGGAACTCCACACTTACAATGATTTACGGCCGACACTCATGCTCTCTTTGCTAACACTGTTCCAGTGTTGCAAGTTCCAACTTGTTTTTTGATGCACCTAAAGGTGAACACCCCCTTTTAAATTTCATTAATAAGTATTCAAATGCTATTTTATCATTCAAAAACGGTATCTAGACCCTAGTTACACCAGACATTATAAGGATTATGATGAATTGAAAGTTAAAGGTGGAATCAATTTAAGGGCTTAGCTTTTACGATTGTTTACTTCCGTGAAAATTAGCTGAAGACCTGCGAAAATGGACGTTGCACTATTCCGCACCGACTGAATCGCCCGATGCTCTTGATTTTTGGAGTGGGGGAAGCGATAGCATCCTGATACTCAGCACTAAAGCCATCTATCGTCAATTTGTGTAACTAACAGAAATAAGGTGGGGTGGGCCACCTTAAGAGCCGGGCCACCTTTGGGTCACCTACCTTAAAACAATTAAAATTAGTATTTAAATAACTTTAAAAGCAATTATTACTATTGCTCCTCATAAAACTAAGTTCCTTCGACTTAAAAATCGAAACATCGAACTTATTTGATCTTTTTTTAAAAATGTAATCTTGTTGGGACACCATTTGGCCCGTTTCGAAATTATGACCCAGATATATAAATTAAGGTTCAGATTCGCACGGTGAAGTTTGTGAGCGCTAATCCTGACAAGTTCTGAACCTTAATTTATAACTACTGAATTCGAACATTTCCTTCTGTTTCATTCGGCAACAATGGTTTAGATCAATATCGAGAAATTCCAGCTGCTTAGAAAAAAAACACCGCACTTTGCTGACTTTTATGTGAGCTTTTCTCTCCAGAAGCACTAAAATTAAGTATCGTGATTTTCATGATTTTGATTGCTTTCTACAATTGCTAGGCAAGTGGGGACTCACTAATTGCACGAAACACTTTTTAAACCTATAATTCAAATGACGTTTTAAGTCTTACACTTTCTTTTTTGCTCCCTAGAACAGTTTTTCTACAGCATTCACATAGTTAACAAAAGAAAAAAGTAGAATCCCTAACAGCTTAATGAATTTTGTTTAAAAAGTGTCTTATCTATCAGAGATGTTTAAAGAAGAAAACAAATAAACACATCTTGTAATCTCACTTATTGAAAACGTAAACATCTAATAATTATCTGTGACCAACGTCGATTAATTAATTTATTAAAAAATGGTAATTGGCCGGCATGCCAGCGAATTAAACGATGAACCCGCACTGTGCCTGTCCGCCGTCGAACTTAACCTTCAAATTCGTTCATTAATAATCATTAATTCTGACTTTTCGGTACTTGACGAATTTAAATGAATGCGAGATGGCTTTACACATAGGTCCATCGCAAAGTGCTGATTGTTTATTGGTTTTGTGTTACCTATAACTAGAAACGAAGGCAGAGAAGAAAGAGGCGAAGACATTGAAGGCTCCACAAAAAGACTTGATGTCTTGGCCGTGGTGAGAGGAAAGGATTTATGAAAATGGGCCGGAATGCTGGCAAACTAAATGATGAACCTGTCGGTCTGCCGTGCGGAATTTAACCTTCAAAATCGTTCATTAATCTGACTTTTTGGTACCTTGTGAATTTACATGAATGCGAAATGGTTTCACACATCTGCTCATGGAGTGTCACTGAATGGCTTTTGATTTTAAAGGCAGCAATAAAGAGGCGATGTGTTTTGTCGGTAAAGTGGGAAAGAGGAGGAAAGGGATCCATAGGAATGGACCACTGCACTGGCGCAACCAGGATCTCTTCCATCTCTCTCATTTCCCATTTGAATGTATAAGTAGGACAAGGACAGAAAGAGGGGGGTTTTATCCCCTTGTCCATCCTTGTCTATTATACTTTTCTTAATGGAGAAAAGAGAGAGATGAAGAAACTCTCGTTGCGCTACTGGAATGGACCTGAATGCCAGCAAATTGAAAGACAACCCCGTCCGTCAGTCTGATACCGTCGAACTTAACTTTAGAATTTGTTCATGAATCTGACTTATCGCCTCCTTATGAAGTAACATGAATCAAGATAGCTATTTGCTTCCTATCAATCAAAAAAATATGTTATCTTCAAGTTATTCTAGGTCCATAGTTTGAAGTTGTTTGAGCTATAGGTGCCTATGGTCATCTATTGATGCATCTCTCTTGAATTTCAAGGCTAATGAGTAGAAGGAGGACTCGCCTTCGCGTCCAAAATTGGTCAAAATAACAGGATCTAGCTATACTTTGCTGTCTTGGGTCTCAGGTTGCCTGTCCATGGGAGGATGCAGGAATTTGTTTTTCTCTCTCTCCAACCGTTTGAGCACGTGTGTCAGAAAAGGTTAGCTGAGGGGGCCATCACGTGACGTTAGCCATTGTCTCCGTCCTTTTCTAACGCATGCATTCAAATGGGAGGAGAGAGAGAGACAGACAAATTTCTTGTATCCGCCTGTGCGCCTGTCCGAAATATTTTTGAACCAAAACCAGTATCCGCGCGGTATAATCTGTCGAGTCGCCCAGAGCTATGACATTGTAAAACGTTTTGACTATCAAGTCGGAAGTTTTTTCTTTTTTTTCTCTCCCTCTCCCTGTTCCCCTCTCTCTCTCTCTCTCTCTCCATCCTTTCCCTCTGGAGAAGCGTGGCGCAGGAGTCGCAGGATCACGCGTCTCTCTCTCTCTCTCTCTCTCTCTCTCTCTCTCTGTCTCTCTTACTCTATCTTACTATCTCTGTACAACCTCTCTCTCTTTCTCCTTCTCTCCGGTTCCGCGAGTCTCCTGAATCGTGCTACCATCCGATTACTCGACCGCACCAGTTTCTTTTACGCGGTTTGCTAAGCGGCATCGTCGTGGAAGAGCTATCATATATATTTATTTATTTTTTTATGCAGTTTCATCCTTTTCTCTTTTCCAGCTTGATTCCCATCTCAAAAAAAGTAAAAAAAAAAAAAATAAATAACTGACGCACGGTTCCTTTTTCGGAAAACTTCCTGACTATTTCTATTTTTTTTTTTTTTTTTAATTTCCAAAAATCTGCTCCGATTTTGATACCAATCCACCCTCTTGTCATTCTGTTTGAGTGTT
Organism: Trialeurodes vaporariorum; assembly: GCA_011764245.1. NCBI lineage: Eukaryota > Metazoa > Arthropoda > Insecta > Hemiptera > Aleyrodidae > Trialeurodes > Trialeurodes vaporariorum. The sequence continues at coordinate 22,882,388 of VMOF01000111.1, read as the reverse complement.
TGAATTTTGTGCGCTCTTAGGAGTACCTTAACCCAAGTGTTCATCGCATCATCACCGGTATGTGTGCTAAATGGATAAAGTGATGTGATTTAATTATTTTTTTTTTTTTACAAAAATGGCGTGAGAAGGAAATTCATCGTCAAATCGTTGTTTTTGGAAAAATACGAGGATATAACACCTGGAACTTGTTACGACTACGCTCGGTTTTTCTTTCGAGAAGAGATCATCTTGCGTGTTTATGTTTACTTATGCATTTTATCTCGCGGAAACAAACGGACCAAATTCATCAAAAGTTATTCGTTTACAAAATGAAACTACTTCGGGATCGGAACAAGATCTCGTCGTGACTCGTGAATCGCCGAGCCCAAAAAATTTGTTCGAACTATGGGAAAAGCAGCAAAATACAACAAAATCAAATACAAATTCGTGAAATGATGACTTTGTGAGCTACCTCGAAAGGAGAAGTGTGTGTGTATTGTTAGTGCTTGAAGCGAAATATCAAAAGAAATTTAGTAAATTTGTCTTAATCATGGTGCCATTTTCAATTACCAGTAGATTATATTAAAACCGCCCAATAATAGAATCAAATGTATTTATCTTCCCTTTGTGATACGACCTCTGCGAATGTGTACATAATAAAAGTGTTCGTCAAATTTTTCGCGCGCGAAAATTTGAATTTTTGTGCACGTTAGAGCAATTCTCATCAAAACGCAGTTTCCTTAGCCGCGATGCAATGGATCACCACATTGATCCATACGCTTATTTCCCTAGTTTTCATCACCTTGATACCAGGTAAGTTTTCAGTAAAAATATTCTATAGTTATACGTAAAATGTTATGCTTTTTCGTCTTCTTTTGTCATGACCTAGTACATAGGTTGTATAGACTGAAATGAAATTTCGCAGGCCAACATCAGAGGCAAGAAAATGCAATTTTTTTTACGGGCCATAAGGGGTCTAAATGTTTAGGACTCAATTCAGAATTTAGAACCTCTGTTATAGACATACATTTACACATGGGCATAGGAATTTACTTATACAAAGACATGAATGATGAATACCTTTAGAGTTGGTCTGACTCTAAAGTTTGGGAATTAAACACTTTAAAGAACTTTAAAGACAGGGGTACTTTAAAGCACTTTAAAAAAAGAGGTACTTTAAAGGTATTCATCATTCATTATTTAAATGTTGGCCAGTATTGGTGTTTTGTTTTTATACAAAAATATAGACATTAGACATAGACATAGACGGACTATTCTATATATAAAGGTCTTATGTACTTTATAAAGAGTGACTATAAAAGATTCCCCACTCAGACGTTGGGAAGGTTGCCGCTCGACATATTGAAGGGGTTTTTACCGTTTCAGGGACAATTTATTTCTACACAATGGGTCTAACTAAGATAACGGAACCTATTTTGTTTCGGGTCCAGAGAAAATAAAACACGAAGTTGTCTTTTCGGATGAGTTGGCCGATGAGAGAGTTGTTGGCATATAATTCGCGTCAAAGAAGTTCCGATTGGTGTAAACTTTTGATTCTGATGTGCAAAAGTCACGAACTCGTTCATTGCGCATAAATATTGCGAACTATCCGCCACCGCCAACTCCTCTGACACGACCTCTACTTCAGACCTGATTATCTAGGCTCAGGTTCAAGAGCAATGTTGCTGCTCGTGATCTTGGTCTTGGTGGTATCGTTTTAATCTACTCTCTTTATTTAACTCTCTCACACTCTCAGATTCTATTCACATCATTAAAAGTGGCGTAGTGTGCAATCTTGCAATATTGAATTTTGTATGTTCAAACCCATGAGGAAGGTCGAACTCGAAAGTGTTCTCCAAACGGCTCAGTATTTCGATCTATTTAAATGGTTTAAATGGATGAATTGCAACGTTGCCCAGTAGGACAGTTGCAAAGGTCTGAATTTTGGTGTCTTTAGTGAGCAAATAAAAGCATACACTGGTGAGTTGAAAACAGGAATGCCTTTGGTTTTTATATCTATGGGTTTCATACACGGATAAAAAAGACTGGTAGAATTTACCATCTGCATAGCTGATTTTGGAGTCTGCTATCTAGTATGGTCCATTTTACCATCATATGGTAAATGCATCGTACCTTTTGGTGAAATGTACCAACAAGTTATCTGAACTTACCACAGGGTACGTTTGCCATACTTGATAGCAGGCTCCAAAATCAGCTATATATGGTAAATTCTACCGCAGTCTTTTTTTCCATGTAGTTCTGGAGATGCAATTTTGGCCCAATAAGTATATACTTAAATGGTTTTAAATGGAAATTCCGCATTTTGACGTCATAACGCTCACGATTTTTTTCAATTTTTACTTGAGTATCTTCGATAAACTTACCGGGACACTTGAGGAAAAAACCAAGGGCACCTTTTGTTTGCAGCTCGTCAAGTACTTTCACTTTCGTTAGAAAAGAAAACACACCATTTCAGACCCTTGCAATTGCCCCATTGCACACTACACCGCTTTTAATACAATATTAAACACTGAAATGTATGGCAGTATACACTGAAAAAAAAAATATATTATCAGAAAGCTCAGCGATGTGTCAGCTGAAGATTTTTTTTTTTTTTTTTTTTTTTTTTTTTTTTTTTTTTTTTTAGCATTTGTACCACAGCTCATGAAATTATTGAGGAATTTCTTGGACTGTGATCAGATTCTAATTTTTTATAGACTCGCCAGAACTTAGGATTTTTTTTTCCCCCAGTGCAAAGTGCTGCTATAAGTTTCATGTGGGCGTCACTGAAAGTTTGAAACAAAATAAAACAATATATAAATTATAAATCCTACTCATCAAAATGGATTGCTTCCAGCGCTCTGTTAATTTATGATCATTCTCTTAAAACTGTTAAGAAACTGATCAAAATTCTTAGTATACTGATGAGATTCATCCAACGAAAATGTTAATCTTAAGGTATATCATCAGCATTTCTCAGTTACGCCCTTATAAATTAGGCCAATCAATTTGATAATAATAAAATGTGCACTCAGCTTCAAATCAGTGGCGTAGCGTGCAATTTGGCAACGTGGTATTTTGTTCATTTAAACCCACGTAAAAAGTCGAATGCGAAGGTGTTCACCGAACACCCAACACTTTGATCTTTTTCATGGGTTTAAATGGAAGAACTGCAACGTTGCCAAATTGCGCGCTACGCCACTGCTTCAAATGAGCGCAATGAAGTAGAGGTAAATCAATAGCGAAGGAACAAAAGGAAGGATGGCGTTGGGGCCGTTCTGAGCATCATTATTGGAGGAGGCATCATTTTTTCAAAATAGCCATAGGAAAAAAGATTCATCACTGTTCGTCTATTCTGAAATCCGAGTCATCATTTTTTCAAAGCCACCTTGATGGACATCGAGAAGACTGCGCTCTTAATAGGAGTCGATTTTTTAAAGGCGAACTGTTGACAATCGATCATTTTTTCCCCCTAATTTCGGCCCATGCAAAAGTATTGATTATATAAAGGTCCAACTGAACCTCCTTCCAGTAAACGAGAGCGTTTTTGAGGAAGGGAGGGGGACCCCGGACCCTGGCTGACAATGTTGCCGCATTTTTCTGTATAAATATAACCTACGTTTACATTAGGTCTTATGAAAAAAAATCGGATACTTATCTGAAAAATAGCAGCATTGTTCACCGATCTGTTTTCTAGAAACTATCAATGTTGAATCTATTCTCATCGAATCTTGTGGGATGGGGCTGGCAACGCCCTCCAATGTTACTAAAATGTCCGCAGGAAAATATTTGATTAGCTCGCAAGAAGGAAGAAAAGAAGGATTTTTAAAAAAATTATGAGAGGACCTCCCGAATCCCCCGCCTTTGGGGAGCCCCTCGGACCATCCTCCCCCTGGATCTCATATAGTTTGTTACCCCCGCCCCTGCTCGGATCCTGGATGCTGAAATTGTGAATCCTGAATGTGCCCTTGACCCCCTATGAAGGACACTCATAGGAACCATAGGATTCTCCGGACTTCGTCACAATGATGAAAATCAAAACAATGCACTGTAAAATAATGACAAGATAGATAAAAGAAACCTAGCAAGAAATATAAGTTTACAGCTGCCATATCACTTATTTGGTTCTAATTTGAAAAGGGCACAACTCAATCGTCCTTGATGTATTTTTTATAATAATTATCTATCTTTTCCTCTTCAATTTTCCGGTATACTATTCCATCATTCCATCATTTTTTCTTGATTTTTTCATCATTTCTCATCACTTCATTTCAATTATTCTGCTGTTCGTTTTCCATGAGTTTTCAATCATTCCATCACTGTCTTGTCTCTTCATTTTTCCATAATTTTACCTTAATTTTACCGTCCCGTCATTTTTTCACCATGTTTCTTTAATTTTTTCATCATTTTTCCATATCTTGATTTTTATCATTCTTCGTGATTTTCCATCAGTTTTTCACCATTTCAAGAAACTGAAACTTCTTATTCTGAGAAAAATTTCCTGTTGCCGTAACCAGAAGTCTGTTTAATTCTTACTTAACTAGAATTCCTGTTATTTTATCATGCAGAAACTGCAGTTATTTCTATAGAAGTTCCTGTTATTTCAATAGGAACTTCGGTTAATTAACAAGAATTCCTGATGAACTAACAGTAATTCCTGCTGGAATAAGTAAGAATATGGAGGTTAAGTAAAGTTAAGTAAGACTTAAACAAAAACCCGCGGTTGAATCAACAGGCAAATTTTTCTCAATATATGTCCAGAAAAATCCACTTTTTTGACCCTGTGTGCGGGACTGCGGGTGTCACCGCTAGCTTTGATAGTTACACCACTCTATTTTCTTTTACCATCAGCCAATAATGTTCTTTTCAACGATTTAAATTCAATTCGGTAATTTTTTCTTGCTCTTGCGGAATGACGAAACCACCACACCCCCACCCCCCACTCACCACTTCCTCTCACCTTCCCATTTCTTGGATCCTACGCATATAGTGAAAGTATATACATTTCGATAAAAGTCAAAGTGTATAATTTTATAGACTTTCACTCTTCGTGAATTTTGTCTTGGAATTGACTGTCGCGTCGTCCGTCATGGAATTTATCGCAGCTCCGATTTTGCTTTTGCCATCGAACACCTCCAACGTCGCGTCACCGTTGTTATAATTAGGTTAAGTTCGTCGTTCCGACGTCTGACCCAGAATCGACTCTTTCTTTTTTATTTCTTTTTTTAAAATAATTTAAAACCGAATTGGATTCTTGTTTTATCTCAGTTCAATTTAATTTCGTATCGAAATAATTTTTAAAACGTTTGATTTTACTACCTCGTAACTTGAAGAAAACTTTTTCAATGAATAACAAAGGGGACCGTTACGTTGATGGATGCAGAAATGGTCTATTAAATCCAGAAAATTGTTCTTAAGAAAAAGACACCCTACGTACTTCTTGTCTATAAATGATAATATACTCTCGACCACCATCCTGTAGGTAATTTGTGTGTAAAGACCAACCAATCAGTGTTTCAATCTTTAGAATTCTACATGTGAAAACTACAGTATAAAACCACTTAAATTATGGTAGTAACTCAATTCGTTGGTGTTTTTACGCAAAAACTCAATACAGCGTTGCACTGTGCACTCCCAATATTTCGACCTTTTTCATGACTTTTAATGAGCTAAATGTAACGTTGTCAGAATTGCCATTGGCCTGTAAGGTGCGCTTTAGATGTATGTTTTCAGGCGAATTTATGTTCGATGAATACAACAAACTACCGTGACATTGCGTTTTCCGCGCTATGTGCTCATCGAAATGTTTTTTTTTCGTCCAACCGGTCCAAGTAAAGTGCGCAAGAGAGCAAAACTGTATTAAAAGCATTTTGTGCTTGCATATATCCTTGCAGTGACGAAGCCTGCAATTTGGCAACGTCTAATTTATCCATTTAAACCTTTCAATATTACGTCCGAGTAAAGTCGTTTCTGTGACTATAGATCGGCTTAACACAGTTACAGTTTTATATTCGCATTAATTGCGACTCCAAACTGTTAAACTTTGACAATTAATACTTCCTCGGGCGCCTTCAATAAACTGTGCATGCAAAACCATCACTGCGGGGTAGGAATATTTATCTACCCACGTAATTTAAGCGATCAAGCATTGATTTGTCTTCGTAATCTGGTAGAAAAATGACTAAACCAATTTAAAATGGTCAGACTCGAAAATATCCTTCCCTCGTTCCATCTTTGTTATGAGTTTAAATTGACTATCAATGCACTGTTGCCAGATTGCATGCTTTGTCACTGCTTTCTTGCTATTAATAATTTATAAATGACCTTTTAGAAATCTATTTGCAAGTTCCCTCACATCGATTCCTAAACATAACAACATACATAATTAACATACTTAATAACTGACGTTCTTACAACGCAGTGACTTTAAAATTCCGATTTTTCTATGATCCTATTAAGTACATGGCTCTTGTCGAATTAAATACAGATTCAACGCGTACGTATATTGGCAAATTTATAGTGGAAAAACTTGAAATACACAGTTTTATATGATGTATCATTATCTGACGTCTCTTATAAATCTCGCGGGAACAAGGTCAATAAACTTTATGCTTTTCCTTTTCACATTCTGTCCCGCATGAAAGAGTAACGTTTGTCGAATCTCGCCCAAGTTGTATCTGAAGCTGTGTGTCACAGATCGCTCAGTGTTTTTCGGTTATGTCTCAACCACAAATTAACCATTTTAAGTACGGACATAAATCATTGCGGCGAGTACTTTACGACGCGTTCGAATAGCAGCACGCTGAGCCGTAGCATTCGTAATGACAGTTCCGTTTGTTTATATTTTCCTTTTCATTCAAGCTAAAGCTTTTCTCTCCAAGGAAGGTGAGAGCAGGAATTAGTATGATGCTTTGTTTTTGTCGTTTATTTGAAAATGGGAAAAGCTTGCTTCCAGCGTACAAATTAAGATTTTTTTAAATTTTTTTTTCTGTCTAATTTAGATTTAGGTTTCGACAAAGTGCGAGAGGGGGGGGATTATGATTCTTTGCTATTATGACCAACGGCGAAAGGTGCAATTTGGCATCATTGCATTTTGTCCATTTAATCGTAGAAAAAAGGTTGAATTCCTGGGTGATACGTAGCTTTTTTGTTTTTGTTTTTTGTTTTACTTGAAACTTACTTCATAGCAATACATCTTGAGTCAATTATCAATTCATTAGCATTACAACTACTTAGTGGCGCAGCATATAATATAGCTACGTTAAATTTTGTCCAGCTAAACCAATGTAAAAGATCACATTCAAAGGTCTTCACGGAACACCCAATAGTTCAATCTTTTTCGCGGGTTTAAAGGGATAAAGTACACCCTTTGCCAAATAGCACGTAATGGAAGGTAGCAACTATCATCAATCGGAGTCTAATAGGATCCAGTATAGCGTCCGTCCCCAGTGACTTTGGGCAAAAATAAAATTAATTGTTTAGGACATATACTTTGAAAACTTGAAAACCTTCCTCATGCCCTCCGAAGAAAACTGAAGAAGTCTCCAAGGAGTTAGTAGAGGGGAGACCTACATTCTCTCTCTTCTCAAAAGCCGATCTGTGACTAGCGATGCCAGATTCTACCGTATAATTAGTCCGTTGCAAACTTTTGCCACATCGTTATAGAGGTTCGATTCCTGTGTAAAATTACGTAAACATAATTACATCGTTAGCATCTAAAATACTCAAAATCCACTCATGAACCCACGAAAGGCGTTTGAACAAAATTCTAATTAAAGGCAGTTAATTGAGCGAGTCATAATGGGGGAGTCCCGTCTATTTGCAGCTTTCTCTATGACGACTCCTTTTTCTCAGCATAGGAAAATGCGATTAGATGGGAATCCCAGACTCCCCCATCGTGAACCTCTCATTTGATTGCCATCCTGGAAGTTGGCTTATTTAACACATTTTTTTGAGTTTGTGAGTCAAATTGGAAACTTACTGATGCTCCCAACAGTGGCGTAGCTTGCAATTTGGCAAAGTTTAATTTTGTCCATTTAAACCCTTTGAAAAGGTCGAACGCGAAGGTGTTCACCGAACACCCTATACTTCGATCTTCTTCGTGTGTTTGAGAATATGAACAGCAATGTTGCCAAATTACACTCTACGCCACTGGCTCCCAACGATGTTTTATTTAAGTGATTTTATACCAGGATAGAACCAAGAACCTCTCTATAGCTGAAGGAAAAGTTTGCAACAGACCCATTACGATAGATTTACATTAAAGACATTGGCAATTTTGCCACAATCTGGCATCGCTGTCTTTGACCCTACTCGGAAACAGCGTTGCTAGATCGAGGGTGAAAAGCCGTATCGTCCTCATTTAAATCAATGTAAAACGTATGGCTTTTTCACCCCAATCTGGCAACACTGCTCGGAAAGATGAAGGTCGAAAAGGAGGAAGGTAAAATTGTGCTAACAAATTAATTACGGAGTGCGAAAATATTGACGATGGAACCAAAAATTAATAAACGCTTTTTTGTGTGTGTGTGAAACATTTTTCAGCACGCCAATTATAAATTGTTAAAAAATACTAATTAAGTGATGTAAAAAAAAAAAATAATGAATCGTACGCCGAGCTTATCATCGTAATCTGGAGTGAAGGTAAATACCGTGAGAAAAACTCGTCGATGCGTTCAACGTGACACCTTGCTGTACAGTATTTTTATACCTACCTTGCACTTTCACCGCTCGCATTCAAATCCGAAGCTTCTGAAAAAGAAAGAAAATAACTCTGAGATATCTTTTTTTGTGATGCTTGAATGCTTGACTGCTTTTCTTCTTAGAATCAATGTTTTTTTCTCCCGCTGGTACTATTTTACTCCTCCGAGCTCGACCAAAATAATCTTTGAAATTTTTCAAACGTATTATAGGTAGTTTCAGAAGTTTAGGCGCACCTAGACCGATAATCTTTGGAATTCGTCAACATTATTACTGATATTACTCGATGAAAATGAATGAAAATTAAATGGAGTGTTCACTTTTCAATGAGGAACACTTTAAACACAAAAGAATAAAGTCAGGGGCAAGTTCGGTAATGATTTGAAGGAATAAAAGTTGAAAAAGCGCCAAATATTATGGTTTTGGTGCGCCTACACTTCTGAAACGAACTCTATTGATGCATAGAAAAAACAGGAAAAACGCTTTGGTAGTCAAAAACCTTTGGTAGAAAAAGACTCAGCAAGAGACTTTAGTAGAGCTTTAACTAAAGGTTTTGTTCGCCTAGCTAAAGAGATTCTTTTAGGTGAACCAAAGCCAAAGCTAGCTTGATTGGCTCAACTGAAGTCTTTTATTGCAGGGTAATTTTTCCACCGAAGGTTTTGTCGGCGCTACCACCCAGATATGAAGAAATATTTTAAAAACATTTTAATAAAAACATTTTCAAAAAATTTTAACAAAAATATTTTCAAAATATTTTCAAAAACATTTTGACAACTAATCTGCAAAATATTTTGACAACTAATTGGCATGAACAAATCATGTCTTAAATGTTTTTAAAATATTTACAAAAGGTTACCGAAAACTTTTTGGCAAGATTTTCAAAAAAAATTTAAAATATTTCTTTCATATTTGGGCAAGGTGTCTTTTTTTCTGTGTATTGCAATATGGAATCGGAAAAAAATCAATGCTAGAGCTTTGGCTTTTCATTTAAGAGAGCTTTAAATTCTTACGGTCAAAGTTTTAGATTTTTTGTTTTGTTTTTTTGTTTTTTGTTGTTTTTTTTTTGGATTTAGAGGATTTAAAAATTGGAAATTCACCAAAGATTATCGGTTGAGCTCTATCTCTACTTCCGAAACGATCTCTACTTATTGCCAGAACAATCTTGCTCGCTAACATTGAGTGGGTATAGTTAATTATTCTTACCCCGCAGTTTTTATTTTGCCCATCCCTCTAATTGTAGGCTCTTGAAAAAAAAAAAAACACTAGTTTGCAAGCATCAACAATTTTTAGTCGCTGTCCATCAGACTGGTCGGCTTTATACAGACAGGAATCCACTTCTATTGTTTTCTATGTGTATATGGAGCTTTCCTGCGGAAAGCCATCCACTAATCAGTGGACGGTTCTTGTTGCGAAAAGGAACCCACTGATTTTGATTTCCTTTGTAGTTGGTTCTTTTCTGTACTAACAATAAGTCGTCTACTAATCAATGGACTGTATTTTATTTAGGGAGGAGCCAACTGCTTTTGATTTCTTTTGTTGTTAGTTCTTTCCTGCATAAAGCCGTCTACTAGTCAATAGATGGTTTTTTTGCAAAAAGGGGCCAACTGCTATTGGTTTCCTGTATGTAATTGTCTTTTTTCTGCACAAAACCGTCCACTACTATTCAATAGACGGGTTTTTTTTTATTTTGCAAAGAGGAACCAACTGAAATTGATTTTATTTGTAGTTGGAATGCCTTTCTGAAGAAAGCCACCCATTTTAATCCACTTTAAATTAGCTATTTTGGCGACCTCAAAACAGATCTCAGTTGCTTGAATTATTGCGCTTCTTGTCACTTCTATTACTATAACTTTTTTTTTTTTATCCGCAACTCCTGTTACTTCGCTGTCCAATTTATCAAACTGTGGACAATCTCGACACTCGTGTCGCCGCCGCCCCCCCCCTCCCCCCGTGAACGTACACTTCAAGTTATTGATAAAAGCTCCATATATGTATAAGCTCCTCAGAAATCTTTCGGTGCTTTTTCCTCCGTTATTGATGGAAGCCAGTTTTGTATCGTCTCTGGCGGTTGAGAACCAGTTTTTTAATATTCCGCCAGTTGAATTGAATAAAATAAAGGAAAAAACTTGTGACTGCCCCTTATAATGTAGCAAAGTGTGTGCATAGTTCTGACCCCCCTCGAACTTTTGACCTCACGCACGATGCCAAGGTCAAGCCACGAGCACATAAACTAACCCCCCTCTATAAAATGATTCTCTCCAACTTGTGAAATATTTGCTAAAATGCAGAAGTTATCAATTAATTATAGGGCTTGGGCAGGGGCGAAGCGTGCGATTTGGCAACTTCCCTTTTCCTCATTTAAACACATTAGAACGGTCGAAGTGCCTGGTCATCGCCGATGACTGAAGCGTTCGACTTTTTTGGTGAATTTAAATGGAGAACATACTTTGTTGCCAAATTTCACGCCTCGCCATTGGGGGTGGGAGATTTACCTGTGAACTGAAACTGGAGCGGTTAGTTGCCACGTTTTTAAAGGGAGCTGAGAACGAAGACAATTGTCAGTCAAATGTGCCGTTCAAAATTGTTCGTATATGTATCCAATTTTAAAAAAAAAAAATTGATTGTGTTTTGACTTCAAGTGTCAAAATCTAACATGAGTCTCTTAATATCATCATTTTTATTTTGGCACCCTAACATAATGTGCAGGCATGTATAACTAGATAGTTTCAGGTCAACACATGGGCGCCCGCAGAAAAATTTCCAAGGGGGGGCAAAATTTTTGAATCCCACTAGGGGGTCAAGGGGGACCCCCCCCCCCCCCGAGGAAGAAGGGAAGGCTTCCCCCCCCCCCTCATACAAATAGTGTACAATTATTAAGCCATTTTAGGTGTATCCGAATAGTAATAATAATTTTGACGTGTTTGATTTAATGAATAAACGGACAACACATGATAATAATGGTAAGTAAATGTATAATTCTACTATTCCTTGCAAAAAGTGAGTTAAATTTACAACATAAACTAGTAATAAAGTTCGTCAACTATATTACTCCTTAGATCACATTTCATTTTCTTTCGGTCCTTTCATTTTTCTTCGCGAAATTTTGACTGTTTTGAATTCCAGGGGGGGGGGCAAGTGCCCCACCTTGCCCCCCCCTGCGGGCGCCCATGGGTCAACAGACTATGTCAATTTCTGATTTTCTAGGCCCAATAAATATTCGGGACGGGCGGTCCTGCTCCCAGATGAGCGGTTAGTACCAGTGGCGCATGGCGCACGGTGTTGCGTTTTACGCTCATTTTGGAAAAAAACCCCGTAACTTTTTCAGGAGAGCGAATTAAACGTTGAAACTTTCAGGAATCGTATTTCTCATAGTAATACACCTATCAGGTGAATGGTATTGTTGTAAGTCGCTTTCAAGGGTGGTGGAAGGGGGGCGGTCAATTTTCATTTAGTCGAGTTCTGTATGGTAACACTGTCCTAAAGACTTGAAATTTGGTGTCTGGGGGTATTTGTTAACGTTGAATTCCAATTTTGCATCAGTTTTTCAAAATTCTAAAATCCAAGATGGCCGCCGACCAAGTAGTGGAAAAAATTGTCTGCAGCCATCTTGGATTTCCGAATTTTTAAAAACGGGTGCAAAATTTGAATTCAACGTTAAAAAATACCCCCGGGTACCAAATTTTAAGTCATTCAGACGGTAAAAACCGTCTCTGCCAACTTTTTGGGTAAAATACCGCTCGGCCCAGCCGCGGCCGGAGTCATTTTCATGCGTTTTCATGAGCTCACTTTTCAACTTAAAATGCGTGTATCTCAGAAAGGTGCAAATATGTGCAAGAGATTTTTTCAGGAAATGTTCTACATAGTATGAGCTTCCATTTAATTGAAGTTTCAAACCGGAGGCAAGCGGAGCTAACTTCCAAAAGTCTCAGGGAAACTCTAAATTTTGACATTTAGACCTCTCGCTTTTAAAGTTATGTAAAATAGGTGTCCTTCGTTATTTTTGAAAAAACTAGGCATCAAAAGATAGCTCAGAGTACGCAGTTTAATCACTGAAAATTCTGTTAAAAAAGATTTCTTCTACACACTTCAAATTTTGCGTAGAGTTGACAGTTGAAAACGCTCTTTTTTCAAACCTTTCATAATGAGAAATTTTAAGAGCCCTAATTTGGCCTAAAATATATATTTTTTTTTGTAAAACAGTTTCAGAGTGACATTCCACGTACTCTGAGGAGTATTTTCATGTATTTGTTTCCTTAAAAGGGCGAATGTCAAGTTGGGGGGTTTTTTCCACAGGCGGACACACTGTGTGGCGTAGCGTGCAATTTGGCAACGTTGCTGTTCGTCCATTTAAACCCATGAAAATGATCGAACAATTGGGTGTTCGGTGAACACCCTCGAATTCGAACTTTTATAAGTGTTTAAATGGACTTAATACAATGTTGCCAAATTGCACGGCACGCCACTAGTTAGTGCGTACGGCCGTTTAAATAAAGCACACGTAAACGCTCACCATTCAACGTTTTTCGGGGAGCATTCGTCCCGAACATTTATTAGGCCTTAGCACTGGCGCAACCAGGATCTCTTCCATCTCTCTCATTTCCCATTTGAATGTATAAGTAGGACAAGGACAGAAAGAGGGGGGTTTTATCCCCTTGTCCATCCTTGTCTATTATACTTTTCTTAATGGAGAAAAGAGAGAGACGAAGAAACTCTCGTTGCGCTACTGGGCCTTAGTATTCATCGAATGCACTCTAATGCTCCTCATGCTATGATTCACTGTAAAATCAACCTTGGCCTAGCGCATGACGACGCGACGCGAAGCGTGGTTGGCCAGTGCAACCGCGAGCCGTATGGGGACGAATTTTAACACGCATTTTTCAAAACTTTCTGGACCCGTTGACTTAAGTCCTCGTATATATGTGTGTTATTCCACAGTAACAGAAATGGAGCTCTTGCAAGGTTTTGCTGTTAGTAAATGGAGTATCAATTCCAATATAAAATGCTGTAAAAATAACATTGAGACCATTAAAAAAGTCTGAAACTCACTCCTCGCTGAGAAAACTCAACTTGAAATTTTGGGTGACCACCCTTGCATGTATGCACCAACCTCGGATTCGAACCCCAAACAAAAGAACATAACCTACGAATTTGAACAATGAGATTAATGAATTTGCTTTCAAAAAGTAAATTTGAAGGAATTAAATGTCCATTTATACACATTTTGTCACTAGGAGCACTGTGGTAACTACAGAAAAGTTCTACGTAATAAACGTAAAAACGTAAAGCGTAATAAACGAGGAAGACGGCACTTAATTTCATGTCCTGATGTTCTTTTGTTTGGGGTCCGAATCCAAGGTTGGTGCATATGTTACGCCCCGATCGCGCAGTTGACCATTCCGCGGAATGGTCAGAAAATTGACCATTCCGCGGAATGGTCAGAGCCGTTGACCCAATCGCGGAATGGATGCAAAATTGACCATTCCGTGAAATGGGGCATGTGAAAACTGGCCATTCCGTGAAATGGGGTAGGGCTATTTTAGTTGACAAATGCGACATAATCTCCACTGTGGCATTTGATACATTCAATCAGTTTTGAAGTGAGACTAGCGATAAATTAGAGATAAACAAAAAAAACCGAAGAAAAATAAATAAATATATATAAAAAAAAAAAAAAAAAAAAAAAAAAAAAAAAAAAAAAAAGGAAGAAATAAAAAAGGAAGAAAAAAAAAAATAAATAGTAGAATCGAAAAAATATTTATTGCTGAAATGTGGTAACATTCGAGCATGATATTCGCAACGAGCTCAGAGACTATGATACGTGCCGGTGGTGGTATGCATTCACGTTTTCATCCAAGAGTTAGGATGAGGAAAAAAGGTGTCAATTGTTTGTAAACAAAAACCGAAATGGAGCTGTTGCAAACTTTTTCTGCAGGCTTATTATTAGTTGATAATGGGGTAAAACCCTGAGAAATTAGCGATTAGAGCACTAAAAATCACGAAATCCACTCCTAAGCTCACACAATTATTTTAAACGCGAGACCGTAATGGCGGCCGGGGCCGCGGTTTGTATTGGGTTTCCCTATCTTCAATCAGCGCCATCTCCATGAGGTGCTCTCGCAACACCACACAAGAAGAAGAAGAAGCATACCATTGCCATTAGATTTGGGCGGCCTCGGCCGCCATTACGGTCTCGCGTTTAAAAGCATCTTGTGAGTTTAGGAGTGAATTTCGTGATTTTTTAGTGCGCTAATCGTTATTTTTACAGGGTTTTACCCCATAATCAACTATTAATAACCCTGTAGCAAAAGTTTGCAACAGCTCCATTATTCGTAAATTGGAAAGTGGATGGGTAAGTACAAAGGTAAGCAGTGTCACTGGCCTCACAGCGGTCAGTTTTGCCGAGTCACCGAACTGTAATAGGTACGCCTTTCTTTCTTCTACGCGGTTGTGATTTGTTGATGTTGTATTGTTCATTTGAGTTTTTAGCCAGTTTTTTTTAACATTAACATTTACGTATTTCTTTTTTCACAAAGTGATTTCATCGTGGTTTCGTGTCGCCATAAGTGTGTTTTTTAAAATTCTTTAATATTTAAGTATTTAATTGATTCACCGGTTTCGTGTCGCCATATGACTGTTTTTTTTTTTATTTATTTATTCGAGTTTTTAACCAGTTTTTTAACATTAACATTTACGTATTTCTTTTTTCACATAGTGATTTCATCGTGGTTTCGTGTCGCCATAAGTGTGTTTTTTTAAAATTCATTAATATTTAAGTATTTAAGTATCTAAATATTTTAGTTTTTTTTTTTATTTATTCGAGTTTTTAGCCAGTTTTTTAACATTAACATTCACGTATTTCTTTTTTTATATCGTGATTTCATCGTGGTTTCGTGTCGCCATAAGTGTGTTTTTTTAAGTCATTAATATTTAAGTATTTAAGTGATCTCTCTTTTTTCACATCGTGATTTCATCGTTTTATTTATTTATTTATTTATTTATTTATTTATTTATTTATTTATTTTTTTTATTATATTTTATTTATTTATTTTTCTTCGTTATTTTGGTTTTATCTTCCTTTTTTTTTCTTTTTTTTTATCTCTAATTTATCGCTCGTCTCACTCAAAACTGATTGAATGTATCAAATGCCACAGTGGAGATTATATCGCATTTGTCAACTAAAATAGCCCTACCCCATTTCACGGAATGGCCAGTTTTCACATGCCCCATTTCACGGAATGGTCAATTTTGCATCCATTCCGCGATTGGGTCAACGGCTCTGACCATTCCGCGGAATGGTCAATTTTCTGACCATTCCGCGGAATGGTCAACTGCGCGATCGGGGCGTAACACATACATGCAAGGGTGGTCACCCGAAATTTTAAGTTAAGTTTTCTTTGCCAGGAGTGAGTTTTAGACTTTTTTCATGGTCTCATCATTATTTTCGCAGCATTTTACATCATAATTGATTGACCGTTTGTCTGCAGCAAAACCTTGCAAGAGCTCCATTTGTCCTGACACCGAAAATGGCATAGAGATTACATCAATATAGAACTTTTAAAGTTATCAAACGAATGAATATTTCTATTAAAGATGTTTCCTTTAGCAAGTTCGAAACAAAAAACCCGAATGGTTGCTTACTCTGTGACGCAAGTCTGTTCAACGCGACTTGTTTGCTTTGCTCTAGTGCTCTCCCTGTATTTATCCACCACGTTCTAGTGCATCTACCTATACTAAACCTACCTCGTAATCTGCCAAAAGGAGTCGTTTCTCCGCACGATAGAACGATTTCGTGAAATGAGACTTCTTTAACGAAGGAGGGGGAAGGGGGGAAGGAAAACAGATGAGTCCAGTCTCCAGTGCAGTAGTCCACGTGAGTTCCCTGGATGGTGCATATAACTGTACTCGGAAACTGGTTGTTAGAGCGGTCCGTTCCAGTTTGGTCCGTCTGCAGATCACGGAGCGGACAGCGGGCGGACTTCCCGACTTCGGAACAGTCGTCGCGACGAGACGCGAACGGCGACGCTGAGCTTTTTGACGCCGCGTCGCCGCACCGTGGATTTAAACATGGAATTTTGTGGACATGAAAAGTTTATGTTTGTTTACTCTGCAAACATTCTTCTGCGAAAACTATGTAACCTGACTCGTTTCAAGCTGTAAAGTTATTCATGAAACTACACTGAAAAACAGGAAAAAACCCTTTGGTACTGCTGACCAAACCTTTTGCAGAAAAATTACCCAGCAAATAACTTTAGTTGAGCCAACCAAAGGTTTTGTATGCCTAACTAAAGAGGTTTGCTGGGTGGACCAAAGATTTGGATTGACTCAAGCCGCAGTAGCGCACCGAGAGTTTCTTTGTCCCTCTCTTTTTTCCATTAAAAAACGTATGTTAGACAAGGATGGACAATGGGATAAAACCCCCTCTTTCTGTCCTTTTCCTACTTATACATTCAAATGGGAAATGAGAGAGATGGAAGAGATCCTGGTTGCGCCAGTGACTCAAGCTCAACTAAAGTCTTTTGCTGGGTCATTTTTCTAGCAAAGGTTTTATCATCGCTACTAAAGTGTCCCCCCTCCTGTTTTTTTCTGTGTAGTGGGTCTGTAAGCTACCATGCGTATTTCACTGCTATATATGGCAATTGCCAAATGCCCCATTGTAAATTTCAATGCAAAATGTCGTGAAAATAACGATGCGCGCTTTAACAACTTTTAAAACTCACTCGTTATTTCAGGAAATATTTTGTAAATAATCCGTAAATAAAACTGTAATATAAACGTTGCAACATGTGAAAAAGGCTAAAAATGATTCAAATATGAACACAAATAATACAATTTCTGTAAAATAAATACTTAGACAAACATCTCATTTAAGAACGGGATTGTTTCTTTTAGTATTAAATTTAAAAGAAATATTGGGGCTGTTTTAATTATTTTGTCTGTTTTTATATTTTTCAAAATATTATTTCTCCTGTGTTTAATTACAATTGGATCATTTTATAACAAGTCTCATACACTTGGTCGATACTATTTTACCTTATTTGCAGATTTGTGTTCATTTGGTTCTGAATGGGTCTTAAAAAAAAGTGTCTTGCAATCACAATTTAACGAGTGAATTTTGCAAGTTTTTAACGTAGGTACTCATTGTTATTTTCGGAGAAATTTACGATCGAATCAATGCGTCATGTTATGTTGCAGTAGCGAAAAAGTACCTATTCAACAAGTCTATCATTTATTTTTTTTGTCATTCATTTTTCCAGATCTTGATTTTTATTCACGGAATGAACTTGATGTATGTGATGAAAGTGATAAATGATAAAAATTCCGCATTCTTCGAACCACCGTGTGCCGGTGCGGTGTCGTTGAAATGTGGATGCAGTCGCTGCGCTATTCTTTCCGCTCATCTTCCATCGGTCATAATTATTATGTTTTTTGATGCTTCTTCTGTCTTCTCCGGAAAGAACTATTAATCGAAACTTCGATTCATTTTTAAATTATTATGTATGCTCGAATGACGATGCTGCTCCGAATTTCGATATGAATCACGACTCTCTTTCTCTCTCCGTCTCATTACAATAAACCAGTGTTGCTAGATCGAGGGTAAAAAGCCATATCGTCCCCATTAAAATCAGTGTAAAACGTACGGCTTTTTCACGCCAATCTGGCAACGCTGCAATAAACTTTGATCCAATTTCCATCAAAGTGTACAATACATGCGCGTTTAAAAGATGGTGATTATACGATCCATGACTATGGATCGATGATTATTTTTTGCGGGGCCGGCTTTGTTCAAATCAAACATGCGAGATTAATCAAACGGGAAGCTTTCATTTGTTCTTGTGGGATATTCGTGGTACATTCCATCGATACAATCGTATAGTAAAGAACTTTTAAAAACGTCAAGACTCATTAGGAGTGGAACTTCAGTGGCGTGTAGCAGAATGCGATTTGTTGTTTTACTAAAATGGTCTTCACGATACCTTCAATAAGATACCACACTGGGAAAAAAATATAACCAGCGGGATCATTCACTTCATCATTAAACCGATCGTTAAAGGGGTCTCTCCACCTGCGAACTCAAAAGCGCGAATAAACTGATGGAGCCAATGAGCTGCCTTGAAGTCGATAGGTCGAGTCCGATGTATAGACAACAAAGAAGCCCATTGGTTCAAGCAGTTACTTCGCGCTTTTAAAGTCGCAGGTGGAGAGACCCCTTAAGACTGTGTATGAGTGATTCTTTTGGTCGAAATTCGTAACTTTTGGCCGTTGCTATGGTAAATTCATCGTTAAGAGTCCCGTTAGTTAAAGGTTATTTATGAGTAACCTTTAAAAAACGGTCACTATAACGATGGTTACCATAACAACGGCTAAGTTTTACAAATTTCGACCAATAGAATCACTCATACACAGTCTTAACGATCGGTTTAGCGATGAAGCAAATGAAGCGCAGAAGCGCAATAGCGATGCTGTCTGTTAACTGAAGAAACTTGAACTGTTACCAAAGTTCTAGTATTTATACCTACCATAGTTCTGGAAAGTGTTGACGAAATTCTGATTCAGTTTTTTATAGAAACGCCATAATTATTGACTGCTTTAACGCATCAGAAATTCCTCGATTAGTAATTGACTTAACTTCGTGCTTCTGATAACATTATTATTAGAGGTCAGGAATTTTTTTTTTTTTTTTTTATTGCAAATTCCAAGGAGAATTGGTCATTTATTCGGTGACTTTAATAATTGACCTGTTGCATACATATTTTGAAACGTTCTTTTTTTAAAAAATGCTTTTCAAAGAAACATTTTCCAATGAACCTTTAATTAAGTGGTCCCCTCGAGAATCTATTCATCTTTATTGGTTTATATATGTATAGAGCAGACTTATCTATTTTCCTATGTAATAATACCCTATCTTTTCCCCTATTCCCCCTAACTGCGTTGGCCATGACCTTTTAACACGGGAGGAGTACCCGGTCAAAAAGTGATGGCAAATGCTCCCTATTATGTATTGAAAACCAAAAAGTCAATACATTACCGTAAAATGTGTATACCTCTATAGCAAGTAAAGTACATGTTTCGTTGAATGACTTACTTATACTAGTGGGATCCACTTGTTGCGACCAATCGACCATACCCGGCTTATTGTCTTACAACGCAGAGTATCTTCTATCTCCACTCTATTTTCTTCATACCGTACCCCCTTCTGATTATACTCTCATTGATCCTTTTCAATTTAGGAAAACTGACAAGTGACTCGTGATCCACACCTATAAATCTGGCGATCCGAGCGTTTTTCTTCCTATCAACCGTGTGAGATTTCTTTACCCGGTACCTATCCTGCCTGCCGCCCATTTACTCGGGTACTCTTGATTTCTTTTAAAATGAGCTCGGTTATTCTTATAGGGCGTATTGAAATAAAGCAATTTTCGTTGTATTAAACCTATATATATCTTATTCGTCCGAACTCATTTTCACCTGTAGTGTGTCAGCATTGGTCGCCACCGATTCTTACATAGTAGATTAACCTTACCTATGTAAATACATGTCTTACCAAAGTTGCGTATCCAGAAATTAATTTGTCTTTTTCTCTCTATGCCTATTTGAAAGCATGTTTTTAGAGGAAGAGAGGTATGTGGGGCTGTAGTCACGTTATAACCTCCACTCTCCATCTTTTTCTAACGTAGCTGTTTAAATGCGGGTGAAGAGAGAAAAAGACAAAATCTTGGATACAACATGCACTGATGTCTTATTCGTGCATGAACCAGGAAAATTACGGTCGAGACAAGCGTAACGAGCCCTCAATATTAAGTAATCAGTTTCGTCACCTTGATTGCCCGAAATCCCGGCGACGTGAAAAAAGATAGGTAGCTTTGATTGGTGAGAATGCATGTTTATCTAACAAGCAGCAAGCGCCACACATGATTGGTTCGCCTCTTCTGTTCTTTGGAGTCGCATTCGACGCGTAACCGTTTTCATTGCCCAAAGGTACGTAGGTGAATATTCTGGTAGATTACGCATTAGCCCATTTTGAGGGTCGTGTGACGTATACTTTTCTCTGGAGCTTATACTATGGTCATTGCAGCAACTTCGGTTCACCACAGATGGTTCCAACGAATACTTATACATACAGTTATGGCATAAGCCCAAATTTTGTTAAGTTGACTCCGGCCGTGATACAATCGGGCATACAGAGGGGATCATAAAGATTACAGAGAAAAGATTACATTTTCCATGTTTGTCTGTTACAAAACTGTTCCATGTTCCACGTTCCACTGTTCGCACGTTCCGTGTTTGTTCTAGTTCCGCAAACAAACACAGGAAAAGTGGGGAACGTACAATCTTTTTCAACCAGAATTCTGTAATCTTTATGATCCCCTCTGTATGCCCGGTTGTATCACGGCCGGCGTTTTATCCATTTTTCACTTAACACGGGCGATATTGCTAATGCCTTATCTGTATGTATAAGTAATCTTTGGACGGTTCACCCAATCAGCGATTGTGAGAGCCGACTTTCGCCTTCCATGAAGTGAGGTTGGTCACTGAGAAAAATTTCCTGTTGCCGTAACCGGACGTCTGTTTAACACTTACTTAACCGGCATTCCTGTTATTTTAACAAGAAACCCTTGTTATTTCAACAGGAATTCATGTTATTTCAACAGGAATTCTGGCCAAGTTACAGGAATTCCTGTTGAAATAACAACAATTCCTGTTGAAATAAGTGATTCCTGTTGAAATAACAGGTATTATGGTTAAGTAAGTATATTAAACGGACGTCCGGTTGAATTAAAATGCGAATTTTCCTCGCAGTGATTGCATGTAAAATTTTGCCTCATGCGATTCATGGGTCCGATTCAGTTGTGAAAACCTCCAGAAATAACGAAGATAGCTCTGAAAACTTACGAAATCCCCTCCTATAAACTCAAAAAATGCTTTTGAACGTATGCACGATCGTAATGGCGGTGTTGGGCACTAATAATGGGAGATAGTGGGAGTTTTCACTAACTGAATATATCTATAGAATTGAGTATTGGGATATTCTTTAAGAAAATTATAGATAATTAACCCTTTTAAAATGTTAATGCAATCAGTGCCAAAGCCGCAAACCCTTTCAAACCTCCTAGCATCGTGTAAGTTCCTCTGCTTTGAGTCTTCAAATTAGGAAGGTAGTTTGTTATTCGGAGTCACCTGCATATGTTTTTGCCTCCACTCCAAATTGAAGGCACTCGGCGCCCTCTATTTTCTGTATATTTCGGGAATCAAATGAAGTTGAAGAATCAAAGAAATGAGCTTGCTTTATTTTTTCAATTTTTTGTTTTCGTTGAACCCCTTTCTAACAAGAAACGTGGATTATTTATTTATTAATTTTTTTTTGTTTTTTTTTTTTTTGTTTGTTTTTGTTTTGTTTCGAAATTTGTTAGGTTAGAAAAAATTGCCATAATTATCGGTGAGCTCTACTTTCACTTCAGAAACGAGCTCTACCATAACAATATACAGAATATGCAATGTTGTACGACTCACTGTGTTTGGCGTTTCAAACTGGGACCGAACTGACGCTATGCCCGCGGAAGAGAAATAAAACATGGTGTGTGCTCGGACCTAGAAAATGGCATTGTGATGAAAGCAGGAT
The DNA here is from genome assembly GCA_011764245.1 of Trialeurodes vaporariorum. Classification (NCBI taxonomy): domain Eukaryota; kingdom Metazoa; phylum Arthropoda; class Insecta; order Hemiptera; family Aleyrodidae; genus Trialeurodes; species Trialeurodes vaporariorum. Next base: position 22,860,091 of record VMOF01000111.1, on the reverse strand, counting down.
TTCCTCGGAAAAGCGCACCTCATATGTTTCATGGGCCCCTAGCCTCCGAAGACCGCTTCAATTTGCCAAATATTCGCCCGCCCCGTTTTCAATTAACTAGATATCGGTTCCGTTTCCCCCAAATTCGAATTCACGCGCTTACTCACTGACGACCGTGCAAGATTACCATCCTGAATTCCAAATCTAGTTTATTCAATCAAATCTGTTTCACCTCTTTTCATTTTTGCTAGTTTATCTTACTCATTCATTCATTCTTCCCCGACCTTCTTCTCTTTTACTATTGCAGCGCAATAAGTGCTGCCAGATTTAGCGAAAAAGATACGAATTTCCCTTTTAGGTTTATTGTAAAGTTTGTATTTATTTGCTAGATTTGACAGGACTGGCAGCAATATGGAGAGCTCACTTTTCGGCTTTATGTATGTTACGGGTAAACCACAAAATCCGGGCATTTAGCGAAGTGACTGGGCGTATCGATAACGCGCAGATTTCATGGTTTGACCGACTCGTGTATGTTGTGCTCGATTTGTTGTATTATTTAACCTTACCCGTTCATTCATTCTCTGTTTGAAATTGTAAGGGGGAGAAAACACTATTAAAGTCGTATTTTTTCTCAGCTGATTTTGTGAAATTTTTGAAAAAAATAAAATGTAGGGAACCCCACAAACGCTTTCTTATATCTAACTTAGTCTGGGAGGCCAAAGACCCCCAATATTATTCTGGGGAAAACCCCAGAACCCATACAAGGGGTTTATTTTACAATAGGCTGTTTGACGAATTTTATTTTAAAAATTTTCATCAAAATTCAACAGCTACATTTGAAATATTTCAATTTTTCCCTATGTTTACCCATTCCCATTGATTTTTATGGAAACCTTTAATTCTCCATAACTTGTTTATAATTTAAAATTTCTAAAAACCAAAAAAGCTCCTCTGGGAAATGTTGAAAGCAACTTCTCTGCAAAATTTGGATGCATATGGAGCATTGGCAGCAAAAGTTATGCTGGGATACAGACAGACATACAGATGCTGAGATGCGCCATCGCAATACTTTCTCAATTTCTAACTTATCGTTAAATGTGAGAAAGTAAAAAGCAAAAATAGATCGGGTCATTGGCTCTTGGTTGACCATTGTGAACGGCAAACTCTTCTGTAACTACCTCTAATCTGAATTCTTTATTGGTGTGGCAGAATTCATTTCAGACGTGTAGGTAGATCCTGAATGATAGTATAATATTTTAAAATTTTCCGAACGTGATTTCTTGTTTTACATAATGAAAATGTAACCCCCTAAGGACCAAGCCCGAGATTACTCGTTTTTCTTCTCGAGTCTATTTCAAATTGTGTTAGTCTTAATCTCGGATAAACGCAAATATAAATGGAAACACTACAGTAGATAAGGTCACGTCGGACGCCTTCAATTTGTCGTATATGCAATTCCAACTTCCACGAGTACGAACAGTTAACTACCTTCCCTCTAAAAACGGAAGAGTGGTGTTCTCTTGAACTAACCTGATCATTAAAGAGTTAACAAGGACGCTTTAATTTCAAAAAGGTCGAGGTTAGCAGGCAAGTTTCGTTTTGATTTAATGGAATGAAAATTGAAAATTGGTCAAAGGGTATCGGTGAGCTTCGCCTACACTTCTAAAACGAACTCTGGAATATCTCGATTTTGTGAACAAACGAGGCTCAAATCTCGTGTTAGAGCTCGTTTCAGAAGTTAAGGCGCACCTATACCATAATTTTTGACGAATTTTCAATTTTCATTCCTTCAAATCAAAACAAATCTTACCCTTGACTTTAAACTTGCGATTTTAAAGCATTTCTCAGTGCAAATCCAACGCTCATATTCTTTTTCATTTTGTTACAAAAGAAACAGTAGCGAGGCGTGACATTTGACAACGATGTACTTTCTCCATTTAAACTCACTGAAAGAATCGAATGCTTCGGTCATCGGCGATGACCAGATGTTTCGACCTTTCTAAAGTGTTTAGAGGGGAAAAAAGAAACGTTGCCAAATTGCACGCCTCGCCACTGAAAAGAAATAACGTTAAAAAATGCCAAAGATTATCGGTCTTGGTGAGCCCACACTTCTGAAACCACCTCTAGCAGTGTTGCGTCCGATTAACGCTTCAAAGCGCGAACTGAAAACTTGCATGATATAAAGCGCGGCTGGCTCTGTTGATGGCTTAATCGTTGCGCGTAATGCACGTGGCTTCATAGAAAGTTTGACGTCATTTTGTCTCTGTTCATAGTGCGTTTCGTGGCAAAGCCAAAAGATGCGTTCTACGCTCTGCGTGGTCTGGTATGTCGAGAAGTGAATGAAGTATCTTCCATTGGAGTGGTGTTGCCATTCTTCGAATAGTTATCCGATTTTTTTTTATTTCACGCAATGTAAAAGTTGGTAATTTATAGACAAATCCGGCAACATTGCATTTGAGCAACAGAACTTAATGTCTATCAGATCGCTGTTAAGAAAAGCTGCGTTTTCGCTCGCCGAGAGGAAAGAGAAAATTAATTACTTTCATTTACTTTCTTCCTGGCGAGGAAGATTGCACAATTGCTCATAGCAAATATGGCACCAATTAAGATAACAAATCGCAACTTTTTTTCTTTTTTATTTTAATTTGTCTAATTAAGAGTCAGAGTATGACGTTGCATTGAAGTAGGGTCCTTATTTAGTACTTTCTCATAAGTTCGATACAGACGTCATGTGCAAGGTTACCTCAGACTGACGAAAACAACTCTGTATGCAGCCATGTGTAGATGATGGAATAAAATTAGTAAAGGAAGTTTAAATCTAAAAACAGAGGTTCGGTTGCTATAGCATCAAAGCAGAAGTTCAACCCAATCTTCATCAATTAGAAGATTTAAAGATAAGAATTTTGGAAACCGTGATTTTTTAAAGTTTAGTTTGTAGAAGCAGAACTCTCGGAAGTTTACTTTTATTGTGTCATATCATACATGAACATTCATCGTTTCACGCTTTCATATTATTTTCTTCGTAGTCGTTTGTGTGTTTTTTTTTTTTTTTTTTTTTCTTTTGTGGCCTTAAGAAAATGTAATATCGAAATGTTACTTCTAAATTCTTAAATACTCATTCCCCCCTTCTCGAATAGCAATATTGGGCAACTCTTAAGATATTAGTGTGTCGAAAATTTAGATTTTTTTTAAAACTGAAGCCCATCATAATCTTTGGCGACAGTTAGGCGACTCTAGGAGCAGTTAAGTACGTTTGTTCGATCAACCGGTTACCCAATATGGGGTCCTAAAACTAGCGTTTAATATTTGAAGTTTTGAAAAGCCGCACCCAATGGAAAATCCAGGAATTTTGTTTTGAGGAGGGGGGACTCTGGACATGTTTATAAAATTTAAAATTATAAGCGTCGCAGAAAGTAAAATTTGAGGTCTCTGCCCCCCCCCCCCTCTGGATACACCACTGGGGGCACTGGGCCACCCTACTGACCTCTTTAACTTATAGATGGCTTGGAACTTGTTTGTAATCCGAACCTTTCGATTCGAAACTAACACGTTCACGAGCATTTATACTTTGTGGCATTTAGAAATTGGCAGCCGAAAAAAATTACGAGGGTACAATGAAACGACCAGACATCGGTTAAGAAGCGCTGCGATAATTGTTTTACGAATTCTAAATAAAATCCTAAGACGTCAAATAGAGGGCATGCTCCTGTTACTTTGACCTCAACTTGGTCTAAGTGAATCCTGCTTCGCCATATTTAGTGCGATTGTGATCCTCGATTCTCCGTCCATCTTCCTTGTTAAAAGCCATCCTTTTCTCACTCGTAATATAAAATCAACAGCGAATCGCCGAAGTCAGTCTCACGAAAATCCGAATGCCATAGTTAAATTGCGTGGACCTGGACGGTGCAAGGTAGACGCGTTTCTTGTGTCCTTTAAAATTCCGCACTGCGATTCATCGGAGTCATGAGGTGACTGTGGCCGTCTTCACCTTTATAGAATTATTAATTTCTTAAAAATCAAATTTCCTTGACTTCGATTTTTTATAAAAGGTACCTTGATTCTATTCTCCTCTGTGTGTAAATAAACCTTCCGCTGCACTGTAGTCTGAGATCAGGAATAGAAAGTGGCCCCAAAATCAATGAACAAATGTAATCAAAAATCAATGTTTTCGACCTTTATAGATCACCTTCACCTTTGCAGAATTCTTAATTTCTTAAAATCAAATTTCCTTGACTTCAATTTTCTACAAAATGTACCTTTATTCTATTCCCCGTGTGCAACTTCTTCCGCCGCACCAAGGTCTGAGATTGGGGGAGGGAGTGATGGGGGAGTGGCAAAAATCAGGGGGGAAATCATTTATAATCATCGTTTTTAACCTTTTAAGCTTAATTTAAAAATTTCCAGGGACACATCTCCTATAGGTTCAAAATACTTGTTAAAAGGTTTGTCTGGGATTGAAATTTAACTTGAAACTTTATAAATGATAAATTGATGAGAAAAATTTCTGATTTTTGGTCATACTTGGTGACCAGTGGCATAGCGTGCGATTTGGCAACGTTGCAGTCCGTCCATTTAAAACCATGAAAAGAATCGAAGTATTGGGTATTCGGTGAACACCTTTGCATTCGACCTTTTATATTAGATTAAATGGACAAAATACAACGGTGCCAAATTGCATGCTACGCCACTGCATGGTGACGATGTCAGTCCGTAGTGCGCCGATTCAATGGTTCTTAATTCGAAAGGTTCTAATTAATTAACATATTTTCAAGAAAAACGAGTTATAATTAAACTGCTGTCTCAGAAAGGGCCGTGAATTGAGATTGATATTTTTTCCAAAGGTCTTTAACTATACAACTTTTTCTTTTGGACTGATGTTGGTATAGGTCCGCACGATAACAGGACTTTTTGCTGTCGCCAAAAAGAAATTGCAACATGAAACCGTCTAAAACTACCAAATAAATATTTCATGTGAAAGGTGTTCCTTTCAGCAAGTTCTACAGTAAAGTACCATAAAAATTAATCGTTGAAAATATATATAGCTTTTTATGAGTCAAAGCAGGTGGAATGACCCGGCAGAATGGTCATAGTCATTCCGTCATGGCAGAATTACCTTTTGAATTCTCAAAAACAGTGTGATTTCAACGCGTAGATATCATTAAATTTACGGTCTGTTTTTGTTGAACTTGCTAGAAGAAACAAGTTGACAGAAACATTCATTAGTTTGGTTTAGCCAAAGTTTTTAACTGTGCAATTTCTATGAAAATTATCAATTCCAGCGAAAATTCCTGTCACCTTGCGGAGCTATCTTTTTAGCCGTGGTAAAATCCTCCGAATCCACCCCTCTTACATTTTTTTCCTCATTTTACTATATTTTTTATTTCCATTCTTTACTCATCACTCATCAATCCACGGGTTTTTTGCAGAGAATCTTGTTCATAATAATAATATTCAAGGGCGACGATCGATAGAAGGGATCATAAAACAATGGAGGTGCTTTTTTCTCAGAACTACCACACTATGGTTCAATGAGGATTTCTTCAGGAGAGTCCACCTGACGTTTCCGTGGATCTTTTCTCCGAAGATCGCCTCGATTTCAAATAATCGCGCCGTCAGTGATGATAATCATCAATCAAACAATCAGTTATAGATGTCAGTCAGTTAGTCGGTACCTTTCGCTCGAATCTTATCATTACGCCGCACAAGAGTATGGAACGTTGATTACGATGGGCATAAAAAGTTGTATAGACTTTTAGAATAGATTGTTCTATTAATACGTCTATAATAGGATGTTATAATACGTCTGTATTGTGTATATAGACGTATGTAAGTACCCTATGGGTATAATGCCACGGTAAGGCAGGATTTTTCACTGATACCGATAATTCTTGCTGTTGCATACTATACTTACCGATAATTATTCTTGCTGTTGCATACTATATATACTTCTGCTACAGCGTTATGGAGGGTTGATTCTGATCCACCAATCATCGTTTTCTATTCGTAATTATATTCCATCCAAAATTCGGGAATTTTAAAGAAATTTTTGAGCATTTTATAACCAATTAGATAAATTACGTATTTTGATTAGGCTTACCAACCCCGTGACTCGTATCCACCAATGGAGCTCTTGGAAACTTTTGCTAAAAAGTTGATTCAAAAGTTAAGGTAATTCAAAAGTTGATTCTTGCTTAAAAACCTGGAAAAATGACGATTATAGTACACTAAAAAATCACGAAATGCACTCTTAGAATCGGGCTTAGTGGCGAAGAGACGCAGGTATCAGTGGCGTAGCCAGGAATTTTTCTGGGGGGGGGGGGGGGGGGGGGGGGGGGGTCCGAGGTCCGAAAATTGTCATTGGGGGGGGGGGGTCCAAAGATACTAATTTGGTCAAATTTGTCGGAAAACGCAAAAAATGACCCTTTTTTTAGGACAAATTTTGGTGTCATGGGGGGGGGGGGGGGGGGTTCCAGACCCCCTGGACCCCCCCCCCCCCTGGCTACGCCACTGGCAGGTATCATGAGAGATTCCTATCTAAATTGAGACATATATCTCTGTGGTTCCGTAGAGAAAGTGACATAATAGACAGGAATCTCCCATGATACCTGCGTTGAACCGCCATTAAAAACTTGCCGTTATAGTAGTTATGTGAGTTTATTGCTGAATTTTAGCCTTTCTTAGTGTGATTTTCGTGATCTCCGCTGGTCTTTACATCAGAATGGACTATTAATTAATTTGCTTATAGCAATAGTTTGCAAAAGCCCCATTGCCGCGTTCTCCATTCTTATAGCCGCAGTCCATTCGAAAAATGGGAATTTCAAGATTTGGCCGCTTTTTATTTATTTATTTGATTTTTGTATGTATGTAGACATCTAGAACGATGTCCAGAAAATTCAGTGTCGCCTCCACTGTGCGTCGGTGATTATTCCATCGCCTGCTCTGGAATGCCCAATTCAAACATGCGCACCGCGTATGTACTTACACATATGTATATACGCACAGCATCATTCTTAACCAAATATTTTCTTCTCACCGCCTCTCATCTCTCAGCTCAGCTGGACCGTTGCATTGATTTTAACCCATCTTCAATTCGATCTGGAGTGACCGACGACGTATTAACGTAACACTGATTCATGGACATATAACACCACGCACGGAGACTCTCGTTTTTTGTTCAACGGCATTGAGTCAGTCCGGGAGTTTTTCTTCCGTCACAAACCGCGTCCATTCAGATGTTTGGAGAATCGGGGTGAAATCTTGAGACTTGTTTGAGATCTATGATGCGTTTTTTTATTCTCCGGAATCCGCACCGGTGCAATAACCCGGAGTTTTCGGAGCTGCTCCGAAGCTGTCTGGAGCAGCACCGGTCACGTGTTGAAGCTCCGGAGCTCCAGCTCCGGTGCATCGGTCTTCAACTCCGATACACTGGAGCTTGCACCGGAGCAGCTTCGGGCGCATCGCACCGCTAATAAAACAACACTTCGGTGCGCACCGGTGCTGGAGCCCCGGAATAAAAAAACACTCCGGAGCACCGGAGCTGCACCGGTGCGCGCTCCGGAGAATAAAAAAAACGCATCACTACTTGACTTGAGAGCTGCCGCTTTGTGTATCAATGGCATGTTGACTATCCAGTGGCGTACCGGAAAATTTGGGGGCTCCCCCGCAAACCTTCAGTCGGAGGCCCTCCATTTTTACACAGTGAACGGGGTGTCTATGGAGAACCCCCACCCATCTAGAGGGGGCTCAGGGGTCTTCCCCTGAAATTTTATGAAAAAAATTAAATGAATTTCCTTCTTTTCTTTTTTTTCACGCAGTTTTAGCTTTAAAATTCCGTTTCTCTCCCAAGAAAGAAAAGAGCTGACTTTTTTTTCTGACAGCTTTTTAATATTCATTTGATACCGCACGGAACTCAGCTCTTTTTACTTTCAGATTACACTGATTTATTTTCTCCTCCATCATTATCTTTATTCTTTCAAATGTTATGTTTTGTCTAATACTCGGATCAGATGTGATCATAGGGACCCCTTAGGTCGCCCCCCCCGACAGCGGGGGCCTCCGATACACCACTGTGACTATCTCACTCTCCGTATAAGGTAAATAAATTATTTTAGTCAAGAAAAATTTAAAAATTGAGTTAGCTTCATTTCTTGACACTTGATGACCCCAGGAACCCAAAAAAAAAAACCAAAAAAAATTATGTCCGTCGTCCATGTTTCGTTTTTTCTCGTCATTGTTGCTGAGTTTGAGTTTTGAAAGGCTGATAAGCCAGAAACGAAAAATCTTCGCGCCATTGCAATACTTTCTCAATTTTTCTAATTTCATTAGAGTGAGAAAGAAAAAAATCCTCCCCGATACGATAAAACAAGCGACAGCTTTTTTAAGGTCATTAAGGTGATTCTTCGGCGTTTATAGTGCCGATTTCTGCCACCAGAGTGCTACCGTTCGATTTATGTCAAATTACAGGCCGAAAGTAATTTATTTTTGAGAGAACGGAGTGTCAGTTACTTGATAATCATCTGAAGAACGTCTGTACTAAATGCCTCATCAACAACTTCAAAAATAAGGCTGAAAGTACCAAAATATGAATTTTCGGACTTCGATACTTTCGATACTCGGATACGAGATTTTTTGAATCTAGCATAAAATGTAAAGAAGGATTCAGAAAGTGAGCCATGCCAGTATTTCTCAAAGTTGGCTTTAGCGCATATTTATGCTAAAACCACCACAAATTTATGCAATCGTTCAAGCTGGCGGTACTTTTTTGACGGTCAATGTCACCGAATTGTTTGCTCTTCTTATTTTCAATATTTTGAGTCTTGCGTCTTACCTCATTTCCTCCCAACATTCTTCGTCTACGACACTCACTCAAATCAGTGCCTCTCAATGTGTCACATGTTTTCGTCGGACCGAAAACGTATTGTCTACCATTTCTTGTGGTTTTTTGTTTCTCCTTTTTTTTCGGGGGTCTATTAGTTAGCATACCATTATATCCATAACTGAATGTAAAAGACCGTATTGTTCTTTGATTACAAATTCTTAATTTAATTTAACATCCTTGAAAATTGCTGAATGTCTCTAATAATTATGAGCAGTAAAAATAATAAAAGATTACGACGAGCATGCGTATGGCACCCTCTTCGTGCCAAGGATAATCTTTTATGAAAACATTATATAAGAATTTCTCCATGTCTCTTTCACGGCCCTCTCGCGATTTTACGAATCAGGATTCTCTCGGCGCGCGGAGCACAATGATCATAAATAAATCGATCTGTCCACCAAAATTCAGCAAGTTTCATGTGCACTGACAAAAAAAATATTACCAGAAGCACAACGATATGTGAAAAGAGGTACACGGAAAAAAATAACTGGTAGAATTTACAATCTGCATAGCTGATTTTGGAGTCAGCTATCAAGTATGGTAAATTTTACTAAACCATGATGAAATGTATCAACAAACTAACTTAATTTACCATAATGTACGTTGTCTTTGCCATCTACTTGATAGCTGTCTCCAAGATGGTAGATTTTACCAGTCCTTTTTTTTTCGTGTATGAGAAACGGTATAATGTTACTATAAAATTCTAGTCTTTGTGCCATAGTTCTTGAAAATGTCGAGAAAATTCTGGTATGACATTTATCTATTTACTTTTATATTTATTTATTTTTTTCCTTGCTTCGAACGAAAAAGTTACTTCGAAAAGAATGTTTCTGTAACCAAGTATAAGTATATCCCTCCGCTAAATTCGATTAGTCGAATGTAGCGGCCGAGGGATCCTTAGTTACAGAGGTATATGTAATTTTCGATAAACACTTTAGAGGGACCAATAGTAATTCTCAATTTTACCAGTCGTCTTATCCAATGATTTCAAAGATTGGCCCGGCGAAATATTTCAAAGGAAATCTTATTGTTAGTAAGTAGTGGCGAGGCGTGCGATTTGAAAACTTTCCCTTTTCCCCATTTAAACACATTAGAAAGGTCGAAATGCCTCGCCGATGACTGAAGCTTTCGACATTTTTTGGTGGATTTAAATGGATAAAATACATTGTTGCCAAATCTCACACTTCGCAACTGTTGGTAAGTTTTAACTTGCTAATTTTTAGTCGCCAAAAGCGCGCGGTCGATTCTGCCCATTGTGTTTGGTTGCATGGCGCTCGCGTTTCCATCGCACAATAGAGAACGCTGTTCAAACAATAACAATAGACCCGTTTTCTCTCCCGTAATAAAATTATGAAGCTCCAGTATATACCGATTATGACAGTTTTATGTATTCTTTTCAATAATGTGGTGATCGGGCGATATTCAAGTGGAAGTGTTGAATACAAATATTCTTTTCATAAGGCGCCAAGTCCTGCGAAAGAACCGAGGTGAATTAAACAGTTTCTTTGCATTCCTATCGGGGAAGTTTCTGATTTATTTTCTCAATCCGCACGCGTTTACGCAATTTAATGTGATTCTACAGGCAAACCTCTCTTGAGATTTAAATCCGATAGAAAGTGCCTCCGCCCGCCAGTCGCTCTTCTTAATTTTTCATTATTTGGGCGAATTGAATGAAATGACACACATCAACGCTGAATTTTATTTTGTCTGCAGCTTCGTCGTAATTTTCTACTGGTTTTTAAGCCATGATAAGGATCAGGGGCACGCTGAGTTTTCTAGGGGGGGGGGGGCAAGATTGCAATTTTGACGCCCTCCGCGAATTTCCGCCCCTCAGTATTACATAAACAGGATGATCTTTTTGTTTTGTTCGTACTCACTGATGTTGCCGCCTTCGGTGATACATTTTGAAATTTGATAACTTTTTATTTTGCTTGTTCATCCTGCTTTTGCTACCTCCGGAAGGTGCGACACGGGGCAAGGGTACCCACGTCCCCCCCCTCCCGGGCACGCCCTTGATAAGGATTTAGGGTGAATAAGACTGTTTTGCTGTAGGAAAATGGATACTCTATGCTGGCGTAAAATTCTGCACAAATAAAGACGAGACTAATAAATAAGTCAAATTTTTACTTCTCACAGAGAATACTTATAGCTCGAAGTTCAGATGAGGACCACTCGTGTGTATGCTTTTGCACCCTCGAACAAGAGAACACTATTTACGAGTTGGAACAAATTCCCCTGAGAACTCCTGAGTTCTGCCGTCTCACTTTCATTGCTAAAATCGTAAACAGAGACATTTTTTGAACTTTTAGGCAGAAATGAATTTCTCATTGAATCAATTTCTTGTAAATTTGATAAGTAAATGTCATGAAACAGACCCTTGTGTACGAAAGTCGACCCTTTACAAAGAGTTAGCTAAGTAGGTACGCATGAAAGTCACGGGAGAGTGACAAAGATAGTGTGGAACACTTATCAGTGGCGTAGCCGGGGGGGGGGGTGTCCAGGGGGTCTGGACCCCCCCCCCCCCCTTGTCACCAAAATCTGTCTTAAAAAAAAGTTCATTTTTTGCGTTTTCAGACAAATGTTACCAAATTAGTATCTTTGGACCCCCCCCCACGACAATTTTCGGACCCCGGACCCCCCCTAGAAAAATTCCTGGCTACGCCACTTACACTTATGCGAGTTTTATGTCACACCTGATTGTAACCGATGAGTGCACTTGTTGGCCAAACTTTGGCTTTTGTATACCGCCGCTCTGAAACCGTCTATAAGAGCAACCTCAACCAGTCGCGTCGCGTGCAATCAAGCAACATTGCCCTGGCAAAAATGGTCCATACAGGTCTATAAAGTCCATAACCAATTCTCTATACAGAGTATGGATATTTATGGATCCATATGGATATGTATGGATATCGTATGAGTCTAGGTTTTGGTATCCTTACAGATTCATAAATATCAGTGGCGTAGCCAGGAATTTTTCTGAGGGTTGGGGGGGGGGGAGTTCGGAGGTCCGAAAATTTTCAAGGGGGGGGGGGGGGTCCAATGATACTAATTTGGTCAAATTTGTCTGAAAACGCAAAAAATTACCTTTTTTTAGGGAAAATTTTGGTGTCAAGAGGGGGAAGGGGTCCATACCCTTTGGACTCCCCCCGCCACTGATACATATCCAATTATCCATTCTCTGTATAGGGCATTGGTTATGGACCTTGTGGATCTGTTTGGACCATTTTTACCAGGGTCCTTTTTGTCCTCTTAAACTCATGTGAAATATCGACTCGAAGAATTTTCAGTGTGCAGTATGCTTTCCAAATAGTTCGTCTTTCTTGCACGTATTCAAATGGACTAAGTATACAACGTTGCCAGATGCACGGGACGCCACTGACCTCAACTCAAATACATATAATTACTCTAGAATTATCTAATGAAGTAGGATATTTCTTTTTTTTCATAATTCTATGTAACACGTCTTCCGCGGTGATGGACGTCTGATGTGAACATAAACGTGTTCGTTTATCCACTTAGAATCGAGTTCGCGCACGCGAACGCGAACCAACGAACTCAAGTCAGTCTCGCGGTCAGTACAATTGTGTATTACATCAGCGTTCCAGCAGTGCAGCGGTCTTGCGACTTGAGACCGCGCGGCCAGTATCAAACCTTGAACTTGTAAAATATTATTACCTCTGTGACAAAAGCAGACCGAAGGTTCAAGTCAAGACCGTCGCCGTGTCCCGCTCCTGCTAGCGTTACATCAACGATTGTTCCTTTTTCCTCCTATGCCCTGTCTAACTTCCTATACAGAGTGGACCGACCGTTCGGTTCCTCCTCCAGTCATAAGGATCTAGACCGTTCCATCCGTTTGATATGGGATCACAACAACAACCCCCGTTAGAATATAGAGTAACGATTCGCCATCACATTGGTGATCTTAAATCATTGTGTCAAACGTAAACGCGATGTTGCCGTTTCGCGTTTTTCCACCTCCGTCTGACATTGTATGCTTACTTACAGTAGGCCGTTCCTCTGTCATCCGAAGGAGATATAGAGGTGTGTATACGTACACGATAAAAAGAAAGACTGGTATAATTTACCATGTGCGTAGCTTAATTTGGCGTCTAATAGAAAGTATGAAATTTCACCAGAGTTTGGTAAATGCAACGTAAATTTTGGTAAATTAGGTTAATCGGTTGATACGTACAGTTTACCGTAATCTGTGAAGTTTACCTTACTTCCTGGCAGGCGCCCGATCAGGTATGTATTAGTTTACACCTATGTCTTTTTTTCCGTGTGCAAACGACATTAATGCGATATCACGATATTCCAATGAAATTGACTGCGTATGTGTATTGCTAAAAACCACATTAATGATAGTAACGAGATTCCATAGTGAAACAGGCCGTATGTATAGGTACACAAATGGTATTAATGATATCAACGATATTTCTATAAAACTGGCTGCCTGTATTGGTACAAACGACAGTAATGATAACGGCGATATTTGAATGAAACTAGCTACGTGTATTGGCACATGCAACATGAACAGCGATATTCCAATGAAACTAGCTGCGTATATGTATTGTTACAAACAACATTAATGATAACAGCGATATTCCAATGAAAGCTGCTGCGTGTATTGGTATAAACGACATTAATGCTAACAGCGATATTCCAATGAAACTAGCTGTGTGTTTTGGTACAAACGACATTAATGATAACAGCGATATTTCAATGAAATTAGCTGTGTGTATTGGTATACAAACGACATTCATGATAACAGCTATATTCCAATGGAAGCTGCTGCGGGTATTCGTACAGACGACATTAATGATAACAGCGATATTTCAATGAAACTAGCTGCGTGTATTGGTACAAATGACATTAATTAGCTATTAGCGATTTTTCATGAAACTGACTGCACGAAGAAGGTAGCGCGTCAAGTCAATCGCGGGAAATTCAAATAAATTTTCATAAAATATATGGCAACGCGGGACGTTAGTTAAGTACATGTTTGTCGTGTGCAAGTTGCCGTGGAAACTATTATCAAAGAAGGTATCAAGCGTATCATCGCCGATGCTTCGAAGTGACTACGGATGGATGGGGATTATGACCGACGACTGTGATGCACCGGCGTAAGTATGCTTTTTAATGGCCGAACTCGGCGGTGCGGTGCATCTGTTCGGAAAATCAGTTTGCGCTCTACGAGTCCGATTCTGCACTTACTATAACATTACAACTTGCGAGCAAGTAGATCATAGCTTATTACTCTCTGAGACACGTGGAGTTGCGGATGGCGAGCTGACATGAGTTTGCTGTTATATGCTGCCGTAAGATTTTTCCTTCTCCCCCCCTCTCTCTCTCCCTATCTTTACTTCTCTCTCTCTTCCTCCCTCCTCTCTCTTTCTCTATCTTTACTAGCTTCTCTCTCCCTCCCTCCATCTCTCTCTCTCTCTCTCTCTCTCACTCTCTCTCTCTCTCTCTCTCTCTCTCTCTCTCTCTCTCTCTCTCTCTCTCTCTCTCTCTCTCTCTCTCTCTCTCTCTCTCTTACTTCGTTACTCTCAAGCAGGTTACCGTATCCGCGGTGCTTAGCAGTTGAATTAACATTTTTAGTCTGTTAAAAATTGGACGAGAAGACTACCTGGTCCGTTGAATTGACGTCTTGCACTAATTTTACTTAACGAGCTATCACTAACGAGGGTTTTTTTCTGGGGCGTGCTTTTGAAGCACCACGGAGGGCGGAGGCAGCCATGACGAAAATCTTTGATTGACATTTTTACACCAGCTCAATTTGTTTGCCTCATTTTTTTTTACTTTGAAAATTAAAAAAATTCTCATGAATCCATTTGAAATTAATTTGAAATGAAGGTGCAAGCTTTACATATAGAGTGGCTACCTGGAAACAGAAGTCGTTTTACGTGTATATTCCTTTTGTATGGATTTGTACGATGAAGAAACTGACACATGATAGAAACAATTAGAAAACCCTGGATCAGCCTTTATACGCCTGCCTAAAAGGAAAGGACAAAAAGAAAGTGTGTGCCGTACTCTTAAATAAAATCGATTTAAATTATGTGTTGAATAAGAAATTAGTTTTACCAGCAACGTTTTTCGGAAGAAATAAATGTCAGCTAAAAAATGTCAGTTTTAACCTCATAACGTTTATTCATACTTATTTTATTATCAAGTCATGATTTTTTGTCGTGCATCGCGTGTCTGAGGAATGAAACTATTCCTGATCTAGGTTCATTATGAGCTGTCATATCAGGAAAGAAGCTTTAGACACCCACGAAGTTTACAGTAAAAGGGTGAAAGCATTATCAAAGCTCTCGGTTTCAGTCGGTCGTAAAAAAAGAACTCGAAACACGACATGTGTCCAAAATCTTGTAGATTTTTATTTTTATTACGGCCAAGCAGTTAGGCATCGCGTTCGCAGCCGTGTTGTTGGAATCTTGTTCTATATCGTCGGAGATTTAACTATATGACCCTTGAGTAGGTGCAATGATACCGAGCAGCAGTGTTGCCAGATAGAGGGTAAAAAGCCGTACCGTCCCCATTTAAATCCATGTAAAACGTACGGCTTTTTCACCCCAATCTGGCAACACTGCCGAGCAGTGATTTTCAGTCGTGTTTTTTAAGTGGGTAAATGCACGCGTTTGACACCAAGCGAGGCACTTTGCTAACAGTTGTCTTGAACTTCCTCCTCAGACGCTCCGAGTAGCTCAAGGTGGTCGTCACGTCACTTCAGGCTGATCAAATTGGAATGTTTAGGCCTCCTCAGACGATCAGTTTCGATCCTCGAAATAGCTTACAAGTGGGCGTTTATTTGGTGGTCGGTCTGCAACATACATCATTTTAAAATATTTTCAAATTAACAGACATTTGACCCCTCGACATTACCTTATGGAATGCTTACGCCAAAAAGGTCTCATTGTCAGTAATATTCAAAATGGGTCTGTTGCGCAGTTTCGCTGTGAAGCCGGAAATACCTGATTCCAGGGTAAAATGTTACGAGAAAACCAATGAAACCAACGAAGATTCATAAAATTTCCTCTTTGATAGAGAAAAAATAACAATTAGTTGAGGCTTGCTGCAAAACGAATTTGAAAATGACAGTAATGTCTTAAAATTCAAGTGCTCCCTTGTCATTCGTTATTTGTAATGTTAACTGCATACTCTCTTATCTAACTCTCGTTTTTGTTTCTTTGTTGCAGGTAATTTGTTGTCTTTACATGCTTTCAAGGATGTTTTGCAGTCGCTTATTACTCTTTTATTATGATGTCAGTAAGAGACGTTTATCACAATCCTTTAGCATCAAAAATTCTATTTTCTTATTTTCTTTTTTTTTCTATTACTATTTTTTTATTTTTTTTTTAACATGCAGTAAGTACTGCATGTTTTTGTTATGGTTTTGTATCGATTCTGGCCATAAACTTCCTGCGTAAAAATCGACAATTTTCGGCTTGGTCGCAAACGTGCGTTGTCAGATGCGTTGTCAGAAACGAGGATCTATTCCCTTTTTTATCCCTACATTTCTGTTTTTATTCCTGAATAGAAATAAAGAAAAGAACTGAAAGGAAAACGAAGAAAACGAAGGAAGGGGGGGGGGGTGACATTGATACTTTACTCTGAGGCAAAAACGAAAAATTTTCATCTCCAGAGAAATACACTGCCCCCCAAAAAAACCGGCGCACTTGGCGCGCTGGATCATTCCGCTCGAAAATGCGAAAAAAAATCCAAATTTAAAGTCGTCATAACTTTTGAACTAAAATAGCAAAAAATATTTCAAGGCCAGAGTCGGATTCCTCGTACTTTCTAGTTTTTATTCATAAGCTCAAATTTTCTTTCGGTTATTTTTCCGCCCGCATGAAGACTTTTTTCAAACCCTCGCGAAAACTGTTTTTTTGGAGCACATCTCTAAAAAGTTATTTTTTAAAGTTTATTAAAAAGTAAAAGGTATTTTCACACTCAGGGGACCATGAAACGTGCTCATTTGATAAAATTTCCCGAAAAATTCAACATCGTACCCTCTGCAATAAGTAGATTCTTGGAATCTACTTAAAATTAGAAAGTACGAGGAATCCGACTCTGGCCTTGAAATATTTTTATCTATTTTTGTAATTTTTTCGCGCATTTTCGAGCGGAATGATTCAGCGCGCCAGGTGCGCCGGTTTTTTTGCGGGGCAGTATAGATATTCCGATTTAATGTAATACGTCATGGCTGTCACGTGACTCACCTACGCATATGCCGCTCTCGGCCCGTGAAAAAATGCTTTTTCGGGAACACATCAACCATGAGGGGAAATTCGGTGAATTCATAGCACGAGAATTTGGAGTATAAAACGCCAGTTAAAAGGAAAAATATACTACTCTGTAAGCTGTTAAGAAAGTTTCCATCTCGTTTTGAGCCACGATCCTGATGATCTCTAGAATAATTATTTTCGTTCTTCTTTGTACGCTGCTATTTGAGCACGCAACAGCTCCTTTGACACCTGAACAGCTAGTAAGTATAGTACCTACTGACCATACAGAATGTTGTTCAAATTTGTATCCATTTTCGAGTCAATTTCGGAAATCGTTGATGCCCCCAAAGTTATTCTCAAGTCATAAATAAGGAGCATGTGCGATTTCCTACAGAAAAAATGCTTTGTTGTGTTTTGTCTGAGAGAATTTCAAGAAAAATAAAAAAAAATAGTTTTAAGTAAAGTTTTAGAAAAAAAAAATCTTGAGATTGAAACAAGTGATTTTAACAATACACATTAGTGTCAAAAAACAATCACTGTAACGATTTCTGAATTCTGATGAGCTGGATCGATGGTCTGAATTTCTCTTGTTTTGTTTCCAAACTAAAATACCCAATTTCTGACTTTATACACGTATCAAGCACATAAAATCCATACGAAACTTTTGTCGGGAAGTAGGCGACTGGAACCCCTCAAACTATACTTTAAAACACTAATGATAAAACAATGAACGGGTCCTAGTAGAAATGTCCCGGTGGAACCCATGCATGAAAAAAATTCCCAGGGGTTTCAATTCGAATTTGGCGAAGGGAAACCATGGGAAAAATCATGACCAGTGGCGGATACAGAATTTTTTTTTTGGGGGGGGGGGCATGAATTTTTAAATTTGAAGCGTTGCGGTAAGAAATGTTGGACCATTTTCTGTTGAAAAAAGGCAAACTTTGAGGCTTCTGTGGGGGAGGGGGACAGTTGCCTCCGTGCCACATCCTGTATCCACCATTGAGCACGACCAATTCGACCATTCCCATGGGAGCTCATGGGTTCTTATTGAAACCCGAGGTCCCCATGGAAATGGAACAGTTATTTCCCATGAGGACTCCTTAGAATTTTTTTCATGCATGGGTTTTTTCTTTGTATTTTTCTCACTTTTTTCGGGCAAAACTTCAAATGATGATTTTTTTTTTCTCAATTTGGACGTATTCTATACCTTTGGACAAAGAAATTCTTGAAATCCATCCTTTGGCTCATTCATTTAGACAGCTTCCTACGTCCTACGTGGGCGTTATTTTTTTGGACGAATTTGACCTGTGGACAAACTAACCTAATATGCACAGAAAAAACAGGGGAAAAAAACACTTTGGTAGCGTTGACAAAACTTTTGGTAGAAAAATAACCCAGCAAAACACTTAAGTCGAGCTGACCAAAGGTTTTGTACGCCTATTCACCTATAACTAAAGAGACTTTGCTAGGTGAGCAAAAGATCGTAGGTTGGCTCATCGATCTAAGGTCTTTTGCTGGGTTATTTTTCCACTTAAAATTTCGTAAGCGCCGCCAAAGTTTTTTGTCATTTTTTTTTTTTTTTTTTTTTTTTTTTTTGAAAAAACAATATTGGATGCACTCCGTACTATGCCTTTGAACAAAAACAATCGGACGAACTGTCTGGCCTACAACATCCGTTGATAAGATCGTTCCAAACTATCACTCTCATACTCTCTTTGTAACCCTCTTCTAGTACTGTCAGCTCACTATCATCGCAAAAATCGTATACAGAGACATTTTCTGTGAACTTTTTTTGCAGAAATAAATTTCTCGGGGCATTTAAATGCGATTTTGATAATAAAATCGCACATAAC
The DNA here is from genome assembly GCA_011764245.1 of Trialeurodes vaporariorum. Classification (NCBI taxonomy): domain Eukaryota; kingdom Metazoa; phylum Arthropoda; class Insecta; order Hemiptera; family Aleyrodidae; genus Trialeurodes; species Trialeurodes vaporariorum. The sequence goes on along the minus strand of VMOF01000111.1, from coordinate 22,841,150 downwards.
AAGGCCCTGCATACGATTTTTGATATGAGGGGGTCACCGGAGAGAGTGCGTGAAATAGAGGTAGTTTCAGAAGTGTTGGCGCACCTAGACCGATAATCTTTGGAACTCGTCAATATTATATTTCTGATATAACTCGATGAAAATTAACGAAAATGCAATTGGGTGTTCAATTTTCAACGAGAAACACTTTAAACGCAAAAGAATGAAGTCAGAGGTAGGTTCCGTTTTGATTTGAAAGAGTTAAAGTTGAAAATTCGTCAAAGGTTATATGGTTTAGTTGCGCCTCTGCAGGGGCGCCATTTCAGATTTTCCTTGGGGGGGCTAGGCCCTCCAAAAATTTGGATGACTTTTTTTTTTTTTTTTTTTTTTTTTTTTTTTTTTTTTTTTTTGCCTTGTTGCATCTTAAAAAAAATCTCTCTATCTCTCTGACTTGATTGTGGGGGGGGGGGGGGGTCCAAAAATTTGATTGACCTTTTTTTTTTTTTGCCTTGCATCTTAAAAAAAAAATCTCTCTGACTTGATTTTTCGGCCACATTGAAAATCCTTGGGGGGGGGCAATTGCCCCCTGCCCTCCCCCAAATGGCGCCCCTGCGCCTCTGAGACGAGCTCTAGCTTGGATTGCATCGCAAGTTTCGTCACAGCTGATTGTGACCGATGACATGGGCGGAGCCAGTGATTTGGCAACAGTGGATTCTTCCCATTTGAATGTTTGAGAAACAATAGATTCTTGAGGGGGCTATGACCCAATGTCTAATCGATTCTTTCTCATTCATTCAAATGGGAATCCACAGTTGCCAAATTGCTGGCTGCGCCCATGAGTCCGATGAGTGGACTGTTGTGATTGGTGGCTGGCCAACCGTTGACTTCGCATGAAAACCATCTATTTGCTTTTCTCCTCAACTATAAATTTAATGTGTGCAGGAAGCCGATCAGCAAAAAGCTCGGAGGTTTCTCACTGGTTTAATCGCTGATGATAAATGCCGCAACCTTCAGCCGTCAGCATCTTTCATGGATAGGATGGGATGTAGAAATACGGGACCTTCAAATTGTAAGAGAGCACTCGAGGAGTTCAGGAAGTTACCGCTCGCAGAGAGAGAAAATTGTAAAATGCCCCAGGCCGCCCAGTGCATAGATCCAAGGAGTGTAGGTTCAGCAGGCCAGTTCTTTTGTGCCTTCAGCTGTAGAACCATCGTGCCTGACGTCAACCCATTATGGCCTCATGCGTCGCAACGGACGAAGATGGTTTATAAGTGGAAAGCAGTTAGATTTTGCTGGCGGCATTAAGTGGGCCCTTCTCGTTCATTTCCTTAGGTTAAAATTTGCCCCCCGTTGAGCGTTGAGGGATTGATACAGTGGTTGCTTCAAGCAAAGTGTAAACAAGAGTCGCTATGGGGCTGTTGCACACTTTTGCTATAAGCGATTTAATAACCGACTCTGGTGTAAATACCTTCAAAAATAACGATGGCAGCACTAAAAACTTCCGAAATTCACTCCTAAACTCAATAAACGATTTTATTTGCGCGAGTTTAATTGTGGCATATAGGACAGTAACAATGGGAGATTCCCATCTAACAATACTGTAACTCCATCAAAAAGTGACCAATAAAGAGACTCTGGTGTCACTAGAAGTCACGGTACCATTCATCGGATATAGGCCACTATACTCTGATGACTAATTATTCTGTGAATCATATCCTTCTCAGCATAGAGAGCGTGACGAAATGAAGATAGGGATCTCCAATTATTACTGCCCTATGCCACCATTACGCTCTCGCAAATAAAATAGTTTATTGAGTTTAGGAGTGGATTTTGGAAGTTTTTAGTGCTGCCATCGTTATTTTTGGAAATTTTGACACCAGAATCGACTAACAAATTGCTCACAGCAAAAGTGTGCAACAGCCTCATTGCCTTGAGAGAGCGTGGTCAATGCTGATAAGAACCTAATTCAACGTCGGCCTCTGACTGGCTGAAAATGAAGGGAAATGTGTGTGTGTGTGTGTGATTAATTGATAAATTCGTTTATTTTTTGAAAGAGGTGCCTTAACATCAACGGCCATTTACACCTCTTTTGAGGTTGTTTTTTTTTTTTTTTTTGTTTTTTTTGTTTGTTTTTTTTTTTTTTTTTTTTACAGAAAGGAAAATTAAGTAATTAAGTATATGTAACATTAAACTGTGGACACTAAAATAGAGATATTTTTACACTTCTAGTCGAGTTTTTTTCAGAAATGAATAAAGTTTCTTCGATGTTTCTTGGTTGGTTGTTGTGTGTGTGTGTGTGCACTGTGCCCACATTTGTTCGGCCTTATGGAAGTTAACGTGAGGTTTTTCTTGAATGGCATTTATCCTGAAGACGAAGAAGAATTTTAGCGTCAAAAACTCTTTGAATCAATTTGACGAAACTTTTTCAACAAACTGATAGGTCATAAGTGCCACTTATTTATTGCAAATCCGAAGAGATTATCTCAGTTGGAAAGTACAAATAATACTGTGTTTCCATGCTTGACGTGTGTTGAGTAACACACTATTATTTGTACTTTTTCAACCGAGATAATATTTTCGAATTTGCAATAAAGTAGCACTTATGACCTATCAATGTGTTGAGAAAATTCTCTTAAGTAGATATAGACAGTTTTTGACGCTAAAATTTTTCTTCGTTTTCGAGATGAATGACTTTAAAGAAAATTCTATAATTTAATTAATTTCCATAAGGCCAAAAATTTCCATATGGACCCTCGCATTTCCCTCCGTTTCCAGCCAATCAGAAGCTGACTTTGAATCCGGCTCTTATCAGCATTGACCACGCTAGGTCTCAATGCAATTGCGTTTCATGTTTACTCTTTGGTTTTGAGCGAGCCTCCTTTGTTTTGGTTTTTGCCACTTGTATATGTAACTATTAAGAGTCTTATTACAGTATGCGTAGGTATGTTTTAATGCGCTCTTTCATTCAGTCTGAGGTGATGCTTTTTGGATTTAATTGTGAAAATTTTAAATCTGTTAATTTTATTTACATTGATTATATTGACGAGTTTGAAATACATCCGTTTTTTAAGTTCTTCTTAATGTTTCGCATTTTTCTTCGATATGAATTTGAGCTTATTAAATTTTTATTACGCTAAGAGTTTTCCAATTTAAAAAAAAAAAAACATCTTAACTTCAAAACGATCCCTCTCTTTCGCCTATTTTTTTGAACTTGAAGCTGTTGCACTGAACTTATGCTGTAAGCAATTTACGGGTTAATTAAGATATTAAAACCTTGAAAAATAACGGTATAGAATAGCTCTAAAAACGCTGGAAATCCACTCCTAAACTCATAAATTGCTTTTAAATGCACTAGCGTAATGGCGGCGTTGGGGACTAATAATTTTGGAGATTTTTTCACCGATGATTCCACCGGTTGAGAAAAGATTACACAGTTCAGTTCAGTGGATGACTGTAATGCACGAAAATACTCTGATCTGTAATCTTTCCTTAATCGGTGGAAACTCCGTTGATTAATTAAAATATCCGCAAGTTTTTTAAAGTCATCGACGACTCCACCGGTTGAGAAAAGATTGCAGGTGCGAGTATTTTAGTTTATTACAGCCATGCACTGAACTGAACTGTGTAATCTTTTCTCAACCGGTGGAATCATCGGTGTATTGAAAAATAGCATTGATTATACGCCAAACGGCAGCACTAAACTGGGGTGTCTAATAACTCTGCGAATCTTCCTTGCCAGCACAGACTGCAGAGCTGCCGATTTGCGTAGATTTAATGACATTTTGAAATTCACCGAAGATTCCACCGGTTGAGAAAAGATTACAGAGTTTAGTTCAGTGTATGACTGTAATGCACGAAAATACTAGTCTTAGAGTCGTCGATAATTTTGAAAACTTGCGGACATTTTAATTAATTAACTGCGTTTCCACCGATTGAGAAAAGATTTCAGATCCGAGTATTTCCGTGCATTATAGTTATACACTGAATTGAACTATGTAATCTTTTCTCAACCGGTGGAATCATCGGTGAATTTAAAAATGTCATTGAATCTACGCAAAGCGGCAGCTCTGGCACAGAGAGCCAAAGTGACGAAATTAAGATGGGAACCACCCACTAACAGTACTCAACGCCGCCAAGACGCTCGCGCATTTAAAAGCATTTTGAGTTCAGGGGTGGATTTTGTGACTTTTCAATGCTCCAATCTTTATTTTTTGAGGTTTTTTTTTTTTTTTTTTTTTTTCCCCACCCTGGAGGCAACCCTTGAATTGCTATGGTGACAAAAGTGTGCAATAGCCCCATTGGTTATTAATTTTATTATTTCATTTACAACGTCCGGCATTCAATCGGAACAGGAGCGTCATTTCGAGTTCGGCTTTGGGGGGGGGGGGGGGTCAAAAAGCTGATGACCTTTTTTTTTTTTTTTCTTGTCAATATAATAATACAGGGTGTTGAAAAACTGTTCCCGAATATTTCAGAGGCGGATTTTACAGGTCAAAATAAGACTTTTTTTTTCCTATGAACATGGGTCCGAAATTGCAGTTTTTTCGAGTTACAGTGTTGCAAAGTTTCCGAAAAACAAATTGAAAAATTGTCATAACTCCCTCGTGAATTTTTCTTAATGCTCGTAAATAGGTACTCTGGTGTAGTTTTAGGCGTTCTTGCCGATTTTGGTCGTGAAAATGCTGTATGCAAAGGACTGTAATAAAAGTCCTGTAATAAAAGAATAATTGCTGCGCAACGATGTAAAAGTCAACGTTCTTACTGTGGACAATGGCTCTAAATAACAGAATGTGGGAAGTTGTGTTCTCACTGCCACTCACTATCGTAAAAGCACTGACTTTATCTGGCTTCAAAGTTCAAACACATCACACCGAAAAAATGCAAGAAACCAACAGTCTTTCTAAGAGTATTTCCCATCTGAGCGTAGTAATTATTTTTCAAATATTTTGTTCGCAACATAAAATTCATAATCTTAAAAATACAAGATTAGTAGAAAAAACAGTCCAACATACGAACAGCGCATATAAGCTTTTGCAGGTCATCGCCAAGTTTTTTTCTATTTTTTTTGTCATTTTTTTTTTTTTTTTTTTTTTTTTTTTTTTTTTTTTTTTTTTTTTTTTTTTGTGTGATTTCTTCATTCCATTTTCTTATTTTCTTTCTATCGATTTCTTTTTTTCCTTTCTTTTTTCCTTTCTCCTTTTCTTCCTTCCTCTCTTCCTTCCTTTCGAAAAATACCCTACTCGCCGCAGCGCGGCATCGGCTCGACCCCTGTGGTTGTAATTGATTGTATGAATATGGAGGAGCATCAATGAGGAAACTTAGACTTGGTCGCTCTGATATCAGATGATTTGCAAGTTGAATCAGAGCTACCATGTCTTTTGGTTGTGTGCGGCTATTCAGACGAAAGTGTTTACAGGAGAAGTATCAAATATTTTGAAGGAGCTTCATACGGAAGATCTGTTACCAGGAGAAGTATCAAATTATTGAAGGCGCTTTATACGAAAAATAGAAAATGTGATCAGGAGAAGTATCAAATTATTTGAAGGAGCTCTGAAGCCACCTAATCGAGGAAACTTAAGACTTGGTCGCTCTGATATCACATGACTTGCAAGTTGAATCAGAACGACACGTCCACCGGGTATAGGGAAATAAATATAGGAAGATATTTGAAAGAACAGTTTTTACGAGCAAGTTTTCACGAAGAAGTGTTTGGGGCAGGTGAAGTAAAATGGAGCTGGTTTGGGGGAAAGGTTTTGGATCTTGGCCGCAATCACTTGAGGTTTGGCTGAAAGTTTTGGTGAAATAATTTGAGACATGAAATTAATAGAAATTAAAAAAGAAAATGAACAAAAGCAATAGCTCTCAGAAGTTTCACATAGAAAATAAATTCTCACTCCACCACTCTCACTTACTCTGCATACCCATTGAAATTATACAGAACATAATGCAGCGATGATTACTGTAGATAAGAGGAACCAGCACAGAGTTTTAAGAGAAAAACCAAATTAAAGAGAACGATTTCAACATGTTCGCTGAACCTTCAATATAGACTCTCACAAATGACGAAATAAGAGACAGTGGCCTAGAGTTCAAGATGAGAGGAACCATACCACCAGGCATTTTTCTCGAGAACGGCTGATCGAAATGTTTTGAATCAAAAAAATCGGTTACGGAATGGACACAAAATTTTTCATTTTTGATATTTGCAAAAGCCTTCATCAGCTCCTCGTTCATATTAGGAGAACCTCACACACTTTTATCAAGTTTTTTGCAATAAAGCATCTTCTAAAAGTACGAAAAAAGTTCATATCCTCCTAGCAGAGGCAATTGCCAACATTTTTGCTCCCATAGACATTTACCAAAACACCCAGATTTTTTTTAGATATAGGGACTTGGAAGATTTTTGAATCAACCCTTTTGCTTATCCAGTTGAGAATTTCTCACAAATCTTGACAGATTCTGAAAAAAATATATCGAAACCTTCTGATCGATGTGCAACATGTTACTTTGAGGAGAAAAAATAAGGTGTATTTTGTCAAATCAAAATTTTGGGACTTCCATGGCAGAATCGGATCGATTCCATGGTCTGAGACATAGACTGCCCAAAATTTTAATTTAACGAAATACACCTAATTTGTTCACTTTAAGGTACCAAACTAGTGGCACATCAATCAAAATGGTTCCATCCATTTGATCAGAATCTGTTATGTATTTGAAGAATTCTCAACAGGGTGGCCACAAAAGCCAATTCAAATTTTTTCCAAAAATCCGCCATACCTAACTCAAAAAATTGAGGTTTTTTGGTAAATGTCCATGAGAGCAAAAATGTTGGAAATTGCCTCAACTTCAAGGACGCGAGCTTTTCTCATAACTTGAAAAGAGCTTTTTTGAAAAAAAAAAAAAAAAACTTGAGATAGATGTGATTGAGCCTCCCCCCTCAAATATACCCCAAAGGGCTAAGTATTGGAAGCTATCGATAATATGATAAATGACAAATTTAGGGTCGATTCCCTATCCGACTTCCATGTTTCGAAACATTTCAATCAGCCATTCTCAAGAAAAATGCCTGGTACAGGTGCTCTGGATGACCATGTATACAGGGTGTCAATTAAAAAAGGAGCCAGGCCGAATATCTCGAGAACGGCTCCGGATTCCGAAAAAACGCTGAAACACGTGTTAAATTATTTTGAGCAGGACATCTTTTTAGGGGGTCGCCGATTTGGGGGCTCTCTCTGCGGGGTCCCCAAGGGGGCTACCATCTCCCTAAATCCAATACTTCAATGGGGCCCCCAATTTTTTTTTATTTAATAATCAAACATAAGGTAAAATTCTAAGACTTTTGGTACAAGTAAAACGTCGACATCGTTTTCCGTTTTCGATTACATCGAAGGTCCAAGTTCGATTTGGGCCCATTTTCAAGAAGCATTACTTACTCCTCTTTGAAGAGTCGGAATTCACAAATCAAGGACACAAAAATACTTTGAAAAGCAAGCCCTTTTCAGAAAAAAATTCAATTGTAACAAACATTTAGTCAAATTTTGGTTTTGAAGCTCAAAAAACTTTTAGACGTTTTTGGGCCCCAAGGAGGGCCATCTGAGAAATTCCGAGTTACGACCTCTATTGAGTGATACATCAATCGAAAAGACGTAACAAACTGAGCATTTCGGCGCAAACTGGAGGTGGATATCGTTTTTACATTTGAAATATCGAATGTCAATTTACAGATTGCGATATCTCGATTGTGAAAAACGATATCGAACTCCGGTTTGCACCGAAATGCTCAGTTTGTTACGCCTTTTCTATTAATGTATCAATCAATAGGGGTCGTACCTCGGAATTTTTCAGATGGACCTCCTTGGGGGCCAAAAACGTCTAAAAGTTTTGGGAGCTTCAAAACCAAAATTTGACTAAATGTTTTTTATAATTAAATTTTTTTCTGAAAAGGGCTTACTTATTAGAGTATTTTGTGTCCTTGATTTTTAAATTCCGACTCTTCGAAGAGGAGTAATGATTTTTTGAAAATTAGTCCAAATCGAACTTTGACCTTCGATGTATCAAAAACGAAAAACGATATTGAACTTAGATTCGCACCAAAAGTCTGATAATTTCACCCTCTTTTCGATTAATAAATAAAGTATGGGGGTCCCCGTTTGAAGTATTGAATTTAGGGACGTGGTATCCGCCCTGCGGGCCCCCCAGAGGTGGCCCCGAAATCGGAAACCCCCCATAAAGATGTCCCCCTCAAGCTAATGGAACACGTGTTACGGTGTTTTTCAAAATCCGGAGCCGTTCTCAAGATATTTGGTCTAGCTCCTTTTTTAATTGACACCCTATATGCTATGAAACTTAATGAAAAGCGGCATTACAAGAATAACAACGCAGTCAAAGCAGCTTACATTGATTGACTGCATGTTATCTTTGTATCGCTAGACTGCGATACAAAATCTGCTGGCTGCTTGTTTTTTTTTTTTTTTTTGTTTTTTTTTTTTTGGCCCGTGGGAAAGCTTTACTCTCCGCGCATCTATAGCGCCTTTGAAGGGAAAATGCCAACTTGATATTTCCAAAGTTCCTACAGTAATTTGATTAAAGTCGTCTTTTGATGACTGTTGGACGTTGTTGATGACGGGTCCTATGATCGGTGTCATTGTTTGAAGGATATATCTGACGGCACATCAAATAGATCCATGAGCCCTTCGTACACGCTCAAATTAGAACAGTCAAATTGGCATCAATGAGCCGAGATCCACCACAAATCGGCAGGTGAGCCAACCGTTGCATGTCCCGTTGGTTATAACGTTGTCAAACAACTGTGCAATTTGACGGCCCTTCAAACTGCAGAGTTATTTGACGATGGGTGTGGTGTCATCTGTTCACCAATCTACAGTCAACAAAGCGAATAAACTCGTTTTGGGGGTGTTTTGGTCAATGTTATGTTTGAATTTTAGAAATATCAGGTTGGCAATTCAATTGTTTGCGGTGGATTTCAGCTCACCGATGCCAATTTGACGATCGTACTTTGAGCGTGTACGAAGGCCTTAGGGATGCCGGCTACTGGGGTGTTTATACCTTAGTCCTTAAGGCGATTCCATGGCACGTGACCAACGCGATCGATTAGTCGATCGATTAATGGTAATTTCCCGGATTCTGTGGAGTTTTCTTTGTAAAACTAGGATTGTCAGCACCTGGAGGTAGATCTAACAAAGATATCTGTTAGGTTTGGATGCTCGAATCCGGAAACTAAGGACGTAACTATGGGAATTCGGAATCCGTTGTGCGATACGATAAATCGAACAGCGATTGTGCGAATGGGGCTATTGCACACTTTTGCTGTAAGCGATTTAATAGTCGATTATGGCGTAAAAACCTCAAAAAATAACGATGGCGGCACTAAAAACTTCCAAAATCCACTCCTAAACTCAATAAACGCAGTTATTTGCGGGAGCGTAATGGTGGCCGAAGGCACTAACAATGGGAGATTCCCATCTAACAATTCTGAAACTCCATCAAGAAGTGACCAATAAGAGACTACTTTCATTTGACACCGGTGTTACTTGGTGTTGCGGTACCATTCATCGGATGTGGATCATCACTCTGATGACTAATTACTCTGTGAATCATCCTTGTCAGCATAGAGAGAGTGACGAAATTAAGGTAGGAATCTCCCATTGTTAGTGCCTTCGGCCACCATTACGCTCGCGCAAATAACTGCGTTTATTGAGTTTAGGAGTGGATTTTGGAAGTTTTTAGTGCCGCCATCGTTATTTTTTGAGGTTTTTTCGCCATAATCGACTATTAAATCGCTTATAGCAAAAGTGTGCAATCCATTCCCATAGTTACGTCCTTATTTTCCGGATTCGAGCATCCAAACTTAACAGATATCTTTGTTAGATCTATCTCCAGGTGCTGACAATCCTGGTTTCACAAAAAAAAAAAAAAAAAAAAAAACTCCACAGAGTCCGGGAAATTACCATTAATCGATCGACTAATCGATCGCGTTGGTCACGTGCCATGGAATCACCTTAATACAGTTTTAAAGTTCATGATCAAAATGCATCGATATCGACATCATAAACCGTAGATTGCAGCTCTGCCGCGCCGGAGTTATGTTACGTCAGCGATTAATTGCGAGCGAGTTCTCAGTCTTGGTGGTTTCCCGCTTCTCAGTTCAAGTTCCACGCTGCATCAGCAGTCAGCATCGGCTGCATGACAGCGCTGCAGCCGCATCGCCACCTGGACCGACACTGACTGTGAGCCGGATGAGATGTGAGTGCAAGTGCGAGGGGCCAAGACCAATACGCGGTCACCGCCCCTGCAATGTAGTAGTACAGTACTCACTATACAGTATACATACAGGGTGTTTCAAAAGATTCGTCCCCTCTGTCTAACTTTTGAACGGTTGATGCATAGAACACTACAATCAGAATGGAAACTTCGATTCATCTAGAAGCATAGTCTGTCTTCTTGAGAAGTTCCAATCTATCTCTATTCAATGCGATGCGGAAAACAGAGACAGAGATTCGTCCACCATCTTGAAAAGTCACCAAAATAGACCGAAAAATATTTCCATTATTCTGTTGTTGAAGAATGTAAAACGAAACTCGGATGATGTTTATTACTTAATTGTCTGCGTATCCAAAATTTCTGGTGGCGCTGCGCTTCTAAGGGGAAAGGGGAGGGGGTCGCTCTCTAACTAAGCATTTACCAATGGCAACCCTACTGTGTTGTAAGAACGTGCAATTCTAAGACTTTTGGCTCAAAACAAAGGTCGATTGCGTTTTTCGTTTTCGATCTATCGAAGGTTAAAGATCGATTCAGACCTATTTTCAACAAATCAAAACTCCCATTTGATAAGTCAGAATTTAAGGAAATAAAGATTCCAAAATACTTTAAAAAGCAAGTAAATCTAGGAAAAATGCGGTTTTGGCTTTTAATCAGTCAAAATTTAGTTTTAGAGCCATCCAACAATCCTAAGAAAGTTTGCAGGGAGGCCATCTCCAAAATTCCAAGGTTCAAATAACACTATCGAATGATGCATCCATCGAAAGGGCTTACGCAACTGAGCTTGTTGGCAAAAACCGCAGGTCAATTTCGATTGTCAAAATTGGAATTCTACCCATTGTCGCTGTATCGAAAACGAAAAACTATATCAACTTATGCTTTACGCCAAAATTCTTAGAATTGTATTCCCTTTTAGACGATGTATCGCAAAGATAGGGGCTGCCATTTGAAAATGTTTTGTTAGAGATTGGACCCCCCCCCCCTAGGGCGCCCATCAGAAATGACTACGCCAAAAAGCCATTACTCTTAAGTTATAAACAACCCCTGAGTTACGTTTTGTTGTGTTTTGTTTTTTTGTTTTTGTTTTTTTTTGTTTTTTGTATTTTGTTTTTTTTTTTTTTTTAAATCTTTGACCGTTCCAAAGTTTAGAGAGGGGTGGACTTTTGTTACACCCTGTACAGTCGTACTATACGCACTGATCTTCACCTACTCCAGAAGACCTGCACTACAACCCCCCTCCTCCGAGCGCGAAGGCTTAGAAGAGCAAAGAGCATCAGCATAATAATTCTGGAGTCACTTTCAGTACATCTTGCACTTGCTGACCGACTGCGGTTCCCCCGCCCCTCCTCCCCCTTCCCTTCATTCTCCTTCACTTCCTCTACCTTGGCTAACTTGGTAGTCGGACCTGATTTATGACAGTGTTGCCAGTAGTGATCTGATTTGAAATAAAAGTCACTCGCGGGAGATCTTGACTGAAGGCTATACATTCCTTAGCTTAGGGACCCGGGCCGAATAGATATGATGCACTAAACGGCAGCAGCAGAGACTATATTTCCTCCGATTCAACATCTCAACCAGGGCTGCCGTTTTGCGTATAATCAATGCTATTTTTCTATTCACCGATGATTCCACCGGTTGAGAAAAGATTACACAGTTCAGTTCAGTGTATGACTGTAATGCACGAAAATACTCTGATCTGTAATCTTTCCTTAATCGGTGGAGACTCCGTTGATTAATTAAAATATCCGCAAGTTTTTTAAAGTCATCGACGACTCCACCGGTTGAGAAAAGATTACAGATGCAAGTATTTCAGTTTATTACAGTCAAGCACTGAACTGAACTGTGTAATCTTTTCTCAACCAGTGGAACCATTGATGAATTGAAAAATAGCATTGATTATACGCAAAACGGCAGCGCTGATCTCAACAATCAACATCACTCTGATTTACCATGATGTTGAATGGTCAACGGTTGAACACCTTTCTTTTCACTTCCCAGCCTCATCCTGTTCATTCACCGAACGCCACCATTCCACACCAGTCTAAAATTAGAGGGGCGTTGACTGTTGTTTTGTTGGATCCGCAAAAATGTAGTGTGCTTCAAATCTGCTCCCATTTACTTCTGCGTTGTCCGTAGGCTCGATTTGTCTCTGTTGCTCTGGGACCAAATAATGTTAGGTCCCGAGCGTAACTTACTTACGTTACTTACGGTCACATGACCGTGCGTAAGCTCTCTGATTGATCGAAACCGCACGCAAGATGTACGCAATTCAATGCGCGGGACCTAACATTATTTGGTCTCTGAATCGGAAATGCATTCGTATGTAAGGCCGCAAAAAAATCGTGCGGTTTGTGACATCAGTGTAACAATGTATCTATCTGTATTAAAACAATGTATCTTAGGGTGACAGTGCATCTCCTACAAAAACAAACCAAAGGCATTCTTGTTTTCAAATCACCGTGTACTTTCATACACTTTATCAACAAAATTAAGACCCTTGCATATGCAATACGCATGCAAGTGGCGGCCTGTGCAATTTGACAACAATGTTTTCTATCCATTTGAATCTATGAAGAACAATCGATTGTTGTTGAAGTCCTGTTACTCTATTGAATCGATTGTTTTACATAGAATCAATCGGAGGGAAAACATTGTTGCCAAATTACTCGAGCCGCCACTTGCACTGGCACATGCCCCCATTCAGGGAATTTCTAAATCCTTGATACCGCGGAATAAAAAGATTACCGAGTGCAATTCAATGGTTCATACATGTAATAAAAATTCTACTCTAGTTAATAGTATTTTTGTCTATTAGTTGATCCATTGTTGGATTTGATAGTTCCCTTAAAATATGTTGCTAATTGGTAGCCCCACGACCATTTTAAAAACCTTGGTAGGTAATCGGATGGGGGGGGGGGTGGAAGTATTTATATTTGTGCAGTCAATTTAAATAAGTTGAAGGTGTCAAGTGTCGGAATAACAAATTTCCAAATCCAATTTGAACAAATTTAAAACGAGAATCTTTGAAGTGGTAATTTTTCATGCAGAACCTCACGATATTACGAACTATGCAATTTGCAGACTTTAATATTTTAGGGTCCTTTTCGTATATTTTAAAATGTGGCAATGTTGCATTTTATTCATCTAAAAGAAAACTATGTTTTAAGGCAAATATTGAACTATCGAGTGCGCGGTGAACACTATCAAATTCAACCCCCCCCCCCCCCCCCCCGTTTACCCCCCGGGAAATGACGGCTCCTGCACTGAATTAAAATCTGCAAGAAATAACAGTACGGAGGCTTATGAAAACTTAATTCATAAACAGTTCAATCAAAATTCTCAAATATTACGTTCCCCTGGCTGTAGCTCCGTCAATTCCAAATGACATCATTATAACAAGATTCCGAACTAATAACGATGTAGTACTTAACCAGCGCAATCCATGTTGAAGACTGTGATTCGTTCACTGTATCATAACTACAACTACTTCTGAACAAGATTATAGAACTACAGGCTTGCCTATGCAGCATCCCCGATCATTATAACTGGGAAAGTGAACTTACATAATTTGTATAAAGACACATATCAGACGTTCAACTGTACCTCCAAACATGAGCGTGCTCACATCACTATGCTGCATTTTACACAACTCAATCAAGAAGAAAACTATTACATAAACAAGAAAACTTTGGTTGTTTGTTATTATTTTTTTTTTTTTACCCTTTGAGGGGGCGAAACTCCCTTCTAACAGTGCTTGGCTTATATCAACCGCAGAATCAATACTTTTTTCTATGTATATGCACCCAGTCTCTTCTTCAATCAATTGCTTCGATAAGAATCAAGAAAGAAAATGCATCTTCGCATGAAACGCAACGTTAAGCAAGCCAAGTTTTTTTTATTGTTTTTTTTCCTATTTGAGAAGCCTCAAAATTGCTGACTCTTGCACAGAAGAAAAGGGAAAAACAGTTTTGATACATAGCGCTGACGAAACCTTTGGTGAAAGAAAGACCCAGCAAAAGACTGTATAGTGGAGCAATAAACCAAATCTCTTGTTCACCGAACCAAAGGTTTAGAAAAATCCCCTTAGTTGGGCTTCAAAACCTTTGGTTAGGCAAACACAATATCCGGTTTGCTCCACTAAAGTCCTACCGAGAGTTTTGGCAGCACTACCAAAGTGTTTTCTGGTTTTTTGTTTGTTTTTGTTTTTTTGTGAGCTTGCCTCATCACTTGCAAAACGTCAGCCCTGAATCTGGTTTTCTCCCATGACCCACTCACACGTCTTATCCAGCGTAGTATTCATTTTCGGGTGAAAAACTATTAATCTATCTCTCACACGCAGGAGAGGTAAGTGTCTGACGAAACTATGTAATTGCTTTCTAGCACCAGCAGAAGGTCGATTAACGATATCATGACATTCGTGATAGCATTTTTCCGGGCCAGCGTTTTCCTCTCTTAATAGCTGTTTATGATAATAAAAAATTATTTCGGTAATTTCGGCCCCGATGCGAGCCCTCTGGCTAGCCGAGCACTGGCCATGGCCCCGGCCTCTATATTCTCCTTGTAGGCAGCGCGAGCGGTCAGCGGAATCGACCGTTTGGATGTGTGTTTTGCGTGACGCAGAACGCAGAACCGTCCTAATTCACGGCTTTGGTCTTGTGGCTCTGATTCTGGCAGGCGGCACGCACCTTTTCACCATGCAACAGTCCCGTTGCGACTCGGAAAATTATCCTTTTCCCCCGTCATTAGTAGCAGTAGCCAGTGTTAGCTTAACCTTGAACCACTTATTAATTACGGAGCTATCATTTGTATAGTTATGTTTGTTCATGAAATATCGTCATTGCAACATCTAAGAACACGGGAAGACTCTCTCTCTCTCTCTCTCTCTCTCTCTCTCTCTCTCTCTCTCTCTCTCTCTCTCTCTCTCTCTCTCTCTCTCTCTGTCTCTCTCTCTCTCTGTCTCTCTCTCTCTCTTTCTCTTTCTCTCTTTCTCTCTCTCCCTCTCTCTCTCACTCTCTCTCTCTATCTTATTCTTTCCTCTCTCTCTCTCTCTCTCTCTCTCTCTCTCTCTCTCTTTGTCTCTCTCTCTCTCCCTCTTTCTCTTTCTTCCCCTCTCTCTCTCTCTTTCTCTTTCTTCCCTCTCTCTCTCTCTCTCTTTCTCTTTCTTCCCCCTCTCTCTCTCTCTCTCTCTCTCTCTCTCTCTCTCTCTCTCTCTCTCTCTCTCTCTCTCTCTCTCTCTCTCTCTCTCTCTCTCTCTCTCTCTCTCTCTCTCTCTCTCTCTCTCTCTCTCTCTCTCTCTCTCTCTCTCTCTCTCTCTCTCTCTCTCTCTCTCTCTCTCTCTCTGCCCATTTATAATGGACAAGAAACATATGGGGGAAGGCGGCAACAATTACTTGACTGCCCCTAGTCTATCCTCCTCTTTCACACACGTCCAAATGGGCAGAGTAAGAGAAGGACAATTTTGGCTCTGCTATTAGCTATAAGAAGGATGACAGAAAGTGTTGAATATTGGTGAATCCATGGCTGGTCGAATTCTGAACCTTGACTGACAACGAGACTGCAGGGCTGCCGTTTTGCGTAGAATCAATGCTATTTTTCTCGTCACCGATGATTCCACCGGTTGAGAAAAAATTACACAGTTCAGTTCAGTGTATGACTGTAATGGACGAAAATACTCTGATCTGTAATCTTTCCTTAATCGGAGGAATCTCCGTTGATTAATTAAAATATCCGCAAGTTTTTTAAAGTCATCGACGACTCCACCGGTTGAGAAAAGATTACAGATGCGAGTATTTCAGTTTATCATTGTCATGCACTGAACTAAACTGTGTAATCTTTTCTCAACCGGTGGAATCATCGGTGAATTGAAAAATAGCATTGATTCTACGCAAAACGGCAGCCCTGCGAGACTGTGAGACTTTCACACACGTTCAAATGGGCTGAGAAAGAGAAGGACTATTTTGGCTCTGCTATTGTCTATAAGAAGGAGTACAGAAAGTGTTGAATATTGGTGAATCCATGGCTGGTCGAATTCTGAACCTTGACTGACAACGAGACTGTGAGAATGCAGCACATGTGCGTACACATGCGTACTACGCAGGTTATTGTCTCAAAAACATGTCTAAATCGACCATCATCATCATTGACCGGTGTCTAAAAGTGATTGCAAACGTTGAAATATGAGCTTCCGTTACGTCTAGTTTAAATTATTTTCCAGGCCGTAGTGTTTGCTTAACCTTGAACTACACTCAAGTACACAGCTATTAGAGTCAGACCTCATCGTGTTCAGAAGGAGTGCCAAAAGTGTTAAATGGTGGTGGATCCATGGCCGGTCGAATTTTGAAACTTGGCTTAAGGCCTTCGCACACCCTCAATCTAAGGTCGTCAAAATGGCATCGGTGAGATGATTCAATCCACCACAAACGGCAGGTGAGCCAACCGTTGCATGTTTGTTTGATGTTCCGTTTGTCAAACAATGGTGAAGTTTGACGGTCCGTCAAACTGCAGAGTTATTTGACGATACATGGTGTGTCATCTGCTCACCAATCTATAGTCAACAAAACCAATAAACCCCGTTTTGGAGTTGTTTTGGTCTAGGTTATGTTTGAATTTGAGAAATGTCACAATTCTGCAGTTTGATCAAATCTATTTGAGCGTGTGTGAAGGCCTTTAGAGAATATTACGGTTACTATTGACGGTTACTGTCTCAAAAACACTTCTAAATCGACCATTATAGTGACCAGTAGCGCAACGAGAGTTTCTTCATCTCTCTCTTTTCTCCATTTATAGAAAAGTATGTTGGACAAGGATTGACAAGGGGATAAAACCCCCTCTTTCTGTCCTTTTCCTACTTATACATTCTTAAAATGGGAAATGAGAGAGATGGAAGAGATCCTGGTTGCGCCAGTGATAGTGACTGGTGTCTAAAACTGCATGCGATTTCAAACATTGAAAAATGGGCTTCCTTGCTGAGATTGACAATTTTCCCAACCACTTAATTCACAATAGCGCCGTTTTTACCTTCCCCCTTTAGAGATCCCTAGATCCGCCTCTGCCTTCTCCTAAGGATTGTGTAGTTACGGTACAAGCAAGTCGGGTACACGCATAAAGATTCATCTTGAAAGTAAAATCGGTAGGTAACGGAAAATCTGCTCACGGATCGCGGTTTCGTAATTAAAACTTGGCTATCGAGCCACTTCGCCTCTGATGTTCGGCGGAGATCCGGACCCGAACTTGCGAAGCCCAAACCTACCTCGGAGATGCGAATGGATGATGAGTTTGTAAACCGCTGCTTCGTGGTATGACTTGAAGACCAACTTTTTTTTACAAAATATTTTTAAAAAATTTAGAAATTTATTTGTAGAAAAAACAAGTGCAAAATTAAAACACATTGCCGCACTGCCCTTTTTAAGCAGACGTTTGTATATTAAGGGACAGATAAATAAGACACATACTAAACACGTTTAAGTTTACTGGAAGAACAAAAAACCTTTTTAAAGTCAATCTAGTTGTTTTAAAATTTTAATCAAATATTTTTTTCTTTTGGTCCGGTGGTCTTATAAAATAGAAAACATATTTTTTTAAATTTTTAAAACAACCTATTTGACTTTAAAAAAGTATTTTTGTTACTGTTGTGAAATTCACGGCTGCTTTGGTTTCCGCATTGGCGGATCCAGCCCTCGCTGCCGGGGGAGGGGGGACGAATTGGGATTTTAGCCCCAAGATTACTCCCTTTTTTTCTGTTTCTTCCCCCTCTTTTCCCCTTTTTAGGATCGGCCGGGGGGCGATCGCTCCTTTGCCCTCCCCCTGTATCCGCCAACGGGTTTCCGCTACTATAGCAGTTCTTTTGTTTTTTCGGTTTCCCAATCAGCTAATCTTCATTTTTCATTTACGGCGTTCCAATCGGGGTGCATCCAAAATCGACTTTCGTTTCTAAACTTTAAAGCCTAAAGTTTTCAAAATTTTCATCGAGCCGTTCACTGTGCGGCGCGGGGTTTTGTGTGTATTCTGTCTCGTTTTCTCGGGCACTATCAAATCGTGACTCCGTTTGTAGGTCACGTGTTAAGGTCGGCGAGCATCGCATCGCAAGAAAATCGTCTCCGTCTGCGAGATCATTTACATACGCGCGAAGTTCAGAAGAAACCTTTTCTCAAGTTTTTTTCTCTCCTCTCCCTTTTCTCTCCCTCTCTTTCCCCCCCTCACTCTCTCTCTCTCTCTCTCTCTCTCTCTCTCTCTCTCTCTCTCTCTCTCTCTCTCTCTCTCTCTCTCTCTCTCTTCTCTCCCTCTTTTATACATGTACCCGTCAGCCGAAATGTTGCAAGTTTCTCACTTCCTCTCTCGCTTCCTCTCTCGCTTCCTCTCTCTCTCTCTCTCTATTTCTCTCTCTCTCTTTCTTTTGCTCTCTCTCTTTCTCTCTCTTTCTTTCTCTCACCCCCCTCTCTCTCTCTCTTCCCTCCATCTCTCTCTTTCTCTCTATCTCTCTCACGACGCGACGCAGTAGGCAGAGGTCAGTTTCACTTTTGAAGACGCGAAGCGATAACCGTGGCCGAAAGGTTGAAAAACACGTTTTGCTGATGATTTTTTATACTTTTTTTTCTTTCTTTTTCTGTATAGTTCCTTCTTCCTTTTCTGAATGGGGGATCGAAGAGTGACGGTCAAAAGTTTCTCTACGGCGGAATGTTTAAAGCGATACTGTACAGAACACTCACACACGCATTAATTTTTCTTTCGCATCAATGTTTCTGTCGGTCTTAACCTCTACAAAAATTCATCGCTTTCGAAATGCCTATCCAATAAGCTTTCAAACGCGGACCAACCGCCATAGGTGGCACCCTGTTGCCGCATTGTCCCCAAATTTAAAAGGCGTCTCGCAAATGGGTCGCTGTTGCAAACTTTTGTTATGTATCAGAAATGCTGCATAGCATTATATGGAAGGTCGATTCTTCTGTAAAGTCACGTGAAAATCATTAAAAGCATTGAAAAGTCTCGAAATTCACTCACAAGCCCAATAAAATTAGTGGTGCAATTTGGTAACTTTACAGTTCGTCCATTAGAACCCATGAAAAATATCGAACTAGTGGGTGTTCGGTGAACACCTCCGAATTCGACCTTGTACATGGGTTTAAATGGACACAGTACGACGTTGCCAAAGTGCACGCTACGCCACTGAATAAAATTTGTAAGAAAATTCAAAGCAGGCGATCGAATAAGCAGAGTTACTAGGGGGAGTTCCATCTAATCGCAACTTCCCATGCTGATTGTGAGAAAAGTGATTCATAATACGGGGTGTTTTTTTTAATCCCTTCAGGGTTTTTGTATGGTATAATTGAAGTAGATTATTGCGGTTTTGACCATTCTTCTTCACTTTAGACCAATTCTCTTTTGTTGCGATCAACACCCCCCCCCCCAAAGGGTTGGCCCCAGGGGGCTAACTCACAAACTTCAAAGGGCAACCCCTATCTTCGTTCGAGAGAACATAATTCCAACACTTTGGCGCAAACCGGAAATTGCCATCGGTTTCCGTTTTCGACATGATAAAAGTCGAAGTTCGATTTGGACCCATTTTCAAAAAACAAACCTCCCATCCAAAATACTCTATGAAGCAAAGATTTTCAAGCCCCCAAAAATGTTTACAATTTTTGCCTCTCTGCGGGGCTATCCCAAAAATTCCGGTGCACGACCCCCACAAAAAGATGCATCAATCGAAAGGGCACAAGAAACTTAGCATTTTGGTGCGCAATCCGGAGATCGATTCGTATTTTGCATTCGAGGTGTCTAATATCAAAAATCCCCCCCCCCCATTTTGAACATTGAAGGCAACCTGATATACCTATAACCATCATACAGACTCGATTCTTTACGTAGGTTTTAATGGCGAACAGCGTTAAAATCAGCTTGCTCGAGCCACCATTGCATATACTTTAACAACGCCGAGGTATGTCTATTAAACTCTATTTATAGTCTTTGGGAAGAGGACTTGAAAAATAATATTTGTAAAATACGAGTTGTTTAATTGGATGAGTGGAACTAAAGTCTCAAAAAAAAGAGCGTAGTTGTTGGCGGAAATGTTGTGACCATCGAGATCTTAAAATCCGATTACGAAAAGTAAAAAAACTTGTTTCCGATGTGACCCAGCGTGTCCCGTGGCGCGGGCATGTTGGCACTGGCGGACCCACGAATTTGTTCTTCTCTTTTTTCCCCCCATTAGAACACATGTGTTAGAAGAGGACAGATCAGAGGTTGTCACGTGGTCTCCACCCCCTCTTCTATCCTTTTCTAACACATGCGTTCTAATGGGAAAAAAGAGAGAGAAGGACAATATCTTTGATCCGCTATAGTGCATGCGGGAGACTGATTTGTTTGACGTTAGCGACCCATATTTTAATTCACGTCAAATTTCACTTCATATACGAGCATATAAACAATGTATAACGAAGGATGCGAAAGTATAAACAGACGTGAATTAAAAAGAGCGCGAAAAGTGCACGCGTGTGTACACTAATTGACGACTGGGGAAATGACAATCGCCGGAACTTGAACGCACGTCTAGAAAGAAATGAGCGAGTATTGTTTCCGCGCATTCGTCCGGCATAGGTGGAGCGGAGTCACTTGCGAGTATTTACTCAACATGATTTTTTTTTCTGGAAGCTTCTATATATATAAGTTCTAAAGAAATAATCAAAGTAAACTCAGGGATTCATCCAAGCAACACGTCAGGAGTGACGAAGCGTTGGTGATAATCGACCTTAATCTGTAAAAGTGACAAAATAACAGACTGCTAGGGAAGGCTTCGCTTCGTTCTATATACCTAGAGCACCGATGCCCTCCCGAAGTCCCGAGGTGGTCTGAAGAGGCCTGCACGACAAAAATGCAAAACGAGAATTTTGGTCAGAGAGGAATTGGACAACACGACATTCCTAGCAGTGGCGGCTCGTGAAATACGGTATATCGATGTCCACTTCATTTAAAACTATAATAAAGTATCGATTCCTCGGGGGTTCAATTGCACCCCCTTGACGATCGATACTTTTCAATAGTTTTAAATGAGGTAGACATCGATATATGGCATTTCACGAGCCGCCACTGATTCCTAGTTAAAACTGTATTTGAAATACTTATGTTGAGTGAACTTCGTAGAGATTGAAAGAATAAATAAAAGAAGAAAACATTTCAGAAATCTCGACCACTGCGACCTGTCTTAGGAATCCTCCTGCAAACACCAATACATTATAAATAACTGGGAAATTCAGTATCAACAGTACCAGTGCTTTCCCTCTTTTTAATTGTGTGGATATAATTCTTTATATCGTCCTTATAGTGGCTTAAAAAAACTTGCGTTTATCTAAAACTGAAAACAAAAACAAACAAAAAACAAAATAAATTTAAAAAACAAAAAATTGTAGGTGGTCCTTAACCTTCCTGACCACTCCCGCAAGTGGTCCATAGAAAGCATTTATGTTGAGAAACACTGCTAATGTAGAGGATTTGATTATAGCAGTTCCCAACTCGAGGTTGATTTATGGTACCTACTCAACGTATATACGTTTATCACTAAAATAAAAGGTAATTTAAATTCCGGGTGCACCATTGTAATTGGTGAATAATACTCGTATTTTTAATTGTTACATTATTCAATGTCTTGCCTGACCACAATATCGTACACCGACAAATCCGACGATTTCTCAACTTATTTTTGAACGAAATTTTTTACAATACCTCTGAGTTTTGTCACCGTGTGTTTCCATTCTTATGTTTATTTCTACTGAAGATCAGTGCTCTCTCTCATAAATTAGTTTCTATTTCTCGATTCCATCTTTCCCCGCACTCGACTCTCGATCGAATTGATAAATCAGGCCGGATCAGTGTCCTACGCACTCTTTGGCCAGTGCTCAACGTTTCAACGTCAAACTTTAATGAACCTGTCGATATTTGACGTCTAACTGAAGCAACAGTCATCAGAGTATCAGGGAGAAGAATCGCTTTTAATCGATGCCCTTCCCTGTTCATGGGCGGATGCAGGAATGTGTATGTCTCTCTCTCTCTCTCTCTCTCTCTCTCTCTCTCTCTCTCTCTCTCTCTCCCTCCTCTCTCTCTCTCTCTCTCTCTCTCTCTCTCTCTCTCTCTCTCTCTCTCTCTCTCTCTCTCTCTCTCTCTCTCCTATCATTTGAATTCATGCGTTGGAAAAGGACGGAGATAGGGGCTAAAGTCATTTAATGGTCGCGTTTGCTATCTCTTTTCAACACATGTGTTCCGGCCGAAGAGGAAGAAAGACGAATTTCAGTATGCACCCATTGCACTCATGTCCTGTTGGACGTCAAATATCAGCGGGCCACTTAAGTTCAATGTCGAATGTTTTCCGCAAGCTTACTAATCATCAAAGTCATCGTACTGACCCAGTTTTTGTCTGCTGTTTAAACTTGTATTGCGACTAATGCTAGTGATCAGTTCAACACGCCCGCCAATTAATGCATCGACTGGTCAAATACTTTGAGGGGTTATCTTTCTTATTTCCAAGAATTTCCCCCCCCCCCTTTTTTTTAAATTACGTCGATTGAAAATGTTGCACTGAAAAAAAAATAAAAATCCTAAATTTTGATAATGTTATCAGACATAAAAAAATTCTCTTTAAATATGGACTGGAAAGACAGTTCTTTTAGAATTACTAGAATCATCAATAATTCTCGCAATTGAAAAGAATTGCCGTTTAGAATTCCCAGAATTTTTATGATTCTAGTCATTTTAAAAGGAACGTCTTATTTATTTATGTACAATAATACGTCCCGTAATTCCAATAATAATTTTTTCTCAATGCAGAAGCACAACGAGATGTCAACCAAAGAGAGTCTAGTACTTTTACTAGAAAATTTATTTGTTTATTTATTTTGTACGTGAGAGACATTCGGCTTGAAAAACACATCAGAGAAAAAACTAGAGTTCAGAAAGTTCAGTATATAATAATAATAAAATAAATGAAATTATGTTGTTACTTTTAGAATTCATCGTCGCCGTACCAGAACTTCCTTAAACTTTTCAAGAACTTTGGTAAACGGTACGGAACAGACGATTACATCTCTGTAGAAAGCTACTCAATTCAGCTTCAGGTCTTAAACAATATGTATGTTTAATCAAGAAAATACTATCGTTTTTGAATTCTATGGGTGCGTGTACCCATACATTCTGGAGAACTTTCGCATTTCCCACGAGCGATCAGTTTTCTTGAGTCTTATCCTCGGCACTCGATACCCTGCCATTCCCGCCCAGATTGCATGTGAAACATTCCATTTCCATACATTTATAGTATTTAAGCAAAAATTAGACAAGTCGACGAACATAAAAAATCGCACGACATCGTTCAAAAAACTCATATTATATTTTTCCTGTATTTACTGTCTCAATTGTTGGGAATTTTCTATTTTTCAAAACGGGTCTAAATATAAGTATGATTCATTGCGTGCAGGCTAAAATGGGAAGTAATGGAATCTCCCTTTCTCCGGGAGAATCTCTAACATTCATTCTCAAAGAACGATAGTGCAATTGATGGTTTCAACTTAAGTTTATGTGCAGCTTCATCAAACCAGCTAAATTTCCGTGTTCAGGAAACGTGAGAAACTGACAGCGAATTAGTTCGGTCGTTCTCAAAAGTTTCTCCAGCACGCACGAGGAACTCAAAGAGTCAGCTATAGAGTCGCAATTCGGTGCTTTACGCATGTGTGGCTATACCAGTGTCGTCGCGTGCAATCTGGCACCGTTGTCTTTCATACATGTAAGCTCATGAAAAAGGTCGAGCTATCTGAACTATTTTATTTTGCATTGATTTAAATGGACTGTTCATTCGATTGCGATTCGTTTGTACTCTTTTTTGACCTTTCCAAGTAAAAGTAAAGCTTCAAAAAACTCAAACGAGCTAAAATCAAAATTTTACAATGGGGCAGTTGCAAGGTTCTGAAATTTTGTGTTTTTTATAAAGAAAATGAAAGTACTTGATGAGCTGAAAACGAAAATGCCGTTGGTTTCTAATTAAATCTCATTATTCCGGAGATGAGATTTTGGCCCAAAATACATTGTTTTAAATGGGAATTCCGTGTAGTGACGTCACTACGCACACGATTTTTTACAACTCTATACGCTTGTATCTCCAAAACCGGGACACTATTAAAAAAACGAAAGGCACCGTTGTTCTCAGCTCATCAAGTCCTATCATTTCCTTCATAAAAAACACAAAATTTCAGACCCTTGCAACTGCATTATTAACAAGTAAGAATCATAAGTTCAGAATTTATTTTGAACGAAAGAATATGGTCATTAAGTAATGATAACTTTATACAATTCAGTGGTGTCGCGTGTAATCTGGCAACGTTATAGTTTATCCATTTAAACCTATACATCTATGAAACAAACCCCGGATTTCAGAATATGCGCTGTGAACGCCCTCGCATTCGATCGTTTGTAAGGATTCAAATTAAGTGAATGCATCGTTGCCAGATTGCTTTAGAATATACCTGCTATTCACTCGAACTTCTTGAAGAAGAATTTCTCGATGAATTCTAACGAATTGAACACTTGCTTTTGATTTTAGTATCACTGAACATAGAAATATAGAATTTTATAAACACACATTCTACATAATTTTCCTCATTTTATGCTTGGATCGCCAAATCATAAAAACTGAATAGTCATTTCCGTTTGTCTCACCGCGTCTCATGTTATACTCTTCGGGCGCCTCGTATTAAATGCAGGGCTGCCGTTTAGCGTTTAAGCAACCGCATTATCCTATTTAATTCAATGTCAAATTTTGAAATTCCCGCCAAATTTGGTGACACTGATGAAATGAAGGGCGTAATAGGAGTCACAAATTAGTGCTTTGGTCAGTAAACTCCTCGAAATTTGATATTCTGTGTAATTGTATTTTTTAATTAAACAAAAAACAACGAAAAAGCTCTGTTGTGTAATCATGCCTTTTGAGCTCTTCCCCCTTCCTCTCTTCAGTGCTCACACCTTTCCTAGAGCTTGTCCTGGGTATGGAGGCCGGATGTAGGTGCATTCCAGTGGAGGATCGCGCTATTTGACAACCATGTATTTTGCCATTTGAATCTAGGCAAAGTATCGATTTCTCAAAGACTCAATGAATCCCCTGAAATCGATTATTTTACATGAGTTTAAATGAAGAGAATCCGTTGTGTCCCTGTTGCACGAGCCGCCTCTGAGACGTCTGCTTCATTTAAACGTACGATGAAGAATTGATCTTTAGGGGGTTTAAATTAAACTCGCGATAAATCCATAATTTTGCATAAGTTCAGTTGAGATTAGAATTATAGTTCGATTCCACACGATTCTCTACTGGTGGACCTTGTAATCGTTGGCGTCGAATTGTTTCACTTCGAAACGGACCCCCCTCACTCCATGCAAAACCCTTATGAAACAAATGTGTTAAAAATTGCCTGGAACAAATTTTCCTCACCCCCATGAAAAACCGTTATGAAACAAAAGTGTTAAAAATTGCCTGGAACTTTATCAAAGCCAGTTTTGTACATCAAAGGAAAAACATCTTCAACACGCATCTTCAAGGTGTGTGTTATGCCATGTGCGTTGTGAATTTTTTCTCAATAACTTATTTTAATTTCTTTTTTTGTTGCAGGTAAATATGACGATGCTGATTCATTTATTCATAAAAGTATATTTCGTTTTCTCCTCGTAAGTACCATAATTTTTTCAGTCGTTTTTACGAATCGTCTCAATTCGTCAATTTTATGGGTCGTAACGGTAAATTACGATTGAATCAATCTGTACTTATACGTCGAAGGCAGATCACAATCTCAGGCAAATAACAGTGGCGAGGCGTGCGATTTGGCAACGTTCCTTTTCCCCCATTTAAACACATTATAAAGGTCGAAATGCCTGGTCATCGCCGATGACTGGAGCGTTCGACTTTTTTGGTGAATTTAAATGGAGAAAATACATTGTTGCCACATCTCACGCTTCGCCCCTGGCAAATAGCAATCGGTTTGCTATTTGCCAAGGCAGATAGCAGTGGCGGAGCTTGCAATTGGGCCGCGTTGTATTTTATCCATCTAAACCCACGTCAAAGGTCGAATTCAAAGGTTTTCACCGAACACCCAGTAATTCGATCTTATTTCGTGTGTTAAAATGGAGAAAGCGCGCCGTTGCCAGATTGCACGCGACGCGACGCCTCCTCTGCCACTGGCAGATAGCAAGCCGGTATAATTTCATGATAGAAATAAGTTAAATATAATATGTTTCTTTTAATCGATGCCATGATTGATGGTGTTCCTTTACAACATTGATAACCGTCAAAAGTTTGTAGGCTGCCAAATTATCCCTACACTGCATAGTGTATCACTGGTGATACATGATGTAAAAAGCCCTTTATCAGACATTGTAATGTATATTTTGACTCATTTCAAATTGTATCACCAGTGTCACATAATAAGAAAACATAAAAACGGGCCCAAACATTTTCCAAAATACTACACGGAAAAAAAACTACGGTGAAATTAACCATACGATAGCTGATTTTGGCACCTGCTAGATGTTACGGCAATGTTAACCAAAAGTATACTATGTTTTGACTAGGTACTAGGTGATGTTACCTGATTGCATGTCGAATTTACTCAAAGTATCGGTAAATGTACCATACTTCTGGTCAAGTTTACCATAACATCTAGCAGGTGCCAAAATCAGCTATCGTATGGTTAATTTCACTAATCTTTTTTTTCCGTGTACCAGCACTCATTATAATGAACATACTAATGGAAACTATGGTGGGGTGGAAAATTTGACCCCGTTTCCAATTCAACCAAAATTTCATTATTTTTACTAAGCTTTTGGCATTTGCTTTTTGAAAAATCCAATCAAAGTAAAAAAAAAATTATTTTTTGAGTGAAAATTTTGAATTTTTTTCCTTTTCCCGCAGTTTTTTATGGTGTTATAACGACACTTGTAAAAAACGAGTAAAAAATGGAAAAATGAGAATTGACACCAAAAAACTGCCCAATTATTTTCTTTGCTATTTTTCCCATATATTTGACTACCCAGTGAATTGAAAAATCCATTTTTGGTTGGAAAAAAAAAATCATGCAGAGAAGGGTTGAGATGGTAGGTGGTAAGGTGGTGTGTACCAATCACGAAACGCCCACTTTGTAGCTACCTTGAGGAAAACCGCAGTTTGAACGTCTAAAGAGAGAGAGAAAAAGAAAGGAAGATGAAAGAGAAAATTGATTAGTAAATATCGATGGCTAATTACAGATGATGGGATCTGAGACCGTCAAGTCTTGTCTCGCCTCTGCTGGGATTCGAACCCAGCACTTGCGGTTTAGTGGTCAGTTACACTGACCATACACCAGACCAAAAAGACCGCCGACAATCATAATTTTCATAAAAATCATCTTTACATTTGTAAATTCCCTTTCTACCAATCACAGAAAAGGCATTTGTTTACAGATGAAGATGTACGTGTTTCCATCAACGTCTCGTAATTTCGCCCGCCTTTCCTATCCACGCGCGAAAACCTGATTTGAAGACTTAAGCGACCCTTTCGCGCGCACGCGCTCATGATCACCGAAGATTAAGGAGATCCGGTGATTTGCGTAGCGGCGAGGGATTTCAAAAAAACCTAGGTTCCGGTTTTACGGTATGCGCTCTGCGTCGCTCTGCAACATCCATCAAATCGCGCAGTTGAAACCCGTCCAACAATCGTTGAATGTTGAATTGCCTTTACATCCATAATCTATGAAATTCCGAGCTATCGTATGGATTCAGACCAGCGCCATTTCAAAGCCGCCATAATTTTTCTCCCCCTTTCTTTCTTTTATTTGAGTCTTAAATCGCTCTGAATCAGGTTCCTTCGGTTCGAGATGCCATGGCGTTCAGACGCACAGATCAGCGGAACGGAACTTTGCCACCAAGTTGTGAGAATTCTCAAGAAGAAAAAAAAGTAGCGCTAAAAATAAAAGGGGGAAAAAAATCAACGTCTAAATTGGTGAAAGGAATTGCTGGCTAAGTTTTTAATTGTTGGACACAGTCATTTTTTTCTTTCTTTTTTTTTCTTCTTATTTTTTTATGATACACGCCAGACCGTGCATTTCACGTCGTATTTGCGAAGCGATTTCCACGAGTTCCGTTTTGTGGTTCAAAGAAAGAGAGACCCGAGAACGAACGTACTATCGATCGAAGAAAGTGCCAACGAAAAGGAACCTGCCGACTTATTTTCGATGCAGCACGGCACGGCCTTAACCGAAGTTGCCACATATATGTCTTGGAAAAAAATTGCTAGTACTTGATGGACTTTATCATCAATGGGGCTGTTGCGAACTTTCGCTATAGGCGATTTCAGGGAATGTAATCCTCTGTTAATTACAGTGGCGAAACGTGAAATTTGGCAACAATGTATTTTCTCCATTTAAATTCACCAAAAAATTCGAACGCTCCAGTCATCGGCGATGACCAGGCATTTCGACCTTTCTAATGTGTTCAAATGGGGGGAAAGGAACGTTGCCAAATTGCACGCCCCGCCACTGGTTAATTATTATGTGGATAACATGATAACGTCCCACGAAGCCATGAGTGCCCGCAAAAAAAACTGTCGAGGAGGGGGCAAAATTATTGGACCACACTGGGAGGTCTATAGGAGACACCACTCAGGGACTGACAGATATGAAGGACACCCCTCCCCCCCCCAAAAAAAACGAAATTGAATTTATCTTCCAAATTATACAATTTTAAGCTATGTAGATTTGTCAATCAATAATAATAATGTTCCCGTGTCAGATAAAAACACGATTAAAATGACTAGAGATGATAATGGTAGTAAGAAAAATATGCTTATTACAACCATTCCTTGCAAAAAGTGAATTAAAATTATCTAGTAAACGAATAATAAAGTTTGTCAACTCTTACTCCTTCAATTAATATTTTATCTTATTTTGATCCTTTCATTTTTATCGATAAGTTTTGACTGTCCTGAATTCGGGGGGGGGGGGGGGCTTCCCCATTTGCCCCTAGCTGCGGGCGTCCATGCATGAGACGATCCTGAGTTCAGCAGAGCTGGAGGAAGCTCATCAGTGGCTGTGGCTGATCTAGGATTTCGACTCTCTCTCTCTCTCTCTCTCTCTCTCTCCCTCTCTCTCCCTCTCTCTCTCCCTCTCTCTCTCTCTCTCTCTCTCTCTCCCTCTCCCTCTCTCTCTCGCTCTCTCTCCATCTCTCTCTCGCTCTCTCTCCATCTCTCTCTCTCTCTCTCTCTCCCTCTCTCTCCCTCTCTCTCCCTCTCTCTCCCTCTCTCTCCCTCTCTCTCTCCCTCTCTCTCCCTCTCTCTCTCTCTCTCTCCCTCTCTCTCCCTCTCTCTCACCCTCTCTCTCTCCCTCTCCCTCTCTCTCTCGCTCTCTCTCTCGCTCTCTCCCTCTCTCCATCTCTCTCTCCGCTCATTTGAGTGTATGCTTGTTAGAAAAAGGCATTGATAGAAGTGAAAGTCACATGATCTTCCCTTCTTCTATCCTTTTCGAACACATGTGTGCAAACGGGCAAACGGGCGGGGAGAGGGAGAGAGTGAGACAGATAGAGAGAGGGGGTGATGGGGGCTATGGGGGGGAGGAAGAGAGGGACTCATTTCTGGACCCGCGCCTGGAGCTCATCTTTCTGTCCTGGAACAACTTGTACATGCGCAGCACTTTCTTGAGTGAGATTTGAGATCACCCACGGATGTTGCATATACGGGCAAACACAGTAGCCACGTAGCAAATGCATTGGTCAGTGTCTTACATTCGAACTGTATACTGTAACTTGTACATGTAAATGGATGCGAAGGGTTTCTTTTCTCACTGAATTACATGCAATTAGAATGAGTCGACAGAATTCGTCGTGCGGATTTGTTTGAGACGATGCGGTGTAGGTATGTAAAGTACAGCGTCCAAGAAAAAAGTTAATCTGAAAAGGATCGTTGTGCATATGAAACACTTTTGCAGGTGCTGGCTTGAAGATGAGACTACGGTCGTACGGTCTCTTTCTCTGCTATAGTTGCGAATTTGTATTCAGAGAAAGCTGGTCGTAAATAGAAAATTTCGCATTCAATTTAAAGAAATAAGAGTCGTGACTTTTTTCGTTTAAAACTTGATGTACAAGTCATTATTTGGTCTTTAGTATTCGCTATTATATGTTCTTTAAAAAAACTGATTGTGGGATATTGGCGCAGTCAGAAATTTTCCTGGGGGGGGGGGGGGGTTGTTAAAAAAAAACTCCCCCTCCCCCATCACGCTGCTTGCGCCTTTGTCATATACCCTTTTGTTACTTCTACAGCCTTTTTGATTCCAAACTTTTTGCAGAAAATACGCATGACTACATGAACACAGGGTACCTATAAAAAAATACCCACCCAAAGAGTCCGACCCATTTTCAAAAAGTGATAATTTTCAAACTGGATAACCTTTAGATGTTTACTTTACGCAAAAAAATGGCAAACTGTAATTAATCAGTTTTTAAGACTTGAAGAATAAAATAGTCGTAGATTATTCTCTCTTGTTTCCGACGAAAACTCTATTTTTTGATTTTGAAAAATTCTGAATGGATCCTTTTTCAAAGTCACTATGTACATTGTACAAGTATACAAACCATACATCGACAAAAATAAATAAATACTTGCGCTGCTTGCAAAGAAGCTCAGCAAAATTTCAGACTGTATTTTTGCGCTTAGCGTTTCAAACCGCTCTTTAATCAATGCAACCTCTTTCCGCCATTCATGGTTTGACGCATATACTGCTATAAGGAATAATCACGGTAACAATAAATAATAAATAACTAGATCCTTCATCTATTCAAATGAAAATCTGGTTATTTTTCTAACACGTTTGGCAATGCTGGAGATGCCCTGTATAATTGGTTCTATTGGCCTGACCTGACGCGTTATGCACTTGAGACTTTTGAGATGAAGTGCAACCTGTCGTAACTAATGACCAGTGTTGCTAGATGCATGGATTTAGATATTATAATCCCGATTAGACGCAACGTAAATTATACGACTTTTAACGTGAAATTTTGCAACACTGCTAATGACCGCCGGCCGTCTCTTGCCTCATTTGACACGCGGAAGATCGCGGAGTGCGGAGGCATTACTGAGTAACACATAGCCAGTGGAACTTTGTAACACATGAGTTCGCGGGTTGACGCAGCGTGTCTATACAGTAGTATCTTCTACTGGATAAACTTAATTAGCAAAGGAACTTCAAGAGAGGAATAATTAATGGGCGAAGGTGAAGCGCCGACAAAGAGTCGTCTATTGAGATGATTAGAAACGGCGGTCATTTTCATTAATCACGTGGCTTTCAAAAGAAAGTTCGGAGCTTGCAGTGTACCGTAAAGTCAATCTGACAATATTGCAGGCTGTCCATCTAAACTCATAGAAAATATCAAAATCTAGAGAGTGTAGTGAACGCTTTTGAATTCGATCGTTTGCATGAGTTTAAATGGACCAAATGCTAAGTTGCTGAAGTGCACGCTGCACTAGTGTGGTCTCGCAAGCAAAATTTTATGAATCGCTTGCTTTACAGTAAATCAGTAATTTAGTTTCTAAAAAAAATATTGATGCGACTTTTGCATTTTGAACGTCCTTATGACAGCTAGTTTATTATTGCTCCTGGTTCTAATGGGGCTCTTGCAAACTTTTCCTATAGTAATAGGTAATAGTAGTCCTATCTGCAAAGAAATAGTACAATCTGATGTAAAAACCAGCGACAATCACGAAAATCACACTGGGAAAGTCTAAAATTCATTAGTAAACTCACGTAACTGCTTTAACGGCAAGTTCGTAATGGCGGTTCAACGCAGGTATCATGGGGGATTCCTGTCTATTATGCCACTTTCTATACGGAAACACAGAGATACTTCTCAATTTAGATAGGAATCTCCCATGACACCTGCGTCTCTCCTCCATTCAGTGGCGTAGCCGGGGGGGGGGGGGGGGTCCAGGGGGTCTGGACCCCCCCCCCCATGACACCACCCATGACACCAAATTTGCCCTAAAAAAAGGTAATTTTTTGCGTTTTCAGACAAATTTTACCAAATTAGTATCTTTGGACCCCCCCATGACCATTTTCGAACCCCGGACCCCCCCCCCCCCTCCCCTAGAAAAATTCCTGGCTACGCCACTGCCGCCATTATGCCTGATTCTAAGAGGGAATTTCGTGATTTTTAAGTGTACTCATCGTGATTTTTACGGGTTTTTATGCAAGAATCGACTCTAAAATCCCCTACAGCAAAAGTTAATTGCAAGAGCCCCATTGGATGTGACAATTTTTCAGCAAAATACTTATGGGCAAAAAGACATTCTCAACAGCCTTCGTTTTTTATGATCCAAGAACATCTCAGTTCTTGAAAAGAAAGAAGAAAAATAAGCGAAGATTTCATAGAATTTAAAATATTCACGGATGTTTATATCAATAAAAATAATGGGTGCTTTATGGCCTATACTATTTATAGAGGACGTGACGGTATCAAACGTTGAAGTTTTCGCGATACTGCCTACAGCTTCTTTGGAAAAGTGTCTCAGATCGCTGATTATTACCATTATTGTTGTTGTTGTTGTTTTTTCTCCTCATTCGCTGGTTTTTCGGCGACACTTTCTCCACACTTTTCATTTTATTTATTTATTTATTTTTTCTGTCGAGTGGTCGCGCCCAACCGTACGCAACTCCCATCTCCATCTCTCGACTCATGATATTATATTCGGTATTTGGTTCGTCACCTTTTGCATTGTTAATTAGCTACACAAAGCGAGGTTGCCAAATAGCGATGACTTTTCTTATGGGTTCTTGCAGAGAAAGCTGCACGACTCGGCAACGCTAACACCACAGACCGAGTCCGAGGAGAGGAGTCCTGTCTCCCGCCGCCGCCGGAAGGAAATCAACGAAATAGATGTGATTGCCTCGTTTGCATCGCGGGTGGTGGTCCAGGGAGGCGCTAGGCGCGCCACCGCACTATGTTCTGAAATTGAAAACAAAAATTACTCTTACTTAACCGCAGCCAGGAATTTGTCTTTCTCAGTGGCGTAGCGTGGAATTTGGCAACGATGTTTTGTGTCCATTTAAACCCATGTAAAGGGTCGAATGCGAAGGTGTTCACCGAACACCCAAAAGTTCGATATTTTTAATGGGTTTAAATGGACACTGCACAACGTTGCCAAATTGCACGCTACGCCACTAGTCTTTCTCTCTCTTTGCCTATTTGATTGCATGTGTTAGAAAAGGACTGCAACAGGGGCTGAAGTCATGTGATAACCCCTTTTTGCATAATGGGGCTCTTGCAAACTTTTGCTACAGGAGATTGGAGAGTTGATTTTTGCGTAAAAACCTGTAAAAATGACGATGAGTACGATAAAAAATCACGAAATTCACACTCAGAATCGGGTTTAGTGGCGGAGAGACGCAACGCAGGTATCAAGGGAGATTCCTATCTAAATTGAGACACATCTCTGTGTTTCTGCAGAAGAAGTAACATAGTAGACAGGAACCTGCGTATACCTGCGTCTCTCCGCCATTACGAACCTGCCGTTATAGCAGATATGTGCGTTTATTACTGAATTCTAGACTTATGTGATCAATGTGGCTCTCGCTCGTGCTATATATAGGCTCTTCATCAGTGGTCACTTCATTATACCTCACTAACAGATCAGTGGTGTGGCGTGCAGTTTGACAACGTTGCGTTTTCCATTTAAACTCATGTTTAAAGTCGAATTCGAAAGTATTCACCGAACACCCAATGAATCGATCCTTTTCGTGGGTTAAAATGGAGAAAATGCGCAACGTGGCCACATTTTCACGCCGCGCCGTGCACGGGTATTAGATATTTTCGATGTATGTGTGTATTGATGGAGCTCTTGGAAGATTTATTTCTGTTTATAAATGGATTTATAGCGAGTGATACCAATGAAAAAGTACTAAGATGCGTTTACAGTGAACGCAAAAAACAGAACTTAATTCAATGTGCTAATGACCACAACGGATTTTCTCCATTTAAACCTGCGTAAAATAATCGATCTTCGGGAGATTCGCCGGAGAAAAATTGATACTTTTGCATAAGTTCAAATAACACGAAAACATGGTTGCCAAACTGCACGAACCGCCACTGCTGATGACGTTGTTTTTTTAAGAATCTTAAACGTATTGTTTGCAAAGCCCGTGAAAGTCGGAACTTTTTGCAGATCATTTAAGGTGATTCCAGAAACTCAACTATTGCGATTCGATTATCATTCGATACGATGCCAAAAATTGCCTTCGTTTTGAATATTTCAGAAAAATTGAAAAGTCGCTTTGAAGAAATACACAATTTTTACTGGAAGGTTTCTTCGAAAAATTATCTGGCTGAATTCTATGATTGCCGTAAAACCACTGTCAAAAATCGAATCGGATTCAGTCCGATGATTTTTGCACCAATCTCCCTTGAGTGTGTTTCTTTGAGGTGACGCGACGTTCCAAGTTTTCTGAAATATCTCGGCAACAATGTGGTAACAACGTATTCTCTCCATATAAACCTTCGTAAAATAATCGAACTTCAGGGGATTCGCTGAATCCCTGAAAAAAAATCGAGTCTTTTGCATAGGTTCAAATGGTAAAAACATGGTTGCCAGCCGGCCGATCCTTGAAATTCACGACTTTTGGGTAGACTGGGTAAGACTGGAAAACGGCGATTGGTGGAGACGAGTCACGTGGTTGCCAAGTCTAATCAAATTACGGAATTTATCTAATTGGTTATCAGGTACTCCAAGACTGCCCGATAAACAATTAGATAAATTCTGTAGTTTGATTAGACTTGGCAACCACGTGACTCGTCTCTACCAATCACCGTTTTCCATTCTTTTAAGTGGTCTCTCCACCTGCGAATTTAAAAGCGCGAATAAAGTGTTTGAGCCAATGAGCTGCCTTGAAGTCGATAGGTCGAGTCCGATGTATAGACAACAAAGAAGCCCATTGGCTCAAGCAGTCAATTCGCGCTTTTAAATTCGCAGGTGGAAAGACCCCTTTATCCAGTCTACCCAAAAGTCTTGAATTTCAAGGATAGCACGAGTCGCCGCTGATTCATAGACTATAGACAGCTTTAAGCATTTTATCAAACGATAATCAAATCGAAATCGCTAAGTTTTGGTTTATAATAAATCCGATATTAACATGTTTCTTATAAAATTGATTCCTAGATTCTGTCATTCCCCTTCCCCAAATGATATCATTCTTTAGAGCGCTCAAATGACACTTCGTATAGTGCTGATTGCTCTTCATTTAAAATGGTCGTTCCCATGGACTACAGGAGTGCAAATCTTGCGAAAATTTCAGACAGCTCACATTTCAGCAGGTATTGTGGACACTGTGATGGTGTCAACTTGAAAGAGCTCGGGCAGTCTCTACAGAGTCGGAAAATCGTGCGGTTCGTCGCTTCTTCTCGCTTCGCTGAAAAACGAGGATTAACTCAAAACGTCGCGCGGATTGCATTCGTAATTTTGAAGGGGCGTTATGCGATCACCCTCTAGCTCTCCTCGAACGCGTTTATCTACATTGTGTTGATCACTCCACTCAAGTTTTACATGGGTGCGTGAATAAATTCCAGATCATTTAAGTTCGCAGGAATATTTTTTTTTTTTTTAAATTGTGGACGCGATTTTGACCGACATTGTTAAATTCGCGAATCCAACCTCGAGGTTGCGGTGCCGTGATATCAAAGTTCGAATGCGCTTTCAATTCAATCGCAAACTTCTTCTTGTTCGTCTCTTTGTGTGCGTGTAGCGGGCTCCATCATTCTTCCTCACGCTGTATATACATCTAATTTAAATCTAATTGAAATTTATATTTGAAGAAAGTGAAAAAAAAATGGAAAACTGCGGCTGCATAGAATTTTAATTTTAAAGTCACGTTTTTTGTGTGTAAAATCCGTAAATCTACAAACTCATTTTTACAATTAATATTTTCGGTATTTGATAACATCCTGTGCCATTTATAGACTTTTTTCTTCAAAAGTAGGAAGATTTAAAATTGTG
The DNA here is from genome assembly GCA_011764245.1 of Trialeurodes vaporariorum. Classification (NCBI taxonomy): domain Eukaryota; kingdom Metazoa; phylum Arthropoda; class Insecta; order Hemiptera; family Aleyrodidae; genus Trialeurodes; species Trialeurodes vaporariorum. Next base: position 22,804,873 of record VMOF01000111.1, on the reverse strand, counting down.
ACTTAACAAAATCCGAGAGTTACGTTCAATCAGGAACCATACAACCCAATTTCGTAGTGAGTTTGGATACTCGGCTGTCGGCTGTACCTTAAGGAGTTTAAAAAAAAAAAAAAATATTTGAACTAACGTCAGAATACAATTTTCTCGTGGTTTATTTTCTGGACTCTTTTTTTTTTTTTTTTTTTTTTTTTTTTTTGTTTTTTGTTTACAAATCGTATAAGTTGCGTTCAAACGGGAGTCTTTTAGTCTTCACGATTGGCGGAAAAGGCAAACACATGTAAATACAACAACAGTCATTTAATAGTTTCGAGGTGTCGTAGAATTAAAATCGGTTTTATCTTCATCCCAAAAGTGCAAGGACACTTTACAATGTGGGTGAAAAATCAAACCAGGAGTTAAATTCAAACGGGATGAGCTGTTCCGGTCCGGTCGTTATTGGTATCGAAGACAAAGAGTATGTTTAAAATAAATCCACCAATATTTCATATTCATAGCTGTGCGGTGTGGTAGAGTTGAAATCTATCTTTATCGCGATAGTGCAAGGACACATACAATGTCGGTGAACAATCAAACCAGGAGTTAATTTCAAAAAATTGGCGAAATCCTATCTTCATTATAAGACTGTGTAAAATAAACTCATCAATATGTCATCTTCATAGTTGTGCGGTGTGGTAGAGTTGAAATCTATTTTATCGCGATAGTGTAAGGACACAAAATTTTAGGGCAAGCAATCAAACCAGGAGTTAATTTCAAATGGTGGACGAAACCCTCTCTTCAATATTTATCGAAGATGAAGACTTGTTTAAAATAAACTCATCAATATGTCATCTTCATAGTTGTGCGGTGTGGTAGAGTTGAAATATATTTTATCGCAATAGTGCAAGGACACAAAAAGTTAGGGCGAGCAATCAAACCAGGAGTTAATCTCAAACGGGAATCATTACTTTTTTCTCTTCACTATTTATCGAAGATAAAGAATCTGTTTAACATAAATCCACCTATATTTTGTTATCATAGTTGTGCGGTGTGGTAGAATTTAAATCTATTTTATTGCTATAGTGCAAGGACAAATCAACCAGGAGTTAAAGTCAGACGTGAGATGGCTTGTGTACTGTGTAGGTTTGGGCGAGAAATCAAACTAGGAGTTAAAAAATCAGTTAAAATTAATCCGCCATAATTTCGTACTCACAATTTTCTGTGTTGTAGAATTGGGATCTATTTTATCGCGATAGTGCAAGGACACAAAAAGTTAGGGCGAGCAATCAAACCAGGAGTTAATCTCAAACAAGACGCATTTTTTTTTCCTCTTCACTACTTATCGAAGATAAAGAATCTGTTTAAAATAAATCCACCTATATTTTGTTATCATAGTTGTGCGGTGTGGTAGAATTGAAATCTATTTTATCGCTATAGTGCAAGGACAAATCAACCAGGAGTTAAAGTCAAACGTGAGATGGCTTGTGTACTGTGTAGGTTTGGGCGAGTAATCAAACCAGGAGTTAAAAAATCAGTTAAAATTAATCCGCCATAATTCCGTACTCACAATTTTCCGTGTTGTAGAATTGGAATCTATTTTATCGCGATAGTGCAAGGACCCACATAAAGTGTGCAATCAAAGCGGGAGTTACATTCAAATGATCAGCAGCGGCAATTGCTCTCTTGTGCTTATTTCGATAAAAATAATTTTAAAAATCAATGTACTAATATTTCAAATCCATAGCTACGCCGTGTTATAGAATACAAAATTACTTTATCGCGATAGTGCAAGCAGGCCCGTCACATCTAACTCCCGGGCCCTGGTACCAACTGGGCTTTCGGGCCCCCTTTTGGTGGGTCCTGGGTAGGGGTTCTGGGGGGGGGGGGGGGGGGGGGGCTTTAAGGTTCTCCCTAGAGAAATTTTTCGGGATTTCTCTGACTAACTGCCATTTTCAGCTATTTCAAATTGGTAATTGTAAATTAAACCAATGCGTTATAAAAAATTTGAACAGCTCCAAGCGTAAATTTTAAAATTGAGGAAAAGAAGAGAAATCATTTCAAAATTAGAAAATAAGAGAAATTCTTAGAAAATGAGAAAAGGAGCAGTTTACTTGTAAAAAAATTTGGGTAATAAAAACGGAAAAGACAGAGATAGTGGTTATATAAAATGAGGTTTTTGATCAACTGCATAACTATATTACCCTACCTTTAAGAGTTTAAAAATGCTTTTCTGGCCTTCTTCGCAGCAAACTGATCAATGATATTTCTGAAATCTACTGTTAATGCTAATTCGTGCTCTATTGAAAGTAGAGCCAAAGAATTCAACCGTTCTTGACCTGTCGATGCTCTCTGCCATGTTTTTAAATTTTTAAAATTTTAAAAGTTACCTAATGCGCTGAAAGCTCACTCCGTGTCACTTTTCCCGACATGTTCGAACCATTATCGTAACCTTGTCTGCGACAATCTTCTAATGGAACCTGGTGCTTGGCTAAAGCTGAAAGCAACTCTGTAGCAATACTTTCACCTGTTTTCCCCGAAAAATCTAAAAATTCGACAAATCTCTCTTTAATTTCAAACTGGTTGATTTCTTTATTAAGGAGAACATACCTTAAAATTAAAACGTTCTGTTCCGTGTGAGAAATATCCGGAGTTGCATCGCGGCAATTAAACTATAATAGATTCCTGATGCGCGTTCATCTAAAATCTTTTTCAAAACCTCATTACCACACAGGGAAATAAACTCATTTTGGGAGCTTCCAGACAAATAGTGCACTTTTCCTTTCATACTCTCTCCTTTTAGTTGAGGGGCCCGCGCCGGGCCCCTCTGACGCCCGGGCCCTGGACCTGTGGGTCCCTTGTCCCCCCCCCCATGAGACGGGCCTGAGTGCAAGGACACATAAGATTTGGTTGATCAAATAAACCAGGAGTTACGTTCGAGTAGGGGCAGTTGAGAGATTGGCGCGGACGATGACAAACTCACAAAACAGCAGCCATCTGATAACCAAACAATGATGCTTTCTATCAGTTAAATTTATCTGTGATTCTCAATCGATCTAAAAACACCGTGATATTTTTGTGCTCAGTAATTTTATCGATATTTAACGTTCATCCCTGCCGTTAATTCTATTTTGCCGTATAAAGAATCGGAATCTATTTTATCGTGATAAATAGTGCAAGGACACATACGGTTTGGTTGAGCTATTCAACCAGGAGTTACGTTCGAGGAGGCGCCGAGGGAGCTGGCAAAATCACAAAACAGCAGCCATCTAATGACCAAAAAACGATGATTGCTATTGTAGTGAAATGTTCCTTTAGTTCTCAATTGATCTGAAAGCACCGTGATATTTTTGTGCTCAGTGATTTTATCGATATTTAACGTTCATCCCTGCCGTTAATTTGTTTTGCCGTATAAAGAATCGGAATCTATTTTATCGTGATAAATAGTGCAAGGACACATAAGGTTTGGTTGAGCTATTCAACCAGGAGTCACGTTCGAGCCAGAGGCCCGTGTGCGGTGTGAGTTGGCTAAATCACAAAACAGCAGCCATCTAATGACCAAAAAACCATGATTGCTATAAGTTAAATGTACCTTTGGTTCACAATCCATCTGAAAACACCGTGACATTTTGTGCACAGTAATTCTATTGATAATTGACGTTCTTCCGTTCCATTAATTCTATTTTGTCGTATAGTAGAGAATCGAAATCTATTTTATCGTGATAGTGCAAGGACACGTAACCTTTGGTTGAGGAATCAAACCAGGAGTTAAGTTCGAAAATGAGGTTGCCCTGGGCCATCACCAACAGTAGAGAAGAGTGGCACAATCACCAAACAGCAGCCATATAATAACTAAATCTTAAGTTTCCAAACGATCTAAATTCTCCTTGAAAATTCTATGCTTAGTACAAGTATTTTGTTGATATTTAACATTCATACTTGCCGTTAATTCTGTTTTTCCGTCTTGTAGAATTGGAATCTCTTTTATCGCGATAGTGCATGGACACATAAAGTTTGAGTGTGCAATCAAACCAGGAGTTAAGTTCGAGTTTAACGCCGAACAACTTGCCTTTTGCTGTAGAAGCGTGGCAACATCACTAAACATGCAGCAGCCACCTAGTAACTATATCTTAAAATCTCAAACGACCTGAACTCTCCTTGATCATTCTGTGCGCAGTAATTTTGCCGATATTTGATGTCCATGCAATATACCGTTCAATCCGTTTTGCCGTAATGTAGAATTTATGCATGTCTTATCGTGAGTGCGCGAACATATCAGGTGTTGTGGGTGTTAAATCAAATCAGGAGTTATGTTTAAACGGAGACCATCGTCATTGGACCTCCTTCGACAGTTCTGAAACAATATGGATATTTGAGATGAAGACTCAGTTTTAAATCTGGCAAAATCACCGCGTTTTCAAACGATCTAAATTCACCTTGAAAATTCTGTGCTCCGTAATTTCGACAGTATTTAACGTTTATAATTGCCGTTAATTCTGTTTTGACGTTATGTAGAATTGAGATTTGTCTTATCATGAGTGCGCGAACATATCAGTTGGTTGTGAGTGTTCAATCAAATCAGGAATTACGTTCGAATAGACGCCCCTAGCCATCATCAGACCTCCATCATCGGACCTTTTTTGACAGTTCTGAAACAATCTAAATATTTGAGATAAAGACTCCATTTTAAAGACCCCCCCCCATTTAATAGGTACTCATAGTTCTACCATGTTTTAGAGGATCGAAATTGATACCTATAGTCGCGAGTTCAAAGACGCCAGAGTGTTTTACCTTTCGTTTTTTTCTCTAAGGTTTCAGCTCGGGCGTCATGATGAAACCAGGAGTTCTGTTCGAACAGAAGCAGGGATCAGCATTGGGGACGTCGTCAATTATAGGAACCATCTAAAGTTGACCCATGAAATGCAATCCAAGTGATTATAAGAGCTGAACATTCGATATAAAGACACGCCACGCTTGAATCAAACCAAGATGTTTCGTTCAAACACAGGGCCCGGTATGGTTTCGTGGGGACCAAAAAAAAAAAAAAAAAAAAAAAAAAAACGCGAGTGCAAGGACACCAGTGTGTTTTACCTCTAGTTTCTTTTCTAATATTGCTTGAAACTCGGTCGCTATGCCGAAACCAGGAGTTCTGTTCGAACAGGGACCAAGCCCCCGGATGGATATGTTGCCTCTTAGGAGCCATCAGTACGCTCTCGACTATAAAATTGATCGTTGAAATGGAATCCAAGTGATTAGACAAATTTAAATTCATCAGATAATACTTATTTCAATAGGATCGAAATTGATTTTGCGGTGAGTGCAAGTTCGTCATTGTTATGAGATATGAGCGGAAATTTAACTGCAGTATAATCTGAAACCTTGCGAACAATTGACAGCCAGCATTGTGTTCGCTTGTTTTTCTCTGCTCTACGCTAAATTGAGGAGCTTTGATGCCACGCTAGAATCAAACCAGGAGTTACGTTCGAACACCAGCCCGATCATCCGCTCATCCACCATCCAGGGGAAACCAGTATTGGATCGAGGATATTTTGGAGAAAAAAAATTATATTAGCGCGAGTGCAAGGACGCCAGTGTATTTCACCTTTCGTTTTATTGTATCTAAGGTTAATTGAAGCTCGGGCGCCATCATGAAACCAGGAGTTAAGTTCGAATAGGACCCAGCGAAGGAGGCCAATTAGAAGCCATCTAATCGCTCTTAGTGACAAAGTTTGTCGTTGAAATGCAATCCCCAAGTGATTAAACTATTCGAATATTCGAGATAAAAACTCTGTTTTAAATCGGATAGGAGATGAGATACTCAAAAGTGTGGCCCTTTTCCTTTATAAATTTAAATTTCTGGTCCTTTAAGGCTTCATTTATTTTTCAAGTATCCGTTTTAAATTCATCCATAAAATTCTCGTATTAGTAGTTTTACAGTGTTATAGAGAATCGCGATCCATTTTATGGTGCAAGGACACTTTAGGAGTTTGTTTTCAATCAAACCAGGAGTTACGTTCGTACAGGCAACTATAGCGCAGCAAGAGGAGACGTTGCAGACGGGAGGAAAAACGTATACGAAAGAGAGCTGTGCGGAACAGGAGTCATCTGACTTTTTTTGGATAATGAGTGCGATCGCCCTGACTACCTCAAATTCCGCGACAATCTGAATATTCTAGATGAAGACTCTATTTGCAGTTCATCGGCTGATAGCTCATATTCACAAATATGCCTTGTTTGAGGATCAAAATTGATTTTGTGGCAAGTGCAAGGACGCTAATAAGTTTTAATTATTTTTTTTTTTTTTTTAATACATATTCTTTGCTAAATTGAAGCTTTGGTTACTGGGAATATACCAAAAGTTATGTTTGGAATGCAAAGCTACGTCTTAGCCGAAAGTGCCGCGAACTTTTACTCATCTTTCCAATTTTATAACCTCAAAGAACATTAGCATCGGCCTAAACGTGAATCTAAAATTCAGTTTCCAACAAATAAAATTGCAGACAAGGTTCAGTTTACGTCTGATTTGAAGTGAACGACAAATGCAATGCGTTAACGTTATTCAAGTTCATTATAATTGTTCGCAATCAAATCGGTTCATCATTTTAGAATATGGTTTTTATTTCGGTCGAAAGAAGGACAAACGAGGGAACTACGTATGCGTTCACTCTATTGCAATCATCAGGAGTTACTTTCAAACAGGCGCAGCCGCCCTAGTTACTGTAACTACCCACGACAAAACTAGAATCCAATCAGTCCTCAAAATTTCATCAGGTATTCTTATCATTCTTATCTTTTGTATTTTACTGTTTCGATGTATTTTTAACTTACTACAAAAGTTTTGAGAAGTAAAAAAAAAAATCTTAAAAATCAAACTTATCCTTTACCGAGCCGAAAGTAAAGCTCGGGATCGCTTTTTTCCATCGTAGTAGCGCACAGTAGTGAGGAGGGTGGATGGAAGGGGCCGGACTAGGAATTTATGATTAAAAATGCAAATTTGAATGTTTTTACAGTCAAAAAACAAACTTTAAGGAATGATTCTTTTAGGAAATTTTACAATAAAACCAATGAAACTACTTATACTATCAAACTTTTACGTTGCGTATTAAGAAAGATATATGCATTAAAAAACGCCACGCCATGTCCGGCTTCTCTCATTCAGTAGCGTAGCGTGCAATTTGGCAACGTTGCAGTTCGTCCATTTAAACCCGTGAAAAAGATCGAAGTATTGGGTGTTCGGTGAACACCCTCGCATTCGACCTTTTAAATGGTTTTTAATGGAAAAATACAACGCTGCCAAATTGCATGCTACGCCACTGCTCATTGACTTACTCCACTGTGTGGCGCGGTACTCGTGCAACCTGACAATGGTGCATTTTGTCCTTTGAAACCCTTGTAAAATATCGACTTGAAGGAGGGAACTGAGCACCAAAATAGTTCGATCTTTTTCATGGGTTTAAATGGACTAAATATGTAAAATGTAGCAATATTGCAGACAACGACGCGACGCAAAACCTCAAATTTTTCCTAATAATCCTCCATATGTCTCTCATCTGCTGTACTTTATACCATAAATATCTGCGAAGAAACTGACCAAAACTTTTGTTTGAGCAATTCCAACGTTAACATTTAAGGTGCGTATCATATTTACGTACTTTTGAAAAATAAAAGTAATTAACAATCTTTTGAAACAGTGTTTGTGTCTCGGCTCCATAAGCCGCAAGAGGTTAAATTGGTTCATACCCCCTCGAGTTCTCGCTCCCATACTCCGCCCATGACGAGGACCGCTTCAATTTTTGGCTCTAGTGCCCAGCTTTTATCTACATGGCAAAAAAAGACAGGAAGAATTTACCATCTGTATAGCTGATTTTGGCGTCTGCTAGCAAGTATGGTAAATTTCCCCAGATTATGGTAAATACATCGTACCTTGTGGTAAATTAAGGTTACTTGTTGGTGCATTTTACCATAATCTGGTGAAATTCACCATAGGTAGGTACTTGATATCAGAATCCAAAATCAGCTATGCAGATGGTAAATTCTACCAGTCTTTTTGTCCCTGTATAAGTACACCGCGTCCGTCCGGGCCCTCCTGTAGATCTATGCTCATTTTTGAGGATATTTTTGAGCGTTGATCTACGATCTATAGACCTATGCTTTGGACCAAAGAGTAAACAAGAGTCGCAATTACATTATAGGAGCTAGTGTGGTCAATGCTGATAAGACCCTAATTCAAAGACGGCTTCTGACTGCCTGGGAATGGAGGGAAATGCCTGAGCCCAAACTATTTCGACCTTATGGAAATTAACTTGGAGCTTTTTTTTAAATTAATTTTTCTCGAAAACAAAGCAGAATTCTGACTTTTACTGTTCTAAGCTCTCTAAATCGATTCAGCAGCTTTTTTTTTTTTTTTTTTTTTAATCAAATTAATAGGTCAAAAGTGCCTCTTTATTGCAAATTCGAAACTATTATTTCGGTTGAAAATTCCAAATAATAGCGTGTTTTCAAGATAGAAACTCTAAATTATTCGTACTTTTCAACTGAGATAAGAATTTGCATTAAAGAGGCACTTATCAATTTGTTAAAAAAATTCTGTTAAATCGATTTAAAGAGTGTTGAATCGTAAAATTCTTCTTCGTTTTCAAGTAAAACTACCTCAAAGAAAAAAACCCTATGCTAATTTTTATAAGGCCAAAAATGTTTGGACACAGACATTTCCCTCCATTTTCTAGCCAGTCAGAAACCTTCTTTGAGTAAGGCGCTTATCAGCACTGACCACGTTAGCTCCCAACACTATGGGACAGTTGCAAGGGTCTGAAATGTGATTTTTATGAAGGAAATGAAAGTTCTAGATGAGCTGGGAACAAAGATGCCCTTGGTTTTTAATTAAGGCCCATTGTTTCGGAGATGATATATTTTGGCCCAAAGTACATACATTGTTTTAAATGGGAATTTGTCACTGCGTACACGGTTTTTTACAACTTTACATGTGTGTATCTCCAAAACCGGAAAATTTAGGAAAAAACCAAAGGCACCATTGTTTTCATCTCATCAAGTACTATCACTTTTTCTTTATAAAACACACAAAATGTTAGACCCTTGCAACTGCCCCATTGCGACTCTTGTTTACTCTTTGATGTGGACTCTCTTAGTCTCTTCTGCGGGCCGATCACTTACTTCATCGTTAAACCTATCGTTAAGACTGTCTACGAGTAATGCTATTGGTCGAATATTGTAAAACTTAGCCGTTGCTATGGTAACCATCGTTATAGTTTCCGTTTTTTAAAGGTTACTCATAAATAGCCTTTATAAAACGAGACTCTTAACAATGGTTACCATAGCAACAGCCAAGTTTTACAATTTTCGACCAATAGCATCACTCGTAGACAGTTTTAACGATCGGTTTAACGATAAAGTAAATGATCGGCCCGCTGTAATGCCTTTAGTTACCCATGAGACGACCACTCAATAGATAAACACATAGGCAGCTTTTGACGCTATGTTGAATCACGTGACGTTGGATTCCCTGAAATTTTGCGAGGAAACGGCATTATGTGCCATACGCGATGCAACGTCCGCGTCATCACGATGCGACACGCGGCTCAGCTGCACGCGGTAGTACAGACGCAGTGTTGCCAGGTTTCCCTACAAATTACCAAATTTTATATTAATCTAAATGGGAAAAATCGGATAAATATCCAAAGAATGGCAACACTGTACAGACGTTTAATCGGATATCGGAAACGGAAAGTATGTCAAATCGCAAATGGCGGATTTGCTACGCGAGGAGCTCCGATCCGAGCCAGCCACGGCCGCTAGCCCCGCGTTTACTTTCCGCTGACCCCCGGCCCCGGGGCACACAACGCGACGCGCCTTCGGACCCCCCCCCCCCACTTCCAAGCCCTGCTGGGCCCTAAGCCGCCTTGGGTCCGGACATGCACGAATTCGATGCACTCGTTGCGCCGCCCAGTGGACGGAACCGTAAGAGTTCGTTTCAGAAGTGTTGGCGCAGCTAGAGGTGGTTTCAGAAGTGCAGGCGCACCCAGACCTGTAATCTTTGGGATTTTTCAACATTAATTCTCTTGTTACAAAATAAAAATTCATGTAAATCAATTTAAGCGTTGGCTTTTCATTGAGGAACACTTTAAAATTAAAAATTAAAAGTCGGAGGCAAGTTTTGTTTAGATTTGAAGGAATAAAAATTGAAAATTCGCCAAAGATTATGGTCTAGGTGCGCCTACACTTCTGAAACGAGCTCTAGCTTACCGATATTCTACGGCGAATTTTCAATTTTTATTCGTTCAAATAAAAGAAAAAACTTGCTTGGATCTTTGAGTTTTTAATTTTATAGCGTTTCTCAATTAAAATCCCACGTGCATTTTGGCAATGTTGCGTTTGATCCATTTGCAAAGGGTCGTTTTGGCGAGTGTTCACTACACACTCCCAATAGTTTGATATTTTTCAAGGGTTTAAACGGATTTAATGCTGCTTTGCCAGTTTGCGTGTGGTTTCATTCCACTGTGTGCTGCGGTGCAGCACTGGTGGTCATGTGCCAGCCGGCCAGGCGCTGGCGCTCACTGGCATCAAAACTGCAAATTGCGATTTGTGCCTAGCAATCTGTTATTTCGTATAGATGCGCTATTGATTTCCTTTCCTTTTTATCCATCATTATTATCATTTCACAAGTTTTTGGGATCATATGAAAGTCTGTAAGTCGCTTATTGGTCGGTGGATCCATGAATGTGCCATGCCTCTCTCTCCCTCTCCCTCGCCATCTCCCTCTCCCCCTCTCGCTCTCTCTCTCTCGCTCTCTCTGTCTCTGTATCTGTCTGGTCTTAAGACCACATGTATTACAAAAAGAAAGAAGGAAGTATGCCGTCACCTTGATTTGCACCCCCATCTCTGTTTTTTCCAACACATGCAATCAAATGGAAGATGAGAGAGAGAGAAAGAGAAAGAGAGAGAGAGAGAGAGAGAGAGAGAGAGAGAGAGAGAGAGAGAGAGAGAGAGAGAGAGAGAGAGAGAGAGAGAGAGAGAGATAGAGAGAGAGAGAGAGAGACTAACTCCTACATCCGCCTTTGTAACGACAAACAACGTTCAAAGACGAGGAAGCTTCATAGAGCTGCCGTATTTTGAGCAGCAAGATAGCCAACTTGACACTCCCAAAATTCAAACCTTATCTTGACAAAAACACCTTAAAATGGGTTTTATTGGCTGAAATTTGTGATTAATTTGCACAAAAATCACCTACTTCCACTACTTCAACCAAGAAAAATGATACTCGGTTTCAATAACTAATCGGTAATATAATTGGTATCAATTTCAATATGAGCAAGTATAACCAATAAATTAGTGTGCGGAAATTTCACCGACTTATTGGTCTGCTGTATACCAGTTTTCTCAACCTTTTTTTCCCAGTGCATGTGTAACTGAATTACACCAAAAAAAAAAACAAAACATAACAAAAAAAAAACAAACAAACAAAAAATGACTCGCGCATTTTCTCTCTCAACGGCTCATTTAATGGCCTCTTCGACTCAAAATTTCAAACTGATTTTCAGATCGATTTGATTTCAAAATTACATATTTTCAACCGGAAGAAAAGGGTTTTTCTTTCACTCTGTGCGGTGCGAGCGCGATAGAGTTAGAGAGACGGACAAGCAAACCTGTCGCTAAAGTATCTATATCCTCGCTCGGTGCAACTGCATGTGAACGGACTGTGGTGCATTACTGCGAAACGAACCGTCTAGATAGTAGAAAGCACTCTGCTGGTTGGTCTCTTGGCGCGGCGCGGTGTGCTGCTGAGTGATGCACTTTCGATTGGCAAAATGAATGGTGATGAAGCGAGCGGATTAGCGGGCCCCACGATCTCTTGTTTCATTGACACATCGTCACTTCCATCTATCATCGATCCTAGTTGATCGTTGATCGTTGTTATAGTGGAATTGCGTCCGTGACAGCTCGTGCTATTTGGCAACTCGTTTTTTTTGCCATTTGAACCTATGGAAAAGTATCGATTTCTCATGGATTCAGTAATTCCCATGAAGATCGATTATTTTACGTTGGTTTAAATGGAGAGAATCCGTTGTTGCCACATTGCGCACCGAGAAAAATTTCCTGTTGCTGTAACCGGACGTCTTGTTAATCCGAAATGCCTGTATTTTAACAAGATACTCCTGTTGTTTCAACTGGAATTCCGGTCAAGTAACAGGAGTTTCAGTTATTTCTGCAGGAATTCCTATTGAAACAACGTAAATTCCGTTAAAGTAAGCATTAAACAGACGTCCGGTTGAATTAATAGGATTTTTCTCAGTGCACGCACCGCTGCATTGCGTTGAATCTGGTAATGTTGGATTTTCTCCCTCTATGATGAGGTAGGGTTTGGAGTTAAGAAGTTCGTCATGATGCCAATGTTAATTCAACTAACTTTCGGTATCTTTTTAGCTTAAAGAATTTGTGGCAGAATGTATAGAAATTTGTTTCTTGATCTTCCTAAACGCTGTTAGAGTTCACTTAATTTTAGGAAACCCTACGTGGAAAAAAATATTGATTAAATTCACTATACGGTACTATCGGTATGGTTAACACTACTAGATAATTAGTAGACATCTAATTATAATGTCATCAAACCATGTAAATTCAACCAAATCTTCGAAAAGTTTAGCCAGACCTCTAGCAGACCTTACGATACCTGATGGTCGGGACCAAATTCAACCACAAATATCTGTGCTAATTGTAAGTTTCATCAAGCGCTTCTTATCTGTGAAGGGCAGAGACAAATAGAGAGGGTGCACCACGCTAAAATAGATAAGACAGAGGCACGAGAGGCACGCTATATATTCTCGCGGATTCAGCAAAACGACTGTCAACACACCTCTGATGTCGCATGGTGTTGAATGGTGACATTCGGTAAACTTATAGGCTGGAAAGTGTAGAGAAGAATGTTCGCTTGTTCGGTGCTCAGCTGCTCACCATCCAACACCATACGAAATCAGAGGGGAGTTATTGGCTGTTGTTTTTGCTGCATCAGCGAGAATATGCCGTGCCCAGCTGCAGCCGTTTAGTGTTCCGTCTCTATTTGTCTCAGGTTAAGGGTTCAACTTTTAATGTAAAATTGTAATTAAAGGGGGGTTAGATCCCCAGCCCCACCCACCCTCTCTAAACGATAACGAGAGAAAAACTATTTAATTCATCGCAAACAAGAAGAGAGTCTGAGAGTCCGCCTCATCCACGCGAGACGCGCGCTATAACGCGACCGGTAGTTCTTATACCTTGTAACAGATTTTTGAGATATGAAAACGCTCGTAAAAGTAAAATGTAAGATTCTCTGTACTCTGTTTATTCCGACCTCCTTTTTCATGTCAAGCATATAAGCGTGCATAATTAATCGGTGTCCGGCTGCTGTCATGCGTGTGTCACATTATCATCATCATCGTAACTAGCATCCAGTGCGGGCTGTCAGCGTTCGCAGTCCATCACTGCTGCACACCGATGCCAGATTTGCGGCGAAAAAATCCGCTACGCATCTTTCGTTTGATTCAATGTTTAATAGCGGTGTTTTAGCGGTGTTGCCGTCAATAACGTCCGTCGCGTGTCATCAATCTGGCAACGCTGCATTTCGTTCGTTTAAATCCATGTACAATATCGATTCGAGGCAGTGGCGTAGCGTGCAATTTGGCAACGTTGTACTGTGTCCATTTAAACCCATGTAATAGGTCGAATGCAAAGGTGTTCACCGAACACCCAGTAGTTCGATCTTTTTCATGGGTTCAAATGGACGAACTGCAGCGATGCCAAATTGCACGCTACGCCCTGATTCGAGGAGGTGCAGTGTTCACCTCTTAATACTTTGACTTTTTTTTCTTCGGTTTTAAATCAGGGCTTTGAACCGACCCGCGAACCGGAAACCGCTCTGAGCCGCCGACTTTCTGAACCGCTAACCGTTTTGTAGAAAATGCCTTGAATTGGAACATTAATTGATATAAAAAAACAGCTGCACGAAAAATTAATACAAAGTCGATGGTGTTCTATGCTCCTAAGAGCGAAAAATTATATGGTAAGCAACAAAAAACCATCAAAAACCCAAAATTTCTGGGAGGGGGGGGATCTTGCGTCCGGAGAAATCCATGTTTCGATTTCGACGTTTGAAATCCCTATTTTTCTTTTCAAGAAGCTCGTCTTTTTGCGAGGAATAAGGCGATTGCGTGATAACTACGATTCTGCGTTGTGGAGAAATATCAATGTTTTGACAAAAATTGATGCCGTGCCTACACGATCCATAAAACATGAGGTGTGCTCGTCCAAGAAAATAACCCTTGCCGTCTCATTAGAATCTATTCGGATGAGCAGACGCATCATTTTATAAGCCCTTCTTCCAGAGATGGCCTCAATTACTTTCAACACCTTTGAACTGATATTCAAACCCGTGACTTTCTAGCCTATATAGCCTTATTTCTCATGCGATCAAACTTGTTATTAAATTGAGTTATAGAAGCATAAACGGCTCGCGTACAAAATGCACATGACACACGTGCTATGGACTGCTGGCCTGTCACGATCCCGGCCGAAGACACCTCATCTATTTTCATTGTGGTGAGAGGACATTAGTAGCAGTTCGTCGAAACGAGCATCAATTGGTACTCTGATTTGTTTGATATTGAGTTCCTATCACTTAATTTAGAAATCCATCGAAAAATTGGCATTTCCTCATTTATTTTGAAGATTTCCAGGTACAGTCTCAAAGCTTCACCAAAAAGCGTTTCCGATGGATGGCGTTAAAATTTTTAAAATTCCCGTTTGTTAGTCGCCGTTCATTCGTTCTGTTCTGTATTGTAACAGTTATTCTAAACCATATTTTCTCTTGTTGTAACAGTTATTCTAAACCATATTTTCTCTTGTAACTAGGCTTGCAAATTGCAAAACTCGTCATTATAATCAGAACACTAATTTTACTGAAGCTGTATATTCTCTCCAGAACCCCCATGTAGGCACTGTCTCACTCTCATGGCAAAAATCGTATACATATAGAGACACCTCTTGGAAAATATTTTGGCAGAAATGAATTTCTCGAGGCAATTTAATGCGAATTTGGTAGTAATATGTAGTATTACAAGCCCCTATGTATACGAATTTCGCAACTAGCAAGAGATGGGTGTACATATAGTCAATGACTATTAGTCATAGGGGGCACGGGAGAGTGAGTGCGATATTTTGGAACGCTACGCGAGTTTTGTCACAACCAATTGCGACCGATGCGATGAGTGCATTGCTGTGATTTTTGGCTAACCGTTGACTTCGCACTAAAACCGTCTTTAGTCAACTCTAAGTATGCGCTTTTTGCTTTGTCATTACTAGAATTATTGTATTAAATTATTATTTTTGTTCATTATTTTGATGACACCGATTCATATCGTTTGTTGATCTCTCGATCTGGCTTGACAGTTGACACCCATTCTGATGAGAGATCATCAGGAAGTTGATTCCAACACTTGTTTTCTATTCAAGTCTATTGTCCTCTCTCCTCATCTTGACCGCAGACGTCTGACTCTACAAATGTTACATTTTAATGGATGGGGGAAAAGTCGATTGTTGCCGCTCTCTCCATATACTCTCGTTGAACGATGAACGATGAACTGAACCCGCCCCGACTTTCTTGTTTCCAAATAAGTCCGATTTATAATTCAATCAATCAGTAGTCTTGTCATAAAATTCATTTACCCGCGTGAATCGATGACAAATTATTTTTTCCCTTCTTATTCTAAGATTTCTTCTTTCTCTCGTTTGGCCCGAGAGTGATACGCATGGTTTCGCGTAGTCAGAAGGTTGCCAAGCAGAGACAAATAGAGACCCAGCACGTGATATGTTTCTCGTGTTATGAGGCTCATTTTTGTTCGAGGGTTTAACAAATAACAGTCAACAGTCGCCTAATGTTGAGCGGTGAACACTGCTCCAATCGAAACCTACCTGAAATTTCGCTTTAAAGTCAAAATGTCTGCCAGTATAATTTTGAAATAATTAATCGGAAACTGTTATTCTATCCAAAAACGTCAAATTAAACTATGACGAAAACCTAAAGGCCTTCGCACTAGTGGCGGCTCGTGACTTAAAAATTAGGTGTAGTTGTGGGGGGCCTGGGAGGACGCTCCCAGTAGGATCGGGGTTTGGGGCAGTGGCGTAGCGTGCAATTTGGCAACGTTGTTATGATTCCATTTAAACTCATGAAAAATATCGAACTATTGGGTCTTCGGTGAACACCTTCATATTCGACCTTTTACATGGGTTTAAATGCACACATTACAACGTTGCCAATTTGCACGCTACGCCACTGGTCTGGGGTCCTCTCGCGGAAAGTTCTCGAAAATTTGACCTGCTTCAGATTTAATTTTAAGGTAGTTTTAACTATTTCGTGACACGAAAGTTCTCCTGCGACAGTATATTCTGTGCTCTTTACAACTCCTTTTTCTCTTTTCCCCCTTTAATTTTGAAAAGAAAAAAAATGAAAAAAACCTTGAAAAAGTAGGTGTAGTGCCACTACACTAACTACACCTGACGAGCCGCCACTGCTTCGCACACGCTCAAACGATTTTGATCAAACTGCAGAATTGCCAACCTGACACTTCCAAAATTCAAACGTAAACCACACCAAAGCATCTCAAAAACGGATTTTATTGGTTTTGTTGACTGGGAATTACTTCATCGCAATCTGCCCAGTACTATTTGAGATATAGCCGTCTGTGAGAAGGTGGGTCGATCATGAATTGTTTTCACAAATTCAAATTCAAGGATCTCGAGAAATCCCTGCAATCAAAGTTCTCCGAAACAAAATGTTTTCCACCATCAAAAATACCGTCTAAGTGATTGTACTCTTTGACAACATTGTCGACGAGTCACCCGAATTTCATCCGCCACTTCGCCAATTCACAGTTTTCGGCATTAATTTTCCCGTGGCGCACTGTGGGCAAATATATGGCTTGAGTTCGTGACAAAAAATCTGCAATCAAAATAACCTAAAATTATCTTTGAAAATCATGAAAAGGTGGACTTCCTTTATTCAGACCAAAAAGTAGTATTTTATTAGTTTTTGGTTGCTCGTTTGTTGTGTTTCGATTGAGTGTAAAATTAGCTCTGAAAGTTATATCTCACTCTTGTAAAGCATGCACTTTGGCAACGTTGTAATTTTTCCATTTAAATCCATTCTAAAAGTCGAATTCG
The DNA here is from genome assembly GCA_011764245.1 of Trialeurodes vaporariorum. Classification (NCBI taxonomy): domain Eukaryota; kingdom Metazoa; phylum Arthropoda; class Insecta; order Hemiptera; family Aleyrodidae; genus Trialeurodes; species Trialeurodes vaporariorum. The sequence continues at coordinate 22,787,695 of VMOF01000111.1, read as the reverse complement.
AGAGTTCTCACAGCACATGTGGTCCACACGTTCAATTTTTTTGCATGAGTTGAAATGGACAAAATTCACGCTTTGTCCCGTAGCTTTGACCTATTTTTCGGGCATTTTAAATTATTTTAAGTGAAGTAAAAACTGATTATTCGTGTTGAACTCCTGATTTTTGACCCGTAAATTGGTATTTTCTGATTGTTGGTGCGACGCGACGCTGCGCTGCATCGATCGAAATCTTCTTGGAAGAGTCGCTCGGTTGTAGGGAGGCCTGCGAAAATGAAAATCCTCTCCGTTTCCATCTTTTCCTTTTGATCCCGCATGCTCAGTTAGTCAGTGCACCATTGAACTAGGTTTTTTTTTCGGCAATTCGCCCTGGGTTTGAGCGTTTGAGCCCATTTTTCCTAGTGTGAAAGTGTGTGTGTCAGGTGTCCAGACCCCCGGTGGCTACTTTACTCACTTTTCGGCATGTTTTCCGTGTTCCAAATTTATCACGATTCCGAAAGTGACGTTAGATATATAATTCATTTTCAAGATTGAATTAAAAAACAAAAAACAAAAAACAAAAAAACGTAAAAAAAAGAGAGAGAAAAAAACACAATGTCACTATCTTTGTTTTGATAACGAATTGCTTCCAAGTGCTCAGTTCTTCAATTTCCTTCACTTAGAAATCGGAATCAATCACCAACAGAACAGCGGCGTCGCGTGCAATTTGGCAACAAGGTATTCTATCCATCTAAACTCATGTAAAATATCGAGTTCAGGGGGTGCACAGTGCACGAGGAAAATTCGATATATTTAATGTGTTTAAGAGGAGCAGTTGCATTGTTGCCAGATAGCACGCGACGCCACTGCACTAGAAGATCGCATTCATAGCTGTTGCCAAAAATTTGCGCCTTCTTCTCTCTTTGCTCATTTGAACGGGTGAGTTAGAAAAGGATGTAGATATGTAAACCACCAAAATCCGAAGTCGAAGTATGTATCCCTTTCAGAATCAAGTTAAACCAAATCCTTCACGCTCTTATTCTATACTCGCGGGCAGATAAATATTCCTACCATACGATACATGTTTTTGCCTATCCTACGAATTGAAGGCGCGGCTACTATATTCATATTCAACTCTCTTTTAGGCTTATACTATCGACATAATGCGTGAAGTTATTATAAGAAATCTTAGAGTAAACGAATACGCATTGGTGCCGCAAGGTTTTAAATGGATGGAAGTAAAATATACAGTTTCAACCCCTCTAGGCACCACGTTTGTTCAAATGTGTTTCCATTAATATTTTTTATACAGTTTCATTTCATCACATTGGCTTTAAGATAGCTGAATTATTGTTGATTTGTTAACACTTATAAAAAGACGCTTCTTTGAGCGCCTTCAATTGATGATGTAGCCAAAAACGAGTATTACAGAGTAGGAATATTTATCTAACCGCTTAATTAATTTGAATGAGCGAGCGATGATTTATAACATACTAACTTAACTCAGCAATCGTTTAATCTTACAATTAAACTAATCACCGTTGAATTATCAAAATATTCGTAGCTTTTGTTGAATCTAGTGACGGTGAACCAGCTGGTTGAGAAAACATTACAGATCAAAGTATTTTCGTGAATGAGAGTCATACACTAAACGAAACTTTGTTAAGCTTCCGCTTAACCGGTGATGGAATCATGCATCGGTGAATTGAAAATGCCATTAAATACACACAAAGCGGCCGCTCTGATGGTACAAGACTTGAAAACGCCGAGGATCGCATTTTTTAATCAACGTGCGTTCAATAGTCAAGGTCGATTGCATCGGTTTCATTTTCAGATGCAGTTCGTCGTGACCGGTGCGGTTCATCGCCATCGGTCGACTCAATAGAAATGAAAGGAAAGAGGAAAAAATGAAAAATCCGGCACGAGACGAAGACGGGAACTATCATTGTTTCCTTCCTTCAATGTTGCCATATTTCGAGTTTAAATCCGATTGTGTTTTGTTGATTATGAAGCAGTGGCGTCGCGTGCAGTAAAATTAAAATTTAAAAAAAAAAAAAAAAAAAAAAAAATGAGATTTGTCTTTTTCTCGCTCCTTCCATTTGCCGCTGAAATTTTGTCATTTAAACCCATGCAAAATATCGATTCGACGGAGCACTCTGTGCACACCAAATAGTTCGACCTTTTTCATGCGTTTAAATAGAGAAATTACAGGGTTGCCAGATTGAACGCGACGCCACTGTTCTGAAGGGAAGGATATGGTTTGAAGCCTCTGGAGATTTGGCAACGCTGCACTATGGTTTGAGATTGAAAAAAAATTGGCCAAAATTTAATGAAAAAGTTCATCAAACATCATCATTTTCGACCTTTCACGATCAAATTAAAACTTTCCGGTGACATTTCTAGGTTAAAATTACTTGTTAATAGTGTTCTCTGTAGTTAATATTGGTATTGAGAGTTCATAAACGATAATTTATGGGAAATTCTTTTTCTGATTTTTGGCCACTTTTGGACGAATTCAGACCATAGTGCGCTGGCCTCCCATCTTCTTCGACCGCCGCGTCGCGTCGTGCGTGCTGCAGGTTGTGAACTCACGATCAGTGTCATTGGCGCGGCTTTTAAAGACAAGTTCAATAACGCATATATATGTATACACTGACCAAAAGCGGATCCAGGAATTTATCTTTCTCTTGATCCTTCCACTCTCGCATGTCGATACCTTCCTGGAAGAATGTCACCAGGCGCCAACTTTCCAATTTTACAGAAGAAACATTAGCGGCTTGTGCAATTTGGCAACCATGTACTATCGACGAATTAAAGATTGTCATGAGATTTTCACTTATTTTCGGTAATGGGTGCGAGTGTGGGACTGATCTGCAACGGTTTTGCCGCCTCACCCGCATTGGCCTCTCGCCTGCAAAGTGTGAGGAGTATGAATAGTGGCCGAACCGAAACCTTGAAGGCGAAATTTAATATCTTGTGAAAACTCGCGACAATTTTTAATTCGTCGATAGTACTTTTGCCGGTTAAACCTTTGCAAAAACGTTTATCTAGTAGGTGAGGCACGTTCCTCACAAACAATCGATTTATTTCATTATAGAGGAAGGGCAAAACCTCGAAAACAGGTTGCAGTGAGGAAGGGGGGGGGGGGCGAGATCCTCGATTTTCGTAAATCATTACTGAAATTTAGCTCTTTAGTTTTGGGAAAATGGGGCAGTGATTCTGAAATGTTATGTTTTTTTATATGAAGAAAATGAAAGTTCTTGATGAGCTGACAGCAAAGATGCCTTTGGTTTCTAATTAAATCCCACTGTTCCCGAGTTGAGATTGTGCTCCAAGATACATTGTTTTAAATGGGAATTCCGCGTAGTGACGTCACTATACGCACACAATTTGTTGCAACTTTACACGTGTGTATATCCAAAACTGGAACACTTAAGAAAAACCAAAGGCGTCATTCTTCTCAGTTCATCAAGTTGTATAATTTTCTTTATAAAAAACACAAACTTTCAGACCCTTGCATTTGCTCCATTGGCGTAAAAATTGTTATTCTCCTTGAAGCCGCGTTCATCATCACTGGTATAAGCACAGAATAATACAATCAGAGTGGAAACTCCCGCAAGAGCTTATGGATACATTTTTTCGGTCTCTTTTGGTGACTCTCCATTGATTTGACCGTTCTTTTGGAACTTGGTTTAAACGCATATTTTGAGTTTGTTAGTAAATTGTGGAACTTTCTGATGCTTCCATCGCATCGTTATTTTAAAGTAAGTTTACACCGGCTGAGGGCCTCTCTACAGCTGCAGAAAAATTTAGCGACCGTTCACCCACTGGGGTTGCGGAGTTAAAGTCAGTGGCGTAGCCAGGAATTTTTCGAGGGAGGGTCCTGAAAATTGTCAGGGGGGGGGGGGGGGGGGACTCGAAGGTCAACAGGTAAAATTTCTCTAAAATCGTAAAAAAAAAAAAAAAAAAAAAAAAAAAAAAAAAAAAAAAAAAGTTACCATTTTATATGACAAAGTTTGGAGTCAATACGAGGGCGAGGGTCCAGTCTGAACCAACTAGGTGCACCCCCACCCCCTCCGCGCTACGCAGCGCTGTCATATTAAAATAGATCCGTACGCGTCTATTGATTTATTGAATGCGGAGAAAAATGCGTTTGCTCGCTGCTACTGCTCGCGTCGAGAGTCGCCGCACACAATAAGACGCTTCAATATTTACATTCTTCTTATTCTTCCTCTTCCTCTTCTCCTCACTCCTTCAGAAGCGATCCTTATTGTTTGTCGAGTCGCGCGTCTCGCAGTCTGATGTCGACCCACCACACCACGAGTGCATTGCGTCACGCGAGTGAGCAGACAAGACGCGTTTTCGGTGATGTCACGCTCTCATGCGCGGCCACGCGGAATTCATTCACATAGTTTAAAAATGCACCCGTTGAAGAAGGCCCCTCTTATGAAGACAATCTCAAGGGGTGTTTTCACTTGCTTTTTGGCTTAAGCAGTAGCGGCGGGTGCAATCCGACAACGTTGCGTTTCGACCATTAAAACCCATGAAAAACGTCGACATATTGGGGCACAGTGCACTCCCTCGAATCGATATTTAATAAGGCTTTAAAAGGACAAAATGAAACGTTGCCAAGTTGCACGCGCCACCACTGGGCTGAAGGACTTTAAAAGCGCTTTTAAAGAAGCAGGTGGAGACACCCCTTATACCACAGAATACTATACATATAATCAGAATGAAAACTTAGATTCATTTTATGAAGCATTATTTTCTGGTTCATCATCTTGAGAAGTTCCATACCATCCCCATTCAAAGAAATGCGAAAGACAGAGACAGAGATAAGTCCGCCATCTTGGAGACCAAATCAGCAGGTAGTAAGAAGCAAGGTACTTCAGCAGGTAGGTAGGTAATTTGATAGTTCCTTCCATTCGTAACATTCTATGCTGAGAAAAGGAGAGATAAATAAAGATGGAACACTCTGATTTCTTAAAACGTCTTTGGTGAGTTTATGAGTGGATTTTGAGACTTTTTGATACTTACAGTATATGATTTCCACACGATTTTACTTAAGGGTGGTGTGTAATTAATATCTGTACCTACTGATTTTCTCCACCTATCTTCCAAAATTGAAGAAACTATATAGCTTTATAATGGTTCAGCGAAAGTCCACAATAGCCCTAGGCTTTATTTCTGGAGGTGTTTCGTCGATGTGAAACAAACTCCTCCGTGTCAAACACTTCAGAGGTGTAATTTTTAACTGTTGAGGCTATCTCCAGAATTACGGTCGATAAAAAATGCAGGTGTGCTATCCCGAAGTAATCCTAATTCAAACTTTAATGGCTAACGCTGATTTCTATAGGTAACAGCAAACCTGTTTTTTTTTTTTTTTTTTTTTTTTTTTTTTTTTTTTTTTTTTTTTTTTTTTTTTTTTTTGGATCCTCTCTTAGTTCTTCCAGAAACCGCCTATATAATTACCCTCGTGGTTTACCTACCCACCGTCTTCCATCGGGTGAGCTCGGACTCTCATCGGAGACTGTTCTCTGATTGTTGTTGAAACCACCCGAGGCAGCCAGCCGTGCACAAATGACAAAACAAGGCTACAAGGATCGCACTGCCTTAAATCCAAGATTTCATCCATTTAACTCGATTCTATCGTCCTATTCGTCTTTCGCTCTCGATGGAGAAAATCTAGGTCGTACGTTTCGACCTTTCCTTTTCTTCCTCGTTTTTTTTTTTTTTATTACCCCCCCCCCCCCCCCACCCTCCTCTTACTCCTTTCTCTCTCACTTTAGTTATAGCTCCTCATTTTAAGACTGACGGATCTCTTATGGACATCGCCGAAGGCCTCATCGCATACTGCGGAATGAGAGAAAAGGGGGAAGGAGAGAAGGAAACGCCCGCCGTGAGAGAGGAAGAGAGAAAGAGAGAAAGTAAAGAAGTAAGCGTCTCCTTAAAATGTGATTGCTCTGTTTACATTGAGACGTAATTACATCCATTTACTTCTTTTTTTGCTTATTAATTTACTGTACTTATTTGTGAATCAAATTCAAACTTTTTCTTCAGCTTTGAGCTCTATGACGCGCTTTAGGGCTCGCGTTCTTGTTTACTTTTTCCTTTTCCCACCGCTATTATCTCCCTTTTTACTCTCTGATTACTGATCGATTATGATTTTCTCCTCTTATGATGGCGGACTTAAATTGGAGTAAATAAACTGATAAAGTTTGTCCGCGTCTGGGAAAGGCTAGGGGCCTTAGTCAATGGTCTTTCGTGAAGTTTGGCAATAATGTTTTCCCCTCCATTTGAATGTATGTAAAACACAGGCGGCAGCTATGTCGTTATGCCATTTGAACCTATACAAAAGTATCGATTTATCAGGGATGCAGTGAAGATTGATTATTTTACGTAGGTTTAAACGTTGTTGCAACACAATGGGGCAGTTGCAAGGGTCTGAAATGTTTTGTTTCTTATGAAGAAAATGAAAGTACTTGATGAGCTGAGAACAAATATGCCTTTGATTTCTAATTAAGTCCCAATGCTCGAGAGTTGAGATTTTGGCCCAAAATACATTGTTTTAAATGGGAATTCCGCGTATTGACGTCACTACGCACACGCTTTTTTACAACTTTACAGGTGTGTATCTCCAAGACTGGGACACTAAGGAAAAAACCAAAGTCACCATTGTTCTCAGATCAAGAACTTTCATTTTCTTTGTAAAAAACACAACATTTCAGACCCTTGCAACTGCCCCATTGATTGTTTGTGAAGCACTGCTTCAATATCAAATGGATTCGTTGGACGTAAAATCAAATGGAGGGGTAAATAAAGTTGCCGAATTACTTTTTGATATTGGTACTGCTCACTGCATAAAGAAGGGATTTCTGCGTATTTTGGCGCATTAAAGCACGCCCAAGAATGTTCGACCAAACCAGAATTATGGTGATTTGAGTTTTAAAGTTCAAAAATCGTATATGTAGTTTGAAGGAAAAAAAAATCTATTCAAAATTTGACATTTTGCAAAGTGAAATTGCGGAATTCTTCATAAAAACAAGTTTTTGTATTCATGTACCCTCGTCAGAGTTTTTGTGAAGTTCAAATCTATCTTCGAAAGAGCTGTATCTGTCAAAAACTCGATTTTTGAATTTTCGACCCAACTTGAAAAAATTTCTGTCCAGAAAGATTTTCCTTCGGGAACTGAAAGTTCCGTGGTTCAGACGCGGTCACAAATATACAGGGTTGGAAAATGCTTATCGCGCTGTTTTTAATTTGCCCCCATCGAACGGCCTGCAGAGAGAAATAAAATCAGAGCCTGGGGCATCATCGCACAAAATCGCGTATCGGATATTCTTCCCTCTCTGCTCCCTCCACCTTCCTAAATCTCCCCAGAGTTTTTAGTCTTTGGTTTCTCGTATAATCTCTTTTTTAAATTTTAGTCGTAAAGCAATCAAAGCATTTTAAGTTCAGCTTATATTGTGTAAATTTTTTCGTGATACTTACCTCTACCCTATTTAATCTTTGTTGCAGGTAGCACAGGCTTATTCTGGAATACAATGGACATTAGGTACTGGAGATGCATAATTAAAAAAGGAAGTCATTGTCCAGATGAAGATATTAGAATATATTTTTATTCCAGGTAAGACTCACTTGATAACGACCATTTTTCGCATCACTTTACCGTTTTTTGTTTTGTTTTTTCAATAATTTTACAAAATTTGATTGCAGAGAGGTTTTTGGGCCTTGTTTGAATCAGTGATTAGTTTGTTTTTGTTTTTGTTTTCGTTTTTTTTTTCCCCCCCTACTAATCCCTGCAACACGACTATACCATAACATGCAAGGTTTAACTGTAGTAGCTTAATCGTAGGGAGGAAGGAGGTTGTTGCAACCCAGCAACATCCCCGCCCCCAGAAAAGTTTTGTGGTTGCGTTCCTGGGTTTTTGAGCCTAACTAGGATTTGAAAATTTTAAAGAAATCAACTCCAAATTCGAAATCATCGAATCGTGGCCATGATTTGCGCAGAAAGCTGTGTGTGTTAGTCACAGAAGCTGCCCGATTAGCGAAATAATTTGTATAAATAATTTGCTGCGCATGGAGAGTCTTGGTCGCAAAATTCAAAGTTTAATGCAAAAATATGGTATTGACCTTTTAAAATTTTAAAATCCAAAACGGCCGCATATTCATGCTTTGTAAACATCTTGGATGTGAAAATTGTGAGTGACCAATACAGTGGCGATTTGTACCTACACTGTGGCAAACTGGCTAAAACAGATTCTTTCCATTTAAACTGTTCCATAAAACAATCGATATTCACTGAATCCCTGAGAAATCGATACCTTTGTATAGGTTCAAAGGTAAAAAGCATGGTTACCAAACAGCACGAGGTGCCACTGGACTAATGACGAAAATCTACGTATCTTGTGGATTACACCGTCTACATTGCTCTGTAAGATTTTGTGTGAACGACTGTGAACATTTAAAAAGACGCCTATACCTTCTGAAATTTTTCAATAATATTTTTCCAATGATTTCGATTTTTCATTTGCTGTCATTCTAAAAATTTCAGTGAACACCGGGTGAAGAGATTGATCGACGTAACACACCCGTTCTCTTTGCACATGAGCGGCTGGACTCCTGAGAAAAAAAATGTTATAATTATTCACGGGTTCAATGGGACTGAGGGCAAAACGCCCATGACATTTATCAGAGACGGTAAGACTCCCTTTTATTGTATTATCACATTATTTTTATCGTTTTTCTGTTTTTTTGTTTTTGTCCCCCCCCCCCCCAGGGCGTATGTTAAGTAAATTTTTGGAGCAGCGCGCACCCCCCTCTCCACCGTAGAAAAAATGTATTGTTGCTAAACTCCTGGTTGATACTGAACCCGTCCCACTGTGGGGCCGATGCCCGATTTAGGCGGCCAAAACCTAGGTTCAGATAAATCGATTTCTGACATCAAGGTGCTCAGAGTAACATGTGTGGACCTCAAATCAATGACAATTTACCGCCCTAGCATGATAATGGCTCTGGGGCGACGTTATCAAGATATGATGTCAACAAGTGCGAAAATCCTCCGCCGCAGCTTGACGATGACCCGCACTGATCTGAGGCGTCTGGGAGATTTGTTATCAAAACAAACGCCAAACTTTCATGATGGGAGTGATTTTGAAAGGTAAGACGACACTTTCATATGGGTATCCGATTTTTTGTCCTTATTTTTTCACATGCATGAGGTGACGAAGATCCGTCTTTTTTTCATTGAATTTCATCAGTCATCAAAACTTCAGTGGACTCAAAAAAGCGGTACACGCGGAGTCACGCCTATTCCGTTGCCAGATTCTGATTCCAAATTTCATGTAGTTTCAGAATATGTCCAGCTTTTTTAGCGCAAGTTAGCAGAAAGGTGTTTTTTTCGGCCTTTTTTAAGAAAAAATACATCAAAAATGGCAAAAAAAAATTGTTTCTCCTGATTAATGGAGACAAGAATGCTTACGAAAACGAACTTGTCAGCTATTAGGAGTGTCATACAGATTTCACTAACCTAAAATAAATTAGAAAACAGATCAGTTAATTGATTAATATTGATATTCTTGTAATAAATCCAATAGAACCGAGCATTTCATTGGTTGCTCAAGAGAGATGCATTTTTGAGATTAGACATGATGTATCTGGTGAATTTTTTTTTTTTTTTTTTTTTTTTTTGCGCAAGTTTGTGTCTAAATAATACGCTTTTAATTGTGAGCTGTGTCAGTTTCCATTTGAACACTTATTAAAACTCATCAGCACCTAATGTTTCGCCCGTCATAGAAAGTGTCGCGAGTATGACCGAGGTGACGCAGGACACAGCGAAATAGTACATTCAAATTGTTTGGTCGGGATGAAAACAAGATGGATCTTCGTCACCTCATGCATGTGAGAAAATAAGGACAAAAGAATCGGATGCCCCATACAAAAGTGTTGTCTTACCTTTTAAAATCACGCCCAACATGAAAGGTTCGGCGTTTGTTTTGATAACAAATCTCCCAAACGCCTCAGATCAGTGCGGGTCATTGTCAAGCCGCGGCGGAGGATTTTCGCACTTGTAAAACATGTTTTTCTTGCAGCAATAGATGGTTTGTTCTATGAGTAGATCGAAATCACTCCCAACGAAAAACAAAACAAAAATAATGGAGCGAACAAATAAAAAAGGGAAGGGGGGAAGACTGAGATGAGGAGCGGGCATTGGCGGATTCAGCCCTCACAAACGGGGGAGGGTGAAATTGGGATTTTCGCCCCCCGGTGACCCCTTTTTCCGTTTTACTCTCCTCCTTTCCCCCTTCTTTTCCCCTTCTTTCACCTTCCCTCCCCCTTTTTCCCTTATTTTTTTGGTTGAACTGGGGGGGGGGGGGGGGGCGCCCCTTCGCCCCCCTGTATTAGCCAATGGGAGCGGGGAGAGGTGGGGAGGGGGAGCGAGAGAGTTCTTCGTGAATGGACTCTCAATGAATAAGTAACAAAGTAACCGAAAGCACCTCGAAGGAAATCTCTGATTTCAACCAACGATAATGGTTTACGCCCGATAAGTACAACTCTATGGAGGAGGGGGAGGGGAGGGGCTTAAGGGGGCCATCAAAGGGACAGAAGGTCTTCTAGGACCATAAAGATTGATTCTGAGGTCCATACGTGGTCAAAAGAGGCATATGCGTCTACTTGGGGGTTTTGGCCGCCTAAATCGGGCATCGGCCCCATAGTGCGTCCATAAAAGTTTCCTAAAAATCACCAATAATGTAGCTCTTTTTCTCCGACGTTGGATTAAAACGCCTTCAAATAGAGTGCTCTGCAACCATCCGCACATACCTACCGTATCTTTTGTACTCCCTGTAAATGAAGGAGTCTGAAGTGATCGTAGCGACAGAATACGGAAGTTATTGCACTTCAAACTTGTCAAGTTAAAATCATCCTCTTATAATTTTATCATTCTGCTTTTTCTATCCACAAATTTGTACTCGTATTCTGATGAATTTTCTTATCCTTTTTTTGTTTTGTCCTTTTTTTTTTTACAGCTTATTTAAATAGAGAGGACTACAATGTGTTCACGGTAGACTGGAAACCCTTGTCCCTATTTCCATGCTATTTGTCATCTTTGAGTAATACAAGACTAGTCGCTCAGTGTGCGGCTCAGTTCTACTCTCATTTAACGCACTCAGGTGCCTCAGCATACGACACTCACTGCGTCGGCCATAGTTTAGGTGCTCATATCTGTGGAATGATGAGCAATCATCTCAGTCACCGATTACATAAAATTATAGGTTTGTAAAAGTTAATTCAGAATTCAATTGGTATCAGCAGTTGTGTACAGTACACAGAGAAAAAGTTTCAGTTGTTAGAACCAAAGATTTGGTTTATTTTGATCACCGAAGTTTTTGGTTAACCCTTTACTGCGCGATTTTTTTTTTTCGTTCGAAAACATGATTTTTCAATTGATTTTGACTCAAAATGAAAGGGAAAAATAGTGAAAAAATTCCTAGCATTAATTCTTGCGCCAAAGAGATCTGCAAAGTACTCAATTTAACATGGGCCAGTATAGGGAGAAAATCAAGGTCAAACGGTTAAATATGTTTTCTAATGCTCAGATGGCGCCTGACGTGGGGCCTTGCTTTTTCAGGCCTCGGTGAAAAATCGAAACTTTTCCTCGATATGTGCTGGAGGGGTGACGACGTGGAAAAAAAATGATATTTTAACTTTAAGAGTTCAAAATGGAGGAAATATATTTTGTGCCTCAGGGGTGCCACGGCGCAGTTAAGGGTTAAAGAAACCAAAATTTTCAGTGGTAAGTACCGAAGACTTCGGTAAGTAGAACCCAAATTCCACCCCTACCGAATACTCGGTACTGCTAATGAAGCATTCGGTACTCAGGACCGAACATTTTGGTTCCTGCAACCGAAAACTTTGTTGATCAAATTTTACCGAAGTATTTTTCTCTGTGTATATTTGGCCAATATTGCATTTTGTCCATTTTCTTTATGTAAAAGGTTGAATTCGAGGGTATTTATGTGAACGATCATCCAGTCACTCAATAATTTAATCTTTGAATTGTGCTTATGTGGACAGAATAAAATGTTGCCAACAATGCTCTCTTCTCTTTCTATTTTTTTTGTTATCTTCAAATTGGAAAAGGTTCGGGTTATGTGTAATGTGGTTTGCGTTGACTGGTGCTTTTGCTTAACCAAGTTGACAGTTTATCTATAACGAAGGTATTAAATTCTCCCTTCACCCGCAAATATAATGTATTTATATATCAAAAATAATCTCTAATCAGTGTGCAATAAAGTATGAAGTCAAAATGGCTGATATTTTTTTTTTTTTAAAGTGTCTCTTTTTTTGCCGGACAGCATCAAAGTAGGGCAAATGGGACTAGATTACCGAGAAGATGAAGCGCTGATTGATTTTTGTAATCAAGCTGACTCTCCAATTACTTTCTGTTTCCGGAAATAGGGTGTCTTTCAAACTCCAATTTGAGTATAGCTACGCTTATTTTAAAAAATCAATTATTATTTTTAGTAACATAATAAAACCACATCACCCTTGATTTTTGAAAAATTGCTTTGGATCACTCTTTAACTAATTTTCTCAATCCTGATTACAAAATGTATCAAAGAGTCAGCTTGAGTGCAAAAAGTAATCGGTCCAATCATTGTAATCAAATTCCATTTTTCCAAGCCTGGACTGTACGCACTATGTTTTCTTTGTTTATTTGTCTTTCTATCTTTAAAGATGATGCAAAGTCGTCAGATAGAATGCAGGAGTTAGCATGAACTTTTTTATTTCTTTGTGCACTGTTTATGGTTGGTAAGTGCACCCTTATGTGAGAATCACCATGTGTTTTTTCTGCCTCTAGAAAACTGGTGTAAAAAATACTACATTCTTGCTTGTCGGAAGTCCTTGATTTTTCTTTAAAAAATCTGCCATGAGCCATGTTAAATTATAACATTTTTGTGTTCCACAATGCCTGCTATGAACCATGTTAAATGATAACATTTTTGTGTTCCACAATGCCTGCTAATCTCTTTGACCTCTGCTACAGGTTTAGATCCAGCCAGGCCTCTGGTGGATCGATATGGTGACCGGGCTTTTCGTCTGACAAGAGATGACGCTAACATAGTACAAGTGATCCACTCAAATGCAGGTTTCCTTGGAGAAACGGCGCAAGTGGGTCACGTGGACTTCTGCGTCAACGGCGGTCGAGAGCAGCCCAACTGCCGAAATGAGCCGCGCAGAATACGTAAGAAGACATTAAATCAAAGCACAAGAACAAGTACCTACATTTTCCAGTAAAAACGTTAAGCATGAGTGCAGATGGCAGACTCACTTCCTCAACTATTTCATCGTTTTTTATCCATATTACGTCTTCTTCTAGACTGTCCGTTTTCAACCCTTTCCACTCCACCATTTTTCGAGCTGAACCTTCCTGTACTCCACTAGAACTCCATAAACTAGAGCTTTACTAGTAAGTTCAGAAGAAGTCCATCAGAGCGCAGCACTTCTCAGACACCTATTTTGTCCCATTGATAGCGTCCATTTCGAGCTACAAAATTTTGTCGACTACAGCTCGACAATGGAGCGGAACCCGTAAATTGATTTTGTCGACTACAGCTCAACAGTGGAGTGGAAAGGGTTAATAAGTTCTTTTTTTCTCCCTAAAATTTAAAAGAGAAGTTACGATCAAGTGACGTGTTCATAAGTTCACCAAAACAAAATAAATCTGCAGATAAACTCATGCTTATCTACTAGAAAATGAGGGTTGAAGTGTGGAATCTTGCTGAAGCAATGCTTTCACCCTTTTTCAGAGCCGCCCATAATTCTAGAACTATTTATTTTTGTTTCACCAACTACTTTGTAACTACTAATTCTTAATGTTGTTGCAACAGACCCATGAAAGTCTCAGGCAACCTGTGGTTGCCATCATAACCTAAGACCAATGTGTGTGACCCATTGACCCCTACTATTTTTTATTTTTTCCAATTTTTAAATTTTTTCCCCTAATTTTTTTCTTATGTTTTTTTTTATGATTCTTTATAGCACTTTCGTTTTGACGCGATATCTTTTTCATCATCTCTTTAAAAGATTTTCTGTGTTTTCACGCAACCCAGAAATTTTTCATTGGCATCTCTGTGTTTCTCACAACGAAATCCATAAGTTTCATGCATCAAATTCAGTGTTTAACTTTTCAAAGAATCTATACTGTGAAAGGTTTTCTCAAAATCTTAATTTTGGCCTCAGACCACCTCTGCGTGGCATGGATTTGCCAATCATCAGCCGAGAGGGGTGGGCGATTGCCAGTCCCCTCTGCCTGGCCAAAAATGGGGGATAAGGGGAGAAATATGTGGGACAAATGAAAGAAAAAAGGAGAGGGGGTCTCGGAGGAAGAAAATTTCAAGTCCGTCCATCCCCAATTTTGAGGGCTAGATCCGCCTGTATTACCAACAATTCATTTGCGGAGTTGATAGGAGGTGGTGTGTGTGTACTAGAAAAATACTTTTGATTGAATTCCATTTCTCTCACTGTATATTGTAAGTTGTCATTTTAGTAGGTATAAAACTGAAATGATTTGTACCTTTTTTCTCCCCCTTTTGTACCATGAACAAATCTTCTTTTTCATTCACGACTTTGATGGTAAATTACCATTTCCTGTCTCCTGTTAATATAAACTCCTATTCCCTAATTAAAGAAATTTGCATTGTAAATAACTTTGTCTAAACTAGCTGCGGGCATAAATAATATAAAAAAGTCCCTAATAAAGATGAACTATGGAGCACTAAATTGACCTGTAAATATATTTACCGGCCGTGTAACTTTCAGTTCAATGGGCCTTTTTTTAACTCGAATTTGAAAAACTACCTTTTATATAGACTGTAAATAATTTAATTGCTGATTTAATCAACAACAAAAAATCACTGAGGAAGATAGTACCAATCTAATCTTATTTCAGTTTTTCTTTTTTTATAAAGTTCTTTTAAATTGCAATGAAGTGTCTTCAAAATTAAAATTTTAATTTTGTTCCAAATGCAAACTGTAAATAAATTATCCTTCGATTACCTCTTTTACAGGCAATGCAATGCCTATTTCACAAAATAAAATTCTCACAGCTTGTTGGAAAGAATACACACGTATTCTATCATAAAGAGATCAAATCTTATTAGTCTGAGTATCGTATGAATTATTAGTCTTGGTAATCTTTTTGACAGAGAAACAACTACACAATCTTTGCAACATCTGGGCGCATACCTCATTATACATTTCAATGCCTCAAATGGAAGAGAGAGAGAAAATGTTATGAAAGAAGCAAAAGCCAGGAGGTGCACTTTCTACATCTGCAAGGAGCGGATTTTGCTTTTTTACGCTCCTGTTAAATTCTCAATTTTTTTTATATCTTCTTTTTTTCTTTTTTCTTTACTTGCCCTCCTTAACTATCTCTACCTATTTAAAATTTGTAAATATGTGAAAAAGTTTACAAATTAATTCCAATGAAAAATTATTTTATTCAAAATAAACAATTTTTTTTAAAATTTTCAAAACTTGAACTATTACGCTGTTGTCAGAGTGCAGAACTTATGTATGAATGAAGGAATTAGATTCGTCCTTGCAAACTATGTTAGCACCGGTCTAAATCATAAGTGGCGGTAGCTCTACATTTCATGCCAAGTCCATAAACAGGATGAGAGATAGCCTGGTTGCTGCGTGCTACACTTATCCTTCACTTCAAAACTTAAATAGATTGTTTTCATGTTTTTCTACTAAAAAAACACGCAACTTTTATTGATGGAAACACCTTGCAACATGGCACTGGGCAATTTTTCTTGTCCTCATGCAGTTTCAGTTTTCCCTAAAAGTTAAATAAAAATACATAATATGATAGAAGTAATCACTAAAAAATACAACTTTTAGAAAAAGAAAGCCAAAATACAAAAGTTAAATGAAATGCCCAAATTTTTTTTTGGATTTCAGTGGAACTGTCAAACTTCCAATCAGCCTTAACTGCTCTATCAGCTTTTTTTTATCTTAACCCTTTCATATGGTGTACATTTCAATGTACATCTGTATAACGTAGAATCTTATGGAGAAAATGAAAATATAATATGCATATCATTTAATATGAGAAAATTGTGCTCAAATCAACTATGATGGCCAAAAATCTGTTCCTGAACCAAAAATAATTTCAATTAAAAAAATCTTTTCTCCTTGAAAGATCTAGGCCAAGGACTTCTCTCAGAAGTTTTTGAAGTAATTAAACTTTTTCTTTGTTTCAATCTCCCCTTCTTAATGCATTTTCGTTTTCCTTGATGTTCTCCTGCTTTCCATTCCAGGTGTCGCTCGATGCAGTCATTTTATGAGCGCTTGTTATTTTGTGGCTACGATATCAGACAGGGGCAAAAGACATAAAGCATATCCGTGTAATACAGCTTGCAACAGGAGACTACCAGGGCCTCTAGGAACTAATTTAATATCAATGGGAGAACACACTCCTGAAGGGTGAGTAATAGTTAATCAATCTGAAATGTTTTCAAAACTGTGCTCTCGTAAAAATTAGCGTATTACTATCTAGGAGCAAGTATTTAAAGTGACTTTATGAAATTTAATTTTTTATTATTCTTTTTCTGAAAAACTTCATATCTAGGTCATAAATGGATGAGTACGTCCGTACAAAGGTTGGTGAAACAGAGCAAATGCGTGTCCTCAAAAATCCCTGATTTAAATTTTCATTGCAGGTAATTTCGATGAGGAAAACGTGGATTTATTCATTATTTAACAATCAAAGCATTCATATCAACGGACGATTTGATTAAAATGATTCCAGGGTTGATTAGTTCAAGCTGTGGACTCCAGGTCATGCTGCTCAAAAAGTCAGCAGTTCTTGGCTAAAATTTATGAATTTATGCTAAAATTACAAATTTGAGGAACGTCAGCACCTGCGAGCATACTTCAGGAAGACACCCTGAAAGTTTCAAGCGGAGACACCCAAAAATAAAGCCGGAAATTATGAAATACGAAAATTCCCATAAGCCTCAATGAGTGCAAGTGAGACAGATAGGCATAGTATCACTCGCTCTCACTCTCACTCACTAAGCTTATGGCGCAATGTATTTCATAATTTACAGCTTTAATTCTAAACCAATTTTGCTTCTTTTGGGCTCAAAAATTCATAAAAAAGTTTCACAGGGGCTGACATTCTTCGATTTTGTGGTTTTTCTTTAGTTTTAATTTAAAATGCCAAAAACACGACTTTTCCCAAAAGCGACTATTGGCGCTATCCATCAGATTGAAATCTGGAATAGTTTAGCCAGGAAATTCACCCTTAAGAAATATTTTTTTTATTTCAGTGTACTAGCAGGAACTCAGATATGAGGTTGGGCCACACTTGATTGCATCTAAATTAGGCAATCTGTGCAAGCTTTGAGCTTGAATATCTCAAAAACGCTTCATGAGTAGCCTTTGGGCCACTAAAACTTTTCATCAATTTCAACGAGACAAAAAAGTGAGACCTATTTGATTAAATTTTGCCGGAGGCAAATTTCTAGATTGTATGGGTGGTGTTCTTTTCAGGTTTCATTCTTATTTTGTCCTAACATCTATAAATTTGAAAGCATAAACGTCAAGTTATGTTAATTTTTATTTTTTCCTTCCAGTATTCGTGGGACATATTGCATTAAAATGAGAGCCAGTCGGAAGTGTCCATTTGACTAAGGAGCCGATCACTTACTTAAATAGAACAAACCTCTACATGTGCCTGATAATTTAATATTAAGTGAAGTGTTTCTATTTATGAAGCATCCTCCATCCATGGAAAAGGAATCGTGTGTGAGTATCGTTAAAGGAGATACGTATGTTTACACACTTTCTTTTCACTGCCAGTCAGTTTTAGTCAGTCGTTAAAAGTTAAATTATTTCTTCAGTCACATTTAATTTAAGTCTATGTTAAGGAGATAAGAAAATATTAATATTTTATGCGTGATATTTATATTTTTGTCTAAACACTCTTCCACGGTCATGTTCACCAATAAAATAATAATTATTGTTACGCATCAAATATACTTTTAATAGATTAGATTTTGTTATTTGTGCAATAATAACTCAAATTACAGAATGCACTAATGTTTTTGAGTGTACAAACGCACTTTATAATTTATTATTGAATTGGTTTCTCACCAATCAGGTTGTATAATTTTTTCCCTTTTTAGTGGAAACGATTTGAAATCATGAATTTTTCTATGTGTGTAAGAATGATCTTAAAGCATGTTTAAAATTCAAGTTTTTCTTCGTTTCTTACGTTTCATCAGGAACTTTTGAGAATTTTCTATAATTTTCTTCAGTTTTGTTGTTTTGGTCAGGTGATCCTACTTATGCTTTTTATTCAGTGGAAAGCGATTTTCAAATAAGCTCTCTTAATTTCCTTATCCACCGGTAGAAAGACTGTTTCTAATGAAATACGCTATTTTATCAAAAGATAGAACCACTTACTATGGTCTTTACGAGTTAATATTAAAGACTGGGTTTTGACTCAGAGTAAATTTATGAAAAATAATGATTTTCTCAGAAAGGTGGCTCTTGAGTTATTTGCCTACTTATGTGGTTTTTGATGATAGTAAGCTTTCATAAAGCTGTGCTTCATTTTGGACTTTTTCCCTCCAACTTTTGCGTACCACTGCCTTGTACCAAAAACCAAAGCTATGTGTTGGGCAAGTTGGCTTTTAACGTCATGAGAATGGTCAAAATTATTTGTGAGTTCTTTTACTTATCTCCTTCTTTACTTTTATATTGATCTATGGTGCCAGGCATAAAAAGTCCCGACCAAAAGTTGGACCAAAAAAGCTCAGGGTGGATCCAGCGAACGTCTGCTATCACTTTTGCAAAGTTTTTTTCTTCTTCTTTTACTTCTTTGTCTTCTCTTTTGTATTTAAGGGGTTTATTACATTCTGTTCGAAAATGTTTGCTCTCTAACATTGAGAAAATTTTCCCTCCATGACCAGGGATTTGCCGTTCTATAATGTATACCCAATAGAATGTACAAGCAGGTGTATAAGTCATGCATCGGCGATTCGACGCAACCTGCATTACCCGTAAAAAAACCACGTTTTATTTATTTTCTGTTACACTCTCACAATCGAAAAAGCTCTGGGTTATGTGTATTGGGGGTTGCGTCAAATCATCAATGCAGGATTTGCACAACTGCTTGCACAAAATACCTCTACAAATATTTCCTCCCTCTAATTTAAGTTGGTAATTCTCTGTAAACTTTTTCTCTTTTTTTTTTACTATTTCTTGTAGCCCAACTAACTGTGCCTGGAGGCTCCCTTATATTTGAAATTGTGTTGTTTTGTGTCAGAAGTAAGGAGCAAGTGTCAGTAATTCTAATACCAAAGATTTGTAAGTTTCAGGATAATGTGTTAATGCAACAAGTTTTTTATCCTCATTACATAGATGATTATTTGCATTGCTCACCAGGGACCAATAAATGTTTGGTACAGACGGTCCCTGAAAGATGTCGGATGGTGAGCGTTTACGTGTGGTTTTAAGTGGCCATACGTGCTCACCAATCATCTGGGTGCAGGACCGTCATTTATTGGTCCCCGAATATCTTACTTTTAGAATCAATTTAACAGCCAATGCTCTTGTACTTGATTACATTTTGTCGAAGTTTAAAGCTGAGTACCACTTCCGAATTTGGCTAAGCTCTGAATGAGCGTTTAGGCAAATGGGCGGTATTGTTGGTGGCGTAGTAAACTAATAAATTATTGTTGTTTGACTTGGCTCTGTTCACCCATGCACAGGCTGATTTATCAATTCATAACCTGAGTCAAAAGTAGAGCATAGCCTGAGCTTGGTGTTTGGCTTGTCATTTGGCGCGGGCTGTTCATCCAAAGCTCCATTTAGCCCGCGCCGCATGAGGATGTGTCAAATTTTCATTCATCAGTCTACTCGTAAGTGCGAACTCAGCTTTAGACCAGAACACCCAAACATGTGCCACATACTTGGAAGAAAATTATTAAAAAAAGTAACTGTAAGAATGTGTCACGTGAACAATAAAAGTTGCCGATTCAAGATTTTATTCTATTCTTCAGTAGAGTTTGACTTGCCAAGAGGAAACGCACTTTGAGTTTTGGGATTTGACAAATTACATTGATCAACTGAAGAGACATCAAAATGCATCGGTAAGTGGGTGGACTGTAATGAGCCTAGAACTGTTGCTAACCAACAGCTTTTTGATACATTTTGATGCATTTTCAAATGAAATCAGTTCTACTAGTCAAATTTCAAAATTTATTCGCATCTGCCGTCACAACTCATTACCTTCTTTTCTCCTCTATTCATAATTTACGTAATCCGACCAACAAACAAAAAACCCATGCCACAGACCTCTTTGAGTGAGTGGATAATAACGTTAATTAAGGCAAACTTTGTCCTCTCCTAGAAGCTAGAAACTACCAGATTCATTGAAATGGGGGTCTGTTTTCCTTACTTTGACTTTCAACAATAATTGAGGCCATTTAGGGAATAAGAGTCCCAAAAACAATAGGTGCGCTCTTTCTATGAAATCGGTATTGTGATTAAACGGAGGCTTCTGTCTGAAGAGCACACCTTCTGTTTCATGGACCCTTTTTCCTGAAATGATCTCCATGAAAGGATGGACGGAAAGCTAAAAATAATAAATCAATACCAGAAATTAACAAATTTTCTCCTTTTATTTTACAAAATTTTGTTATAATTAGGGAACAGCTCTTTGTAACTATGGCAAATTTACAGCTAAGTACAAATAATACGATTTATTTTTTTTAATAATTTAGTTTCGGAAAAAGAAACAAAATAATCTTTGGAACATTTTTTATCTGATTAGATTCTTTTTTTTTCTTTGCTAAAAAAGTTATTAATCAAGCTGTAATTACTCTGTAATGGTTAGGTAAACATGTATTTTAGAAATATCTCAACAAAAATTAGAAGAATCGAAGATCCATGATTAAAAAATAAATCTTAATAAATGTTTGGTTTTGAAACCCAAAGTTTGTAGAAATGGATAAAAAATTAAAATTTTAAATAAATACTTAAAATGAAAGTTTAGATTTGAAAAGTAAAATGTCTTTTACTTGCTTTTAATTAAACACAGGCTACAATTCATTTTCGTAACAGCAAGAAATTCAACGTCTGAAACAATAAATCTTTTAAAAATGTAATAAAAACAATTAACAAATTCTTACATCACTATTCTTTGGAGATTAATTTTTATGAACATTGATCTCATTGTTTCAATGGCTAGTGATGTACAGTTGTTTGTTTGTAGCTCAGTTGACGTGTCTCTGAATGTAGATGAAAATTCACGATCAACTTTCTTTGGAAGCAAACTTTAATCGTTCAATAACTATACAAATGTAGCGTAGACTAGAATGTTTGTTAAAATTTTGGCGCAAATAGCAGTTCAGACAGTCATAATTTGGTATATATTAAGCACTTATTCAAGCACTGTTTTGACCTCTGTCTTAATTTCAGATCTAATTAGTGGGTCTTTCCTAAAATGACAGATGTAGTGCAAACAATATAAAAATTAAAATTAAGTTCCTAAGTAGACATTTTGGAATCCGACCGAATCCTACAAATCTCATTTGCTTTTAAAATACTCAAGAAAATATGGCACTTAATTGGATGCATGTATATCAGATCAAAGTTTCATAGTAACTGGCAGTGTATTATATTTATGACTATGCTAGAGAGAAGGTGAATAAAAAATGATCTTTATCTATGGCACAAGCGATGGAAATGAATTTAAGTACCATTCCAATTGAAAGATGAAACTAAAAAGCAATTAAAAATTTCAGGCAAAAAAAAAAAGATAATTAAGTACAAATGAAACAACAAAATAGATCATTAAATCTTGCAACAAGTAACAATACAAAACTGTCTGATTTACAATTATTAAAATAATCGTGAGTATTTAATACACCGATCAAGTTAAAAAAAAAAATAATAATAAAATAATAATAATAATAATAACATAAAAAATTGTACAACAAATTGAAACAAGATTATAAAATTTATTTTCCGGTGACTTCTCTTGGCTCATTGGGCGCTGGTAATTTTTCCCATGAAGGCTCAACACCCCAGATATCGTGAGCATAATCGGCAATGGTACGGTCTGATGAGAATTTGCCTGAAGAGGCAATGTTATGAATGGCCATTTCAACCCATTTGTTTTGATTGAAGTATGTTTCACTTACTCTATCTTGAGTTTTGATGTAGTCAGCATAATCAGCAAACAAGTAAAACCTGAGGGAGGAAATTAATTTTTTCGAGTTAAAAAAGTGCTATTTAAAGATTGACATTATTATTTAGTTCAGATCAAAACATACGGGAACAAGGTGTATGCATTGATAAAATGCAGTTAAGAACTAAGACACACTCAATTTTTAATTGCATTTTATCATTTTGTGTAAGATTTTATGTTTTCCTGAAAGCATTGGTAGACTGGGTCTGTTCCTAACTTTAATAGCATTTTGCTTTGTTATCAAAAGCCGTTTGATGTCATCAATAGCCTGTGATGGCCATCGCGCATTTTGCTTCTCTGATGATCATCGGAAGAAGGCGGAGCCAAAGCAGCGCTGTACCAAGGGGCGATAGCCATCATTGTTGATGACCTGTGGAGGTCTTCAACCATTTTACCTTCGCCGATGACTTGATCGTTTGTCCAACGCTCAGCGATCATCATCGTTAAGTTACTCAAATCTTAGAGCTTTTTTGTGATTTGACAGAGGAATATTATCAGATGATGATGATGATCGGCTATCGCCTAAGGCATAGCAAAATATGGCTTTTTTCTACAGCTTTAAAGAGAGACTTTTCTGGTGAAAAATCACTTGAAAAAAATAACATTGAGAGCATCAGAAAATTGTTAAATTGCTAGCAATCCCAATAAATGTGTTGAAACAAAATTCCAAATTGTTGGTCAATTAAGCTGGTCGCAATAAATAAATTCATTAATAAATAAATAAATTAAAAAATAAGTACAAGTAAAAGACTAAAATGGAAACTAGGCCATCAACAAATAAAAACCTCCGGGACGTTTTGGTGCGCTCACAGCGCCAATTTCAATCAGAAAACATAATAAATAAGTATAATACTTGACTCAAGCTGGAAGAGGGACTCCCAACCAACTCCCTCTGTGAGTCCCTCTTCCAGCTTGAGTTGAGTGTACGGGAGCGCTCTAGAATTCTTCGATCCGGTAAACCGGGAAAGTGCATCAGAATTTCTAAGGAGTGTTTACGATAAAGCCGATAATGTTTTGATGAAGTTCATCGGTTCTCCGATGAATTTAAGAACGATCACAGGCGCAGCGTGTTATTGCTAAAAATGTCTGTATACATTTCAATGACCTCGAAAACACCCATAAGAACACACGGAAATAGGTTGTTTACTTCTTTGAGATTTGTTTACATCGGCTTTATCGGAGTTCTTACTCCAATAAATCCGGTGTACCCCGGGGAAGAGTTCTGATGAACTTCATCGAAGTTCAAGAATGCTCCGATGAACTTCCCCGGGTTATCAGAAACAAAATTGGAGAATAAAAGAACGACTTGGTAATTTACTGGTTTAGCGGGGAAGATCCCCGAAGAATTCTAGAACGCTCCCCAATTCTCGTTTGAGTAATATTTTTATTTATTATTTTTTCTGATTGAAATTGGTGCTGTGAGCGCACCGAAATGTCTCAAAGGTTTTTATTCTTTGTCAGCCTAGTTCTCATTTTAATCTTTTACTTGTACTGTGTTTTTAGCCATTTAGTTTGTAATTGTTTTAATAAGAATAAGAATGAGACTTACCTATCATATTTCAAGAGGATATCAGCAATATCTTTGAACTCATCTGGGTTGTTTGGACTAAAGAATCCGTTCTGAATTTGATCGACGCACTGCTTCAGTTCGGGGTTTGAGTTGTAGTATTTGTACGCATCGTATCCGCTCCTCTTTAAAGCCTCAACTTCATCCACAGTCATTCCGAAGATGAAAATGTTTTCGTTTCCCATTTCTTCAGCCATTTCTACGTTCGCACCATCCAAGGTTCCGATGGTCAAGGCTCCGTTCAACTGTTAAAAATTTGGAAAGAAAAATTGAATTTTAAACGTAATGAATTAGTTGCACACCTCATGAAAATGAAATCCAATGCCTAATCTTTGAAGGAAAGTTCAAGGGAGAAACTGTGATTTCAAGATTCACACAGTGACTTATTTTGACGTGATATCGATTCAAACAAAAAATGCTAAACAAAACTGTAAAAAAAATAAAAAAAATAAATAAATTAATAAAAATAGAATAAAAATGTAAGAAAAAAAAATTTGGGGCCGACTTTGGGGGTGTCTCATCCTAATGAAGAAGCATCAATACTGCTAGACAACTCAGAAGAGTTTCGAAGACTTAAGAGGCGCAACCCATGGGAGTTGGCCAGCCCAAGTTTTGCACTCTAATCATTAAAGTTACAGATATGACACTATTCGTCACTCAGTAATGGTTAAATAAATAATTGACTTCTCGGTTGTAAAATAACACCTAAACTTAATAGTATTATAAAAATTGTATATATTTCTCTGCAAAGAATATTACACAAAATAAACTAAAAAAAAAATAATATAAAAAAAATAAAGAAGAAGAATAAAATAATGGTAAGTCAAAATGCATTACTTTTTTTCTGCCATTAAAAGAAGAGAGTTTTAGAAAAAGGAAGAAAAGAAAATTTACCATGAATTTCATGTTTCCTGTACCAGATGCTTCGGTACCTGCTGTTGAAATCTGTTCACTCAGATCGGCCGCAGGAATCAACTGTTCGGCGAGAGTTACCCTGTAGTTTTCTAAGAAGATTACTTTAAGTTTGTCTCCTACAACTGGGTCATTGTTGACTACGTTTCCAACATAGTTGATCAATTTGATGATTTTCTTGGCAGTGTAGTATCCAGGAGCAGCCTAAAGGGACAGAAGGAAAATTTCATGAAGTTTGACCAAAGAAAGGTCCGAGACGCAATATGAATTTTAACTGTTTACTTAGAACTACCCTCTCACAAGCGTACTAGCGGAGACAAAGATACCTAGCCAGGGTGTGCAATAAGCAATACACAGCATCCCATTCAACACGTGTATTAGGTGTGTTGCATGTTGCATATTCTGGCCAGGTATCTTTGTCCTAGCAAGTACATTGAAGAAATTTCCCTGTTTCATGAAATCTAGAAAAAATTTGAGAAATTGAAATTCATAGTGAGGTATGCGCCGTATACCTACCTACATAGATAGGTATTCTTTGGTATGCAACTATTTCTTTGTCAAATTGAAAACCCAAGACATCCACAAAAAAAATAATTTAGAGTGAATTTCTTTGTTAATGAATAATTTTTCCTGGAAAACTGATGGTCCATACTTACCTCATAGTCAATATTCATTTCAACTCTGCATTTGCATTATTTTTTTCCTCTTCGTTACTTTTCGTTAAATTGCAATGGCTACTTAACCTTTTACATTTAAGATGATTCTACGGTCGATTATTTTGCACCGTGGACATCACGTCGCGCTGCTCAAAAAGTTAACAGTTTTTTGGCTGAAATTGATGAATTTACGCCAAAAGCACAAATTTGAGGAATGTCAGCACCTGCAAGCCTATTTCAGGTAGATACCCTGAAAATTTCAAGCTGAAACACTCAAAAATAAAGCCGGAAATTATGAAATAGGAAAATTCCCATGAACCTCAATGAGTGCGAGTGAGGCATATATACATTTTATCAATTGCACTCACTCTCACTCACTAAGCTTATGACGAAATAAATTTCATAATTTACGGGTTTCATTCTAAAGCAATTTTGCTTGTTGTAGGCTCAAAAAATCCATTAAAAAAGTTTGCAGGTGCTGACGTTATCAGATTTTGCGTACTTTCTTTGGTTTCAATTTAAAGTGCCAAAAACACGAATTTTCCCTAAGAGGACATGTGGCCATCAGATTGAAATCTGGAAAGTTTTTACCTGGTATCACCTGAAGTATTTAAATCAATTGAAAAGCAACTCATACCTTTCCACCAATCATGACAGTACGTGGCACGAATTTGCCAGTAGGATTACGTTTGATTCTGTTGTACATTGTAATAATATGGAGACAGTTCAGGAGCTGACGTTTGTACTCATGAAGACGTTTAACCTGTGAAAAGAAGAGAATGGCTTTTACTCAAAACGATAATTCCGCTTATAGACAAAAACCTAAAAAGTCAACATTTCTGCATGTGACTAAATCACCACCTATTGAATTGTAATCTTTCAATCTTTGAGTGTTTTGATTGGAATCACATTAACAAGAAGTTTCTGATAGTTTTGCTTGAGAAAACTCGCATCTGCAATTGATCACAAAATATTTTCATTATCATAGTGGGATCATTATGGATTTAGAAATTTACTGCGGTTTTTTCTTTCTTCCTATTAGGGAAGTGGAAAAAGTGTCTTTCTGCCACACATTCAGAACTACAAAACTAGACAGTACTTTTAAATTGCTCAAATTCACTCTTCTCTAATGTTTGAATTTTGATACATCAGAGCGCAACGTAATTGCATTTGTTTTCACTCCAATTTTTTGTATTTTTTTTTCTTACAAAAAAAAATCACAAATGTTGTCTAATGAGCTTCATTTCTTTTAATAAATTATTACTAACTTAAGAAAAATTAGGAAATTTTAACGAAAACAATAGATCTTCTTATTGGATAGACTAATGATGAAAAAGTATGAAGAAACTACAAACCTGGACATCGAACATGGAGGCAGGATTTAGCTTAACGTTGTAGTCTTTTTCAAGTTGAGTGATCAATTTTTGTTTGTTTTCTTGTTTCACTTTTTGGACAGCAGTTTGGAATTTAGGATCTTTGGCATATGCTTTCAGTTTGGTTAAGTGATCTAGATGAGTGATCCAGGAATCTCCAATTTTCTACCGGAGGAAAAAAAGAAATATTAGATTAGATAAGTGCACTGATTAAAATTCATTTGAGGTTAAAATTCTAGTTTGTATTTGTGATAATTCATAATAACAGATGAAATTAGGGTTGCCGATACTAGGCCTTGGTATATTGATACCAGTATCTATACCGGCATTGATACTTTGGTCCAATATCAATACTTTTGTGACTGCAAAGGGAAATTAACAGAAAATTCAGCCCTTAAACATGAAAATCAGTGGGTAATTATGTGAATTACTTGATCAAAACTTAAAATTTATGTAGATACTAGGTGCCAACTGGCATGCAGCAACAACCGACAAGAGATGTTATCGGTACCCGATTAGTATCAATACTTTTTTCTTTTTTTTTTAAATATTTTATATTTAGACTACAAGTTGGAATCCGGGTACGACAGCTCCCTGGCCCGAAGAGAAAGTTAGTCCACACATTTACAATATTCACCAATTTACACATTATATAATGTAAATGTAGAGATATTCCAAGATTGACCCATCTATCTCAGTACCTGACAATTTGTACTGCTTGGAGAGGTGACAATTTGTACTGCTTCGAGAGGGACAGGCCAATCCCAGACTCTACCACATTACATGACAGAGCACAGCTTGGCTTGGGCCCTCCTTCTCTCTTCCCGGGCTGCCGCCTTTCGGTGGCGCTCCTTGTCCTCCTTTTTGCCCATAACTGCCTCCGCGAAGACCGTGAAGGCTCTTCACGCCTTTGATTAGTATCAATACTGCTGAGTTTTGAGTATGGAGGTATCAAGTACCCAGTATTGATACTTTGGTATCATTACCATAGTATCGACAACCCTTGATGAAATTCAAGGTGCATAATGTATAAGTGAGTGTTCAGATGATGAATTACTGAACTTTACATTGCAAATACTTTTCATCTTAAAGTCATGCTTTATAATGTAGGACAGAATTTTTCTTTTTTAGATCTGTATATTATTGAACGTAGAAAGCAATGATTAAATTTTTTTTTTTTTAGATAGATAGATAGGTAGGTAGGTAAGGTTCTGTTGCCCTAGCTTTTGGAGGTAATGATTAAAATTAAAATTTTTTGTGACAAAAATTAATTTAGGATTTTGCTCGATTTCATCGATAGATAAATAGTCGAGGATTATCATTGAAATAGGAAGGAAGAAACAAATCCTTACATCATTGATGACATCAGACAAGGCAGGGTTACATAGCAGGAGCCAACGTCTAGGGGTGATACCATTGGTTTTGTTCTGGAATTTGTCTGGGGTCATTTGGTAGAAGTCCTTGAAACTAAAGGAGAGAAAAATATAACATTAGAAGAATCAAATCATCAAAGACAAGAAGGAAAAATGGACAAGAGAGGCCCTAAAGAATCTAAACCTAATTAAACCCTAATTAAATCCTAATTAAATCCTAATCTAACCCTAATTAAATCTTTTTTAAATGGTTGCAAATAAAAAAAAAAACTTTAATAACTCAAAATGCTGGAATGGACGTACAATTATTACAACGTAGCTAAACATAAACAAATTTTTTAAGCTACGACAAAATGAGACAGAGAATACCTGTATCGAAAAGATTGAAAATAATTACAGCATCTGGACTCTACCTGCGAGGAAGACTCTTATTATTTTCAAATATCAGGACGAAATGTACTATGACTTTCAAAAGAAAGTTTTCTGGTAGAAATTTCCATTCTCCCATTCCTTGACCAGTTTTAAATTTTTTTTTCAATTTTCAGGTATTTCAAAATCCAACAGCATTGCTGCTTGAATGTATGCCTACTCTTTGAAAAATATTGGACAACTTTATCAAGAACCGTTTAGATGAAGGAACTTTTTTCAAGGTCATTGTACAAGCAGAGCCATTAGTCCTGCGTCGACGATTCGATGCAACCCGCACTACGCATAGTCCGAACCTCGCTCGGTCTTGAGAGAACAAAAGAAAAGAAAGATAAGAGAGCACTAATTGTACATGTGAGGCGGGTTGCGTCGAATCGTCGACGCAGGACTTATGGCTCTGCTTGTACACAACAGCTGATTAAAAAAAAAGGAAACAAGATATTAACAACAAAATTACTTATCAGAGACGTTTTGGAATGTCATAGGTTCATCGTCGTCAACTGCGGAAAGGGAAATCTGTGACAGTCCGAAACGTCTTTCTTTCGTAAGTTTGATTTTAATCGCATGGTTCATTTTTTATTTTTTATTTGCGTGTACTTTTTCTGCATCAAGATAAGTTAGCGTTTGTCTTTCTCAGAATAAATTAATCTATTTCATTTTATTAAAAAAATATATATATATATTTGGCTCACATATCCTTCTTGATGATTTCTGAATGGATAGCTGCTACACCATTGACAGCATGAGATCCTACAATAGACAAATGAGCCATGTTCACTCTTTTTTCTCCGTCTTCTTCAATAAGAGACATTCTTCGCATTCTGTCCATATCTCCTGGGAATTTCTTTTGCACTGCCTGTTGGGGGAAAAAAATTAATGTTTTTATCCTTGATTAAACAACAATATTTCATTTAATTGTGATCCTTGATTAAACAACAATATTTCATTCAAATGTGAGATATCAAGGCAAACCAATTGCAAGAAAGATAAACATTGTGGAAAATTTAACTTCAATTTGAGGGCTTGGGTGCAAGAAGGTCACTTCTCGCCTCTTAAATACTATGTGAAAAAATTCCATTCTTGCATTCAATTTCTCAATCATCCTCAGTTAAACATATGTCTTCATAAGAGCGCACGATGTGCTACACAGTAGGAGAAATGCATATTCCGCCTTTTTCTGCCTCTTATTTTTCTGTGTAGCCGTCTTTTTGCTTAGATGCCTTCAATTTTTGGTGTATGCAGTCAGCAATGCTTTTGTGTGATGTAATTGCATACTTCTAGAAATGAAGGTGATTTCTGTTGAAATGCTTGTGGTAAGAAACAACTTGAAAACGCAAAATTTTTAGGCCTTTCGTCATAATAGACATTTTAGCTTATTACACAGTTCCTTTAACATCAATTTAACCCTTTCATTCACACTTTACAAGCAAGAAGTTTCACCACTGCCCTGTAAGACCTACACTGGTGAATAGAAAGACATTTTCTCTTATAATTCCTAATGCATGGCAATATTTTCAAGAATCTTCAAGACTCCACAAAAAACATGTTCCCTTATGTGGGCAGTGGTAACTGAAAAGTGTCATGCTGAAACGTCCAATGTCCAAAATATTATTTTTTGAGAAGACAAATATGGAAAAATAAAAAAAAAATAAGGGAAACAAGAGTAGGAACTGCGGAACAAGTCTAAATAATAGTCACGTAGATGTGTTTTCTTCTTGAGAGTGATATTCGCTCACAAAGTCAAATATAAAAAAAAAGGATTACGGATGTTTCTGCATGAGCCGAATCAATTGATCAATAGCTTCGACAGTTCAAATTTTGTATAATTTTACCTGCAAATGAAGGAAATTGATATGGTAAATGATCTGCATATGCCGGGGAAGGATATGCTCTAACATTGCAACGGGCCATCTCTCGAGAGCTTCAGGCAATACGGTGTGGTTAGTGTAAGCGCAAGTTCTGGTGGTAATATCCCAAGCCTTATCCCAAGGGAGTTCCTCGACATCAAGTAAAATTCTCAACAATTCTGGAATGGCCAAAGAAGGATGAGTGTCGTTCAACTGAATGGCTACTTTTTCCGGGAAGGAATCGAATGAAGTCCGGGTTGGGCTGTCAGTCTTTGAGGACTTGAAACGACGAATAATATCCTGAAAGCAAACGATAATTTTCAAAACTCAGAAAAAACCACTACAGTTAAAACAGTAAAATTTCACTGGTTTCCACATATGACTGAATCTTTCTCTTTCTCATGGTAAAAACATCTCTCATGGAGATATTCCCTCCAAAATATGCATATTAAGATTGGCTGGAAGCAGTATTCTTCTTTACAAACATAATTGTACCAAACGAAAAAAAATCAGGGTTTCCTTGTGAGCTCCTTTGAAATCTTTGATTTGAAACACCATATTTTTTGAGATACTTGGGCCAAAAAAGGGATGAAAAACTTTCATTCACCTTTAGTATTCACCTCCAATATTTCACCTCTAAACACAATATATGCAGGGACTTTGCACACATTTTTTTTTATCTAAACTTATAATATGATTGCTAAAAATCGAGAATAACCTTCAAATTGCAAAAATTACGATTTTCATAAAATGCTAAATTAGCATTTCATGCGATACAATTTTTGCTATGTAAAGTGCATTATTGTAAGCGTAATACCATTTTTTTCCCCAATTTTAATAATGATATTTTTTTCTGAGTGAGTGACAAACCAAATTAATTTTCTCAAAATAAAAATAACCAAAAATAAAAAAAACTAAAAAAATCTTTCTAAAATATATTAAATGAAGAAAAATCTGATGAAAGAAAGAAGTGGAAAAGAAGCAGGTCATTATCTATTACAAGTCACTGTTCAATTACATTGTTAACTCCTTGCCAAGCGCATAAAATAAATTGGCACAAGTTTAAAAAAGCAGAGGTTCTCTACCGCACGTGCCTCAACAGATGTTGCCAGTTTGATCTGTTTTAAAACAGAAATAAATTTTCATCATTGTTGAAGGAATGATTTTTACTTTTTAAAGAAAGAGGGGATACTTATGCCTTTCAGATAAAGGAGAGACAAATTAGGGGCCGATCCAAAAAGCTTTGATTAAAGTCCTAAAATCTACTGGTGGGCTCCTTATTGCATCCTAATTTGTAAAAATGATAATTTTTTTAAAATAATCGTAAGTATTCAAAAGTCAGTTTATTTTACCTGCAAAGTAGCTGCACACATGAAATATTCTTGCTTCAGACGAAGTTCCTTTCCTTCAAAATTGTTATCATTGGGATAAAGGACTCGGGAAATATTTTCAGCAAGATTACGATCTAAGACAGCTTGAATGTAGTCACCATCATTGAAGAATTTGAGGTTGAATTCAACAGGCGATTTGGCAGACCATAATCGAAGAGTGTTTACAATGTTGTTTTGGTATCCTGGGATTGGGCTGTCGTATGGCATGGCAAACACAATCTAAAACATTGATAATTAATGTTATATCAATTAATTGAAAGTTGTAATTTTTTTTTAAAATTTAATTTGCTTTGAAAAATGTTGGAAATAAGGTGGAAGGCTATGAAAAATGCCTACCGGTTATCAGCATTCTGAATAACAAACAATTTGACCAATATTCTGAGGCAACATGTATATTGAAGCAAATTTTACATCCGAAAATGTTTCGCTGAAACACCATCACCAAGGATAAAAAGAAATAAATAAAAATAATGCGCACAGCAAATGGACACACTTTTGTCTGCCTACTGGCTTTGTTTTTGTCGTAAAGTTATTTCTGTAGCTCATTATTTTTTCATTTCTTTTTTACTGCAGATACTTTTTTACCTTGAAATGTTGTTATAAATTATAACAAGTACTTACCGCAGCAAATTGGTTAGGTGTTCATTATTTGATTATTTTACTAAAAAAGTTTTTTTAAGTCTTAAAAAAAGTTCACACTTTTTTTGGGAATCCGCTTCCTGCCCAAATACATATTTGTGACTGATTGGTTCCAACTAAATGGATACTCGTGAAACAAACATATAATGTAAACATCATCAAGCGGATGAGGTATCGCAAAGAATTCATGAAAGTTTTCAATTGGTGTTTATTTTATCATAGTAATCTCCTCAGCAATTTAACTTTTACTGGGTTTTCTTTTTTTTTTTTTTTTATTTATTTGGACCAAACTAAAACTAAAAGAATTTAGAGCGCCAGCAAGGTCCCAGAACTCAAAATACTCAGGAACAGAGCAGTGAAATCTCTTCCTCTGGTTACACAAGAAAAAGATACTGTTTCCTAAAAGCTAGACATCGATACTTTCTAAGTTGATATTAATACTTTTGGTAGGAAAGTATCAATATTCTTCTAATCAGTACCTACTCGAAACTTTCGAGTATTGATACCTCAGTTGCTCAAAGTAATAAAATGAGAGCTGAAACACTATTATTTTGTTGGTCAGACAATATTTTAGTTTTGCATACACATATTTTACGTTTTTTAACGTGTTATTCACAATAA
The DNA here is from genome assembly GCA_011764245.1 of Trialeurodes vaporariorum. Classification (NCBI taxonomy): domain Eukaryota; kingdom Metazoa; phylum Arthropoda; class Insecta; order Hemiptera; family Aleyrodidae; genus Trialeurodes; species Trialeurodes vaporariorum. The sequence goes on along the minus strand of VMOF01000111.1, from coordinate 22,754,644 downwards.
AGTATTAATACATTTGAGTCGATACTTTTCTGGCAAAGATGCTTTCTACCTTTACTAGTATCAATACAGGGTATCGATCCTTTCCGTCAATACTAGTATCATAGTACCTATCAGAGATAATTTAATGACAATCATGAAACTTATTTTTCAACTCACCTGTGTATTCACCCACTTCTTTCCTTTCGGCGTATCTTCAACATTTCCGTAAAAGTTAACCGGTAACATATATTCAGGACGAGCTTTTTCCCAAGGATTACCAAACCTTAACCAATCATCAGGTTCCTCAGTCTGAAAAATAATAACAATGTGTTTTTTTAGCAAGCATATCTTTTTCCTTTTTTTCAACCTTTTTATTAAAAACTGAATAAAAAAACACTCGAATAACTAATAAGTGATGAAGATTGAACAAGGAGAAAATATATTCTACAACAGTGTAGTTTTAAGAATGTAAATTATTTGGCCTCATGCAATCCACAAATTAATTATTTTTTCATGAGCAAGATTGACAGATAACTTATTTACCTTTGAGATTCAGGCACATTTTTTAAAATGTAAGATAGAAATTACGTTGGAAATAGGAATCTGAGAAAGTCAATCTTTCCTAAAAACTGAAAATTCCTTAAAATGAAATGGAGAATTATTTAATCTCTAAAGCATCTCTAAGATGAGGTTGCAATACTTCCGCAGTCGATTTTCTTTTAATTAGTCTGGAATATTTTCTTGACTTTCCTAATCTATAATTGTTCAGTTATTTTTATCTCCAAAATCTGTTTCAGTGAAAAAAACCTATATTTTAAGAAGTCTTTAGGATCATTTCAGGTAAACTTCAGCATTCGTTACATTTTAAACTTATGTTTTTAACTTTAAATTTTAAAATAATCTATTTTGCTACAGCAAAGCGGGCAAGCAAATAGTGACCGCCAACTTTGGTCATCACTAAAAAAATTGAAAATTTCAACTTTTAAAGTCAATATTCCAGTTTTAAAATGTGATGAAGATACGTATGTGTAATGCGTATGCTACAATTTACTTGGAATGACCCTTTGAGATTAGTTCAGTTTCAAGTTTACCTGTTCTCCGTTGATGATTTTCTGAGCGAAAATACCATATTCATAACGAATTCCATAGCCATAAGCTGCTAATCCAAGAGTGGCCATTGAGTCAAGGAAACAAGCGGCAAGACGGCCGAGACCTCCATTTCCTAAACCAGCATCTTCCTCAAGCTCTTGAAGTTCTTCTATGTCCAGACCAAGCTACACAATACAAAATAACGTTGCTATAAACTGGCCGACGACCTTTTCCAGCCACTACCTCCTCCCCTATCTTATTAATGAAAATATAAAAGTCTAGTATTTTTCTCCGTTAATGTTCCTTTGTAATTTTCTTCAATTTTTTTTTTTTGAAAGTACTATAAGATGGAAAAAAATCTCTTTGGTAAGAAGTTTCCATTAACAAACCGCTTTTTTTCTGAGTTATTAAAAATAAATAAATAAAAAAAAAAATACACTGAAAAATCGATACGGCGTTGTACACCGTAAATTAAGGACTATATAGGTTTACCGAGGGGTTACGGTTGTGACCCCCGTAATTTTCGGCGGTGCAACCCGTAATTACGGACTCCATCACAGAAAGTAGCGGGCTTCAAGACCGGGAATGCTTCGGTATAAATCTATATAGACCGAAGTGTTTTTTCAGTGTAAAATGAAAAAATATTATGGGGAGGGGGGATATTTGTAATTGAAACCTTAAGGAAATACATATATGAATCCAACATCTAAAGAGACACTAGATATTGATTTTTTTACACCAAAAAATCAACTAAGAAATTGAGACAGAGTTGGGCAAAAATTATTCACAAATTACTTGATGATTGGCAATGCAATAAAATTAGATTATTCAACTATATTACTATGATCATCATGGTCAATTATTTGGTCAATGGTCTATACCTCTTCACAGACAATGCTGTCACATCTCTCGCATCGAATCTGTATCTGGACTGATTTCATTATTCCTGATTATTTGGTTGCCTAACTAATCTTAATACTTTTTCCAAAGAATGGTCCGTCAAGCTCCTTCAATTTCAAGTATAGGCAAAATGAACACCGCGGAGAAGTAACATTTAACTACCCACCGAATTTCAGTGACCAAGTGGTGATTTGACGCAATGATGTGGATCTGGAAGAGTTAAGTTCGGTACCTATGCACTGTGAAATTTTACTGAATCAGTAACAAAGGCAGAGCTCAAGCCGAATATTAGGTATAGCTTGTCCCAGAAAAGATTGGATTTGACACTTCTATGGTTTTCATGAAAACATCAGCTTCTTACGGCTCCTAACCAATCAGGTTGCTCTATCTGAGGATGGAAGCTGATGTTTTCATTTAAAGCTACAGATGTCAAGTCCAATCATTCTTGGGACAACCTATATTATCATTACTTTTGTTTGTTTGTTTTTTTGTTTTGTTTTTTTGTTTAGCCAAACCATCCTAGATTCTAACAAATAAAGCCTATATTTACCTGATACATAGCCTCATCGCAAGCACTCTGGATACCCAAATTGATCATTGTGTTGGAAAGGGATCGGCCCATGTAGTATTCCAATGACAAATAGTAGACCCTCTGAAAAATTACAAATAAGAAATGGACATGAGTTATGACTTATGAGTAAGTAAGTATGAAAAAAAAATACCGGATTTTTTTACAACAATAATGCATGCCTTGATCATGAAACATAAAAACATAATACATACAGAGTAAATACTCGTAATGAAATATGCCCCTTGTCCAGAGGCGGGTCCAAGGGGGCACGGGGGTACGTAACACCACCCCCACCCGCTCAGAGGCCTCAAAAACCGTCATCAAAAATTACCCGGAAACACTCAATTCCAAAGGAAAATTTCAATTCCAAAGGTGTGCCCCCCCCCTCCCAGAAAAAACTGTCTGGATTCGCCACTATCTTTTCCCCCAACCATAGAGACTCCTCCGAGTAGAGCTGCCGTTTTGCGAACCTATAATTAATGACATTTTTCTATGTATTGATGATTCCACCGGTTGAGAAAAGATTACACAGTTCAGTTCAGTGTATGACTGTAACGCACGAAAATACTCGCATCTGTAATCTTTTCTCGACCGGTATAGAGTCGTCGATGACTTTAGAAAAATTGTGGATATTTTAATAGATTAACGGCGTTTCCGCACCGATTGAGAAAAGATTACAGATCAGCGTATTTTCGTTCAGTACAGTCATACACTGAACTAAACTGTACTTTTCGTTGATTTCAATGTGATTTTGCATTGGACCATTATTATCATTCATTTTTAATTGCATATCCTCCAATGGGGCTCTTGATGCAAACTTTTGATGCAGGGAATTGAAGTGTTGATTCTTGCATAACCTGTAAAAATGACGATGAGTAAACTGAAAAATCACGAAATTCACTCTCAGAATCGGGCATAATGGCGGTTCAAAGCAGGTATCTCCTATTTAAAATGAGACATATCTCTGTGTTTCCCTTGAGAAAGTGACAGATTGGACAGGAATCTCCCGTGATACCTGCGTTGAAGCGCCATTACGATCTTGCCGTTAAAGCAGATATGTGAGTTTATTACTGAATTTTAGAATTTTTCGGTGTGATTTTCGTGATTTTTTCTGGTCATTACATGCAGATTGGACCATTTATTTGCGTGTAGCAAAAAATTGCAAGAGCCCCATTGCAGCTCGTTTCTTGCGGTTTATCAGTGCCCCCTCCATTTAAACCTTTGAAAAAAGATCCTCCAAGGAATCGATACTTTTGCATAGGTTCAAATGGGAGGAAAACGATTCACTCCAATGTGTGAAGAAGAACAAATTATCTTTTTCCAGAAGCTCCAAGATTTTTTTCCCATTGGCCATTTTCGAAATCCCCCCGTCTCCGAATGAATTGAGACGAGAAAATTTTCTAGATGGATTGCGATGACTTCGTAAAAACATTGAAGAGGCAAAGGTGACAGTGTTGCCAGATTGAGGGTAAAAAGCCGTATCGTCCCCTATTTAAATCAATGAAAAAAGTACGGCTTTTTCACCTCAATCTGGCAACACTGAAAGGTGATAAGATACGCGGGATAATCAAGGACCTTGAAAGTTGGACAAAAAAATTCGAGCAATTAACACGACCTATGAGGGGAGTTTAATTATCAGTTGTCAAAGGTCATTGCTCATTGATGATCCGACTCCCAGCTATCTTATAACAGGTATTTTTCAATTCCCCCCAAGTAGAGATAAGGACATTTTTTTATCCTTCTTTCAATAGAGGAGAGAAGGTCCCAGACATTCGATCTGATAGAGAAATGGAGACAAACATCTAGAGCCATCGTTGCCAAGCATAAAGAAAAAAATATGCATCAAACCTACATGACCAACCGATGAGCTATTGAGGTTTCAGGAGGATCAGGTGACTTGGTCAATCAATCGATCGATTGATCAATAAAATTTTTGGTTCACTACTGGATTTTCTATTTGATTTTTTTTTTTAAACTTAGGATTGTCAGGGCTCAAATAGAGCACGAGACAAATAGGACTGACGTAAAACAATGGCGAAGAGTCACTCTTTGATAATGGAACAATGTTGCCTTTGGTCCATTAAACTATATCGAACTATAGTCGGTGTGATGAACACCCTAGAATTCGACCTTTTGCGTGAATTTGAATTGGCAAGTGGATTACACGCTTCGATACTACCCATGAATTTGCCAATACTTGAAGAAAACTAAGCGTCCGCGAAGGCAATGCTATATTAAACTGAGCGCAGATCGTAGAAAAGGGTGTCGAACAGAGATCATTAATGACCAGCCTCTGAGCTATTCGACCCTGCAGATTTTGTCACGTCGAGAGTAGGTAATAAAGTTCAAGATGGAAACATCTCACTTTTTTTTTTTTACTGAAAATAATGATCAAATATCATAAATAACGGACTCCGACCAACTTTAAGATAGAGCTACACTTCTAAATGTTCAAACCCATGCATTTGGACTACCTACACAGAAAGAACATGATAAGTCATTTGCATCGGCGACTTGTGCATTGCACATTGCTTCAAAAACAGACTCTCTCGATTTAAATCTACGGAAAATAATCGATATTCAGGGGATTCACTGAATCCCTGAGAAGAAATCGATACTTTTGCATAGTTTCAAGTAGCAAAACAACATAATCGTCAAATAGCACGAGCCACCACTGGTCATTTGCTATGTTGTACTAATTTTGCAACGTTTTCCACAGATCAAAACAAATGATTGGAAAATTGTTCCCTCAATTTATCAACGAGAAAGTTCCTCTCGTTGTCAACAATTTTTTTCAGTGAATACTTTCAATTTCATGCAATTTTTCTGTATTAAAAAAAAAATGAAAAATGGCTGCATAAATAGTGCATCATGGCTAGTGACGTATCATATTCTTCCTGTGTACCTACTTTTCTTTTATAACCAAGGGGGGGGGGGGCGGATATTTGAATGTAAGAAACCAAGTCCCTCGCTTCCAGGTAACAACGTTTGAAATATTTAAAACGAAAATATGAAAAGCACGACGCGACGCGCACGTGATAGATATTTATTTCTGACGAAAGCGGACTTTAAGCGAGTCAAGCTGGCAACACCGCGGAACAAAAATTCCTATTCGCAGGTAGATATGTAAAGGTGTTCCTGATAGAATCCAACCCGCTTCAAGTGTCGAACGAAAATCAGATGGACACGTGCTCACTGCTCGTGCCTGTTTACCTATCAAACTGAAAGCTTGTTTTTGCCCGATGACAAAACAATCGAAAATTTCCTGTGAGGAATAGTAGGTATAACATCCAAAAATACAAAGAGTGATAACAGAGATCAATGGCATCTTCTAGAAAGTTTACAACCGTCATTTAATTGTTTTCATTAATAGAAATGCATCGAAAGGTTCCGTACTCTCAGAATATGGTTTTGTTCGGGAACATTCCTAGAGTTTATCGCAAACTCGGGCTAAAGGAATTTGTTTTTCTGCCTTTTTCCTACCATTTTGAACAAGCACGTGTCAAATAGGACAGTGATAGGGGGTAAAGTTGCACGTACTTACGTTCTGGGACCAAAAAATGGGTGGTCCCGCCGGCAGTGGGCGCGAGTTAAATTGCGTGCGGTTTCAACAAATCAGAGAATGAAAAAACATGCCCTATTTGGGCACGCTTAATATGCGAGCTTCTTTCGGGCGTAATTTAAATGTTTGGGCAGGGGTCCCTCTTGGGGGTGCTCGGAGCCAACCCCTCCCGTAACACGAAAGGTCCTCCCTGAAATTAGCCTCTTTTCGGGCTCTCGAAATCCTTATGACTTAAATATGTCTCAAAGTAAAGTAGGTAATCCTTATAGTGACCTGCTACTCAGGGAAAATTTTCAGGTCGAGTATACGAATGGTTTAGGAGATATAGCCCCCCAAAGTTATACCCCCCCCTAAAAATCAATTTCCTCTAATAATTTTTGTAAAAATTGGTTGCAAAGTTATTACTATGCATGCTTCTTTTCTGGAGCCAAAAATTGTGTAAAGTCAACGTCAGGGGAATTTTTTTTTAAACAATAACAGTTTTCTATTGACCTCCTAAAAAAACGGCATTGAACAGCCTTTAACTCCGAAAGTGAAAACAAGACATAAATCCCCCTTTTCCATAAAAATCTATCTACTTTTCGAGGCATAGAAAACATCCGATTTTCAAAGGAGCACTCGGGCCTTCAGGGGTCAACATCAAATTTCTTTTATTTTTCGGGAAGTTATTAATCGATTTTCAAAAAAATTGGTACCTCCTCAAGCTTGTTTTTACGTCTACTTTTTACTCAAGCAACTAACAAAGCATAATATTGAAGATATTAAGATAATTTAAAAAATGTCAAGTATAAATTTTTCTTGCAAATTTGCAATGAAAGTATAAAGTTTTAATGAAGTCAAAAACTGTCCAAACCCACTTTGTAGAGATCAATGGAAAATTTTGTTTTTGTTGTTGTTGCTTTTTTTTTGTTTTTTTTTAGAAAAAATTCCTCTAACATTGACTTCACACAGGTTTTGGTTCGAGAAATGAAAAGTACGTGAAATAATACCGCTGCGACTAATTTTTACAAAAATTATACGACAGGTCGATTTATTAGGGAGAACTTTGAGGGGTTGTATCGCGGAAACCGTTCGTAGTCTCAATCTGAAATTATTCCCTGGTCACCATAAAGATTAACTTGAGACATATTTGGTCAAGGATTTCGAGAGGCCAAAAAGAGGCAATTAAGGCATGTTTTTTTAGGGAGACTCTTCCACTATAATGGTGACCTCTATGTTTTCTTTCACAGTGAAAAAGATAGTAAAACTTTAAGATCTTTTACTGTGAAAGCTATGCAGTAACGATAAAGTTGAAGATAACAATGCACTTTTAACCTTCCCCTGTAAAATTGGTAAAGTGCTTCTTATCCCCGTTATGCTCAAGAGCGAATACAGGGTGTTGTCTCATGCTCTCTCCTTCCATTTGAGCGCAAGCGTTAGAAATGAACAGCTGGATAGCGGCTAAAGTCATGTGATGGCCCCCTCTGCTATTCTTTTCAGTGGCGTAGCGTGCGATTTGGCTCCGATGCAATTTTTCCATTTAAACCCATGTAAAAGATCGAAAGAAAGTTCACTGAACACCTAATCGTTCGATATTTTTAATGGGTTTCAATGAATAAAATGCATCGTTGCCTTAGGCAACTTGCCTAAGTGTACGCTACGTCACTGATCCTTTTCTAACTCATGTGTTCAAAAGATCAGAGAGAGAGAGAGAGAGAGAGAGAGAGAGAGAGAGAGAGAGAGAGAGAGAGAGAGAGAGAGAGAGAGAGAGAGAGAGAGAGAGAGAGAGAGAGAGAGAGAGAGAGAGAGAGAGAGAGAGAGAGAGAGAGAGAGAGAGAGAGAGAGAGAGAGAGAGAGAGAGAGAGAGAGAGAGAGAGAGAGAGAGAGAGAGAGAGAGAGAGAGAGAGAGAGAGAGAGAGAGAGAGAGAGAGAGAGAGAGATAGACAAATTCCTGTATCCGCCCAGGATTATGCTAAACCACGTCGATATAAATGTAACTATAGCCACGAATCCTTCGACAAATCGATGCATTCCATTGGAGTGCCTTGAATTACGTCTAATGAACTTTTGAAAGCTCGATTTTTCTCAAACTTTGACTCTTGAGTTTTTCGGTCTACGGCCGAAATGCTAAAAGCTTTGAAAATCGATCCCTCGAGATTTATAAGATGTACTGGAACGCTGTCAAAAAGTTCTCCATTAAAACCTTTCACACTTACTCATTGGACTATTCAGTAGTCATCGGTAGCTTGTTGAATTGCAAAGTATCGATAATCCCTCCATGGAAGTCAACGGAAATTGATCGACTCCTGGGATGTTCCATCGAATCTCTAAATAATCGATACATTTTCGTGGGACTAAATGGGGAAAAAATGACTACCGATTGCTCACACCACCGATCAAACTTTACTGTGAAAATGTGAACATTTTCCGAGGTTTTTTTTTTTTTTTTTTTTTAAATAAACTGTCTAGACTTGTGAACTGGTTTGTGTAACATGACAGTTGGTAAACTCGAAGATCGAATTAAAATTGAAAAAAATAATTTATAATGTTCAAGCGACTTGAAAAAACCGTCCTGTGTGCGTCAAGTATTGATAATTTCGGCTATCAAGTTGATTTTTTCAGCGATTCATTTTTAAAATCTGTGGTCTTTAAACTACACCCTTAAGACTGGTTAAAATGGTCAATACAGATCAATAACCAAGTATACGCATTACCCACGCAGTATTGACTTGTAAATTGTAGGGGATTCTTATGGATTTTTTATGAAGATATCAGAATGAGTGCTTGGATAAAGATCCGTTAGAATTCATTCATGATGCCCACCTCACGGGGGGGGGGGGGGGGGGGGGTAGAATTTACCATCTGTATAGGTAGCTGATTTTGGAGTCTGTTATGAAGTATGGTAAATTTTACCATTATATGGTAAATGCAACGTACCTTGTGGTGACATGTACCAAGAGGTCATCTTAATTTACTACAAGGTATATTGCATTTAACAAACGATGGTAAAATTTACCATACTTGGTAGCAGGATCCAAAATCAGCTATGTAGATGGCAAATTCTACCAGTCTTTTTTTCCTTGATACCGCGTGGGGTATGGGTACGAGGATATTGACCCAGATAGACCATCCCAGATAACAATATTCGTCTTGACGATTTGCTTTAAAGTGGCATTACTAAGACATCTTTTCACCCCGTCTTGAAAGCGTCCTATATCCGTCTTGTGGTAACGGTTTTAAAGACGTCTTTTCATCTTGTCTTAATGCGTCTTTAATCTGTCTTAAAATTCGTTTTTTGAAGACACCTTGCTTTTCGTCTTTCACCCGACTTCCCCAGTAGTTTTTTAAGACGTCTTTTTATTAATACTTATACTTAAAGCGTCTTAAATCCGTTTTCTAAGACGGATTAATCAGGAATCGAATGAAAAGTTGGACGGCACGGAATCACATGGAACAATGAATACATTCAACAGGTGGATACAGACCCGCAGCTCTCTAACAACCCTCAGCTCACCCTGCTCACCCCTCCCCCCTCCCCCTTCAGACTTCCTCTGGCGCTCCTACCCGCATGCTTCTATTTTCGCGCCAAATTTTATCAAATACAGAGACTGAAGTATTTATGAACAATAAAAGCAAAAACTTTATAGTATCGGGTAATGTAACATAAATGTGAAAATATCTCGACAAGTGAAACTGGTTCCATCGTTGATTTGATGAAACAGAGAAAAAATCTCTTAAAATGGAAGAAAAAAAGAGATTCTTTAAAAATGTCTCAATTTCGTAGATCATTATAAGAGAGTGGAAAGTAAATGATTAGGCTTGTGAACAATCGATTAATCAATCCTGCTCGCACTTGTACTCGTATAAAAGTATCGAGAAGTATCGAAGCCCCGATGGATCGATTCTTTTCCATAGGTTCAAATGGAGGAAATATCGATACATCGCGCATCACGAGACTCGGAAAAAGCCAGGAGAGCTGAATGACAAACATGCATATAGAACTTTTAGAGGAGTTTATGGACCAGCATGAGCATTTCCGTGCGAAAAGTTGATAAAATTCATGAAAATTGGTTTAAATTAAAAGTAAATTTAGATCACGAAGAAGTCGCGTCAAATTTCAAGGCAGGAAAGTTAGAGAAAAATCGGTTAGGACGTCTCAAGAAGATCAGAGGTTTAAGTGACATTATACTAGGGCGAGGGGGTTGCGGGGAGGAACATTGGAATAGAAGTTACAAGTCACAAGAGAGCAAAAAAGTATTGAGAAATCTTCGTAGAATGATGCATTCATGAAACGTAACATTTACTCTTTAGGAATGAAAAAAACCACCTTTGAATCAATCTCAGTTGTCTTTTATGGACATGCAAGATCTATCTAGTCTAGGTCATAGGAATACTCGCTGTAAAAGGGCTTCAAGTTGACAGTCACTCGATCACTTTCAATGCTGGATTAATGTTAAAAAGAGAGGGTAAAAAAAAGCAAACAAAACAAATTCTTACTTTTGGGTCTTTTTCGTGGTAATACTGCTGCGTCCGAATCCATCTTGAGACAAGATTATCCCTTACACTGTAAGCTAAAGCGAAATAGTAATCCCTTGGAGTCGCAACGTTTCTGTCTTTGACTAAGGTATAATGAAGATGCCGGTTGAAAACTGTTTTGGCAGACTGCACATTTTCGACGCCGGCAATACCGCGGACACTAATCTGTTTTCTTTTCTCGAAATCATTCTGTAGAGAAGACATTTTCTAATACTTTTTTTTTTCCGCGATCAAAAAGAAATTTAAAATTAACCAACTAGCCGCAAACCAAGAGAAAAGTGATCCTAACGCGCTCGGAGATGACAGCTTTGTACTGCCTTCTTTTTCAAAAGAGTTCACCTTGCACAAGGTCAATTCAGCGCATGCGCGATGCGCGTCCGATTCCCCGCGAACTCGCGCATCCCCATAATGCTCCTCCTCTGAACGAAACTTTTACGAGTTGGCGCGATAAAATTAAATCGGCGCAAAGATTTTAAAATAACCCAGCGCGCCCCCCTTCGCCGGAGAGTTCAAATACACAAGCCATTTAATTCATATATTATTGTTGTTTTCTTTTTTTCTCTTTTTAGTTTTATTATTCCTCGCCAGGGAACGGAGGAATCTTCCTCGCGATTTTTTTTTTTTTTATCGCTTGTTTTTCGCTAAATGATCAGTTAAGTGATGAGTGCGAATTTTCCTACTCCAAAGATAAAATAACACAAATTGGAAGTTTAAAATGGTTAACTTTGGCATCAAAATGTGGAAGTCGAATCATCTGTGTTTCGTTTTTGTTTACATTCCACCCTTATTTCACAATTTTTACGTCCGAAATGAAAAAGTTTCAGATAACTGCGCTAAGTGAAAAACTGAAAAGTCCGACGCATACGTACCGAAATTAATAGTTTCGGTAGATAGTTGGAGTGATGTCGTTTTCTCTTAATTTTATGTGATATGTGCATTCCACCCTTAACTTTGCAATTTTTTCGTCTTTTTTATGAAGCAAGTTTCAAATAACTGCTATGCGTGCATAAAGTGAAAACTGAAAAGTCCGACGTATACGTACTGAAAAAAAAAGTATAAAAAGATTGGTGGAATCATGTCTATCTTTCTTAATTTTATGTGCTTTGTGAGTTATGTGATGTTATTTAATTAGTAAATTTTCGATTTTTTATGAAGTTCCCTGGGGCATGAAGAAAAATTGATCCTAATTTGGAAGTTCGTTTTCTTACTTAATAATAAGTTCCTATAGATATAGTATATGGTGCCAAAAGAAATAATTCTGATGACTTGAGTTTTGCACGTAAAATGTATGTCATACTGAGGATTTTCACGTGTTGTATGCATCGCGCGTGGGAAGTGAGAATCTTAAGCGTGTTTTAGGATGAAAACGTGAGACAGCTTTGTTTACTTAGCGAGTGTTTTTTTTTCTTTCTTTCTTTTACCGCGTGTCTCAGATTTCAAATTAGTCATTTAAATTTCAAAAAAAATCAATGTTGTCATGTAAGGTCAAAAATCCGAGAGACATCTTGAAAACACGACTCTATATTTATGCGTGAAAAATAACATCAGAGCTTTTTTGTGAGTATCGGGAGGGAAGGGGTGAGAGGGAGGGAGGGGTAGCCCAACAGTACTCGCGGGTTAAGGTAATTCTTCAGCATTTTAAATCTAAGTTCCACCGCACGGTTTGATTCGTATCCAAAATTTGAAGAATGCTCGAGTATTTTCTAAATAACGCCTTCATGAAGCCTCGCGGGCAATCTGTGTGTGAAATTAACCGCTAAAGAACAGTTATGTGAAGTCAAAAGTTCCGAATCAATCGAACCTTTCGATTTGGGATTTGCCAAAGTCGGTAGTTTTGATTATAGTTAACGTTTATTTTATATAGGGATAGTAATATCCCACATACTTACAGAGCTTTTCAAGACCCTCTTTACATGAATTTTCATCTATAAGCGACTTTATGAAAACTCTAGAGCATTTCCAAATTTTGTCACGGTTCTGGCAAAATTTGGAGCAATAAAACGCTGGGGAACCGCCTCCAGATAATGAGATAAATGGTAACGGAGGGACTATTAAAATTCCTGAAAAGTGCAATTTTCATGGAATTTTGAAATTTCCGTAAAAAACTGTTGAAAATAATGGGGTCTTGAAAGAGTGACAATTGACTCACAACGCAAACTTGTGATATGATATGCAATATGTTCTTGTAGATATCAGTAGTAATGGCTCGTCGGGTGAGGCATGTGATGAAACTGTGCCTCACCTGATTCAGAAAAGAAAATGAAAGGAAACGTAAAGCATCTTTGAAATCACAGCGAAAACTCTCTACAATTGCTCGATGTGAGCCTTAATCTTTCGAAATTCCTAGTAAAAGGACTCCCGAACTCCTCTCCTTTCTTCGAGATATTCCAATACCACCCCCCCCCCCCCCCCCCCCACGAGATGGTCTGACTCCAAAATTTGGCTCGAGGCGCATACTTTAAACTGGCCGCGATTGAGAAAGAAAGCCCCCCCCCCCCAAACCATAGGAATGGCAAGTGGGCTCTCCCTCCCATAAAATATATGGATGACTCCACAGTGAAAAATACCGCTCTGAACCATATTTCAAAGATAAAATTTACTAGTGGATGCCCGGTGGAATTGCGGGAAGTTCCGGGTATTTGAATCAGATAGCGTTAAATGTGGGTTGGAAAGTAGTCAGCTATTCGAAAGTGCCTGTACCGTTTCAGTCTATCTTTAAAAACGAAGACACATCCATTAAAGTAAGACGCGATTGCCCGATCGAATTATGGGACGTTTCAAATGGGTGTTTGAATCAGATAGCGTTTATATATTGTGAGTTGGGAAATAGTTAACTGTTCGTACGTGACTGTACCGTTTTAGTATAACTTCGAAAATGAAGGCGTACCCATGAAAATAAGGTAAGATTCGATTTCCCCATCGAACTGTCGGGTTTTCCGTGTAGGTATACTTGACTCGGATACAGCTGGCTGGACCATTGTGCGTCGACATTACGTGGTAAACGTATGACCCCCTCGACCCCCTCCACCTTTTCCCCTTTCAGATCGGAACACGTGGTCAGTGAAATCTAGACTTATTTTCGCCATATACCGCAGACAAAATTGAAAGAAAACTGAATTTTGGTATAGTTGCAATGGCGAGGCGTGCAATTTGGCAACGTTCCTTTTTTCCCATTTAAACACATTGGAAAGGTCGAAATGCCTGGTCATCGCCGATGACTCAAGCGTTCGACTTTTTTGATGAATTTAAATGGAGAAAATACGTTGTTGCCAAATTTCACGCTTCGCCACTGCATAATTGCTCGCCATTCTCATGGTGTGTATTATACCAAAATGAAGACCCCTGCGAAATCTTGTTGGCGTTGCCATATCTACCCAAAAGTACAGGTAAAAATGCCTTTGTATCGTAAAACATCAAAAACTATCGATTAAATCGAAAAGAAACAATGCGATTAATCGATTCCCACTATCTCGTCTCGTGTTGTTTAAAAGAGCCGACTCAGATTCCAAAGGTTCTCTAAGGCCGATCGATACGATACATCGTTTTGCTGAAAACGCCATCGCGCCTGCATTCAGTACAACGAGAATGAATGTTTTCCTGTTTTCTCCGCTACATCACGCTACCTACAGTTTAAAGCGAAGGTTGTAAAATCTTCCTAGAAAATATGGAAGAATCGCGAATTTTTTTCTTCTTCTTCTTCCTCTTTATCCGCGACTTTTGTGAAGCAACGAGTCTAAAGGTGATGAACCGAGTGAGCTAGCCTTGATTTTATTTTTGGCATTGATTTTCTGCTGGCAAATTGATTTTCGATCTGGACTGTCACGTGAGTTGACTTTTGAGAGTCATTATAAGAGTGCATAACTTGAAAATTGCGTCATTGACATCACTCTTTGGCTGTTTATTTAGGCTCATGTAAAAAACGAATCTAATCAACAAATGACGTATCATACAGCGTAAGAGTTTACCCATTATGCATGTAAGACGTAAGTACATGTCTTACCCAGTATATGCAGAGCATATCCACTCCATGCGCGTAATATATAATCAGTGGCGTCGCGTGCCATCTGGCAACAATGCAACATCTCCATTTAAACTCGTTAAATATATCGAATTTTCCTTGTGCTCTGTGCACCCCCTGAATTCGACCTTTTACATGAGTTTAAATGGATTTAATACATTGTTGCCAAACTGCACGCGACGCCACTGTGTATAATATTTGTAAGCATACGATTCACAGTGGGGGATCGTGCAATATGGCAACCGTGCAATTTTGCCATTTAACCCTATGCAAAAATGTCGATTATGGGCCGTGAGGCGCGGTATACCTCACCTAAAAATTGATTGTTTTACAAATGTCTAAACGGAGGAAATTCATAGCTGCCACTTTGCACGAGCTGCTACTGATGATTCGCGAATATAAGCAAAGCAGAAACGTCGCTAGCAATTTGGTAACATCATAATTTTCGTCCATGTAAGCCCGTGTAAAAGGTCGAATTATTGGGGGTGCACAGTTCACTCTTCAAATCGATTTTTTTTACGCGGGTTGGAATGAACTAAATGCAGCGTCGCCAGTTTTCACGCAACGCCGCGCCACTGAAGCAAAGCCTTTATATTTCAATGGTAAATGTTGGCACTCACGAAGTTTTTATGAAATGGTGCTCTTCCAAAAGATTATTTATGCAAATAGATGCGGCATAAGCCTGAATTACGCGTACTTACACAGCGGTTTGCAGCAACTGATACAAAAATCACATCCTATTTAAAAATTATTCGGCCAGAGATACGCCCTTCCGCAGCTGCGCTGCCAGTCAAAGCGCGCATGTTTTATATAAAACTCCTTCAAATTTTAATGATGCAATACCAACTCCTACACGTCGGAATAGTTATCTCACCTTTCAGTGATTGGAATAGACTAGATTGTTTTTTCAATATTTCATTACGTTTCGATCGAGTTGTGTCCTTCTACCAATACAGAATCGGCGATGTATGATTGGTTGTGATTTAATTCTGTGACTCAAAATTATTCTTGAACACAACCGAAGGAAACTTCATCAAAGATCATATGCATTCAGACAAATGTTTTTGTTTTTTTTTACGAGCAGAACTTAATATTGCGTCATCCAATTTTGGAGTAGTTTCATTGGAAGTAACTTTCCCCCTTTTTACTTAATGCCTTCAGCGATGTTTTCTACTATGGACAGAGCCCACCAAAGGTGGCCGGGGAGGGGGGAGGGGGGCTGATGACCGTTCTTTCCGGCCCATCAGAAACCTTCAAAAACTCATTTTCTCAATAGAAAAAAATGCCCAACGTGCTTCCTACTTATGTAACGCTTCAAATTTCAAAGCTCATCGCCGTGTTCTCAGCCCCACCTCTCCGGAAAATTTTTCTGGATCTGCCACTGTTTTCCATTGTCCGTTATTTCTTCCATCTCGCAGTCACCTCTCCTTTATCACTTTGGGACAGAGTCAAGAAAATGGTCCTAAATGTTATTCTGACCGAATGACCCTGAGTGAACTGAATCTGTCTTGAATCTGAGATGAATGGGAAACCAGAGGCGGATCCAGCAACCTACCCATTTGAACGTGTGTGTTAGAAAATGGCAGATTAGAGGCGGTCACGTGAATTTTGCCCCTTTCCCATTTTTTTTTCTAACGCATGCGTTAAAACGGGTAACGAGAGAAAGAGAAAGAGAAAGAGAGAGAGAGAGAGAGAGAGAGAGAGAGAGAGAGAGAGAGAGAGAGAGAGAGAGAGAGAGAGAAGAGAGAGAGAGAAATTGTACGAAACGGGCGTAAAAAAACGTCTGCAATTTGGGGCGACATAATTTCCAGCATTGCAGTTGTAGGTCAGACAAGTTATCTCACAAAATAGCGTCATCATCACTTCCTGGAGGCTTGGAGGATCTTCTTGAAATTCCCGACTTTTGAGTAGAATGGATAAGGATGGAAAGCTGCGATTGGTGGAGAAGAGTCTTGAAGTTGTCAAGCAGTATAATCAAAATACCCTCCATTAATCAAATGGTGTGATGAAAGGTTTGGATCAGAATTTTTCAACGCCCCCCCCCCCAACTAACCGATCTTTGCATCATATTTAGATTAGTGATTATTATTTCACTGTTCGATCGGAGGACGGTTCGAAAGGCACAGGACTATACAGGAGGGGAAAATGCTGGTCTCCGTGGAACAAATCTCATGTGAGGTGTTATTTCATAGTATGTACTAGCGGGGACAAAGAAACCTGGCCAGGGTATGCAATTAGCAATACACAATATACCACTCAACACATGTATTACGTGCGTTGCATATTGCACACTATGGCTAGGTATATATTTGTCCCCGCCAGTATACGTGTTCATTTTACGCTACGTTGAGTTACCACTTCCCGGAAATCTGTGGTAAGCGACAGCTTTATCGAATTTTAATTTTAAACTTATGGATAAAAAAGATAGAGTCACATTAAAGCAGTGGCTGCAAGTAATGGGGGGGGTGTCCAATGGGTCTGAACTCCCTACCCTCTCCTTGAAATCAAAATTTTCGCCTTTAAAAGGTTAAATAGTGCAGTGGCTGAACCAAAAGAGGGGGGGGGGGGGTTCCAATGGGTCTGGAAACCCCCTCCCCCTGCTTGAAATTAAAAAGTTTGCAATAAAAAAGTAAATCCTCAAGTTTTCTGGGAAATTTCAACAAAGTTTGGACCTTTGATCCCCTCTTAACTACTATCAGATCCTGATGGACACTATACTCCTCGAAAAATTTCTGGCAACGCCACCCACTGTAATAGTGCAATCATGGAGACTAGAGGGTCTCAAAATGTTTATTATTCCAGGCCGACATTTTGTTTTGACGTCCTTCCTGCGTACAACTGGCCGATGGCTTGAAAGTGCACCGCTGACAAATCAAAAGCGAGGATTCACAACCCACACTTTCACCGCAGAGAAACCACAGTACCCAATGAAGGCCTCTGAAAAAAGAGCAAATGGCAGTAGCGTAGCGTGCAATTTGGCAACGTTGTATTTTGTCTATTTGAACCCACGAAAAAGATCGAAGTATTGGGTGTTCGGTGAACACCTTTACATTCGACCATTTACATTGGTTTAAATGGACACGATGCAAGGTTGCCAAATTGCACGCTACATCACTGGTAAATGGTATCGCGAGCGAGATGAGGGGCGACGTCACAACTGATTGGAAGGCGACATTGGTCGGTCGAAAAAGTCACCGCTGAACTTTCGATATATTTAAAAGACAACTCGTTCATATTAATGGTTGACATTGGGGGGGGGGGGTTTGGTTCCGAGCACGGACGCGACACTTCTCCTTCTCACCCCATCCGAGATTCAGACTTTGAAAACTTATCTTTTAATTGTCTGCTACCTCAGTAATAACGAATCAAATTAATAGCGCTTCTGCCATTAATTGGTCGCTTTTTTTAAAGACTGAAGCATTAAACTATGAGTAAGACTCACCTGAAAATATTTATGACTATTGATAAAACAGTTGGGAGTAGATACCTAAGAGCACTGTTGTTCGAGCTCTCTCTGGTAAAAATGACGACTATAACCGTTCCAAAAACGACTATAAACATAGTGGGCCAACTATGGATTATAGTTGGCCAACTATAGATTATAGTCGGCAACTATGTTTATAGTCCTTTTTGGAATAGTCGTGTAGTCGTCATTTTTACCAGGGATGTGATGGATTTTTGGTGGTAGAGCCTGGCTACATGGGCGCACCCAGGGTTTCAGTATTGGGGTGAAGTTGTCATTTCGTATGGGGGTCTGGGGGGACGTCCCCCAACTGTTCCTCCCCCGGAAAATTTTTAAAACTCATTTTTTTGCACTCATCGTCATTTTTACAGATTTTTATCCAATAAATAATCAACTCAGCAGTCCCCTTTTACCGAAAGTTAACAAATGCAAATAATAAAGTTGGGTGTACCGAACCATTTTGAGTTGGTACCTGGTGCTAATTTATTGGTACCGAATTGGTTAATTGGAGGATCTAATTTATGGGTAAGCACATCAATAAATTTGATTACGCAAATTTCACTAATAATTAGTTGGTCGAACCAATTTTTTTTCAGTGTACTTCCATGTAAACTTATGAAAAAAGGTCGAATACTAGGGTGTTCATCGCACAATCAATTACTCGATCTTTTGCATGTGTTTAAATGAAGGCAACCTACAATGTTACCAGATTGCTCGCTTCGTCATCTCCGGGTTAGGCGCGCACATGGCGCAAAAATCCATGAATCACTCAGAATATCATTCTGTAAGCCCCGACGTCAACATTTTTCTCAAGTAAATACGTTAAAAAGTTATTTTCGCCTCATTACATTTCTCAACGGTCCGCGGTCCCTCGGCACGTGACATTCGATGCGGAGAGTGAGGAAATGCACGCTTTGGATTGTCAAATTGCATTCGTCATCGTATCTTATCGATAGCAGCCTGCAATTTCAAGGACCCTGATTCCATGTGAAAATCATCCAACTATTTCCATGAATCAAACTTAAAAAAAAAAAAAAAAAACCAATTCAACCATAGACATTTTTTAATTGTTTCCCTCTAAAATTATCGCATTATGTAAGATCATAGAGATGGAGAAAAAAGAGGGAGGGAGGGAGAGGGATGGAGAGAGGGAGAGAAGAGAACTGACCACGGCAACACGGGATGGTATTCGAATTCGTCGCCGGACGAGACTGTCGAGACTGTATCATCTACTTTTACGCAATCTATAGAGACTGTGCCCTATACCAAGCACAAATACAAATCTATTTGAGCTATGATACTGACGAACTTGCATCTAGGTAATTATCTCGCAGATTATCTCTTATGAATGACTCTATTGCGACAAAAAAACATTGTTTTGTCGCGCTCTGCACTCTGCATAGGTCAAGGACCCGAGGAGAGTTATTCAATTAAGAAAAGCACAATTTGTAGGCTGCAACTAATTACGCTTGAAACATAAACAGCTATTATTTATTTGCTCTTTCCCGCTAACTTCGTTTATGATGCGATTTAAGATCGAGCTGAACACCCTCATTACATACATAACTAGATTATTTAGTTTAGGCTTTCAGAGCCCGAAAAATGTTGGACTCTTGTGGGTTTACAGCGTTCGGCGTAAGTAGGACTCCGTGGCATCTAGGGAGTCGAACCAAACCGAACCGAATGATCGCTGAAAAATGTTGAACCGAACTGAAACCTTGAACCTTATTTTTAAAAATGGCCTGAACCCGGGCCGAACCGGAACCTGTGAACCGACAAAAACCCGATTCTCACTGAGAATCTCAGTCGCTTCATAATATGATCCGTTCAAATGACCGATAAGTGACGAAAAAATTCCGAGTTTTAAATTCGCTAAAAAGGTGGAAAATAGGCATTCGAGTTCCATGTAATAATGATTCATTTTGAAAACGAAACAGAAAATTAGACCAATCATCTCTCCGAAATGGTTCATGAACGTAAAGTTCTGCCGAACTGGCTTTAAACCGGCTCATAAACCTGCAATTTTGCCGAACCAAACCGCGAACCGAACTGCGAACCGAAACTCAGCGCGAACCCGAACCGAACCGCGAACCGAAATTTTGGAATCTGTCTGAACCCGAACCAAACCTGAACCTTTTTTTGGCCAGTTAAACTTTTCTTGTTTTTAGGCGACAATGCGACATAAATATCAATGACAAGTATCAAAACACCGGTGTCACATTCAATTTAATTTCTACGCATTTTAATTTCCCGATTTTTTTTTTTAATATTTTGTGTGAGTTTAAAAGGAGAGGGCGAGACATTGCTAAATTGCGCTCTAAACCACTGGTATCTCATTCCCGTAAATAGCGGGTTTACTCGTTAGCCCACGGTTGGCACAGTAGTGGTGCGTAGCGTGAAAAGCTGACAACATTGCAGTTTTTGCAGTCAAACGCATAGCAAAGATCGAACTGTTGGGTGAGTTGCGAACAATCTGCGATTCGACTTTTCTCATGGGTTTAAACGGACCAAATGCAAATTTACCACATTGCCCGTTTCTCCTCAGTGTCTGCCGACGAGCAGACCAGTGGTGTTGCGTGCAATTTGTCAACGTTGTACTGTGTCCGTTTAAACCCATGTAAAAGGTTGAATGCGAAGGTGTTCACCGGAACATCCGATAGTTCGATCTTTTTTATGGGTTTAAATGGACGAAATGCAACGTTGCCAAATTGCACGGTACGCCACTGGAGCAGATCCGCTATTTATGGAAACGAGAAGCGTGTTTCTCGATTATGTCCATCACTACGCCTGTTCGCAACGGACGTGTCTCCAAATCAGAGAGAGGGAGGCTTCAAATGTACTTTTTCTAAAAATAGGACACGCGTGAAAAGATTTTTCCCTTTTTTAAAGAGATATATTTACTTGTTTTAAATTGCAACCAACATTTAAATATTTGAACTCTTCTTCCATTTTCCGAACGAATAAATTAATTGAGGTTTCACTTCCGCGATATTATTGGCAAATTAATAAAAATGAAAAATTCCATACATTTATAGGAGGGGGTTGGGGACCGGAGTCATATTTATTTGATTTCAATACTTCGTGGAACGTGAACAGAAGCACACTAAATGTTAAATACGCGAATCCGAATCACGCTGGCTGATCGTGGAAAAGTTTCGGATGAAGTTCACATTTGGAAACATGTGCTCAGCTTTTATTCATTTTATTAATGAAGTGAAAACAAATTTTTGCCTTTCAGATAAGAGATTAGGAAATAGAAATTCATAAATAAATCATTTTAAAAAAAAGACTGATACGTCTGTCACTGATGGGAAGTCTCTGGATTGTTCGAGATTTTTTTTTCTCCTGATTTTCGGTCTTAATTGTAGGTATCGGAGTGAAAGCTACCCTTTTTCTTTTGTTCATGTCTTATCTCGCTGCAATAAATTGATACAGAGTTGAAAGAAAATTTAATCAGTACCTAATTACGGGAACCTAAAATCTTAATGAAAAAAAAAAAATAAAAAAAAAATAAAAAAATTTAAAAAAAAAACACTAGTGTAAAAATCAAAGATAACAGAAGATAACAGCAAATATGGTAATTTGAAATAGTTCTCAACCTTTAATTTTTGCAGAGCATCCAGTGTGATATATTCAGCTTTCAAGGGCACTTGTGGGCTCCCTCAGATAATCACAATTTATAGATAGGCCAGTTGATTCGAATAGCTGCGGTAATTTTTTTTGCTGATATAAATGCACTTCCAATGTTGCCAAATATTGCAGTGCACTGAGCCAGTGGTGAGGAGAAGTTTTTCGGGGGGGGGGGGGGGGGTTGCACGCATATCACATGCGTAATTTGGAGCGTTGCAGGAAGCAGTTATTGACCGTTTTCTGTTGAAAATATGCTTTTGAGGCTTTTGGGACTTTCGAAATTAAATCGATGCCTATCAGACCCTAAATTTTAAAGCGAAAAAATTAAAATTAAAATAGCCACAAACCCCGCCAGCCCCCCCCTCCCCCGACCTGGCGTTTTGAACCGAACACAAAATCGCCGTCGATTATAAGAGATTCGTCTATCTTCATAGATAGACATAAAATAAAAACTGTTTGGAGCAGGAGCATAAACATTAAACAAAATGTGAAATTGTGTCACGTAGGGTTATTGATTCTTCGGCTTCATAATTGACGTTCGTTAGATCAGATTATGAATTCAAGAACATGGATCGCTAAAATAAGTGGGGCTGGGGGGGGTTGAATGCCGACGCATTATTTCGACAGCTAATGCCGAGTATTAAGAAAATGTGACAAGTAAATGAAAAGATTAGGAGTTTCATATGGTATAGGTAAAACCAAGGTCCATAAATATAAGGTCTAGCCGGTAGCGCCAACTCGGGAAATCCAATGTTTGGGAACCCATACCCCCATTTACTTTAACATTCTTCCCGAGTTCGCCGCCATCTTGGATCAATGGTTTCAAATAGAGAAGTGGCTCCCAAAATGTGGGCCAACGAGGTGAGCCAATAGCTACCGGCCAGACCTTGTATATATGGACCTTGGGTAAAACCATGTTAGCATTTCTAAACTAAAGATTCAGTTAGATAGATTCCAGAGCTCATTTCAGAGGAGAGAGCAGAGCTCAACCGATAATCTTTGGGGACTTTTCAATTTCCTTTCCTTTAAACCAAAACAAAACTTGCCCGAGACATTTACTTTTTGATTTTAAAACGCTCTTTAATGAAAATCCAAAGCTTGAATTTATTTCCGTCGAATACAATATCAGAAATAACGTTGAGAAAATTGCAAAGATTATCGGTTGCGAGCTCGGCCTCTGATTCTGAAACGAACTTTCTTTTTCTTTTCTAATTAATAGGCAATCGTTCTGATAGTAAACACTTATGAGACAGCTGTTTATTCGACATGGGGTCGAATTGTTTGAAGAAATAGGTTAAATGTTTATTGACAGAAGAAAGTGCGACTGAGTTTTAGACAAAACAAAAATACATTCATGGAGTACTTAGTCTCCGAAAGTTGGAAAACTAATCGTGATCTCATGCAATCAATGATTGTCGTAACAAGCACGGACTGCGAAGTATGAATGATGAATCAGCTATTCTTTTTGAGGCTCATTCGCACAATTTGAATCCGGCGTCGTTTTAATGCAGTGGCAGGCTCGTTCGCCTAAGTTCTTGTGATTTTTCAGTAAACCTACACTTCTGTATTCGCATGCATCAATTTTTACGCGTTGGATTATGTGGCATTATAGGTGACCGCCACCCGGCGAGCTTCTAGTACAATTTCTTTTCGTTGTCTTGCATCGATGCTGGTTTTATATGCAAGTTGGTGTTCATGTGTAAATGTAAGTAAATCCGATTCACTCACTTATATTCTGTAGGCATATCCAGACCGGATAACTATACAAACAAGTCAATGAAAGCAGTCGCGAAGCGTGGAATCTGACAACGTTGCATCTGGCTCATTAAAACCCATGAAAAATATCGAACTATCAAGGAATCGGTGATAACCATCGAATTCGACCTTTTTTATGGGTTCAAATGGACAGAATGCCACGTTGCCGGATATTACGCATCGCCACTGAATGAACGTAATCGGGATATGAAATTAATCTCAGGATCAACTTAGCCCCATTAACCATTCAGTCAAGTTTTCGTGACGTCTCATTTTTTCAATAGTGTCTCAATCCAGCATACGCACCTACCAATTGCAAAGCGTGAAATCTGGCATCGTTGTATTTGGTTCATTGAAACCCACGAAAAGTATCGAGCTATATCTACGGATCGGCGATGACTATCGAATTTGATCTTTTGCATTTGATGTAATGAAAAAAATGCTACGACGCCAGATTGCATGCTTCGCCACTAGTATGCAGCACCTACATCGTTTGCGCAAAAATTCGGACTTGATGGTTGTTTTGATGTTTTTGAGGCATTAATACTAAATTGACAGTTTTAGTGATAACGTCATCCGGCGAAGAAGTTTGTTGTGCATTTTTTTTTAAAAACTATCTCTCACTCTCATGTGACCCCTATGTACTGCTATCTCGCGCACTCTCATCGCTAAAATCGTATTCCTAAGAAGCTTTAAAGCCAACCCGATCTCATCGCAAAAATACGTTTCTAAGAACACTTTATTCAAAGCAAGGCTGCCGTTTTGCGGGTCTTCAGAGGAATAATTCTTGAATTCACCGAGTATTCCGCCGATTGACTTAAAGATTATACAAAGTCCACAGCTCAGCAGTGTGACTGCATAACGTGAGAAAATACTCTGACCTGTAATCTTTTTTCAAGCGATGGAATCATCAGTGCAAGTATAAAAATTCCATCGAATTCCATCGGTGACCGAAAAATTTAAAGATGCGAGTATTTTCGCCAAATATGCGCAGTCACACTGCTGAAATGAACTGATCTGATTGTGAAAAATATTTTTGTCAACCGGTGGAATCGTCGATTTGTCAGTATAAATTCAAACTAAAGATCTAAATAACTGTGACACTACTCTAAACCCTTGCTCTAAACCATTAAGCGGCATCCTGAAGGCCAAAGACATAGCGACTCGGACTGAGCAACCTCTCTAAGAGGTAACCAAAGTGCGGGGGGGGGGGGGGGGGTGTAAAATTATGTGGTTTTCGGCCACGCGTTCCGTGTCAAAAGAGCCGAAGAGATGCATACCTTGAAACGAGTGGAGAACTCGAGTTTCCGAAGCTTCCCCTCCCCCCACATAACCCCCTCCCATGATTTAAGCGCTCTTATTTTACGGGTTAATTACTACAATAATTTAGCATTTAGCAACAAACTTTTCCAGTAGTTATATTGGCGACGCGACATGAGGAAAGGCAGTTGCGCCTGCGAAAATTCGTCGAGGCAACAAGCTGTACATACACAATTCTTCATAACGTGTTTTACCCATGGGTGCAACCTTTTGCTAGCACGACTGACCCTTTTCTTTTGCCAAAGATAGTATCTCCTATAGAGTCCCTTTGAGTATGTTTTTATTGTATAAGTATAGGAAGTATAGACATGACACTTGACGCGTTTGAAAGGAGTCGTCCTCGAGAAAAAATTCTAAAGTAACGTTTTCCTCCAATAGTAACTATGCAAAAGTATCAATTTCTGGGAGGTTCAATTGATCGAAGGATCGATTTTTTTCCTGAGTTTCTATGAAAAATAGATTGATACATCGCATTTTACAAGTCATCACCACAGCTGAAAACAGGGTTTGGGAGCGAGAGTCTAATCACGCAGCCAAACTTTAGATACGTTATCGGTGCAGTGTTTAAGCTGGGAGTGTGAATTGTACTGATTTGATACCGTAGCGTAGCGCAAGCGCAAATTTCTCGTATACTTAGACAATTTTGTTTTTTGCAAAATAAAAAAAAGATGAGTGGAAAAAAAGCT
The DNA here is from genome assembly GCA_011764245.1 of Trialeurodes vaporariorum. Taxonomy (NCBI): domain Eukaryota; kingdom Metazoa; phylum Arthropoda; class Insecta; order Hemiptera; family Aleyrodidae; genus Trialeurodes; species Trialeurodes vaporariorum. The sequence continues at coordinate 22,729,156 of VMOF01000111.1, read as the reverse complement.
CTTAGCTGTCACGCGATCGTGAAAAGTAACCATTGTATTCCACCGATGATTGCGTTAGTACGCGCGTTTTTCCCGCTCCTCATCTACCGTGAGGCGGTGATGCCTCTCTACAGTGTTATCAAATGTATGAAGGAGGTTTTGGGCCCCATAACTCCCTGTTCCCTTAAGAATCAATATAAAATGTAAGGCTTTCAACCTGAAATCCGTCAACGCTGTGTTCTCTTGAACACCCAATGTTGCCATTTTCCGCATATTTATCCGACCCCCCCCCCCCCATTGGAATTAATTTAAAAGTTAGTGATTCATAGGGGAATCTGGCAACATTGCGAAAATGCGAACACCAAACACTTGTTTCTAAACATCCGTCTGGATCCCACTCAGTCATTCGAGGCGGTTTTTTTTCTTATTTTTCAACTTTTTTTGATCAAATTGTCTCGATAAATTTTTAGTTAGAGCTAGAATATTACTATACCCAGTTCACTAAAGCAAAATTTATGATATTCGTGAACAGAGCATTCTGTGGTCGTCCCAGAATCTTCTATCTTGGAAATAATAGGCAGTGCTATCGAAGTTTACAATTTTCCCCGTCCTTCGAATTCTCGGATTAAACGTCCCTGTCGTGAGATGAGAGGACGAACATGAAAAGTCCAGAAAAGAGGATTGCAAATTAAATGTGTTGTGATGAATTTTGTGAATGCGTTGATACAGCTGATGCTATCTTGCGCGGGATATTTTGAGTCATAAAAGAAGACGCGATTTGTGAGTACAAAAAAAAAGTTGTTTTATAGCTGCTTCATTGTGATCAAATGAGATTTTTTGTTTTTTTTTTTTTTTCTGGCAATATTTTTATTTGGTAAAAATCATTTTAGCGCCATGAAGTAATCATCAATTAATATTTCGACAATGAGCTACCAATAGATACCAATAGAGGGTCGATGCTATGTTACAAGTCCTATCCCAAAGTGCGACAGCGCATGGACGATCTGATTCTGGTTTGTCTGTCCCATTTTTTTCAATCTTGAATCAAAACTTGCCATTATTCGGTGGGAATTGGTTTTTAAATGAATGTGCAAGGGTTTTAGAGTGGCTATTTGGACACAAAACTTTCATGGAACTACATCCAGGCGAGACAATTTGGCTTCTTTCTGTTATGTCCGTTTCTTTATAATGTAAATCCTCCGAAAAGAAACAATTAAATCGATGTCTGTGTCCATATAGCCGCTCTGAAACTTTAGCCCTTTCCCGGCAAAAAATTCAATGTCCGAAAAAGTCCCAAGTAAGTTGACCTCATAATGTCCCTATTATAATCGTTTTCAAACGCTATTTGGCAAAACATTGAACGTCCCATGGACGTCCAAAATAGAGTGGAATGCAATCTCCATACACCCATCTAAGTCATGAGACATTATGGGGACTTTTAAAATTAAAGCCTCGAAGAATGTTAAGGGGTTATTGGAATTGGTGAATATCCGAAAAATGTCCCGAAATAATTTTAGAATCTTTACAATTATTTGGGGACATTCTTCGGACATTCGCCAATTCCGATAACCCCTTAACCCTTACGCATGGTGTCAACGTGGAACAAATTCTTCAAACGCTCATATAATACAGGTTTTGAGATATGCCTTTGGCGCATGGTGGTGTCAACGCGGGAGAAGGTGTTTTGAGCTCACACAAAAAAAAAAAAAATGGGCTGGAAAACATCATGCAGTGAAGGGTTCGTGATTGAAATCATTCAGGGAGGAAATTGCCCCGTATCAAACTGACCATTTTGATTATTTTTATAAAGTTTCCGGCATTGGCTTTTTGAAAATCCAATTAAAGTAAAAAAAAAAAAAAAAATTTAAATTTAAAAAAAAAAAAAAAATTCCCGCCATTTCTTATGGGTTACATCACTTGTAAAAAACGAGTAAAAAATAGAAAAAAAGATAATTTTGACCGAAAAACCGTCAAATTATTTTTTTCACTATTTTTCCCATGTATTTGACCACCTAATACATTGAAAAATCCACATTTGCTTGAGAAAAAAAAAATCATGCAGTGAAGGGTTAACATTCTTCGAGGCTTTAATTTTAAAAGTCCCCATAACGTCCCATGACTTAGATCGGTACTGAAATTGCATTCACTCTGTTTTGGATGTCCATGTGACGTTCAATGTTTTGCCAAACAGCGTTTGAAAACGATTATAATAGGGACATTATGAGATCGACTTTCTTGTGACTTTTTTCGGAAATTGAATTTTTTGCCGGGTTTTGACTAAAATCAATTTCAAATTTTTGTTGCAATTTTTTCAAAATTTTTTAGGTGAAAAGAAGTTGTGAAAATTTCCATGAAAGGTTTCCGCCACGGCTAGGGCTGTCTTCTTTGTGTTTTAAAATCACGTCCCACAACTCCTCTCTATTGGTAAATAGCTTCTTGTAATTCAATAATACCAATATAATTAAACACCAGCAGCTTATAAACAATCGATCTACAAATATTATCGTCTCCCCCCCCCTCCCCATTTGAAACTATGCAAAGTGTGTGGCATGGAAAAACATGGATCGCTGTATGCGATACGCGGTTTTTGACGATGCTTATATGGCTTCATTTTTTATTTTTTCCGATAGGTATGCTAATTTTTACACAGACCTTTTCGAGCACTCCTGCTGTCATCGAGAAGTAAAATTTTCGAGAAGAATCTCGTACTTTCCCGAGGTCCGATTACGGTTATTAATCGAACCAATTATTGTGAGGTTTGGAAGTTGGAACGCGGAACATTATGGAATCACCTTAAGGTTTAAGATCTTGGAAGAGGATGACGTCAACGTAATTAACATCCAGGCTTTAAACAGTTTCCAGCATTTTTATCTTTTGACCTCTGTTGATAAAGGGAGGAAGTTTCGAAGAGATGGAAAGAGAAAGAAGGCAAAACGATTGTGAGTGAAGTGGAAATGAGATAACCGTGCGAGTTGGTTTTGCATCAGTAGAAGTTGAAGGCGCATTATAGCATGATGCGTTCTCTAGCATTTGCAGCTGCAGTGGCCGCAGTTTCAGATTTGGGGGGAGGGGGAGGGGGGAGCCTCCAAAAAATGGTTGTCTTTTTTTTGGTCGTGCATCTTTTTATTCCCTTTATTTTATTTTCATTACATCGCGTACACATGGCAACCACCTCTTTTTCAAACAAGTTTCAGCATTCAACCGCATATTTCCCCCCGCTTTTTCTTCTACCACTATCTGACTTGATTTTTTTACAATATTGAAAACCCTTGGGCAGAAATCCCCTACCCCCTTAAACTCGTCCACAATCACCCACAGTCGTCCAAGAGACTATGTAGAACTCTGCAAACCGGAAACAGATTAAAAAAAATACGGCTATCGAAGGACTAAATATTTAAATAGGTTTGGACAAATTAAAGGCCCAAACTAATACCCAATCAAAAGGAACACTTTCCGGTGAGATGTCTGATGATTGCACCACGATTAACTCTTACTTGAGAAGTAAGTACTACATAGAAACATGATAGAAACCACAACAAAAATGTTTTTCGTTTGCTCTAGCACTCACCTCACTTTGTGTACAAACTCCGCTCTGTGCGTCCGTCCCACCGATGCGTTATCAGCATATGTATAACACTGAACGCAGCTTCGTTAGTAGTACGTAACTTTAGCCGAGAGAGAGCAGAGATGTCGAGCAAGCAAAGAAAATCTTCATCCAGGCTCTTACAATAAACGTCAGCTTTTGATTTCCAGAAAAAAGAAGATTTGATTCGTCATAAAAGAAGTATTAAGAGCTCGTGACTTTCTGATTTGAATTGGATCCTTACAGTGGTTGATAAATGATAGCATTGAAAATCACATCTGACGGAGACGGACTCACTTCGTCGATAAACTTGCTTTGTAATTGGGTTAGTTTCTCTCCGAAACAAAACCATTCCCAACAGGGCCCTGTAACAGTGACCGTAAACTGTGGATATGCATGGGAGCATGGGTGGATTCATTCATCACGGAAAAGGGATGTTTAGAGCTACTCCGCGAACGGCAGGAATCTGCATGATCGGTGACAAAATTTTTGGAAATCGGGACGCTTCTTGCAGATGAGCAGTGAGCGTCTCGTGTAAGGGGTGTCTCCACCTGCGAATGTAAAAGCGCGAATAAACGGATTGAGCCAATGAGCTGCCTTGAAGTCGATAGGTCGAGTTCGATGTATCGACAACAAAGAAGCTCATTGGCTCAATCAGTCTATTCGCGCTTTTAAATTCGCAGGTGGAGACACCCCTTAAATGATCAGAATCCCGCCAACGAATTACCTACCAAACTCAGAGCGTGGAACCGACGTTAAAAACGGTTCGAAGGTATCTATATATAAGTACTACGATCCAATGTGGATATTGACGTACCTATCTGAAAGTGTTGAACTAGGGCTCTTGCAAACTTCTGCCGTGAGCAAATGAATAACCAGCGAAAATCACACTGAGAAATTCTAAAATTCATTAATAAACCTCTATAACTACTTTAAAGGCAAGATCGTAATGGCGGTTCGACGCAGGTATCATGGGAGATTCCTATCTAATATATATGTCACTTTCTCTTTGGAAACACAAAGCAGGGTGTCTACTGGATTTCCAAAAAAAAAATCCTGACTTTTTCCTGACTTTTCCCTGACCAAGAAGAAAAATGCAGGACCTTTTGTACCAAAAGAAATTGTAACAAACTACTTTAATGTGAGGAAATGTGGCACGCAATTTTATCGACCGAAAAAAATAACAGTGCGCCACCAAGTTCATTGGGTTTCTTTTTACGATGTCGTACAATAATTTAAATTTTCTTCCGTTCAAGTTTTGTGGACACATATAAAAGTCAAGCAAAATTTATGTGAATACTTAGGAGTCATATTCACAGTGGTCTATGTACTTACTATAATTTCTGTTATGTAAAATGGAATATTTTTGTAGGTATCTCACAATGTGGTGCTATGAACTTGCACTGAACTTGCTATGAACGACGAGATTGTTCTTGCACAACTTCCTGCTGCAAGTGAGCACTTGGTACTCAATAATTTCGAGAATGAAAAATTTACAAAAACGAAATTCCTGAAATTTCCAGGAACAAAAATAACCTCCCTCAAAAAAAAAAAAAAAAAAAAAAAAAACCGGACCGAACGACGAAATTCCGTACTTTTACCGAACTTACGGACCGCCTTTCAAAAATCCGGACTTTTTACGGACTTTACGGACCAGTAGACACCCTGCAAAGGTATGTCTCAATTTAGATAGGTAAGTACCTCCCATGATACCTGCGTCTCTCCGCCATTAAGCTCGATTCTGAGAGTGAATTTCGTGATTTTTTAGTGTACTCATCGTCATTTTTACAGGTTTTTATGCAAGAATCAACTCCTCAATCCCCCGTAGCAAAAGTTTGCAAGAGCCCATTGGTGTAAAATTCAGGCCGTTAAGGAAAATTGGTAATTTGAACTGGTTCACATAGATTTATTTGAGCAATACTTGGAATTTATGTGGATGGGAAAGTGGAACAGTTTTTTTTATTTCCTTAATTTCCTCCGTCAAACGAGTCATTTCTGCTCTGACGGTGAGGAATGGATAGAACGCCTTCAAACGTCGGAGTATGCAACACTCAGTAAACGTCGAACTGTGGCGCAGCTAGACATTTTGTAGGTGATATTATGCATCGGAAAAATAGTTTATGTCGAGAAAATATTTGTGAGCTAAAGAGGCTTGACGATAGAATCTGCGATACGGACTCCCCCCCCTTCCAGCGATTTTCACACATATTCAACAGATCAAATATTTTCCCAAATGATCTGAAATCCAGTTCTAAGCAGTTTAACCACCAGGACCATCTCTCTTCCTTTTAGAGGACTTGCCCTCTTTTGCAGTCTATGTCCTACCCTTCCTCCTGCCATTTCACAAAAAGAATATTGATAGTAATTTCTATTCCAATTTACGTCTCATTCATATGGAAAAAACTGATACCTTCTTATACATACATTTTTATCGGTGGTAAAAGTATACTGGCTTTGATGTAGATACCTATCCACCTGAACACAAGAATGTAAAAAATTAATCTGATTTTAGAATTTTTTAAAAAAAAAATAAAAAAAAAAATAAAAAGTTTAAAAGAATAGGTGACATTTTTGAAGAAGAGACAAAGCAAAAGAAAGACACAAAAAGGCTCAAAGTGGCATCAATTTTACCTTCAGAATCAATACTTGGAGAAGGGAGTTTATTTATCAAAATATTCAAAATAGCAATTTTACCGTAAAAAAAAAAAAACATTTTTTTTTTCTTTTAGGTGTCCTTCTGAAATACTATTTTACCCCTATTTGTTCTTCTTTTAGCAATGGACTAACCTCCATCATTACAAAATAAGGAGTTTGTCATCCTATTTACAACTCAACCCTGACAAAATTTTATACTAATGATTTCAGAATGGCTGATGAACAATTACAACTACTACGATTACCAGACAATGACGAAGAGGATGAAGCTAATCGGCGGGCGAGAAAACCACCGAAAAAGAAGGCTATTCTCAGAGTACGCAACCCACGATACGCGGCTAAAGGAGCTGCTAATGTGATGAAAGACTGGCCAACGCATCATGCGCACGCACACTGCTGGCTCATTCCGGCAACAATTTTACTATTGATACTTTTCATTTCTTTATATGTTACCTGTTTCAGAAAAAACCCTTTTGATGCTTTCGATGAAAAAAAAAGTGCGTCATGAATGATTTAAAAACTGTCAAAGAAATATTAAACATGTTTTTGGCGGTAATAAAAAGACTCCAGATGAAGTCTGTAAAGAGGAGCTGGATAAAGATAGAGCTTCAATTCAGTCTGAAAACTCAACTCTGGATTCTCAGCAATCTTTCTCACTTTTGGCAGATTGTCATGTTTTTTATATTCACGATGGAAGCATACCTCTAAGTCATTTGAAAGCATGCGCCATAGAATCAGCGCTGCGATACGCACCTGATAAACAATTTTTTCTTTTAAAGTTGACCAATGCTTCATCGGAATCTTCCGGCAATCAAACGGAAAATGATTCGTTTCACATTTTAACGACAGTCCTGAAAAATCAGTATTCAAATTTAAAAGTCATGAAGACTGAAGGCTGTAAATACTTTGCCGAGACTCCGTTACGGGGGCTCTGGAAAAATAGTTCCGAATTGACTTATTTTGCAGCTCAAATAGTAACTGCATGGCGGTTTGGAGGTTTGACCCTGTCACTGAACTCTTTGGTAACAAACCGGCAACTGTTTGACCAATTCGACAGCTCTGTACAAGTCAGTAAATTGGCTTTAAGATCTCGATTGCAATGTAATAAATATATGCGTGAATTGATGCTTGAAACACGAAATTTGATGGGACCATCCAGGAATTCTTCAAGTAATTCTTCGACTGATAGTATTAACGATGTTATTGATAAAAGTCTGAAAAAATATTGCCACAACTCCACAGGTTGCCATGGAGTAAAAATAATGGACAACCGCTTAATTTGCGACAGATTAGAAGAGCAATGTTACCTCTTAAATTTTAAAAATTGGCGGAAAGAAACTTCGAATTGGAAAAGTTTGATGTATGCTTTCTGTCCAATAATAAATAGAAGAAGTTTAAACTTTACGATCGATGAAAATGATTGATAATTATTGTGAGCAAGTGTTGAAGTCACAAAAAACTAAACCAAAATGAAACCTGAAAATTCATCGAGATGGAACTCAGTTCATTCATCGTACAATGATGAGAGATACTATGAACGAATGGGAAAGATTTGGTTAAACCTTGAATGATTTTTCCTGATGATGGAAAGACAATTGAAGGAGAGAGTAAATTAAGAGGAGGTTATTATGGGTGACTCCACCATAACAAAACATCCCTGATTCCAAAAAATGTCAAAAAACGCATCATTAAAACATTTTAAGGCAACCAAACGAATAAAAATCTTCCTGTTAAAGACATTGCTTTTAGGAAGTTCAACAATATTAGACCGTAACTTTAATAAATCGTTGAAACTACACAGCTTTTCAAGAGTCGAAAGGTCACTCTTTCAAGGTAAGAGGACTCTAATCACTCCGCCAGTTTGCAATCTTAAAAAGCTAGCCATGTAATTTTAACGACTCATTAAATGTATGGTCCCGGTCTGTAGTAGTTTGACATGCTGAAAGCAAAACTTTCAACAGAAATTTTCATATGTTTGGTAGCCTGAAACACTTTAATGATTCAATTTCTACGGTATTTTTTTAGCATTTGAGAAAAGTACTGTTATGACACGGAATCATCCTTATAACTGAGGGATATTGACTAAACATTAATTGACATCGCAACATACGCTTATACAACTTTCAGGGAGTCAAACGCTTTGAATTGGCACCTACGCGTCTTGAATATGAAGGAGAAACATAATGGTAACTCACCAAGACTGGGCTAATGTCTTGTTGATATATTCTCAAAAGACAGAAAATACTCTTTAGAGTAGCCTTAGATGTTCCATCCTCATTTGGGTAAATCCTTGCAAGTATTAGTTCCTAAAATAATAGAAAGAGTCACCAGTATTCTACTTTAAAACAAACAGAATTTTAATTATAGAGAGAAAAAAAGAAAGGCAATGGGTACCTACGAGGGCTACATTATTCAGAACATGCTAAACTTTTTATTAAAATTTGGTTTTCTGAAAACAGGACTGGGGTTAATTTGTTACAAAAATGTAAATATTGAGATTTTTTTTTTTTTTTCAAGGAAAATTATTGTAAATATTGACTAATTTAATGTTGAAATAAATAAAACACCTAATTTAAATACAATTACTTGCATCAAATATTTGGCTGTATCTGCTACGAACTATATTATTCTTTTTGTCTTGCTCAAGCACCCCTGGACAGAAATTGAACTCACATTCCAAAGCTTAGTAAATAAATTTCCAAGTCATTATAATTAATCACCCTCATAAAAACTAAAAGATTTGACAAGTAAATTCATTCATTGAAATTTACTCAAATCTCTTGAATTGACATTAGCAGCGGGAATTTTTCCCCGGAAAAAAAGATTATTGTGGACTGGATTCACTAATGAATATTTTTGCACTGGTGGGGATTGAACTAAAAAGGTTGAATGTATGAAAAAAAGAGCACACTCTTGATTAGTGCAAAAAATTCATAGTAAAAGCCCTTTGCTTGATTTGACACTTGATAGTGGGATGAACTTCTACATGTTTTTCAAAAGCGCCTTCAAATGTGGAGTTATACTTCACTGCAATACCAGCTAAAAGTGCCTTCAAATGTAGGGTTATGCTTCACAGCAATACCAGCTAGAGTGGATCTTCTTTACGGTTAGTTTAAGAGGTTTGGTGTGGGATTAGCTTGTTCAAAGAACCCAATTAATTCAAGGACAAATTTTGATCCAACTTCACACAGTTTAACCTATTTTGAAGTCAAGGAGTCAACAAGAGTCAGACACTTTCACTATAAGCGCTATAATAGTCGATTCTGGTGCTAAAACCTCAACAAATAACAATGACAGTGCGCACTAAAAAATTCCCAAATCCATTCCTAAACTTAATACGCATTTATTTGCGCGAGTGTAACAGTGGCGTAGGGCAGTAATAATGGGGGATCCCTATCTTAATTTCGTCACTCTCTCCATGCTGATAAGGATGATTCCATGATGATAAGGAGTGCAGAGTGATTAGTTACCAGAGTAATGATCCATATCCGAAGTGCTATGACACCTGGTGACACCGGTGTCAAAGGAATGTTGTCTCTTATTGGTCACTTCCTGATGGAGTTACAGTGTTATAAGATGGGAATCTGATAATAAGCAACCTCTCAACCATTACGCTCGCTCAAATAAAAGTATTTATTGAATTTAAGAGTGGATTTTGGAAGTTTTTAGTGCTGCCATCGTTACTTTTGGAAGTTTTTACACCAGAATTGACTATTAAATTGCTTATAGCAAAAGTGTGCAACAGCTTCATTAGTGACTCTTGTTTACTGTGTTTGAAACCAACTTTTCATGATAAATGAAAAGGCAGAAGATTTTGAATCCAGATGAGATAAAAAAAAAGTTTATTTGTGCAACATTCTTAAGGAAAAAGATTAACAAAAGATATTTTGACAGTTTTTGGAGTAAAACATTAACCTAAGAGCTAATAACTTCCATAAAATATTGATTACAAAAACACTTCTTAAAGACTAATTTATAATACACCTACGTTTATAGAGTACAGCAAAATCAAAAGGAATCGTAAATTTACGACAAAATTAAAAATTGAAACAAAGTCACGTGAGCAGTAGTGAAGCCTTTGAAAAGCAACAAACTAAACTTGACTTAAAGAAGGAATCCTTAAAAAGTGCTCAGTTTCGATAGGAAGTTTGAACGGGGCATGAAATGAGGGTGATAAACTTTCCCGAGACACAACAGTTTCATCCCAAAAAAAAAACAAATACAGCCAAAAAAGCAGCATTTAATTTATCTTTCTGAGAACATCATTATCATCGGAAAGTTCATTTTAACCTTAGGAGTGAAATTCATTGCGATAGAAATTTTAAACTTAACTGAGCTGGGCAACAAGGGATTATCAGTAACAAGAGCGATACTGCACGACAAAAATATTTTCAAGGCTATAAGTTACCTCGACATGCCAAAATGTACAGAATTTTTTAACTCCATTGACATTAATGGAATAGAAAAACATTTGAGTCTCAGTTTGATTTTCATACAAATTTGAGTCTCGATTCGATTCATTCACATTCGAATTTGCCTCACAATTTGTCACAGATTCAAATCTTGGTCGTAATTGAGGACAGATTCAAATTTGAGTCTCGATTTGATTCACATTCCAATTTGTAATGAGAATCGCCACAGATTCAAAACCCAGTCGTAAATTTCTACAAATTCAAGTTTGAGTCACGATATGATGCAAGCTTAAGTATAAGTCACAATTTGATTCAAGTGCAACCAAGCTTGATTCAGCTCTAAATTACACATGCAAAGGTTGCACAGTTAAAATTCCTATTTAAATGGATTTTGAAAGGTTTTCTTTCTTGATTAAGGCAAGTTAATGAGATCTCTTGCTAAGGTCATGAAACTAAACTGTAATGTAGGTTTGATTCACTTCAGATTCTCAGAGAAAAATATTGAGGAGTAGGGTAAGAAATCAAGGTGAGCGAGGCAGCCATAATTAGATTTTATTAGCTTAGGCTTTCATACACAACCAAAGCGGCTTTGATTTAAGGGGCAATCGTGAGGGGTGTTCCACAGTGGACAGTTTTAGTGAGAATGTTACAGAACAATAGTTACGTTCGTAGTTCACAAGATGTTTTCATGAAAGCAGGCACATTTTGATTGTTACGTTCTTAACCGCCATCTACTAGCGAGTTCACTTTCTTGCACCCCTACAGCAGCTATCTCTCTCAGAAATTCCTGATGAAAAATTAAGACATTTTCAGGTCGTTTTCTAGGTCAGAGTGAATTCTACTTGCGTTTCAATGGCTCTGCTGTGAATAGTCTTAAAATATGAGTTTAAGATTTAGTTGGAGAGAGCGCTAATGAGGGGTCAAAAGAGAGGGAAAGAGATAAGATGCTTGCATGAAACAAAACGAACCAAAAACTTGCACACTTTCATGAAAACGTTCAGTAAACATTGCTTTGTGACGTAGTCACTAAAATAGTCCATAAAAAGTAAAAAACCTTGACAGAATCTGTCATCAATGTTCTCTCCGTAATCTTAAATAAGAGATGATGACCATGAAACAGCTGTTGTTTAACAGGCCTTATGATGATAAATGGGGAGCTTCAAGCCCAACGACGACCAATTAACCAAAACCAGTACTAACGCTTTTGGAATTTAAAAAAATCTGACTTGTCATGAAATGAAGCTGTTGCTGATTTTCCTTTTTAATCACTGAAGTGTTAAGTGTTCGTTGAGAGGTATTCTAAATTTAGTTACAAAATTGCTCATGCAAGCGAAATAGGGGGCAAAATAATCCTTTCAAGTACTAGATGCTTTGATAAAAATTTAAGTTAAGAAATCCTTGACTCTGACTGTGATTAAGTTAATACTGAGCAGACAATAAAAATGGATATTGTTTCTACTTCCGATTATACTAATGCTGTGTTAACGACGGAAGAAAGATATTACCTTCCCCATGATTCAAGAATTCAGGGGAGACTTTAGTGAAAAATGATAGCGTGGGATTGAAATGAAAATTTTAAGGGAAAGAAAAACCCAACGAGATACAAATAAATGGATTTCTTCTCACAAATAAAGATCTAGAAAACCAAATAGGCAAGCGATAGCATAATTGTTGCATTCTGGAGAATGTTCGGTCAACAAAGTTCAACATTGAACCAAAAGCAAATTTACAGGTAAACAATTACTGAATATTTTTCACTTTATGAGCACGCACTGCTTTGAAGAACAAATTAGGCATTCACAAATGCAAACCCGAGAAGAAAAGCAGCCATAAAATGACAGTTCGCGCTAATATAAAAACATTATCACTCAAACAGATCAATTTTTCCAATTCAAGCAATTTGAAAAGATTCGCCATGACAAATGCTTGGTGCTTTCGCAAAACAAAAACTTAAGCAAAACAAGAAATAAAATTTGCAGAATGATTTCAAAAAATGTTTAGATAGATTTAAAAAGCCAACTTAACGAATTCAAACAACAAAATATGTAATAATTTATCAAACGGGGGAAATAATGTCAACCTCAGTACCCTCGGTATCTTAAGGCATCTTTCTAAAGTTTTGAGAATAGTCATCACTAGTGGGGGATATCCTGAGAAAGAAAGTAAAGGGTGAACTTCAATGCTTTCAGCAAAGTTATACTTTTCCATGAAAATAATTAAGAGCTCAGTAGGGTATTAAACAAATCAAAATTTAACTTATCAATCTGCAATTTTCAACAACAAAAAATTGAAGAGGATCAATAAAAAATATCATGCCTCAAATGTAAATTTTTGATTCAATTTTAACGGATGAAGTTATTTCCTAACAAGAATGAGTTCAGAGAAAGGTACTCGTCAGGTTAAGTTCCTCCTCAAAACGCAAAAATCTAGTTAAAAATATGTCAGATTAGACTCACACGGTGTAATAAATTGATAGAATAGAAAAAAAATAGAAATTAGGAAAAATTAAGGTTCTTGATGGGTCTCATAATTAGTTCAACGCTTTTTCTTTTCTTCTCTTCATTAAATAGAGTCAGTATGAAAAAAGAAAAAAATTAAGGAAAATAAGAATCTTGACTGAGAAAGAAAAAAGAAAAATATTAAAGGTAAAAGAAATTGATACTTAAAGAAAGAAGAACGAAAAAAAAAAAAAGAAGTTAAAACAAAAACAAAGATAAACGGCAGAATGGTTGAAAGTTTCCTTTATTGACAAATACTTCAAGTTTGTTGTTACATAATGATGAAAAGGTAATTTCTAGTGACTGAGAAATATCACAAAAATAAAACAAAAATAATTTTTAAAATATATACACAAGTCAGGGACGCACAATTTTAGAAAAATTGAGAAGAGAAAAAAAAAAATCGGGTATAGTATTTGATAAAAAAGAAAAACCACAACATGAGCAGTTGAAAAATAAGTCTCACAAATGATTCAATAAATAAAAAATAACGGAAAAAAGGAAATACCTAATAAAAGTAAAATAATAGAGGGAGAAGGGGGAGGGGGTGGGGTTGGGATGAATAGAGAGGACCTCTTGTCGTTTGATGAGAATTCCAACTTTTTATTTTTGTTTTTTTTATACAAATTTTTATTTTACACCTTGAGATTATGCATTTAATATTTTTGCAAGGAGATCTGTTAATGATTACTTGATCCACTTGAGTTCATTTAAAGCTTAATTCAATATCAAAGAGAATTAACAAAATTATAACGCTACAAGAGTACAACCATATGAAAAGAAAAAAAAAAAAAAGAAATTGGCGGATTTAGTTTACCAAATAGATCGAAATAAAAAGCATTTTTTCGATAAAATTAGACAAAACAGACACAAATATCATTACAGCTGACGAAGGTTTAAAGACTAAATACATAATAATTATAGTACGTGTAGTTCAGAAATTGATGAAACATTAAAAAAAAAAAAAAAAAAAAAAAAGCTACTCTCCGAAAATTATAAAATTTACAGGATAGAAGAATACAGTTAAGGTACAGCGATAAAGAAGGGAAACAAAACTGAACACTTACTTCAGGTAATAGATAACGTTTATCTAATTATACAAAGGGAGTTCACAGAATCCAGCCCAGGCGTAATACCTCGTAATCAAGACGGCGCGCGGCGATAGTCAGTTGCAAAAAAATGTGGGAAAAAACTCAATCGGTTGCTTTTTTCAGATAAAAGAAATGTCAAAATAATTAATGGACTTATTTTTTGTTTTTCACAGTCTTTCGAAATACACGTAACTGATAGTTAAAAAGCTTGGGTTGGATTCATTGTGGACACTATGTAAAAAATTATTTTTCTTCAAATGAGTTAGAACAAACTACCTGAATGGATAAAACCGATAAAAAATTAATTTAAAAAAAAACGAATATTTAAAGGAAAGAGAAGAGAATAATCATCAAAAAAGAAATTAAAAGAAATCATCACATCTATTCATAAATGTTTAAAATAAAATCAGAGAAAACTTAAAACAGTTAAAAAAAATGATGACAGTACAGATTAAAGCAGGTGCTGCTTTAGAGATGTGTTCATTATCTGATTCTTTTCCCCTCTCGTGAATGGTTCTCAAAGGTTTTTCTGATTTCTTAACTTATTGTTCTTTGTCTTTTGAGTCCTTCTTGCCGACAGGTAGAGCTGCTGTCAATCTGAAAACAAAAAAATAAAGTAAACATTACATGACTGGTTGAAAGACAAAAGGAGATGCAGTCATCTTTAGATAGCCGCAGTAACTGATTCTATAGTCAACATGTGATTACAAAATACACCCAAATTCAGAGGAGCCTCAATTATCCGGACGTGGTCCGGAAACGATTTTGAAAACTCTAATGAGAGAAACCAGAGAAAATGTAAGCAAACTGTGATCAGGAAACACATCTCAATCAGTCGTACTTACTTTATTTAGACCTAAATTTCTGTTTTCGCTCAGCAAATGTGGAGTTGGGAAATGCATAAGTGGTGTACCTTCAAAATGTCGGGTGAAAGAAAGAGAACAGTATTGGATATCTGAACGAAAGTGGAAAGACTAAAAAAGCTGAGCAAGTTCTCATTATTACATCCCTAATAATGCAAATTTCCTAACTACAAACACATTTTTCCCGTCATCCGATCCCCGGTATTTGACTATCCGGATATTTTGGTATCCGGATGGTGTCCGCTCCCGACCTGTCCGGTTAATCGAGGTTCCACTGTACCTAAAAATCACTTGATCTCAGCGCTTGGAGACCAATGAAGCAGTTTCAAACATTATGTCATTTAAGGATCGATAAACATGTAAAAACCTCCAAAAATAACGATGGAGAACTAAAAACATACAAAAACCACTCTTAAACTCATAAAATGCTTCTATACGTACATACAGAGCCATAAGTCCTGCGTCGACGATTCGACGCAACCCACATTACATGTACAATAAATGCTCCTTATCTGTTTTTTCTTCTGTTCTCTCAAGACTGAACGAGGTTCAGGCTACTTGTAGTGCAAATTGTCGACGCAGGACTAATGGCTCTGCTTGTACAACAGTAATGCCAATGTTGGGCACTGGTAATGGAAGATTCCCATCTAATAATACTGTTACTCCATCAAGAAATAAACAATAAGAGACAACTTTCCCTTGGCAATGGTGTCACGCTACGATTTATCAGCTGTTCATCACTCCTCTTGTGGCTAGTAACTCTGAGAATCTTCCTTCCCAGCATAGAAAGAGTAACAAAATTAAGATGGGAATTTTCCATTATAAATGCTGAACACCACCATTACGGTTGTGTGTTTAATAGCATTATATGAGTTTAAGAGTGATTTTAGTAAGTTGTCAGTGCTATCATCGTTAATTATTAAGATTTCTATAAATGAAATAATCATTGAATTGCCTGTAGCAAAAGTGTACAACAGACAAAAAAGACAAACACAAAGACAGATTCACAACAAAGTTCTGTTTTCATCAATATTTTGGTTTGTTTCTTCTTTGCCTCAGTTAAAATTTTCAAGCTACAGATAACCATATAGGGCTGCGAACTTTTATTACAGATGAATGAAATGTCTGCTTTTAGAAGTCAAAACCAGTGAAAATAACTAAGATGACACCAAAAGCTTCCAAGATCCACTAGCCGACTTGATAAAAGCTTTTAAAAAAGTTTAAACATATATGAGAGCGTAATGCAGGCACAAGCAGTCGCTTAAGTTCTGCATCAACAACTTGACACTACCTGCATTACAAGTAAATACGAATGCTTTTTCTTTCTTTTCTTTTGCAGTCTCAAAATCAAAAAAGGTTAGGGTTACATGTAACGCGAGTTGCGTTGTCCATGCTTGACTTAAGCAACTGCTTGGACCATGGGGGTAATCCTATCTAATTTTTTGCTTTCTCTATGCGGACAAAGAACATTATATTGTGAATCACTACTTTCGTAGCTACTTTAGATCAATTCTTGTTCGTCCCTCTATAAATCTCCTATGACACTATGGAAAAAGAGACTGAAGTCCCATTATCCATCACAAATTAAAAGATTTTATAATAAGCTGATGAGTGTGTATCCAAAGTTTTAGCTTTTCCATTGCATTTGTCAAATGTCAAAATTTTATGTTAAAGGCTGTCAAAGCTAAAACAGCTTTATAAATGGATAGCAAGAGAGAACTGTAAAAATGAAGAATGATAACCTTGGAACAATTTATTGGTGCATGTCACAATGTTAATGGACGATACCACTAAGACTTATTGGTTAAGCTTGTCGTTAAACTGGTGTGTTGTTTGTTGATTTACATGTTGATGACTCTTTAGTACCAGTGAATCAGTGGAATTTGGTGTAAGTAACCAGGTCAGTCTCACCGGGAACAGGACAGCTATCAAAGATTGATCTAGACAGAGCTGCCGTTTTGAGTATAATTAATCACATTTTTCAATTCACTTATGATTCCACCAGTTGAGAAAAGATTACACAGCTTAGTCCAATGTATGACTGTAATGCACAAAAATACTCTGATCTGTAATATTTTCTCAATCGGTGCAATCACAATGAAATTATTAAAATATCCGCAAGAATTTTAAAGGCATCGAAGACTCCGAAGACTCCACCTATTGTGAAAACATTACAGATTCGAGGATTACTGTGCATTACAGTCATACACTGAACTGAACTGTGTAATTTTAGAATCATCGGGGAAATGTAAAACATTAATTAAACGCAAAACAGCAGCTCTGGATCAAAATAATCATTTTAAGGTAGAATAAAATAAACCGAGTACTCACTTGGAGGTAATTTCAGAAATCTTAGCCTTGACAACTCCCAAGTTTTGATCGATCTGCGCTTTGTTGTTTTCGTACACCTTCGGCAGCGTGAAAAGCGCTATTAGACCTGAGAATGAAAAATGAAAAATTAATGGAATCACTTGATAAAGGGCAAAAGTTGATTCTTCAGAGTCTCCAATCAACCATTTTGTCTCACTTGGACTGAAGTAGAAATTTCAGAGCTTCAATACCACTCTAATTGAAACAAAACAGGAACAGGTGAACCGGAAAAATGCTGGAAAACACGCAAAAAAAGACAACCTAATTGAAACAAGGACGATTGAATTTTCCAAACTTCAAAGCCTGAATGGGTTGGTTGTCTACAGCAATCTTTTGCTGCAAGAACTTACAACGTGAATCCACATACCTCAGTGATATTAATCAATTCAGGTGCACGGCAGAGCACCTGCCAAATTGGTTATAGGACATTTCACCGACGACTTTTTGTCCGGATAGTAATTTGTCTAGGCGTTTTACGTCCAGACATGTATGAAGACATGAAACGATAAGTCCATGCGTTTAATTTTGGTCCATATGTTTGATTTTGTTGAACGTTTTATATTATTGACAACAGTTAAGAACATGTATGAAAAAATAATTATACTGCAAGGAAAAGAAGTTATGGCAACATTGAAAATAAGAAAATGGAAGGTAGATGAAGGTGCTGCTAAAGTAACTTCATTTTCGTGCGGTGTAATTCTTAACCTTACCGATGTCATTCTATTTTTTCCAAATTTTCTGTTGCTAAAATGTGTTTAAAATGTTAACATTTCTGGGAACGTACTTGTGAGCAATTAGCAGAAGGTTAAATTTGACCCTAGCTTACCCGCAGCTGCCGCTCATCAGGCTCCCAACGAACAATCATGTGAGTTTTATCAAAAATTATACCAAAATTATGATATTACAATGTTTGCAATAAGTATTTCCTGTATGGGGTTGGAGTTTTTATTTGGACCAACAAACTTTGGACAATATTTACTAAGTGGACCAACATGTTGCTGCCGAGAAAAAGCAGTGACGTAAACAGTTAGACGAAACATGCGACAAAAAGTCGTTGACGAAATGTCCTGAAACCGCCAAATTCTTGCACTGCACGAGTATCTTCTTAGAATATACAGCTAAATCAAAAAAGGCTTAGAGCATTTTAAGAAAATTGAAACGTCGCTTGGACGTTAACAGCAAAACTACGTTTACAAAACATTTAACACAGAATAAAATTTAGAACTTGTAGGAAAAGAACATGGCATGTTTCTTAAGGCGCCTGGACCACCCTCAAGTTGTGCTTTTTTATTTTTGTAGAAATCAAAACAAAAGACCATTTGAAGCAAAAGTTCTCACGTGCCCAAGAAGTTTCTGAGTAAAGTTTAGCCGCTATTGAAGTTTGAAAGCTGGATCAGAACACTCAGTGAACTCGTTTTTGAGCATACTGAATCAACGTAAGCTAGATCACAGAACAGTCACCTAGCCGGGCCTGTCTTTACCAGCCACTTCCTCGGTCTTTCTTTACACTCCGTCTGACAGTCGACATAAACTCAGATTTTACGGCAGGTAAGAGACAGGACCGGGCCATTCTATGAGCTCTCTCACTCCGATAAATTATGCTCAAGAACGAGTTCATGAAGAGTTTTGATCCATGATCCAACTTTCAAACATTAGTAGTGGCTAAACTTGAAATAGAACTTTCTTGGGCCCATAAGAATTTTTGCTCAGAATAGTTTCTAGTTCTGATTTTTGCATCAAAAAAAAAAAAGAACACCTTGACCTTGGTCTACGCACCATAAGAAACGTTCCATGTCCCTAAACTATGGTCAAATATCCAAAAGGCTAGTTAGCGGTGTCCAGCAAGGATTACATAAATAATAAGAATATAAAAGATATGATGGAAAGTGACTTGATATTTTGCTGCAAAGCAATCAGAGCTACCACTGCTACCAGTAATCTGCTATTTTTCATTTAAAAACAGGTTTTTTTGTCGGAAGCAAATATTTTCTTCTTGTAGTTCTTGCGTAGGTCCAGACAGTGAGAGTGTCATAAAAGATACTCAAAGCTGAATAGTTTGAAAAATCTTTAAAATTTAAATAAGATAATTACCTAAGATGATTAAAGTGAGACCATTGAACCACGCTCCAATATAGGTAAGTGTCCATAGTCCGACTCCGAATTTGATCGAATCGACAAGATCTTCAACCAAGAATAATTTGCGCACTTTTGAGAGTCCAGCGTTGAGGTGGACAACTGCAGTGTTGGTCAATTCATTGAGTTTTTCTTGGGGTAGATTTAGGTCGTACTCCAAGTATTCTCTGCAAAAAAGAACAAACCAATCAATCAATACAAAAAACTTACAATCGAAAAAAAGAATCAGACAGGTACTAATAGATACTAGCACAATTAATTATTGGAACAGCACAATTACTCAGGCATCATTGAGGCAATGGCTGCAACAACACTTCTCCTAATTAAAACACACTGGAAAAGTGCAGTTTTTTTTTTTTTTTAAAGAAAAAACTTACACCTAGAAAGTAAGCAGTCCGTCAAACTATTCATGCACCTACATCAAATGGTTCTACAATAAAGATTGGCTGGATATAGATAATGGCCAATTTCTTTTCATTTAAAAAAAAATAATAATGAAAAAAAAAAAAAAAAAAAAAAAAAATAATGAAGGATGGATATTGACTTGAGAGCATAGCAATGGAAGTAAGGGTGGCCTTGTACAAATAATTAATTGGGCCTCCAAAACTAGTTATTCAGTTTACAGCAAAAAAGGGGGAAAAGGACCCCCTACAACCAGGAAAGGGAGGACCCTTCCGGTCATGGTTAGGGTTGTGAAGTATTGCTTTAGGTATTTTTTCAGTACTGAAACAGTTTGTTATCCATGACAGTTAATACTTATTAACTGTCATGGATAACAAACTCTAGAAGTCAACAAAATACAATGAAATCAACAAAGTGTCAACAATAAGGTTACAAAATATACAAAAAAAATGACAAAAATTTGGTAAGGTGTATACCAAAGGTAAAGGTATTGGAAAGGTTTGTTAGGATTTTTAGTGTTAGTAAGGTTGAAAAAAAATTACAAGAAAATTACGACAATTCCATTTTTTTTGGTATTTTTTGTAATCTACCGGTAAATACCATCGGTGGTTTCATGGAATTTAGTTGACTTTTGATGTTAATCAAAAGATTCTTCAGATTTAATGGTTTTACTCTCACAGAGGCTGTAACCACAAATACAGTAGAATACCGAAAAACTATAGAAAGTAAAACTGCACAACCCTAGTGACAGTCTGAACTGCTCAGCCACTGATCAATAAAATCGATCAGATACTTTGCAATATTGTGATGAGTATTCTACTTTGCAAAATACTTTATGGCAAGCACAGTTTCCAACATTATACGGCAGTTAAATATCTATTTTAGTGACCACTCTTCTGAGCCGGGGAACGAATACAAAGAAATCTTAAACAGGGCCAATCTCTGCCAAGATTTAAGAGGAGACAAACTCTTTTACTTTTCACTTTGATTGGCTGCTAACCAAGTGCATACCAATTTACTGTATGGGAAGATTAAAGGGATGATTTCATAGTTTGAATTAAGAGGGAGCTCCCGGTATTGACTAATTAAAAAGGGAGAGTTGCCTCCCAAAACAAACAAACAAACAAACAAACACACACACACACACACACACATTTACACACAAACACCCACAAACAAACGTAATTCTTTTAACTAGATTTTTTTCACTAATTCATTGAAATTTCCTAGGACAGATAGTCTATAATAAGTTTCAATTTTATCGTCTCTCAATATTCAGCCCAATCAATCTTTTCCGAGAAACCTTACAAAGCCTTTATAGAGCTGGATTAATTCTTCAAATGAGGTGTCAAAAGGCTTGACATTCAAACCTTGGTCTTCTTATGAAACATATAGAAGCTTATATTTTACTGCGCCACTGAGAGCATAGTTTGTAAAATGCAACTGCTTTGATCAACTAAACTTTATCTTAAGAAGAATTTCCATATTTTCTAACTATGAGATTACATAATTGCTAGGCAATATTTGCTTAACACCCTGTAATAATATTCTCAACGTACCTAGGGTTAACAATGGAACCGTTTAGTGGGAACGGGGGAGAACTTTCAAAAACCCATGGTTTTGATGAACACCTCATGGTTTGGTAATGGTTCATAGTTCCCCTCCTCCCGAAGAAACTCCCCCCCCTCATCCTAATAATCGCTGGAATGACACCACAAGGGCTTAAGACTAAAGTTTTGAAAAATACTTCATTTGTTGACATTTTGAGGCTCAACAACCCTTCTGTCGATTCCAGAGTGACAATAAACTAAGGAAAACATTACAGGGTGCCTAGCAGTTATTGGCCAATTCCCTGAATTTTTCCTGATTTTCTGAGATACTTTGGGATTATTTTTGTGATGAACTGAATCAACTCTCTGCAAAAATGTGAACGTTACAAAGACTTAAATTTCATCAAGCGGGACACTTTGGAGAAAATTAGAGACACTGATTCAGTTCCCCAATTTAAGATTCAAACTCCCTGAAAAGATGTGCTTAAAATCATAACTCCCTGATAATTCTAGGTGTGCCCGGAGAATTCCAGGTTTTCCCTGATGCTAGACTAACCAAAACATTCAAAAAAGAGAAGTTTTGGAGAGATTGAGGAGGGGGGGGGGAGGGGGAGTTCCTGCAATTTTCAAGTTTTCAAAAAGGAATATAAATCAGTAATGTTTATTAAAACAGAGGCTTCAAAACTTGTCAAAGTTTTGGCCTCGAGTAATTTTCTAATTTTGTTTCCTCACTTTAGCTTTTGCAGAAAATAGGAAAGGAAGTCCAAAATCATCCTCGCTGTCTAACATAAAACAATGACTCATGAGCTTTTCAACCCAGTTGAAGCTGCAGGATAGATTATTTAAGAGCATCTCACAGTTGTCTTGTGGATTTCAGGTTTTCCTGAGAGTATGGGGGGGGGGGGGCCTTCCCCTGATGGTGCTAGTAGCCTCACAAAAGGGAAATTCCCAAGAAGACAATCTAGAAATGTGATGAAAACAATTTAGGCAAGATGCAACATTCCAGCAACTACTTTAGAATGACTTTTAGGTTTGGGTCAAAAGGGTCGGCATGAATTCATCTAGTGCTTATTGCCTCTTGAACAATTTTGAAGACTCAATTCTTCTTGCCTCGGGAAGACAAAGCAATTTTTACATCCTTTCCATTTAAATACCAAATTCTTGGCAATGTTTTATCTTACAAAGCACATTATTTCAAAGGCAAGCAGACGAGTGACTATGTAAATCATTCAGTGTGCCAAGAAAGAGAAAAAAGGATCAGGTTATGTACTCTTTAGCGTGGCTTTAAAGTTTGTTTACAACTCCTGAAATTGACAGTTCCCAATCAGAGGTTCTCCGACAAACCAAACAGCAGCTCACAGTGAGATCTACTAAAACAATTCTCCAATATTCAAGTTATTTTCAACCAAATCATCCGAATAAAGAATAAAATATGGTGAAGCTGAAGCATGGTTCAAGTTTGGTAACGGAGGATATATAAGTCATTCCAGCGTTGCAGGTGGGACAGAGCCACAATTTCAAAGTTGCCTCAAAGTTAATTAAAAAGGTTTTACTTCTAAACTGACACAATGAGAAGAAAGGACTCAGTCAGTTGATTCGTTTTGCTGGCCAGTTTTTTACACCAAAAGTCAATTCGATTAAAGTCATTTTACCAAGAATCTAACAAAAAGGCTTTTGAAAATGTCAGCTTTTATTAACCATAGCACTAGGGCTGCGGTCCTCTTTATTTTGTGAGAAATTTGTTTACACAACAGACATTTCAGGATTATTAACAATGGTAGACAAAATTCTTGATAAATAAAAAAAAAATTCCCAAAATATTTGTCTGATTTTTCACAGATGGATTACATTTCTACATTTTTTTCTGGGCTTTTCAGTTTTAGCAGACGCTACACCATGTCATAGAATGCGAGTGTTTCTTGGAGGTCACCACATTTTACAGAGACAACCATTACAAACAGCAACCTGGTGGCTGAAAAGCTGCCTCCAAAAACTAGTTATAGATCGTGTATGAATCTAGTTTGAAGTTAAAGGACTTACTTGAATGGGTGTCCATCAGATGTTTTCTGGACAGCCTGAAGAACTGATTTGTAGACTCTGAAGACAATTGTGCCAGCGAGAACAATCAGTGATAAATTGGCAATAACTGAGATGAGAGAATAAATGGAAAGAGCAATTAGAATGATTAGAGAAACTCCGAAGACAACGCCGGATTTTTTGGGGTCCCGCCAGTAGATCAGCGCTTCCACTGAAACAAAAAAAAAACATTTACATTAAAGATGAGTTGCAAGGAAACTTAACGCAAAAATGAATGAGAGAAACAGGGCAAAATAGATCAAGCAACAGATTAAATAAGCATGGGTAATCCTTGACAATTCAGGTTACACGTACATCTTTTGGGTTGGATAAGGTGGCTTATTTTGTTTAATTTCATTTGAATTCATCAAGTACCTAATGCTAAAAGGGAAGTAAAGAGTGCAAATATTTAGCCAGAGCCCCCTCCTTCCCATCCAGAAGGTTAGCAAGAGCACTTCTTGAATTTTTGGAGGCAAATGAGGTCTCAGAAAATTAGTGGCAACCTACTTCATGGACACCCTGTAGGTATTACAATTATTTTCCAGAACGTTGAAAACATGAGAACCGAGCACAGGCCAGAGGTATACGCGCGAAAAATCGATACCGCCCCCATTCCAGGAAACTGGTTTGTTTAACATTGTAACACAAGGTGTGATTTTCCACACACACACAAAAAACCAGGGTCCGAAAATATATGGAACGGTTGTTCCTCGGCTTTGAGGTTAAGTCGAACCTAAAGTGCGTCTCGACCAATCAGAGTGGGATTTCCAACTTTTATGCTAGTTCTTTGACTGTCCGGCGCGGCGCGGCGTTCGCCTCATACATTCTTTCGGTCCAGCTTTACTACTACAATGGGATCTCTTCAGGAAAGTACGTCTGGCTGCTTTCGCCCATACTTGCCCACTGGGTCGTTAATGACCAACTTGTTCTTCTGGACTTAGTTGCATTTTTAGGCCAATTTTACTCAAAAACCAATTTTGGGAATTTTCAGCAAGTATTATATAGCCGGATCAAAAAATTTCTCACTTTTTCCATTTTTATGATTTTTCAATTTTTGAAAAGTGTTTTTTGAGAAAAACGCAAAAAAATGTCAACTAATTCTGGGTATACATGGGTTAACGGCTCTTTCGCAAGATAACGGCTTTTTCGTCCTTACTGAAAGCGAGGCTTCACAGACTCAGCTTGAGATTTAAAAAATCTTCAGGTTGAACGCGAGTCCGTCACGAATTAAAAAAGTATAATAAGTGCACACAATAACAACGTTCTGAGAGAGGGATGGAAAAATGGGGCTCATTATCAGTTGAACTCAGTGCTGCCAGATTGGAAATAAAAAGATACACATTATCCACATAATTAAATGGTAAATTGTGTATCTTTCTTGCCAAATTTGGCAACAATGATTGAATTCAAGCTTTCCATGTTGGAGCCTTTATTGCGAAGGGGCACGCAAAAAGTGCTGTTCTTACCTGCGCTTTGCGTTTATGCTCGCCTAATTATAGCGAAGAGAAGAGGTCACCCGGTCACTCTCTTAGAGCCCCCCCCCTTCCGGCTATTCTCCGCCCGCTTCTCTTGCTCCGAGACAGAATTTTATTTATAACTTGTGATTACGTTAAATTTTTCCATTTTATTTAAAAGTCTTTCCCGGTTGAAAAATGACAGAAAAGAAGCTGTTCAATAGGAATAATGGTTTTTAGTAAACAATCGATGGATATTTTTCCCCCATTTAAACAAGTATCGATTGTAGGGATGATTAATTGGGCCTCCTGGAGATCGATTCTTTTCCATTGGTTACAACGGAGAATATATCGATCACAATTGAAAAGCCGCAACTGTCTGAAAAACAATCGTAAGCACGTAAGCGTTGCCACATTAAATGAAATTCGATTTGTGGACCAAGATAAACCGAAAACGTGGGTTGGAAATTCCTTTTTTCCCCTATACGCTTAATTGAAATACAATTTTTTGGTTCTAATACTGGCAAGGAATAATTTGGCAACATCTCAGTGTTGCCAGATTGGGGTGAAAATTCCGTACGTTTTACAGTGATTTAAATGGGGACGATACGGCTTTTTACCCTCGATCTGGCAACACTGCAACATCCTCACATGACGCATTTAATAAACCCACGTAAAATATCGATGCGAGCGAGTGCACTGTAAATAAAATCTAAAATCAACGATTTAAAATAAAAAAAAAAAAAAAAAAAAAAACGCTGGGGGAAGCCAAACTTTATTTCAAGGAATCAAGGTTCACAGCGTGTTCACAAAATTTTGGACCGATTCTCCAAAAGAAGCTCAAAAATTCAAGGAAACGTAACTAAAGTTAGTTTATGATATTGGAAAGACACACAATTTGTGGTGCATAGCGAATGGGTTAGCCGAACTAGACCATATCACAAAACTGAAATTTAATACACGATTCCTTGAAAAGGATTGATTCTAACACTTGATGCCTTTCACAAGAAAAATTATGATGTCAATATAAAGTTTCTTCTACGAGTGCGTTGCGTAATAACGACTATAAGTATAATGACTGTTTGAAGTTTGCTTGATATGACATCATCCATTGGCGGCTCGCGAGCAATTGAGTATTTATCCGGAGGTTCAATTTTGTGCACCTCCTTAACGGATCGAATTTTAGTAGAAGCTCAAATTGAGGAGATATCTATAGATCGTACTTTTCAAGCCGTCACTGCAATATCGTATAACCACAACAATGAACCTCGTATTTGTGCACTATAATAGCGCTGTTGCACAATTTTGCTACAAGCGATTTAACAGTCAATTCTGGTGTAAAAACCTCCAAAAATAACAATGGCAGCACTAAAAACTTCCGAAATCCACTCTTAAACTCTGTAAACGCTTTTATTTGTGAGGGCGTAATGGTGGCCGAGGGCAGTAACAATGGGAGATTCCCGTCTTAATTTCGTCACTCTTTCTGTGGTGACAAGGATGATTCACAGAGTAATTAGTCACCAGAGTAGTGATCCACATCCGATGAATGGTACCGCAACACCTAGTGACACCGTCGTCAAATGAAAGTCGTCTCTTATTGGTCACTTCTTGATAGAGTTACAGTATTGTTAGATGGGAATCTCCCATTGTTACTACCCTCAGCCACTATTACTCCCCCGCAAATAAAAGCGTTTATCGAGTTTAGGAGTGGGTTTCGGAAGTTTTTAGTGCTGTCATCGTTATTGTTGGAGGTTTTTCCACCATAATCGACTATTGAATCGCTTAGAGCAAAAGTGTGCAACAGCCCCATTATGCGCTTATTTTTTGTATCAACGCGGTTGTAGTGCAGCGTTACGGAAGTCAACGGTTAGCCAACAATGCACTCATCGGTCGCAATCATCACTCGCGTTGCACTCTCCCGTGACCTTCATGTTTGGGGTACATCTTTCTAGTGTCGAATTGCGTATACGGGGTTTCGTTTCACAACATTTTCTTCTCACAGTAGTATTAAAATTACTCGATGAATTCATTTGTCAAAAAATTTCTCTGTACACGATTTTCGCGAAGAAAGTGAGACAGCAGAGCATAAGAGTCACGTGCGAGTATGAGAGAGATAGTTTAGAACGCCGCTCAACGAACTTTTTCACCGGATGACGTCATCACTAAAACTGTGTATAATAAGAACCATGCTAGTGCCACCGGCTGGATCGACGCTGCAGTAGAAAACAAAATACAGGGTGTTGACTTGTTAGCAGCAATAATCACAACAAGCTTACTACAAGCGGTTATATTTCCGAGGTTTTCATCGCAAAGTACTGTAAAAACTTGTTACTTAATCACCATTTTACCAGCGAAATTCTCAGTTAAAAAAAAAATAACAATAACCGAAGCATTCAATTCCATCTTCACGCACGATGGGTTCAACTGGTCCATAGACTGTTTTAGAGACGAGCGGGAAATTTAAAATCCAGGAATCTGATTGCCTTATAGATGCTTTTCTACAACGTGAAACTGACATCTGATTGGTCAATTTTAAATTTCCTTCTTCTCACTAAAACAGTATATTCTGAACATCGCTAAATGTCTCAAAAACGACCCCCCCCCCCCAAATGGTCCGCTCTGTGTGTGCATGGGTGGAGCCAGCAATTTGGCAACTGTGGATTCTATCCATTTGAATGTATGAGAAACAATCGATTCTTGAGGGGGCCATGGCCCAATTTCTAATTGATTGTTTCTCATACATTCGAATGGGAAGAATCCACAGTTGCCAACTTGCTGGCTCCGCCCATGTGTATGTGTGTATACGGTCGAAAGAAAGGACCAAACTTTCAATTTCATTGCATTATTACGCAATTCACGATTTCTATCCTAACTTTATTAAATCCCCATTTCCAATAAAGCAAGATGTTGATGAGATTACGGTGTCATCAATCCTGAGAAGCATCGGGATGGATCAATTAACGCAGGCGGAAAAGTGTTTGCGTCATTAAATATTTTTTTTCCCCGTGAAAAGAGCGAACTCGAACTTTGATCACCGCTACGCGTGTCAGGAATCGAGATAGGCATGAAATGGGAGACGAAGGGGGTCGCGGGAATTCTATATCGATATCCGTTAATCCAATAAGCCAAAAGGACGCGAAGAACTCCTCAAAAGTGAAGCTCAGAAGTTCAGCATGCTCTGACTCCGAGGGGGAAAACTTTCAGTCACAGCTACAGCTATTCCAACGCCACGCGACAGCCAGCCGATCCCAAACACTGGATTTCAATAATTGTTTCACGGTCATGTGCAACTCAAATAACAACTTTAACGAGAGAGCCCATTACTTTTTTTTGTCAATAAGCTTTCAACAGGTCAATCGCATTTGGCGGACGGATTAATCGTGACAGCCAAGATTTCAATTTCGGATTTCGGATCCCGGATTTTAGTTCGCGAGAGAGAAGCGAAAAACAGTGTCATGAGGACGGAATAGAATGAATAACACTATCCAGGATGTCTAACATTTTTAGATTTTCAAAACCCCAGATTTTTCCCCGATTCTCCATAGTAATCCTTGATTTTTTCCAGGATGTCATGGAATTATCTCGCTGCACAAAGTTGAACATATTCGAAAACTCAAACTTCATCCGGGGGGGGGGGGTGTTGCGGCAGTAATACCGAAGGTAAAACGATAAGTCAACCAGAAAATGTCAGGTACCATTGCCAGAATTATAATATTTGTACAAAAATTCTCGAAAATTTAAATGAAATTCTGGCACTATAATCAAATTCTGATACAAATGCCAGAATCGTCTGTTGAAAGAACTAGAAACCCTTCGTTTGACCAATCGCTGCGCTTCTAGTAATATTATTAGAATAATTTATGAGTTATTTTTGTTTTTGTTTTTTTTCAATGTTCATCATGATGGACATTTAGAGAAAATTAATATACTATTCGGTTTCCAAGGTTCTGATTCATATTCCCTACTGATAACTGAGCGACAATTTATACTTCCTTGATACATGGTTTTCCTTAAAATATCAACAAATGAGCAGTGAATTCCCACGCTTTGAAGCAAGTAAAAAAAACAAAAAACAAAAAAACAAAAAAACAACACCGATTGTAGGACGAAACCACAGTTCGTTGAAGGCAAATAAGGTGAAAAAGAGCTTCCCGAAAAATTACAACCAACATACAGTCTAATTTTAACAATCCCGAAAATTGCAATGCTTAAAACAACTCACTATTTGATTGACAATGTCACACGTGGCCGTGAACAAACAAGTTTAAAAAAAAACTATGCGAGGAAATTTAAAACAAAAATTCAGAGAAGGAAAAAGAACCCGGCACAGCACACATCACTCACTGCACGACACTTATGAATGAACATAATGTGCCCATTAAAACAACACATTTCATCCACGGAAACTATACAACTTACTGATTAAGTAATTGATGACTTGAACATTAAAATAAGTATCAAACGATGCAGTCCCGTAACACAATCACGTATATAGAACCTCAGTTGGCTTTTAATTTTGGTTTTAGTGATGCACAAAGAAAATTACAGTTAAAATAATCGACAGGACGGGTTGGCACCGAGCAACGAAAGTGAAAAAAAAAACGAAAACCTTGTTCGAAATTTTATGGCCCACGGAAGAGGCACACGCCGGTTCCGATTCGGAAAGTACGAACGAACTGAGCTTCTCGCCCGAATGAGGAACCGAACTTGAGAAAGTTGAAGAGGCGTGAAAAATATTAAAAAAAAAAAAAACCTGAGGCTGGAGACCAGTGTTGTCGAATTTGGCGGGAAATTTAAAAAAAATGAAATTACATTGCGTTAAATGAGAAAATGCGTTTATTTATACGCAAAATGGCAGCCCTGCTGAACGGAGGGGGCGGAGGAAAACGTGGAGGCTATATACGAGAGATGATGAATCCATCTGCACAAACACGAGACACATGCGTGGCGCCCGCCCGGTGACATCTAGACGATGTCATGTACTCACGCACACACACACACGCGCGCACGTATAAATAAAAAACACATTGAATGTTTGTATGTGAGGGTGTGACAGAGTTGCCGAATCGATCGATTGGGTCTGCGATTCGAACTTTGGAATCTGTGTCAGTTGGAATCAGCGGCGAAACGTGCGATTCGGCAACATAGCTTTATACAGAGGTGCAAAATGTTCCAAAACACCGGAAGTTTCAAGCGATCCAGGATTTTTTCCTCGCGCAGGATTTCCGGAAAATTTACTTACAAAAATTTGCAAATTGATTTTTTTTTTTTTTTTTACTTTAACACAGTATGTTCTCAAAATGCCCGATATTTTCGAAATTACGAGGTCATTTTCCGAGGATCAGGTTATTGCTGGGCAAATTTTTGCAATTACACGCGATCCGCGAATCGCTAGATCGGGCATTTTTTGCACCCCTGGATTATTTCCATTAATTTAAACCCATGCAAAAGATCGCATTCAAACGTGTTTCGATATTTTTCATGGGTTTTAAGGGATAAATTGCAACATTGCCAAATTTCATGCTTCACCACTAGTTGCATTGTTGCAGGAGACTCGTTTTTAATCTGTTTGGTGAAACGATTTTCTTTTAGAGAAGCCTGGTGATGACAACCGTAAAAAAAGTTTTACGGTGGGCGTTAACCGAGAAAATAGCTACTAAAAGAAAACCGTGGTTACGACATCATTTGCATTACACTGTTGGCTACGTGGCCATACATCTTTGTTTCCAGGTTGCAATAATTAATGCGAACGGTAATATAGATGCATCTGTAATCTGTAAACACTATAAAACGCAAGGCTGCCAATTTGCATGTCAGTAGCGCACCGAGAGTTTCTTCATCTCTCTCTTTTCTCCATTAAGAAACGTATGTCAGACAAGGATGGACAAGGGGATAAAACCCCCTCCTTCTGTCCTTTTCCTACTCATACATTCAAATAGGAAATGAGAGAGATGGAAGATATCCTGGTTGCGCCAGTGTTGCATGTATTGGACTCATTTAACGTGACGATATAATCGTTTGTGACCAATCAAACCACCAACCACCCCCTTCCTCACTATTGTATAGATGCTCCGGGGGGGGGGGCGGTGGTTTGTTTTGTCACAAAACGATGTATCGAAGCGATATATCGTCACACTTATAATGAGTCTATTAGGGGATCCGTAAAAACAATGATAGAACCTTCGGTGGATAAAAAGCAGTCCGTTAAAGCATTGCTTTCTCTACAAATTATTTTGATCCTCACCAAAATTGTCCACAAATGAGTCGTTCTGAAGTTATAACGTGTTTATACAGAAATTTAGGGCTTTTTTGAGTTTCGTCGGGGTTTTTTTGGGTTTTAGGGGTCAACTTTTGAGTGAATTCCGGTGAATTTTATTTCGTCGTATTCTCCTGATTTTTCTGCGTTTTTTGATGCCATAAAACCTTTGGTTGCAAATTGTTCGGGTTACCCCATTTTTTGGCTTAATTTCCCCCGACTACAGTAAAATTGAGCAAAAATAAAAAAAAAAAAAAAAAAAAAAAAAAAAAAAAAAAAAAAAGCATTCGAATTATTATTAAGTTTTGCATCATCAGTTTTTATCGGGTCATTAAACCTATAGGAATAAACTCTTATAACAACTGAAACAAAAGTTGACAAGCAACATTGACACTTAACAGACCGATTGGTAAAGTGTTTCCATCACGAAACTGCTCCGGTTGCAAAAATAATATGTCTGAGTCTCAACTTGAGTACCACTGATCGATTGTCAAGACAGCACTTGAATTAGATTGATCAAATAAGATACACAACGGAGCGGTAAAATGATGAGAGACTAAAACATCGCATAGGTTCGTTCAAAAATCGCGTTTTAATAATTCGCGACCTTGGAGTAGCGAAACTGGCGAAACGTTCGGAAACATTTGGCAACAAGGCCTTACATCAGTGTTGCCGAATTTGGCAAAAAAATCGACGATTTTACACTGAGTTGAATTGGAAAAAACTGAGGAAACTCCACAAAGTGGCAGCAATGACATTGAATGCATGTCATCGAAAGTGATTAAAAAATTGCCAGAGTGAATTTAGAAACTAGAGGGCACCAACGATAGCACAAAAAGATAAGTTTCTGACGCAAAAAAAAGAAAAGAAAAAATAAACCTCAAGTTAAACGATAATTTGATGACGAAGCGATGACGACGCGACGGTATGGCATGCAGACAATACGGATTGACACGTCAACCCGGAATGAAAACGCTGTCATGCAGGTGCACACGAAACAGTAAAACTACGCTCGAAATAAGTATCTAATAATTGAATTTTCACCTCGGCGATAAAAAATGGAAACAGGATTTACTCCAGAGCTTTTGCAACAGTACATTACATTTTACATCAGGTACCTTCACTTTCAAAAGAAAGTTACCTGCAGGTCGACATTTTTACTCTTTTAAAACTCGGTAACTTTTAAACAATTTCGCGGCTTTCGAGTGTTTAAACTTTAAAGGCTATTCAGAATGCCCCTGACAGAGTGCGTCATGAAAAATCGAAACTTCGATTGGAAACAACGGGGGAAAACGATAAGCATTTTGACCAGGGTACTTTCTTTGGAAAGTCATAGTAACGGGGAAAAACAATAAGCATTTCGACCAGGGTACAATCATTGGAAAGTCATAGTAACGGGGGAAAACAATAAGCATTTCGACCAGGGTACTTTCTTTGGAAAGTCATAGTAACAGGGAAAAACAATAAGCATTTAGACCAGGGTACTTTCTTTGGAAAGTCATGGTAACGGGGAAAAACAATAAGCATTTCGACCAGGGTACTTTCTTTGGAAAGTCATAGTAGCATGACTTGCAACAGAAAGTACCCTGGTCAAAATTAATAATGTTGAGTTTTTCCGGTGTTTTCAAAAGAAATTTCGTTTTTTCATGACCTACTTAAGAGAGTCATTCTACGTAGTCTTTTGTTGCGTTTTGCAGCATGACTAAAAGTACTTGTTACTCCACCAAAAAAATATATAGTTGACTCAGCAATTCAAGAAAAGAAAATTCTCGTTTGGCAATCTCCGTTCGTTTAGCGATACTTCCATTTCCTTATTTTGCCCCCTCCCAACACCGGAAAGGGGAGAGGGGGGGGAGCAAATTCGGTTCTTGCGTAAGAGCAAAGCTTGTGACGTCACACAGTATTTCGAAACATGGAAAAACAAGAAATCCGGACACGAAAAGTTTTGGTTTTTTGCTTCGAACATTTTTCAGTGTCGATATTTGAGCCAACTTTTCCGTGTCTAGAAGGGCACCAACTACAAAGACCCACAGCAATCGATCCCCTTCTGCAGATATGGAAAAGTTGTCTCCCTACCGCATCGGAAAGCCGTTCAATTATTCTCATATTTCGAAGTAATTTTGGTATTTATTGTTCATAATCTTGCGATTTTTTTTAGGTGCTGTCGCGTAGCGCAAGCACCTTATGCTATCGTCGCTGTCCGTATGTATGTATGTATGTGACGCTCGACGCTCTCAGTTTGTTCACGCAAAAAGTGGTAGTAAATATCAATCGATTTTCACGAAACTTTGCAGAAACGTTTGTCACTACCTTAGGATGAACTGCCAAAAATTTGGAAAGATTTGGTCCAGAAATTTGAAAGTTATCGAGGTTTTAGTTTTTACGTTTCATCAGTTTGTCGAGTTCAGTCCTTCGGTGAGTTTTTTCTCATGAAATGATGCCCGAAAAAGCAAAGTCCAGTAATAACTTGTGAAACCTAGAGACTCCGCTCTTTTGCCATTTAAACCTATACAGAAATATCTATTCTCGGTGATGAAAGCGGTGCCTCGCCAAAGAATCGATTATTTAACATATTTTTAAATGGGGAAGAATCCATTGTAGCCACATTGCACGAGCCATAGTAAAGCCACAAATCCATGATCCGATCTAAAGTGTACAGCTGATGTAGTTTGTATCATCATTAAATCATTTTGGATCAACAAACAGAAGAAAATGTGGAAAATCAAGGATCTGGATAAAATTTCGAAAAGTCGAACCCGACGGCAGAGATCCATCGTCATTTTACTCTAATTCAGATGTTGCCAAGGCCACACACATATGGGCGGAAAAGTGTGACGCTTTTCTCTTTATTGTTATAAATACTTGTCGGATGAGTCCGGGCGCGCATCTTTGTCGCGTTTTTTGTGCGAGGTTCGAGTGCTCGATGAAACGGGGGCTGGGGGGGGGGGGAGAAGGGGGCGAGGAGGACGCACGACCTTGAAAAAAGCATACAAATGCTTGATTTGCCTTGTTAAGCTGCAGTGCGATTTGCTTGCACCAAACGGCGACGGTAATAGTAACTATACATGATCAGTGGCGGATCCAGAGATCTGTCTCTCTATCTTTTCTCATTTGAATGCAGGTGTTAAAAAAGGACGGACAAAGAGAGCACAGTCACGTGATGACACAATCAAACCAGCGTTGCTAAATTTGTCAAAAAGTTGGCAAATTTTACATTTAAGTTAAATAAGGAAACTCCGCAAGACGGCAACACTGCTTCCAAATACACATTTTCAAATGGGCTGGGAGAGCCAGTGGCAAAGCGTGCTATCTGACAACGTGACATTTTGTCCATTTGGACCGAGGGAAAAGGTCGAATTCAGTGGTCATCGCCGATTCCTAGAAAGTTCGATATTTTGCATGGCTTTTATTGATCCAACAGCAACGTTGCTAGATCGCACGCTTCGCCACTGGAGAGAGCCGAAGTGCAACGGTGTTCGTCAGGAAAAAACAAACATTCGAAATGCTACTTTTCTTCGTATTCAACCCCTGACCCGTGCAATTATTAAAATTTGGGCGTAAAATAAAATAAAATAAAAAAATAAAAAAAGAGCGGAAACGCTGGTGAAAAATTAACCATCATCGAATTCCGTCCGCAAACCATGCACATGCTGTGGGTATACCGGACCAGGCGGCAATCCTCAGCGCACGAGTTTAAAGTTAGACCCCGTGCGCTTAACGCTTTATCAGAATTTTCGGTATTTTCGCTCGAGTTCTGGCCATGGTCCAGCTGTGTCTGGGACGACCATTACTCGGTGCAAATGACGGGACAACGCTACATAGGCGCGGCGCCATATTGCCAATTTTAATCCACAACTTTAATTTAAAGCTTGGTATTCATTGTTAGTGTTTGCGAATTCAAACAAAAATGTGTCTATTGCGAACTATTGCTAAAGCAGTCAAGACGGTTAATGGGTGTCTGATGCAAACTTTCGCTACTGCTGTAGAGAGGATCAATTCTAGTGTAAAATTACTAGAAAATAACGAACAGGCAAAAAGTTTCGAAAGTTACTTAAAAACTCAACAAATTCGTTAAAATGAAATTTCAAAGACGGTTGTTACATGAGCGAGTCCTATCTACAATTGTAATAGGTATTTCCTATTCTGGGAAAAGTGATTTATCGTATAGAATAATATACAAATTGAATGGGACTCCCCCTTTAAGACTCACTTTACAACATTCATTTTGGATTCAGCTAAGACGCATTTTTTGAGTTTGTGATTGAAAGTTCAAACTTTTTTGATCCTTCCACCGTAACATTATTAACAGGTAATTTTATACTAAAAATAAACCTTCTTCATTGCTGTGGCAAGAGTGTGCGACAGCAAAAACCAACGACATAAAAGCAGGTAAGTAACACTAAAGACTTTCAAAATACCTTCGTAATCTCAATGAAAGCTTTTGTGTCAAGCGACTTTGACTACAGAACGCAGGTAGTAACAAGCGGGTAGTCCAGTCTAATCTATCATTTTCTCTATATGCTCGAAATAAGACGGATTTAATGAGCAACTAGTTGCTTGAGTAGTGATCCATATAAATAATCTCATTTACAAACTTCCATGAAACATGGCACCTATGGACAAGTTAAAAGCTAATAAATGTGGACACAGGCGCGGTTAATGGTTAAAGAGAGAAACGTAGAGAGAGAGAGAGCGAGAGAGGAAAGAAGAGATGCAGAGGAAGACAGATTCTGTGAGTGCGTTGATCGTTGATCGGTCTCCTTGGTCTGATAGTTGTCGCGCTGGGGCGTTGATAGAGAGGTCTCTGAATCGAATCCCAGCGCGGTCGAACAGAGCCGAGAAATGAAATGGTTCAGCTCTTGAAATTCTTCTAGCGAGTTGGATGTTTCAATTTCAACCCCACCCTATTCCATCGAAATAACCCCCCCCCCCCCCATCCGCTCATTTACAGCAGAGAATAAAAATGAATGACGCATAGGGGGGAGCACGTTCTAACGGATTAATTCAGAGTCTCAATGCCGGCTTCCTTGCTTTTCAAACTCCCAGCTTTAGAAGAACCTCAGATGGATTGGCCATGTGTGCTGTATGACGCTTGCAAACATGTAATGTGGAACTTTACTGATTTACAAATCTTTCCGTTTTCTGCTTCTTCCAGAAGTAGTAACCCAAACGGCAACCCTCCTAGGGGGAGGGGGTGGAAGAGACTTTAAAGTGATGGTCATTTTGAGGGAAGGCACATTGTAGATAAAATTGGTTCACTAAAATAGTCTCAAACCGACAGAAAAAATTGTAGAAGACAATATCGATGAGACCAAAATTCAACGCACTACGCTACATGCAAAATTAAGACAATGAATATTGAGCACCAGTCATCTGAGTCATCGATCTAATTGATGCTAGTTTGATTGCGTAAGCGAAGTTTCGGATTCGATGCATCGCGCATAACTTCGTCCCGACACTGAACAATGAAACCTCGACATTGATGGCTCAATTTCAAAAATACGAGTCTAATATTAATTGGTTTTCAAGAGGATTTCACGTTTGGAAATCACTTAACAATCGCATTGTAATGTCATTGAAGACATATTTTTCAAATCAGGACGAGAAGATCACTATTTGATAACTCTGCGGCTAATGACTTGTTCGGGACCAAATGATGGGTTGGAACCGGAACTATAGCTCTGCTTATTAGTTGTGCAGACATCACAGTGACTTCTCTTTTTCAATGAACAAATTACCAGTGATTTCCCAGGGTGCTTGCTCTGTGAATTTAATCTGTACTAGCTTTTTTTGTTGGAGTAAATTCGATGCATAGGCGGATCCAGCTATTTGGCAACCATGCATTCATCTCATTTGAAGGTATGAGAAACAATCGATTCTTAACGGGATCATTACCCTTTTACTTTAATCGATTGTTTCTCATACATTCAAACGGAAAGAAAACACAGTTGCCAGATTGATGAAGCCGCCTTTGATTCAGTGGCGGCTCGTGCAATTTGGGTTTTGAGAGTGAGAGTAAAGGTTTGGAACGCTCAAAGAACTATTTCATCGGATACAGTGGCGTAGCGTGCAATATGGCAACGGTATACTGTGTTAATTTAAACCCATATAAAAGGTCGAATGCGAAGGTGTTTACCGAACACACCCAAAACTTCGATCTTTTTCATAGGCTTCAATGGACGAACTGCAACGTTGTCAAATTTCACGCTACGCTATACTGATCGGATAACGTCATCGCACTAAAGCCGTCTATATAATGGCTAAAAGTTAAAAGCTATATACGCATGTCATATCCATTGTAAACAGGTGTGCTCGTCAGATTGTGGTACGCGGTATTTCTTACATAAACTCAATGAGAGATTCCGCCAACCGACGATTAACGAGTGGACCTATAATTTGCAAAAATGCGCGATACTTTGACTTTTAACCGTCAAATGGCACTCGTGAGTTCGTACTCGAGTCAAGACTCCTAGACGCCAAAACGGCAGCAGTGGAACCTCCAAAATTGGAAATTCTTCATTCCACACATCCAGTTCCACGTTCCATGTTCCATCGTTCCACACAGTGCTGCCACGTTAGGCGGGAAATTCAAATATTTTACACAGAGTTAAATGGGAAAAATCCATATCATTATACGCCAAACGGCAGGCCTAGTTCCACGACCCACCTCCGCCGATACGCCAGCGGAGTCCTTGATCAAAGTGAGCGCAAGTTCAGTTCACCTCCCAAGATTCCCTCCTTTTCTTGCGGCTGCGGCTCCACAGTCCACAATCCACGTTCCGCCGTTCCGCCAGCTCGTTTATCTCTCGTCTCTCAGGACTGCGCACCTCTTTGACTCCTCTGAAATCGCTTCTGCATACGCGATATACGCGCGCGCGTCTCGCTCCACCACGCGACAACATCACGCTCGCAAGCGTGTTTGCGTGGGTTTATTGTTATTAGCGCGAGCGGCAAGCAACGGGGTGTGGTATGTGCGAGTATGCAACGTTGCCGGAATGAATAAAACAAACTCGCGGATCGGCCTTTCGAGGAAATGCATGGAAATTAAGTTCATTTTTTGATAAGTCTGGCAACAGCGGATATGTAATATCTTGTGCCGGCTTCGCCATGCCGCGCACGTTATGCCACGCGCGCCGGTGCGTTTGTCGCGCTACGACTACGCGAGGCAGAGATGTGTCTGTGAGAGCCAGAGTTGCTGCTTTGCGTATAATTATACGTAGTTCCCCATTCAAATCCGTGCAAAATTTTTGAATTTCCCGCAAAATTTGGCAGCACTGGTGAGAGCAATGTCAAACGGTGGCGATTCAGCGAAGAAAGGAAACTTGAAAATGTCATGTTGCCAAACAAGGCTCAACAATACACGGCTGCCGATTTGCGTGCAATTAAAAGGGAATTCGCAAGTCCAGCTATGTGATGATTCAAGCAATATAGACGTAGGCAGAGACAGAAATTTGTTTTCTCTATTTCCTTCCATTTGAACGTATGCGTTCGAAAAGGAAGGAGATATGGGCTGAAGTCACGTGATGGCCATCTCTGCTATCCGGCTGGAGAGAGAGAGAAAGACAAATTTCTGCATCCGCCCGTTAGCAGAGAAAGAAGAGAACATACAGCTTTCGAAAAAACATCTCTTCACGAGCGAATTCACAGTCTACTTATTCTTGCCATGATGCCTTAGGGAGAACTAAAATGAATTAAGTGAGATACGAGGAAAATATGAATAAAACCGCAAAATAAAGCGAAATAAATTATGGAAATAGAGGATGCTATAACGCTCTGCAGACATGTGTTCTCGATTTAGCAAAGTAACGCAAGTTTTTAGCATTTTTCTCTCTTAAAGGCAATTAAAAATAAACAAACGGGAATGAAATTCTGTATCAACGTGCCAAGCCTGCACAAATTCGTTTATTCTCATCCTTTACACACGTTTTTAATTCATTACTTTGAAAATATAAATAAGATCAAGGAATACTAGACAATGCAAAATGATTTTTCTTTAACCCTCTAAAGGCCAGGCTAGTTCAAAAAAACGCCACTCTTCTGTTTACAGAGGGAAGGTAGTTAACTGTTCGTACTCGGAGGGGTTGGAATAGCCTATACAATGAATTGAAGGCGCTCGAAGAAATCTAATCTTGTCTGTGTTTTCATGGATAATCGCGTTTATCTGGCTAATGAAGACTGAAACAATGCGAAATAGACTAAAAGAGAAAAACGAGTAAACACGGGCTTGGCCTATAAGTGGTTAAGAGCCTTCATTTCATGATATAGGCCAAAACAAGTACAGCAGAGTAGGAATAATTATTTACTCCCTCGATTTGAATGAAAGCTAAGCGCGATGACAGGTTTACTAGGTACTGAAAGGGTTAAGAAGACGCAACGAGGAATTCTCTATCTCTCTCTATTCTCTGTTAAATCACATATGTTAGACAAGAATAGACAAGGGGTCAAAACTCCGTTTTTCTATCCTTTTTCAACTGAAAGATTTAAAGGGAAAAAAGAGAGATGGAAGAGATCCTGGTATCCATGATCTGTCACATTTGAACTCAATGTACAGATATTGCTTATCCAAAGACAGATCTTCAATGCCATAAATAAACCAGTAGATATGAAAAGATTGGAACTTCAATATATAGCTATGAAACACCTATTTCGATGTAGCCTTGCAAAATATATTGACGTGCACTGATTATGAGTTGAGGACACAAGAATGTGATTTCTTGGAGTCTGTCGCCGGCCGCTTCAATTGCGCCACACAGAGAATCAATAAATGTGATCATCAGGTATCGATTGTAGCACTGGCGGATCTAATCAATTGTCCTCCTCTCTCTCTCCGGCCATTTGAACGCATGTGTTAGAAAAGGATAGAAGAGGGGGCGAATATGATGTGACTAATCTTAATCTGCCCTTTTCTAACACACACACGTTCTAATGGGGGAAAGGGAGAGAAGGGCAAATTCCTGGATCCGCCATTGTGACAGTCCCGATACACTAGCAAACGCAACAATTGACAGTTGAATGCAGCATACGGAGCAGCGAGAATTCGATCTTTTACATGGGTTTAAATGGACAAAATTCACAACGTTTCCAAATGCGCGCTACGCCACTGATATACGGAGCGCAAAAGTCTGCTTTGATTCCACGAGGATTCACCAGTTGTTATCTCGATTATGGATTGCCAAAACTTTTGCGTTTGATAGTATACTTACAAGCAGAGTATAATACAAGGGCAAGGTATGCAACACACAATGCACAAACTACCGGTTTGACAGGTGTGTTTCAAATTGCATACCGACGTATCTCAACATTCTCAACAGCCCCACCGTTCACTGCCTTTTGCATCATTTTTATGCGGTGTCGATAGCAAAAGTCGGGTCAAATTACGGTTTGACCCGAAATAAATTGCAACGAAAGGTTTCTATGGCATCAAAAAACGCAGAAAAATCAGGAAAATTCGATGAAATAAAATTCACCGAAATTCTCTCAAAATTAGACCCCAAAAAGCCCAAAAAACCCAAAAAAAACTAAAAAAAAGGGGGGGACCGTTCAAAAAACTTCAGTCGAACATCAATCAAATTTCCGGTACTCCAACGCGTCTCGATTCACAGTGCGCCGGGGACATAAAAAAAGTAACCTAGAATAAAATTACATAACGAGTAACAAAACGATTCAATTTCAAGCGCGCCGAGGCAAATTAGAACTGCTGCGCAAACACAATTCCAGAGCACACTTCCATTCAATGATTATCCGGGCTTACATAGAGTATACACTATAAAGACACGGACAAATGTCTATGAAAACATTATTAATTTAATGAGCGGTTAACGAGGCTCTGATAAATGCAACAGATCTCAATGGCTTTCTTTTTTTTATCTGCGCTGGTAATTAAGGCGCGTTGACTGCGGGGGAAAAAGATTGAGAATGAGAGCAGCACATCATGAGCATTTAAAGCACCGTCGTACGCGTAAAGAAGCTCGTGAAATATCGATGTCTGCTTCATAAAAACCTATGGGGAAGAATCGAACCACCAATCGATACATTCACATGGGTTTAAATGAGAGAGAAACGATGTTCGATTTTTCATGAACCACTACTTATTATCGGTGAGCTGCATCAAAATATCCTCCATATAAACCTATGGAAAAGCATCGAACCCCAAGAAATTGATTTTTCACGAGCAAGGACCGATCCAAAGAGGAAGGGGGGCACGAGGGAACATGTGCACCCCCCCCCCTCCAAGGCCTCAATTCTTGCACTTTATCGACGGAACAGCCAAACATTGCTTCCTACGAAGTATCAGATTTCAAATTTAATATAGGATTGCCCCTCTTCTGCCTAAATAAAATTTCTGGATCCACCACTGTTCATAAGCCTGTTCACTAATTGCGATAAATCGATGTCTCTTACATATAAACCTATAAAAAATAATCGAGCCACCAATAAATCGATACTTTCGCAAAGGTCCAGGGGAGACAGAAACGATATAGTTGATGTTTCACGAGCCATTATGCGATTGATTCACTCCTCGGGCCCCGGGAAAAAATATTATAGGTTAAATTGAAACATCATTGACAAAAAGGACCTTTTGCAGTGGTTCGGAATTATTTCATTTTTTAAAATATTTTAATAAAACAGGAAATTGGGCTGCGAGGTTTTAACAGCAATCTTCAGAATAGATATCTGTCTACAGCAGCGGAACACGGCTCAGAATTTGATCAGAAAATCGATAGTTTGAATCGCACGCCAGTGCATCGTTACAAGACACTTAACGTGACGTATGCAAACACATCATCGGAGAAGTGAACAACTGACAACTGTCTCATAATATGCTTGCGGTAAAACCCACATTTTGTGAAAACTCATTAACAAATGAATTTTTGGTCATATATCAAACACTGTGGAAATAAAGCTGACTTTAAGAAACCAATTAAGATTCAAAAAACAAAATAAAATAATCAACGATTCTTAATATACGTTTTATGCCAAAAAAAAAAAAAAAAGGGAGGGGTGTGAAGTGAACAAATCGGAAAATTTAAGAATAAACGACACAAAGAGTAAACAAGAGTCGCAATTGAATGGAAGGCCTGCGTGGTCAACGTAGATAAGGGATCCGAACGCGGGCTGGCTTGGGCTGGCCTCTGATTGGCTGCAACGGGTGGAGCAAAAATGACTCGGGATATAGGGAAAATAACACGGGATTTTCGTTCCGGGGCGTTTATCTCGAAACCTAAGCCAAATCGTATCTAAACAATTTATACGAGTCGCTTCAGCAGATTTTTTCGAACAATTTGATAGGTCATAAGTGCCACTTTATTGCAAATTCGAAAAGACTGTTTCAGTTGAAAAGTACTCACAATAGTGAGTTACTCAAACACTGCTCGAACAAACGCCAAGCATGTAATCACACTATTGTGCGTACTTTTAAACTAAAACAGTCTTTTCGAATTTGCAATAAAGTGGCACTTATGACCTATCAAATTGTTCGAAAAAATCTGCTGAAGCGACTCGTATAAATTGTTTAGATACGATTTGGCTTAGGTTTCGAGATAAACGCCCCGGAACGAAAATCCCGTGTTATTTTCCCTATACCCCGAGTCATTTTTGCTCCACCCGTTGCAGCCAATCAGAGGCCAGCCCAAGCCAGCCCGCGTTCGGATCCCTTATCTACGTTGACCACGCAGGCCTTCCATTCAATTGCGACTCTTGTTTACTCTTTGAAACGACATCAATGTCCCTTTGAAACGAAATTTAGGTTAAGAACAGGAAAGTTTCACAAGCGGATTACTAATGGTTTTTCAAAGGGGCGACTACTCTTCACGAATTATGATGACATATTAACCCAAGAGAAAGAGAGCAATATTACTGCATCGGTGAAACAAGGAATTCTACGCCTCTCTCTCTCTCTCTTTCCTCCATTAAAACCGATATCTTATAGACAAGGATAGATAAACAAGGCGACAAAACGAGAGATAGAAGATATTCTGACTGCGTCACATAACAGGAGGAAGCTACTCAAGGAAATGCTCTGGACTGAACTTTCGCTTGATATTTTAACGACAAAAATAATTGGTTGAGGAAACGGAGCGGAGGGGCTCTACAATCTACAAGTCGGTAATCGAAGGAGGGAAACAGGACAAAATGGCAGGAACTATTTCCGATGTTAGTTATAGGGCCATTTCAGCCACTTTCACCAAACAACTTAGAGGAAAACTGGCCCATTTCCCCCGTCGATAATTTTATCGCTGCTGTGCTCACTTCCACTTGTGTAGAGCTTTTAGCCGTTCAAAATTGGATCGTCCAATGACTTTGACCCCTCTACCCTACCTCCATCCTTGTCCAACACATGCATTCATACGGCGAGCTGAGAGAGAGACAGAAATGCAACTTCCAAAATCCACCGCTTCACTAAACTGCG
The DNA here is from genome assembly GCA_011764245.1 of Trialeurodes vaporariorum. Lineage (NCBI taxonomy): Eukaryota > Metazoa > Arthropoda > Insecta > Hemiptera > Aleyrodidae > Trialeurodes > Trialeurodes vaporariorum. The sequence goes on along the minus strand of VMOF01000111.1, from coordinate 22,685,425 downwards.
AGCTGTTTATGTTATATTGCTAGGATGCATAACTATATTTGTCATGGTAAAGTAATTACATATTTTGGGACCTCAATATCTTAATATTTTAATGGTGATTAGGATAAGAATGATTTGATCAAATTTTAACATGTGCCCTGGTTAAGTTACATGTAACTTGACCAAATTACTTCAACGCAACACCTTTTTCGATATCGACACCGACGTCAACGTTGACACTGATACGAAATATAAATGTTGAATGGTATACTGTGTTGCGTATTGCCTATCCTGGCCTAGCATACTTTTGTCCCAGCTGGTACCAGTTGAAAAAGGATAAGATTAGAGAAATTTATTCCTTCATCCATCCTGCGGTTTAACAATTGTATTTTGAAGGAGGGAGGAGAGAGATAGAGAATTTTTCTGGGCTCCATTCATAAGATCACAGAATTATAAAAATAGGGGAATTGGGGGGGGGGAGGGGACGAATCCGGTTGATAAATCTAAGTAACTTGGACCCGACGCGACGAAGAGTCTGAATGAATCAAATCCTGCCCTTGCTCCGTATCACTGTTTGTATTTACTATACATATATTTACCCAATAGGGCATGTATGCATACGTAAACAAAATGACTATAGAATTCAGCTTCGAGAGGTTAGAGATGCCTGTTCCGTGGATATTCTTCTAAAGTCATAAAATGGTGGTTTTGACATTAAATGACACACGAAAAGACACTTATGACGATTCCGTCCCATGGAAGACGCAAATTACACAAAGAAATCAATCCTTGCTCCAGATGTTGGAACAGATTGGGGAGCTATTTCAACACAATATTACGTATTCACATTTAACCCTTTCAGTCATACTGTCCCATAAATTATGCAAAATTTAACAAGAATTTAAAAAAAAAAAAATGATACGCACCTAAAATTGAGGAAAGTTGGCTCAATTAGGTGGTATAGGTTTGAGACTACGATAACAACTTTTAACTAAGTAATTCGTGACTAAGACCGTTAAAATTGAGCAGTAATTCTAGTTCCTCACGAGATTTACAATTGAGTAAGAGGCCTCGTGCTTAAAATTACTCTTTCACAGTTAAAAGACTGTCAGAACACACAAATTCAGAGGGAGCGAAGAATAGAAATTGAGGTTACATAAATTAATTGCGTGATATCCCAAATTTTAGATGCCCTACATAAGGGACTACAATATGCTACGTCCATCGACAAATATTTAAACTGGCTTGACGAAAGAAAGACGAGCTTAAATAAAAACAGAAAAACTGTGCTCAATCGAAAAACTTTCCGTGAAGACGACGAATTTCATCGCCTTGACACTGGACTTGAGGAGAGGGCCAACAGCTGGCAAAACTCTCAGCGAACGGGGAATAAAAACAAAGAAATCACAAACCAGGTCCTCTGGGAGGCAGCTCGACGAAGCTGACATTCCTTTTGGTAGCTCGGTAACCCATTTGGAAACAGTTAAGTATAAATATCACAGCCTTAGAAAAACTAAAAACTTGGAAAAAAGCTTCGGACCACCAGCGACCAAAACTCACTTGACACACGCGTCACTCACACACACAGACTGGGATCGCACCAAGTTCACACACTAAAAAAAAATAATATACAAAAAAACTAAAAAATACACGGACTTAGGAACGAACCAAGTGGCATGACTTGGTCCAGCGTGGCGCTCTCGGCTCTCGCACTGCCAACGGAGCGAGCTGACTTCCAGAGCGAAGGAACTCGGGATAGTCGAGTCAGCGAACCGAGAGAGAGAGAGAGAGAAAGAGAATACGGGTGGGAAGCGTTAATCCCGAGAGAGAAAGAGAGAGAGACAAGACACGAGACTTCGAAGCCGCGGACAAGTCGAGGAACAGAGAACTGCCGATACTCAACGGAGAGAAAGGGTTAACGGTTGGAGGTAGGCTGAGTTGAGAGAGCCGGAGAAGAGAGCGGACGACCACGTTTACGGTAGAGAAAGAGATAGAGAAGGAGAGATGGACACGTAGGTAGGAGAGAAAGAGACAGAGAGGTGGCTACGTAGGTAGGAAGAAAACGGTTGCCGTGTGGCATCGGGCATCGGCATCGGTGGAAGTGATGGCGCGGCGCTGACGTTGAACTTAAACGCGGCTGAGCGCGAGCCGCGAGATGCTTAGCTCGTCAATAAAGCGGTTTCGAGTGTTTACAAAAAAAAAAAAAAAAAACAAAAACAAACAAAAAAAGTCCGTCCAATCGCAATACACCAGAAAGACAATTTTTCCGATAAATAGGTCAGTGCATACGCGTCCTCAGCCGTTCGTTAACTCGACAAATTTTTCCTCGTTCAATTTGTTACTTCGTTCGACGTGTATAGGCTTTCGGAATGACCCGCTTGAAAGTGCAGTGAACACTGAACAGTGCAAGTGCAATTTAATAATACAACATAGCTGCCGTTTAGAGTACATTCAATGGTATTTTTTTCAATTTGCCGATGAATATACTGGTTGATCAAAAGATTACACAGTTCAGTTCGCAGTACGGATTTCGTTACAGAAAGTGTAGGTGGAGCTCCTCGATAATCTTTGTCAAATTTTCAATTTCCATTCCTTCAAATCAAAACAAAACTTGTCTGAGGCTTTGACTTTTTGATTTTAAAGCGTCCCTCAACGAAACTCCAACCGTGAAATTAATTTTAATTGCTATGGCATAATATGAAAAAACAGGGCTGCCGTTGTGCGTATAATCAATGCTATTTTTCAATTCACCGATGATTCCACCGGTTGAGAAAAGATTACACAGTTCAGTTCAGTTTATGACTGTAATAAACTAAAATACTCGCATCTGTAATCTTTTCTCAACCGGTGGAGTCGTCGATGACTTTAAAAAAACTTGGGGATATTTTAATTAATCAACAGAGTTTCCACCGATTAAGGAAAGATTACAGATCAGAGTATTTTTGTGCATTACAGTCATACACTGAACTGAACTGCGTAATGTTTTCTTAACCAGTGGAATCATCGGTGAATAGAAAAATAGGATTGATTATACGCAAAACGGCAGCCCTGATGAAAAATGATGCGAATTCCAAAGATTATCGGTTTCGGTGCGCCTTCACTCTGAAACGACATAAATGGTTGTAATGCAAGAAAGCAATTTCAACCGAAATATTTTTTCAATCAACTGGTGGAGTCTTCGCCACTGTCTTTTAAAAATGTGTTATTCCACCGGTTGATTAAAAGATTATACACAATTCAGAAGAGTGTGTGACTGTAATGCGCGAAAATACTCTGATCTGTAATATTTTCTCCACCCTGTCACTGTCGTTTAATTCAACGGCGATTCGACCGATTGAGAAAATATTACAGATGCAAGCATTGCTGAATGTTACAGTCCTAAACTGAAATGAAATATGTAATCTTTGGGTCAACTGGAGGAATCATCGGTTGGTTGAAAACTGTCATTACCTACATTTTTATACAAAACGGCAGCCCTGTAAGTACAACATGAGCGACGTTAATGCACGATATGAATCAAAAGAACAATGGCTTCATCGGTATACTGTAATCTTTGATGCCGGATTATAACCGCTCATCTTAGCCGAGTTTAACACGGGGGGGGGGGGTTGACATTGACGTGACGAGAGTGCGAGCAATCCAACTACTTTCGTTCGGCATGACTTAATCGCGATTGATGAGCCTCGTCTATTTCGGACTGATAACATGATACTTCGAGTAATGAGATTAATCCACTTGTCAATTGAGGCTATTTCAAAACTCACGATTTGGCAACCTTGCTTTGAGCTATTTAGACCTAATGTTATTACATTATTAGGTTTAAATAGACACATTTATACCAAAGGGACTTACTCGACTTTAGACGTTGCCAATCTCTGTGGACTATAATACTATTAGACAATGGGTCTGTTGCAAACTTCTGCTACGATTAAGAGAGTTGTGTCTAATGTAAAATCACCTGAAAAGTCAATCGGTGGCATCAGAAAGTCATAAAATACATTAATAAACTCACAAAAGGCGTTTAATGAAATCCAAGATGGCGGAGAAATATCGAGCAATTTGTATGTATGCACCACGAACATCCAAGGATAGCCAACCTCACAATATCAATCAAAACCAATCACAACGTAAACAAACACATAACCTCTACCTCCAATGAGGTTGTCACGGTTGGCCATCCTTGGATGTTCGTGGTGCATACATACAAATTGCTCGATATTTCTCCGTCATCTTGGATTTCATGAGTCGCCTCTTGTGAGTTTATTATTGCATTTTATGACTTTCTGATGCCACCAATGGACTTCTCAGGCGATTTTACATTGGATAAAACACTCTTAATCGTTGTAGCAAAAGTTTGCAACAGACCCATTAGACCTAGAGCAAAGAATTTCTCGAAACTTTTAGGAACTTTACTTCTCTACTTTAAGTCTTGGTCCTGAAAATATCAAGCAATTTTATACACCAGGTTATTTTTAAGGGAATTAAAAAATCGAGATTAAATGGCAACGTCGAATACCAGTAGGTCTGTTTCATATAAATGTGTCAAAATAGCAAAAAGCAAGGTTGTCAAATCGTGCGTTTAGAAACACAGATATAAGGAGAATTCAGCGGGGACCGGCCGACAAGATGGATTGAATCAAACGGAAGTGACGCGCAACTGATTTTGGGAGCCATGAATGGCTACAATCACATACGCTGGCCTTACAAGTAATGCATTGCGGTTTGTGGTTGCCGCCCCCAAGATGTGCCTAATCTTTCGAAAAGAAATTACCACTAGGCTTCCAGGGTTTGAATAGAGCGTGCTGCTGTCTGCAACGGTGCAGTGGCCCACGAAATTACAAGAATCGTTTTTCTCCCTTTGAACCCATGCAAAACGATCGATCAATAGGAGGTTCAATTGAACCCCTTCAGGTTTAATTATATTACGTGGGTTTTATAGATGAAAGCAATGCATAGATCCATTGCGCGAATCATAAACTGCCACTACGGGACCGTCACAATACTACTCTAATGAATGATAATTGAATCGGTATTATAATCGATTGATCGATTAGTTAATTAACCAATCATAACAGCGGCGCACGCTGTCAATGAAAGAAAAGAACGGTCATTCGATTGAGAGAAGAAATGAAGAGACGCAAGTAGTCCTGCGGGGAATCGGTGATCGAGTCAAGCTCGATAAATTAAGGATGGTTCAATCGAGAAAGCTTGAGTGGCTATTAAACACATAAAATAATAATCAAAGCAAGACGTACAAAAGCTGAAGATTAAAAAAAAAAACAATGGGCAGTTCGGTCATCAACGCCATTGAATTATTTTTCATTCATTGATTGATTGATAAACATGTAGATCACTGAAATGAAACAACTAATTGTTTTCAGTCGTGCGTTTGACAGCATATCTTTTAAAAGTGCAACCGATAGTAACAAACGAGCAATTCGTCCATTTAAACCCATGAAAAAAATCGAACTATTGGGTGTTCGGTTAACATCTTCGCAATCGACCTTTAACAAGGGTTTAAATGAACGCGATACAACATTGCCAAATTGCATGCTACGTCAATGAATAAGGGCTATTTTTTTAAAACATTTGTTGGCAAAATTAAATTTCTCGAGTCATGTTAATGCGTTTTCGTTAGATGAAAACAAGTCTCTGCATACGAAATTCGACACTGGAGAGAGATAATTGTACATGAAGGTCATATGAGAGCGACAGAGATAATTTGGAACGCTACGCGAGTTTTGTCACAGCTGATGGCAACCGATGAAGGCATTGTTGAATGTTGACAAACCGTTGACTTCTGCACTAAAACTGTCAATGCTCACCGTGAGAATGTAGCCACACAACAGCTTGCAAAAATTCGTCACAAATGAACAGGCCACCGAGCAAAGAATTGTTGGCCTCTAGCAAAGCGCGGATTAAGGCCATGGGCCATGGGCCACGTGGATTAAAAGTCGCTGGACTGAAGAGTGGAGTATCGGCTTCTCGTAGATAGCGACAGCGTTAGAGTCCACTTTGTGAATTATCAACAGGTCTCCTGCTGTGTTTCGGTCGAAACTTTCGTACGCGTGGGCGCCTCCGGGAAAGGAGGTAAAAGGAGTGGAGGCAGGTTTGAAAAAGACTTTCCCCTAAGCCATAAAGTATATGTCAACTTCATGGTCCTCGTGCCCAACATATGCATATAGGCAACTTGTCGTCCGATATTATTGGCATGCCAGTTCTTACAGTATAATGGCTCGGCTATCATCGTTTCAGGCCGTCACAAAGAGGGGGAGGGGGGAGGAAGAGGGAGAAAGAGATAGGAAGACTCAGAGACCAAAGGTAAGCACACACTCTTCTTTTTAATTGAAGGGTTACGCCAAAAAAACATTGCATCCGACAAAACTGATTTATCTCATCTAATTTTTTTTTTTTTTTTTTTTTTTTTTTTTATTACCAATATGTACCTATACAAGTTGAAACTGGGAAAAAAATAATGAGGCCGTAATCAATAGACAAGAATTTAAATATTCCAGAGAAGGAAAAAGAAATGCAAAAATCTATCAACGATGAGTTGACGGGTTTTTGTGTTTCTCCAACAACTACCTAAGTTGCAGATGTAACGTTTTACGGCGAAACCCTTCAAATTAACGCAGAGACGAGAGTGAAAAGGAAGGGGTGAAAAGCCGAGTAATTACTAAAATTAAAAATCGAACCAGAGGCGGCTCGTAAAATTTAACATTGGGTGTTTTTCATTTAAACCTAAGTTAAATAATAGATTATATGCGGCTAGATTCGAGTTTTCACAAAGGCTACAGTCGAAACCCGAAACAACCACAGTTGCCAGACAGTGGCGTAGTGTGCAATTTGGCAACGTTGCAGTTCGTCAATATAAAGCCATGAAAAAGATCGAATGATTGGGTGTTCGGTGAACACCTCCGCAGTCGACCTTTCACATGGGTTTAAGTGGACGAACTGCAACGTTGCCAAATTGCACGCTACGCCACTGTTGCCAGACTACACAAACCGCTACTGCACCGAACGAAACGCGATCCGCAGGGACATAATAAAATTCACAAGGCACGCAACTCTTGGATAGGATAAAAAACCTTTATTTGATCCGGATAATAAAATTAGTTGTGCAGTTTGATCGTTAGAAACACATAAAAAGCCGTACACTGCCTCTTTCTACTTGCATATATTACCCGACCCGACCCTTCACTGACCCTTGCTTGAGAGAAAGCAGTTTTGTTTCAGATTCAGGGACAAATCCAAAATCGATAAAAGTCAATGCGAGGGAGGGAAATGTGTTAAAGGCATTCCGAGCATTTTCCCGACGTGAAAAAAGCGACCTGCCGGGGTCGCACGACTGAAATCAAGACATTGTTGCATCCAATTAGAATTGGAAGCATTCCTGAAACTTTGAAGATTTGACCCCGGATGACAGTGAGTCGAAACGACACCGTCCCACTCAAAGCCGCACTATGATCTGAGATCCAAAAAAAAGTGGCCAAAAATCAGAACAAAAAAGTCATTAAAAATCATTGTTTTCGACCTTATAAGCTTAATCTCAAACTTTTCAGTGACATTTTCCGCAGTTTCAAATTACTCGTTAAAACTGTTTTCTGCGATAAAACATGGTCTTGAGAGTTCATAAATAATGCATTGAAGAGAAAATTAAATTTCTGATTTTTGGCCACTTTTTGACGATCTTTAGACCATAGTGCGTCGAGTACATCGAGCTGTCGTCGATTTTGCTTGCTGCGGTTTGGCGCCTGTATATTCGTCGTGAAGCAAGCTTTAAATCAAGCGACAGGGTCAAACAACTACAAAACAGGGTCATTTTCTTCTTATACACACCGAAGAAATGCCGATTGTCGGCGCAACCTGAAATTTTGAGGAAAAAACCAAAACCCATGCATTTTTCATGCAATTTGTGCAAGTCACCAATATATCTACAACTCAAATTTATTTTTTCGAAAATTGGGTCTCAAAAATAAAGCGCATAGACTTATCCGTGATCCATTTTTAAGCCTTTATTTTGTTATTTCAGTTTTTGGAACTGGACGCAGTGGACATGTGACTGAAATTTTCAACGCTAAAAGGAAAAACGCAAAGGAGACGCTGAGCAAAATAATTTACATATTAGAGGTTCTGAACCGCGCGCCAGTGCCGCCAGAGGTCACGTGACCCGTGACCCGCATAAAAGAAATAATATTTTATTATTCGGTTCGGGTGAAGATTTAAAGGTCCGGGACTTTTCGGGGGACACCAAACGCCGAAGTCAAGAAAACGACTCCAAGCCAATCAGAAGCGTTGTTTATTGTTGTCTCTCACCCTAAAGTTACTATTTGTATTTTCGCCAACACCTCGGTCCTCGCGGCACGGGTACTATTTCCAAGGTTCGGGTGCCGCATCGGTGCCATCCATCGTTGCTAAATCAGCAAGGTGTCTAGCAAAGTTCAAATATGAAATTCCCTGACAATCCTTGACTTCAAATCTTCAAATTCCCTTTACTGTCTCCGACTTTTTTCTATTCACATTCTGTCAAATAATTCAGGAACGAGATAATCAGATAATCGCAAATATCGTCTGGAATAAATTACAAAAACTATGGGGAGTGAGAAAGTAATAAATTAAGTAAGTATACGTGGTTTCAAAAGCAAAGACCATTATTCAGACATACATTCTCTCTCAGGAAGACACGGCAACGCTGTGACGCCTTGAGAAAAGGCAATTACCCAATTTCAGGGCCCTGATTTTCCAAGACAGAATTGAATTTCCTGCTACTTCTCGGTTTTCTAGATTTTCCCAACAGCATAGGGACTGGACACCCTGTATTATGTCAACAAATGCGTTGTCTTCCCCTCTTTCGATTCAATATGATGATCTGCATTAATTGCTTTTATCTCTCTTGCTCCTTAGACTATACTGGTTTTTTTTTCTCTCTCTCTCTTTCTGCTTTTGTGAATGCCCGCATGCTTTTCTATGTCACTGTGCCAAAGGGAGTTGGGATAGATCGGACGAGCAAGCCCCATCTGCTTAATCTGGCCGCGAGAAATGGTAATACCTGAACCGAATCAGTTACAATCCGCACAACAAATCTTAGACGTTCGGCTCATAAATTAATGCGATTTAGAGGCGAGGAGTCGTCGTACCGCCGCACTTTGGTCCAAGATACAAAAAAACAAGGCAAAAATTAGTAAGTAAAAAAAAAAAAAAAAAAATATCATCAATTTCAACCTTGTAAGCTTAAATCAAAACTTTTCGGTTATATTTCAAGGTTTAAATTACTCGTAAAAAGTTCTCAAAGTGATTAGGATTGGTCTTGAAAGTTTATCAATTGATAGAAGACTAACTTTCTGGTTTTTGGCCAATTTTTCACGATCTCCGACCATAGTGCGCCGTTCCACTAACTGAGATCTGACTATGAAATCAGAAAAAAATGGCTAAAAATCAATTAAAACAAAGTAATCAAAAACCAGCGTTTCCAACCTTTCAAGCTAAGTTAAAACTGTTCAGTGACATTCCTGGGTTTTAATTACTTGTTAATAGTGTTCTCTGCACGGAAAAAAATACTGGCATAGAATTTACCATCTGCATAGCTGATTTTGGCTTCTGCTAGCAAGTATGGTCAATTTCACCACAGTATGGTAAATGCGACGTACCTTGAGGTAAGTTAAGGTGACTTGCAGGTACATTTTACCATTATCTGGTGAAATTTACCAAACTTGACAGCAGACTCCAAAATTAGGTATGCACATGGTAAATTCTACCAGTCTTTTTTTTCCGTGTGTGTGATTAAAATTGGTCTTGAAAGGTTATAACAGTGGCGTCGCGTGCCATCTGGCAACAATGCAACTGCTCCATTTAAACTCATTAAATATATCGAATTTTCCGTGTGCACTGTGCACCCCCTGAATTCGACATTTTACATATCATTAAATGGATAGAATACATTGTTGCCAAATTGCACGCGACGCCACTGAGTGATAAATTGATGGGAAAAAACTCTTTAATTTTTGGCTTTTTTTGGGCGATCTTAGACTATGGTGCGGCTCCCGGTGGTGGTGTAGCGGTGTAAAGAGACAGCGTCAATTAAAGGTGGATTCTCGGCTGTGTTGCATTCACTCCCGTTTCTTTAAACTCAAACACCACCCATTACTCGTCATTGGGAATGTATGGGCGAACTAAACTAACGAAGAACTGTGTCCCGACTCCCCGAGACACCAGAGCTAAGAATAGAAGTCTCCACGTTTTGGAAATCTGCCTTGAAAATATTCGCTCTCATCCCAAACCCGGACCCGGCTTCCACGACGACCACGACTCCATTCAAGCTATTTTTCACCCATCTTCGCTCTTTTTTTACTTCCCTTCTTCCTCCCTAGTTCTCTTTCTTTTTCTTTTCTTCTTTTATTTTCCAAAATTAATTCCAATGACGAATATTAATAGGTCTTGAGAGACCGATGTGACAATTTCCGTGCTAAATTACTTGGTTTCCGGTTTTAAAGACTACAGATATAAAGTTAATCAATTCAATTATTTGAAAGTTTTGATAGACGCGGTTTACTTGTTGACAAAGGCGTTGATTCGCGCCCAAGTTTATTCGATTGATTCTTCGTGGCGGGAAAGTTGCAAGTTGCAATTTTTGTCGGTTAAACGGAGCAGTTAAACAAAGTGGAACGTTTGTTTATTTTCTTTCATTCTAAGAAAACTTAAGAGCTTACATTTTACGATATTTTGAGTATCGGGTTTTGACAGTAAGTAGCGGTGCCTGCTTCCGAAATGCATCGGTGAGCGTTTGGTTAGCAAACGAGTCGAGACGTTGCGCTCATCACCAACAGCTCACCGATGCGTTTTGATGCGTTTTGATGCATTTCGGAAGCAGGCGCCGCTACTTGTCAGTGCCCAATATTCACAATACGCGAACTCTAAAACGGCTAAAGATGACAATTATTTAAACACAAAACACGAATATTCAAGTGAAAAAGACGCAATAAAATTCAAACCTCAGCGCGAGATACAAGCATTCTGTGGTCAGGTAAAATTAGGAATTGCGTGAAGCGACGTATCATTGTAAGGATTTTGAAAAGTTGCCAATTTATTTCTTCGGGATGGTAACTTCATAATAATTCTGTTATCGACGGTATTTATTCGTGCTACTTTTTCATTTACATCCTTTTAAATGCCATACAATGGGGAACATAATTAACAATCAGTTCGGCTAAATCGATATACGAATACATCGATATATCGAATACGAATAAGTGATTAAATCATTAATAAGTATATATACTTCTATTTATCAATTTATTTATCTATAGATAAATAAATTGATAAATAGATAAATATATAAACAAATGGAGGGGTAAAAAACCGGAGAAATTGATTGCTAACTATTGTAAGAACTGAGAATTACACCTAAAAATAAAGCACACGTCAATTCTTATCAAGTTGAGGTTCGACTTTCATACTCTATGCCCTTGGTCCCCTGCGCGTCTGTCGGTGCTTCATAGTAAAGCCAATTGATCTGTCGTAAGGAGCTCAAGTATTCATTCGCACGCCAGGTTGTTAAACACACAGTTGCCATGATTTAGATTATTTAATTAATTTAATCAAACTTATATTACTTCCTTATTAATGGAGCTGTTGCAAACTTTTGCTACAGGCTTATTAATAGTTGAATATGGGGTTATACCCTATAAAAATAACGATTAGCGCACTAAAAAATCACGAAATCCACTCCTAAACTCACAAAATGCTTTTAAATGCGAGACCGTAATGGCGGCCGAGGCCGCGGTTTTCTTATGGCAATTGTATGCTTCTTCTTGTGTGGTGTTGCGAGAACACCTCGTGTAGATGGCGCTGATTGAAGATAGGGAACCCCAATGAAAACCGCGGCCCGCGACCGCCATTACGGTCTCGCGTTTAAAAGCATTTTGTGAGTTTAGGAGTGGATTTCGTGATTTTTTAGTGCGCTAATCGTTATTTTTACTGGGTAATACCCCATAATCAACTATTAATAAGCCTGTAGCAAAAGTTTGCAACAGCTCCATTAAATTCGGTAGTCTATTTTCTTTCAAAAGACACGGCTCATCAGTCAACATAACCTAACCTAACCTTACCAACTTATTAACAGCCCCTCCACCCCCCTCGGTTCACGAATCGATTCTGATTTTACCCAGGAGCCTCTGTTGAGTGGCAACGGAAGCAACAGTCAACGTTTTAGTGCAACGAACTAGTTAAGTTAAGATAAAAAGCTAGCCAATCTTTCTTGCATTTTCTCGTTCGATATAATGGAGCCTAGATTTGCCATGGTTTTAGAATTCAGCGAGAAACGAAGCCATATGATCCATAGTCACCATATCCAGGGAGAGGTGGATTGTTGGAAGGGGGGGGGGAGGCAGAGAGAATCGCTCTGCTGAAGCTGGAAAAGATCGTGGATCTCGTTTCCCGAGCAACCAGCGACCATAGGAACTGTGCTCTTGCACGGCGGAGCAGTCGACCAGTCATGGTCATTATTTCATGGTCTGGAAAACCTGCCTGCCTGCAGTCATGCCCGAGGTGCCATTGACATTGTTCCGATTCTATGAAGCTCACCGACATAAACCGATATACGAGCCATGTCATGCCATAGCACGGACTTCAAACACCTTACACCATACACCGAACACCATGCTACACAGATGGCCGCTTCGATCGAATGGAAACAGACGCACCATCTCAGCGCTTCTCAGGTTCGGTGAGTAAATGGACGCAAGACAACCGAGGGAAATGTTCAGCGGCGGCTGGACTATTTGGTCTGAGATCCCGAAAAAGTGACGATTGAGTTCAGCAAAAAAAAAAAAAAAAAAAAAAAAAAAAATTCAACGTTGTCGACCTTTCAAACTTAATAATTTAAAACTTCATAGGGACACACCTAAACTGTCATTGTTATTTTTCGAGGTTTTTGCACCAGAAGCAATTGACAATCGCTATTAGCAAGAGTGTGCAACAGCCCCATTATTGGACACTTTTTGCCGATCGCACAGACCATTGTACACTGTTGCCAAAAGTCACCAGCCTCGACTGCTTAAAAGGAGACACGCAAGCCCGCCTAGATTGGAGGAATCCGCCCGCAAGTGCTGGGTCGGAATGATCATAATCATAAAGCAAGTGCAGGAGAGAGTGAGAGTGAGAGAGCCCAGGCTGCACGGAATAGCGAACCAAAACAACCAACAAGTGACTCTCGTCTTGCTCCCCTACAGTCCCTCCCCGCGTCCCGCGTCAAAACACCCGCGAGGGATCCCCGAACGCGATCCCTTCCATCGCATTCCCTCTTCCCGTCGTCCAACGAGACCATTTATATACGACGCGGGAAAATCGAGGACCGCGAGGGGGAGCTAACTCAGGACCTGGGATTGAATGGAAAAGAATTCTACGCACTACGCGATGCGTGGCCTTGAGCCCGCGGAGGAGTGACTCACCGAATCCTTCAACGCACTCACAACTCACGCAGTCACCGAAAAACGTGAGCGAGCAACCCAGTCGCCCCAGATCCGGGAAACAGGATTTTAACAAACAAACTTGCTCAAAAACTTTGTAAGTTATCGGTCGAGCGCTTTCAAATTTTACGCTCATACTACAAAGTTTCGTGCAAATGGATTTTATTAGCACTTTCCGAGGACATTTCGATAGCTCCACGAACTTTCATTCATGATTTCTTGATAATTACATATTTCGACATGGTTTGGTTTAAAGGGCTTAGAGCCCATGTAACAACTTTACACGAGGCGGTTCAAACTGCACTGAAATATTTTTGAGCTCCGTATGCTTTCCTGCTCAACTTAAACTGCATTTATTTACTCGGTTTTTTTGTAGGTCCTTAAAATAATAAAATATTTTGGAATTTAGCATAGTATGAAATATGAATAGAATAATTAAAAAAATAAGCTAACTCAAATTTGCCCACAGTGGGCTGCAGTCTTAAATGCTAAACTACGTCGATTTACTATAAATTTAAAATTTCACTATCGAGGTGATATAGGTGTTGATAATATTAATTTTTTTCTGCTTCAGTTATACTCTAATTTTCTTTCTGCTTCAGTTACTCATTGATTTAATTAAGAAGTCCCGGTTCATTCCTATTCACACCATGAGGCATTTAACAGCTTTTAAAATTCTCAAGTTTTTACACGCGGGTAGCTTTGTAGAAAATGGGAAGCGCTCTTTCGATCTGGCTATATCTGTAAGTCTCAAAATTTTAACCCAGAAAAAAGAGGAATTGTGAAATGGAAACTGTAAAGCTAGAGGCGTAGCTACTAAATAAAAACCAATTTTTTTTTCTTTGCCAAGCAAAATTGAATAATTGAGAGAGAAAAAATAAAATAAATAAATAGATAAATAAATTGTGAGCGAGGTAATCAAAGCAAAAGCCGAATGGGACTATTGCAAACTTTTGCTGTGAGCACATCAATAGTCTAATGTAATGTACAAACCAGCAAAAATCACGAAAATCACGCTGAAAAGTCTGAAATTCAGTAATAAACTCACATAACTGCTACAACGGCAGGTTTGTAATGGCGGCTCAACGCAGGCATTACGGGAGATTCCTGTCTATTATGTCACTTTCTTTACAGAAACACAGAGATATGTCTCCATTTAGATAGGAATCTTCCATGATACCTGCGTCTCTCCGCCGTTTAGCCCAAATCTGAGAGTGAATTTCGTGATTTTTTAGTGCACTCATCGTCATTTTTAACAGGTTTTTATTCAAGAATCAACTCTACAATCCCCTACAGCAAAATTTTGAAAGAGCCCCATTGGCAAGTCTAATAAGCAAACAGCATCCAACTCTCAAAAGAATTTGCAACGAAATTGTGAGGAGCAACTGTAAAACAAGCTAACTCGGCTTCGATGCAGCTGCTGCGTCATTCATAATAGGCCCCTGTCCGCCAAACGGCGACTCCGTCTATGCTCTGTATCCTCCCATGAGTCCCATAGTCCCGTGGATTGGATCATCCCGAAGGGGGCGCCAAGTTTCTACGCGTAAAATGTCGGCGGCAGTGTTGCCACATAAAGCGGAAGCAAAGTCAACGACACTGAGCTGTAATAATTCAATTAAATAGACCGTTTTATTGACAACGGCACAGAACGATGATGCTTACGGGATGTTTTCATCAAAGTTCTTAAATATTTTTGGTTTGTATAGTTTATTTTCGGGCCACCTTCTATCTCATTCATTTTCACGCGACCCCTCTCACGTTAACGACTGTCTTCTTCTAAAATTTAGATCTACAGTTGAAAGGACATCCGGAAAATGGCTCAAATGCATTTTTTTCGATTTTGAGTTTTTGGCAATTAAAACTGTGCTCTGGTAGGGGTATGTTAAAATTGTTCCAAGTACCTTGAAAACATGGGACATTTTTTTGATGCCTTCTTTCTGATCCTACCGAGCATCAAAATTAATTTTTTCACATTACAGCACTGCTTCCTGTAAAGACGGCATAGTTTTTTGTTTCTCCTGAAACGTCGAGTTTTCGGACACGCGCCTTTTTTACTCCGGATGCCCAGAGGTCTATGCAATAACTACCTCATCCAGTGGTGTCGCGTGCAATCTAGCAACGCTGCTTTCCGTCCATTTAAATCCACGTAAATTATCGATTAGAGGGAGTGAACAATGTGCCCCGGCTGTTAGTTCGACCTTTTTCACGGCTTTAGAATGACAAAATACAGCGTTGACGGATTGCACACGACGCCATATTGACCTCATCTCACTCAGAACTTTTTTTCTCACATAAATTTACGGACGTCAAAGAGTAACTCGGTGAATCCTAAAAATGTCATTGAGAACGAGTGAAAATTGAGTGAATTAGATCAAATAGTTTGTAAACAGGTCCATTTACAGGAGCAGAATTTGAAATGTCTCGCTCAGGCTGTTATTGCACGAAACTCCTTAATTTTGGACTGTTAGTGCCAGGTTTTTCCCAGTTTTTGACTGGATTTCCAATGGGAGCCGTATGGAATTCAGTTATGGCAGAAAATCCTTAAAAAAAAAAAATAATCTCGTATGTCAAGAAAATGGCAAGTTTCGATTTTCCGAAATTGCTCAAATTTGGTCTAAAAGCGATTGATGTTGGAGGGTTGCAAACAGTGATTGTAACTCATATGCGCCATTGCGCCATTCGCGCCTAAGAATTAGTTGATGGCGCCTAAGAAATTGAGTTGACGGTCAAGATTGGCGCCTAAGAAAATTTTCGCCGAAAAATGGTTTTTTTCTCCCGTCGATTAAAGTCCACGACCCTGCACCTTTGGTTTTTTGCTGAAATGCGCACGAAAAATATGACTAGTTTCTTATGTGCGCTGTGCCCCCCCCCCCCCCAAAAAAAAAAAAAAAAAAAAAAAAAAAAAAAAAAATGCCGCTAAAAAATACTTGGTGGCTCCTAAAAAATGACATAGCTGGCCAAAATGGCTCCTAAGACTTAGACCTGAGTTACAATCACTGGTTGCAAAAGAAATAGGTGAGTGTAAAGAACACACCGCATGGATCTTACGGGGGACCGACTCCCGGTTAAACCATTATCCACATTTGAAACAAAACTGTGTTATGAAAAGGCCAGAGCTAAATTAAAAACAACCATTCAGGAAAGTTTAGACACAAAAACTCGCACGCCTACTTGAAACACATGCTTTTAACATAAAATTCAACAGAATTTGGGAAAGAATACAAAAATGAGACCCCGAGACTAGCTTGCTCAACCATAAATTGTTCATTATTTGGAAGAATGAATGCAGTTCACACCAAACCCATGAAAGCCAAAATTATGTCAGAAGCAGTCAAAATGGAGTAAAAACTGTGAGTAACGCTCATCAAACTTAACTCTCTTGCTCTTGATTCTCATTATAATGACTTACTCTCAGACATTCTACTAAAAAAATTGTTGTTTATGGTACTTCATTCCCAATTTTTAGAATGAGGAACATTTTACAGTTCCCAATCATAGCCTCAGCGGAGCTAAAGGACATAAAGCAGCAAAACTCCACCTCTGGCTAATCTGGTTCAGAACAAATTTTAGAAAAACCATATTCAGCATAAAAGCATGGCATTTTCGGAAATTCCTTCCGAGAGGAATAAGTTTAAAAGAGGAATATGAAATCATGTATAGATTAAGACATTAGTCAGAGATAAGAGTGCTTCTGCAATGCTTAACAAAATTGCACTCTTAGCTTTAGAAGTTCCGCTGTTAAGAAGTGCTTGAGATAAGGAGGTCTGAGATTTGATCACAACACATAAAAATAGCAGCACCACGAAACATGTTTACATTTAATAAAACACCTTTCCACTAGCAAACAAATTTGATTACTTAATTACTATCTATTTACCTTTTCAATTGACTTTGCAGAACAAAGCTCAATGGCAGGAATGAAATGATTTGTGAAGGCCCAAAAAAAAAAAAATGTTTGAGTTTGATTGAGGTTGGAGAGCTCTTAAAAAAGTAAATGATATGGAGGATCATTGAGGTAACCAACTTGGATGCAATACAAAACAAACGGGAGAGACAACCCAATCTTTACTCTGATTTTGTCATGGTTAGTAAGTATCATTTGTATTGACACAGCAAAGGTTTAGGGGATAGTAGAAAGTTTGCTTCCACTAGTCATGAAGAACTTTTGTGAACACTAGTCAACAGCCACCTACACATCAACTCAAAGACTTTGAAAAAAGATTGTCAAGAAGTCACGGTGTTAACTTACAAGACAACCCAGGGTTACCAGACATACAGCTTTCCAAGCTCCATACGGCTCACCTATGGCTTACAGGGCCCAAATTTAGTAAACGACAGACAGTTCTGCGATTAAAATAATTAAAATTGGGCGCAGGTTGTGCTTTCACCAATCAGCGGCAAAGATGCATGACTTAAAAATGGCGTCGAGGACCTCCGTCCCGTACTCAACTTGGCCCCTCAGTTTCAAATAGGCATATGATTTGATGTCAATTTTCTTTACATTTACTACAGCTTTCGAGCTTAAGCACTGCTTTTTGGAAGGCTTTTGAGTTACTTCACGGTTGTGTGCAGCGATTGCATTTTTCAGACGTGTGGCTATAAGGCACGACTTTCCATGAAGGAAAATACAACTTCGCACAACTTTTCAGAGTGTTCGATGTAGCTTACAGTTTTTACCATCTGATAACATAGAATCAACCCTGCATCATCTGCTTGCAGGCAGGGGTGGCAAAAGCGGTGATGGGATGCAGGGTTACTCCCTCCGGACCGAATTCAAGAGAAGAACAAACAGAATCATATTGGAGGCCAAACTCTTTGAACAGTGCTGAAATAGCAATACAAGCAAAGGTTCATGTTTAAGAAAACCCCATAGGATTTGATCAGGTTTAAGTCATTCCTAAAGCGAACCGTTAAGTGTAAATGACAAAATGGCATTACAGGGTTGGATACAACGATGTGGCCCACAGAGCTAGTCTATCCTTAGGCTAATAGGACAGATTCATACTAATCAGGGACCAAATGGTGTTGCGTCCTCACGGTCCCGCACGCAGATGATCGGTGAGCACTTACGGGGGGTATAAACTACACGCAAATATACTTACGTGCGCACCATCCAACGTCTTTCGGAGGACCGTCAAGCCGTAACACTATTTGGTCCCTGACCTATTAGTATTCCAACGTTGCCATCTCCACTTTTTATTTCCCTTAAAAATAATCTGATAAGTAGATGATGTTTGATATTTTCAGGAACAAGATTTAACGGAGAGGAGGAAAGTTCCTGGCAATTTCAAGAATTTCTTTGCACTGGATCTAATTTCATAATAATATTAAAGTAATTAAAAAAGGCAACGTCTAAAGTTGAGTAGGTCCCTTTACTATTAATGAGTTCATTAAACTTTATGAGCATTTCACTGGAGTGGAACAAGCCAACCACACCTAATGGTCAGTCCACCGTTCGCGGTTATTTTGGACCAACCGAGTGATCTCATTCCACCCTGTTCCATGAATAAAATAAAATTAACCCCTTGAAGGCTACAGAGCGCACCGGGGTCATTCCAGATTAACGGAGGTTACAGTCGTACACCTAAAAATCAAGTTTTAAGTACTTTCTTTTCACTAAATACATTTTTTAATAGCATGAAACTAAGCAGGCAAGTAAGAGCAATTTTTTGCATGGTTTCAAATCCAGGTTATTTTGTTTCTTCTTCATGCAAAACTCGATCAAAGTGTGTAACGGAGGTTACCTCAGATGGAAGTGGGTTTCAGATTCCAGTAATCAATTGCAAAACTCAGTTCTCTATGAAGAGATAGAGTTCTGAAAAAAATTAGAGTGAAACCCAACAATATGTGCTTTGACCTCACATACCTAGAATTCTGTAAAAACTTGAAACTTGGGCCAAAAAAAATTATTTATTTTGTAACGGAGGTTACAACCATTTGTAACGAAGGTTACACAGTAAGTCTATACTCTGGTTTCTCATTCCAAATCAAATTGTACCGGCATTCCTTGCATGAATTATAACTTTAGCATGTCCCAGTAGCTGGGCATATACATTTTCCATTAATATATTTCGTTTTTTAACTCAAAATGCAGGAAATAATGGTTTTAATTGCAAACGTCAACTGTGAAAGTTTTTTTTTTTAATTTTCCCCCAAAATTGATTATTTTGACTCTAATTTAGTCTCTCCCTCTCCCCTAAAATTAAGCAGTATAGTGTAAGTTCAGGATAAAGTATTTAGACCGTTTTGTAGCTTATTTTGTACCTATTCAGATTCTGTGAATCACTTGGGATTTACAGTGGAAAGTTGGCAACACTGTATTCTGTGTTTGTTTACAATTAAAAGTTTTGAGGTTTTGTGTGATAACAAAGGCATGCTCCAGAAATGTGGTCTCTGAGGTCCCAATTAAAGCTGGTAAGTCTTTCTTCATTTCATTATACGAGGGTCATCCAAAAAGTAAGGTTCCCTCGTCTATTTCTCCAAAAGTAAGCACGATAGATCAAATCTGTAAAAAGTTTTTTATTTCTGATACTCTTAGCTTTCCAGCGGTACCAAGTTTTTTAAATTTGGACCACTGGTTCACTAGAAAATCAATTTTTAGCCGGACAAGTCGCGGCACGATCCGTCCACCTCTCGACGCCCTAACGGAGATGCACATCACGTTGTCGCATCATTGTTGTCGCTTTCCACACCTCACCAGGTATCACTGATAAGACAGGCACAATCATCTGTCCACTGTTTTGAAGATTTATCAATGAAAATAAATTTACTGATAAAATTTGGGCAGCTTCATTATGATCGACTGATCATTGAATCAGTGTTACGCGTATCATCATGGAGTTGCCCCTGCAAAATGTTTCTCAGTGTGAAATCCGTGCCGTTATTCGTTTTTTTTGTCGCGAAAGAGAAGAGTGCAAAATTTTTCCTCAAATTTTTTTTTTTGGAGCCGTATTCTCCAGATCTTGCTCCCAGTGACTATCATCTCTTCCCGCATCTCAAAAAACACCTTGGTGGACAGCACTTTCAAAATGATCAACAGGTGATATCCGTAGTTAATGACTGGCTCCGTAATCAACCAAAGCAGTTCTTCGAGAGAGGCATTAAGAAACTTCTGCCACGGTATGAAGAATGCATCGATCGGAATGGTGATTACGTGGAAAAATGAGGTAAGACTCTTAAATAGTCAATTTTAAGTTTCCAAAAGGCACCTCTCCATAATTGTTTCCGAATCGCAGGAAACCCAAAACATTTGACGAGATTTATAGCGCGTCGAGAGGCGGACGGAACGTGCCGCGACTTGTCCGGCTAAAAATTGATTTTCTAGTGAACCAGTGGTCCAAATTTAAAAACCGTGGTACCGCTGGAAAGCTGAGAGTATCAGAAATAAAAGACTTTTTACAGATTTGATCTATCGTGCTTACTTTTGGAGAAATAGACGAGGGAACCTTACTTTTTGGATTACCCTCGTACTTTAAAGATTTGGTGTGCTTAGTGTAACCTCCGTTACAATTATTAACGTTTTTTTAGATTATCTAAGAGAATAAAAATTTGTTTATAGATGATTTTTGTATTCACTGCAAGAATATGATTTCCTAACTTCCTGAATTTTCGTAGATTTTTCCCCCCATTTTAAAGCAGGAAAAAAGTGTAACGGAGGTTACATGCAACTGAACTTTCATGTAACCTCCGTGACAGGTAACCATATGACTCAGAGAGCTTACACAGAATTAATCTGTTTTAAGTGATATCATGCTTGATTTTATCACTTCGATCAGATTAATTCATTTAAGAACAAATAATATCAATTGTGTAAGCTCTCTGAGTCATATGGTTACCTGTCACGGAGGTTACATGAAAGTTCAGTTGCATGTAACCTCCATTACATGTAACCTCCGTTACACTTTTTTCCTGCTTTAAAATAGGGGGAAAAATCTACAAAAATTCAGGAGGTTAGGAAATCATATTCTTGCAGTGAATACAAAAATCATCTTTAAACAAATTTTTATTCTCTTAGATAATCTAAAAAAACGTTAATAATTGTAACGGAGGTTACACCAAGCACACCAAATCTTTAAAGTACAATGAAATAAAGAAATACTTACCAGATTTAATTGGGACCTCAGAGACCACGTTTCTGGAGCATGCTTTTGTTATCACACAAAACCTCAAAACTTTTAATTGTAAACAAACCCAGAATACAGTGTTGCCAATTTTCCACTGTAAATCGCGAGTGATTCACAGAATCTGGATAGGTACAAAATAAGCTACAAAACGGTCTTAAAAGTTTTTTAAGGTATGAAAACTATATATTTTCGGAAACTTGAAGTTCTGCTGAGTCTAAAAATGTTAACAGAAACAGTTTTCCTTGAAATTTAAATTTTGACCCTCTGTTCCCTTTTAATCTGGAATGACCCACCGGTGGCAAGTGGGCCTTAGGGGAACAGGGATTCGGACATACCACGGCATAGGGTGTGACCCCATGCTCATTGGCCACAACTCCCTTTGCACCGCCCTGCAGTATCTTCTATCAGTACTTAATGCAACATTTTCCTGACAAATAGGTAAGTAATCACAAGATTTGACTATTTTTTGTTCAACCAATTCACCGAGGGAAATTAAGGAACATCTTCAGCTGCACCAAAGCAAAATAAAGCTCAAATCAATTCTAGAAAAACCTGCATCACTTTGAGCCTGAGAAAACGAATAGACAATGCAAAGAGCTCCAGTTAGGTTATATAACTTCAAAAACATTAAGCTCAAGGGTACTCTTGAGGATTTAGACTCGGTGATGAAAATATAACTAAAAGTATAATTTGCTTGAAAGTGGAGAAAACAATCAAGATTGTACACAAATTCCATCAGGCTCAAAGTTAACACGGACCACGGACTAAAACTTAACCTAACTTACACCCTCCCCTCACGACAAGAAACACACTTAAAAACTTAGACCAATTTTCGTCTTTCAGCTACACACTTAAGCTTATTCACACACTTTATCAAGTCTCAGTGGAAAACCTCAAGTAAAAAGAAAAATAACGAGCTACAACACATGGCACAGCTTCAAAATACGATCGCTCAATACGAGCTTCGACTAACTGTTCATTCATTGGATAAGGCAAAACACAGAAAACACAGTATCACACGTGTAAAACAAAAGTAAAACACTGAGACAAATTACAGAGGATCATTCAAATAGGTTAGTAATTCAAAAGGCTTTACGATCCTCAAAAATTGGCTGCGATGAGCCAAAAGATAAGTGCCATCTTCAAAAATGGGAGGTGTAAATAAAGATCAAAGTAAAATAAACATTTAAATGAAGAACACTAAAATCGCAATAAAAGTGTGAGTACTCAGATATTTCAAATTACAAGAGTGTTTCTATACTAATAAGCCATTTCAGAAGATGTGTGCAAGAACAGAACAGTGCAGGGTTGATAAATGGTTCACACAAACACACGGAAAATTCATTCCTGAGAGGGATGGTAAAATGTATATTTAACATTTCAAGGGTCGTTAATTCATAAGGAAATGAGAAATTAGATAAGATAAGAGGGTAAGACTGAAAAACTTACAATCTTGGCGCTTGAATCCTAATGAGAGGAAGCTTAAATCCATTGTAAACAATCACAAACTACCCCGAAACAGAAGGAAAATAATAAACTTGGGGAAAATCGGAATGATAAAACGAAATAACAGTCGTTATCGAATTCGACACTGGTTCATACAGGAGCAAACCACAAAAATAATCGCGGAAAACACAATTAAGTGCTCGTACACGCCACTTCCCTCTAAAATCGAACGAGGTCTTTGTTCGTTATTTTATGATTCGTTGTAGTCCCTTCCGTTGAAGATGATTCGTCAAAGCGCTCGTGTATGAAGTGAGAAATATTTGGGGAAAAATCAACACAAAACGGCGCGACTTGTAAGGAAATTAAAAAGACAAGGACAAACGAAAGAAACGAGACGACTAAGAAAACAGAGGCTGTTGACAAAAGCACCCTCGTCTAGATTTTAGACTCCAACGGATTTTCACCCCTTCAAATTACTACCGTACTAGGACAACAACATCGACGAAGCGACAATCCAGCACGAGCAGAACGGGTTGTATTAAAAGAACATTAAAATCCCTAGACAGTATTTCTGCGCAGGGTTCCTTGCGAGCTGAGAACAGTTTGGCTCAAGTCCCATTAAAACGCTTCTTTTTTTTCCTTTCCTTTGCCTCACGGTGTCAACTTCTGGGTCCGAAAATTCTAATTTTAAATGATGCTCAGGCGAGTTCATGAGTTCATGACAAAAAGCGGGGAAAGACAAACACAATGCTTGCAATTCCGTGGTGAATTAACATGTGATTGCACAAAGGGAGCGCGGAGCGGAGCAATCAATAGTCAGCTGATACGACGCAATAACCCAGCTTCCAAGCAAAATCTGTAGATCGCAGCAGCGGTCGACAATCGGAGGCGTGACTTGTTTTTACGCCGCTAGATAGCAGCAACGGTCAGCAACTTGAATATTTTGGCGGGAACCTCGACGCGTTCAATTTTTTGAGCAACACAGCAGTACGCCCGTTAAAAAATGTGTCCCGCAAATGTACGCAAGTCTCAAGTCGTCAGTCATAAATCAAGACCCCATTTTACAATTGGGGTGCAGGAAAACCCCAAAGAGTAAGTACGACGAAACACACCAGTCATCACGTAGATGAGCCTCGAAAAAAGTCGGATCGAGTCAAATTAAAAATAAAATCGGTGGATCGTGTTAGCTCGATCCACCAGATCGTTCGGCAAAATAAGGTTATCAACAGACTACACAGCGCTGAAAGTTCTATGGGCCGCAGATCTTTGCGAGTCGACAGTCACCATCGAGGAAAGACTTCACACACTGACTAACGAAACGTAGCAAGGTATTACAAACGAGAATGAAGTTGAACGATTTATTCTTATCTTTAACAAATATGTGGGATCAGCACGCATTCTCCCATTATCTTAGTGATGGGATAAACTGGCTTCAGGCAAATACACATAGTTTTCACTTTTCGAAAGTAAATAAGCAAGCGTAATTGCTACGCTTTGTTTGTTTCCTACGAGGCTTATTGCATGCTAATTTTTTGAAGGCGCTTAAAATATTGAAGCAAGGAAGTGCGCTGTGCCAAAACTGGAGTTTAGTAATCATCGCATCTGTGTCCGAGCGATCACTCAACCAGCGACACAGAACCTCCATTAATCAGTGATAGCTGCAAAATCATAGTAATCGCTTAGTTGCCAGTTGGTCCAGAAAACTTTTCACATTTTACACTATGAATTTAAATCAGTGGCGGATCGTGGGTCAAACAAGGGGGGGGGGGGGGGGTTGAAAGTGAGAACCTTTCTCTTTTTTGCTTTCCAAAAGTACAAGTGAGCAGTAACGGAATACAAGAAGCCCCTGGTCGATCCCGGGGCTTTGAAAAACGGTGGGGGGAGGCTTCAGCCCCTAAAGCCCCATACACGGTCCACCACTGAGTGGCAGTTCGAGGTTCGATCAATGTGGCAACAACGGAAGCTGAGGTGTTTCTACACTTAAACCTATGAACAATAATCGATTCTTGATGAGGACACACTCTGTCTCTCCTAAAATCGATTTATTACATGGATTTTAAATAAGAAACGTATGGTTGCCACATTGCACAAGCCGCAGCCGCCACTGGTTTAAATGGACACAGTGAGGAAAACATTTTCCCCACAGTCTGGGAACCATGCGTCCAAGGGGTTGGGAGTCCGGCAAAACTAATAATTTCACACACTTGGAGAGATCCGGTCATTAGATGCGATCGATTAATAATTAAAAGCAGCAGGAAAACTGGTATAACTGGTTGGAAAATATGTGTTTGAATTAATGCCTGCAACGTCCGACAGTATTTTATCATGATCGAGACATCGCATTAGAGCGACGGAAATGAGTATTTCAAACTTGGTTAAAGTAGAGGCATATTTTGGCTGAAGTATTGAATGAGAACGGAAAAGGCTGTTTTTTTTGTTGTTGTTGTTGTTTTTTTAATACTGTTTGATGGAGCCAACGAAGGAGGTATAAAAAAATATCCAACATGATCTTTTCTGGACCATTCAAGGGCAAAGGATGCCGAAAGAAAAATCAGCGACAGAGACGCGTCGCTTCAATACGAAGTAATGTTTATTCTATGTTAAAACTAATGGCGTCATTTAGCGGATTGAAATCTCTGCTTTGGAATAAAATGACGAGGTAAAAAACGTGGAAATATAGAGAAAAAAAAATTACCTTTAGGATGCAGCTGTTCTGGGTGAAACCAAGCATCTGGAACAAAACGATAGAGAAAAAAAAATTAGTTTGGGAACAATTTTCGAGACAGACAGATCAGGTTAAGGACAAATAATATGAGAAGCTTGATATGTATACAAAGGGTCTGGTTGAAATTTCGGACAAAATTGAGATGAGTGCGGCGGAAAGACGGAACGTACTCTTAGAATGCATCTGAACATGTGCGGTCAGACTTAAAAGAATTTTGACACAATGAAATTGAACTCCGAGAAAATCGTGGCAACTCTTTGACTTCCCCCCTGCACTGACACTAAATTACATTCATTACAAACATTATGTCCTATAGACGTCCTTAACCTGGTTCAAGTTGAAAAACACGTGTCTCATTTCCAAAAACAACGGCTCTGCTCGTAAGCTTGTGGTTCGCAGAATTTCTCATATAAATCAATGGATCATTCTGCCGACCAACAACCAACGGGCAGACCTGTTATTCATCGAAATGAGGGTACGTGTTTTTCGACTTGGGCGGACTTGGGCCTAGTGCGAGGACTTCTAGGACGAACTATGTAGTGTACAGGACTAGATATCTCAATTTCTTTTTATTTCCGTCTTTGTTGTTTTATGCAGTATTGCCGAAAGTACGGTGGTTTTAGCCCTTATATTTCCCATAAGAATCAATGCAAAATATGAGGCTTTTAACCTCAAATCTGGCAACACTGGTTTTATTTGTATCCGACGCGCCATGGCGGTAAATTGCTTTCTGCTACATAACAGGCATCTCCATTGCTGGTGTCGAACAGTTCGATTCTCATTGACTGTAATCAATGGGACAATGTTGCCAAAATTACACAAAAAAATGGCATAATCGATGTGGTCACCGCGAGAAAGGGGCCTACAAAACAAGAGGTGTGCTCTTTTGGGGAAACTGTTATGTAAATTATGATGCTGATTTTAAAGAAAGAGCGCACTTCATGTTTGACGGGTTTTTTCTTCCGGGGACCGCCTTAGTTTCGATCGGAATCGATCGGTGCAAAGTGACGTGACTTCACAAAATGCGGCGACACGGACAGCTGAGGCTCTACGCTATACAGCCGCGCTGCAGCGTGACGCGCTATAATAGTGCACGGTTGCCACTATAGTGGTGGCTTGAGACCGATCGATTATACTATCGGTTTTTTCTCATTTGATCAAGAGTAAAAGTATCGATTATTAGGAGGTTCAATGGGGCAGTTGCAAGGGTCTGAAATGTTGTGTTTTTTATGAAGAAAATGGAAGTACTTGATGAGCTGAGAACAAAGATGCCTTTGGTTTCTAATTAAGTCCCATTGTTCCGGGGATGAGATTTAGGCCCAAAATACATTGTTTTAAATGGGAATTCCGCGTAGTGACGTCACTACACAACACGAATTTTTGCAACTTACACGTTATCTCCGAAACCAAGACACTTGGGAAACAAAGGCACCATTGTTCTCAGCTTATCAAGTACTATCATTTTTCTATATAAAAAACGCAACATTTCAGACCCTTACAACTGCCCCATTCAGAGCAGCGGTGTATCAAGCTGAACCACAAACCGCCAATGTTCTGAACCGCGAATCTTTGACCTAAAAATATAATGAACCGTGAACCCTAACGGAAACGATTAGCTGAACCCGGTTCCAACAGGTTCAACCGTTTTCTAAAATAAAAAAAAAAAAAAAACTCTTTACCGAGAGTTTAAAGGGATATGCAGTATTCACTCAACATTTCAGCCCTTCTTCTTTGCGCAATCGGTGTGTTGCACATTTGCGAGCTACCTGCAGGTTATGTGTGCATGAAAATAAAAATATTCAATAACGGGGCATTTGAAAGGGTCTGATTGGTCTTTTTTTTTTTAATTAAGAAAATGAAAGTACATAATGAGCTGAGAACAAAGGTGGCTTTGGTTTTATTTTCCAAGTATCCCCCTTACGGTGATGCGCTCCGGTAATGTTTTTAAAAAAAAGTAGTAGTGACGCACAATAAAGAATTCCCATTTAAAGTACTTATTTTGATCCTGGAATCCGCATCCCCGGAACAAGAAATCTAATGAGTCCTTGTTTTCAGCTCACCGAGAGTACTTTCATTTGTGTGTACCGAGTACAAAATGTCCGGCTTTTTAACCCTCTACGGGCCAGGTTAGTTCAAAAGAACGCCACTCTTTCCTTTACATAGGGAAGGTAGTTAACTATTCGTACTCGGGGGAGTTGGAATTGCCTATACGATGAATTGAAGGCGCCCGATAAAACCTTGTTTTGTGAGTGTTTTCATCGATGAGTCACTTTGATGCGGAATGAAGACGAAACAATGTGAAATGGACAAGAGGAGAAATACGAGTAAACTCGGGCTTGGTCCATAAAGGGTTAAGGTAAAAAATCCAACTTTTGGGAATTGGGAGTTGGTAACCCTATATCTTTAGTAACATACTGTCTCTCTTACGAACCGCGGTATATAGACTTCAAAGTTACTTGGTAGAAGGAAAAACAGGGATTTTTCCTTTCAAACCTGACATCGTTGCATAGATGATGTCAAGGACCTTGTACCTTGTACACGGATACGTAGACTGGTCGAAAACGGATTTAGACGCAAGAAATGACATCATGACACGACCGTCGCGTCGATGGGATGAAAGATGCGGAGCGGTGCACCGCACACCGGATCGCGAATTCGCGAAACATGGATTTTTTTCGAACAGAAGAAAAACTTTGTTATCCATCGTTTCGGAAACATTCTGGAGTCGATATTTTCTGGTCAAAACCCATAAAATCTGGCTCATTTTAATCCGTAAACTTGATATTAAACTCATTCTTACGTTATCTCTCTCGCCATTTTATTACCATGAATAAGTATCTTGATTATTCACTTCTTTTTTTTTCTCCCATACAATTATGTCCAGAAAATGTCATGTTTCTATCCACTGTGTGAGGGAGCGCGCTCAAGCCTCGGAATAAATTGACATGAACACGCGGGAGTTGAAATTCATTTAAAATTAAATCGAGGGAAAAAACCTGATTGAATTTCATTATCGCTGCGCTGACCGAGTTGCAGCTCCTCCTCCGGTTAGAGTTCCGCTGATCTGCACTTTTAAATTCTCAATTTTCCTCTTTCCTCAAACACGAATGCCACAGACAAAACAGAGGTTAGGAACTCCTGTGGAGCCGCAGAGTATGAAGACTCTGCTGAGTAGCTCTAAGTAAACTATAGCATCCGTTAAGTTTTAAAACTTTGTTGTAAATTTAACGAACTTTCATTATGTACTACGGTAATTTTTGCATTTGATCAATGGTGCTCGAGTTATAAGCGAAATAAGCCGAAAAAACGTGATTTTGACCGCAATTTTGGAAAATGGCGGCCTTTCCGCCCCTCTGATTCGAACGCAAAGTTCAGATTCGGATTCAGCGACCCAAAATACATAAGAATCGACTCTCAGATATAAGTCCGCAAACTTTGCAAGCTAAAATCCCCTGTTGCCTGGACTATAGCTGACGTCGAAAAATGTCAGAGAAATTGCACTGGAAAAAAAAAAAAAACAAATTAATTCTTAAATCCTAGTAAGTAATAACCAGAACCAGAAGCAAAATAATATACGTGAACCATGGAGAGTTTAGTACTTTTACCACGAAAAGTCTTGTATTACTATCAGAATATGGTCATATAGTACCAGAATTTTCTCAACATTTATAAGAAATATGGTACTTACGTTATAAAATCTGGTAAAAGTATACCATCCCTTACCTTGGTTCACATATCATTGTACTTGTACTGTGTGATTCAGGTATTGTTACTATGGTAACCCAGGAGGTATTTTTGCTATATCTTTTTTTCAGCGTGCATCATAATAAAGTCTATGAATTAATAGCTAGTAAAATAGTTTCTATCAGCAAGTTCTATACAATGCTGAGCTGTATTTAATTGATTTAGTGAATCGTCGAAATTATACAGCTTTATATGAGTCAAAACAGGTGGAATGATGCGGCAGAATGACCATAGTTATTCCATCACGGCAGCATGACCATAGTCATTCCATCACGAAAGAATGACATGTTGTCTTCTCAAATACGGAATGATTTCATTGTATCATATGGTTTGTTTAGCTATTAATTGAAGGTGATAAAAGAAATACTTTTGACATAATTCTTCATAATAACTAATTAAGTCACAAAAAAGATCAAGAATTTCAAACAGAAAAACGACCAAAAATAATCTATAGTCTGAAGTGCTTTGCCTATACGCAGAAAAAAAAAATTATAGCAAAAGATCTTTCGTTGAGTAGACTAAAGCTTTTGTAGAAGGTGCCCAGAAACTTTAATACAGGCTCAACTAAAAACATTTAACCAAGTCATTCTTCGACAAAAGGTTTGGTTATATGGGCACAACTCAAGTTTTTTTCAAGTTGCCTACACGTAGAAAAAAAATTGATAGCGAAAGATTTTTAGTGAGTAGACTAAAGCTTTTGTAGAAGGTGCCCAGAAACTTAATACAGGTCAACTAAAAACATTTACCAAGTCATTTTTCGACAAAAGGTTTGGTATATGGGCAAAAATCAAGTTTTTTCAAGTTGCCTACACGTAGAAAAAAAATTGATAGCGAAAGATTTTTAGTTGAGTAGACTAAAGCTTTTGTAGAAGGTGCCCAGAAACTTTAATACAGGCTCAACTAAAAACATTTAACCAAGTCATTTTTCGACAAAAGGTTTGGTTATATGGGCACAACTCAAGTTTTTTTCAAGTTGCCTACACGTAGAAAAAAAATTGATAGCGAAAGATTTTTAGTTGAGTAGACTAAAGCTTTTGTAGAAGGTGCCCAGAAACTTTAATACAGGCTCAACTAAAAACATTTAACCAAGTCATTTTTCGACAAAAGGTTTGGTTATATGGGCACAACTCAAGTTTTTTTCAAGTTGCCTACACGTAGA
Organism: Trialeurodes vaporariorum; assembly: GCA_011764245.1. Taxonomy (NCBI): domain Eukaryota; kingdom Metazoa; phylum Arthropoda; class Insecta; order Hemiptera; family Aleyrodidae; genus Trialeurodes; species Trialeurodes vaporariorum. The sequence continues at coordinate 22,654,786 of VMOF01000111.1, read as the reverse complement.
AAAAAAATTGATAGCGAAAGATTTTTAGTTGAGTAGACTAAAGCTTTTGTAGAAGGTGCCCAGAAACTTTAATACAGGCTCAACTAAAAACATTTAACCAAGTCATTTTTCGACAAAAGGTTTGGTTATATGGGCACAACTCAAGTTTTTTTCAAGTTGCCTACACGTAGAAAAAAAATTGATAGCGAAAGATTTTTAGTTGAGTAGACTAAAGCTTTTGTAGAAGGTGCCCAGAAACTTTAATACAGGCTCAACTAAAAATATTTAACCAAGTCATTTTTCGACAAAAGGTTTGGTATGGGCACAACTCAAGTTTTTTTCTCTTTTTTTCTTAACATCCCCTCCCATTCGTACCACCACGATAGAAAATAAGCGCAATAGACCCGCATAACGAATTGATTCAGAGAGCTGCGAAAGAAAAAAAAAGAAGAACGGATAGCCGTACAAACTGGGGCGCGGATCTCAAAGCATTACTTACAAACATATTCACATTTTGCATTATCAACTTGCTACGTATATACAAGGGACCTTCCCTCCCCCTCTCACCCCTAACCATTCTAATGCGATCGTAGGCACCACCTATATATGTGGGAATTGATTTTTAAGAACTCGAACTTACAAGGAACTTGCTTCGAAATACAAGTAATGTAATACAAAACCACATTTATTCACTCGCAACTGGTATCTTAAATCCGTGAAAACGACTTTATGAGCAAGGTCGAATAAAAATTATTTTCAATCCAGACGATGAAATTGTTTCCGTCGCATTCATAAAGACTCACACACGTTCGCGTTTAAACACAGTCACAAAAAGTTCATTCTTTGTCTGTGTTGGCGCACGCTCATGCAAATTCGCTGCTCATTCGTCTCCTCTTTGACTCAGCGCGAGAAAGAGAGAGAAAATAAATAAAGAGACAAGAGAGAGAAGCTTGAGTGGTAAATGAGAGAAAATAGAGAGCAAAAAGAGATGAAGAGAGAGCGAGAGAAAGAAAGAGAGAAAAAGAGAGAAAAGGAGGAGGGAGAGAGAGAGAGAGAGGGGGGGGAGAGAGAGAGAGAAGGAGAAAGGAAAGAGAAAAGATAGAAAATAGAGGAAACAGAGATCAAAGAGAGAGAAAAAAAGAGAAAAGGAGGAGGGAGGGAGGGAGGGAGAGAGGAGAGAGAAGAGAGAGAGAGAGAGAGAGAGAGAGAGAGAGAGAGAGAGGGAGAAAAGATAGAAAATAGAGGAAACGGAGATCAAAGAGAGAGGGGGGAGGGGGGAAGAGAGGAGAAGAAAAGAGGGGAAAAAGAGAGGGAAAAGGAGAGAGAGAGAGAGAGAGAGAGAGAGGGGGGGAGACGGGAGAACAAAACGTTACATTTTCGGTTAATTTATTCGAGTTCCGTGATTAATTAGCGACGCTCATAAATGCAAAAGAAAATCTCATGAATCAAGTCTCGGGGAGCATCGTGATAGATCGTCATTTGTCGAGATTCATCTATCAACATCATTCGGGGTAGAAAGTTCGTTTCGAGTAATCGGAGACCCTTGCCTCGCTGAAAGAATATTTTGGAGCTTTCTGCAACAATTTTCAGTGTGGAATCAATCTGGCAATCTGGCAACGTCGCATGATGTGCATTGATGATTGAAACCTATGCAAAAGATCAATTTTGAGGGCGCTATAACTGTTCGCAGTGCACTCAATCGTTTGCTATTTTCATGGGTTTGAATGGACAAAGTGCAACGTTGCCAAATTCAATTTTATACCGCGACGCAGTGTTCTTTGATATTCTAGTATAGTAGTTGAGTGCCGCAGGGCGAATGCAGGCAATTTAGATGTGAAGAAAGTTTGGCTTCTTATTTTTTAGCTTTACTCTAAATACCAAAAATATTGGAAGAAAAACTTTAGTTTCCGCATTAGTGATGTGAACGAAGTGAAAGGAATTATTGGTTGTATATTCTCTCCCCCTGACTGTGAGAATACTTACAAATTCGATCTTTTACACGGATTCAAATAAACAGATTGCAACTTTGCCAGAATACACGCTATAATGACACAAACGAAATAAGTACCACAGAGGAAAGTTTGGAACGTTGGAACTTGAAAACAAAGAAGATTTGTCTCAAAGCTTCTCGAAGATTCTCTTTTATCGCCAGAGATAGCATTGTGACTTATTAGGCAATATCAGAGGACATATTCAGTGTCATTCGTTATGAATACAAAAATTTTAAGATGACAGCACGAGGAAAAACAAAATTATTGAAGTAAACGGTAAAAAAAAAATGTAAACTTTAGAGCTGCCGCTTCGAGCACATTTTATTTAACGCCCACGGACAAAATGACACTTCTTAGAACCCTGTATCTTGAAAACCATTGAAGATATGAACTTGACATTTTTATAACTTGGTCAGAGCAAGTACGCTGACAACTCTGGAAATGTCAGACTTTTATCTTCATATGGGGCTAAATTAAGGAGGAGTGAATATCCACCTAAATATGGCAGTTTTCAATTCACCGACTAAAAATCAGTGATGTCGCGAGCGATCTGGCAGCGCAACATTTCATCCATTTAAATCCGTGAAAAGTATCGATTCGAAGGAGTGCACTGTGCACCTCCAATTGTTCGACCTTTTACATGCATTTGAATGAAAGAAATGCATGGTTGCCAGATTGCACGCTGTTCCACTGGATAAAATTGGGGGTGGAACAAAATTTGAAGCGAGCTTCGAGAAAAGTCAGTCCCAGTCGAGAGTGGGGAGACATACAAGAGACGGCTCGTGTGTAGAATCGGACCCCCGCGCCTGCCTAGGCAAACTTCATCCTTTCCAGTCCTCATTGCACGGCATGCAATTCTCACCTTCAAACAACCGATTGGAGGTCGAAAGTGGACTTCTAGTACTTATACATACAGCGAGCCGAGTAGCTGATTGTGAGTTGTGACTTCTGTTTGTGACTTGCGGAGCAGCACATCACATACAGCCAGGAGTTTTTCACATCACTCACCATCATGAAGCGACATCAGACATATTTTACGATCACCGTACGCGATGATACAGCGATGCTGCATGGCACTTCAGTGAGGCGTAGTAGAAATGATATTCTTCCGCGATAGCTACGTTATGTAAGTTGTAAGTACTGTCGAACGCAAAAGTTTCGGGAGTCGAAACTAGTGTGTTATCATGAAGCAACCTTCTGCCACAGAATAATACAATCAGAACGGAAACTCCCATAAGAGCCAATGGAAGCAACTTTGGAATTTAACGGCACCAATAGGCAACGCTGTGGCCCTATATCCCAACATGGCGGACATGTGTGATTTGTGTTGAAACTCATTTATTTCTGTAAATTCTGGAAAGAAATCTTAAGTTTCCGCCCTCACTTTTATTCTAATGGCATTTCAGAATGAAAATTTCGCGGATCATGCCCTATATTTTTTTATCGGGCGCGAATCCAGATGTAAACATCCTATATCCCAACATGGCGGACGCGAAATGACTTTGCTTCAAAATCCGACAGAGTTTCCGTTCTGATTGTATTATTCTGTGCTTCTGCGTTCCGCGTGTATTCGTGACTGCCAAAACTTTTGGTTACCGCAGTATACCAGAGCTGCCGTTTTGCGTATGATTAATGACATTTTTCTTTTCACCGCTGATTCCACCGGGACCACCGGTTGAGCAAAAGTTACACAATTCAGTTCAATGTATGACTGTAGGTACTGCACGTAAATTATCTGATCTGTGGTCTTTTCTCAATCGGTCCAATCGCCGCGCCGTTAAATTATCAAAATACCCGCACGCTTATTAAAGTCATCGACGACTCCGCACCGGTTGAGAAAAGATTACGGATGAGAGTATATTCGAGCATTACAGTCATACATTGAACTGAATTGCTTTAATTTTTTTCTTAACCGGGGGAATCATCGATGAATTTAAAAATGTCACGCTGTCATGTAATTACACGCAAAACGGCAGCACTGCGAGTAAACTAGCAAACGCAAAAGTTTTGACAGTCAAGAATACAAACGGAGCGCAAAAGGTGACTTTGAATACAAGAGACAAAAGCAACTTATCTCGAATTCTTCGTGGACAAAACTTTGCGTTTGATAGTACAAAACTTTAAGATTTCAATCGATTTTCTAACATTAACAGTAAGTGCCAGCAAAAAAAAAAATTAGGGCGAATGGGGGAGGGCCAGAAAGTCATAATTAGCCGTTTTGATACAGTTCCAGAAAATATTGACAGAAAAACTTTAGTTTCTGAATGAATGTGGACAGACGAAAATTAATTATAGGATGCATTTTCTGATGAATGAAGTTTTCACGGAACCATCTTCTCTATCGAGGGCTTAACTATAGGGGGAGGGAGGGGGTGGTCCCTCCGAGCAAATCACGAAAGAGGAAAAACTATAAGGTAGTTATAGACCAAATTTTAGGATTTTCTGTGAAAACATTTATCCGACAGATCAAGCTGGCAACGATGCAGCCTGTATGACATCTGAAGTAGGCAATTGAGTGTCAGGGAATCGGAGGTCAAGGGCCAATAATTCGAACCCATGGACTCGCTGTTAGCCTGGATGTTAACGGCTTGTTTCTTGATTTTCCTTCTGTAAGAGCCCACTCAGTTGATTACTCACAAAATTCTGAACGACCCTTTTATAACATCGACTGGTCCAAAGGTAAACATTTTTGTGAGAGTAGGTCTTATTGCCTACATGTTTGCTGTGAGGTGTTGCTCTTCTTTGAAATGAAATACCTCAGGCAATTTGAAGAATAACGATAGCAAATTTTTGGACGGAAAAGAGGAAAATAGGGGTTCGAAATTGGATTAAACGCACTAACAAGGGGAGGTCACGAGGTGGTCACCTCCGATTTTGACCAAATTTTGGGAGAAGGCAGTCTAGGGTTAGGGAAAACACCTCCCAAAATATTTCGATCCAATGGGCCTTTGAAATGCCTTAAAAGTCACTTTAAAGTTATAGTGCGACGCACATGTACCGAAGATTCCGGCCGCAACTCTCAACAGACGCTCTGGCCGAACGGTAGCGTGCTCGCTCGGCACACTGGAGGGCCCAAGTTCAAATCCCGGCGGATCGCTGGATTTTTTTGTAAGTTTCCGACATTATTTTTCTATTCTCTCTCCCTCTGTAACAGTAAATTTCTTCAGAAAACATTTCAAGCACTTTTTTTTACGGAAATGGGCAGCATTAGAATAATTTGGTAGAAAAATAATGTTAAAGAGTGAAATCAATAAAGAATTTAAAAATCGGATGGAACATAACGACAAAGAGAGGAAATAAGTTAGATTGTAAAATACAAGAATAGTAACAAACGATAAAACCCTCAAAAAAAAAAACAAAAAACAAAAAAAAAAACAAACTCACCCACATCAACATCTATCTCAAGCGGTCCAATCATTTTTTATTTTTTTGCTTTTTTGTTCGTTTTTTCTAGTTTTTCTTTTTATTTTTCGTTCGCTATTATTCTTGTGTTTTACAATCTAACTTATTTCCTCTCTTTGTCGTTATGTTCCATCCGATTTTTAAATTCTTTATTGATTTCACTCTTTAACATTATTTTTCTACCAAATTATTCTAATGCTGCCCATTTCCATAAAAAAAGTGCTTGAAATGTTTCCTGAAGAAATTTACTATTACAGAGGGAGAGAGAATAGAAAAACAATGTCGGAAACTTACAAAAAAAATCCAGCGATCCGCCGGGATTTGAACTTGGGCCCTCCAGTGTGCCGAGCGAGCACGCTACCGTTCGGCCAGAGCGCCTGTTGCGATTTGCTGCCGGAATCTTCGGTACATGTGCGTCGCACTATAACTTTAAAGTGACTTTTAAGCCATTTCAAAGGCCCATTGGATCGAAATATTTTGGGAGGTGTTTTCCCTAACCCTAGACTGCCTTCTCCCAAAATTTGGTCAAAATCGGAGGTGACCACCTCGTGACCTCCCCTTGTAAGACCGAGATGAGTAGGAACCTTTTCCGTTGCCGTAGTAATAGTGGCTTGTACAGTCGGGGATAGAAATAGTGTCAGACGACTCCTTGAATTAGGCCACCTGCAATACTTACATTCATAGAGATAAGTATTGCGGGTGGCCTACTTCAAGGAAATATCTGACTTTCTTTTTGACCTCGACTGTACAATGACTTTCAAAAGAAAGTCCTCTCATCGAATTGTTCTTAATGAATATTTCTTAAATTTTCCATCGCTTTAAATTTTTTGAGGCATAATGTCACAAGTGGCCATAGTGTGAGACTCTAAAATACCTGAAAACCTTAAAAATTCTTAAATTGGTCGAGAAATGATCAGATGAAAATTTTCATTAGGATACTTTCTTTTGAAAGCCATAGTACAACCGGGCAACCATACTTTTTTGCAATTAAAACCTTTATAAAAAATTAACTCTAGGTGAGGGATTCAATCGATATTTTACACAGGTTTCAATGGAGGGCATCCAATGTTGCCGAATTTCACGAGCCGCTACTACACTACGGATAATGTGTTTGCTGATATTTAGCATGAATGATTGGTATAAGAAGTTGTCTCGCTTCGTACTTTTCATTTTGTACTCAAGTTTCACTTATTTTCTGAGGAAATAAACGAATAGATAAATTTGATGCACACGACAAAAATTGTGAGAAAAGCTAATAATCCATTTCACTCATCTAATTGTAAGGTGATCATAGTTCGAGTTCAAAAAGGTTCAGCGTATTTCAAGAAATACTCTTTGACGGTACGTGTTATTGCTTTCACCGAAAATTGAAGGCGTTCGAGAGAGTTGAAGGGACTTCAACTCAACCGAACTGTCTTCAAAAATGAAAGCGCCCTGCACTGTATACTACCGCGCCGCACCAAAAGAGTTGAGGTTCTCGACTTAATTTCTCTCCCCCCCCCCATTTTCTCGAAGAGTATAGAGCATATCGATGGGCTTTCTGATAATATAATTGGGTAAATATTTGCGATGTTTTCGACTAAAGTCTAGACGAAAAACGCACTCGCAGCAAGTGTTTACTAAACAACTTCCGACGTTAAAGGTTTCTCTGGACTATCTTGAAAATATTTTCTTATCTCTTGCCTCACGTAATTATTCGTGGTTCCCCCTTTCGCGTTCAAAAAAGCCCCTTTTTAAAATTCAGCTAAAAATCGATCGATATAATCAAAATTCGCCAAGGAAAATATCAGAAATCCTATCCCAATAAATTGGAAGTTTACAAATCATCCGTGCATGTATATGTGAGAAAAAATCACAACATAGGTAGCGATCGACTGGCTGCGTGAAAAAAAGGAAAAATAGAAAAAAAACACGACACTAAATGATAAGTCACAAGTCTAGAAAAACCAGATTTAGGAAACTTATAACCTTCAGTTTTACTTAACTCAGTGTCGATGATTTTCAAACGCGAACTGCACACAGCCATATGTAACCTTTGGGCGTAACGTCCAATCTAACAACGTTGCATTTAGTCCATTTAACCCGCGTTAAGGGGGCAGTTGCAAGGGTCAGAATTTTGGTGTTTTTTAATCAACAAATGCGAGTACTCGTTGATTTAAGGTTAATTAATAAAGAGGCTAACAAATCGAGCCCGTTTATAATAATAAGTCTATAATGTGTGTCTATAAAAAGTATAGAATAGCTTCTGATAGATTGGAGAAAGAAGTATACACAATGATCTTTAGAAATGTGTAAAACAAAAATTTTATTTTTGCTCTCTTGAAAAATCACGAGAAGCGGCTAAGGGAGAGCTGAACGATGAACCCGGCTAAAGATATTCATCGAAACGTATCATCAGAACCGGTGAGCTGATGCAAAAATTAGACAATTCCAGCCATCCTCGTTTTAACGAAATTATTCAAATACTACTGTTTTAACGCTTGTGAATATTCCCCTTTGCACGAGAGAATCCTCGGCTGATTGAATTCCCGGAGAGAAGGGGGTATATTTCTCAAACTTGGTCATGTCGAGATGATCTTGCTGAGAAAATAAAGGACGAGCAAACAAGTTTTTCTTTTAAAATGAAGAATCCGATCGTTAATTCCTGCCCAAAAAAGGAGCTATGTTAGCCATCTCCGTGTGATTTTTATCTCCAGAATAGCCGACAAAACACTTTTGGAAGCAAGACATGATGAGTTTAGAAATAATTTTTTGACCACGATTAATAAAATTGAAATTTGATCTTGTGATAGGGGCTATTCAAATACTTGACCAAAAAACCTCCTTGAGTTAGCCTTGACTTGAGCATTATTAAATTTTCTCCATTTAACTGAGTGCATGAATAAGAATTGAGATTTGAGGGCGCATATCACAGCGTGATGAACAATATTGCATTTTGTCCATTTAAACTCGTATAAAATATCGATTCGAGATAATGCATTGGGCACTTCCAATAGTTCGACCTTTTTCACGGGTTTGAATACACAAATTACGATGTTGCCACCTCCAAATTGCAGTATTTCACCATTCAACCATGCTGCGTTACACTATTTCATGGAGAAATCTCAAGAATTCTGTAGTAAAGGTAAGCCCTCTTGGAGGATTTGTTTTGACAAAGTCTCTGCGTTGCACCCTTAGCCTCAAACAAGAAAATTGAAGGTCCCTGGATTATTCCCGATATAAGAACTCCCGGTAACTTAAAAGCACTATCAAAACAAAGTTCTCGATCTCCCAGTTACATAACACGTGCAAATGAAATCTGACGCCATTCCATGCCGGCGAGTCGCATCATGCATGCTTAATTAATCCTACATCATACGCTCGACTTTGCTATAGTCTGTTGTTATTTATCCTGGCAAAAGGTGATAATTATCATTAATCGATACCTTGTCCAATGTCCAGCCTACCTAAAATACTTCGATGCTATTAAATGGAGTTTAAATGGTTATATATTCTTGATTATTCCTGAGTTTTGTTGAATTTTAAAAAATAAACCACTTGATAGAATTTTATTTTTTTGTGCTTGAATTTTTAGTTTATAAGAACGATTGGAAGAAGCTAGTGCGTCTATATGCCTTTCATTTTATCAGATTCGTCGAATAGCGGTGCCGAAAGTTGAAAAATTGAATTTGAGCTGAGAAAAACGGCTGAAAATCGACTTTGCCTCAAACCAATCATTCAATACACCAGAACTTGTCGTGACAGTAAGTATAGACCATATCAGAAGGTTTGTCGCACCGTTGATTAATATCATTCAAGTTCACACATGTTTAGTTTACTTATGATTACTTCTACATAATAATCGGCATATAGGCTGCGATGCTGGTTGGTATAACTGAAGTATACAAGGGGGTTCAAAGGTAACGAAAACCAACTTCTCCGTCTGTAAAATTACTCATTGTTTCTTCCTAATCTGAAAAAGGCAACTATCAATAAACGAAATACGAAACTCGAATCAGAACCCTAGCTTTGTTTTGAGGAATTAGGACGAAGTTACTCAATTGTGAGTTTTCCAAGGGAAAGTTGTGTTTTATATGGCAACATGAATTTGATGAGCTTTTAAACAAAAGCCTTTGGTTTCTAATTAGGGGGCCCCATTGGGTTTCCGGGGTAGATTTTTACATGGGTTTAAAGGGAATTTTTGCGTTATACGTCAAAATACCCACGGGAATTTACAATTTAACGGAGAAGGTATTTAAAAAAGCTTGGGACCAAAGGCTTGTGCTATTTTTCAATACTTATTTTTTACTTTTAAACCCTTTTGCCCTTTTGATTGCAGTTTTTCCCCTTATTTTCCAAAAAGCAAAGACCTGTGCTCAGGGCTTTTCCATTTTTCGATTTTTTACATAGTCTCAAAGAAATTTTTGAATCTACCCGAGGAATTTGGCAACAAAACGCTCTGTTAAAACCAGATCATTTGGGCCCTTATCCTACAAATTTTTCGGCACACTGTGCCTGTGATGTGTTTTTCATTATTTCAAGAGTCAATGACCTGTGCATCAGGGCTGCCATTTTTCGTATTTTCCTTTATGCCTCAAAGTAAATTTATTGAATTTCCCGCCAATTTTGGCAACACTGCTCTGTACCCAGATCATTAGCCGTTCTCTACATTTTTCGGCACGAACTGAAAAGCAGTTTGTTCTTCTGTTAGGCCTTATCTCTCAATCTGACCTCTGGATACGTGAGAATGTGAACTGACCTCACATTAAATCATAGCTTATTTTATCCGAAAATATTCTCCGCGGAATCAAGCTTATCGCTCGGAGAAAATGCGTGAAAATTCGTATTTCCGACAGTCGAATGACCGATAAATCGTGCCAATGCAGAATAAGTCATACACACCCAAATAATGGGCCCACAAAAATGTCTCAAACATGGCTTAAGCGCGTCTCTCGACGAGTAACTTGCAGAATTTGACGGACAGCATCAATAAAGCCGCCAAAATCATTTTGTTCGAAACAATTTGAATTGATAGTTTTAATCTTTTTACCCCCAAAAAGATGCCTCGCACCTTCAAGCAGTATGTCTTGGAATAATATTTAAAACCCTTGAAAAATCTATAAAATTATGGTATATTTACGATACCCTAATATATAAGAGCTTCATAGGCTCCATCCAAGACACCATGCATTGTCTCAAGTGACACGACTCCTCTATGGTTAGAAGCCAGAGAAGATAAACCTTCACATAGATGGACTTTATGCAGTGGCGTAGCGTGCATTTTGGTAACGTTGCAATGTGTCCATTTGAACCCGTGAAAAAAATCGAACTGTTGGGTGTTCGGTGAACACCTTTGTATTCGACCTTTCAAGTGGGTTCACATGGACACATTGCAACGTTGCCAAATTGCACGCTTCGCCACTGACTTTATGATAGATTTTCTGGCGCTTTTCAGGAGACAAACCTACTATCTTCTATTATGCAATAAATAAACCAACAAACTAAGTAAACTAAACAGCGGCCACCACCAAGACGAGTTAGAGCTGATGAGTTTTCTGCTGGCACCCAACTGAACCGCGATGTAGGTAATCGATGATTCAGATGAGTTTGTTGAACATTCCGCTGCGTATGAATCAGATTCTTACGCAACTCGAAAACTGCTGACCATCATCAATTCATCGCTCATACATTAATCATACTCAACCTGAATCTTTAGACGCAGCTTTTTGGGCGAAAATTAACTTTACAGGTGCTCATAATTTCATTGCTAGAGATACATGATAAAATAATTGCTAATCATCAGAAAAGGGCGATTGAAAACCGGAGGTCAATAATCCTTTTCACTTTCGTTTTCAATAATTTCCGTTTACGATTTAGAAATTTATCAGTAGGACAGTAGATAGCAAAAATACGTTTAATTTCATTCATAATTCAGAATGGAGTTATGCTCGTTTGAAACTAAAGGGATGAAAGATAAGCATTAAGCATGGCGTAGCGTGCAATTTGACTACGTTGTATTGTGCCTAAAAAACCCATGTAAAGTTTCGAATTCTAAGGGTGTTCACCGAACACCCAATAGTTCGATCTTTTTCATGGGTTAGAATGGACGAACTGCAACGTTGCCAAATAGCACGCTACGCCTCTGAAGATAAGCTAAGTACGAGAAACTTTTCATTTTCTCCGAATCACAAAAACCGCGCAATGTGTTCCAAAGTCCGCAGAGTGAGGAACAAAACAGGCGGAATGAACCTGAAATGGTTCCCATAGTTCAAAGTAGAATCTGACCGATAAATCCTCGTGTTTGCAAAGGAGTGTCGCATTCACAAGTAACTTTGACCTCTCCCCGAGCCTATCAGATCGAATCGTTACAAAACAATACAGGGTGTGCATAAAGTTGGTTGCCACTTATTTACTGACTTATTTTCTCATTTATTTCCAAATAGGGGGTGGTAAGGTGATGGGGGTGGGAGGAGGGGGGGGGGGGAAGAGGAGCAATATTTGTCCTGATACCTCCCAAAAAAGTAGAATCTATAAACCATAAATTCTCTTGTTTGCAAAGGATTGCATCCACAAGTCACTTTCGATCCCTACCCGAGCCTTCCAGATCGAGATATTTTCCCTAAAATCCCCAAAAGATTATTGCTACTACCTGTATTTCCCAGATTTTTAAATACAAATGAGGCTTTAGAGAATATGTGACAGCCTACTTCATGTAAGTGCACCCTGTATAGAAAAATCATGAAAATGACACTAACTCCGGGTTTAGTGGCAGGGCAGAGTAACGAATCCAATATAGGGTGTGCATAAAGTATGTGGCCACTTATTTTCTGACTTATTGGGCTTATAATTCATTGTTATACTTATTATACTTATACTTCATTTGATTACAACAACTTCCTGAATTTTCCAGATACATACATCCAAATGGGGCATCAGGAAATATACAAACAACCTGCTTTATAGACACCCTATGAAGCAAATCATATAAAAATGTAAGATGACACTAACTCAGAGTTCAGAATCAGGAAAAATGTAACAATTCCTCTAAAAAAAAAAAAAAAAAAAAAAAAAAAAAAAAAAAAAACTTCAGATTTCGATGTTTAATGGAAGATAGCACCAAACGAATCAATTTTTTGAGAAGATGAGACCGAACGCTCTAGAATAAAAATAAACAGTCTATAGTGTCCGTTGAACCGGAAACAAGGGAACTCCGTTGAAGAGGAAGGAGAGAGGGACGAACAGTGTCAATAAAAATGACGTCAATCCATGCAATACATTTCAAACAAGCAAGAAGCCCCCGAAAAAGTATTTCCGTCCTTTGCAACTGTCGAGACGAATTTGAGCTGGATGTTTAAAAACATGATGTCGAAAACTTAAAACTTTGTTTGAATAAGCCTCCTGAACATAGAAAAAATAAAAGATTACTCACACGGACAAAGAATACTCATTAATGCAGGGCAAGCTGCACCGTTACACTTTGGGGTTGAGCCGTTTTTGATTTGGTCAGAGGAGGACACATCTTCCGTTTTGGTATCAGCCATGATTTAATTTTTTTTTTTTTAAAAAAAGGAGGGAAAAATTAGGTCGACAAACAACACTGACAGAAACTCACGCCCGAACCAAAACACACCTCCAAACAATAACAGATGGGAAACTCCGTCACCGCGCGATTTTTCCCCGATCAAAACAAACCACTTTTCACAAAACTACTATCAACTGATAAGCAGCGTAACAAAACAACCACTGAGGTGTGTTAACAAAAATCAACCCCGAAATAAACGGGATCCAAATTTCATGGACACACGAACACTGATCACGTTTACAACACGCACGTTTCCTCCGCACGATACGTGCGAATCGTCGTCGAAGAAAGAGACGGGGAAAAAAGAGGAAAATACTCTCCAAGACACTTCGCGATAAGGAAATGACTTTCGATCGACACGCTTGAATACTGGCGCTCACTCGCTCGCTGCAACCTGCAAGGAAGGAGGATTGCTTTTCGAGTTTCCCAAGTTCCAAAACGAGCAGTTACGCGCGCGGGTCCGACTGAGTAGTTCGTCGATCCCCCGTTGTTGTTGTGGCGGCGCCACCTTTGCGCTGCTCATGCTCGCTCAGAGATCATGCTCGGCGCGTAGTATCGATTTCCCAGTTCCGGCGCGGCGACTGGTTGGCTGGCTGGTTACTACAGGTTTATGGCAGTAGTGTGTCGCGGTACCGCCGCGCTGCTCTACTGTACTGTACCCTCCTCCGTTGCGCAATTTCAATCCCCGGCCAGTTATGCATTCCGCATAACGGCTATTTCCTTACGGCCGTTAACACCAAGTCTACTCTTTTTTCCGGCGCCTCGTAAAAGACGAGTCTCGGTGCTTTAACGACGCACACTGGATCAGAACAAAATAGGATCGTCAAACAAGAAATGGATGAACTGAAATCCACAACAAACGGCAGTTGAGCCAACCTTTGCATGTTCGAATGGTGTTCTGTTCGTCAAACAAATGTGCAGTTTAGGCCTTCAATCAAACTACAGAACTGCCAACCTGACACTTCCAAAATTCAAACAGTAACTTGACCAAAACATATCAAAAACGGATTTTTTTGGTTTTGTTGATTTGGTGAATAGGTGTCGACACATCATCCATCGTCAAATAACTCTGCAGTTGGCGGGCCGTCAAATTGCACAGTTTTTTTACAACGTTTGATCAACGGAACATGCAATGGTTGGTTCACCTGCCGTTTGTGGTGGATGCTTGCTTGACGATCCTAATTTGATCGTGTACGAAGCGCTTTTGACGACCTGTCAAACTGCGGAGTTATTTGACGATAGATGGTGGCAGTGGCGGCTCGTGCAATTTGGCAACAGTGTTTTTATCCCATTTAAATACATGGAAAACAATCGAAACTCGAGGAGGCTGCCAGCCTCCGCTTGAATCGATTTTTTACCTAAGTTTAAGTGGGAAAAATGCATGGTTGCCAAATCTCACGAGCCGCTACTGGATGGTGGGTCATCTGCTCACCAATTTCAGTCAACAATACCAATTAAACTCGTTTTTGAGATGTTTTGGTCAAGATTATGTTTGAATTTTGGAAGTGTCGGGTTGGCAATCCTACAGTTTGATCGAATCCGTTCGAGCGTGTACGAAGCAGAGTTGGGCAAATAGGGGTAATCGGTAACCGTCAAACCTTTGGGTGCGGTAATTAAATGTATTTTTCACAGATAAATAGCATACTTTAGGGTCTTTTCGATTAGATATAATTCTTCTGCAACTAACATGATGGAAGGCTTGTGAAAAATCAGCCCTGATTACCATAAAACCACCCTCCGAAAAAACGACGATTACGATTACTGGGTAATCGTGTAATGGATTACCATCCCCATTTGTCCAACTCTAGTGCGAAGCGCTAAAGGCCTCTTCAGTCTTCAGACGATCAAATTGGATCCTCAAAGTAGCTTCCAGGTGAGCACATGAGCGAACAGCGGATACAGGAATTAGTCTTTCTCTCTCTCCTTTCATTTGAATACGTATTGGCCAAAGATATAGCAAAGGGGGCCACCACGTGACTTCAGCCCCTATTTCCGTCCTCTTCTAACGCACTCGTTCAAATGGAAGGAGACAAAGAAAGCGACAGTGATCGGTGATTGGTGCGCATCGTGAATCATTTTCATACATTCGCAAACTAACGGACACTTGCATTAGAAACATTTCAATGTTGATATTTTCTTACGGAAACCTAGCCGATAGACACACTTTCAACTCTAAAGTGAATAATTTCATACATATTTAACCCTTTATGGTCAAGCCCGAGTTTACTCGTTTTCTCCTCTAGTCTCATTCACATTGTTACAGTCTTCATTCCGAATAAACGCGATTAGCGATGAACCCTTACAATACAAGTTTTTGGTCGGGCGCCTTCAATCCGTCATATAGGCAATTCCAACTCCCCCGAGTACGAACAGTTAACTACCTTCCCTTTATAAACGGAAGAGTGGCGTCTCTTTGAAATAACCTGGCCCATAGAGGGTTAAGTTATTTTGCTGTTTGTGGATCATAATATTGATTTTGCCCGGTGAGCTTTTTACGCCGAAATAAAGATAAATATACCATAATTTGAAATGAGCACCCCACCAGGCAAAGGGCAGAGTTACTGCCAGGGGGGAGGGGACAAAAAAAAACCTGTTCGAGAAACTATACGTCCGGAAAATTTTATGTTCTGGTCCAATGTGCGACGTTAATCACAGAGTGATAATTATGCATGCAAATAACGGTCGTTTCTTTCCTTCCCTGCAAAATTCTACTTCATACAGCGCTTTTCCTACTTCTTCCAATCCCCCCAGATGCGATGCTTTCGACTCCCAATCCTCCTCTACAAACCCTCCACTCCTCTACTCAAATTAATTAATACAATTTTCACCCATCAGAGGTACCGGGTTCGAATCCCGGCCAGAGCAGCGCCAAGATTTGATTGACTCAGATCTTGTCACCTCGGAAGGAAATGGATGTCATTCTTCTCTCATTCATCTTTCTTTCTTCTTCTCTCTTTCATCTTCGTCCATGGGGCACCTTAATGGCGTATGACGGACACATAAACTGCTTTAAAAAAAAAAATGTTGATAAAATGTCATATTATTATAGCGTGGAGACAAAAAGCAAGACCGTGAAGTATGAAGGAGTAGCGGACCATGCGATTTGGCAACGTTGCATCTTGTCCATATGAACCCATTAATAAAGATCGAGCTGTTGGAGAATCTGGGAACACCCTCGAATTCGACCTTTTTCATGGGTTTCGATGAGTAAAATGCAACTTTGCCAAACTCCAAGCTTCGCTAGGCGCGAAGTCGCCATTTAATCAATCAAAGCTAGAAAAGGCGATTATTGGCCGACTTCTCCAACTTCAGGGACAATTTTCTCGGAAATGGTTTGCGAAATGGAAAAACTTGTACGGACCAAAACTGTATATTTTTTTACGAACTTTTGAATGATGCTAATCGTATTTGGGTTTGATGAACCCGAAAGCATCTTTTCACATAATTTGGCCAAAAAAAACGGGAAAAATCCCCAAAAACCCCCCTCAAAATTTTGCATACAGCATTTCCACAGCCAAAATCGGCAAGAGCGCCTATAATTACAACAGAGTACGTATTTACGAGCATTTAGAACAATTCTCGAGGTTATGACAATTTTTCAATTTGTTTTTCAGAAACTTTGCAACATTGTAACTCGAAAAGACAACAATTTAGGACCCACATTTACAAGAAAAAAAGTCTTCTTTTGACCCCAAAAATACGTGGTAAAAAGATTTGCTATATATGAATTTTGGGACACCCTGTATAAATGCCCGGAAGTGTTCGAAATTTTGAAGTGTTTTTGGAACTAGATATCTCAAAATTAGGATATGAAAACATACGCAAATTTACTGTGTGTAGTTACAATTGAAAAAGTACAATTATGGAGGCTTCTTGGGGGGGGGGGGGGGGGGGGGGCTCTCTAGTGGATCCTCACCTGCTTACATACATTTTCAAATTGTTTTTTTAAGCGTAGCCGCGTGCAACCGCTAAATGACACGCGGAGTGATCGCAAATTTACCACTGATCGTGAGAGAAGCTGGGCGAAACGTTAGTTCGCTTAGTGTTCGCACAAAGTTCATAGAGCGAGTTACTCGAAAAAAGCTTCGCTTCCGGCGATGCGTTTTCAATGAAAGCTTGACGCAAGAAGACGCAAAAAATTAATCAATGTACAGTCATAAAATATTACCAATTGTTTTCAACGATATCCAAGGTCACTTGCTTTACAATGTGAGCCACACTAATGGTATTGAGAAACAGGGAAGAAGTAAAATTTAATTTTTAGAATTAACTCTCTCGTCGCGTCGCGTCGACGTTTACGTCTGATGTCACGTGCATACCGGACATTGAAAACTGCGCGCGGACTATAAGTTGATGAACGCTTAACTTCGATCAACCAACCGAACACAGCTACACAGCTTTAAACCGGACAATGAGTAAACCTTGTTAAGCCTTCAGTGAAGCAAAAATCTATTATTTTTAAAAGACAGACTAAGGTGGGATGATTCAATGAGTCAATGAAAAATGAAAAATCCTAAAACCTGCGGGTTCTAGCTAGGTCAGCGTTTTCAAAAAAGACAAAGATCGATTGAAACAAATTTTTCCGTGAAATTTCGACTTTTCGAAGTTTCAAAAAATTACTGGTTTTTTTTTTTTTTTTTTGGATAACTTATGTAAACAGAGCAATAACTGCGCTTGCTCAGTGGTATAACGTTACAGAACACGGAAATAGGCACATCTATGAAGACTTGGTAATTCCCAAAAAACCATTAATGTTGACACTTGATTTTTCGTAAATTTTAATTTAAAGTTGATTTAAATCGGTTGAAACACGTGGGTCCTTAGTGCTGTCATCGTTATTTTTGGAGGTTTTTACACCAGAATCGCTTATTAAATCGCGATCACAGCAAAAGTGTACACCAGCATCGTTATTTCTGCATCAATTTTACATGCAAGAATCAGAGCACAAAATTGCTGTGCCACAACACAACTTCGTGGCGCAGATCCACTGCAGATAAACATACTGAATTGAACGAAGGGGCGGTTGGCTGGGACTTTGAAAAATATGATCTTGAAACGATAAAATTTGATTACAACCCCTTCAATCACGAGGAAGGAGACTTGCATACATAGTTGCCAGCTCAGAGAGGAGGGCGGTGCTTTATTATAATTCCACAAGTGAGGAGTGTTCCTATTCTGAGTCGGTATAAACACTCGCCTCATAAAACAATAAGCGAATGCAGAGTGTTGTGTATAGCGTGTTACATGACCTGTACTTGAAGGCGCTTTTTCCTAACTCTGCATGCGAGTTAAATTAAAACGAACTGAACTGAATTATTGTTGCAGACGATTTTTAAACGCTAAAGAGGTTGGCTTACTGTGCGAGTGAGTACAAGAATATCATCAAATTGCCAGGGTATCATTGCTTTGAAGTTTTCAATTCATATTTTTACTTCTCGAACAGAGTTCACGCAGAGAATAATTATTATTAAATATGGAATAAACAGAAAACCATTTTAGAAGGAAATTGTGGTTTCCCCTTTTTTGAGAGGGGGTTATTTGGCTGTTTTGTTGCCAGTGTCGTAAGCGGGGGGGGGGGGGCTATTTTACAAATTAAACAGCCAAAACACAAAAAATTGGTTTCTTATAATTCCTAATTTTAAATTTGAGAAATTCAAGGGCCTAGGAGGAGCTTTTTTAGACCATTGGACAGAGAAACGGTTGAAAATTAACCATTTTCAAACAAACAATGTCCCACTTTGACGCTTCAGTTGTACAATAGGCTGATTTTATGAACGATCGTATTGTAATGCTATCGAGTCGACAATAATCGAGTGCGCACTATTCTTATGGGTATGGCGTCATTCCGATAGGATTTCATTCCGATAAAAATCCTCCTGCATCTCTGAATTTCCGCAGAGATGGGAGAGTTTCTATCGTAATGACACCACCCATAGGAATAACACGTACTCGATCATCGACTAGATACAGTGGCGTCGCGTGCAATTTGGCAACAATGTATTCTATCCATTTAAACTCATGTAAAATATCGAATTCAGGGGGTGCACAGTGCACAAGGAAAATTCGATATATTTACTGAGTTTTAATGGAGCAGTTGCATTGTTGCCAGATGGCACGCGACTCCACTGACTAGATAACATTACTATATACGATCGTTCATGATCAGCCTGCAGAATTTCAAACATTTTATAAATATAAGGGACAGCCCTTTGCCTCTTTTTCCTGCAATTGTGAAATAATCATAGACTAAAATAGACTAAAATCAAAATTAACAACCAGTCAGCGCTGGATATGAGCGAATGGCTATTCTCTCGTTCTCTGGTTTCTTCAAGGGACTCAAATTAATGACAATTCAGTAAGACGGGCCCATAAAACAACACGTATGCTCTTTAGCTAAAAATCCCAATTTGCTCACAATGCAGAATTCTTAGAAAGAGCATACCTATTGTTTTATGGACTCTTTTTCCGGAAATGTCCTCGCAACTACGTTCCAGCTAGAGAACACGGCTCGAGTATTTTCGTGGAGGATTAAAAAATAAATTTTGGCAAGGAGACACGAGACGTGACAGAAGGATTTAATTGGATTCCGAACATTCTTCGACGGTTAAAAATAGTGACATAGCGTGCAATTTGACAACGCTGCAATTCTATCCATTTAAACTCGATGAAAAGATGGAAGTCACGGGTGCACAGTGCACATCAAACGCGAATTCAATCTTTTATATGCGGGTTTAAAGGACAAAAAGCACCGTTGCCAAAGAATGCACGCTATATGCCACTGATTTAAATACAAACAAAATCAGTGTTGCCACGCAGGTCGAATCTAAAACCTATTTTCGAATAAACCGTCCCGTCGATAATTGTTTAATCTGCGGTTTTAGATATAACTGTTCTAACTACATCTTACTGCTGTTCGACAAATTTTTATTGAATTTTATAAAAGTCTCTAATATTTACATGAGAGGTGTAATTAACTCCATACGTTTATAGTTGTAATTTCCACGGCTAATTTTTTTCAACGCTGATCTTTTATCCGGTAAATTTTTTGAATACGCATACTTTTAAAACGCTGATCTTACTCCGGTAAATAGACACTTTTTAAAATTCAATTTTCAAATTATTCATGATTACAATACTTTCTCTACCCTATCGGAAGTGAGAGAAATTAAGAAAGGTGTTGAATTTTTAACGGAAACAACGTTAGCTACTTACCCTTCCCAATCCGTAATACTTCAGTTTCGGTAACACAAACTAAGTGTAACGCAACAATTCCCATACGCTGAACGTAACAAAAATAACGGCTATATTGAATTGTAACCTAATTTAAAAATGCGACCTGTGGCGGATCCGGGGAGGAGCACAGGAAAACTTGTCCCCGTCCCTAAAGCCTCAAATTGTGCTCCTTTTTTTTTTTCACAAAAAATGGCACAAACATTTTTCCTGCAGCGCTTCCTACTGCGCACTCCAGAAAAAAAAAAAAAAACTTTTTGGATCCGCCACTGGGTACGACCAACCTATAACTTCAAATACGGTGGAGTTAACCCCTTATGGACCAAGCCCGAATATACTCGGTTTTCTCCTCTAGTCTATTTCACATTGTTCCAGTATCAGCAGGATTCCGAATAAACACGATTCTCGATGTAAGTATAAAAAGATGAGATTTCGTCTGGCGCCTTCAATACGTCGTATGTGCAATTCCAACTCCCCCGAATACGCACAATTAACTACCTTCCCTATACAAACGGAAAAATGACGTGCATCTGAAATAACCTGGTCTATAAAAGGTTAAATGATGGCTAAAATTAAAATCGACGATTTCACGCGATGTCTCCATTATTTCGACCTTCCACCAGAATATTCTCAGTCTCACTCTTTCATTCGATTTTAGTCCATTGACAATCAGTAATCACAAAAGGGCTTTCATAATTGTTTATTTAATAAAGACATACATTTTTTAACGTAAAGAAATCCCTACCTAAACCATAGCTGATGAGTTGAGCTGAAAATATAATCTTCGAGAGATACCAATGCCCGATGCCACTCCACTTGAGAGTAAACAGTGAATCGTGGGTGCGTTGCAGGAAAGTTTGGCTCGCTCGTAAATATTTAAAACATTGTGAAATTATGAGAGCTCAGAAGAATGAGTAGAGCTTGTAACGCTGCGAGGACCTTGCACGCAATATTACGAACACGAAATTAATGTGTTTATGTTTGAGCGTGAGACGCTAAACACATTATCAAAACGTTGAAATAGATCAGACCAAACACAATTTTAGAGTTAGAGTTAGACTAAACACCACGTGCGTTGCCATCTTGAATGTTAGTTAATGTTGGGCTCATTTGCCCTCGTTTTGACGCGGTAATACTTCGGAAATAAAGAACGAGATGAACATTTTTTAAATTTTAAGAATGAACGAATGATGTATATGGTGCGTGCGGATGCATCAGGTAACAAGGATTTTTGCTGCAGCTGCATGATTATCATAATCGTTACATCATTAAAAATTTCAAAGCTACCAAATGAATGAATATTTTCGTCAAAAGTGTTTTATACTTAATTACTTTCAGCAAGTTCAATGAAACCAAACCGTGAACTTAAAGCTACATTGAAATCACTCTGCTTTTGAGGAGTCAAACGGTCTTTCAGCCAAGTCATTCCGCCGGTTTTGACTGTAGAAGAGCTGCATAATTTCTACGATTCGTTTAATTTGTAGGTCATTATTATGTGTATTATGTGTCGCCTTTAGTCGCCGACACCGACAAATTTTGGAGAAATTTCATAGTAAAAACGACTCAAGCTATATCTACCAAATGAAGAGTATGCCTGTTAAAGGCTTAACGAGCTTACAGGCTTTAATAGACACACTCGTTCATTCGGCATATTAAGTCGTTTTTTAAAATGCAATTTCTATAAAATTTTTCGAAGTCGGCGAAAATTCTAATAACCGTGGAACCAGGGCCGTAACCGTAACTACCGGGGCAGCCTAGCCTAGTCGGGGCAACCCCCCCCCCCTCCGAGGTTTGGGGGCACCCAACAATTTTTTCTATTTTAGTGGGGGTTTCCCCACCCTCATAGTAGCCATAGTCACCTTACCCATGCAATAATTGGGGGTCTCCGTAATTTATCTTGCCCCGCGGCCCCACGAAGTGTAGTTACGACCCTCCGTGGAGCTATCCTTGAACTTATTGCAAGTAAATAGTGCAATAATGGAGCTGTTGCAAACTTTTGCTACAGGCTTATTAATAGTTGATTATGGGGTAATACCCTGTAAAAATAACGATTAGCGCACTAAAAAATCACGAAATCCACTCCTAAACTCACAAAATGCTTTTAAACGCGAGACCGTAATGGCGGCCGGGCCGCGGTTTGCATTGGGTTTCCCTATCTTCAATCAGCGCCATCTACAGGAGGTAGTCTCGCAACACCACACAAGAAGAAGAAGAAGCACACAATTGCCATTAGAAAACTGCGGCCTCGGCCGCCATTACGGTCTCGCATTTAAAAGCATTTTGTGAGTTTAGGAGTAGATTCCGTGCTTTTTAGTGCGCTAATCGTTATTTTTACAGGGTATTACCCCATAATCAATTATTAATAAGCCTGTAGCAAAAGTTTGCAACAGCTCCATTAATATACACGAGTGCGTAAAAAGCTGACTTCCGGAAAATAAATGAGAGTGTCGAAAAAATGGTCCAAAGATCGCTGTATATACGACGTGAGTAGGATTTTTTCCCACCTCCCATAGCTAACCTGCCCACCGAGAAGTCCAGGAGAGTCCCACTTGCCAGCCTATGCCCCTGAAATTGGTGCCTATAAGATGGCCTCTGCCCTCCTTGAAAAGTTGGATTGGATGCATGCCGGTGCCCATGATTTATGCCGGTAGGAATTAAAAAGAGTACGAAGTGGCAACAGAGTGAAGGTAGACGCGCTGTTGTTTAGCAAGTTCATCGTCATCATCATCATTGGTACAATCGTCGATCATACGGGAGATGAGTTCGCATGCGCGGCGCACTGTAGGTCAAAACATGATTTTTCCCGGACAAGAAAAGTGTTCTTTATCTACCACGGAAAAATTCCAAGGGATGATATTGAAAGATCAGAATAATAAAATAAAACTTATTTACAGTTTTAAAAGTACAGGGTTCGTTAGTTTCTTGGTTATATTAGCATTTAAAAAGTTTATAAACTTCAGTTTTGTCACTGAAACGATGTTTATACAGAGTGACTATAAAAGAGAGTCCACTTAAAGCTAGCTAGACCAATTTTCTTAAGTTTATCATTTTTAAACCTGATAGCCAGAGATTTTAATAGCTTATACAGCATACGCCTAAAAGTGCAGAATTGTGAATAATTTTCACAGAAAAAAATCGAACTTATTGTTAGTCTATTTTCTCTTGTTAGCGGCGAAAATGGTATTTTTTGATTTTGAGAAATTCTGAATGCATGGGTCATTCATTTATCAGCACTCTGTCGACTCGTATTCTAAGGATATATTACGCTAAGCAGCGGCTCGACGCTCGTAAACAATCACGCTTTTCTCTTAACGTATGCATAAGCATCGATTTATTAGAAGTTCCATTGAGCCCCAAAGCATCAACTCATTTCCATAGGTTTATGCGCGGAGAAGACATCGATAGATCGCAATCCACTCTTTTTCCCCCATTTGATTTGAAGTTACGCAAAAGTATCGATTTAGAAAAAGAACAACTGAGCCCCCCCCCCCAATAATTGATTTTTTTACTTTCTCGCCCCCCCCCCCATAAGGTGAGAAAGTACTGTCATTATGAAAAATTTAGTAAGTTGGGGTTTTTCTATTTTTTTTTAAAGTTTTTGAGGAGAGGACATCGATGGATTGCATGTCCACTCTTCTTCTCCCATTAGAACGTACAAAAAAGTATCGATTTTTTAAAAGTTCAATAGAGCCTCTCGGGGTTCGACTCATTTCTACAGGTTTATAAGAAGATTAGACCGATAAATCGCACTTTCCGAGTCGCCTCAGCAAAGTTCGGATCCACTGTGTGACGATGTGCGCGCGGAGTCATAAGGCCGACTTCCGCAGGATTTCACGCGGCCACCGGATACGACTCTAATGATCAGCAGTTGATGACGGAGGAACCGTTTTCTGCTGTAAAGGCCCAAGTGCATTTTAACGTGAGCTCTGCAATGCACGCTTTCAATTATATTACAGGGCTCAAGTTAGTATGGAGTTTCGGCGATTTTGGCAGGAAACGATTCGAATGCCCAATGGTTCGGACTTAAATAGCCGATAGGTGCTGGCAAAAATAAAAGAACAATGCGGAAACGAACGGTGAACAGGAATGATCTTGCGCGTAGCGGTTCCGAAATTGCATCAACTATCAAGTGCGTCTACTGAAGTTTCAAGTTCAAAAAACGTTTAGCTTTCATAATTAGATTAAATTTGTTAATGCTTGGCTGGTCTTTCTTCGGATGTGAGATTTCCAATACAACGTAAGTTTATGTTTTCGCCCGTTCTAATTCCCCCACAGGAGAGTAGATGTACTAGCGACGAATTAAAGATTGTCGCGATATTTTCACGAGCTAACAATAAGTTTCGCTTTCAAGGTTCCGGTTCGGCCACTCATCATACTCCTCACACCTTCCAGGCGAGGGGCCAGTGCGGGTAGAGTAGGAGACCCGTTGCAGATTAGTCCCACACTCACACCGTAACTGAAAATGAGTGAAAATGTCGCGACAATCTTTAATTCGTCGATAGTACGCTTAGTAGTGGCGCAGCCGGAACTTTTTCAAGGAATTTCTACAGTCCAACAGCAGTCTAAGCTCCATAGGAAACGCGACAAATTGCCCTTTGGAAAGGAAAATTCCAACGTCATGGAGGAGGCATATTGCGGCATACACATGGCATGGGTCATGGCATAGGTAATAGATGTGTGTATCCCTCCGGCTTCCTCCCTCCAGAAATTGGAATAATGAGAAAATTCGATTTATATATAATGAGAAAATTTTATTTATATTTATAAGAAAATAAGGAAAAGTATAGGGCTCTAGAGGAAGGGGGTTATAATGGATATACCCCACGCCCATATAGCAAACGTCCGTCGACACGGAAAACTTTGGGTACAATTTATAATTAAAATTTAATTACACCGTACAAACAGAATATTTTGAGTTTCCTTGAGAATGTTCACAAGACCAGAGGACCTCACCTTAAATACATCTTCCGCGAAAGAAATCATTAAAAGGAATAGTCAAAAAGAACAGAGTTTAAATCAATTTCCTCTCATGAATTTTTGCGCAGTCGCACGCCAATGTTTACACAGTTGTCTGGCAAAGCGGAGCATAATTTTCGTTCGGTACATCATTAAAACGAATAAAAACACTCAAACTTTGCACTGAGCCTAGCTGGGGCCGATGAAAAGTTTTAAATGTCAATGGGTTAGCCCAGCGCGAAGCCATGAAATCACCATTCAGCTGACTCGGGTAGGGTGGTGGTTGGGAGAGGGGGGGGGGAGGATTAACTCCTCGTGTGAAAAAAATGTTGAACGATGCGACGGAAGACGGGAGAAAAGGCTTTAAAGCTCCATTCATCATAGGAATCGTGCTTCAGAGGTGAAATTCAGCCTTCAAAGTTCGTTCAAAAATTTTTGTAAATAAAGTTATCTCGAGATGAAAAAATGCGAATCATAAACTAAGTGCCAATCTACAAGGAAAAAGGGAGTCAGTGTTGCCATTTTTCGAATACTTCTTATCCGATTTTTCAATTATTGCCAATCTAGAAGAAAGGAGAGAGTCAGTGTTGCCATTTTTCGAATACTTCTAATCCGATTTTCCGATTATTGCCAATCTACAAGGAAAAAGAGAGTCAGTGTTGCCATTTTTCGAATTTTCTGATTGTACTTAACGTAAAAGTTGGTCGTTTATATGAAAATCTGGCAACATTGAAGAGAGTATTAATAAACAGGATGTCTCGGAAGTTCTTACCACGTTAAGTTAAGAAAAAAAAGTGTGCCACTTTCAAAAACAGTCGGTCTGCTCGTCAGCGTATGGTTCGCAGAATTTCTCAATGGACGATTCTTCTGACTTAAAACTAACGAGTAAGCCTGTATCTATTTATCGAAATAGGATTTAACTTGGGCCTGGTTAAGACTCCGATACTTCCAAAGTGGGGGGGGGGCGCCTAACCATTCCCCCACAATCGATCTAGATAAGAAAATAAAAACAAACAAAAAAGAAAGGGGTTGCACTATATCTTTTTTCGTGACAGAAACCGGTATCAAAACGGGCGCAAAACGATGACGTCAGGAAAACTTTGAAAAGCGAATACGAGGACTGGGGAAATGAACGAGAAGAGCTGACGCAGTTTGAGTTTTAGGCCCTGACAATAATTTGTGTTGAGTTACCGAAAAATCATCGAGAAGCGTGTATTCTGTCTTCGTTTTGATGGTAACATATTTAAACTCTTAAGGACCAAGCGCGAGTATACTCGTTTTTCTCCTCTAGTCCATTCCACATTGTTTCAATCCTCATTCCAAATAATCGCAAATATAGATGAAAACACTACAAGATGAGGTCTCGTCGGGAGCCTTCAATTCGTAGGATAGGCAATTCCAACTCCACCGAGTACGAACAGTTAACTACCTTCCCTCTAGAAACGGAGGAATGGTGTTTTCTTGCACTAACGTGGTCATTTAAGGGTTAACCCAAGAAAGTATCAGAACTTAAGATTGGACTTTTTCCACCGATAGAGTATAAGTTCTTTCTTTTCTGATGGCATCGCTGTAAAAAAAAAAAAAAAAAAAAAAAAAAAAAAAAAAAAAAAAAACCAGGCCGCTAAGAAATGTAAAAGAATTAATCGGAGGCAAGAAGATGAATGAGTGCTGGAACTTAATAATGAAGAAAGGAAGAGTGCAATTTGATGAACGAGGAAAAGCGATTAATTAATTACCGGCGAGGGAATAAGGCATTCGGACAAAGTTGTCAATCGAACTCCGGTTTTTTTCTCTCTCTCTTCCATAACGGAAGAGAGGGAGAAACAGAGAGTTCGATTAGTCTTATACTGACGAAAAAAGGGTTCGTAAAATTGAATCTGTAATTGCTTGTCTCGCCTCTGGCATGAACGAAGGCCTCAATGCATGTTCAGGCAGATTTATGATTTCAAACATTTTCTTCGACTAACAAAAGCGGCTGGCTGATGGCAGACTGCGGGTGCCTGGCAATTTTTGACTTGCAACTTCCATATAGACATGGGCGCCCGCAGCGGGGGGCAAATCCCCCCCCCCCCTGGAGTTCAAAAAAGTCAAAATTTTACAGTAAAAAATGAAAAAAAAGGAAATGCAATGTTAATCAAAGGAGTAATAGTTAACAAACTTCATTATTTGTTTATTTTGTAATTTTAGCTCATTTTTCGTGAGGCATAGTAGAATCAAACTTTTTCCTTGATACCATTTTCGTCTGCTATCCCTTGATCCATTATATCAAACACGTCAAAATTACAACTATTATTTGACAAACCTCCCATGGCTTAGTAATTGTATTGGCATATTGGATGGAAAAAAAAGTACCTTTTCCCCCGGGGGTGGGGGTCTCCTAGACCTTCCATTGAGGTTCAACAATTTTGCCCCTCCCCCCCCCCCCTTGGAAATTTTTCTGCGGGCGCCCATCCATACAGACTTTTTTGCAGCGAAAATTTGAACGTGTACGTTGAGAGAAATTACTTCTTTAAAAACAAGGAAACAAGTTTACTAGTGACAGTTTTCCTTGCGCGAAGTAAAGTTCTGTTGCAAGAAGGAGAATAACTGTCACAAGAAGGAATCTTGTACTGTTGTACTTGTAGCAGTAGACACTTTCCTTGGGCTAAAGGAATTCCCCCTAAGACAATATAAGACAATATTTCACTGTAAAGTTTCTTTAACACAAAAGAAATACACCTTAGATTAAAAAAAGTTCTCTCAGAGTGCAAATTTGTATTTGTACATATATTAAGGCTCAAACATCACTAAGTTGGAAAATTTCGGAGAAAATTAAGATAGTGATTGGGTTCCCACCTTTAAGATTCAATATTCTCTGATAGAGCTGGTTTACAATCTGAATTCCTTGTAATAAGTCCATGATTTCCCTAATGAGACCAATTTCCCTGACAATTACAGGTTTTTTCTGATGCTAGGCACCTTGAACTGAACTACACAGTGGCGGAGAAATACAAGAACCGTAAAGAAATATAGTCCACGAACATAACAAGTCTGTAAGAGTCGAGTTGCATTTCATACGGTAGCCTAGTTGAGACATCGGGGGTTAGATGAATTTCTGACGCGAGCCAAATCAGGGAATCAGAAAAAAATCGCATTTGCGCTTCCTCCACCTCAAGATCGTCCAATACTTTGAAATATCAGAAATCTTATATAATAAAAGGCGACCGCTGAGAATCGTCGAAAATCGCGTTTTACTATGATCTCGAGAACTAAAGCACGCGGGACCTCGAAATTTCGCGAACGGGTCCTGCGCCACCAAACGGTGTGCACACAGTGCTTCTTTTCCCCATTTTTTTTTTTCATCCCTTCCCGAGGGTGGATTTTATCGCGGTGTTTTACCCCATTTTTCTCCCTATGGTATCTGAGACCTCGAAAGTTTGGCCCCCGGTGCTGCTCGGTCCTCGAAAGCGATCCAGCTCATCCGGATCGACCCAACCCTAAAAGCAACCCCCTCACGGGGGATCTACCCTTCGAGATGGGTTGTTTTGGATCGCGGAAACGGGGGTCGAAGACGTTGCCCAGGCGATCGACACTTCGCAAGAGGGTAGCCCCGGGCTCCGCGCGTGGACTTTTTCACTCGAATTCGCGCGCCGCGAATATCATCCCCCGCTAAGGGTGGTTTTCTGAAAGGGGTGTTTTTACCGATTATTTCGGGCACCGGATCACTTTGAGCGCCGAAATTTTCCGTGAGGGTCGTGCTCCGGGCGGGGGTGTCCGTGAGACTTCGCTCACCCCCCCCCCCCGATTCACATTCTACCCCCTGTTGGGGTGGGTTTTCTTACTGGGCGGAATCTTATCTCGGATTATACGGCTTCGCTGACGACTTAATACGACAACCGGAGTCACGATGATATGCTTTTCCGGTCCTCGAAAACGATCGCGCTCATCCGGACCGACCCGATCTTAAAAGCAACCCCTCACGGGCGATTTACCTTCCGAGATGGGTTGTTTTGGATCGCGGAATCGGTGGTCGGAGACGGTGTCCATGGTGATCGAGACTTCGCACGAGGGTGTAGCCTCGGACTCCGCGCGTGGAGTTTTCCACTCGAATTCGCGCGGCTCGAATATCATCCCCCGCGCGCTAAGGGTGGTTTTTTGGAAGCATCGGTTTTACCGATTATTTCGGGCACGGGATCACTTGGGGTGGCGAAATTTTGATTGATGATCGTGTTCCGGTCGGGGGTGATCGTGC
This sequence comes from Trialeurodes vaporariorum, assembly GCA_011764245.1. Taxonomy (NCBI): domain Eukaryota; kingdom Metazoa; phylum Arthropoda; class Insecta; order Hemiptera; family Aleyrodidae; genus Trialeurodes; species Trialeurodes vaporariorum. Next base: position 22,625,436 of record VMOF01000111.1, on the reverse strand, counting down.
GACTTCGCTCTTCGCCCCCGATTCTTTTTCTACCCCCTGTTAGGGTGGGTTTTCTCATCGGACGAATCTTATCTAGGAATCTACGACTTTGCTGACTACTTAATAACGCATCCGGAGTCACTCTGATATGCACGAATCGATCTTTGCACATCCGAACCTGTCCCATCGTTAAAACTACCCCTCGCGGGGGGTTCATTCCCGAAATCAGGTCGGTGGGCTTCTCAAAAAAAATCGGCGACAGCCGCGTTGAAATTGAGTTCGTGCAGAACTCTTCAGTAGGCGTAGCAGAACGAATCCACGTGCAGCGCTTCAAATTTTGAACTACCCTTTATACTGGGGCTGTTCGATTCTCGCGGAGTGGCTTCGGAGCCTAGAAAGTGCGAAGGCCGAAAGTTCTGGTTTTTCGCGTGTTGTTTCTCCTAGACGATGCGGGTGGAGGTTTTTTTTTTTTTCAAGCGGTTTGAACATAGGCGGACCGTATCAGGGGCTAGGGGGAGCTGTAGTCCCCCACTTTTTTTGGGTGGAGGGGCTAAAAATCGGGAAAAAGTCATCATTTGAGACTTGAAAAGCAAAAAAAAAAAAAAAAAAAAAAAGGGGGTCATCACTTTTTAGCCCCCCCCCCCAATTTTTTTTTTGGTCACGGTCCGCCTATGGGTTTGAATAACATCCCCTCTTGAGGGGTAGTTTCATTTTTTAGGGGTTTTTGCCAACTTCTGGGACTTTAAGTTTCTCTAAGAGGTATATTCATGGATTCTTTTAGGAGTGTGCCGTGCGCAAAAATATTTCACTTACTAACGCAGGGAATATTCTGCGAGGGTAGGGATTCTTTTTTATTTATCCTTCGCAGATTGATGGATACTCTCCTTAGCTCGGGTTCTGATGTATACGATAAATTGGAAATGCATGTTGCTTGGCAACGTCAATCATTACTCACATCTTAGCAATGATATTGTTACCAGTTCGAATGCTTTTCCGATTACTTTATACATGTATCATGTATCATCAGCTGTTTTAGAGTTGCTCATAGGAATCAATGCAAAACATACAATTTTTAACCTTTCATTTCCTTTAAACGTGTAATTATGGCGCGTGGGAAGATCAATCAGTCGCCGCAGCGTCACTTGCATTCTGCCAATGCTGCACTTTGTCCCTTTTAAGCTTAGGTATATGTATATGTTCGTATCCAAGGAGCATAGGCGGAACTAGGAATTTTTTCTGGGGGGGCTGAGTTCCAAGGGATCTTAGAGACACCTCAAGACCGCCCCCCCTCCAAGAGGGGTATACGATGACCCCCCACCACCCAACTTACTTAGGTGTATGATGTACTTACAGTTACAGTCGACGAATTAAATAATGTCAGATAACGTCCTGGATTTTGACTTTAGTAGGCCACATGCGATGCTTTTTACTGTGATAGGTATCGCAGGTAGTCTACTTGAACCAAAATATAAGGCGACATCTGACATTCTTTTGTCGACTGTAAGTACCTACATCATACACACCTAAGTTAAGATATTAAATAAATTGTACTCATATAGCTATTAGCTGGGGTGCGAAACAATTAGGCAATCAGAAAATTAAATGATAAACATCATATACTGTAATATATTTTGTTGTTGTTGTGGGTAAACGTTTTTTTGTTTCCAAAAGTTTCTGGGGGGGGGGGAGGCTTGGCAGACCTCTGGGGGGGGCTTAGCCCCCTCCAGCCCCCCCCCATTTCCGCCTATGCCGAGGAGTGCACTATAAACTTCCAAAAATTCGACCCATGGGCGGAGCCAGCAATTTGGCAGCTGTGGATGCTTCCCATTTGAATGTATGAGAATAAATTGATTGTTGAGGAGGACATGGCCCAATATCTAATCTATTGTTTCTCATACATTCAAATGGGTAGAATCCGCAGCTGCCAAATTGCTGGCTTCGCCCATGATTCGACCTTCTACGCAAGTATAACGGTACGAAATAAAATGTTGCTAAAATGCACGCGACAAACTGCAATCAAAATTACATCAACGGAATGAAACATAAACTCGATACTAACCTTCGGCCAAAAAAAAAAGCTAAACTACCTACAGCATTATTCGGCCAAATACGGAAACAAAAATGTCAATAAGTATTCCTATGCAACTTTTAGAAATTACGGTTATCTTGGACTACGTACGATCATGAGTAAAATGTTAGTCCAACACAAAACGTTATATTACTCCTCACTTAAAACAATTTCCTTCTCCTCTACTAACGGAGAAGTAATAAAAGAAGTAAGTAAAATGTGTTGTGTACACAAAAAATCAGTGACATAGCGTGCAATTTGGGAACGTTCTACTCTGTCCAATTAAACGATTGTAAAAGATCGAATGAGGAAGTGTTCACCGAACAACCAATAGACTGTTTTAGTAGAGTGATATACCGTATCGATTGCCGTCCGAGGGCCTCTGGCTCCAAACAGACTCTGATTCAATGCATTTTCCCCATAAGCGGATTTTTGAACGGAAATGTAGACTATTAAATCAAACAATTAATACGACCTTTTTGCGATTATGAATTCTACGTCCTCGAAAATGCTTAATTTTGCCTGGTTCCACCCGTGAAACTGCCAAAATCAACAAGATATTACAGATTAAACGATGCGTTTGGAGGTTGAAATCACCCAAATGTTATTATTGTTGTTGTGGAATTGGCGGGATTTCGGGCGATTCTAACCTACAAATGCAAAATTTAATCTGTAATATCTCATTAATTTCGGCAGTTATAGTCAAGGAACGGCATAATTAAGTATTTTCAAGGACGTAGAATTCATAATCGCAAAAAGGTCGCATTAATTGTTTGAGGTTTGAGCTAATACCCTAAATTTCCGTTCAAAAGTTCGCTTATGGGGAAAATACATTGAACCAGAGTTTGCTTGGAGCCAGAGGCCCTCGGACAGCAATCGATACGGTATATCGCTCTACTAAAACAGTCTACAGGGTGGCGCAAATGTCCGCCCCCCCTTTTATTTTTTGAACGGTGCAGATGAAAAATTGAAACTTTGGGGTCTTCCATAACTTTTGAGAGCTTTCGCGTGAGGGGGTCAACATTTCCAAAATCACTCCCCTCAGGGGGGGAAAGGCCCCCAACTCAAAATTTTCAAATGGCTACCCCTGTCTTGCGATAGCTAATTCAAAAGAACAGTAAATTCTAAGACTTTTGGCGCAAACCGGAGGTCAATATCGTTTTTCGTTTCCGATTTATTGAAGATCAAAGTTCGATTTGGACCCATTTTCAAAATATCATTACTCCTGTGTAAAAAGTAGGAATTTAAAAAATCAGTAGTCTAAAATACTCTAAAAAGCAAGTACTTTCCTGAAAAAATACTGCTGTGGCATAAATGTATTCAAAACTTCATTTTACAGCCCAAAAGTTTCTAACGTTTTTACGCTCCCAGGGGGACTGTCTCAAAAATTCCTAAAGACGGACCCTATCGAGTGATACGTCGATAAAACAGGCGTAAAAAAATGAGAATTTTGGCGCAAACCAAAGGTCAATAGCATTTTTCGAATCCGAGATATCGATCTTTGAAAATCTACCTTTGACAATAAAAAAAGATAGTAAAAGGGGGAGAACGGACTTTTGCGCCATTCTGTGTACTCCGAACTTTTTCACAAATTTGAATAGAAGAGCTGCAACGTTGCTAAATTGGACGCTACACCACTGACAGGATCAAAAAAAAAAAAAAACAAAAAACAAAAAAAAAACAAAAAAAAAACAAACTTAAAAAAACCATTGAAAACACCACAAGAAAAAAGAAACAACAAAAAACGAGTAAAACAAAAAAAGAAACCACAGTACCCGTCGGTAGCCCGACGGGCAATATGCTAGTTATTTTATAATCACATGGAGAACAGTCTCTCATATTACACCCACTAAACCCTTACAGAATTGCAGATTAATGAGCCAAATTATCGTACGCGTTAGACGCATGAATCATTCAAATCAAGCTAGTAGATAAATATTCCTACTTCGCGGTACTTGTTTTTGCCTACATCACCAATTGAAGGCCCTCAATGAAACTTTCTTTTGAATCATCAACTATTCGCCGTTATTTTATTTTTATTACTTACTATGAGTTGAGAACATAATAAGGAAGAGATTAAGGTGATTCCAGGCGAAACTTTTCCAGATTTCAATCCGATGGATAGCGCCACTAGTCGCTTTTTGGAAAAGTCGTGTTTTTTGGCGTTTTAAACTGAAATCATAAATAATACGCAAAATCCAATAACGTCAGCACCTGCAAAATTTTTTAATAGATTTTTTGAGCCCAAAATGAGCAAAATTGGTTCAAAATTAAAGCCGTAAATTATGAAATTCGTTTCGCCATAAGCTCAGTGAGTGAGAGTGAGCGCGAGTGATGATACGTCCATCTGCCTCACTCGCACTCATTGCGGCTTACGGGAAGTTTCGTATTTTATAATTTCCGGCTTTATTTTTGAGTGTTTCAGCCTGAAACTTTCAGGGTATCTTCCTGAAGTATACTCCCAGGTGCTGACGTTCCTGAAATTTGTGTTTTTAGCGTGAATGCGTCAATTTTAGCCAACAACTGTTGACTTTTGGAGCAGCGCGACGTGGTGCCCACAGTTGGAACTAATCGACCCTGGAATCACCTTAAAGTAAACGAATAAGTACGACATTGGTACACCCAAAGGGTTAGACTTTAAAGTTAAAAGTGATCCATACCCGCACACCCTCAACTTCCTTACCTCCTTCACATGTACTGACAATAACTGCTTACATTTTATGAGCAAAGAGATAGATGTCTCCTTACACGTCAAGTTTTCGTAAAGATCCACTGGTAGCGCAACGAGAAATTCTCTAACTCTCTCCAGTGTTGCCAGATCGAGGGTAAAAAGCCATATCGTCTCCATTTAAATCAATGTAAAGCGTACGGCTTTTTCACACCAATCTAGCAACACTGACTCTCTTTTCTCCATCGAAACACGCATGTTAGACAAGGCTAGACAAGGGGATAAACCCCTCTTCTTACTATCCTTTTCCAACTCATACATTCAAGCTGGAAAAGAGAGCGATGAAAAAGACCCTGATTGCGCTGTTGAATCCAACACAGAGTTTTTTTGTGCATCATTTGGCATCGCTGGTCTGGATTCGACCATTAAACAGACAGTGCGTCGCCGACCTGAGAATGTCTCTGTCTATCTTCTTGTCTTCTTCTTTCTTATTCTTTTTTTTTACTACAAGAATATAGGAAAAACTCTGCATTTTTTCCGCGGATCTAATAATAAACCGTCTCTCACTGTTTCCAAGAACTGCAGCAGACTAGCGGCAAAGAATGCCAGGATAAAAGGGAGGAGGAGGGGGTTTGTTGCGCTATATGACTAGATTTAGAGCGGAGTCGAGCGAGTTAAAGACAAACGCACTTGAAACTTGACCGAGTCGAGTGGGACAACTCGAAGGAAAACTCCTCAGAATGTGTGGGCGAAGAGAAATTTGTTCCAATTACTTTATTATTGTTATTGAGCTTAGGAAAACTGACAAGTTATTACATGGAACAGCAAAAGTCATACATTCTAAGAGGATGACGAAGGAGGGGGGGGGGGGTTGCCAGGAAATTAAGATACCCCAACTTTCACATTTGTTCATCATGATGACAATAAACTTTCTTTCGGGAAACCTCTACATATATAGGTACGGAGGAGGGGTGGAAAGTAAAAAGATGATTAGTAACAAAAACGTTAATTTGATTGAATTCAAAGAAGATAGATAACATATTGGCAATACGAGACAAATGAACTTCCTCGGAACAACTCAACTTTAAGGGCCCGAGTCCGCATGGAAAAATGACATCTTGACTCAAGCTTGCTTATTGTTTGTTTGTACTTACTGCATTAAAAAGATACTGACGATGCAATAGGGCAGTTTCAAAGATCCGGAATTTTGTATTTTTTAATAAGAAGATTGAAGTACTTGATGGCCTAAGCTAGAACAAAGATGCTTTTTGTTTTCTCGAAAGTGTCCCGATTTTTAGATACAATTGCGCGAAGTTGCACAAAAATCGTGCGTTGTGCCACGCCACCGTCACAACGAGGAATTACTATTTAAAACAATGTATATTTTGAGTCAAAATCGTAACTCCAGAACTATGAAACCGAGTTAGAAACCAGAGGCATCCTTCTTAATCTGTTTAGCTACCAAGTACTCTCATTTGCTTACAATCAGTACAAAACACCAAAATTCAGATCCTTGTACCTATCCCATTAGGATCCCCCCCTTAAAAAAAAACAAAAAACAAAAAACAAAAAAAAAAAAAAAAAACAAAAAAAAACAAAACAAAAAACAAAAAGAGTAATAATCGCATGTAAATAATGTAATGCAAGAAAACAAGTCCCCCCACCCCCCTATACACTTCATGGCTGCAGCGAAGCCACGGGCGGATAAAATCTCTCTCTCCTCTCCTGTTTGAACGCGTGCGTTAGAAAGAGTCGGAGATGGGTGCTAAAGTCACGTGATGGCCCCCTCTGCTATCCTTTTCTAACAAATGTGTTCAAATGGAAGGAGAGAGAGAGATGAAGATACATTCCTGCAAGAAAATCAAGTGCTGATCGTGCGGTTGCCTCGCACCTCAAACCGCAATGACTCGACGAAAAACTTATGAAAGCAGACAGAGATACACAGGAATGTGAGGACCGGGTACATCGCTCGAATAACGAGATCAAGTTATTAAGTCATCAAGTCATCAAGTCATGAAATCATCAAGTTCAAGTTCAATGCGCGCTTCAAGACCGGGATGCGCATGCAGGAGACGAAGTCGGATCGAAATCGCAATTCACGCTCTCCTTCTCGCACCTGACGAACACGAAATCCAGCTCTGGTCCATGGTCGCCAGATCGCCCATGCGCAGAAATATCTAGACGACTTAAGTTGCTGTGAATGATGCAAACGTTTTTCCTTTCAATCTGGCAATCTTGTTCTATAGCCTCTCATTCTCTCATTCTTGGTCTCGTCATATCCGCGGTTCAATTAAAAAAATTAACTGGAACCATAATAAAATCCCTGCTTGAATCAATTAGGGGAAGGCGCAACTTACAATTTTTTGCTCATCGCATGAAATAACGCGTTGTTGCCTTTTTCTCAAAATCTGAGCGCGCACTGTGGTCTTAGACCATTAACCGGCCCGAGTATACTCGTTTTTCTAGCTCCTCTAGTCTATTTCACATTGTCTCAGTCTTCGTTCCGGATAGACGCCACTGTCGAGTCGATGAAAACACCACCACAAGATAAGGTCTCGTCATGCGCCTTCAATTCGTAGGATAGGCAATTCCAACTCCACCGAGTACGAACAGTTAACTACCTTCCTTCCAGAAGCGGAGGAGTGGTGTTCTCTTGAACTGACCTGCTGGTCATTAAAGTGTTAAAAATTGGCCACAAATCAGAATCTAAATTCTTGTAAAGTTATCATATCAAACCTTTCATCAAGACCAATTTGCAATTACAGAGAACACTTAAAACAAGTAATTTAAACAGCTTAAAAAGTCAAAAATGATGATTATTATTTATGACGTTTTATTTCACTGATTTTTATGATCTCAGACCAAAGTGCACCGGTCTTTACGAAATGTATATGAGCATTTTTTTTTTTTTTTTTTTTTTTTTTTTTTTTTTTTTTTTTTTTTTTTTTTTTTAATGTAGATGAAAACAAGTAGAAAAGCGTCGATTTTTAAGGCGGTTCACTTATTGAGGCCTATTCAGGAAAAAGAGCCCATAAAACAGCGGGTGTGCAATTTCAGAGAAATATGCTTTGTGATTGCATAGATGCATCGGTCAGAAGAGCGCACCTTTTGTTTCATGGGCCCTTTTCCCAGATTGCCTCAGCTGAACCTAAAAATAATCGATGCTTTCGAATGGGTTCGAATATGAGAGAAAAAACTACAGATCGATTCATTACGCGCAAAAGGAATAAACATAAAGATCACGGTCCTTTTCTTTCTACTGTCTAGTCGTTCACTTGTTCCATGATTGTGAAATGTGTGTTATTATTGGTCCGAGCCCTTCGGCTTTCACGTTAAGAAATATCATTTTCTCTCTCAAAAGCATTTGGCGAGATAAAATGACGATTCCTTTTGAGCGACTAGATTCCGCGTGTTCTTTTTCGATAGGCGGGTACAGGATTTTGTCTATACGTGTCTTCATTAGTTTATTAGCCCCTAGCTCTGTCCTTTACTAAGACACATGTTCTAATGAGAGGAGAGAGAGAGAAAGATGAAATCCTGTACCACCTATGTATTTTCCATGAAGGCAGGACAGTTTCTTTTATGATCTGATATTGCTCAACTTGGCCGCAATAAAAATTCTTCCGTAACCGCTATACACTGCATCAATCTCGGGTGCCTGCAGATCCGCTAACTTTAACGGTTTGATCGTAATCAATTAAAAACTAACTCTAAAGATTGAGACAGCGATTCAGGAATCGAACGAATCGAACAATATCACATGATCTGATCATAGAATCACGCCGACACTTTATACGTTTCGTTCGATACTGACCAAACATTTTGTCGCGAGTTGATGAAAAAAAAATCGGAGTGTTTCATAAGGACTCGCGTTTGTTTACATCCGCGAATTCAAAATGCCTTACAAACTGAGATTGGAAATTATAAAAAATGATGAAGTGTCAGTTCTTAAAATTGTGTAGGTTCGTGACGTCGAAAATTAATAAAATCAAACAAACAATCAAAAAAGAGCTATAATCCAGCTAGTGAAAAATATCATGTTTTAGCTGCAGTATCTTCGAAAAATGTGAAATGGCATCAGAGAAAAATTTTCGATTTTCAAATTGAGCCCAAACATAAGCTTACTTACACATTTTTGGTGTTCGTAGCTGATCGATATGATATTTTCGATAGTTCGTCTCGATCAAACATCGGTCTTTTCCGTAAAAGAAAGCAAAAAATTTAAAATATGAAGACGGGCACAATTTTTTTCTCCGTGAGTGATAAAAATGTGTTGTCTTCGCAGAACTTCTGAGGAAAGCACTGATGTACAGGCTCGGTATTTCTTTCGACTGCGTGGAGACTGACTGGGTGAGTAAAAATAATGTATTACTTAATTTATTATAATATTCGGCTGAATTTGAGGCATCGAATGGTTTTGCCACGCTAAAAATGATGCAAAGCTACGCGAAGAGACCGAAAAAGTTGTGGAAAAGTTGACGATAAAGTCAAAACTATTTGCTACAGTTTCTGCCCGAAAATCCGCTCATTTTTTTCCGTGCACGCGATGTGATTGAAAACTGGGATATTTTTGCGCCGTTCGAGAGGAAACTTTGTGAAAGTTTAACAATTAGTTAGAGCGTCTACATCATGATGTAATTTTCTTTCCAAAGATAAAGACGTGCAGATTCCAGTACAGAAAATTGTTAAAAATATACTAGACATTTTTACCAAGAAGATCCACACAGAAAAAACACTTTGGTAGCGCTGACAAAACCTTTGGTAGAAAAATGACCCAGCAAAAGACTTTAGTTGGGCCGACCAAATTTTTTATTCACCCAGCAATATCTCTTTAGTTAAGCGTAAAAAACCTTTGGTTGGCTCAACTAAAGTCTTTTGCTGGGTCATTTTTCAACCAAAGGTTTTGTCAGCGCTACCGAAGTGTTTTTTTCTGTTTTTTTCTGTGCAGGGGCGAAGACTCTGTTCGATTGCATGCACAAGAATTATTTAAAATAGGATTCATAAAGGACCTTTTCTCGTAATTTGTGTCACTAAACCTGAAACATAAACCTTCGGAAATTGAAATTTTTGGCGTCTCAGAAGCGTTTGTCAGACATTTTCTTTAGAGAAAATTCAATTTTTGAGGCTACTAATTGAAAGGGAAGGAGGGCACGTAGCACCCCCCCCCCCAGATCCACCTTGACCTGGCCCTTGTCCATCAGGCAACTGTTGGCTGATGTTTTGACTAGTCCCGACCTTTGAGCCCAAAAAAGGGACAAATGTCAGAATCTTCGAGCTGGGTCTCTATTTTTCTTTAACTTTACCAAAGACTTTGAGATAAGCTGTTTTTACTAAATAGCGCCGCTATAAGCCGTCCATCAATAGCATCTTCCACCTGAGCTTGGGCCTGGGCCCTGGGATCGCCGCAAGAGCTGAAAATTGAGAGCCGATTAGAAATGGCACAACTCTAACGCTCATCAGAAGGGGTCCAAAACATGCCCGATCTAACCAGTGGCGTGGCGTGCAATTTTGCAACATTGTACAGTTTCGATTTAAACCCATATGAAAGATCGAATGCGAAGGTGTTCACCGAACACCCAACAGTTCGATCTTTTTCACGGGTTTAAAAGGACACAATACAACGTTGCCAAATTGCACGCTACGCCACTGGATCTAACTATCCGCGAATCGCGTGAAAGTGAAAAAATGTCTGGGAAAATGAGGAATAGAAAGTTTTGGGAATTTGAGGGAATTATAGACCGGCGAAAACATTTCCCCGAAAAATGCACTGGGAATTTCGAAAATATAGATCATTATTAGAGTGGTGTTAAAAGAAACAGCACAAAAGAGAGGAGAAAAAAATCATCTCTTTTCGAATTTTTGTGAGAAAATCAGTATTTCGAAAATCCTTTGAGGAAAAAATACCGGTTCTTGTGAAACTTCTGGCGTTTTGGAGTATTTCGCATGCGCGCTCCTATCTCAAATAATAAACTATACAGGAGAGTCTATAGCAGTGGCGTAGAATGCAATTTGGCAACGTTGTATTGTGTCCATTTGAACCCATGGAAAAGGTCGAATGCGAAGGTGTTCACCGAACACCCAATAGTTCGATCTTTTTCATGGGTTCAAATGGACACATTGCAACGTTGCCAAATTGCACGCTACGCCACTGGTCTATAGGGCGAGTCAATTCATCAATCGTTGATTCTTCGCGTCACGGATGCAAGTTTTGACTCAGCATTTTTTAGGTTTCCATGATGAATCATATAAAGAAAAAAAAAAAAAGGACAAAAAATTACAAAGACAAAAAAGGTCATAAACAAGACGGTAGACGGTCTAGGTGCACTTGCGAACGCTACCGCAGCTCAGTGAGCGCAAATCCCATAAACGTCATGGGAATACATTATTGGCAGCGCACATAAATACATAAAGTCGCGCATTAATGCATACCTGTGAGTATACCGTAACTGTACCGTAACACTAATAAACGACTCCGCCGTCCAAAGATGCGCGCAGTGATGGCCGAAGCTCTATGACTAATTGATTCCATAAAAAGATGATGGAAGCGAAGGTCGGCAAACGAGTGTGACGTTATGGTATACGGTATGCGTGTGCGATGCAAAGCGAACACTGATTCTGAGACTGGTGTGAGCTGACGGGCCAGATTATTGCTTCATATAAGTCAAAATGATGCGTCAGGAACTGATTTTTTTTCGCTCTCTCTCTCTCTCCTCCTATTTTTTACGTCATAACGTTCACTTAGGGTGTTTATTCACTGAGAAGAATGATTCCTAACTTCTACGCTGATTGTGAGAAAAAAGCTATAGTCATAATACCAGATTCTAGCAGGGCTGCCGTTTTGCGTATAATCAATGCTACTTTGCAATTCACCGATGATTCCACCGGTTAAGGAAAGATTACACAGTTCAGTTTAGAGCATGACTGTAATAAATAAAAATACTCGCATCTGTAATCTTTTCTCAACCGGTGGAGTCGTCGATGACTTCAAAAAACTTGCAGATATTTTAATTAATCAACGGAGTTTCCAGCGATTAAGGAAAGATTACAGATCAGAGTATTTTCGTGCATTACAGTCATGAACTGAACCGAACTGTGTAATCTTTTCTCAACCGGTGGAATCATCGGTGAATAGAAAAAAAGCATTGATTATACGCAAAACGGCAGCCCTGGATTATAGTCATATTACCAGAAGCACAACGACAAGTGAACGACAGATAGTCTATAGTACTTTGACCAGAAAAATTATGGTGTTAATACCAGAATGGTTATAGAACTAGAATTTCCTGACAATGAGGCTCTTGCAAACTTTTGATATAAACGAATAAATAGTCCAATCTTGGGTGAAGACCAGCAAAAATCACGAAAATCTCACTAAGAAAGTCTAAAATTCAGTAATAAACTCACGTAACTGCTGTAACGGCAAGATGGTAGTGACGGTTCGACGCAGGTATCATGGAAGATTCCTGCGTCTATTATGTCACTTTCTCTACGGAAACACAGAGATATGTCTCAAATTAGATAGGAATCTCCCATAATATCTGCGTTGAACCGCCATTAAGCCCAATTTTGAGAGTGAATTTTGTGATTTTTTTTTTTTTTTTGTACTTATTGTCATTTTTACAGGTTTTTATGCAAGAATCAACTATTCAGTCCCCTGTAGCAAAAGTTTGCAAGAGCCCCATTTCCTAAAAATGTTCAAGAACTGTGGTGCAAACACTAGAATTCTGGTAATTATACTATCCCTTACATAGGTTCACTTATATTGTCATCAGGGCTGCCGTTTTGCGTATAATCAATGCTATTTTTTAATTCACCGATGATTCCACCGGTTGAGAAAAGATTACACAGTTCAGTTCAGTGTATGACTGTAATGCACGAAAATACTCGCATCTGCAATCTTTTCTCAACCGGTGGAGTCGTCAATGACTTTGAAAAACTTGCGGATATTTTAATTAATCAACGAAGTTTCCACCGATTAAGGAAAGATTACAGATCAGAGTATTTTCGTGCATCACAGTCATACACTGAACTGAACTGTGTAATCTTTTCTCAACCGGTGAAATCATCGGTGAATAGAAAAATAGCATTGATTATACGCAAAACGGCAGCCCTGATTGTCATGCTTCTGGCAATCTTTTTTTTTTTGGTGTAGTAAAATTACCAGAGAAGTAAAGCTTTATATCAACCGAAAAATGTCTACTGCTATTACCAAACAATATTTCTGAGGTTTTCATCAAAACCTGACCAAAGTGTTACAAGATCCTCCAAATTCTCAAGAGCTACGGCACAAATACCAGAATTCTAATAGTGGTGCCAGAAATCCTCTAGTTCACTGATCGATTCCTTCTGGTACTATGCGTTCATCTCTATTTTCCGTCATAGCCGTAGTCAGGATAGATCTCAGGGTCTGTCTCTCTCTTCGAACATGTGTTAGAGAAGGAAAGTAAGAGGGACTGAAGTCATGTGACCTTCGTCTATCCAATTCTGACACATGCGTTCAAATGGGACAAATTCTTGGCTACGGCTATGTTTCCAGTGACGTTTTAGGCGTCGCGTGCCATCTGGCAACAATGCAACTGCTCCATTTAAACTCATTTAATATATCGAATTTTCCTTGTGCACTGTGCACCCCCTGAATTCGATCTTTTACATGAGTTTAAATGGATAGAATACATTGTTGCCAAATTGCACGCGACGCCACTGCCTCCAACTGATGTATATAGACTCTCAAACATTTTCTTTAACGTAAATAATGAAACAAGTAAAAACTAATCTAAATACAAACATGAACCGTAAATACCGTAAAAACCGTAAAGCAGTTTTTTTGGAAGACAGCGATTAAGCGATGATATCGTTCAACACCTATACATATAATCCTCAAAAAACTGCTTGCTCGCTTGAAGTTTGGTTTAATTGAAGCTAGTTTTAAAACGAGGGGTTTGCAGTCTTGTGAAAAGCCATTTTTAGAGCAATATTTGTCTATAAGTCTTCTTCTTTTTTTTTCTTTTTTTTTTCTTTTCTTTCTTCTTTTTGGAGTAACAAAGTGATATGCTCCGCTTGCTTGCTTGCTTTTTAGAGTATTCTAGACTTCTGGTTTTTTTTAATTCCGACTTTTCAAAGAGGAGAATGATTTTGTTAAAAATGGGCCCAAATCAAACTTTGATCTTCGATATATCGAAAACGGAAGACGACGTCGACCTTCGTTTTGCACTAAAAGTCTTAGAATTTTACCTTCTTCTTGACTATTGAATAAAAAAATGGGGGTCCACATTCTTAGATCCATACATTTCATATTATTCGTGGTGACAGGCACGGTGGATGCATCGTCATAGCGTGCAATTTGGCAACGCTCAATTATGGCCACTCATGGCCCAAATAAACGGTCGATCTCGAAGGTGTTCGCCGAACACATGAAAGTTCGATTATTTTCATGGTGTTGAATGAACACAGGTGCAACGTTGCCAAATTGCACGCTAAAAACGCCACTTCGAATGATCCGCAAATGACCAAATATAAAGAAATCGTGAAATTGGACGTGCCACACTGAATGTACGGACAAAATATGTTGAAACAAATTCGTCAAATTTGACGACGTTTACAAAACCAAAACCCACATGCAGTGAAGCTGGAGGAAAGGTTAAATTTAATTTTTTTCCGATACGACGCGTCGCGTCACGACGTCACGTGACGTGACGCATGTATCAGCGAAGAAGACTGGACTTGAAACGTTGAAGCTCCACGACCCTGAGAATTCCAGGGCGGGCAGGTTGAGGGGAGCAGAGGAGCCGAGTGTCTTGGCGTCTTGGCCATCGCTATGCCACTCCGCTTCGCATTTCAAGAACTACAAAAATACGGTTCAACACAGAAACGGATTTAACAAAACTTTTGAACTTCTTTAAAAAAAAAATGTTCTGTCTTCCTCTAAAAAATTAAAATATTTTTTTGTCAGTGATACAGTCGGGGACAATAAGAATATCAGACGAGGCCTTACAATGCCTTACATGTTCGCTTAGGTAGGCTACCCCTACCAGTGGCGAGGCGTGAAATTTTGCAACAATGTATTTTCTCCATTTAAATTCACAAAAAAAGTCGAACACTTCAGTTATCGGCGATGACCAGGCATTTCGACTTTTCTAATGTGTTTAAATGGGGAGAATAAACGTTGCCAACTAGCACGCCTCGCCACTAACCCCTACCTCTCTCAAAAGAGGAGGGGCCAGCCTACCTCCACACAGAAAAAAAACATTTTGGTAGCGCTGACAAAACCTTTGGTGGAAATGACCCAGAAAAATACATTAGTTGAGCCAATCAAATTTTTGGTTCACCCGGCAAAATTTCTTCAGTTAGGCGCAGTTTGCTGAGTCATTGTTCTACCAAAAATTTTGTCAGCGCAACCAAAGTGTTTCTTCTAAGCAGGCAGAGGCGGCACTTGAAATCTGACGTTACAGTTAGTCCATTTAAAGTCATAAAAAAGGGTAAAATATAGGAGGTGCCTAGTGCACTCCTTCGAATCGATATTTCACAAGGATATAGATGGACGAAATACGATGTTGCCAGATTGCACGCGCGTCGCCACTGCTTCCAGGTCTTGTACTATGACTATCAAAAGAAAGTACGGTGGTGGACATTTTTATTCTTGCATTTCTCGACCAATTTTAAAGAACTCAGCAGTTTCCAGGTATTTCAGAGTTTATTAGAATATGCTTTTGAATGTATGCCTTAAAAATCTAAAACTGTTTGGGAAATATTGAAGAAAATGTCAAAGACGAACTCGGTGAGAGGACTTTCTCTTGAAGGCCATGACTAGTACGTCATGACCTTCATTCTGTCCCTGATAGTACTTTCAACTTCTCTTAAAAACACTGGCTCCATTTGACATTGTGGTGTCTTAAGGAAGAGCTAAAACGTGAGGATTTACTCGAGCTCGACGAAGTCAGAAAATTTCAAGGGCGATTTCGATGAGAGGACTTTCTTTTGAAGGTCATAGTACATCTGACATTCTTTCTGTCCCTGATAGTACTTTCAACTTCCCTTAAAAACACTGGCTCCATTTGACATCGTGGTGTCTTAAGAAAGAGCTAAAAAGTGAGGATTTACTCAAGCTCGGCGAAGTGAGAAAAGAGAGAAAAAAAAGTGTATGGATAATCTTCCGTTCCGTTCGCACGTTGATTTAACAGGAAAAGATACGATGCGATATGAGATTGAGAGCGAATGAATAACGAGAGGCAGTAGCGCACCGAGAGTTTCTTCATCTCTCTCTTTCCTCCATTAAAAAAGGTATGTTAGACAAGGACGGACAAGGGGATAAAACCCCCTCCTTCTGTCCTTTTCCTATGTATACATTCAAATGGGAAATGAGAGAGATGGAAGAGATCCTGGTTGCGCTAGTGACGAGAGGAGAACAAAAGTGGGAGTGGGCGACGGCGAAACTGTATAGAAAGTAATTGGAATCGGTTTGGATTTTCTCGAAGAACAGAATCGATATCAATGATACCATCATTTTATCCACACCGCGATTCATTTACCAGAGTAAAATGACGTTGCTCAGAAATAGTTCCGCAAAAGCACCGACGCCAAATTGAACTAAGAGGTTTTCTTTATCAGAGATCTGCTTATTTCATGTATATTTTAGTTCATGTTTGTATTTAGATTAGTTTTTACTTGTTTCATTATTTACGTTAAAGAAAATGTTTGAGAGTCTATATACATCAGTTGGAGGCAGTGGCGTCGCGTGCAATTTGGCAACAATGTATTCTATCCATTTAAACTCATGTAAAATATCGAATTCAGGGAGTGCACAGTGCACAAGGAAAATTCGATATATTTAATGAGTTTAAATGGAGCAGCTGCCTTGTTGCCAGATGGCACGGGACAGTGCTGCCAGATTGGGTTGAAAAAGCCGTACGTTTTACATTGATTTAAATGGGGACGATACGGCTTTTTACCCTCGATCTGGCAACACTGCAGAGGGAAGCCTCAAATTAGATAGGAATCTTACATGGTAGTCATGACTCACCTGCGCAGCTCCGCCTTCACACCTTAAACTTTATAAAGTCATTTTGTGGGTCTGTGAGTGAATTTCGTAATTTTTTCATGAGCTCATCGTAATGTTAACGAGATTTTACTAAAGAATTCACTATTCAATCACTTATAGCAAAAGTTAGCAAGAGATCCATCCTCTTAACCCCTTAAGGGCCAAGCCCGAGTATACTTGTTTTTCTCCTCTAGTCTTTTACCCATTGTTTTAGTCTTCATTCCGGATAATCGCAGCTATCGATGAAAACACTCACAAGATAAGGTCTCTTCGGGAGCCTTCAATTTGTCGTATAGGCAATTCTAACTCCTCCGAGTACGAACAGTTAACTACCTTCCCTCTGTAAACGGAAGAGTGTTGTGCTCTTTTGAACTAACCTGGTCCTTAGAGGGTTAATCGGGTTGGCCGCCACCAACCATTGAAAACAAATGTTCAACTTTTTTTCTGATATTGATGACACCTAAGTCATCAGATTCATCTAAACCTCTTTCTCTGTAGGGTGATAAGCCTGGTGATTTTGATGCCATCGGTGGCCGGAAAGAATCAGATAACCTTTGCATTTAAAGGTCTTATTGGGTTACGGTGATATGCCAGATCATTCGCAAAAATACGCTTTTAGACGATGCAGCAACCGCAAATTTGGGTACAAGGGACAGTGACGACACCCCCTATATCTCACGTACCGCGACGAGACGGCTAGCTGACGAGTGGTACTACCGGGGTATATCTCTCTGCATGGCATAGGATTAGGCACGCATTTTTGATCGATTTTAAAATGTACGCGAGTGAGAAGCTGCAAGGAAAAGAGACATTTTACACGTGTTTTCATGAAGCCTTATAGATTGGTTTTCCAGTTCCGTATACATAGTCACGTCATAGCACAAAATCAGGTCACAAGGAAAAATGCTATGGGAGAGAAATGAGAAGTTTTGCGCTCAAACCATGAAGAGGAGACACCGTTCGAATCGTCTGATACCAAAATGATCACCCGAAAAACCCTACAAAATAAACCCGGAAAATTGGTGACCATAAAAAACCTCCATTTAACTAATGAACCGCGACGTGGAGGACAGTCATTATACTCAAACTGACGAGTAGACACAAGTACTTGCTTATGTTTCGAAGTTTAGACCAGTCTTATGACCAGCACTATAGTCAGTGGCGTAGCGTGCAATTTTGCAACATCGTACAGTGTCCATTTAAACCCATGTAAACGGTCGGATGCGAAGGTGTTCACCGAACAACCAATAGTTCGATCTATTTCATGGGTTTAAATGGACGAACTGCAACGTTGCCAAATTGCATGCAACGCCACTGACTATAGTTTGGAAGAAAGTTATAACAAGCCTCCTTTTTTTTCTCGAGGATATGACAGTTAATTCAACAGCTTTTTAAGTCATCAATAAAAAGACTAATCCCCTTTAGCCTTGAATGTGTCCATTGTGAAAACTATGCATTGACAGGAAAAAATGTTCACAGAATTTGAAATAAAGATTCTGCTTCGAGAATAAAAACTTCAGGGCAAAGCCCATGCATTCCTTTAAGAATCGTACAAGAACTTTCAAACATTTTACGAACCGTACAAAAGAAAAAGAAACACTACTTCGAAAAATCTAAACAATCTGATAAAAATTTGTTTTGCTGAACATGGCCAGAATTCTAATAAAAGTTCCCAAAAAGAAATATTGGCAGTTAACAAGAAAAGTTTCGTGTTTTAAAAGAATAATTCTGGCCATTTTGGCAAGAAATTCTGGGATTTTTGACCAGAATTATCCAGCGAAAGATGCAAAAGAGCCATTTCAGCCAGAATTTCTTCACAAGAGCTTTTCAAAATGATTCCAGCCATATTTAGTAGAGCATTTTTCTCCGTGGAGGCCCTTGCGCGCGGGTGAGGGAGAGGGTAGGGGGATTCAACAATAAACATAATGCGTCTGTTGCAAACTTTTGCTGCAGTAGTATACAGTGTTCAATCTCATGCAAAATCGCGTGAAAAGTCTATCGAAGGCATCAGAAAGTTATGAAATGCGATAATAAACTCACAAGAGACGTTTAATGAAATCCAAGATGGCGGTAAAATATCGATCAACCTTTGTGCATGCACCACGAACATCCAAGGATAGCCAACCTCACAATATCGATCACACCCAATCACAACGTAAATAAACACATAACCTCTGAGGCTATGAGGTTGTCAACGTTGGCAATCCTCGGATGTTAAAGGTGCATGCATACAGATTGCTCGATATTTTACCGCCATCTTGGATTTCATTAAACGTCTCTTTTGAGTTTATTATCGCATTTCATGACTTTCTGATGCCATCAATGGGCTTTTCGGGCGATTTTACATAAAATGAAACACTCTTTATCGCTGTAGCAAAAGTTTGCAACAGACCCATTATACTGAAGTACTGTGAGACAGCAATAAAACATTAGGTGTGATAATTCAACGAAATATATCTATGAAACCACAAGGCAGGTCCCTCCGCAAGAGCATGCCTAATATTTTATTGGCTCATCTCCCGGAAAAAGCCTCGATTCATAAAACGAAACCATCTTTCAAACAAGAAACCGACTTGCGGGAGATTCGCTGCGGGCTTATTGTAGGTCGGGATTTATTACAGCGGTTAATTCGAAAACCACTGGTCTACATTGAAAACAGGTTGAACCGAGAAAAGAAAAAAAAAAGATTACAAAGCGCTGAGCTGAGTCAAGTCAAGTCCGGTCATTTTACAAGAAAACAAGAAGTTGCGGATGGAAATACTCAGCAGTTGGATTCGCTCATTCGCTACCTCTGCGGTCTACTTAGCGAGGAAATGTAACCTCGAACTCCTCAAGGCTCAAATTGTCGGCTCTAGGGATTCCTCGCGGCTCTTCCAAGACGCCCAGTGGAACGAAACATAGAACTCGCCGACACATAGTTAGGCAAATGGTATAATCGATTACTCGTTTTTCGATTGATCGAGGTGGGTTTCAGTGGTAATTAGGCGTACCACTTTTATTGAAAACCAGCGTTTGATGATAAAAAGAAAGTTGTTCATCAAATATTGCGAAGGGCAGTGGCGACTCGAACTGGTGAAGGGCCAAATAATGTTAAGTCCTCACGATTCTCCTTATAGATGTTATGATGGGTACTTGTAAGCGGGGTTTCGACCCCTTCCCTTATGGTGAACGCTAGCAATCTGCAGATGACCACCGATGAACGCTGATAAGTGCTGAAAAGCCGCAACATAATTTGTATGGTCCCAGTTCCATTGAAATCTGCACCCCTGAATACTGCTAAAACACGGAAAAAAACTACGGTGAAAATAACCATACGGATACCTGATTTTGGCACCTACTAGATGTTATGGTAATAATAACCACAAGTATACTATGTTTTGACTAGGTACTAGGTGATGGTACCTGATTGCATGTCAAATTTACTCAAAGTATCGGTAAATGTACCATACTTCTGGTCAAGTTTACCATAACATCTAGCAGGTGCCAAAATCGGGTATCCGTATGGTTATTTTCACTAATCTTTTTTTCCGTGAATCCACCACGCGATTACTTTTCAAAAGTAATCGAAAATGTAAACGAAAGAGTCGATCTGCCTTTGCAAAACCCTGTCAACAAACGCGAAGCGTGGGAGCCGTTTCATTTTCTCCATTGTAATCCATGCGAAAAGTTGAACTTAAGGTGATTCCAGGCGAAACTTTTCCAAATTTCAATCCGATGGATAGCGCCACTAGTAGTTTTTTTGGAAAAGTCGTGTTTTTGGCGTTTTAAACTGAAATCATAGATAATACGCAAAATCCAATAACGTCAGCACCTGCAAAATTTTTTAATGGATTTTTTGAGCCCAAAATGAGCAAAATTGGTTCAAAATTAAATCCGTAAATCATGAAATTCGTTTCGCCATAAGCTTAGTGAGTGAGAGTGAGCGCGAGTGATGATACGTCCATCTGCCTCACTCGCACTCATCGCGGCTTATACGGGAAGTTTCGTTTTTCATAATTTCCGGCTTTATTTTTGAGTGTTTCAGCCTGAAACTTTCAGGGTATCTTCCTGAAGTATGCTCGCAGGTGCTGACGTTCCTCAAATTTGTGTTTTCAGCGTGAATTCGTCAAATTAAGCAAAAAACTGTTGACTTTTTGAGCAGCGCGACGTGGTGTCCACAGTTGGAACTAATCGACCCTGGAATCACCCTAACCCCTTATGGGCCAATCCCGAGTATACTCGTTCGAGAAGAACGTTCACACTGTTTCAGTCCTCATTCCGAATAAACGCAAATATAGATGAAAACACAACACCCGATAAGGTCTCGTCGGGCGCCTTCAATTCGTTGTACAGGCAATTCCAACTCCCCCGAGTACGAACAGTTAACTATCTTCCCTGTATAAACGGAGGAGTGATGTTCTCTTGAACTAACCTGGTCATTAAAGGGTTAAGGGTGCTCAGCGCACACTCAATCGTTTGTTATTCATCACGATATTAAATTGACAAAATGCAACGTTGCCTAACTGCACGCCTCAACATGCACTGAACATCGTTACAAGAACAAATATTTTAAGACGAGGGACTTTCGTCCCTTCCTCTTTCCTCTATCTTTCTCTCACACATGCATTCAGGGATCCGCATCTGGTCCGAAGAGAATGCTGGCATAGCTGGCATTAACCCTTTCATGCACGCATTTTGGGATTTGAGTTTTTTTTTTAGATTTATTTAGACCGTTCGAAAGAGGACACTTTTTTAAGAACTTTGATGGGTCACACAACTTTTTGAAAAATGTCCATTTAAATTGCATTGAATCACATGTTACATAAAATGGTACACATGTGTAGTGTACCACTATCCAAGAAAGGGTTTTAAAGCCTTCTCTCTCATTGCTAACTTGAACGCATGTGTTAAAAAAGGACAGATCAGGAGCAATCAGTGATTTTCGTCCCTTCTTCTATCCTTTCCTAACACTAGCATTCTAACGGGATGAGAGAAGGACAAATTCATGGACCAGTTTCTGGTTCGCAGAGAATCTAGGGCTTTGTTGTCCTTCTCTCTCTTTGCCCATTAGAACGCGTGTACTAGAAAATGACAGATTAGGGTAGGGACGGGCATGTGACTTCCGCCCCTTTCCTATATCTTTCTCTCACACATTCATTCAAATGGGCTAAGAGAGAGAAGTGGAGATTAATGAGGATCCAGGAATTTTTCCTTCTATCTCTTCTATCTCTTCGCACGTTAAAACGCTAGAAAATGACAGATTAGGGTCAAATGATTTTTGTCGCTTCTTTCTTCTGTCCTTTTCTAACAAATGCATTCAAATAAGCAAGGAGAGAGGGAGAGGGAGAGGGAGAGGGAGAGAGAGAGAGAGAGAGAGAGAGAGAGGGGAGGGAGAGTGGGAGAGAGAGAGGGGGGAGGGAGAGGGGGAGAGTGGGGAGAGAGAGAGAGAGAGAGAGAGAGAGAGAGAGAGAGAGAGAGAGAGAGAGAGAGAGATGGGGAGGAAGGAAGAGGGAGAGAAAGAGGGGGAGAGAGAGAGGGGGGGAGAGAGAGAGGGGGGGTGGATATTCCCGGATCCATTTCTGGTCCGAAGAAATCCAGGCTCCGATCCAGTGTGAGACGCAGAGGAAGAAATGAGAACGTCATCGAACCATCATCGCGGCGTAGATAAACGACTACAACTTTACAACCAAGACTCGGAGTCTCCGAGGAGCGCGAGCTAGGATAAGAAAGAATGAGTCATCCTCATCCACACGACCCAAGAGTATGAATGTTGGTATGAATGAATGAATCAGGAACGAGTATGAATGAAGTTTAGCTAGCGGCCACCACGCAACTAATTCTACTCACACTCATTTGAATGTCTAGACGCGCTAACGACCGCAGACCAGCACAAAAAATGCGAAGTAAATGCACGGTTCCTATAACCTGGTTTTGTTCTATAAAATAGTCACTACATTGTATAAAAATGTAATGCACGGCTTCTAGCTTGGTTATGCCCTAAAAACCACAAGGAGTGCAAAGCAAAGAGATACTTCTGACTCAAGAGCACTTGTTTCATTTTGATTTTTCGAGTTTTGTTTTGTTTTATTTATTTTTTTAAATTGTTCACCTCTTCAATTTCGGAGTGCATTTGTTATTTTATAAGCTTTTAGTAAAAATTAGAGAGAATGGGGTATTTTTCCACTAGACAACATTTTAGATGATTTTGCACTGTGAAAAATCCCTCATAAGATATTGGACATATTTTCGAAGTCGACCAATTTAAGGATTAGCTGACATTTTCTACAAAAGATTACAACTTGAGAGGAGACTTGAGTCATTGGTTCTTGAATGTTTGAAGAACTTTCAGTTTTTAAAGGACAACTTTAGTCCACTATGAAATTATTTTCCTAAGCAAATCATCACATATTTTGGATAGGATCAAAACAATTAAATTTGGCATAGCTAGAGACTTTGTGTGGTGGAGGGGGGGGGGGGAGGCCCATAGGTCCACAGCCACTAACTTATTAATCGAAGGGACAGGGGAGTTTCGGGGGTTCTCTCTCAAAACTTGTTGAAAATTCAATCGTTTAGAGCGTAGCATTACTTAGCTATGCTTGAGAATGAATGATATAGATAAAGGAAAATAAAAGAAGAATGGGTGCTCTCCCAGAAAATTCAGAAGATTTAATCACTATCATGCTTATAGCTTGTGTGTATTATTGCCCAAGTCTGCTGACAATCCTGGACCGCACTGCAGTCTACGATTGCATAAAAAATGAGACAATTTTTCTAACACCATGAGAGGTTTTTGCATACAAACCCAAGGGGAAAAAATGGGCGTTCAACATCCCCAGGATGTCTGGAGGAAATTTAAAGGAAATTTTGTTAAAGTCTCGAGTTGATTTAAGATGTATTCTTTAGACCTAAAAAAGGTGATCAGAAAAAAAATAAAAACTTTCTCGAACTTTACGGCCAAATAATTCCCCCCCCCCCCCGGATCTTAAACATAATGATTGGCACTCATGCTGTAATCGGTCATGCTATTTTGAACCAAGAATCCAACGACCAAGCTAATTCAATCAAAAATAAAACTTTACACGAACTAGAGCAAAAAATTAAGTAGTGAAGTCCCGGATCATAATTTGATGAAACTATTCAGGATCAAGCACATCCTGTAGCCCTGTTTTGCATTGATTAAAACTAACTGACCAAACTAATAGGTCACACTTAAGTTGAGTTAACTTGTCTCTCCACCCGAAACTGGATTAACCAACAAGGACTTGCAGGGACGCAAAAATTTGTACTTCCAAACCAATTCCCTCAGAGTTTTAAGCAGTCGGGGCAAACTAAATAAATTAATCTCGGCTTTCAGTGGCACGTAGGATTAATTTGGCCAATTCAGGTTAAGTAAAAATTAAAGAAAAAAAGGAGACGGTTGGTCTAGGATCATGATTTAGGTTAAAGAACAAATATGGTTGTTCTAACTTCTGCGACATCCCATTTCAAGGAAATGAACTAAACTTGAGCATTCGGCAATTGAGGCGTTTTATAATTTTCCAAAAAATTGCTCCCACACAAAAAAGATTAAGTACGTGGCTCAATGTTGTAGCATACCTGCATACATAACAAGAAAATAATGATGTCCTTAATTTTTCTGCACCTATGCAAGACTCTAGAGTATGAAAACCTGTACCATATAACAATCAACAATGATTTAATATACATCTAGTGAGGGCTCTCTAAAAAGAAGAGAAGAATACTCATGAATGAAAGGTGAGAGCATTTCTGTGCCGGCACACAGTAAATCAAACAGTGGAACTTTCTGAGCATTGTTTCGTGCACACAAATCAGGAGCATGAACAACAAACGGCAAAATGACTTACTTCAAATTAAGTTCAATAATTCATTATGCAACTTAAACTGCATCAAAATACGTACAAACTATTCCAAAGAAACATCTGCACTAAAACATTTCGGAGGAAAAAACCAAAAACTTTTCATCTGCAGAAAAATGCATGTTTCAAACTAAAGGGCGGAATGACATCACAGCAGTGCCACTGAGATAGGGAAAAATCGCGAGACGTGAGAGGGAGGAGGAGGACGCTCCGCCTTGGGCGTCTTGAAGCGCTAAGGTGCCATGCATGATAGCGATCAAATTTGATATGATTCCACCTTCTGTTTGTTTGCGATAAAATAAACATCAAGAGGCACATAAATATAATAAAAGAGAAACTCACCTAAGCCAATTTTGCTGAAGAAATCTTGAGGTCCGATAGTTAAATCCCCTACGTCACCACCGCTAAACGCTGATTTGCCACTCTTTGTTTCCACAGGAGTATCTTGAGGCGAGGATTTGCTAGATTCCGATTTTGGTTTGACGCAAGCATCGCCAAAGTTCACTGGTTTCTCTATTTCGCTTTTGACTGGCAAGACGGGATCTTCTTGTTTTGGCGCTTTGATTTCAACTGGTCTTACCGGTTCAAAATCAAAAGGCTTTGTAGGTTCTAAGGGACTTGCATCATTATCATTATCATTATCATCATCAAAATCAGCATCAGCTGGCACTGGAGGAACTGGTTTATCGGCATCAAATAAATCTGGTTCTGGGGTGGCATTAAATGCATTTTTAGACTCGCCGAGAAGATCTTTAAGATCTTGCTCACTGAGCGGCCGAGATTTTAAACCAGATTCAGCGGAAGCTTCAGATTTTGTTGGGTTCATAGGTTGGAACAAATGATCGTCGTCTGAACTTTCTAAATGAGCAGCGGAAAAATCTGACTCGTGTGACTTGATACCTTCAGCAAACGTATCAAAATCTGTTGGGGGTGGATGAGATTCAGGGACACTAGTAAATGCATTAAGAGTTTGAGATTCAGCTTTAAGAAAATCTGCTAGATCGTTAACAGAACCATCTGTGTGCGATGATAACGGGTCGAATTTGAAGTCAGACGAATCCTTTTTCACTGGTTCCACGCTTATTTCACTGCTTAAGCTTTCAGATTCAGATGGGCTTAGTTTAGAACTGTCTAGAGAGAGTAGATCTGCTTCATGGACGTTTTCCTTGGGTAAACTATCCAATTTTACATCGGTTTTGATATCCAGAGGAAGTTCAGTCATCTTCTTGGAGGCCAAGAGGAAATCGTCTTCTAAAATATGATCCATTGGATGATTATGAAAGTACCACGCTAAGTTGTAATACTTGAACTGTCTGAAAAATAATGTGAGTCAGTGAACTCAGACCGAACTGAGAGAAAATAGAACTTTAAACACGCACTAAACGATCACGAGCAACATCGGTTCAATATTACACCACGAACACTTACGACTGACTCATGTAAATGAGAATTGATTGAAATTGGAAAGAAACTAACTTAGGTTAAATTAGTTGAGATAAAACTCCGTTTTCCAACGCACAATGAACAAAATCCATTCACCAAAACAAAACTTTCGACAACCGGCAAGAAGATTCCAAAATTTTATTTACTTCACTGGCAGTAGACGCGTCTGACGATTTCAGATCTGTGTGTAAACGATACGATTGATAATAATTTCAAATTTTTGCATCAGAAGCAGATTCTCGGGTTGTCGAACGGGAGCGGAGTTCTTCAGTGCTGCTATCTGCGCTTTTTTAATGAAAACTAACATTGCACAGCCGTTCCGCAGACAGAACGCAAAAGATGACACACCGTGGAATGCATTGCCAAATTGAACTAATCGACCGATTAAATTTTAATGGACATTGGAAAAAATTACTTTTCCTCCCGGTTCAAAGTGAATTCTCTTTCATCATTCTGGAAGAGTCAAATTATGAGAATTCACAGTAAGTAAGTCCTTGAATCTGCATTTTTTACCCCGATTTTAAACGTTTCGCGAAATCAGTAAATAGGGCAACTATGTTTTGATTGGAAATGTGTTTGGCGGGGCGGGGAGGAGTTTGATGGGAATCTTGGGATATAACTTTGTTTGGAAAGGGAATCGAATACGGGTCACAAATCTGAAATCTTATCACGTAACTCATTTCATTTCATTTGTATGCTTGTAATCATTCCGCCGGCCGACCCAGCCCTGCCGCATGTCACCATCGACTGTGGCTGAAGTACGCACAATTAAATTTTTCTCTTTCTTCCTAGTTCCAGATCAATTTGAATCCTCATTTTCTTTTAATTTCTAACTGTAAGTGCAATTATGGTTGCTGCGGCAGAGGAAAGTTTTAATCTCGTTCCGAATGGACATGCCGTTAACTATTCCCGACCAAGGAATGGACTCACAAATACCAATATTCAAGAATCTTCCAAGGTAAATCAATTATTTTTTCGTTCTGAAAACACTCTCCGTGAATTTGCAACTTTACAATTTGCAATGTGCCGTAGTTTGCACATGATTACCCTTTGATTCAAGATATTTGATTAGTTCATGTTGAGGTTAGAAAGAGAGTTTTTATGACTAATATGACAGTTCTAGTAGGGTGGTGTTATGTGATCTGCCGATGAGTTTCGAAGGGAGGGGTTCCACTGGATACTTTTCTTCTTAAATTCAAATTATGCTTGAGAAAGTACTGCTAGATTCTGGATGGAAAATCAATTTTCCACGGCTCTCACCCCTGACCATATTTTTCGCCCTTAATAAATTTTTCACCCCTCAATATTTTCCGAGCAGTGCTGTCCGAAGTGAATTCTAGTTTCAAAGATTTTATTTGTAAGTCTGTACAGAATGTTTTCAAGAATGCTTTACTTGATGTAGGTATCGTTGACCAATTGTATATTTAATTTGTTTGCAACGCTTGCCAACGTGCCTTGTAGTTAATCATTTAGGGGCAATCGCTGCAACGGTTGGTATGCTTGTGCTGAGCTGATGGGGCGTCCATGTAGTATGAAATGTGCTGAGGGTAAGGGGGGTAGTGAGTACGGAACGAGGAGGGAGGGGTCAAACCGAGCGTTTACGAAGCGGTTTTAATTACAAAATTTGAAAAATGGTCGTTTCAAGAAAGGGGAAAAGCCTGCAATGTCTTTTGCCACGCCAAAAATCAGTTTGGTTTTTTAAAAAAGGAGGAGGAGGGAACTCAGTTCAATATCGTGCCACTTGTTAAAGAATGGGAGTTCTGGTTGATGTTACCAAACTTGGGGGGGGGGGGGGGGAGAGATCAGGGCTGCAGTCTAGTCACAAGTGCGTTATTAGAAGGAGGGGGGAGTCAAAATATTGGAAAAAGTTGTTTTGTAATTTATTTTTAGAATGTCCCCTTGCACAGGCTATAAGTAGATCTTATCCATTCACTGGGGAAGAGCTGCGACACGTAGTCTTCTCAAAGAAAAAAAATTTCATCGGATCCTGAGAATATTTTCCCCCTTTTTTTTAATTTCCACCCATATAATGACCCATATAATGAATCTAATTGAAGTTAAGAAAATCCAGAGCCTAAGATACTTTGATACTTTCTTGAAATGATTATTTTTTTGCATCGGAAAAATAATTTTCACTGAATTTTACAGATTGTCCAGAATGGCAGCATACATACTGAAAATGGAAGCCTACTTAATGGAAACGGGAGCCTACTTAATGGAAAAAAGAGTCTTTCGAATGGAAATGGAGTCCTGTCCCACTCGGTTAAGAAGCAATCACTTTCTGTGACATCTAGATTGAGTTCAATGTTGATCAATCTTTTCTATTTTTTCTGGAAACATTTTCGTCGGCTCTTCATGAAGGAGAGTTGCGGATCAAAACAATATCAAAATGTAAGTCATGCATTGTTCAGATATTTTATTGTTCCGCTGAAAATGAAGGTCTTTAGCGGGTTATGACCTATTGGATCTGGCTTGATTGGCAAGCAAGTGAAGAGGGCTACAAAAAGTTTTTCAGTAATAAAAATTTCACACACAATCTCAATGGATATTAGCTGCTTTTTCAAAATTCTTCTCACAAAATTTACATTACTGTTAAAGTGATCACTTATTTGCAAAACAACACACTCGGCTAAATTTACGTTCAAATTAGCATGCTTTCTATAATTTTTACGTGAGTCAAGACTAGTTATTGAAAATGAATGCCACGTAACTGCAAAAAAATTGCAAGCAAGTTGAAACAAATTTGCCACATTTTCCAGTTCTTACCACTTTTGTCAAGCAATGCCCAAATTGGATGATGGAGCATTTTTTGTTTGCCTGCTAGTGAAAATCTTGATAACCAGAAAAAATAAAACTGTTCGAAAGCTGAAATAATTTTCAGTTTGCATGCTCTTGCTTTCAAGTGCATGTCTTAAAACTGCACCCCTGAGCAATCTGAACTAGAAACCCACAACTTGCAGTCTATTGGTGTAAATCTATAAATTTTAGGACCTATGAAGACCATTCGCTACATTATTTTGAGTCTGAACCGAAAGAACTGTATATTTGATTGGTGGAGATTAATAATGAGCTGTGTGCACAGATAAAAGTTTCAAGAGCATAAGAAAGACCACCTGGGTTCCACTCAGCTGCTTTTCTTAATCGGGATATTTTTAACATTTTCTGTTTGTTGCAAGTTTTTTCCAATTTTAATTTATTCGAGTCCTTGGTGAGTTGTATTGATTTTTTCTTTTTTTGTCTTTCTCAGGGAAACGCCCACAGAATCTGTGAAACCTACATTGATCCAAATGATTGGAAATCAATGGAATCTTTTGAGCCAGCCCCTCTCCTCATCAAAGGCCTTGCTATGTTGGGTTTCGTTTTTGTCATGATTCTTGGTGCTATCAACAAGGCATTGTTTGCCCCTAAAGTAGCTTCCGAAAGTAAAAATCGTAAGGTGAGTTAAAGTGAACTAATAGAGCTTTGAGTACTTCAACTTTCTCTATCCTTCTCCTGTATAGGGAAACATCTAGGAAAAATGATAAATTAATGGATAAATTAATTAATTACTTAATAAATTGATTATTTATTTCAACTTATGGATTGTTCAACTTTGGATTGTTCAGTCAAACGCGAAAGAGTTGCAGTTAAGAATTTAGCAAATCGTTGTGTAATCAAATCAACCCTCTGCGCTCTGTGTGGTTCTTAAGGGGGTAGACCGGTCAAGTTTTGTGTGTGTTTTTGTGTGTGTTGGGGGGGGGGGGGGTGTATTGTTTTTTGTCGATATTTTAGTAGAGAAAATCTTAGGGACCAAACTTTGTTTGGGTTTGAAAATTTATAGTTGATTGAGTTATTCAATTCAAGCCAAACAGGATGAGTGCTGCGTCCTAGAGGATGAAATCCTGAACATTTTGAAAAAAATAACAATTCTCTAGGTGCCATAGAACTCAAGGAAAGTTGTTTTCAAGTTGATAGAACAAGCAAAAATTTGAAGTGGTCTAAAAAAGCAAGAAGAAAAAAAAGCTTACAATGAGAAGATTTTCTTGCAACTGTAAATATTTTTTTAAAATTGTTCTAATCCACAAAAAAAAAAAAAAAAAAAATACAGTTGCAAGAAAATCTTCTCATTGTAAGCTTTTTTTTCTTCTTGCTTTTTTAGACCACTTCAAATTTTTGCTTGTTTTATCAACTTGAAAACAACTTTCCTTGAGTTCTATGGCACCTAGAGAATTGTTATTTTTTTCAAAATGTTCAGAATTTCATCCTCTAGGAGCGCAGCACTCATCCTGTTTGGCTTGAATTGAATAACTCAGTCAACTATAAATTTTCAAACCAAAACATTTTTTTTTTATTTTATTTTTTTTGAAAAGTAAAAAAAAAAATAATTAGAGAAATAAAAGGGATGCGTATGCTCCTAAAGGACGTAATGATCTTTCTTTCAAGTAAAAAAACAAGTTGATTGGATGACCCATGCTCAAAAAAAGTTGTTTGCAAGTCGGCCACCTTTTTTTTTCCGGAACATCTTCAATCTAAGGGGCAGGTAGGCAACCCGCTCGACAATGGTTTGGAAATTTCAAATTTACATCAGTGCTTTTTTTCAACAAAAAAAGGTGAGCCTCCTAGACATCAGGAATGGTATTTCTATTTTTGACCGGTCTACCCCCTTAACTTTTAAACTGTCAAAACTTTTGTGTTTGCTAGTACAGTCAGTGCTTTGGATTTTGGCACAGGTAGGCCACCAGCATTGCATTGCTTGTGATAAGTTTCGTAGGCTGCCTTGTTAGGCCAAAATCTAAAGAGCCGACTGACATTCAGTGGCGTAGCGTGCAATTTGGCATTGTTGTATTATGTCCATTTAAACTCATGTGATAGGTCGAATGCGAAGGTGTTCACCGAACACCCAATTGTTCAGTCTTTTTCATGGATTTTAATGGGCAAACTGCAACGTTGCCATATTGCACGCTACACCACTGCTGAAATTCTTTTATTCGTTGACTGTACGTTGAAGTATAAATAAGAATTACCTGCTCTCAACAATTTACTACCAACAAATTGTGGTTAAAAACAAAAAAAAAGAAGCCTCGCTGAGCGTACAACGAAACAAGTTGTAAACTTGGAAAGTTTTTGTACTTTGGGCTTTTGTGGCAATATTTTTGAGCAAATATTCTAACTTAAATCAACAAATACAAGCTACATATTTACAAAGCATTGTTGCAAGGTTGTGTCTTTTTCTGTGGAAGCTTACATGGTTGTTTACTATGACCATTTGGAAAATAATTTAGTCATCTGAAATCTTTGATAAAAAAAAATAAATAAAAAAATAAAATAATGAAAAAACCAATTGATCAAAACAAGAAAATTGGCATCATTGTAAATCAGAGTAATATGAGAGTTTGTCACTTACAAGCATTCCAATGCCTTTGGTTACATGATTGGCAGTAAAATGTCACTTATTCCTTGAGACATTCTTTCTGCCTCGCTGACGTGAAGCCAGAGACAATATATAATAGAAACCATGCACTAGCCTTGCACGCAGTGGCTGACTTTTTTTTCGGAGCTTGACCGTAATTAACACAGGGAGCATAAGGGAGCACCTTGCAACATGGACCATACGTTGACTTATGCAATTTCGGTGCTTCGGATTCACTAGGCGAAAATCTTAACAACGTTTCTCATCAGTCAACGTATGGTCCATGTTTTCGGTGTTCTGTTGAGACCCCAAAAAAAAAAAAAAAATTGCCACGGCGTCCAAACATGGGCAAGATAGATAGTGCGTGGTCTCTGTTATATATTATCTCTGCATGAAGCACAAGCTTGTTGAACCGAAGTAGAGCAAACTTTAGTCCATCAGCTCTTTTGAAATGGTTTTTAGTCAATGGTGGATCCAGAAAGTTTTTCTGGGTGCCCCCCCCCCCCCCCCCGGCCATCTTAGTAATTACAATAGTAGGAAAAAAATAGTTCTAACAGAGATTTTGTGAGAGGGAGAGAGAAAGAAAACTTAGTTTAAGAACCAAACAAAGGCAGTTTAACTCAGTCCCGGATCGTAGATTCAGAAGAAATTCCTAGATGCCCGCTTCTCCTTGACCTTTTTCTGATAAAAAGAGACTTGAAAATTTGGCGCTTTCGATTCTATCCCTCTTACTTGTGATGGCTGTCAAATGCCAACATTTATCAAGGTTTTCATTTTTCTAACACTTTTGTGTTGCTAATTGCATGCATCAAAGTATGAAGGCATTTACACTACTCAATGGCATTACAAAAGAATGGGGATCTAGATGGAAAAAGCAAAATTTTCTGGTGCTTTGTAATAGTAAAACTGTTTGAAAATCTTAGTTGCTTACAGCTTTTACCTTTCCTCTGTTCCACAGGATTATGCACCTTTATATAATAAATTTGATGTATTCTACTCGCTGTACGTTTATCGACGCATACGAGATTGTTGGAATCAACCAGTTTGCAGTGTACCTGGAGTAGAAATATACCTCAAGGATAGAATCACTCGTGACTACAACTGGAGTTTTCAGTAAGACTCACTTTCCTTTTTTTTCTTCTAAGTAATGTGATTTTGGCAAATCAACCAAACTATGGGAGCAATCTAGAATTCATCGGAAAACTTCACCGATGCTGTACCTAATTGCTCGTTTACTCACCATTTTTTTCTCTGACAGAGTGGACATTCCTCAGCATGTCTCAACCAATACATAAAAAATACATCATGAGTGTACGGTGGGGCTGTTGCACACTTTTGCTACAGATGATTTAATAATCTATTCTGATGTATAAATCTCCAAAAGTAACGATAGCAGCACTAAAAACTTCCAAAATCCACTCCTTTTTTGTTTTTTTGTGCGAGCGTAGTGGTTGCGTATGGCAGTAATAATAGGAGATTCCCATTTCATATTACTGTAACTCCATCGAGAGGTGACCAATAAGCAACGACTTTCCTTTGACTCCGCCGTCACCAGGTTTCATGGTACCATTCATCAGATCGACAGTTGGCATGCATAGTGGAGTAACTCATTTTCCATAATTTTTGACACACTAACTTGCGACCCTCTGCCTGGTCTATCTGTTAATTTATCCAAGTTTTTCAAAACTCAACTCTCCTATTCTTTCTGTTCCAGGTTCACAGGAACCGCCTCCAAGTGTATCAATCTAGGCTCGTACAATTATCTTGGCTTTGCTGAAATTACTGGCGCTTGTGTTGAAAAATGCGAGGAAACAATAAAGAAATACGGCGTTTCCTTATGCAGCCCTTCTTCAGAATATGGTAAAATTTGCTTTGTTTTTTGAGAAACTACTCATTGAAATTTCTGTGCTCTTTATGCTTTCAATTTCCATTTCTATGTTTTGACTTAACCCTTTCCACTCGTATGTCGGATCTCGTCTGACATTTTGAATTTGCCGTTCCAGTCGTATGCCGGACCTCATTCGACATAAAACTTTGCGACGCGTAGCTCGTTTGTCGGACGTGATCCGACCTCCCCAGCTGGTGGCGGGCTCTACGGACATCTTAGAGGAACTAAAAATTAGGTTGGCAGCATTTTTGGCTGTACTGCATGTCATTTAATGACAGGTAATTTTTCACCCGAGTGGAAAGGGCTAATGGATTAAAGAGGACTTAATAGAAGAGAAAATGATTTGCTCAAGTTAGCAATGAGCACTCCAGATCGTTTCAAAACAGTAGTCTTACGAAGTGATTTGTTGGGTTGTTTGGAGCAGGTACACAATGGTCCTTGGAATATGACCTTCAAAAGAAAGTACTCTCATCGAAACGGTCCTTGATTATTCTGTCCATTATTTTTAAGGTAATGCTTTTAGACTCTAAAATACCTGAAAACTTCAAAAATGTTTAAAACTGGTCGAGGAATGGAAGATTGAAAATTTCTCCCAGGATACTTTCTTTTGAAAGTCCTAGTACAAGTACAGCCATAAACAGATTTTTTGAATATTTTGACGTTTAATACAAAAATGATCCCTGAAGACCAAAATAAATCAGTCAAATAAAACCATATATTTTCAAAAGAAGGGCTGAGTCTATTCAAGGAGGTAATCTAAACTTTAGGTTAGTGTAGTCAAAATGCAATAAAGTCTGATGGCCCAACAGACTTTCTTATAAAGCGGGTCGCGTGATGTGCTGAATCCCCTGCGCTTCTGCCTCCAACAAACCACTTTGCATGTCAGACAAAAGCTTAAAAATGTATTCATTATTTCTTCATACTTTATTTCAGGTTTATCGAGTTTACATTTTGAAATCGAACAACTGACTGCAAAATTTTTGGGAGTGGATGATGCTTTGACCTGTGGTATGGGCTTTGCAACCAATGTCTTAAATTTGCCTTGTCTCCTATCAGAAGGGTGTTTAGTCCTCAGTGATGAAAAAAATCATGCTTCCTTGATTCTCAGCCTTCGATTATCAGCTGCGAAATCTGTTATTTTCAAGCACAACGGTAAGTGCACTTTCACACACACTCAACACTTTCCCCTCATACTTGCACTTTCTTCACTCTATGTTATTTGAATGACTGTGGCATTTTAAGCTCTCTCTATGTTTTCTCCTTTATTTTGTCAGTTTTTGGGTGAATCATATTTGTATAGTCTAGGACGAATAGAATGTAATGCAATGCTTAACCGCTTAATCATTGAGATAAGTACTGCAGTTGGCCTACCTTCAGGAGTTGACTGATATTCTTTTCGTCCATAACTATGCCAGCATAATTTCTCAAGTACTCTGGTCATATCTTTGGTCTGAAACATACACTTCTTAAGAAGCAATTTTACGCGAAGAAAAAAAAATTGGTTATGAGAACTAAACTTTAGCTCATATGGAACAACGAGATGTTCGGTTTCAGTAACCGAAGTTTTCGGCTGTGAGTTTTGAACTTCAGTTAGGAGTACCAAAGATTTTGGGAAGTGTGACTAATACTATGACTCAAATTTTGCTCCTACTGAAGACTTCAGTACTCCGAACTGAAGTTTGGTACTCTTGGCCGAAAATTTTGGTTACTGGAACCAAATACCCTTGGTGTTCCATATGAGCCAGTTTTTTTCTCCGGGTACTCCTTACACGTAGTTTTAACAAATTAATCTTTAGTTGTTGCTGTTGAAGAAGTAGTTTCTTACTGTTGGGTGGTTTTTGTTAGATCAAGTGATCAGTTTTTCTATTAAAATTGATACTAAAAATGTCAAGACTGTGACTTGCCCTTTCAGTTACGTTTTTATCTCGAAAGGAACGTCTGAAAGAAGAGGGAATTGGCTCATCTTTATTTCAAAGGATTTTAAGAAGTTGAGAATAAATTCTGATTTCATTTCTCCTGAGGTTATTAAAAAAATATTGTTTGGTTCTTGTGTTTTTTTTTGTCAGATATGAAAGATTTGGAGAAAAAATTGAGATCAGGCATCATCAAGGGTCAGCCACGAACAAAAAAACCCTGGAAGAAAATTTTTGTAGTTGTAGAAGGGGTTTACAGCATGGAAGGCTCAGTTGTTCACTTACCGCAACTGATAGAACTGAAAAAAAAGTACAAGGTAAGAATCCATACAGACATGATTTTTTTAAAAGAAAAAATAACTTAATATGTCTATAGGTAGAAAAACTGAATTTTGACCTATGTTCCAATTAATTTAGTCCCTTTTTGATTCCCTGTCTTAATTCTTTTGTTTTTATCAAAATCAATTTCCTCTAGGATTGAGTCTGTTTTGAACTTTTGCCGTAGCAATTTTATTTATTTTTACTCCTGCCCAATTTGAGAGTCTCTAGCAGGTCGCCGTTACTCTCTTCTTTCCTATCCTTTGTTTTGAGAATCCTTTGATTGTCTTTCTTACCCCTTCTTTTTTATGCAGTCCAGTCGTTCGCTGTGAAATATCAGCATAACAAACCACGTGTTTGGGCGGCTGGACTTTACTACTACTACTACTACTTATTTATTTGTTTATTTATTCAAAGTAAACAAGCAAAGCCCTGTATAAAATTATAAGATTACAAAAAAAATAAGTTACAGAAAATGGTGACAAGAAAGATGGCGACATGATTCCTAAAATGGTAAATCTCAAACATTATTTTTCTCTTTAAATTTATGTAGACAGACTTGTATGTGTTTTTCCTTTAAGCCATATCAAGTTGTAACTGCATTTCAAAATGCTGAATCCTTTTTCCTTTCAATAAAGCGTTAGATTTGTTTTTAAATAAAAAAATGTTGAATCTAGCTTTACATTTTTTTCGGACCAAACGTTCAACTTTTTCGGTCCCCTCAGAAACACATAAGAAGAAACTACTGCATTTTAATCTGATAATTTTATAATCAAATTTGTATCCTCATTTTTCTCCCTACAGTTCTACTTGTATGTTGATGAAGCCCATAGCATTGGTGCTCTAGGACCTACAGGACGAGGCGTCACAGAATTCTTTGGTGTAGATCCAAAACAAATTGATATTCTAATGGGTACTTTCACCAAATCGTTCAGCTCAGCTGGAGGTTATATTGCAGGCTCTCAGGTATTGCTTATCAGCTCTTCCTTTGCACAAATATCATCATTTTATGGACTATCTTAAATACTATATAGTTCAGTGTATACATATACTAGCCGTTCCATGCACCCTACGGGCGCCCTCCACGGCCAGCATTCTAGGGTTACGGGCTAGTTGGTACCTAGTTGGTAAAAAATGATAAAATGAAACGGAGTATTGGTGCTGAGAATTAAAGAGATGAAAATGTAAGAATGTGAGCGCAAAGCGCTTGCACTTTCTTGTATTAAATAAATAAATAAAAAAAAAAAAGATATTGCCGGGCAATGCGTAAAAGAACTAATAAGACGCGGAGGATACCAAAATAAAAGCGTTGAAAATCGAAGAGGAATTATAAAAGAGAAGCGAGTGCTTAAAGGTTACATATAACGGTGACAATTCACGGAAAAAATAAATGCACAATGCGCTAAGAATGTTTTCTTAAAAAAAAAAAAATAATAATAAAACAAAAAAAAAAATTAAATCAAGAGCATACTGCAAAATATTAGGGACGTTATTCAACGATCCCGAGTGATTTAAGTCGAAATGATAAAAATTTAAAGAATAAAATGAAAAGAGAGGAAAGAAGAAGAAAGGCAAACGAATGGTTAATACGAAGAATGGGAGTGCGTTAGTCGAGAGAGATGAGCGTCCGTAAGGAGTGAGAGAGAAGGTTGCGGGTGCGGGCGAGGCGAGCGACAGAAAAATTTTGGAGAAAGAACGAAGTAATCAGTGCGCAAGAGATGAGCGACGAACGAACCTCCCCCCTCCACCGCTCTCGCTGCACTGACTCCAAGGTATATGGAAGAACAGGTATGGACAGGAGGCGGGGTTTAAGGGGCTTTCGAGTTTTCCCGCCAAATGATGACGACACGCTTGCTTTGGCGATGATGTAGCCGTCACCTACTGCAGTAGCGAGAGATGGGGATCACGGGAGAGCGAGTGAGATAGATTGAAACGGTAGGCGAATTTTATCGCGACCGTCTAGAACATCTGTGACGTAGCCGTCACCCACTGAGATAGGCTCCGCCTCCTGTCCATACCTGTTCTTCCATATACCTTGCACTGACTCGTCAACTGATAAGGTGAGACTCTGCCGAGCGTAGAGTGGAGGGGAGGGGCAGATCAGAGAATCCAGCTCAGGCGATGGCGCGGAGCTGCGGAGCATCTCGTCACCTCGCTGTCCGTGCGTCGTGCGAAAATGAGTTTTCACTCTTATTTTAAAATTCATTTTGCGGCGCTCACAGACGACTTTTTCAAAAACTGTTCGGACAGATTTTTTCTAAATACCCTAAGGAATCATCGTGTCAAATTTGAGGGAAATCGCTTCGGCCAATTTTCGGGAAATAGAAAAAACATTTAGGAGGGACGACAGCTTTATATATATAATTTGTCGCAGGCAAAGAGCAAGCCGTTTATTTATGATCAGAAAAAATTCAGATCAAGTGTAATGGTAACTTATAAAAAATTTTTTAATTCATTTAGATTTGAAATTTAAAGCTTTTTTAAAAATAAGTGATTTAAAAGGGTTTTTTGTTTTTTCATCGGGGAAATAAAGGTTTATTTGTCTTTTTTTTCCTACGGTGATATATGTTGAAGTTGTCGGGAACTTTGCCCCTTTTTTTTCTTACGGAAAATTCATGATTTTTTACTCCCCCAAATTAAAAACAGGAATCTCCTATGATCCCTGCTTCTCTCTGCCATTAAGCCTGATTCTGAGAGTGAATTTCATGATTTTTTGGTGTACTCATTGTCATTCTTACAGGTTTTTATGTAAGAATCAACTCTTCAGTCCCCTGTAGCAAAATTTTGCAAGAGCCCCATTTAGATTTCTATTTTTGGATATTTCTGTTTGTATATTTGATTAAAATTCACATCCAAAAATATCCGAGGACAGGAGAAGTGGAAAAACATTTACTCAACTTTTTCAGGCTTGCCACATTATTTACGTTTATTGGTCCGCATGCCTCAATCCTGTTTCAGGAAATCAATATCCTTTATTTGAAATATTAATAATGTAATTTTTTTTTGTCACATGTTATGGTATCCAGTCTCTGGTTGATTATATCCGTCGAAACAGTCATGCTACCCATTATGCTCCTAGTATGTCACCTGGTGTTATTCAACAAGTCCTATCTACCATGAGGATAATCATGGGCGAAGAAGGTGGTAATGAAGGTATGTTACTTCGATAGTTGGCACTATCATTAAAACTTTTCTTAATCTAATTTCAATGGATAACTCAAAAACTTCCTTCTCCTAGACTCAACTTTTCCACAAGTCATTAGCTTTGTTCAATGCAAAAAATAGTGACTACTGAGAACTTGGTTCGTGGTGCCTTAAAAAGTCCTTGAATATCCTTGGTTTTTGTTTTTGTTTTTAACATGCTTGAATATCCTTGAATTTTGATGAATTCGTTAATGTACTTGAAATCCTTGAAAATGACAGGCTTCAGCTCGTTAGCTCGCCATTTTGTTGATAATTTTGTTTGTGTGCCTGAGGAATGTCGTGTCACTTTGGTTGCCTTGGTCAGTTTGGTTTTGGTGAGAAAGATTGCAGGACTTAGCACTTAGCAGGAACTTTTTTCACTCTTTTATTTTTTTATGTACTGTTCTCCTCTGATTAGTGCATCCTTATGTGAGAATCGACTTGAGTTTTTTCTGATTCTAGAAAATTAGTATCAGACATACTA
The DNA here is from genome assembly GCA_011764245.1 of Trialeurodes vaporariorum. Taxonomy (NCBI): domain Eukaryota; kingdom Metazoa; phylum Arthropoda; class Insecta; order Hemiptera; family Aleyrodidae; genus Trialeurodes; species Trialeurodes vaporariorum. The sequence continues at coordinate 22,586,213 of VMOF01000111.1, read as the reverse complement.
CGTTTTTGCTTCTCGAAAGTCCTCAGAAAGTCATTTAAAATCCTTGATTTTTCTTTGAAAAATCTGCCATGAACCCTGAAGAAATAGCTCAATTCTGAATCATTCCAGTAGAAAAATATGACATTTTTAGTGCGTTTTGCTCTGACTAGTACAGGCTTACCATCCTGTCTAAAAAATTGCTGTAGAACTTTCTCCAACAGCCAGGAAGGCATTTTCTATATCTATTTGACTGAAAGATAACATTCAAGCTAACCCCCCCCCCCCCTCCCCACAATGACTAGTTAGTTAACCAAAGGATCCAAATCATTTCAGATATATATTTATTTTTTTTCTGTTATATCCAGAGAACTCAGATAGAGGAGTGTGGAGGCATTTTTTCTTTCTCTCTCTTGGCTCATTTAAACAGATGTGTTAGAAAAAGATAAAAGGCGGGGCTAGTACGTGACTTTCGCCCGTAATCCCGTATCTCTGTCCTTTTCTAATGCATGTGATCAAGTGGCAAGGAAGAGAGAGAAATACAAATTCCTGGCTACACCTCAAGATTTCATCCTTTTTAAAAGAAACTGCATCGGTGAAAATGTCTGATTCGAGAAAATATAATCACACTTGAATATCATATATTGATTCTTAATTATTTTTTATTTTGAAGGTCAAAGACGTCTCCGCCAACTTCGAATGAATGTGAGGTACTTCAGACGCAGGTTAAAACAAATGGGAGTCATTATTTATGGAAACGACAACTCGCCTGTGGTTCCCCTATTAGTCTTTCAACTTTCCAAAGTTCATGTTTTAATCATGGAATTCAGGAAGCGGAGCATAGCTGCGGTAGGTGTTGGATTCCCTGCAACTGAATTGTATATGGGAAGATTGCGGTTCTGTTTATCAGCAGGTCATACTAAGGAACAATTAGACAAGGTAAAATATTTCATTACCCATTTTCTTCTTGATAATGTGGACGTACTTCTACGCCATTCTTCAATCAGGTGCGACAGTGTTTTTGGTCATATTGTCATATAATACCGTGAAATGCAGAAAGAACCTTATTCAAAATGAGCCATTTTGGCCCTGAGGAATTCGTTTTGAATGGAAAACCCGGAACTTACTCTATGCAAGTTGGCAACGTTGCAGAAATGTATATATTTCACCTTCAGGTCTTGTTTTTTGGGCGAAATAGAACCATGGGCTCATGAAAAACGCGTTTCTCCCTGCTTGCTCCTATACCAGTGTAATGTCAAACAATGGAAATGCAGAACATGATTGTAAGGTAAAAAAAAAATCGCATTTTGAAAAAATTACATTAAGAGGAAGCAGGGGAGGAACGCGTTTTTCATGAGCCCATGGTTCTATTTCGCCCAAAAAACAAGACCTGAAGGTGAAATATATACATTTCTGCAGTGTTGCTAACTTGCGTAGAGTAAGTTCCAGGTTTTCCATTCACCTTCTTGTTTATACTTCCTTAATATAAACTTACTTGAGTCTGGACATTTGGCAACGCTGTATACCGATTTTCGTCGAGCTTTAAGCTCCTAAGTTACCCAAAATACACTCTCTCACCCCCAAAGAACCTATTTTGACTGTGTGTATAACCCAGCTGTCAACTTCAGTAACTATATGTTCGCGGGCGTTTCATGAATTTCGGCGACCTTGCCAACTTTGACCGTTCATATCTTTAAGGCTTTTCATTGCCGACAAATGAACTTTGCGCCATTTGAAAGAACAAAGAAAGAGCTTTCTTAAGGATAGTTTTTAAACAAAATCGAAGATGGTATTCATCTTTAAAAATTGCAAAATTTAAAATTTTTGGGTTGGTAAAAAACAAAAAATTGCAATTTTCACCTTAAAAATTGAGATAAATACAATATGTTACACATTGAAAGAAAGCTCTTTTTACGCTGAACATTTTGGTTAAAAGTTCATTGTTGTAGCTTAATTTGATCAAAAGTTATGGACAAAAATAGGTTATGACTTTGACCCCCTCCCCCGCCGCTCCCAAGAGGGCTAGGACAAAAACAAACCCAGCTTTAGAACCGCAAAATGATGCTCTATCCATTGGAGGAATAATCCAAAACGAATTCCACAGGGCCAAAATTGCTCATTTTGAATAAAGTTCTTTACAGTAGACAAATTTCTGAAAATTTCTGGACTATAGAAGAAGATAGTTTCTTCTGAACCATTGATTTTTTTGCAAGGATGTGTAAAATTTCGATGAGATATTGTAAAAATAGGAGTGTTTTGGAAGGGAATTGCCAGCGTCCAGTCCGTAACGCTCTATTATTTGCTGTATCTTAATGAGTTTCTTGTTGAACACTTGAGCCAATGGGTTGTTCTAAAGAGACGATATTTTTCTACTTTCTGTAAGTATTTTTAGATTCCTCCAACCTTAAGTGTTTTAGTTCTGTCAGTTTTTTTAGACATAAAGTCCCGTTTGTAAGAAAAAGAATGGCTGTTCTGTAGGGTGGATGTTGTTTATTTTTCAAAATTCTAAAATTTGAGGAGGCTCACCTCTTGAAATGTGCTTTGCTGCGGGTAGAAAGAATACACATTTCAAAAATTTAAAAAAAAGAAATGATTCTTGTACCTGTTGCTCAAAGGGCCTTAAAGGTGGAAACTAGAATGTTGCATTTTTAGTAAGTATTGTCAGTGCTTAAAATTTGTTATTTTGAAAGTATTCTAATTTGAAATTGGAATATTTCTTGTTGTGTTAATTAGTTGTGGAAATCAAAATTAAATCATATTCAAGAAAATCCTACTATTCTTACTTATCATAGACTGTTGCAGAGCTTGTTTCACAGAAGAAGGCCAATGACAGATCATGTGGCTTGCTACGCAAAGATGTATACAAGTTCCTGTACATGCGCAAAAACGCAAACTTGTCTCTGCGCAGTAACAAACTCATCTATCATCGGCCTTCTTTCGTGAAACGAGCTCTAGTGAAAGTACGTATCGAATTGATTTGTGTCATTCCTTTGGGGGGGGGGGGGGGGGGGGGGGTATTGGCAGCTACAGCAGATTATATCTACAGCTATTTTTTTATCTTTTTTCCAGACATTAGCAATAATTGATGAATTTGCTGATGAATTTGGCTTGAGGTATTCTAACCGTCCGCGTTTCGAAGGTGATATTGTATATGAGGATGTAGAGTTTTAAGAAAGCAATGCTCTGTTAGAGGCTCCTCTGATTCTTCCATTCCGCAATATTTATTGTGGGAGTAAAAGTGCTGAAATTGCTCCGACGATTGACTTTTTTAAGGTAAGGAAAGAAATTCATTACCTCTTAGTCAATATAAACATCAACGCTCACTCAATTGTACATTTTACATCTATAAATTTTGTTGTATAAATTTTTATGAGTTTGTTTTTTCATTTATTAGATCCCCTTCATTGCTTTACCGTCCTTCATTAACGTAGAGGTAATAGTTTTCTGCCTCAAGGAGTTGGAGGTTTTTACAAGTTTTAAAGTCGAATGAAGCTCCTTCCCAAAGTTGAAAATTCCAGTATTCTTCAGAAGCTACAATGGCGTTGTTGCAATTTTTCGCTTCAGGCGATTGAAGGGTTTGATTCAGAAGTAAAATTCTGCAAAAATAAGGATGGTATGTAGCTCTCAGAACTTACGAAATCCACTCCTAAATTCAAAAAATTCTTTCTGAGTAGTGATTTACAGTCAATTGATATTACTGTGTTACAAGTGCTAAGGTAAGTTTTCTCTTATGTGACCACTCCTTGATGGAAAGACAGTATTATTTTATGGAAATCTCCCATTTATTAGTGCTCACGCATTTTGCGTATCAGGTTGACAGATTCTGACAAGTAGTGATGCTTGCTCCTGGAATGCATCAAAACGCATCGGTGAATGGTTAGTCCGCAACTGACCAAAACTCTTTGCCAAACAACTGCTCACGGATCCATTTTGATGCATTTCAGAAGCAGGCATCACTACTTGTCAAACCTCATCAACACGATACTCAAAATGTGTCAGCTATAATGCTCAACACCGCAATTAAAATTGCTCACTTGAAAGTGTTTTATTGAGTTAGGGGGTGGATTCTGTAAGTTTTTAGCTCTACCATTGTTATTCTTGCAGGTGTTTACTTCTGAATGGACCTTTAAGGTGATTCTTCAGCGTTTAGTGCCGATTTCTGCCACCAGAGCGCTACCATTCGATTAATGTCAAATTACAGGCTAATAGAAATTTATTTTTAAGAAAACAGAGTGTTAGTTGCTAGATAATCATCTGAAGAACTTCCCTGTAACATATCTCGTCAAAAACTTTAACAATAAGGCTGAAAGTACCAAAAAATGAAATATCGCATTTCAATACAAAAATCGATTTGCGATATTCAATTTTTTAGTACTTTCAGCCTTATTTTTAAAGTTATTGATCAGATATTTTGCAGAGATGTTCTTCAGATAATTATCTAGTAACTGACTTTCCGTTTTCTTAAATATAAATTACTTTCGGCCTGTAATTTGATAATAATCAAACGGTAGCGCTCTAGCGGCAGAAATCAGCACCAAACATTGAAGAATCTCTTTAAATCGCCTGTAGCAAAAGGTAGCAAAAGTTTGCAAAAGCCTCCATTCCATTGGGATCATGTGATAAAGTGATCTGAACAAACGTAAATTAAATTCACTGAAGTGTTGTTCCTGATTATAAAATTAATTAAGAGGGATTGTAGCATTTCTGAAATTGTATTAATTATTCAAAGTCACCTCTAAATTGTCAGTAACAAGTGATGAGAACTAATTTGTGTGTTTTTAGTCGACTGTATGTGCTCCCTTCTTTTACTTCATCTTCATCACTTGCTCTTTAAAAGTTATAAGTCTCAGTTGTATAAATTCTAATATTCATGGACCTAAAAAATGTCATTAATAAAAAGCAAATGCTTTTTGTTGAAATATTTGGCAATAATATCCGCACTCCTCTTTGCATTTAAAGAATAAGTTTTTTACTTCATTTTATTTAAAATATTTTTTAGTTCATCTATTTTAAAATTTCATCTCTATTTTTTATCCCTCGTATTTAAGCTGCAACTAATACTGTGATATAGGTATTACCAGAGTAATCCATAGTAAGGGAGTATTTCAGCCTCATCTAGGACTTGCAACTTGTACTGTGGATAGCATTGTCAGACTATTAGAAAATTGCCTATGAACTCAATGTCAATTTGTCATTTTGGTAGAATCCAGAGATACACTGACAGCGCTGTTTAAAATTTCAAGAGTTTTAATAGTTATGAAAGCTAGTCCATTTTTTTTTGGAGTTCATTTTCAATAACAAATATACTTAATAAACCTGTAAAATCAGCTTCAAAATACCAAACAGTTTGTCTTGAAAGCATCCCCTACCACTTGTATAAACCTAGAGAGTAGAATTTGTTTTAATCAAGAATTAATGAAATAACTGGTTAGAAGGAGGACGATAGACCCCCTTTATACCGGCTGCTTGCAGTAGACTCTCTTGGTTAATTTTGAAGTCTTCTTCAATGGTTGCGCTTTTGGGGCAGGTTCTATGGTTTGCATCGGACCACCTGAATTGAATTGACCTGCAATACTTCCTCTCCATAGATTACTTTATGTTAGAGTGTACTGAAAGATCCAAGTATACTTAATGACACCATTCTCTGTTGGATAAATCAATCGCGCAGTTTGAACAAAGCAGCATGTCATGCTTATCAAATAGTATGGGGCTCACTTCTGTGAGTACTGTTGCTACCACAAGTTAGATAGCTTGTGCATTTTTCCATTTCAAGTAGGCAATCGCAATTAATTCCACTGCATAAAATCACTTGAGAATGCGACACGACTTAGACTTAAACAGCGCTATTGTCCACACAACGTTTACATTCCTGCAAAGCCGGTAAGTGCAAAGTAGCACTGATTGAGAATACTCAGGTCTTTAAGTATACTCTACTCTAGGTACTACAACCCTGCTTGTGAAGTTTTTAACTCGCTAAAATTTTTTGTAACAAAATAAGGATGATGTTTTTGTACTCAATTGAAATCGATAGTTGTTGTGATAGTCTTGGTCAGGTAGTACTGCCCCCAAAAAATGCTCAGATTTAACATGTGGTGATTGATTCGTCATAAGTTGGCAGGATATCATGGGCTGCTTTATAGGCCAGAGCCGCATGTGATCTGAATCGGCTTCTGTCACTCGCTGGAAGTGAACAATATTGTTATTTCCGCACATGGACCTGAGTAGATGACTGTATTGACTGTTGGTCGCCACTTGGCATTTGTGGAGTCCAGATCCAATTTATTGAAATCCTCTACTGAAGATGAATTGCATCCAAAACCGGGGATTGTTGGTCAGAATTTTCGAATAATCGAAGGTGTGAAGTCCAACTTCTGTCTGCCTCAGCCTCTTGGCAGTTACTGCAAAGTGTGATAACATTACCTACAGACTTAATTATTGCGCAAGAAGTTTTCCTTGATTAGTTGTGGGGGCTAAGGCTAACAATTGACAGAGATGATATCAAGTGGCGACTACTTAAGAATATCAAAATTAGTAGGCATCATGGGAATCATGTATGACCTTCTGATCACTGTAATTCATTTTTTAATTTTTTAAACAACACATAGAATTTTTTCAGGTTAGTACTTGTCAACTTTATAATCGAATCCTTTGATCACCGAAACCTTTCTTGTCCGATCTATTTTGTGTGTGGCATCTGTGCATGTTAACCCTAACAGTTACAATAGCTGTACAACATTGTGAAATGTTACAACCTAATGCTCTTACGTATCTTTATCATTTTGTTTTTCAAACGTACCCTCATAGTTTAGTGAGAAATGAAAACAATGAAACATTTTATTTACTGAATTTACTCTACTCTTTCCTCTAACTGTGATCAAGAATATGAAACTTTAGACCCTTGTAATAAACCCACTTTAGCGAGGTTTACTCATGCACTTAAATAACGGTGACAATTTAAAGCAGTACAAGAATTTCTCTCCCTTAGAGTCAGATTTAAGCTAGTGTTGCTGAGTTTATTATTTTTATTAATCTTTTTTGTTTGCAAAACTGTGTACTGAAATGTTAATGCAGTACCTAATTTGTATAAAATACTTAAATGGAAGTGTTGCTTAATTTTTTTGGTTTTAATTTTAATTATTCTTCTCGTGTAAGTGATTTTATTTAGATGTTTTCATCCAGTATTTGATGCTCATTGGGCAGGTCATCCAAAAGATGTATGTTTCTTATTTTAGAAAAGATTTCTGTTAGTGGCTGTTCGACCTTTTTTCAAACTCCTGTAAAGAATTTTCATCCACTCACAAAAGACAGGGCGATTCTATTTATCTGATGTTTTAAAACTAGGTACAGAATCTATGGACTTAAATGATTGCTACCCCTGCAACTGTATAAGCTGCCTTATATATAGTAATCCTCTTTGTATCAGAGACAGTCTGTAAAAGCAACTTATAAAAAGGTTGTCTTGGTAAATCTGATGAATGCTTTTTAAAATAAGGCATTCCTATAATGTTTTAAGTTCCAGCCCTGCTAAACCTTCACTGTAAAGACACAGTCAAAGCTGCTGTCTCCAATTTTAACTTACCGCTCGAATTGTTTTGCATGCTTTCTTTGCTCCGCTTGTATTTAAATTGCAGCTTAGAACCAGTTTCGTAACGCGCTTTTCGCACTCAACTGGCAAAAATGTGCATGAGACATGCACTATCAGTTCAACATACTGCTAATAAGGTGCAAAAGTGCTGTATACATTTACCAAATGTTACGTGGTGCCCTTCAGAAAGTTATGGGAGCGTGAACTGAGTTTGTGGACCTCAGCGTTTTACGAGCGCAACCTGTTAAACGGTTTTGTCTAGTAGGACTCGACACATGAGCAGTAAGGGTTAATGCACTGAGATGCAATTCTAGCCTCTCAAGACTCACCATTTTACACCTGAAATCATACTTCTGGAATCTATTTTGTATTCTTATCTTCTAACCCTAATTTGCATTTAATGTTGAGAGATCAGTCTATTTTTTTAATTTAAATTAAAAATTTAGCTCTTCTTTCAGTATTTTGACTACTTATCATCAAATCTCCTCTTCCCGCCTTTTTTTTATGTGGAGCTAAGTTTTCGTCATAAAGTATAGACTGTTATCTCATAGACTGTTATTGTAGACTGTTTGTAGATGTGTTTTGATCTAGTCTGCTAAAGATTGTTTGACCCTCTAAAGTATCAGAACAAAAACGAGAAACTATTTTTGTTTTCTTGTCAAGTTTTTAATACCGAAGTGTTCACCATGGTTTTCCTGCTTAGAATTTATTGTATTTACATCTTGTTGTGTTCACGATTAAAACTTTTCATTAGCATTACTTCATATCAAGGCCCTGAAACATTTATTGATGATGAATGATGTCTGAATTATTCCTTACGTTCATTTATTTATGATCACCTTCCGACACAGTACGCAGCAGAATAATTTGCAACCTGATTTAATTTTTATAGCACACGATTAGAATGGGTCTGTTGAGCACTTTTGCTATAGCGGCAGAAGCTATTGATTCGGCATAAAAATGTCAAGAAAAACCGATAGAAATAAAAAAAATTCTTAACTTCCTTAACAATAAGCTGAGGGTCCATACCAAACTAATTTGAAACTGCCAATTGCGCTATAGTATGGGTCCGCGCTGATTTTTCCAACTGTAGATTACTTAGTCCTCATAACCATAATGTAGACTAATTTCAGTAACCGTAAATGGAATGATTCCCTTAAAACCCGAAACTTTTCAAAAGTTGCAGTGGTACGCAAATGGACTGCCTCCAGATACCTGTCATGAGATGTCCTGAACTACGTAAATGCCAGTTTCCTGCCAACACAAACCTTTTCAATTGCTCAAAATTTTCTCAACTTTGAAATCGTTTTAATTCACGATCCCAAGGTCAAAAAAATATAAATAATACAGCAAGTTCCTTTCATCTAGCACTTGAAGCAAATGAGATCTAAAAAAGTGCACAACAGACCCATTAGGCATTGTCCTATCAACACCCATTAGTTTCTGTCAGATGAGTTGACTGTCGGCCATTATATACCATCGTAAAATTTCCACTTGCATCATTTTAAAACTGCGTTTTTTTTACTAAAATTTTGAATATTAAACTTCCTAGTGATGAAGTGGGCAAGATATATGTATGACATCTTACCCTTCCCATTGCTAAAAAATTAAAAGATCAAGCTTTAGGGTAAAAAATGTATTTTAAAATGTTGCGTTTGGTACGGTTCCGATAACCTTAAATCATCGCAGCCTATAAATCCACATCCTGATATTATGATTTACCAGATGTTTAAAATCAATGCACACAAATTGCAACGGCAGCAAAGGCCCATTTCTCTCTTGTTGCAGGCGCAGGAAGTCAGAGTTTCATTAATCTTAGTTCATTATGTATGAAGGAATTGTAAGTTAATTATTGTGAATCATCTCCACCAGCTTCCTCAATTATTTTTCATCAACGTCAGTAGTTTAATGCGCTGCAAAGCTTTTATTTTTGTAACACTGCTTGATTTTATTTATCTATTGTTTTAAGTTTTTATTAAGTACGAACTTAGCCGGAAGAAGGGCACATAAAACAGAAGGTGTGTTCTTTCCTTAAAATTAGCGTATAAATGGAATGGTGACTTTTAATCGAAGACACACCTGATGATTTATGGGCCAATATTGGAGTCAACGGGATCAAATAAGATCACATTTGAAACATTAGGTCTGTTCTTTATTCAAAATCTCCAATCCATTTATATGCTTATTTGAAGGGAAGAACACACCTGATGTTTTATGTGCCCTCCTTCCGGAAAACCCTCCATTGTGCATCAGAACCTCAGATATCTGAGCTATCATTAGAAATAATCTCTTTCAATTGAAGCGTTTATTCTTTCTTGGTTTTTCTTGGCTGCTCACTAATTTTATTTTCATTTTAAGATTTAAATGCATTTAATAATTTGATAAAAGTCATGGCATCTGTATTTGGATCTCATAAGGGGGAGGGGGTCGTTTTTAAGCGAAAAGAAAGAAGAAAATGAAGTTTGAATGTCATTCCCTCTCAAAAGAACCCATGTATTTCCATTCACTGATTAAAGCATAGTTCCATTTACTTTACATTGGAGCTTCATCGGTGCTTTTTTAATGAATAACAAAACGCACCTAATGCGACACCCGAGCTATCCCGGTACCTCTCATGTCTTAGCATAGTTCCATTTACTCTACATTGGATCTGCTCCTGTGCTCTTCAGATGACTAAAAAAACGCATCAATGCCAAATCCAATTATAAACATATTTAATGCGTGAATATTCAAAATAAAGAATCAAATTTTAAAATTTATTGTATCACATTAACTTACTTATTTCCTAAAACTACTTAATATTTGCTTTTGGCTTTTGAACTGAGTGTTTGCCATGGCGCTGTATCCTGGCTTTTTCCTATCCCATAGATCCTTTCCCCTCTTTCAGTTGAGCCACAAAATTGAGGACTGCAGTTTACTCGGAAAAATGAGCGTAAAAGCTAGTCCAAAGGCTGGAGTGGTACAGATCTTATACATTCTTCATTCTGCAAATAACTGTTTGATTTGAATAATAAATTACAGACCAAACCCCAGCTGGCCCCATAGTAAAGAAGGGGCTGTCGTGAGGGGTCGGTGCATTTTAGTAAGAGACTAAATTTTTCTTTACTATTACGCTGTTGAAAAAAAAAATTAAAAGCACATTGGTCTCTGTGTGCTCTTGAGATTGCGATTGCCCTAGGCTTCTTAGGAATGGGATGTCTTGCTTGGTACTGCAGGCTGATTTTGAGCTTTCAGACGTAGGACAGGTGACAGTAGGAATGGACTAATCCCATTGGTTTAAACGACATCATATCGGACCGCACAGACACCATACGAAGTCATTCATTTTAAGATCGCATGACTCTAAGTCTTGTTCATATAGGCTCCCGATCCCTTTTAAACTATTGAGATTAATCAATTCCTGCTACCTCATGTTGTGCCGTCTGATATTTAGGAATCAGTCTCCTTTATCCTTCTTGTCGTGTTTGTTTGCTATGAAATTTATGCAAATCAAAGAAATAGTCTTGGTAACAGAACTGCATTGCAACTAGGTACCACTATTTCCAGTTTTTATTTAATTAGACATTAGTCTCTTATCAATTCATTTCATAATCATTCATTTATTCAGAAATATAAATGGCAGAAGCATTGTACAGTAATACAGAGTAGCTGAAGCTGAAGCATTAGATGCAAGTGCAATTAAATTTAACTATTCTTCGGTTGGTCGGTACTAAAACAAAGGTGATAAATTAAATAAAAAAAATTTATTTAATTTATCACCTTTTTTTAGTACCGACCAAGCGAAGACGAAGAGTAGTTAAATTTAATTGCATTTGCATCTAATGCTTTAGCTTCAGCTACTCTGTATTCTGCCGTGCTAAGGAAGAACGCCATAAAAGCCAAAAATAAAAAAATTGAATTAGACACGGAAATGTACTATTTTTGGCATGCACTTTCACGTGGTGAAATCAGAATTCACTTATCTCTATTAGTTGCTGAGATATAGAGAGGCTGCCTGCCGTAAATACGCCAAAATCGGTACCTTTACTCAGGAGAAACGCCGTAAGCGCCAGGTACATGGGCAGAATGCAGTATCTCCAGCCGAGCTGAGTGGAGATGCGGCGTTCTACCTGTGTGTCGGGCGCTTCCTCGGCGACCCTTTACACAACAATGCATGCCCCGCTAGACGGGGAAAAAGCCGTATGTCCATCGTGTCTGCGACCTTCCTTCGATCTTGTGTTATTTGGAGCAAAAATATTTGACTTGGCACCCTTTTACAACAATAAAAATTCAAGTGAAGATACATATAATCGATTTATGTATGAAAACGTTCCAAAATCGAAACCAGTTGGGAGGGCCATGTGTTTAACTTTGAACGCGTTTTACTGGATTTCATGCGCAGTGGAGATACGGCGTTCTTCCTTAGCACGGCAGTATTACTGTACAATGTTTCTGCCATTTATGAAGAAGAATTAAAATTTAATTTTTACAATTTCTTTTGATATCCGATGAGGCAGATCTTCCACTTGGAGTACATTTTGAATAAAATAAAAACTCCCTAAAATCAGCGTCAGAACTCTTGTATCAATGTCTAATTCATGCATTCGGATTAAGTTCCTATAATCTTCTCTGAAGCAGCACAGAGCCAAAAACATCTAGTATGTCTACAAAGCAAGCAGCAAACTTTATTTTTAAATATTGAAATAACTAGCTTCAAGATTATATACTTTACTAGTATGACAGCAGCTAATTAACTGAGCAAAGGCAGCCTTTTTCTATCAAGTTCCCTCTATTGAAATTTTTCCCTCCTATTTTTGTACGATGATAGCACCAATTTAATTTGTTTAAGTATGTAATGTGTAAGTTAGTGTATTGCATAACCTGTGGAACCAATGCTTTTTTATCAAGGCTAACAGGTGATCATGTTTAATTTTTCTATCCATTCACATGGAAATAAATTGTTTTTCCAGTCAATACTGTTTAAGTGGACAATGTATTCATTGATTTATCAACCATTTTTCTTCTATTTATCCATTTACCTATTTATTTATACATTTATTTTATTATTTGTTTGTTTATCGAATGCTGCTGTGGTCAGCTCGGTTACCTTATTTCAAATAAAATTTATTACCCTGTACTTTCGTCTTTTCTTTTACTGTCATAACTTTTCATAAAATGTCATAACACGCACCCCTAATTTTTGAGGGCAAGAAAAAATGTATTTTTTTTACAGACCTTTGTAATCATGTATCTATGAGATGTTTGGAAATCTGCATCTGTTTTGACTTGAACCCTCAGGGAAGGGAAAGGTAGAGGTTCAAATTCAAGACTCCCTTCTAAAGTCAGTTCCAAAATTGGTTATAGGAAATCTGGTACAACTTTGCGTTAATTCCGGTGAAACTGCGTTAAAAAGAGAACTGCGAATTGATACTGCGTTAAAAAGAGAATTGCGGATTGATACTGCATGTCAATCGGCATTAGTCTGCGTCAATTGGTGCTTCTCTGTGTCAGTTGGTGCTATTCCATCTAGGCACTCTTTCAATGTCATTGATATCCATTGTGCAAAATTAGTTTTCACTGAAATCCTTTTCGACCGAAGAATGACTCTGATGTTTCAAAATATTTGAAGCTTAAAGGCTTGGATTCAGATTTTAGCTATGTCTTAGTTCCATCTAGCAAGCAAATTAGCAGATGAGTCTTGAATTACTGTAACCCTTTCAGTTGCAAATTATGAAAAAGTTGTTATCATAATTAAATTATAGAGCCACCACTAAGTAAATTGAGCAAACTTGCAGCTTACGATTTTATGTGGGAGTCAATTTTTTTTAATTTCTTCAAGATTTCATGTTAAATGTTGTTCATTGTATAGGACAGGTGCTCAGAAGGATTAACAGAAACTATGAAATAAATAAACAGGAGCTAGAAAGATGTCAAACAAGAACATAAGAAAAAATTAATTTTATTTTCCATTTTTTACATATCGATTGTTTCAGATCATCCTAATTAATTGAACCGTAATTTAAATTATGCCCTTGCTTTGCATTTCAGTTTATGAGATTAAGAGGTTGTTTAATGAAATCTGTGAATTATTCATTTACCTATTCCATCAAAACTGACAAGTCATATCTGTCGGAGTCATCTTGAAGGTATGAAATATATTGATTCTGTTTCGTACTTAAAATGCTCTAAAGATGCTCAGTAGTGGAGTAGGGTGCAATTTGACAACGTTACATTCGTCCATTTTAACCCACAAATAAGAGCGAATCATTGGTTATGCGGTGGGTATGCTTGACCTAACCTTTTTACACCGCTTTAAATGGACATAATGCAATGTTGCTAGATTGCACGCTCTATATACGCCATTCACTGGGCTTTGCTTCCTTTACAACTTTTCCTTCAAAAACCTCTAATTGGTTGTTGCAACTTAGAAGTTTTCTGCGCAACAACTTTTTAACATAATTTTAGGCACCCCATACCTTGGTCCATCAAACTGGGAACACCTAAAATATCACTTTAAAGCTTTGTTAAATGTCTTCACTGGTATGTACTGAAGGCGAATCCAACAATCTGGCAACTGCGTATTATTCCCATTTGAATGCATGAGAAACAATCGATTAGTAAAAAGGCCATGACCTCCTCAAGAATTGATTGTTTCTCATTTGTTCAAATTGGATGAACTCATGATTGCCAAATTGCTGGATTTGCCCATGGTATAAACCCTCAGCGTTTTCTATGTCCGAGCATAAATTCTGGAGCTTTTTGTTGTTTATCATTCGTTTCAAGGGTCTCAGGCTTCTGTTGTGGGTTTCCTATTTATTTACACTAGACTCATAATCAGCTATATGATGGTGACTGATTGTCATTCGTCATAGCTCTTGCATGATACTTGTTTTCTTGAAGAAGGTCCTTTTGAGGTAGTAGAGGAGACCTAAAACCAATACAACGCAGAGTATGCCAAAGAGCACTCCATTTGTGAGGAAACTTGATTTTTTATAGATAGGAACTCTGTAAGAATATCTGGCACTTGTGGCCTCTTGTTCGTTCATCGATACCGCAAGCACTTGGAAGTAGTAAGTCTTGTCCTCTTCTAAATTTTTAACTGCAACAAGTAAAGAAATTTATCAAAATCATCAACGATCACCGAAGTGTGGCATACAGCATAAAATCTAGCAACGTTGATTTTTCTTTATTTAGTTCCAAGAAAAAGATTATGGTACATATCTGTAGAGGTGCGTTTAGCTTTTTTGGATTTTATGTTTTGCGTAAATTTAAGTACCTTAGCTAATGCAATGTTGACAAATTATACAATGTAATTAGTATTCACATTTACACTAGAAAACGAATTTGCAGAATATCCTGTGATTTCAGGCAGTCCACGGTTTTCAGCCTCAAAACATTGAAGAGAGCAATTAAGGGAGGTCAAATTAGCATCTTCAAGTTGGATCTTCTGCAAGAGCAGTCCATTACTTAATTTTGTCAATGGTTAGTTTCGATTTCAATCATGTCAAAAACCAAGAAAACTCAGGAAAAACAAATAAGTTTATTTCAAGAAATACTTACCAATATAATAATTATTCATTGTTTGAGCCTGGCCCACTAGCCGTTGGTTGGGCTCTGTGTACCATTTTAAAACGTAATGTCGAAGCATCTCAAATCCGGCTTCGGGAGGCGACCAAGACACATGATAGCCCTCAATGACGATATCGACTTTTAGATCGTGAGGAGTTCCTATTTGATGGAAGTTCGAAGCTCCTGCAAATGAGACAGTAGTTTTGTAACAATACCTAAAAAAATTAATTACTACCCACCCATTCATTTTATTAATTGAGGCATTTTTCGGTAAATGGGCGTATGGCGATTTACGCCCTTTTTTTGGAGAACTCGTTTTTGAAATCCTGGCGATGTGACCTAACAGGTGATATAAAGTTATTCATATGTCAAACGGAAAATAACCAAGAAACAATCGTTCGAATGGACGCACCTACAACGAATTGTTATGACGTTTTAAACTTTCAAACGCGTTTTTCTCGAAAGTCGTTTTTTCGCCATACGCCCATTTACCGAAAAATGCCTCAATTGTAAAAGTGAACACTGTGTGTACTGAGCGTTAATGCCAACTTGCAACAAAAGTCACGGTAACACCCTTCTCCATACTTTTTCAACATATTCGTCACCTCTCTCTCTTTTATTGAGGATAGAAGGTGAAAAATAAATTTCTGGGTCGCTTCTGGTTCGGGTGGTAATTTGAGTCAATAAAATCCAGGGCTGCTGTTTTGCGTATATTGCAAACCGATTATATCGCTGTGTCAGCCTTCAATTTTTAAGGTAGGCAAAATGGTTACTGCCAGGTAGGAATAGTTAGCTACTCTATGTCTAGTAGGATTTGAGAAGGATCGTAGACCATATTGACGTCCATTAAAATGGAGTCTTCACTCTTCAGTCCAATGCAAAACTTGTGATGTCGAACACGGTGACTGTATTTCATATAGGTAATAATTATTTTATGATTCATTCACTTCGTACCTACCAAATAACCGTCATACTAGAGAAAAGAAAAGAAAAATAAATATAACATGAGATTTGATTACCAATTGTATTCTTTAGGTTAAAGTCCGCCTCCTGAACTTCCCCAGATCCTGCGAAATTCAAAAAAATAAGTAATCTTTTCATCCGTCATAAATCTGAACGAATCTGTGGACGAGTTGATTTTTTTTTTTTTTTTTTTTTAATTCGGAATGAAGCTTCACAATAATTGTGTGTGTGTGTGTGTGTGTGTGTGTGTGTGTGTGTGTGTGTGTGTGTGTGTGTGTGTGTGTGTGTGTGTGTGTGCAGTTTGCAGAGTGGACACTTCTTAGTCATCATCAGGGCCGTTGGCAAATTTATGGTTCGCTCATTATTTGAGGACTCTCTTTGAGATCCAGTGAATCTGGGGCCTAGGACGAAGTGCTTCATCCTTTGCCCCCCTCCCCTCGACGCTCATGTGCGTAGTCATTCTAGAATAAATGCTCAAAATCACTATGAAGGGGAAAAAAGCAACAGCAACCCATTTGCCCAAAATTAAAATAAAATAAAATAAAATAAACAGATGAAAAAAAGCTGATACCTACAATTATCAATTATACCAATTCATAACAATTATGTCGACACGAATCATTCTTATTATATTTTTATTTATTTTCTTATTTATTTATTTTTTTGGCCGAATTACTATTAAACCAGACATTTTGTAAGGTTATACTCTTTCATCCGGCCATCTGAAACATCAGGGATCGAAGTTCATTCTCACGGAATGTGACCACATTAGCATGGGCACCCATTTGTCAAAATCCAGGGGGGACCAAAAATTCAACTCCACGAGGAGGGTACCACGATGAACCCCTACCCACTAAAATCTCTTTAACTATCACAGAAGAGAGGGGGAAAAAACTTGCTAAGCATTTTTTAGAACTTCCAATTTCCGGAGGGGAGCTAGACCCTCCTCTACCCCGACCCCCTTCCCGTATGGGCACCTATGGACGCTTGAATTCCTCTGGCGGTTTTATAAAGTCATAAATAACTGTGGAGTTGAGTAGTGTAAAAATCGAACTGAAAACAAATAAAATTGAAGAGGAATAACAAAATTGACTAGTTGCTGACCTTTGGTGCGAACTCGAATGGCTTTGCTGAACATTCCGTCTCCGTGCTGATCTTGACTGAGAACCATTAGCTCGTATTCTCTTCCGGGGCTCAAGTTGGGGATCGTCGCTTCAGCAGCCCCCCTCGAGATTATCTTCATCGTTCGCCACTCGGGTGTATCGGTGGCTCGGTACCTTCACAAAAGAATTAGATAATTGTAAAAATAGTATAGTTATTGACACACTCCTCAGATTCAGATTCAGAGGCATAGTATAGTTATTGATATACTCCTCAGATTCAGATTCATAGGCATAGTATAGTTATTGACATATTCCTCAGATTCAGATTCAGAGGCATAGTGTATAGTTATTGAGATACTCCTCAGATTCAGATTCCGAGGCAATCACCTATAGAGGTAGTTTCAGAAGTGTAGGCGGACCAAAACCATAATCTTTGGCGACTTTTCAACTTTCATTCCTTCAAATCAATACCGAATTTGCCCCTGACTTTATTCTTTTGTGTTTAAAGTTTTCCTCATTGAAAAGTGAACACTCAATTTCATTTTTATTCATTTTCATCGAGTAATATCAGAAATAATGTTGACAAATTCCAAAGATTATTGGTCTAGGTCCGTCTTCACTTCTGAAACTACCTCTAGCTTCTAGACTCGATTTTTTGTTTAGGTTCAAATGGCAAAAAACGTGATTGCCAGATTTCACGAGCCGCTATTGCTTGTCAGTAGATACCGGTAGCGGCTCATGAACGTCAGAATTGTATTGGTGAGGCAACAAAAACAAAGACCAAGGCACCGATGGGGGGGGGGGGGGGGGGGGACTGGCCCACCTTCCCGGTGGACTGCGGCCCAACTTGGGTTGGCTGGGCCGTGAGAGGAACAAAAAGGAAAGAACTTGATGAAGGAAATAGAGGAGAGAAATGAGAAATAGAAGGAAATATGGACATCACAGAGCAGACCAACTTTATTAAGATGATTCTAGGGTCGATTAGTTCCAACTGTGGACACCACGTCGCGCTGCTCAAAAAGTCAACAGTTTTTTGCTAAATTCGACGAATTCGCGCTAAAAACACAAATTTGAGGAACGTTGGCACCTGCGAGCATACTTCAGGAAGATACCCTGAAAGTTTCAGGCTGAAACACTCAAAAATAAAACCGGAAATTAGGAAATACGAAACTTCCCGTAAGCCGCAATGAGTGCGAGTGGAGTAGATAGACGTATCATCACTCTCACTCACTTAGCTTAAGGCGAAACGAATTTAATAATTTACGGCTTTAATTTTAACCCAATTTTGCTCATTTTGGGCTCAAAAAGTCCTTACAAATTTTTTGCAGGTGCTGACGTTATTGGATTTTGCGTTTTATCTATGGTTTCAGTTTAAAACGCAAAAAACACGACTTTTCCAAAAAGCGACTAGTGGCACTATCCATCAGATTGAAATCTGGAAAAGTTTCGCCTGGAATCACCTTAAAGCCCGGGCCATATGGTACGATCTGGAAGGGAGATAAGATGGAGAGGGCTCGTACGTTGAAATCGTCTTATTTTCATGGTGCGCCTTCATTTTTTAAGGTAGACTAAAACGGTACAGGCGCGTACGAATAGTTAACTATTTGTATTTTCCAACTCACTTATTGTTGGTATTGCGTAATTCAGAAATTTTGCCGTACATTTTTCGAGAGGAGAGTTAATTTTTAAATTATCTGCGAGGTGGGCCAGGTCCTGAGGTCTGACTCCTCCTTTGTTACCGCCTTGTTACTTACTCCGTCTCAAATGGCGCTCATTATTGACAGTTCTAGGACAAAGGAAGATAGGTAAAAGGCATGTAAGTACCTCACAATCAGAGGTCGAGGGAGGGCCCTAGAACACGCCCACAGCTTGATAGATTAATTTTCATGATTGCTTTTATTCGCAGATGCTCTCTGCGACTTCTTGCAACCTGATAAGACGACTTGAGAGCGACTGCGTGTGACACATAACAAACATAATATTGAGGAACTTGATTGAGGGAGAAGTCAAGCTCACGCGAGGATGCACACACGCAAATTATTGATAAAAACATCAATCATCGTGGTGGTTGCAATGTCCCACGCAGTCAAAGAGTGGACATGAGCGCAGGAAATGGCCTTTACTATTTTCTGTCACCGTAGGGCGTAGGTATTTTCAGTCATTGTCATTGTCACGTAATAGAAAACGATTTTTGCGAATATTTCATTTCAAGAATTTCTTATCGAAATCCCTGAAATGAGTGTTGTCTATGCGACAAGGCGTGCGAGTAGAAAACAATGTAATTCATGATTACATGTTTAAATCTCACCCAGTGGCGTCTTAGGGGGGTCATCAGATTTTTGCCCTCCCCCCTCCCCCAAGCCGGCTCTATGGCTCTAAAATTATATTGATGAGCAAAAAAAAAAAAAAGGTTCATCAGATTTTTACCCTCCCCAAGCCGAACGCGAAATGACGCCCCTGATCTCATCTTTACTCAGCGCAAAAGATCAAGTTTGATGGTTTTTAACCCTATCGCTCTCAAGTGATTAAAAAGGTGTCACTTTAATTCTAAGACCTATAGGTACCATTAAATTGAGCAAACTTTTCTCATATGATTTCACACGCGAGTCAATTTTTTCGAATTTACATATCTACGATTCCATTGACATTCATTTTATGGAACTCAAAACAAAAAAGACAAAATTCGAATGTTTTCACAACACGACCTAAACTTGTCACTCGGGGCATTCCAAAAAAATTCGAGGAGGAGGGCCGGAGGGGTGCAAAGTTGATAATAACTCGTGTAATTTGGCCACGATAATGTTTTCCCTCCATTTCCTTTTTTACATGACGGTGTTTGGAAAAGCACATTTCAAACGACGCTCTATGAAACGAAACATAAAGATTCCTGGACATAATATTATGTTTAAAAATCGAGATTTTAAACGATAAACAGCAAGATAACTTGAAAATTTGTAAAACTCGATTATGTAAGGGCTTGGAAGCAGGTCAAATAACATGGTTGTTGCAAGAAAATACCAATTCTAGAATGTTTTTACAACAAAAATAAACCGCAACAATTCGTGTCCAGAAAAATCCATATTTTGATCTATAGTGTGCGACGTAGACTTCCTCAATCATTGACGACATTTTGATGACAAATCTGCTACGTCCTACGCCTCCACCTCCCAGCCTTTCTTCCCGATTAGATCAGTGGCGAGGCGTGAAATTTGGCAACAATGTAGTTTCTCCATTTAAATTCACCAAAAAGGTCGAACGCTTCGGTCATCGGCGATGATCAGGCATTTCGACCTTTATAATGTGTTTAAATGGGGAAACAGGAACGTTGCCAAATCGCACGCCTCGCCACTAGATTAGATGTTGAATTTGTAATATTCAGCTTACCAAACACTGTAGTCCAGTCGAGGTTTGATGAATCCTGGATTCCATTTGACGTTGATCGAGGATAGGGATGCATCGGCCGTCAAATTGTAGGGCGCTCGAGGGACAGTGTTCTCGATCACTAGTTCTGTTTCAGAGGAAATGGTAGCAGCCTCGTTAGACGCCACGCACTGATAGAAACCCCTGTCCTCCTCCCGAATGTTGACGATGGTCAAATTTCCACCATTCACTGTTGCTCGATTCTCGGGAAGGGGATTCCCATTTTTCTGTACGAAATAAAAGAGTAAGCTAGTTAAAATTCATTCCCTGGTAAAAATGGTCCATGAAAATCCTTGGCCAAATCTCCATACACCATATGAATTTCCATAAGATCTTAAGGATCTCCATGAAAATGTGTTCCGTGACAATGAATATGGATTTCCGTACACATTTTATGGAGATCCTTATGATTTCATGGAAATCTATATTGCATGGAGAGGGGGGAGGGGGTTCCAATGAGACACCCTCAGAAGGTGGGGGGAGGGGTCTGAGAGTCCTTCTGCAATCCGCAACAACTTAAAACTCAAAACTTACTCAGACGCAATTTTACAGTGGCGAAGCGTAAAATTTGGCAATGTTGCTGCTTGTCCATTTAAACTCAAGCTAAAGGTCGAATTCGAGGAAGTTGACCGCACACAGTAGTTAAATATTTTATGCACAGGGTTAAAATGACGAAATGCTGCATCGTCAATTTGAACACTCTGCGACTGATTTTGCGAGTTGCACAACAATTTACACATACCTACTTTAAAGGAATTGTATTCGTATTCTCTCTTTTTCTTTCACAAAAAAAATAAATTTAGTTCAAAAGAAGCCCATAATGGCCTTCTTAGGCAATCAAATCATTCCCCAAACACGGTGTTTCACCGGTCTCAGGCATTTGTTTATCCCCCCCCCCCTCCCTTCATACACCCCTTGATACTTTTAAATTTTACTTCTATAGTATGTTTGTAAAAGGTTTCACACTGAGTTTTGAAAATTTTTGTCCGATGCAATTAATTTTACAGCCAAATTTCCTAGAAATCGGAGTATGCATTTTTTTTCTCGCAATTGAAAACAAAAATTGTACGTTTTGACTACTCATCAGAAAAAATTACTTTACCACCAAATTCAATACATATTGAAGAAAAAAGTTTCATTTAAAGATTTTCCCATAAATAACAAGCTCCAAAAAGTGTCGCAATCATTTCCTTTTTCCTTGAACGAAAATGACGACGATCGACTCAGATCCTGTGATGGTGATGTATATTTATTCATTTATTAATAATTATCATAATCTGATTAATTTACTTTGAACCAAATGATGGTTGGCCTCATTGCAGTGTCTCCGTCAAGAGCATCGCACGGAATTTCAATTGACTCTCCCGTTTTTCGAAGATACAGATTGTGGGGCGTAACTATGAACACTGGTGGTCTTTGAACAATAACGTGTATCGGTGGTGAAGGGCCCTCTGTCCCAAGGACGTTGTAAGGTGTGCAGGTGTATTCTCCACCGTGAGTTTCATCGACCTGCGTAAAAGGTGTAAAATAAAAGCAAAATATCAACAATACATCGATACATACATACATTGGCATTAACATACCGTGGTGAAATTTCAAAAGACCAAAAAAGTGTGATTCAAGTACATACATACATGGCACGGTAGTTGTGTGTAACTATTCGTACACGGCGGCGCTCGTGTAACATAACCATCAAAATGAAGGCGCTTTTTGAAATACATTTTTTCCCCCGAGCTTTTCTCTTCTCTTTGTTTTGATACTATGCGTTTTTAAGCAAGATAATCGCTGCGCAGTGA
Organism: Trialeurodes vaporariorum; assembly: GCA_011764245.1. Classification (NCBI taxonomy): domain Eukaryota; kingdom Metazoa; phylum Arthropoda; class Insecta; order Hemiptera; family Aleyrodidae; genus Trialeurodes; species Trialeurodes vaporariorum. Next base: position 22,563,822 of record VMOF01000111.1, on the reverse strand, counting down.
GGAATAATCAGCGCTTTTACTATGACGGGAGGTGCAAAGAAGTAGTGGGGTGGCATGTCAGACTGCGGGATCTTGCTATAGTAAAAGCACTGACTAAATCCACACTGCGCAGCGCTTATCTCGCTTTAAACGTATCACATCGTGAAAATGCGTACTACTACTACTACTTTCTTTCTTTCTTTCTTTCTAAAATTAGGGTGTAAATGGCCTAAATTGATAATCACCTCTTTAATAAAAACGCCACCAAATTACTGTATGATCTCCCTCATTCCGGAGGTGTGAATAACCTAGATGTTTAGTCACCTCCTAAAAATAAACGAAAATTACTACTTTGTTTCTTTCTTTCTTTCTTTCTTTCTTTTTTAATAAATGAAAATTAAAACTATGTTGGACTGAATACAATAATGGTGAAAGGCTCTCTTCCTCCAACTCTTCGATCCATAGAAATCAACCTAAAATATTTTTTTAACAGTTTTTCCTATTTTCAAATTTATTTTATGCGCAACTGAATTCTAAAAATACTAACTAGATTCTTTGAAGCAAATCAGCTCCAGCCTCCTATCAAATTATAGCAACGTAATTAAATGAAAATACATAATTTGAGTTCATTCCATCGATCACGCTTCCTTCCTACAACTACGCATTCATCCGTAGGCTACGTAATACTTAGGTACTTAGGTACGTAGGCTACGTAATACTTACTTACGTTAGTATTACGTAGCCTACGATTCATCACGTTGCGTTTACTATCTGGGGGGGGGGGGGGATTAGAGTCTCACCTTGCTGAAATACAAAGAGCCATTCCGTCGGAAGAAAACTCCCTGAACGTTGAAGGGATCGAAAAGGAATCCATCCTTTTCCCATCTCAGGTTTGTTAGTTCAGGATTGGCCCCGTAATGACAATCGAGAGTGGCGGCGCGTCCGTAAGGTAAGTATACTTCTCGAGGCGTCGCCAATATCCGCGCCTTAACTGAAAATTTTAAACGACGATCACTCTTATAATTGCTAAGAAAAAAAACCGTGATTTTTTAAACGTGAAGGCCATAGGTAATATTATAACAAAGAGAAAATTGACGATTTTTTGCAGTCTTTGTTGTCGTGTTTCTTTTTTTTTGTTGTCGTCTTTAAAGAAGGTCGTGTAATAGAGGAAAAATCGACGAAATTCCTGCTTTTTTGAGAATTTGTATGTAATAATTATTCAGCATAACTTCAATTTTCCGTTAATTTATTTCTAGTTTGTAGGTACAACACATTTACAATTTTTTTTTTTTTTTTTTTTTTTTTTTAAAGAGCTTTGATAATATTTTTCTGAAACTTTTTTGGTACAATTTTGTCTTTTTATTCATCAAAAATAAGCCTTCGAGCGATTTATTGCTAGCAAATCAGACATGTTGCTGAGAAAATCGACGATTTTATCGAGGCTCTATTTTGTTTTCTTGTTTCTCTTCTTTTTTTTTTAATTCATTAAAAATGTACAATTATCGACAGTTTATTTTTGGATTGCGCCTCATGGACCTCAATTTAATTTTTGGGATCACAAACCGCGATAACAACTATTGCAAAGTGTAATACCGCAATTTAAATAAATTACTATATGCTCACTGTAGTTTCAAAGCATTTTTCAAGTGAAAATCTTCTGCAGGTCCACCTACACCCACCGAGATTTGAACTCAGGGGTTGCTGTTTTGATTAATTTTTCTCCCTTAGAATATTTTACGCAAGATAGGGTATTAACCTCATTTTCCCTCTTCCATCTGTAAATTCCTTAGTCAAGAAATCCGTCCATAGAAAAAAAATCGGGATTTCTTGCACTTGAAAACTAAATTGCGAAATAGAGGCTTTTATCGTTGAAACTTCTATAGAGGGTATATTCGTTATGCCGATGCGGTATTGGTTCAGCTCGTTTCGTAGAAATGAGGGCAGAGTCAACCTGTAATCTTTGGTAAATGTTGGTTTTAATGTTCTTCAAAACGATTGGAGACGCTCGTCTCTCATGAAACTATACATTAACGTTGATATCAAAGTTTTCAAACAAATGTTGCTTCATTTCATAGCGTTCAACGAAAAATTCTGTTCAAAAAGCTCCAAAGATTACACTCGGTTCCACTCGTTCAGCAGCTCGAGCAATAGAGAAACCTTGCTTTATGCCATTCAAACCTATGAGAAAGTATCGATTTTTTAGGGATTCAATAAGCCTTCTGAGGATCGATAATTTTGTATAAGTTTAAATGAAAAAAAAAAATCCGTGGTTGCCGCATTGCACAAGCCACCACTGACCACTGGTTCCGCCTTTCCTTTCTAAAGTGAGTTTTATGAGTATGGAGAAAACATCGCTGGACAGTGGACAATCACTTACACTGAACTGATAAATAAGCGCCGGCTCGTTGGGCATCCCCCTCGCCACCAATGATCTCACACTGGTAGAGACCTTGGTCGGCCATGTTGGTCGGCTGAACCGTCAATGATCCCTCGGGACTAATCCAAACTCGGTTGCGGAGATCATCAATGCTCGCCAGCGGGACCCCGTCCTTGTACCAGTTGACCTGGGCATCCCTGTCGCTTGTCACACATTGGAAATGACCTGACTCTCCCTCCAAAACGGTTTGATTGCTTGGAGGGATAACCAATAGATCCCCTCCTGTTGGACAATAGCAAATCCCTAATCATGATAATGAGAGGTATCAACTAACTGCCGCGTAGATCGGGCAACGTTGCATTTTGTCCATTTGAATCCATGAAAGAGATCGGAAGTATTGACTGTGCGGCGAACACCTTCGAATCCGTCCATTTGCATGGGTGTTCAACTGCAGTGGCGTAGCGTGCAATTTGGCAAGTCCTATTATGTCTATTTAAAGCCATTTAAAAGGTCGAATGCAAAGGCGTTCACCGAACACCCAATAGTTCGATCTTTTTCGTGGGTTTCAATGGACAAATCGCAACGTTGCCAAATTGCACGCTACGCCTGTGTTCAAGGTGAGTTTTCAGCGTTTAGTGCTCATTTCTATCACCAAAGGCGCTACCGTTCAATGAATATCAAATTTCAGGTCAAAAGTAATTTTTAATGTTAAGAAATCGGAGTGTCAGTTACTGGATAGGTTCATCTCGAAAATAACCGCAAAAAGTCTCGTCCATAATTTTAAAAATAAAGCTGAGAGTCGTACCCAAACAATGGAATGTCGAAAATCGATTCTTGTATCGAGACTCTATGTATCGATTTCCTATTTTTTTGGTACTTTCAGCCTCATTTTCGAATTAATGGACGAGCTATTTTCTGGATACATTCTTGAGATGATTACCTAATAACTGAACTTCTGTTTTCTTAAAGATAAATTACTTCAGGTCAATAAAATTGACATCAATCGAACCGTGGGCGCTCTGGTGACAGACATCTGCGTTGAACGCTGAATTTCACCATTATACTTGGACAAAATGCAACGTTTTTGAGTTTTTGAAAAATTGACATTGGTTTTACAAACGTTTATCATTGTTCTAAATTATTTATTCTCTGATGATCTGATGAATATTCCATTTTAGAATTCAGGCGGCTCATCGCGAATTCATATAATTTTTTCCCCCCCTCGTACCCGGCGCATACAGTAAAGTTGAAAGCTTCAAAATGGTATTTTCTTAGTAAAACAAATTAACTTGTGCGCTTAGGGCAAAGTTTGCAAACTGCTGAGTACATTGGAACGAGTAAAAAAAACAAAAGCAAAAACTTTTAAACTGACGAAAAACGATAGAAAATAAGACGTTCACGATTTCCTACGATTTTGTGATTTTTTACGGCTCAAAAAAACAAGTCATCAATACTAGGGTGCCCCTTATTTTGGGAATTTTTTTTTAAAATTTTAAACGTCTCACCCCTAAAGTTTTTCCATTCGGTCAGAAAACACCCTTCAAAAAGTTTGAGCTTGATCAGACAATTTTAAAATTTAAATGGTGCCGCATCGAGCTTAAAGTTGCGAGGCGGGACTTCCAAATTTTAAACTACAAAAAATTAGCCTTTTGAATGGACAGTTTCGTAATCCTTAATGTGTGGTTAAGTGACGGAATTCCTCAACATTTAAACTAAGAGGAATTTTCTTAGGGGTTTTTGCTGCTCATTCAAAAAATCATCGTATCTCTGAAGAAAAATACCTTCAACGGTCAGATGGTACCAAGTGCCATTCTGTTTTGTGCTTGGCGTTCTATTAGGGAAGAAGATTTTGCACTCATACCAGCCGCTATCCGTTTCTCGAATACTGGTCAAATTTATCGATCCTTTCCCATGAGATCCTGGCTGAGCTAAAGCAATTCGTTGTGAAAATTCATCATTCGTTGTCATTGTGCCCTCGTACCAAGTAAATACTGTTTGTCCCTGCAAAGGAAACAAGATCAAAATGTCATGTAAGAAACTTACGGCATCATTTTCGTAAATTAACAACTGAGCGGTTCTTTAAAAAAAAAAAAAAAAAAAAAAAACAACAACAACACAACACAAACACAGTAAACCTGATGCTCTATGAGATAACTCTTCCAGCATGCAGGATCTGAAATTGCATCATCCCAAATTGCAGGCGATTTTAAACTAGTATTGCGCTCTTCAGCATTATTACTGACAAATAAACAGCACAGCAAGGGGTGTATAGAATGGATAAAACACTTGATGTCAGGATACCAGTGTTGCCAGATTCTGGGATAGAATCAATCCATTTACTTTGCTTCGGTTCAAGTGAGGAAAAAGACAACCCGAAGTCGTGTATCCGGCAACATGGCAGGATACTGACACTGACAATGAATGCACCGTTCCAGAAGTAGTAATGGATGTAAGTACACAGATTTTCTACATCGAATGTATCGTTCTTTTTATACTGAACACTCCTGAATATTTTAACCAATTCATTTACCGTGTGTTCTGTAATACAGTTATTTGAACACTCTCTCGTATGGGGGGGGGGGGTTGATTGCTCATACATTTGGATAAAAACTAATTGCTATAGTTAGATCTACGTATCCGCATCTGAAAAAATTATGTTTCAAAAGTCCTTGACTGAAATGGGTTAAAATGAAATAATTCACGGAGCATGGACTCACATATCTATGATGGAATGGAGGAAATCCCCGTGCATGACCGAAACTTCAACATAAAGGCTGACAAAAATGGAGCTGTTGCAAACTTTTGCTACAGGCTTATTAGGATATTATTATGGGGTAAAAGCCTGTAAAAATAACGATTAGCGCACTAAAAAATCACGAAATCCACTCCCAAACTCATGAAATGCATTCAAACGCGCGACCGTAATAGCGGCCGTTGCCGCCTAAATCTTATAGCAATTGTATGCTTCTTCTTATGTGGTGTAGCGAGAACACCTCGTGAAGATGGAGCTGATTGAGATAGGGAAACTCAATGTAATCGGCGGCAACGGCCGCCATTACGGTATCGCGTTTGAAAGCATCTTGGGAGTTTGGGAGTGAATTTCGTGATCTTTTAGTGCTCTTTAATCGTTCATTTTATAGGGGTTTTCCTCAAAATCAACTAATAATAAGCCTGTGGCAAAAGTTCGCAACAGCTCCATTATTCGATGCCTTGAAATGTTCTCATACTCTTATTTTATAGGCATAGGTATTCGCTATCTTTGATTTAAGAGAATTACTGTGATTTTTAAAAACAATTCCGCATGCAAGTCAAATTGGATCACGCAAAAATCTAAATTTTGAAAAAGTAAAAGAGTAAACCTCCTGCATCAATGAATCGTCAACTATCAAAAGCGTTTAACTATATAGTTCTCTGAAGAGCGAAAACCAGGATAGAGCTGAGGACATAAACGGGCGGGGGGAAGGGGGAGCTCCCCCCTCCTCGTTCACTGATAAACACCAAGATAAGAGAAGAATGAAAGTAAACTGCCCGAAAAGATAGAAAAATTAGCAACAATTGAACTTTTCCCCCACCCCAGATAATTTACCCCCTCCCCCGGATTTTTAATGGATTTACCATTGTATAGAGCTCCTGTGACGTAGATTATTAGCCACCCTCCGACCCTCCCCCTCCTCAGATAAAAACTATCTCCGGTGTGCTGAAATATTTATCTCAAAAAATACAACAAAATGTTTTGGTTTGTCCTCTTCCCACGAGTGCTCAGGAAGCAAGTAATTCTCATACCATTTAAAAGTTTGTTCTAGGTGTAGGTAATCTCAAGTATTCTTGAGTCAAAGATTATCGCTGTTTGCGAATCTACCTATGCGCGTTTGCTCAAGCTATTCAATTTCTTTTGAACTTAAGGGAGGGTGCAGGCATTACTGTACGACAACATAGACATTTTCTTAACGCGCCTTCAATTTTAAGCTATGCAAAACCAGCTCCTGCGTGTCGGAATAGTTATCTCTTAATTAATACATAGTGTTTCTGTCATAGATCAGTGCTGTCTTCATCCAGGTGTCACTGATTGTGAGTGTTATTGTTACGTCATTCCTAGACTAATTATAAAATACTGCGATACTTGGCGGTCCATTATGTAGAACTTGCTTCAAGAAACGCATTTAACAGAAATATTCATTCATTTGGTAGCTTTAAACGTTTTTATGGCGCAATTTCTATGACATTTTTCGGCGTAAAAGGAAAATTCTCTTACCGCGAAATGGGACTCTTACTAACTTATGCTTTAATCAATTGAGCAGTTAATTCTTGAATTAAATCCAGCAAAAATTTCGACTAGCACATTAATAAATTACGAAATTCAATCTGAAACTCACAAAATTAATTTAAAGTTGGTATTGTGGCGAAGTTACGCAGGTACCATGGGAGATTCCTATATTAAATTGAGGCTTTCCTCTGTGTGTCTCTATTGAGAGTGACAAATTACTTAGATAGGAATTTCCTCTGATACATGCATAGCTCCGCCATATTTGTTCTTAAATGGCGGAACTACTCAGGTGTCATGGGAGATTCCTGTCTAATTTGTCACTCTCTCTATAGGAACACACAGAGGAAAGCCTCAATTTATATAAGAATTTTTTTTAGTTTTTTTTTTTTTATTTCCGCATGGTACCTGCGCAACTCCGCCATCCTGTCTTAAACTTTAAAGTCATGTTAAAAGTCTGTGATTGAATTTCGCGTAAAATTTTTCAATTTGCACATCGAAATTTTCGCTGGATTTTACCCAATAAGTAGCGGTTCAATCGCTTAAAGCAAAAGTTAGCAAAAATCCCCATTATCTTCGAGTATTTGCATTCGGCTTAGTATCTTGGCCAAAACCCAAGGAGTCGTCTGGCACTTGTTTTCGTCTTCAACTGCATTTCTCGTGATTTTGTAGAAGTGGAGAAAAAATACTACAAGAAAGAAGAGTTCAGCTACAATTTTTTATCGCCTATTCATGAAGGTGATTACAATTGATCCGAGCTCCGGCAAATCTCTATGCGTCCGACCGACTCGACCCGACCCAACCGTGCAATTTATTATGCAATTTATTAATTCGCAAGAGTGCACAGCGAATGGCGACGGAATCGTTTCTTACGAGGCCGGAGGATTAAAGAGCGTACTCATTCAAAAAATTAAAACAATCATTGACGACTTGGCGCAAATGAATGTTTGTCGAACATCCTGTTTGCGGAGCTTTTTTTTTTCTTTTTGTCTTGAACATTAGCAAGGGACAAGGGACAAGAGAGAGTCGCGTCATATAGCGCGGTGGCAAGTAGCTGATTGATGGCAAAATTAGTGGCGCGACGACGCACAATAAACAGAAATGGTAGATTCGATGGCCAAAAATTCACAATATTTAAATTTATAAAACGCTTTCAGCACAGAACACAACAATAAGAGTACAGAAACTTCCACGAGAGCCCAATGGAAACAATATTAGAATGGGTCTGTTGCACACTTCGGCCACAGCGTTCTAAAGTATCAATTCCTATGTAAAAAGCCGAGAAAATAACAATGGCAGCATCAGAAAACACTAAAATTCAGTATTAAACTCACAAATTGCAAAAAAACACTAGACACTATTCACCCCCCTATCTTTCCACCACGTGCACGATATTTCGCGATATTAGCGCGGCACATTCAAATAATCACGGCCGACTGTCATCACAGTTGACTTCACAAACAAATAAACAATAAACACTGACGGCGTCTGTTCGAATTGTTACGTTTCAATATCCTCAAAAGGTTGTGAAAGGTACGGAAACCGATATTTGTGTCGAAAACTTGTCAAAATGAAACAATAACACACAGGAGTTCCAAGGATGATTCCAACTTCGATCATCATGCTTGGAACTCCTGTGTGTTATTGTTTCATTTTGATAAGTTTTCGACACAAATATCGGTCTCCGTACCTTTCACAACCTTTTGAGGATATTGAAACGTAAGAATTCGAGCAGACGCCGTCAGTGTTTACTGTTTATTTGTTTATGAAGTCAGCTGGCTGTGATGACAGTCGGCCGTGATTATTTGAATGTGCCGCGCTAATATCGCGAAATATCGTGCACGTGGTGGAAAGATACAAGGGTGAATGGTGTCTAGTGTTTTTCGCAATTTGTGAGTTTAATACTGAATTTTAGTGTTTACTGATGCTGCCATTGTTATTTTCTCGGCTTTTTACATAGGAATTGATACTTTAAAACCTTGTAGCCGAAGTGTGCAACAGACCCATTTACCAGTTCAAAATGCCGATCGTGCCTGCTCCCTTCTCAAGATGGCGGACGTGGTTTTCGAGGTAATGTTTATAAGCAGGAAGGTGGGTGACGCTCATCCAATCAGCTATCACAACCCGGCTGTTGCCGAATGATTTCCGGAAATGCTTACTTTCTAACCAGGTTGGGCAAATAGGAGAGTAATCGATTACAAGATTATTCGGTAATCGTCAAACCTTTGGATGGTAATTAAATATATTCTTAATAGATGAATAGTGAACTCTAGGGTCTTTTCGATTAGATCTAATTCGTCTGCAACTAATATGATGGGTGGCTTGTAAAAAATCAGCCCTGATTATCGTAAAATCACCATCCGAAAAAACGACGATTACGATTACTTGATAATCATGTAATCGATTACCACCCCCATTTGCCCAACTCTGTTTCTAACTTGGTGGGCCCGAAAATACTCGGAGTAAAACATATTTCAAAATAAATGTAAGTTTCCGTTTTGACTGTATGTATAGTATTTTGTGCGTTCAAAGGCATGGGTGGATCCTCGCAAACAAGGAGGTGGGGGAGGGGGCTGTTGTGCTGTATCCTCCAATGCGCTCGAGACGTTTACACAATTAAACCACAAGACTACTGCAACCAGAACGGAAAGTTTAGCTCATCTAGAATCATTTTTTACCCCGGGTATCTGAGAGTCCACAATGTTGTAAAGTTAGTATTTCCGGCAATTTTCGGCAACGGAGCGAGTTGTGATGTTATGTGCGCCACAGCGATTAAAAACATAACCTCGAAAACTAATCCGCCCAATTGGAAGGTGAGTAAGCACGGTTACATGGGCGCCCGCAGACAAATTTCTGGGGGGGGGGGGGGGGGTAAAATTTGTGAACCCCAATGGAAGGTCTAGGGTAACCGCCCCCTCCTCCTCCCCCCCACACACTGCACACAAGGAAAAAGTAAAGACATTATTTTTTCATCCAAATAGTATACAATCATTAAGCCATTGTAAATATATCAAATAATAATAATAATAATTTTGACGTGTTCGATATTATGATTAAAGGGACAACAGATGATAACGATAGTAAAACAAATGTATAGTTCTACTATTCCTTGAAAAAAAATTAGTTAAATTTACAAAACAAACTAATAATAAAATTCGTCAACTATTCCTTCCTTTGATTAACATTTCATTTTCATTTGTTCTTTTCATTTTTATCGTGAATTTTTGACTGTTTTGAATTCCAGAGGGAAGGGGAAAGTGCCCCATGACCCCCCCCCCCCCTCCGTGGGTGCCCATGCTCGGTTGCCATTTGGTGCTGATAAATTCCAAATCTTCTTTCCATTAGATCCAATGAAAGTTTCCGTTTTTGGTTGTGGTATTATTCTATGCTTGAACCGCACTACTGACAAATATTTTCAACAAGAAAACAAAATTCACTTAGCGGGAAGAACGTGCAATCTTACAACGTTTGCATTTTGTTAATTTAAAGTGATGGAAAATACCGAATTACTTGGACATGTGCCGGATGGTGAACACCCTGGAATTCTACTTTTTTCGCGTGTTGCAATGGACGAAATGCAACGTTGCCAGATTGCATGCTCCGCCAATTTATTTATCTGAGATTAATGCTGAGAGCTTTGAAACTACCAAACATCGTTTTTTGCTGAAAAGGGCCGAAGTCTTTCTTAGAATAATGTCTTCAATATGCCTATATTTTTTAATGTATTGAGTGGGTTTTGTTAACGTGAACTAGGGCTCTTTTAGTAGAAAACGATTCGATTTCCGGTGATTATAACAAACTGATTTTGGGCCACCAAATCGGTCATCTCTGCCCATTGTGAGGCGGTGAAAATACTGGAGGAGGGGAGAGGGTAGGAAGAAGAGGGATAAAAATTAGATGAATCTCTGGAGAGATGAAGAGATCAAGAGAGAGTGAGAGAAAGACGGAGAGAGGGAGAGTGGGAGAGAGAAAGATAGTGATTTTGCTCCTGGATGCTTGGATATAAGGCAATTGAAAACAGTGTTAATGGAATACGCTCGTTTGTGACAACGATTTGAACTGACATGACGTAGGTAGCCGCGGATAGAGTGCGCTCGGTTGCCAGTTCAGCTCATTCTTCAGTTGAGGCAGAGCTTTGAAAAAGGATGAAAAAAGGGGTTATATCTAATCTATCCTTGTCTAACCCCTTGATTGCGGGCAAGAAATGTTTACCTCGATTACGGAGACGGGTCTCCAAGGCCCGATAATGATTTTAGGGTTTTCTTTTTTTGGGGGGGGGGGGAGGGGCTTAAAAAAATACATTTAGGCATATGTTTGGACTCTATCCTTTTATTAATAATCTTGAGGATCATGTCTTCTTGATCATCGGAAGAGTAGGGGGTAAGGGGGTGGGGCTATTTGACCTCCTCTTCAGCCGGTAAAGCCTATGAGCAAGTAATATAAAAACTTCCGGTTTTTAAAAATTGATGAAAAATCTACCTGACACTTGGGGAAGCATTAAAAATAGTCACGAGGGTCCAGCCCCCCCCTCTCCGTTATAAAACCGTCTTCTCGAAGAAAAAAAATGGCAAATATTGTCAGAATATTATATGGGTATTAGCAGATCTAGGGGGGAGGCCCCCCTCGCGAAGCCTCAGATTTTCAGGTCAAAAGTCAAGCTCGGAAAATTGTATATGCCAACTAGTTTGATTTCTTTTCTTGGAGGAGGGGGGGGGGCTTCAAACCCTCACTAAAAACCATCCATGGGTTTTTTCGAGGTCTGTTAATATAAACAGGTCAGTGCGACAGCGCTGTAGTATTTTTCTCTGTTTCTGATGTAGTGGTAATAGGGATCTCGCTAAATCGGGATTTAACCCCCATTTGAAATTGAATACGATTCCCGATCTGGTCACAAAGATCACAGCACTACAGGACTGACGTGTGCTTAAATCAGGGGCGTGCCGTGGTTTTCAGAGGGGGGGACGATTCCGCCCCTCAAAATTATAAATTGAATGTCCTTTTTTTTTTTTTTTTTTTTTGCTTGTTCACCCTGATTTTGCCGCCCTTGGGAGAGTGCCGCCCGGGGCAAGCCGCCCCCCCCCCCACGGCACGTCCCTGGCTTCAATGGACCTCGGGGTTTTCTCACTTTGAGCGAGAAATCACCGGTTATCGTTGAGGGATCAACGCTTGTCGATTACGTTTTACGTCATCACAATTCACAAGACCTTGCAATGCATGTCTATGAGGTATCTATACTCTATAGGTATAGTCCGGCGATGATGTCATTGAAATGCTAATTTCTGATTGGCTATCATTAAATGCATTGAAGTTAGCAAACCTTTGAATTATTTAAAAAAAAGAAAACAACCTTGGGAACGAGTGTTGGCCGCACCGGAAAATTTGGGGGCCCCGCGAACTTTCAGTCGGGGGCCCCCTACATTTTTACGAATTGAAAGGGGTCTACGACCCCCCGCGCCCTGGGTAATCTTTTCGACCAAGAAGCAACTGCACAATCTTTGCAACATCTAATGGCGCATACCTCATTACATATTGTAACGCTTCATTTGCTCTTTTTATTTTAAGACTACACGGAAAAAAAAAGATTAGCGAAAATAACCATACGGATACCTGATTTTGGCACCTGCTAGATGTTATGGTAAACTTGACCAGAAGTGTGGTACATTTACCGATACTTTGAGTAAAGACGACATGCAATCAGGTAACATCACCCAGTACCTAGTCAAAACATAGTATACTTCTGGTTAACATTACCATAACATCTAGCAGGTGCCAAAATCACGTATCCCTATGGTTATTTTCACCGTAGTTTTTTTACTTTCTTTCCGTGTATAGTAATTTGTTTTTTCTCTTTCATCTACTTATTCTATCAAATGTTATATTTTGTCAAATACACGGGTCAGATGTAAACAGGGGGCCCTGATTGAGGGTCACTGTGGAGTCCCTTAGGTCGGGGGGGGGGGGGGAGGCTCCAATACGCCACTGGGAACGAGCAAAATTTCAGTTGCGATAGAATTTTTGTCTTTTCAATAATTTAAAAAAGCAATGCAACTCAGTTTTGCCCAACGAGTGCTTTAGCTCTATATGTTACAATACGATACGTAATATCTTGATTGATAATAATCAAACAGGCAAAATTTTGAAAATAATGAGAGGCTACCAACGGGACTTAGGCCAGATTCAGAGAGGGGGTATGCTAAAATACCTCAGTGGGAAGAGGGGGAGTATAAGGCTAGGTGAGGGGGGAGGGGGGTCATGGGAAGGGGGGGGGGCAGACACAATCGCAATCGGCGTAATCAAGTGAATTGTTCGTAACGCCCGCGCGCTTCCTGGCTCTCTCGCTCGGATCTCCGCTTGCCTACTTGCTATGCTCGCTATGCTTGCGATGCTCCGCTCGCTCCAGCGTTGCCATATATCGCATAAAAAAATACCCGCATTTCCCATTAGACCCAAACACAACATCAGATGATTTGTCGATCATTTGGCAACCGCGGCTTGCTCCTGTTTATGACCTCTTCGCATGAGACTGACTGCATCTACTCACAACTTTCAAAGTAACAAGTAGCCAAGTCAAGTCATAGTCAACGCGACATATTTCAAAGACCCCGCTCTCGCTCCTATATGCCTTTGCTGACCCCCGCGCCCTGATGGAAGGTGGCCGACAATTCATCAGTCAACATATTACTCGCCAGTGCACTCATCTTCATCCGAGAGGCAACTCTTTTCATTTCCGACCGAACACCTACCGCATTGGAGTTGCGAATCGCCCGGCATCAGTGGCGTAGCCAGGGGGAGGGGGGGGGGGGGTTCCAAGGGGTCTGGACCCCCCCCCTCCCCTTGGCACCAAAAATTTGTCTTAAGAAAATGTCATTTTTTGCGTTTTCAGACAAATTTTACCAATTTAGTATCTTTGGACCCCCCTTGACAATTTTTGGACTTCGCCCCCCCCCCCTAGAAAAATTCCTGCCACTGCCCGGCATCAATGACCTAGCGAAATGTTTGACTCGGGAAACAAAAGTTCGACCCGTCAAGTTCGATATCGATCAAGATGCACGCGCCTTCGATTGTGATTCGTGAATGGGGAATGGGGCCGTTGCAACCAAAAGAACCTCAGTGGCGAAGCATGCAATTTGGAAACGTTATATTTTGTCTATTTAAACCTATGTAAAAGGTCGAATTCGCCGTTGTTCACGGAACACCGAATATTTCGATATTTTAAATGGGTCTAAATATAGAGAGTACAAGGTTGCCAAATTTTACGCTACGCCGCTGATTTAGGTGTCTTTACTACAAGCAAATGAAAGTACTTATTGGTGGTCTGAAAACAAGGATGCCTTTGATTTCTAACAAAAGATTTCATTTCATTGTTCAGGAGATACAATTTTGGCCCAAAACATATTTTTTCAAATGGGAATTCCGCGTTGTGACGTCACAATACGCTCAAGCTTTTGCAACTTTACGCGAGTACCGGGTTGCTTAAGGAAAAAACAAAGGCATCTTTGTTTTCAGATCTTCAACAGTGGCGTAGCGTGAAACTTGGCAATGTCGCAGCTCGTCCTTTAAACCCATAAAAAAGATCGAATCATTACATGTTCCCTGAGCTCCTTTTGTTTTTTGGCGTAGCGTGAAACTTGGCAATGTCGCAGCTCGTCCTTTTAAACCCATAAAAAAGATCGAATTATTAGATGTTCGCTGAGCTCCTTTTGTATTCGAACTTTTCCGTGGGTTTAAGTGGACACAATGCAACGTTGCAAAATTGCATCCTCCTCCACTGATCTTCAAGTAATATAATTTTCTTGATAAAAAACATACAATTTAAAATTGTTGTAACTGCTCCATTGAATCATCAAAAGACACGTCTTTACACACTATCTCGCAGAAAAGAGGAAGAAGAGGAAGAGGAAGAAGAAGAAGAAGAAGAAGAAGAAGAAGAAGAAGAAGAAGAAGAAGAAGAAGAAGAAGAAGAAGAAGAAGAAGAAGAAGAAGAAGAAGAAGAAGAAGAAGAAGAAGAAGAAGAAGAAGAAGGAGAAGAAGGAGAAGAAGAAGAAGAGATGATGATGATGATGATGATGATGATGATGATGATGATGATGATGATGATGATGATGATGATGATGATGATGATGATGATGATGATGATGATGATGAGAAGAAGAAGAAGAAGAAGAAGAAGAAGAAGAAGAAGAAAAATAACGCGCAAGCGCACCTACAGCCACGCAGGATTTTCTTGAAAAAAAAATAATAATAAAAAAAAAAAAAGAATAGATAAATTTATAAAAGCATGCTATTTTTTTTATTGGAACTAAAGAATTCAATTTTTTATTTTTTATTATTTTCTGTGGCGGCTCGTGATATTTGGCAACCATGCAAGTTTTCCATTTAAACGTAGGTAAAATAATCGATTCTTGCGGAGGCTGACAGCCTCCGGGAGAATCGATTGTTTTACATTGGTTAAATAGGAGGAGGACACGGTTGCCAAATTTCACGAGCCGCCACTGATTATTTTCATTTTACATAAATATCGATTAAATATCGGGGGCAACCCTTTAATATTTTGCAAAATTTGACTACAGTGTGAGTAAAATATGTGTGTCAGTGTTAACATGCGCTGATGAAAAAGGGTCACCTCTTTGTTCCAGTGAAGAATATACGGGATGGGCACATCATGAGGGAAGTCAAGGGGGCAGTCCAGAATGACGGACTCCCCTACTGCGGCTGACACAAATATCGCCTTCTCTTCCTCGCCATCTGTTTGAGGAAGGGCTGCAACAAATGGAGAGAAAAAAAGAAGTTAGAACAATTATTGTCATTTTACACCCTTAATAAATGTTTTCTAGTGTCATCCCCCCCCCCCACAAAATGATAGCATGAAAGCCTTGCCAAAACTGGTCGTATGATCCATCGTATTGGTCTATAACTAACAAGCTTTTCCAATCTTTTGCGAGAGCACATGGAGAAAAGTTCATATTATTATACTTAGAGGCAACTAAATTTAATTTGACGTGATAATTAAATGTATTTCTTGTATCCTCAATTAGAATGCTGGTGATATTCAAAACGTTGGTAGTCTGTGGGGGGAGGAGCCTCGGGTGCACAATTATTGCCCCTCCCTTTTTTGGAAAAGGGTGCAAAAACAAGAAAATAATGAAGATCGACACTTCCCAAGCTTCTCCACTTTTCAATGGATAAGGGCTGAAAAATAGTGAAGGGGGGGGGGGGGGGTCGCATAACATCTCAAGTCCCCTCTTCCTTTTGAACCCATGCCCATGCCATAGACTACCCATGATTCAAAATACATTTTTTCATCAAATCAAGAAATATGCTAACCAATGCTAGATATTACACAATTATATAATATAATTAAATGGTGATGAGGGTAGCCCCAAGTATACATATGATTTGTTTTCCGTGAAATGTGTATGTAGTGTATAAATTTCGATTAGACTTGGGCCAAAATTGACTGATAAGCATGACGTTTACAAAAATCCTTTAATCAGTGGTGGTAGCGTGCAATTTAGCAAAATTTTCTTTTGTTTTTCTATTTGAACCTATGTGTTAATGGAGCTCTTGCAAACTTTTGCTGTGAGCAAATGAATAGTCCATTCTGATGTAAAAACCAGCGAAAATCACGAAAATCACACTGAGAGAGTCTTAAATGCATTAATAAACCGACAAAACTACTTTAATGGCAAGATCGTAAAGGCGGTTCGACGCAGGTATCAAGAGAGATTCCTATCTAATATGTCACTTTCTCTTTGAAAACACAGTTATGTGTCTCAATTTAGATAGGAATCTCCCATGATACCTGCGTCTCTCCGCCATTAAGCCCGATTCTGAGAGTGAATTTCGTGATTTTTTAGTGTACTCATCGTCATTTTTACAGGGTTTTATGCAAGAATCAACTCTTCAATCCCCTATAGGAAAAATTCGCAAGAGCCCCATTGGTCGAATGGGGCTGTTTCACACTTTTGCTAAAAGCGATTTTAGGATTGATTCAGATGTAAAAACCTGCAAAAATAACAACGGTAGCACTGAAAACTTACGAAATCCACTCCTAAATTTACAAAATGCTTTTAGATGCGCTAGATTAATGGTGGCTTAGGGCAGTAATAATGGGAAATGCCTATCTTGACACATCTGCCTCATTTGCCTATCTGCCTATCTATGTTGACATGGAAGATTCACAGAGTAATTAGGCACCAGAGTATTGATCCTTATCTGATTAATGGTTCCGTGACACCTGGTGACACCGGTGTCAAAGGAAAGTCGTCTCTTATTGATTACTTCATGATGGGGTTACAGTATATTAGATGGTAGTCTCCCGATATTAGTGCCATACACCGCCATTACGGCCGACCATTTAAAAGCGTTTTGTGAATTTTTAGTGCTTAAGAGTGGATTTTGTGAGTTTTCGTTATTTATGCAGGTTTTTACTTCTGAATCAATCCTAAATTTGCATACAGCAAAAGTGAGCAACAGCCCCGTTCGAGGGTGATCCCGCGTATCACCCAAAATGGCTTTAAGGGGAGAAAAAACAACGTAGACAAACTGCACACTATGCCACTGCCTTCAAAATCCTCACAAACAGTCACGTGAATGCATCTTTAAAATCGGAAAAACGGTGCGCCTGCTATTTCTTTACCAAAAAAGCAACTTTTTAGTTATAGTCCGCTTTCACCGAATGGGGCTCTAGCAAACTTTTGTAAGGAAATGAATAATCCATTATGCAGGAAAAATAAGCGAAAGTCACGAAAATCACAATAAAAAAGTCTAAAACTCAGTTTTGAACTCACAAAGCTGCTCTAACGGCAAGATTGTAATGGCACTTCAATGCAGGTATCATGGGAGATTCCTATCTATTATATGTCACTTTCTCTATGGAAACACAGAGATAAGTCTCAATTTAGATAGGAATCTCCCATGATACCTGCGTCGAACTGCCACTAAGCCCCATTCTGAGAGTGAATTTCGTGATTTTCCAGCGTACTCATCGTCATTTTTATCGGTTTTTATGCAAGAATCAACACTTCAATCCCCTGTAGCAAAAGTTTGCAAGAGCCCCATTGTTGCTGAAGTTGCGATCCACGTAGGGCGGTCTGCGATCTCTGCGCTCAATGACTACTAACAGTTGATAATGCAAGGTCCATAAATATAAGGTCTGGCCGGTAGCGCCAACTCGGGAAATCCAATGTTTGGGAGCCCATACCCCCATTTACTTTAACATTCTTCCCGAGTTCGCCGCCATCTTGGATCAATGGTTTCAAATGGAGAAGTGGCTCCCAAACTGTGGACCAACGAGGGGAGTCAAAAGCTACCGGCCAGACCTTGTATATATGGACCTTGGATTAATATGTGAGTTTTGAGGTACAGGAATTGGGCATTGTGCACTTTTGCAAGGCTCCTTTAAGCTGACCAGTCCAATAGCGTTGTATTATTTGTGACCAAAGCATGAAATCATGTTTTTCAAATAGGGGCGGTTTATTTCTCGATTTGTTTAATTAGTCCCACTGCCGGCATATGGAGCGGAGCTAAATACTATGGCACCATAGAACTGACCTATTTGAATGGGTCTTGGGATTGAACCGCCCACGAGGTTAGCATTATATGGATTTCGACACGATACTCAATACCATTCCGATTTAAAATTTCTCAATCACCCCACAGACAAAAAAGTGCATGTGCATGTAAGTGGTGTTGCGTTCATGCGAATGAAGGCGCTCAGTAAGAAAGTTGGCGCAGGAAGCTATATTTTAGTTCTTTTTTTTTATAATTCTTCACAAACGCGTTTAAAGTGCGCTCTGTCTGCTCAAATCTCACTTCGATATTTTCGATTGTCATTGAGAAATTTTTGTGAAACTTTCCTTACGCGGCTAATTATTTTTTTGCGGAATTTGCAACTTTTTCTCTTGTAACGATACGGCGATGACATTTTTTCAATCCAAAAATTCTTCCGATGTACTCAATCAAAGGATGGATAATTTTCTCAAACCAGTGTTCAGTAATTTCAAAATCATACAAGGAGCAACAACGTACTAGCGGGGACAAAGATACCTGGCCTGAGTATGCAACTCGCAACACACCTAATACACGCGTTCAATGGGATGCTGTGCATTGCTTATTGCACACCCTGGCTAGGTATCTTTGTCTCCGCTAGTACGTTCACTCTGATTGTGAGTGAAATTGATTGTTTTCGCTTTGAATCAGTAACTATATATTTCTAATTTCCAAAAATGCAATATTGCGATCGTTAATTTCAAATTAGCTCAGAAAAAAATAAGACTTTCCCAATGGGGCAAGTGAGTTTTCCTTTTCCGTAAAAAAAATTAAGCTAGGTCCTTTGTTGCATATATACGAGTATGCTCTCTTCTGGAATGTAAGTAAGTGTCATTTTTTTCTTTGGCTACTCTAAAATACGTGGACTCAATTCATTTCAGTTTCTATTTTTTTATTAAATGGGTAATAGGAGGTAGCTGGTAGCTTCTATTTTTCTCAGCCCTTAAGCGACATAGTTGAATAAAACACTAATTTGATGAGGTAATTATGAAAACTGAAGAACACCGAACAGATGTAGGTATCAATAATTTTGAAGGGATTTGGCCGATTGTAAAAACTTTTAATATAGGTAACAACACACACAAATATGCCGCATGCAATTTATATGCTCAGGAGCTCAGGTATTTTACAAACTGCTTGTAAAATGCCTAGGCAAATAGCATCAGCTCACATAGATCAACAGTAAATGGGAGTCAAAGGGTGGAATAATGGGGCAGTTGCAAGGGTCTGAAATGTCGTGTTTTTTATATGGAAAATAAAAGCTGGTGACAAAGATGCCTTTGATTGATTTCTAATTAAGTCCCATTGTTCCGGAGATGATATTTCAGCCCAAAATACATTGTTTCATATGGGAATCCCACGTAGTGACGTCACTTTACGCACACGGTTTTTTTTTACAACTTTTCACGCGTGTATCTTCAAAACCGGGACACTTCGGAAAAAAACTAAAGGCACTATTGTTCTCAGCTCATCAAGTACTTTCATTTTTTTTATATATATATAAAAAACACAAAATTTCAGACTTTTGCAACTGCCCTATTATTATTAATTTCATTCATTAAACACGGCGGCGCTGCAGGTAACGTACTGTGCCATCTGTGTGCGTACACGTTACACTGGACGGAAACGGTTGTCAATCAATATTAATTGAAGGTGTACTATGTCTTCCATAAGATGAACGGAGACGTTCGCCGCATTTTGTTTTTGATTGAGTGATTAGACCTTTGTTAATTGCCTTCTCACCCGCCCCCATCTCTCTCTATCTTCACCTCTCCCTGCCTCGCTCTGTCTGCACTACTCTCTTTGTGGGTGCGTAAAAATTGAAGTGGCATATGTCCCTATCTTCTGAATAGAGATAAAGATTAAACCTTGGTGATTCCCACTCCCCTACCAATCTTGTTTGCACCTCTCCCTCCTAGTTCTGTCTGCAAAGCTCTCTTTGTTGAATAAAAATAAAGTTGATTTGTCCTTCTTCTGATAGACATAGATTACTACAATCCATCGGTGATCTAGCCGACAGGAGTGCCCAATCCCAAGGTTACGAGCTATTTTTTAATTCGAGTTATCCCCCTAACTGGTAGGTTTGAGGTAAATTCCCCCAGGAGAATGGGGGGTTCGGGGGTCCTCACCCGACATTTTTTTGAAATTTTACCCTCTACAGTACGTTAGAGGATCTTTAAGTGGGGATGGGGTATTGGGAGCATGGGCTGCATGGGGTATCCTGACAGAGAAGGGGAGTTCTTGGGACCTTTCCCCGAAAATTGTTAAGATTTTAACTTTTTAGAAAACCAATTTTGGAATCTCCAAATGAAATGAATTTCTAACTGTGCACCCATGGAAATTTTTTGAAAATTTGACCTTTCAGAATTCGTTTTTGGGGCTTTTTACGTCGAGAATGGGGGGGGGGGTTGATAGAGGAAAGAAGAGGATTTTAGGGGAGTGTAAGTTTGAGATGAGAAATGGATTGGGGGGGGGGGGTATAAATCGGGTTAAGGAAAAAGTTTGGGGGGGGGGGTAGAAAAGTGGATAGAAAATATGGACTTGGGGGGGGGGGAGGGCTTGGACAAAGGGACGGAGAATTTAGGGGGGAGAGTATAGATGGTGGAAAAGGAGATAGAAACTGAGAATTTGTGAAGTTACAGTGATGAAAACGTTCATCGGTAAGTGAAAATACTGATTTTTCTCAAAGAAGGAAAAAAAACTCCACCCCCCCCCAATTTCGAAAAATACGAGCTGCTCGTATGATTTCTATTACGTGGGCACCCCTGTATACCGATTAGTTAGGCTTGCAATCCGTTTTTTAGTTTTTCACAAAGTTTTTTTTTTTTTTTTTTTTTTTTTTTTTTAGTAAATAATAAAAGAATTACGATTGATTTTGTTCGCTTTATCTTTACTCGCCTTAAGGTCATTCCATGTCACCATAACCAAAGTAATCGATTAGTCGATCGATTAATGGTCATTCACCGGATTTGATGGAGTTTTTATTTTTTTTTTTTGTAAAACGAGGATCTTCATCATCTGTAGGTTGATCTAACAAAGATATCTTCTAAGTTTGGATGCTCGAATCCGCACAAGAAGGACGTAATTATGGGAACTCGCACTAGGAACTCGTAGTGCGATACAAGAGATCGAGCAGCTACTGTGCGAATTCCCATAGTTACATTCTTATTGTGCGGATTCGAGCAGCCAAACTTAACAAATATCTTTGTTAGATCTACCTGCAGCAGGTGCTGACGATCCTCGTTTTACCAAAAAAAAACCTCCATAAAATCCGGCATAAGGCCATTAATCGATCGATTAATCGATCACCTTGGTCACGTGACATGGAATCACCTCGACTATTCGTACAGAGGGATAATTGTTTTGCCTATCCTGGAAATTGAAGGAGCTTATTCCGACATTAAAGTGTGAGTTTGCTGCAGCTTCATCTAGATTTTGACTCACCGTGCTACTGCTACCGATTGAAGGGATTATTGAATTTACCAGTTGATAAACAAAAAACGCGTAGAAACACTGATATTTTTTAATAGTTGCCTTAACCGTTTGAATCACCAATGGATTGTAGAAAGTCATTAATGATAACTAAAATGGTTGCACTGGTATTGACAAAATATGAATCCCTTATAACCAAAGAGTAAACAAGAGTTGCAATATAATATTCAACGTGTGTGGTAACTCCAACGAGCTACAGCGATATAGAGAGGATTTGCGGGACGTTATGTTGAGGCAGCACGGAGGCAGCTTTGATCGAAATCTCTTATGGACGTTTTTCACTCAGGCTCGGTTTGTTTGCCTCAATTTTTTTAACCTTTAAATTTTTTTTTTTTTTTTTTTTTGCTTGTTTTATGGCTTATACTCCAGTCAAGGAGCCTACAGCCAACTATAGACTAATGTCAGTGTGTGAATGTTTGTTTAATGTCAGAAGACAACAGGGGACTTGAAACATCCATGCTCAAAGCACTCAGATTTCCACTGTAATCTTTGCCGTGGACCCACTTTTAAGGAGACCGAGCGACAAGACGAGTGAAAAATCTGCTGCCACTACCGGGATTCGAACCCGGGACCTATGGATTGGCAGTCAGGTGTCCTGACCACCAAGCCACCGAGGCCGGCAACCTTTAAATTTTTCAACAAAAAAATTGTGACAAATAGGTACATTTGAAGTTGGATATAAACGAAAATGCGCGTGTTTTAGAGTGGCTGTCTGGACGCAGAAATTGATATGACTGTTTCTTCTGGAAGGGTTTGCACGATAAAGAAACTGACACATGGCAGAAAAAAGCAACATTTTCTCACCTGGATGGTTGTATTAAAATTCAGTGTTCAAATATAGCCACTCTTAAACACTTGCTTTCTCGTTTAAAACCAATTTCCACTGGTTGAATTACACTTTATGATTTGAGGTGAAAAAAAAAAGTGAGGCAAACAAACCAGATTCAGATCGCCCATGAGGTCACACTTTGAGATAGGACTTATAACAAGTACGGCCCGGGCCCCCTCTGTCGCTCTAGCTCGTTGGCAGTGGCGACGCGTGAAATTTGGCAACGATGTAATTTCTCCATTTAAACTTACTAAAAAAATCGATTGCTTCGGTCATCGGCGATGACTAGACATTTCGACCTTTCTAATGTGTTTTAAGGACAAAAATGAAGCGTTGCCAAATTTCACGCCTCGCCACTGCTCGTTGGGTACTGCGGTAAGATACTTGGATACTGCCATTTTCATCCAACAATAAAAACATCAATTCCGAATCTACTTGCTACTTGTATTACATCAATTTGTTCGTGATAGTTTTAAAAATGGATTTAAATAATTTATTACCGTTTAATTTTGTACCGCAGTTTTGAGAAAAATAGTCCAAAAGCATTACTACTTGTTGATTTCCGAAGAGCCGAATATAATTTACCTAAATGCACTCTTCCAGCCAATCAGAATGTGTGTCTTATTTTCGGTTTTATTGAAAATGTACTTTACGAGGGGGTTGTGGGACTGTCGCAAGCTTATGCTAAAAGCGACTTTTAAGTAACCCTCTAAAGACCAGATTAGTTCATAAAAACGCCACTCTTCCGCTTTTATAGGGAAGGTAGTTAACTGTTCGTACTTAGGGTAGTTGGAATTGCCTATACGACGATTTGAAGGCGCCCGACGAAATCTTATCTTTTAAGTGTATTCATCAATAATCGCGTTTATCCGGATTGAACACTAACAAACAATGTGAAACAAAGAAGAGGCGAAAAACGAGTATACTCGGGCTTGGTCTATAAGGGGTTAAGGGTCGATACGGATGTAAAATCCATGAACTCAACAAACACGAAAACTTACAAAATCTACCTACTCCTAAACTTAAAAAATACTTTTAAATGCATGGTCAGAGCCTTAATGGCGGTTTTGGGCACTAACAATTGGAGATTCCCATGTAATGATACGGTCACTCCATCAAGAAGTGGCCAGTGAGAGGCGTCTTTCCTCTCGCACCTGTGTCCCGATAGGTTGGCTACGCATCGTCAATCGGCTGTTATCACTACTCTGGTGGCTATTTACTCCAGGAATTTTCCTTTTCAGCATCGAAAGAGTGGCAAAATGAAAATGGGAATCTCGCATGATTAAAGCGTAACGTCGCCTATTTAATCATTCGTATTAAAACATTTCATGAGTGTAGGAGTGGATTTCAATAATTTGTGGTGCTATCATCGTTATTTTGGCAGTTATCCATTCCCAAACTCATAAAATGTTTTTCAATGCACGACCGCAATGGCGGTGTTGGGCTCTACCAATATTTTTTGAAGGTTTTTACATCTTGATTGATCCTCAGTAACCTGTAGCAAAAGTGTGCAACAGCCCCATTCTATGGTCATATTGCGCGCCTTCAATCTCAGGAGTAGGCAAAATGATCACTGCCATGCTGCAATAGTTATCTAACCAAAGTTTAATGCGCCGCACTCGTGATCTTTGATTGGTCCTAGTTTCACTATAGGTATACAAAGTGGTTCATAGGAAGTGAGCGCTGATTGGCCCTTACTCATCACGCTATTTAGCAGATATAAAGATCCCCCCCCATTTAAATAACATGGTCAATTCCAGATTTGGTATCAAAGGCTACAGCTCTGTTGGAATGGTCCGACAGGGACGGGGCCTTGACTATTGCCATATCATGACCCTTTGAGCTTCCCTCAAGTTAAAACAACAGGTGTCCCTGGTAAAAATGACGACTATAACCGTTCCAAAAACGACTATAAACATAGTTGGCCAACTATGGATTATAGTTGGCCAACTATAGATTATAGTCGGCAAGTATATTTATAGTCGTTTTTGGAATTGTCGTATAGTCGTCATTTTTACCAGGGGTTCGATTAAAGTTGATATTCAAAGTCTATTAATAAGAAACAGGTCAGATTGGTGGCGCTGTGATCTTTGAGCGTTTCCAGATTTGGGAAGGAGCCGAACGTAAATCAATGATTTGAGCTAATGGAACAAAGCTCAGAGATTATACGTCGCTGCCATACCGATCCTACTTGATTAATGGACCTTGCTCATTATATTAAATTAAGTTATCTGCAGGTCTGCTTAACCAAAACATCGTGTTTAGCCAAAATTAAAGACAATAGAGAGGTAAAAAATCGAAGATCAGGCACTTACCTTCAAATTTATATCCTTTAAAAATTGCCAACAAATAAGTCGAAATAAGGAAGAAATACATTTCTACGACACACCTTCAGTATTAAGAAGTCAAAAACGATAATGTTACGTTGAATTCTGAGTCATTGTTATTACTAGAGCTGATTTAGACGGAATTTCAAACTGATTTAAAAAACAAAAAAATCGTCGGGGTTACAGGTGTTTGCTCGAGCTCACACGAATTTTCCATACATTTTTTTCCGAAAAATGCATACTTTCAATAAGCTCTTTGTTCGAATTTCATCGCACTTATTTACCGACTTTTCAGAAACTCCGATTTGATTTCCCGCAATTGGAAGAACTTGTGTATAAGTCACTTCAAACGAGCACTCGATTGGCTTACAGTAAGGATAACAAATTCACGACACAATAGGTACCTAACTTAAAAACTTTAGAACTGGGTGCAATGGCAGAGGTTGAAACTTGTAAGTCACCTGTTGGATGTCCAGCTGATTATTTTTTTTTAGAAAATAACAGCAACTGATGGATAAATAATCTTTATAGAACGTTGCCTTTTATAATCGATAATGAAGATTATTCGTCATCAATATTTACATGCTCAGCGTATATAACAATCATTTGAAAGTTTCGCCAAGTTGGTTAGAATTTATTTAAGAAAATGCTGCCTTGTTATACAATAAAAGTAAATTGAAATGGCAGTCGTCCTAGATAAAATGCGAGGTAGCTTATGATCCTCCGTTCAAGGTAGACAAATCTTCAGTCTTGACAAAAAGTTGCCTCGACGTTTGATAATCTTTTCAAACCGGAAATGCGGCTACTTTTTGCCAGTGAGGTTGTCGCGTTGAGAGTTGATTTTTTTCCCACCTTTTGTCACTACGCGTCCATTGCAGGTTGCAGGATTGAAAATTTAAAAACAGCGGGTTGCCACAACTTCGAACCTGTGGATCACAAATGGACGAGCAAAACAAGATTGACCCGGGTCAGTTATCACAGATCGATCTGAAAGATTCCCCAAAGGTCGATGACAAAAACAAGGAACGTTCAAGCAATGATCGGTTTGCCTTATGTTCACAACTCATACTTTTTTTTTTTTGAGAGGGTATTCTCACCGAAGCATGAATTTTTTCTGCGGTCAAACGATCTTCTGAATAACTAAAATTTAAAAACTTTACGCTGATGCGTGCAGTCTTTTTCGGCGCTACTTTGAGACTCGAAAATTGATGAGCACTGCGGTGTAATTGCGACCGTGACTAAAAGTATGATGATATATCGCGAATGGTGGACCGCTACTGGACTAAATAAGATGCTACAAAAATTTCTGCGACTCTCATCAGAGTCAGTACTCGGCGTTAGTTGTTAGGAGCTCAGGAGTAAGGGACAAACCTGTCGTCATCACATCGTAAATGACAGCAGCTATTAACCACTTCATCGTTGTCACCGACTCACCGCTAAGCGTGTGCGGGTGTGCTGGTGCGCCAGAGCTGCCGTTTTGCGTATATAATCAATCGCATTTTTCAATTCGCCGAGGATTCCATCGGTTGAGAAAAGATGACATTGTTCAGTTCAGTGCATGACTGTAATGAACGAAAATACTCGCATCTGTAATCTTTTCTCAATCGGTGGAGTCGTCAATGACTTTAAGAAACATGCGGATATTTTAACAACAAAAAGGCGATTTCACCGACTGAGAAAAGATTACAGATCAGAGCATTTTCGTGCAGTAGGCACGGCCATACACTGAACTAAACTGTGTAATCTTTTCTCAACCGGTGGAATCATCGGTGCATTGAAAAATACCATTGATTATATGCAAAATGGCAGCTCTGTAGGTGCGCGCGGTGTGAGGCATGAACGAAGAGCGCTGAAGACGAGTAAGAAGCTGTTGTTGGATAGAAAGGGCATATAAAGATATTGCCGCCGCACCCTCAAACCCTTTTGGACAGTAAAAAAAATGAACCTTTTTTGGAAAATCGAAAATATGTCTCATCTGATTTAATGTAAAGATCTGATTCATAAGGTCTTGAAATGTCAAGAGGTGGTGGAGGGAAAGTTAAAGTGATTCCTCACCTGTCTGAAGTAAGATTCTAGCACAGTAGAGGTAGTTTCAGAAGTGTAGGCGGACCTGGACCGATAATCTTTGGAATTTGTCAACATTATTTCTGATATTACTCGATGAAAATGAATGAAAATGAAATTGAGTGTTCACTTTACAACAAGGAACACTTTAAACACAAAATAATAAAGTCAGAGGCAAGTTCGGTTTTATTTTAAAGGAATTAAATTTGAAAATTCGCCAAAGATTATGGTATAGGTCCGCCTACACTTCTGAAACGAGCTCTAGTAGAGCGTCACAAGTAACTTTTTGAGAATGCGATTTTAAAGGCTTTGAATTTTTTTTTTTTCTGAAAGCATTCGAAAGGGTCTCTCCACTCTCCAGTCTCACATTCCCACAGCAACTACATAATTTTTCGCTCAATTTTTTTAAGCAAAATTTCAACAATATTGGTTCTAGATTGGCGGAGAAAACAAGGATCGAAATTATGGCAAAATAGTTGGTGCTGTGGGATGGAAAAGGCATAAATATGTTGCTGCCGCACCCTCCCCTCCCTCTCTTAGACAGTAAAAAAATAAAGAGTCTTTGAAAAAAGCGAAAATATTTTTCTTCTAGTTCATAAGGTCGTCAAACGCCAAAAAAAGGTGGAAAACTTAAGGCGATCCCTTACCTGTCTGAAGTAAGATTCTGGCTCAATGGATAGCGCCATCAGTCACTTTTTGAGAATGGGGCTCTTGCAAACTTTCGCTACAAGGGATTGAAGAGTTGATTCTTGCATAAAAACCTGTAAAAATGACGATGGGTACACTGGAAAATCACGAAATTCACTCTCAGAATCGGGCATAGTGGCGGAAAGACGCAGGTTCTGTATCATGGGAGATTCCTATCTAAATTGAGACGTATCTCTGCGGTTCCGTCGAGAAAGTGACAGATTAAGAGGTGTCTCCACCTGCGAATTTAAAAGCGCGAATAAATTGATTGAGCCAATGAGCTTCTTTGTTGTCGATACATTGGACTCGACCTATCGACTTCAAGGCAGCTCATTGGCTCAATCTGCAGTTTATTATTCGCGCTTTTAAATTCCCATATGGAGACACCGACACCCCTTTAGACAGGAATCTCCCATGATACCTGCGTTGAAGCGCCAAATTACGATCTTGCCGTTAAAGCAGTTTTGTGAGTGTATTCATAGAAAAAACGGAAAAAACACTTTGGTAGCGCTGACAAAACCTTTGGTAGAAAAATGACCTAGCAAAAGACTTTAGTTGGGCCAACCAAATTTTTTATTCACCCAGCAAAATCTCTTTAGTTAAGCGTAAAGAACCTTTGGTTGGCTCAACTAAAGTCTTTTGCTGGGTCATTTTTCTACCAAAGGTTTTGTCAGCGCTACCAAAGTGTTTTTTTCCCTGTTTTTTCTGTGTTACTGAATTTTAGACTTTTGCGGTGTGATTCCCGTGATTTTCAGTGGTCATTTCATCAGAATGGACCATTTATTTGCTTATAGCAAAAGTTTGCAAGAGCCCCATTCTCCTTTAACTCTTGCACGCGGGAAGTGGTGTAAACGTGTACTTACCCTTTTATGTAACATTGTAACATGGGATTCAATGGAATTTAAATAGATAGACATTTGCAAAAAATTGTGAGACCCATCAAAGTTCTTGGGAAATTGTCCTCTTTTGAATGGTTTAAAAAAATCTCGATAAAAGTCAAATCCCAAAACGTGTGCATGAAAGGGTTAAAAGCTCGTAATTTTTTTCTGAAAGAATTCGAAAGGGACCCGGACGTCCTCAGAGGAACTGTGTCAGTGTTGCCAGATCGAGGGTAAAAAGCCGTATCGTCCCCATTTAAATCAATGTAAAACGTACGGCTTTTTCACCCCAATCTGGCAACACTGAACTGCGTGGTTTTCTCTCAATTGTTTCAGCCACATTTCAACAATAATTGGTCCTAAATGAGAAATTAAGAACCAGTCTTTTGGCAATATTATGGCGTTTTAACATAGTAATAAAACCCCAGTTAGCAAAAACCGTCTTCAATCCGTCTTAAAGACGTCTTATAAGACAAGTAAAGTTGTCTTAAATCCGTCTTTAATCCGTCTTAAAGACGTCTCTAGTTCCGCCCAAACACGTCTTTGAAGACGTCTTACGAATCCGTCTTTAAGACGGTTTTAAGACAACTTCAAAAACCGTCTTACGAATCCGTCTTAAAGACGTTTTTAAGACAACTTTGAAAACGTCTTACGAATCCGTCTTATAAGACAACTTTGAAAACCGTCTTACGAATCCGTCTTAAAGACATATGAAAGGCGTCGGTCACAATGCTCTATAGGTTACGTCTCGAGGAAGCCTAGCTTTCCAAGCTTGCTTGAAAATAGTCAACATTTTCAAAATTTGTGAAAATTTCGTAATTTTCAAAATTTGAGCAAATCTTGGTAATTTTCAAACTTAATGAAAATTTTCGTAATTTTCAAAATTAATGAAAATATTGGTAAAATTTTCAAATTTTCGAACTGTGGACATTTTCGTAATTTTCGAAATTTGTAAAAAAAAGTTGTGATTTTTGCAAATTATCAATATTTAAGGACTTTAAAACGTTGGAGTCAATCTTCTAGCTATCTTGGCTGAAGACGGATTTAAGACGGATTAAAGACGCTTTGTAAGTCTGGATTGAAAGACGTCTTAAAAACCACTTTGGAAGACGGTATTCAAGTCGTCTTGGAAGACGTCTTGGAAGACGTCTTTGAAGACGGATTTAAGACGGAATACAAGGTGTCTTCTGAAATCGACTTAAAGACGCATTTAAGACGGATTTAAGACAAGCTTAAAAGACGTCTTTGGATCCGCGACCATAAGACGGATTTAAGACGTCTTTAAGACGGAATGAAAAGACGTCTTACAAAAGCCCATTTTAAGCCAGATCGGCAAGCCTGATATTGTTACCTGGGACGCCTCTACACGCAGTCTAAAATTTTGCTGAAATTTTGGTGTTTCGGACTCAATAATGTTTCACTAGTAAGTTTACACATTACATTAGGCACTGAAAAAAGTATTTCGGTTATTGTTATTTTAGCTTTTAGAGCTGCGAACATTCCACGAGCAACAAATAATCAGAATCTACGAGGGTCGTTCAAAAAGTAACTTTCATTGGTATTTTTCTCAGGTCCTATTTAAGATTGGAAAAATCCAATTACTTCGTTGAATTTTCCATGCATATTTTAAGCTTTCCAATGACATGTAGTTTTTTAAATTTCGTTCATTTTTGGCGGAGATATAGCTATTTTTCTGCACCCATCTCAAAAAAATTTCCGCCACCTCCCGCCAACTATTTACGAACGAGTGCAATCTTCAAATCATGCGACACAAAAAAATGGCTCATACTGAATTTTTTCAGGATATTATCTAAAGTTTTCTCACAGTTCAGTAGAGAATTTAAGGGGAAAAATATCTTGAACTGGCCTATTTCTCAAGATTTTTCGACGTAATCGTCTCGAACATCGGTGCACTTTTGAGATCGGCTGACACGGCACCACCATTTTGAAACTATTTGGGGAGACATTAAGTACTGCGTTTCAACCCACACCTTGACTCAATAATTGTCGGTGAGTTTCAGCGGGTGGAACTTTTTTCGCGTTGAGAAAACGAATCATTCTGCAAACTTCGACATCCGAGGGATTCTGTTTTCACGCTCACATTTTCGACACTGCTGGAGCTAGTGCAAGGAACGAGACAAAACTGATTACTTGACATGTTTAGTTTTTACCATTTGCAATCGGTCTGCACCTTATTTTGAAGTCGGATAAAATTTATAATGCGTATCGAGCGCATCAATGGTAGTGGATTGAAAATAAATCATTTTTATCGCTGATTTGAAGATAGCTTTCGTTCGCAAAAAGTTGGCGGGAGGTGGCTGGAAATTGTTTGTGATGGGTGCAAAAAAATAGTCATATCTCCGCCAAAAATAAACTAAATTTAAAAAACTACATGCAGAGTTGCCAATAGTGGCTAGATTCGTCCACACGTGGACTATTTTGATGAGAATTTAGCCACGCTCACTGAGTCGACTCCGATGAGTCGAGTATTTTCTCCCATCCCTATCCACAGCGTGGCTAGTAACCAACTCGAAAACTGTCCACGCATGGCTATTCTACCCCATCCAAACCTGGCAACACTGACTACATGTCATTCGAAAGCTTAAAATATGGCAAATTCAACGGTGTAATTGGACTTTTCAAATCTTAAATAGGGCTTGAGGAATAGACCAATGAAACTTACTTTTTGAACGATCCTCCACGTACTTAGAGGGAGCAACGGATTAACTGCCTTCAAAAAAAAAAAAAAATTAACTATGCACCCCCCCCCCCTTTTAATCCTCAATATAATCCATGCATGGCTCAGGTTTTCTTTTTAAATCATAAAACTATAGTTGCCCTTCTCTAGATGAAATCGAGTCAACTGAAATCGACTGTAGGAACAACACAGACGGCGTGATTGATTGATGTTGATTTTGTGGCATTTATTCCTGACCCGATTTATATTCAGCTTACATTAATGTAGATGCAACATCCTTATCTGCACAAGGTCTTTTCGACGTCACATTCCATGTCGGCATTCAATCACTGCAGCATCAAATGCCTCAATGGTTCCAAAACAAAGCCGCAACAAAGCTCCGCGTACGCGTGTCTCCTCGAACGATTACGATCTGCATGCTACGCTACATGGGCGCATCTAGGCGTAGTAGCGCACTCAGGAATTTCAGTCGGGCGGGAGAGGGGGAATATGGTGATAGTTCACATGGAGGGTCTGGGGGATCCCATCTTGTTAAACGGGACCTAGGGCCTAGGGCCTTAGGGGCTTTCCGCTGGGAATTTTTTAAATTTACCTTCTTATCAGACATACAAAATGAGACTACTTCTGATATCTGAGAAAATCGTCGATCAATTCAATACAGGGGCGGATCGTGGAGGGGGTGGGGGTGGGGACCCCCCGCCCCGGGCGGCTCTTTGAGGAGGCGGCAAATTGAGGAAAAACCGACTAACAGGTCATTTATTTTGATGAATTTTCTACCACAGAGAGGCAGTCAAATGAAAATCAACGACCCCCCCCCCAAAAAAAAAAGTTCAACATGAAAATCAAGCAAAACTTTAGAAACCGATAAACTGTTTTAGTTCGGCGATAAATCGTATCGATTGCCGTCTAAGGACCTCTACTTCCAAACAAACTCTGGTTCAACGTAATTTCGCCAAAAGTATATTCAAAATCCCTCACTAGATGCGTTGCTAAATTCATCGCTTTGATACATCATGAATCTAAAACAAACAATTACTTATCGAGATTGCGATTACGTATCGAATTTATCGGCAAATTTTCGATTTCTATCCTGCTTTCCTCCATTAAACCCAAGATCAACCAAAATTCTGACTATGTTTTTAGAAATGAAAATGAAAATTGTTCGCAATGGTCGATCGCTGATCAATCCGTTCATCATGAGTGTGTATGTTGCTGAAGTGATCGATCCAGATTGATCAGCGCAAAAAAAAAAGTCGAACTTTTTATTGTTAAATGCCAATACTTAGTCGGTGTTTTGGTATTGTTCTGGGGGGATTTATGGAAGAAAACAAAATATCAATTGCTAAATTGCCGACCAATTTGATGTGTAAGCGAAATCTATGTAGTTGTTGGTTTTTGATTTCCAGGATTGGCCTAATTTTTGTTTGGCCCTTTCCAGCGTGTGTTGATTTTTCGTCACTGAAAAATCGGTTTGAAATGTCCACAGAATGTACCTAAGTTCATCAAACAGGCCTAAAAAATTAACAAACCCCTCAAATGAAAATGGAGAGTGAAGAGAATGAAGGAAGCTTAAAACTATTGAATTTGGTATCCCCCTCTTAATCTCAAATTTCTTAAAACCAGGCGGAGGTTGTCAGCGATTTTCTGAGGTGAAATTCAGGCTCAATGGGTCAGAATTACTAATATCGTATTATTCCAAACCCCATTTTCAGCAAGCCTATGATCATTTGATCAATTATCAATTTTAATAAATACCACTCAATTCTTCGGCGCTCCAATAGTAACTTTTCCGTCGATTTGAATTTGTCGGGTAAAAATGCAACCGTTGGTGCGTTGAGCTGGTTTTGCTGACTGCTGACCTCGCGATCGATTTTGCGTTTTGTTTACAAAAAAACGGTATTTCGAATATTATAGCGTGCAGCGTGGTCCTTCCATCAAGTATTTTGTTAGAACTTTATAAAATGACGGTAAGTGTCGCTTGTCCTAAGAATAACTAGTATTTTCCAGTACTTGATGCTCTGTCGAGGTATTCTGGTCCAATTTGAAGTTTCAAGATCCTGGCATTCATTTTCTTCGTCAGTTTAGCATCTTTCCTAACCTCATTTTTATGGTGCTCTAGTTTGCTTTTAGATCAAAAAACATTGCCTTTATTTAAAACTCAGCCGTTTGACTTAGTTAACTCAAAAGCTAAGAAAAATCTCTCCCAAATTACCGGAATTATGGCATGCCCATTCAGCTTTCATGCTTTCCTAAATCTAAGTGCCTCCATGCATCAAAGGTATCAACTCCAACTCTCCGCTTGCTATTCTTTCATGGGTTAAATTTTTCAGTTGGCCCTTTATGTTATTCAGTATTCAAAGTACACAGTGTTGTATGAACCGCCATGGTACCACTTTTAAGGCAACATACTTAACGTTGGAGAAGGGTAGAGTTTTGAAGACTTGTGTTGCGCGGGAGGTCGGAGTCACTTATGTCCTTACCATTAGCACTCTCCGTCCAACATCATTCATGCTTGTATTAGTCAGCTTTTTCTATCCTTTTAGCTATTATTTTCACAATTCTTTTTCAATCTTATCTTTCTCTTAGTCTTGTGTTGTTTACAGTCTTTAATTAAAAGTGACAATTTTCACTGAGATAGAAAATTAGAAAACGACTGGTTAAGTAGCTTAGAACAGGGATCTATTTGTAGCTTGAATCAAAAACTTCCTCTTTGTTGCCATTTAGTTTTTCATCTGTACCGTTATGCATCAGATGAACCATGTTCATCAATTTAAATTATCTACTTCCATGGGCACAATTACATATTTTGAATATTCAGGAAAGCGGTAGCAACCGTTATCCCTAATTTCAAATCCATATTTGTCAGTCAGCAATGATTAAGTATCTGATCATCAGTCTCATGTTTGGAAGTTCCAACTGACTTGAAACATTGGCAATCAAGATAGATTCAGTAAAAGGTTTGTGGAAGCATCAATGACTTTTGGAGCTAACAGTTAGAATGTGCTGAACTAAGCATATTATTGTCTCTACCTGCTATTTTCTGTCTAGTTCTTGCAAGTGATCCTGGTCACGCTGGGGAAATTCTTATCATAATGTTGACCTGAATGAGTTTTTACTGAAAGAAGGATAACTATAAATAATTTAAAAGCTGTCTCAGTAGTTTCATGATTTTTAATTCATTGGAAACCTGCAGAAATTTAATAAATTTACATTTTTAAAAAAATTGGTATTTTAAGTTTCATCCAAAATTTGTCAAATAATTTTGTAAAATTCAAAGATTCTGACATGTGATTATGGTTTTTCCATAACTATTTGACAGATTTTGAGCTTTTGCCTATCTCTATTTTACCAAAGTCTTTTCAAATCTAGGATGTTTTATTAATTTGTTTAATTTTTCTCGAACTTCTCCGTAACAGAAACTAGCGATGGATGCTGGTCGAAACAAAATTTTAGACGAAATGACCATGGCCAAGTCTTTGGCCTCCAATCATCTAAGAGAGCGGCAAGCTGCCATGGCAAGATTACAGCTCTGGTTGTCCAACAAAGATGAAGGTATTATTATTAGACTGTGTTATAGTTTCTTAATAGAACTTAAATCAGGAATAAATTAAATGTATCCATTGATGAGGCATGGAATATACCTGCCCATCTTGTCTTCAATAATGTTATTGCACAAATAGTGTCAAAGTTCAGAACCAATGAACAGTGCAAGACGTATGAGCTTTAAAACAAAGATAGTAAAACTAGAAGACAGAGTGAAATGTATCTTCTTCGCCATGCTTCCCCCCCCCCTCCCATCATGGGTTTTCTATCATTATTTATGATAAAATGAAAGTCTCAACCCTGGAAAAAAGCTGAATCAGAGGGCATGAAATAACAAATTTATGACCTGAATTTTCCAAAAAATAGTGCTTTTGGCTGTGAATATATCAAAAAAGTAGGGGACAAGGGCCCCCTCTCCTTTTGGTGGGGGATGTCTTTCACACCACCCATTTGGGATGGTTTAAAATCCTGGTGAGCAAAATCACCTTTTTTGGTTTGATTAGACTCATTGAACAAAATAATTGTTTTATTTCCAGAATTCAGTGAGGAGGACTTTTTGCGACTTTGGAAGGGTCTCTTCTATTGCATGTGGATGTCTGACAAACCTCTCGTCCAGGTAAGAGATTTTAGGTGCCTGGTTTCAATTATAATGCTTACGTGAAAAATTTTAGAAGAATCCAAGTTAGAGCTCATTTCAGAATTGTAGTCGCACCTAGACCATAATCTTTGACAAATTTTCAATTTTCATTCGTTCAAATCAAAACAAAACTTGCCTCCGACCAATGAACTAGAATCACCCTCCGGCTTTGCTCAGACCCAGATTCATTTTTGAATTTTGTTTTGTAACATGAGAATTAATGTTGAAAAATGGCAGAGAACATAGGTCTAGGTGCGCCTACACTTCTGAAACGACCTCTAATAGTGGTCTAAAACTATTCCAAAAAAAAGTATCATAAACCGATTTGCCGCATGGCATTTGCAATCATTGGCGGATCCAGCTCTCACGAACAGATGGGGGTGAAATTTGAGATTTTTGCCCTCCCTGTGACCCCCCTCTCCTTTTTCTCTCCTTTTCCCCCGCTTGTTCCCCCTCGTTTCCCTACGTTTTGGCTAAATGGGCAATGGGGGACAGGCAATGTCTGTGATGCTCTTTCTTAGTGTTGTGTAACCATAACTAAAAAGTGTTACAATATGTTTGTTGTGAGAACATTCTCCTTGTGGGTTTTCTTAAGCGGAGTTCCAGTTATTTTGAAATTTTCAACAAATTTTCACTTCTCAGCTATCTATGAATCAATACGGTGAGCATGCAAAGGAGGAATCTAGAATCACCTCAACACTTCTGATATTTTTTTCTTTTCTTCAGTTGCCACGTTCACAAACTCACAACTCCTATTGGATCTGATCAATTCTCATTCAGCTTGCATTTAATCATAGACTATAAAACCTACTTAATTTATGGTAAAAACATATTTATTTGTTAAACTTATGGATGGCTATTAGTTGCACATCACAAATCTTGTGGGTATTCAATGTTGTAGGGGTGTCTTGGGTGTGTTGTATGCGGTGTTGCTAGATATCAGGTTAAAGACATCTGATTTTTTACTGTGTTCAAATTGGAAATATATGACCTGAACCTATAGATGTGACAATATTGCATCTAAATGATATCATACTTCTAGTTAAAACCTGTAAACTTTTCTTTGACGCCAACAGGTACATATTATAAAATTTTAACCTGTAGATCTGGCAATGCTGCATAAAACCAGTGATGCTGGATTGTAATTTAAACCTGTTTATCTCACATTGATTCAAATAGAAATCATACGTTGTCTGAACCTGTAGATCTGGCAACATTTGCTCCTGTCTACTAAATCTTTATCTCTATTTATACGTTGATATAAGTGACTTGTGGTTTTTAATTGATCTTATTTGGTTTTCAGGAAGAACTGGCCACAGAAATCAGCAATTTAATCCATGCCCTTCCAACTTATGAAGCTTCACTGTTGTTCATCCGCTGTTTTTTCCTCACCATGGTAGTAGAATGGTTGGGTATTGATCACCACAGAATCGATAAATTTATGATGGTAAATTTCTGTTATCGTACTAGCTTTAATTTTTCTTTTTCGTTTGTTCGGAAAAAAAAAAAAAAATATGAGAGCGTACCAGTCCTCGTGCGCCCCTGAGGTTCTTCCTTTCCTCAGAGTGTCATGCTTAGTGCTGTATCCCTATTTTCTTCTTATCTTATTGTGAGGTACCTTGGTTGTAAATTACTTACGTAATGTTACTATGTTTTCAGTTCAAAACTGAAATTAAAGATAGCTGCATTGAATAGTCATGCAAGTGAGAAAGCCAGAAGATGGTGGTAATGAAACGCGCCAACGTTTACACTTTTCTGAAAATATAGTTTCTGTGATACTTCACAAAACCAATAAATTCATAGACCTAGCTGTTTAGTAAAAAGGTAGGGTCATTTTAGGTTAATTTTCCTACCTGTCACGTTTTAAAACTACTTTTTTCATCTTACAACTTTAAATTTACAACTTCTTAGGAATGAAAATCACCTCTTTTCGCCTCCAATCTTTAAGGAAATAAGAACTTGATGTTAGAGAATCAAGAAAATAGATTTAAAATGTGACAAAGAGACAGTTCACCTGGAATGACCCGTAAAGATCAAATTATTTTGGTGCAAAATCATGATTTGAAAGTACGCTCCATTTTTATGATCATTTTAAATTGATCTAAATCTTTTCTCATTCTACAAAGTTTCCAAAGAGAATTAAAAAAATTTCATATTCATCGACTTGAAAAAAATTCTCATTTGTTCAGATGAAACGGATTTAAATAAAATGCAGAGCATTAGTTTTTGTGAAACATATTTGGCACTTCCCTCTATATATATATATATATTCATGTTACTTTTGTTACAGCTGGTGCGACGTTTTCTCCGACAATCATTCGAGCTCTGTCGCAAAAAGAAATGGGCCAAAGGAGAAGTTGAAAAATTTTCAGAAGAATTTTTCTATATTTTAAAATTTCTAAAAAAAGGACCACTCGGGCTTCTCACTCATGTAAAGGATATTTACGTTGAGGAGTTGGCAAAGGTTCGATTTTCCTTCTTTTATTTTCAGTTTTTTATTTTTCTTACATCACTGAGGCTTAGAAATGTAAATTTTTTGAATAATTTTTCAGCCAGCCAAAATGTCAGATTCCTTTGATTCAAAAACCTTTATCATCTTCAACCTCTGTGTTGTTCTTAACTTCAAAGTTGTGGCTGATATTTTCCGACTTATTCTTACGAAAAGTTGCTCTCTCAAGTACCAAATCCTCTAGGCGCTATTTTTAATGGAAAATTGTTACGGACATTTTTCATTGCTGGTATCCAACTTTTTTTACTTCTTAGCCATTCTTTTTGTTACGGACGGGACACTATGTCTGAAAAACTGACAACTCAAACACTAATGGTCGGAAGGATCTCAAAAACTTACAGAAAGTAGAAGTATATCGTCTCTTTAGAATATCTCGTTGGCTCATGGGTTCAACAAGTAACTTATTAAGATACAGCAAAAAATGAGCATTAAGGACGGCACGCTGACAAGTCCAGTCCATAACACTCCTTTTTATACAATATGTAATGGAAATTTCATGTATAATTACAAAAAAATAGAAGGTTTAAATGAAACCGTCTTCTCCTATGTTCCATAAATTTTCAGCAAATTTTCAACTGTAAATTTCTGCATTTTATCAGAATATACGACAAAAAAAAAAAAACCTTGCACCTAATTGAAAGATGGCTGTTAGGCAGCATTTAAAGGAAGATATTTCCAATCGTAAAATAATTGGGAAGAATTAGAGATTTTTGATGCTGCAAAATTTTGGATTTTTTCCCGTCTTTTCCGCGTGTACTTTCCGTCTCACTTTTTACGTATAACATCTTGTGAATTCTCTAGAATTTTATTTTGTTTACTTTGCTTTACAGGTCAGCAGAGGTAAAATACCCTCGGCACAAGTAACAAAGTTGTTAGAACCTTTCGCAAGGTTTGTCGCTTCTGTGGATAATTCAGTCCTGCACAAGTTATCTCAAAAAGTGTTCACTCATGTAATAAAACAATCAGAACATGGTCTGGAGCACCAATTGAAAGTGCATGCGTGGAAAAAGGTAAGCTCTACTTGTGCCCCTGTTTGCCCATCACCCTCAAAGTCTAAGAAATATCTCTCGACAATTATTGAATGTTAGTTCTTCATTTAGGAATTTTTTACGATTAATAAATATTTTGTAGGTACTATGACCTTCAAAGGAAAGTCCTCTGATCGAAACACTCCTTGATTTTGCTGTCGAATATTTTTCAAAGAGTTTTAGATTTTTTAAGGCATACTTTCAAGTGGCAATGCTGTTAGACTCTGAAATACCTGAAAACTGCACACAAGTTCAAAACTGTTCAACGAATGTAAGAATGAAAATTTCTACCAGGATACTTTCTTTTATACAGGGTGTTTCTAAAACTTATGTCATCCTTTCTACCACGTATTTTTGAGGTCAAAATAAGACTTTTCTTCCTATAAACATATGTCCGAAAATGCCCCCCTTTTGAGCTACAGCCCCCCAAAGTTTTAAAAAATTGACAGTTTTTTTGGTATATCGACCATAATTATAAACCAAATGTCATGAAAATTGGTGTCCCGAGGTACTTTTACGTGTAGAATCCATTAATGACCTCGAGAAATTCAGAAATGAGGTCTGACTGTATTTTTCAGGCAAACTTATACCTTCAACGACGCAAATTTTATGCAACGGATTGGAAATTTGAAAAATAAAAACTGAAATCTGATGGGAAAAACTCTTAAAAAGATATTTGGTCCTCTTTGTTTTGGTCGATACGACGCGTATTAAGCGAGATAATCGCTGCACAAGGTAGAAAAGTCAGCGCTTTTACCATGAAGAGCGACAGTAAGCATGCAACCCGCCACTCCGCTGCTACTTCGGCCCGCCCGCTATAGGAAAAGCGCTGACTTTTCTACCTTGTGCAGCGATTATCTCGCTTAATACGCGTCGTATCGACCAAAACAAAGAGGACCAAATATCTTTTTAAGAGTTTTTCCCATCTGATTTCAGTTTTTATTTTTCAAATTTCCAATCCGTTGCATAAAATTTGCGTCGTTGAAGGTATAAGTTTGCCTGAAAAATACAGTCAGACCTCATTTCTGAATTTCTCGAGGTCATTAATGGATTCTACACGTAAAAGTACCTCGGGACACCAATTTTCATGACATTTGGTTTATAATTATGGTCGATATACCAAAAAAACTGTCAATTTTTTAAAACTTTGGGGGG
This sequence comes from Trialeurodes vaporariorum, assembly GCA_011764245.1. Taxonomy (NCBI): domain Eukaryota; kingdom Metazoa; phylum Arthropoda; class Insecta; order Hemiptera; family Aleyrodidae; genus Trialeurodes; species Trialeurodes vaporariorum. The sequence goes on along the minus strand of VMOF01000111.1, from coordinate 22,523,808 downwards.
GCTGTAGCTCAAAAGGGGGGCATTTTCGGACATCTGTTTATAGGAAACAAAAGTCTTATTTTGACCTCAAAAATACGTGGTAGAAAGGATGACATAAGTTTTAGAAACACCCTGTATAATAATAATAATAATAATAAAGGAGTACGGCAGGAAATTATGGACCCTGCGAGGCCAAAACAATAAGTTATAGACTGTAAGATATTATACTGAGAGCTCCTCCCATCAGGACAGTACAGCAACGATTGTACAAAACCTGTCCCTGGGAGAAGTAGTCTCCTCCCTTTGTACAAGGGATGGTAATTTTTAATTAACAATAATAATTTTTGTTCAGATACCGGAAAATTCATCCAACCGGAAAAAGCCCAAGGCTTAGGACTATTGTTTAGTCCCGCCGAGGGACTAACACCCCATTACCCGCCACAAGCGGTGATAAACAACAAATAATAATAATAAGACCAAAATATTACGGAGTGATCCACCCTATGGACAGAGCAACTGGGATTGCATAAACCTGTCTCTGGTGGAGACTTAATAACTCCATCCCCAAAGTGAGGGGAACCGTTTAGCAAAAATGAGAAATTTTATACATCACTGTAAGTAAGCCGCATGGCTTAGGACCAAGGTTTGGTCCCGCCGTGTGGACAACAGCAACACCTCGCCAAGCGAGTGATAAGGAAGAATAATAATAATAATTTATTTATTTATGAATATATTGAGGTCACAATTAAGTGACCATGGTACAAGTCAAATTATAATTGTATGAATAAAAAGTAAATAAATATTCTTATGAATCAGTTTAGAAATTGTTGTAGAGAGTAGTAGAGATTCTTTAGGAGGTATTGCTCTAATTTAGAAATGAAAAGATAGAATTCGCTCTCCCTGAACAAGCCCTTTAATTCTCCTGGCAGCGCATTAAAGAGTTGTATACTTGAATATTTGATGTTTGACTTGGAAATTTCGAGTCTTACTTTCTCATTATCGATGTTATGGTGTCTACTATAATAGCGATGTGAGAATAGTAGATCTCTTGGCTTGATAAGGTTTTTGAATACTGAGAATTTGATGATTTCATAGATATACAGAGATGGTAGAGTAAAAAGCATGTGTTGGGAGAACAAATCTTCACAAGTGTGGTTGTAAGGGAGATTGAATCATAGTACTGCTTAGTGCTTAGTGGAAGATGTTGAAAGAGCAAAATTTTTCTTTAAGAGACAGATTTTGTAGAGTCATGAATGGAGACCGGTCCCAAATAACGGTCCTTATTCTTAAAAAGGTCTGCAAGAAAAATAGCTGTTAAGAGAAAAATGTTGAGAAAAACGCAAATGAAAACTTCCTATGACTACAATGGCTTCGCAATTGTGAATTCCAAATTTTTTAATTTGCTAATTTATAATTTCTCTTTTGGATCTTTAGTTTGTATGCTTCCCTCTCTAGTATGTTTTGTTTGTATTAATTCTCTTCATTTTGTGAATAAACGTTCGCCTACTGTTTTGGTAACCTCGCACAGAAAAGTGTTTATCTGAAATTGCAATATTTTTGCTAAAAACTGGGAATAAACTTTGAAGTGCAAAAATTGCAAGTTGTAAAATTCCAGTTTAGCCTGCAATACTGCTAATTTTAGCAAAATATATTGCCAGTTTAGCAAAAAAATATTTGTAGGCTAGGAATGAAATAGCCCAGTCAGCAATGTTACTTGCTAAATTAGCAGTTCATAAAATGCAATTTTTGTACTTTAAAGTGTATTCCTGGTTTATAGCATTTTTTTGCAATTTTACCAATAATATTTTTTTCTGTGCTTTGTCTTGTTTCTTTCTTTGCTTCCCACCTTTTTATTTTTTCTGAATTCTGTGTTCCTGAGGTAAGAACACATTCATTATCCAAAAAGTTCAGGAAGAAAAATTTTGCTTTGAAAATTTTCTGTCTGCATTGATAGTATATTAAACATCATCAATTTTGCAGATTTACTACATCCACACACATCCACTTATCAGGTTCATAAGTTGCCGCACAATTTTTCAACTGTATTCCTCTAGTCTGCTGTAAATTTCTTTTACAGATGGGGTTCCCGCCGAGGCAATTCAAACAAATTAAAAGAGTTCCTAAAGAAGATAAGGCTGAAGATGATTCTGATGCTGATTTATTAGATGACAAAAGTGATTCTGAAATAGATGAAGGAGAAGACGAAATGTCTCAGTTCCAAGATCTCAGAGCTGGAGGAGATGTTGTCATCCCGACCATTGATTTTGACGCTCAACTCATTATTGAAATGTTAAACAGAGTTAAAGATCTCGAGGAGACTACAAAAAAAGGGAAAGGACGCATTCAAGCAATCGTTCAATTGTAAGTATAATTTTACTGTCTGGTTCGATTTCAGTTTCCTATCATGAGTAGAACCAAAGTTACGGGAGGTCAAAGCTTTGGCACTCCCCGCCACCATTTTGGAAAAACCCCTTAACCTCAAGCAGCTGTAATTCTGATCCTATTTAAGGTAGATAACTCAACTTTGGCTTATTTAAAAGCTCTTGTTTTGCTACAAATAGATTTTTGATTAACCAAAGCCCAGCATAAAGATCACAACGCAGTCCTCTTGTATGTGTCCCATAAAGTCCCGAAAGTTTTATCAAGGAGGCAGGTTCCATTTTCTTTAGTGGCGGCTCATGGATTCAAAGGAGGGGGGAGGGCTTGAAAAATGTGATGCAAGAAACGGTTCTTTTTTTTTGTTTCTCACTTTTCTTGAGCCCCAATAATAGTGGGTTGAGGTGGGGCTTTAAGTTTGTCGACCTTTTTTTTCCCCTTTTTAAGCCCTTTTCTAAAAAAGTTGGGGAGCTGGAGCCCCCGAAGCCCCCCCCCCTCCCCACAGACCACCACTTATTTTCTCTTAGTAACCTCGGATTTTACCTCTTATTCTCAAGGTTGTACCAAGAGCTCTCCAAAAATTGAAGATAAAACTCAGTTTGATTTCCAACTTTAGTTGTGCAGCTAGACTTTGCCACTCCTGCAAATACTTCACTACAACTCACTACTTGTTTCTCCTTTTTTTTTAGATTCCAAAGACTTCTCAAAGGACGGTATCCACTGGTGACCAACCAAATTCGAGCGGTGGATTCAAGAAAATTAATAAATGTGAACAACGAAGTGCAAGAAGCCACTGTACGATTGGAACGACTCCACAATTTGAAGGATGCCGACACTGTCAAAGCTTATTATGCAATGAAACAAAAACCTTTACCATCGGACGATATTTTACTCGCTGGTAGCGGCAAAAGACGGAGAGAATGGGTTGAAAAACATGAATATAACGAGTCTATCTATACGCAGTTCAGTCATCCAAATCAAGTAAAGAATCAGAGTGGGGTTTGGACTGTCATTCCTAAATCTAATGAAAACGGAATTGATTTGCCAAAGAGCCCGGGTGAAATTTCGGACCAACAAGTCATCAATGCTCACGAAGCAATAGCAACAAGTTTAAGGAAGAAGAGAAAGACCGACAAAGATGACAAGAGTGAGGATTTAGATAATTTCCCGTTGGAGGATGATGAAAAGTCTCCTGAAAAGAAAAAATTGAACAAGAAGAGAGGCGCGAAACAGGTATAATTTTATAATCATTCAATATCTTATTAGTTTTTCCTTTTTGACAAATCTGTAACTTATATTTGACAGGAAAAAGTTGAATCCTATGTTAAGCTCCACCAGTCTGAAATGCAATCAGTAAAAATGAGGAATCTTAATTAAATTAAAAACAGGAGAGGTAAATTGATAAATAAACTTACAAGCTGCATTAAAACCACTCAACTTTCCCTTACTGTTAATTTCTATGAACGGGTCCGTTTCAGAAGGTCTCCTTCCTTCCCTCTTCAGTGTGTACAATGCGATCTGAAGACTCCTACTTCCTGGGAGGTGATTACGGAGGATCAGATCGTTATTGTTATTGTAATCGGATGAAGTACATTATAACCTCATGGATGGCTTCACTGATGGAATCGCTTCAAGCTCTCCATTCCGATGAATACGGACGAAAGGAGACGATTCGAGTCGAGGGCTTTCATAAACTCAATTGACTGAAGTAAGAAGCGGTGAGGAGGGGCGGAGGGGGTTACCTGTGCGATTGAGTTACGCAGTAGCAAGCCTACTTGATTTAACGCATTCGATCTGATCCTCTGTGATCACCCCCCCCCCCCCCCGAGTATGAATCATCATCAAAGAGCATTCGAGTATGGCAGTTATACCTTGTTGCATCATAACCTCATTTTATGAAGAATATCTGGTCTGTTTGATCTCTGACACCTAACTTCCTACTCCTCTTCTTGTATACCCTACAATGAAAAGAGAATAATGTTGTCTGAGTTCCGTCTACTAACTTCCTATCCCTATTTACCACAAAACACTCAACGCAGAGTATCTTGTTTCTCGAAGTTCTGTTTCCTGCCTCCCCTCACCTATTTCCCCCCATACCACTCATCAACACAGAGCATCTCGTTTGTTGGAGTTCTGCCACCCGTGTCCACATTCCCGTGTCTAACACAGAATATCTCGTTTGTTGGAGTTCTCTTTCCTGCCTCCCCTTTTTTATTTCCCGCATACCATTCATCAACGCAGAGCATCTCGTTTGTTGGAGTTCTGTTTTCCAAATGTACCTGTCTCTTCTTACACACCTTTTGTCAACGCAGAGCATCTCGTTTATTGGAGTTCTGTTTTCCAAATGTACCTGTCTCTTCATACACACCTTTTGTCAACGCAGAGCATCTTGTTTGTCGGAGTTCTGCTTCCCGTAACTTACACTCCAAACAAAAAAAAACAGTCCAATCATTCGCTTTGAAACACAAGCGTAACAAGCTATTGCCAGCAGCTGGAGCGGCTGGACTTTCTACTTCTTCTACTTTTTTAAACAGGCACTTTTCATAAGATAACGTCTTACTTCAGCCTACTGATACAAGCACGTAGGATTGACTTTTCAACACCAGGTGGCAGCATCTTCTGCATTTTACAACTCTCTGCAGTTTGTCACGTTTTTATGCAATGAAGTCACTTTCAGAAAAACTAGTTCTCAATTTTTATGCTGAGCCTTTTAATTTAACCTTCAAGCCAGGTCTGCTCTTTCAAGGGACAAGACATGAGACAAGAAAGCAGGACTACATTAATCGTATTGGTTTAACGCATTGACTGCCGCGTCGGCCTCATAGGCCCGACACTTCGCAGTTCCCTCGGAGCCGTGTCGGGCTTACGAGGCGGACAAAACAAAACCAAATAAAACCGGGAAAAAACAGAAATAATAATAATAATAAAAAAAAAAAAAAATGTTGACAAAGTAACAGAAATAAAATAAAAAATTATACCGCATCATACCGAAAAACCTGATGGCAGTCAACGTGTTAAGCGGCATCACATGACCATGTTAACAAGACTTTGAGTCACTCGGTTTGAAACGAATAACTCCAAATGAAGCAATTTCTGGAGACAAAAATACAAAATACAAAAAAATAATACAAAAGGTGCGCTCTTCAGTAGGGGTGTGCGAATACCACTTTTTTGCACTCGAATCGAATTCGAATAATTTCCTCGAATATCGAATCGAATAATCGAATAATCGAATAATTTTACTTGTTTTTTCACAATCTATTTTCTACAAAAAATTTTCCAAAAAATTGTCCAAAACATTGTCTTTTCAATGTTAAATAACCCATGAATAGTAGAAAGCTACCATATTAAATAGTTCTGAAATGAAAGAAGGTGAACAGTTTGAGAAAAAAGTTGAACAATTTGAGAAAAAAGTTGAACTTTTATTTTTAAATTATATTTAATAGCCCTCTAAATCGGAACGCCAAAATTAACTTTACACACGCGTGCTGTTATCGTTTTCGCAGGTCTTCGGAGCTACCGATGCGCGGGTGTTCATTCGGAACTCCAGGAGAAGCCAAAGAGGAAACTCTCCTTCGGCCTTCCTCTTTCCTCTATTCGCGATAAGTATCGAGAGAAAGTGCCTTCAAATGCGAGGTTAGGCAACCCTCACGTCCCAGTGGCGCCGCCGCGTCGCGTCATTGCTTGGCGGAATACGCATTTTGCGCTGCGTCAGCGCTGTGTCGGTTCTCGTAAAGACTCCGCGAGTCCCTCTTATCAGCATCACCTCGAGTCTTGGAAGCTATTTTATTCCGTTTGACACCGCAAAGACGCGCGGTCAATGCTCTGCGCGATTGTCTAAGCGCGAAGTTCAACGGCGCGGAATACCATGTTTAGTTTCGCCGAAAGAACGAGAAAAACGTTTCCAGAATTAGTCATATTCGGCGAACTATTCGAACAAACTATTCGAACTCGAATATTCGGTATTCGAGGAGCGCTATTCGATATTCGGACCCGACCAGTAAACCGGTATTCGAGTTCGAATATCGAATACAATTCGAATATTCGCATACCCCTACTCTTCAGACAAGAGTCTCCATTCAATCATGAAGCCAATTTCTCAGAAAGAGCACGCACCTGTTGTTTTAAGTGCCCTTTGTCCGGAAATGGCCTCAAATGTTATTCACATAGTCATATGACGATGTTTGAACCAATGGTTTCAATTGATTCCTGCCATTTTGTCTCGTGTCATTCAAAAGAGCAGAATCCTTCTGCTGGATTTGCAGACTTTATAGTGAACATGAATTAACTGAAGAGCAACAATTATTCCAGCTTCCTCCATTTTTTTGTTTTGTTTTTTGTTCATCAACTTTGATACCTAGACCTATCCTATCTTTCTAAAATAAATTATTCAATCTTGATTTAAGGTTATGGCCTGTGCACCAATGAATGTCAGTACTGAGGAAAGTGAAGAAACCTCCGGTGACAATCAACCCAAGAAAAAAACAAAATTATCTGCAAAGAAAAGTATCACCAATTTGAATGATGACCGATTGCAGAGATCGCCCTCTCAATCCCCGCCAAGTCCAAAAAAATTATCGCCGAAAAATCTGAGAAAATTGAAAAAGACACAAAATGAGACACCTGTCAAAGGCACTGTGAGAACACCCGACCAATCTCCTATGACCAAGATCTCACCAAAATCAGCTTTAAAGACTTCTTTGAATTCTGCTTTGAAAGCTGTCCGAAATGAAACTCCAAAAAGTGAGAAGAGAAGAGTTCAAATTGTCCTCTCCAACAATCGCTCTCAAGGTAAGTTCAAAATAATTTGTGCCAATCTATGATCCATTTGTACTATTGTACTAAGGCCATTGGCCTGCAAAAGAAAGATCCTCATCAAAATTTTTACTCTTTTATATTTACGCTTTTTACTCTTTTTTTTTTAGGGCAACCTTTCACCCTTACCACTCTTGTTTTGAGTTGTAGTTAATAAAATTGTTTTACGAGTTGTTCTCGTGTATTGAGCTGTGCTTGGCAAACTTTACTCATCGGGTGCCATGTAACTTTTGGCAAATGTATATAGCGCTTTTGCACCTTAGCAGCAGTTGGTTGAACAGTGCATGCCTAGTTCACATTTTTGCTGGTAGAGCGCAAAATGCATGCTTTAATGCTGGTTTTAAACCTGGTTCAACCATAAACCACAGAAAATTCATACTCTGGAAGAATGGTGTTTTAAGGCTTCCGAACGAAAAACTGGGGATGTTTCGGCTTTTAGATACCAGAGGCATCAAATACTTGAACCTGACTTTGCACTCAGTCTCCATAATGTAATATCTTTAATCCAAATCCTCAGTCTAGATTCATGACTATGCAAAGGTACAGTCAGGGAATTTAAGATTGTCAAAATGCCTTCAGGATTTTTTGTAGGCAAGTTTATGCCTGCAATTTATAACACGAGCACAGACAAGAACCGAAGCAAAGATTCGGTGTGTCCTCATTGCTGTGGACCTTGTCTGAGTCCAATTTTTGTATCACAAGCAACCTACCTTCCATGAGTCGTCTTGACATTCTTGAATTCCTTGCGTGGACCTATCATATGATTATCAAGGTCTCTTATTTTTTGGCTTGAAACTGTTTGATTTATTCATTGATCAATTTTTTTTAAAAAAAATAGTGTAATTTTACTGCAATTATTATCTATTAATTTATCTTACTCTTTTGTATTTTTCCTAGATCCGAAAGAATACAGAAAATCCTTAAAAGCAAATCCTGGCATTCCATATAGTGCTGAAAAGAAACCTGTTCAAGGAGTTCTAAAAGCTTCACCGTTTCCTAGTCCTGTCAATCCATTTGTGAAGAGGTCGAATCGGAATAGTAATAAACGACTATCATTTTAAAGTTTTGAAAATTGAATATGATTATAAATTTGAGTCAAGGTCCATTGTAATGAAGTACAGAAAGTACTTGCACAAATTGTCTATAGATTTACCTTAAAATATGTCGTTTTTCTAGCTTCGCAAAAAAAAGTTTAAAATGAATTTTAATTTAGTTAACATAAAATTTGTAATTAACTAGGCATTTATTAATCACCTAGAGCCTCATTACCTTCATTCATCTCAAGATTAGAGAAGCAGGTGTGTGCTCAGTTTGATAGACATTTAATGGCTTCAAGTTTATGATGCGCTAGTACCCTAATAATTGATAGCTCTCCCCCTCATGTCTCAAACTCTGTAAGCCTTTTTAAATCATCAAAGCGCAGTTACTTTGCTATGAAGTTTAGATCGTCTACTTTTTCTATGAATAAAGTGGACTAAAGACTTCTTTGTTCATCAAAAGTCTGATCTTTTTTTTTTTTTTTTCATGAATGATACTATCTGGATGTTATCTCATTTAATTCAACATAGATTTAACTTTTTTACACTCACTCTCAATTTCATGACCAATTATGTTGCTGCAGTGAAATTTTAGATGATTTGTCATCCTGCAGTGGTTAAATTGCACGCCTTTTGCCAAGTTTTTTTCCATCATCATTTTTCTTCATTGGTCATTTAAAAAACTTGTAAATTGATTATCTTATTATTTACTCACAGTTGTAAAAATTAAGCTTAGGATGCGCAATTTGTGTTACTTCTAGTTTCAATATGTTTGACTCCGGTCCATTCTCCAAAACTTGGGTCTATTAATCTTTGTGTACTGTTGGGGGACTTACAAAATGTGTGCAAAATAACGTGTGCGGCTTATCGTGTTTTTTTAGGATATATCCGCCTATTAATTTGAATCCTCTCGGTTGTAGTTCCAGTCACTTCCAGTTCCAGATTTGCCAATAGATTCCGCCAAGTATTCACCACAGTTTGATTATTGGTAAAAATCTGCAAATTAATTACTTTTTCCACAAAATCTAATTTCCAAGCCCTTGAGATTGTTTTCATGAATGGGTACGCCGAGAAGGATGCACATTTTTTAAAATTTACAGTTTAAACTACTAATTTCTATCAATAATGAATTGATTTCATCTTATTGAGTTTTGAAGATTGGTAGTTATACCTCTAATTTTAAAAATGTTTGCAACCTTTCTCACGTCCGCATTTTAAACTTATCTCAAGGGCTTGAAGATTAGATTTTTTGGAAGAAGTAATTTAATTTGCAGATTTTTATCAATGATCAAATGGTGGGGAACACTCATCTCCATCTATTGGCCACTCTAGAACTACGTTGGTGAGGATTCACGTCAGCTCCATTGATGCTAACCTTTTAAACAATTAGGTAGATTTCAGACGTATCAATGCCAAAACCCAAATGAATAAAGTAGGATTCTCCTACCTCTTTGTCTCTAGAAATCTTATCTGGCCAATGAGTTAAGGCTCCCTGTTCCCACTTTGCTTCTTCACTGTTGGTAGACAATGAGTCTGTCGCAAAATTTTGCTACAGCTACAGAGAGGGTTTATCAGGGGTGCAAAATGTTCCAAAACTTTAGAAGTTTCAAACGATCCATGACTTAATTCCTCACAAGATTTTAAAAAATTTCCTCACAAAAATCTGAAAGTGATGACTTTTTTGCTTATTTTAACATTTCAACACCGTATGTTCACAAACTGACCGGTATTTTCCCATTTTGTACATTAATTTCCTGGGAAATCCTTATTGCCATTATTTGGAAGAAAAAAAAAAAAACAAAAACAAATTGGACAAATTTCCTCAGTTTCCCAGAAATTTCCTCACTTTCACGCAATCCGCTGATTGCTAGATCGGGCACATTTCGCACCCCTGAGGTTTATTCTGGTGTAAAATAACCTGAAAATAACGGAGCATCAGAAATTTCCAATATTGACCTCATAAACTCAATTGAGGCCTTTTTCCGGAAAGAAGACCCATAAAACAAAGGGTGTGCTCTTTTTGAGAAATCAGAGACATTAGCCTTGTGAAAGAACTGAGACTTTTTTCCGAAGAGCACACCTCTTGTTTTATGGGCCCTTTTTCCGAAAACGGCCTCAATTAATGTGTTTGGCAAAATTCCAAGATGGCGATCAAATGAAGTGGTCAGAATGGGAGAGTCTCATCAAATCACCTTGATGAACGGCCACTCTCTGCCTCAGAAACTACTCTCTTCTCATTTTCATTTTCCACTGCTTTATTGGATTTTTCTTCGCTTGAAGAACAGTCACTCTATGCTAAGAAAAATGATCCATCATAGAGGAAGCTTGAAATAGATGAGGCTTCCTTAATGTGATCAGCTCATTTGGCCACCATCTTGGGTTTCTCTTGAAACGCCTTTTGTCGGTTTATGAGTGGATTTTTTAACTTTTTGATGCTCTCATTGTGATTTTCATGCGTTTTTGCACAGGGATCCCAATCTATAGCATTGTTGCAAAAGTTTTCAACGGACCCATTCAAAATTTAGTGCTTGAGTATCTGCATGTGGCCTTTGCTATTGAGAGGGCCAGTGGGTAACACTCCTTTGTATGGTTTTCAGTGAGTGTTGCATTATGGAAGGGGGTCAGAACTAGCTCATGTTATTATATTGGGTTTCGAGGAATCTCTAGATTTAATGTGGTTGTAAATCTTGTAAAGTTTTCATTATTGAATGGATTTAAGTGTGAAGTAAGCTTACTGTAATGTAGAAATTCTCTTGTTTTTATTGACTTAGTGATCAAACTGTGTGTTTCTGATTCAATTTTCCTATAATTACCTGAGGTGCTCCAACTCATATGTTTGACTCAGTTTAAGGCAATCAGAATTTTTGATTGGGGCTGTTTTGATTAGTGTGACCATTCTGCTGCCTTTGCGAATGCCTAATCAAAAATGGATTAATGGTATTATAAAATATTTCTAATGGGTGTTTTGTACTTTCGTTAATGAGTAATCATAGAGTGCGGAAAAGATGGATGTTATTACTGATCTGTGCTTGTTTAAGTTGATTCTTCAGCGTTTAGTGCTGATTTCTGCCACCAGAGCTCTACCGTTCGATTAATGTCAGATTACAGGCCGATAGTAATTTATATTTGAGAAAACGGAGTGTCAGTAACTAGATAAGCATCTGAAGAAAGTCTTTACAAAATGTTTTGTCAATTTCTTCAAAAATAAGGCTGAAAGAACCAAACAATGAAGTAATGCATTTGAATACAAGAATCGATTTGCGATGTTCCATTTGTTGGTACTTTCAGCCTTATTTTTGAAGTTTTGGACGAAATATTTTGCAGAGACGTTTTTCAGATGATTATCTAGTAACTGACACTCCGTTTTCTCAAATATACATTACTTTCGGCCTGTAATTTAACCAAAATCGAATGGAAGCTCTGGTGACAGAAATCAGCACTAAACGCTGAAGAATCACCTTAAATTAGTCTTTTTGCAGTTAGCTTTGCCATTCTAGTTGTTGTGAAAAAATTGTATAAATTGTAAAATACAGACACAAAATGTGATAATTTTGCACTGACCCCATTTTTGTTCCTGTTCATGTGTGCAAACTGAATACAAGATGTTTTATTTTCCCTCTTCTCGATGATTAGACTAAAAGATTATAGAAGAGTTAGTGTACCAAAATTTGCTTGCCTTTTAAAATGCTGGTCACCTTAATCTTTCATTTTTACTCTCTTCTTCTCGTTTACTATGATTGTATCCGTTAAAGATCTGTCTAACCATGAAAGGTCTCAAGTTTCTTTACCTCTTTCCACAGTTCAACTAGAAGCACAGTATCATTTGAAAATCAGAAATACACTTCCAACCTGAATCTTCACCATGTATCTTTGATACATTGGAGGGTATAGTACCCTAAAAACTGTTGTCTCGCTTACGCTGTTTCACCGGAAAATGTTGACTGATTGTGGCTACTTGATTTTAAGCCCACAATATCTCTTGAAGCTGGTTTTATCACAGTCTCTTTTTCGTCCTTTTTCTAGCTCTCCAGTTGCTTTTGACTTGAATGAAAGATAAGGATACTGATAACTGTAGTTAATAAGTTAACCCTTCCTGCTTACAAATTGTGAAAAAGTTGTGACAGGAATCTAAGACATAAACCACTAAATTGAGGGAGCTTTCCTCTTATGATCTCCTGTGCGAGTCGAATTTTTGAATTTCCGTAAGACTCAGTGTAAAATGTTGTTCCTTTTATGGGACACACTGAGTGAAAAGGTAAACCCTTCACCCAGAAAAAACCAACTTTTCAGGAAGGAAAAAAACTGAGCTTTGGCACGATTTCAGATAAGAATGACAGCAATCTTTTCTTAAATTAATTTCCATTGCCTTGAGTCATGAAACCTCATCAGATCTCCTACAGACTTTCTGAAGCCATCAGTTGATCTTTTTTTCCCAATATCACTGAAGTAATTGATCTGCTATCTTTTAATTTTCAGCCATCAGTTCGTCTTATGGAATGCAAACGCTGTTTTTAGTCACCGTTTATAATTTTTACTCTTTTCACTTCCCCTAGTTTTTACTCTGATGTTTGAAAGCTCAAGAAAGACGAAAGTTGTCAAAGTAATGGCTTCATTCCTCATTTATTACCTTTAAAATATCATGCATGAAATGTTTAAATGTGCCAAAAAACTATGTTTACATTTCATAGTACCTAATAACCTTATTTGTCATTTGAGCCAAATTCTAAACAGTTAAATGACCATACATAGCTGAAGCTTTTTCTGAAGTTTCGAACGACATGCCGCAAGAAAATGGGGATAGGTTACTCTCATAGGTTTAAACATAGTCATGTGACCACGTAAACAAGAGTAATGTAGATTATAGAGTCATTTGTTCCGAGTGACGCAATTTAAACTAATGGGATTAATTGTTCCCCTTTTCTCTAGTCTTGTCATCTGAAAATTCAGAGTTGCCCAACGGATGCTACTCTGTGCCTCCAGCAAGTCTTTTGTTCTCATTGTGCCCATCAAAAATTGTCAACATTTTCAGGAGTAAGAAGGAGGAATGCATCCACCCCCTTACGTTTGAAGTGTGAAGGCGAATAGATTTTGCAAACATATTTTTTTTCAGAACTAACTCCTTCTGGAAAATAAAGCAAGTACTCTTCATGTTTGCATAGGTTCTAAATTTCTCAAAGATATAATCGTTCTTGTTCATTTTTCCTGGTTTTTAATATGAAACTTAGAAATCAAGTTTTGTTTGTAATATATGTATTCAATTAAAATCAATTTGAAATGTAAATAAATTACTATGTTTTTGAAATATTTGTAGTTATCATTTTTCTTCCATTATTTTCAACCCTTAGCTCTCACCACTGGGGCCTAAGGAGCACAGTTCTCCAAAGAAATGTTTTACTTCCTTTGTGATTATAAGCGGAGGTTACCGTGGTGATTTTTCCAGAGGGCGGTTCGTAAGTCGACACATTGACTGACCAGTGTGGTTTGATCATGTCATGTCACAATGGGGTAGTTACAAGGGTCTGAAATGTTGTGTTTTAAAAATGAAAATGATAGTGCTTGATGAGCTGAGAACAATGGTGCCTTTGGTTTTTTCCTAAGTGTCCCGGTTTTGGAGATTCACAGTTGTAAAGTTGTAAAAAATAGAGTACGTAGTGAAGTCACTATGCGGAATTCTTATTTAAAACAATGTATTTTGGACCAAAATCTCATCTCCGGAACAACAGGGCTTAATTAGAAACCGAAGGCATCTTTGTTCTCAGCTCATCAAGTGCTTTCATTTTCTTCATAAAAAACACAACATTTCAGACCCTTACAACTGCCCCATTTACACTCTTTAAGCAATAGTCATTCATTGAATGAAGGTCTTCATTGCAAAATAAGTATCTCAATAATACTTTACACAATTACTTTCAAATATTTTTAATGATAAATAATAATTAATTGTTAAAAGACAATATAAAAAATTTATTACAAATAGATAAAAAAAAACAAGTTAGCAATAATATTGTAGTTAACTTTTTACTATACGATGCGCGATGATTTTAACTTATTAATTAATATAATTTAAAACAGAATACTCATTTTAAAACTTTGATGATTCAGTTCAGGTGAGACGACAGGTCTTGCTTCAGCAAGGCTCTGTCGCTTGACCAATGTTTGAGAAGTGTGGAAATCTCCTTATGATATTTTCATATTTTGTACTGAATTTTCCAGCGACTGAAAAAAAGAAAAAAGGATCTTTATTAATATTGTTGTTATTACACCTATGAAGAAGGAGATGATCTGATGAAAGTATCGCATAATAGTAATACAGTTAAAAAAACATATAAATGCAAACTTTGTTTACGTAGATGACAACTTTCATAAAAATATGAACTCAGCCCTTTTTTCATTGGCCAACTGGAGATCTTAAGCAGTTCCACAGGAGCTCACCAAAGTTTTGGAAAAATGACCGCAAAAAAAAGTAAATAAAACAGAACAATAAGGACTGAATTAATACAAAACTAAAGTGCAAACAACATTTGCGTCACTAAAAACCATTTTGGATGATAAACTCGCCAAAAATAGATACTAAAGTTGGCTTAAAAACAGACTTTTTCGTCGTAAAATGGTCCAAAAAATGATCGTCGAATCGATTTGAGATATCCTTCTTGAGGAATCTGTGATTTTCCAAAACCTGTGTCTTGGACTTGAATATACCCCGTTATTCCAGTTCCATTGCCATTTACAGGAGTACGAAGCTTCTGATCGATATGCAACCAGTGGTGCACCAGGAAGGGGGGGGACATCAGGCTAAAGACCCCCCCCCCCCCAAACCCAGATTCTAATGTTCTAATGTCTGATTCTAAATTTCTGGGCTGGTCAAAAACTGAACGCCGCACTCTGAATTTTATGATGCTAAAAAACTTGCTCAAGAAGCTTTGACTTCTAAGCCCCCCCCCCTCCAAAAAAACAATCCTTGGTGCGCCACTGTTTGCGCCCAACAGCAAAAATTGTTAATGAGAGGATGGACTACCTCGTCAAATAGCTTGGGAGCGCGTTACGGATTTTTATCAACAATAAAAGAAGTGGAATAAAATCTGTTGCTACCAACCTAATTCTAGCTTCTCACAACACTACAAGTAATGCCCACTTTTAAAGCCAATAGACAATTGGTCAACTATCAAATAAAATACAAATGTTGTCGATGAAAATAAATTGTAGGCAATACTTGGCAAGATATAGTACATTTGAGAAAACAGAGGTTAAGGTAAACTTTTGGGAAAAACTTACATTTAAATCCCATATCACAAGCTGTCCATCAAGTCCACTTGTGCTAAATTTTGTTACATTGCCTTTAGCTCCACTATAAACGGAAATGCAAGTTATTGCATTTTGATGAATAGTTTCCAACGATGTGTTAACTTCAATTTTGGCTTGTCTATCCAAACTTTGAAATTTGCGCATTGCACTAAAAGTTGAATGAAAATAAGTTAATTAAACAACTACAAATAGCTCAAAACATATTAAATTTTGAATAAAACATTTCAACAGAACGCTGAGTTCTTACTTTGAGGGGGGCTAATCAAAGAATGTGCCAAAGAAATTTCAGCAGAATGGCCTCTTAAAAAAGAGGGCTCAAATCAAAGTTAGCCTCTAAACTTTCCAATAATTTTTTTTGTTCCAATAGATGTCTCTTCTCAACATTTCTTTTTTCTTTCCCTTTCTATTTGTCTCATTTTCTACCTAATCAATTCTCTTCTTTAGTTGTGTTCTGAGATGTATCAAGAGATGATCCGGCAGTTAGAGCTTGTTTCAGAAGTGTAAGCGGACCCCGGCAAATAATCTTTCGTGAATTTTCAATTTTTGTTCCTTCAAATCAAAACACGACTTACCAGAGACTCTCACTTTATGGTTTTAAAGCAAGCTTTAAAAAAAATCAAAAGCTCCAATTCATTTTCAGTCATTTCCATCATGCAATATGAGAAATTACGTTCAAAAATTCCAAAGATTATGTTTCGGAGTCTGCCTACACTTCTCGAATGACCTAGTAGCAGAGAAAAGTTGAAAATGAAAAATATAATTACCTAAATCCACCGGCCTCTTTCTTCTGAGAAGAATCCAATTTACCGACAAAACTGATTGTGTTGTTGGCACCTACTGCATACAGTAACGGACAGCAACTATAACCCTATAGACAGAGATTTGAAGAGAGTTATAATATTGTAGACTTTCACGAAATGCTCACTTGAGAAAATTGCTAGTAAATACTTGGGACAGTCTGCAGTTAGATATGCACAGAAGAAATGTAATGCCCTTAGTAGCGCTTCACCAGCCATTGATTTTTATTAATAGAATCAAATGGAGGAAAAACATTGATGCCAAATCGCGCAAGCCTCCACTTTTATAATTTTTAGATTTTGAAGCTGTTTCTTGCGCAGTTGTTAAAAGTGGCTGCAGCAGGTTGGCTACACGAATCGTATACATAAAATTTAACACATAGAATACAGAAGCTGATGATGAACAGCCTCCATTTAAAATTCAAAAATCTTACATTAGCAGAGAATTTCATGAGAAAAATGTCCACGTCATTAAACAGTTTCTAGGTCATGTACTTAACAAATAAGAAACAGCTGTTTAAAGTTTGCTCAAAATCACTTCATAATTATTTTTTGAGGATTAAAAAAATTGAGAAAATTAGGATAAGGTACTTACAGCCACTAGAATACTATCATTACGGACCCAGATACAACTTTTAAAGGGTAAAAACTTCGTTTTCAAACTAGAAACGGTTATGTTGCCATTGGAAGCATCTGCTATACTAATGGATGAATTGTGCGCCACCCAACATATACGGTTACCATCACCGTTGAATGCTACACTATGTACCCATCCTCCTACAAACATCAAGAGAAACAGAAATTAGTGAAATAAAATACACTTTACAATACAGTTTATTTGCTTTCTGACAGTGTCAATCAGAAAACTGAGGAAGATTTTCTAGGCGTTTTGGTCTTAAATAAAAAGGATTTACCAAGACGCAGAGATATGAAAATTTATTGGTCTAAATGCATTTCAAGCAGTTGCTCATCATCAGTAGTACCTATAAACAATTGATACACAATTGATTTTTTGTACGTAGACAGTGTTTGGTCTGATCATTCATGTTCAATTTACAATACAGTGCACGCTCGCTAATTCCAAGGATTGATTTCAAATTAAACGGTTTTAGTACTGGTGAGATTTCGAACTAGAGAGAGCGGTTCTAAAAAATATCGATAGAAAGAGATTAGAAAATTAGCTCTATAATTTAAAGTAGCAGTCTACCAAAAACTTTAAAATTCGAAATTTACTCTTTATAAATGCACTCATTCAGGCAACTTGATTAAAACATTGCTCATTGATCACCAATACACTTTCAAATAACAGAATGTCAGGCAAAAAGATTTCAAATTACAAAATGCAGAGCGCAGCCAAACACATCGAATTATAGAGCAACTTAACAAGTCGGCTTCCCACTCAAAATTTTGAATTATCGGAGAGGACAAAATACATTGAAATCCTTCGAAATAAAAGGTTTTCCTCAAGGGGGTCAGCCATGCCTTCAAATTAGAGGGCTTCAAATTAGCAAGCAGGCAATGTAGTTTATTTGTTCGTTCATTAATTTATTATACTACTTTATTCTTAACTTATTTGTATCGTTTTGTAACTTGATAACTCTTGACTCTTACTATTGCCCGATCCAAGGGCCATCCTGTACTATGACTTTCAAAAGAAAGTATCGTGGTCTTCCAATGTTAAATTTTTCTGTTATTTTTAGTATATTTCACGATTTTTCAAGACATACTCTAAAACGGGCATTCTGCTTAGTCCTTGTACACTTGAAAGTCACAAAATTGCTCAAAGCTTATCAATATTTAAAGGAGTAAAAATTTTGACCAGGGTACTTTCATTTGAAAGTCATAGTACCTAATTGAGCTAAATATAAAATAAAATAAAATAAAAATTGAACATGGGTTGATAGAAAGGACAAATTGTTCGATTCTTTAGAAGCAAAGTCCATGAATGAAACATCTCTCTGATGTGGTTTCCCACCAGCAGCCCTCCACCGGGTGTCAAAGAAATAATAAGAAAAATCACCTCCAAAGGCAGAGTTATGGAATTCGGCTAGAGGAGTTCCAAAAATCTTTTTCGATCCCCAAGGAGTGGCAGGAGCCGCATCTTCAATATCTTTGATGTGCACACAAAATACTTTGACTCTGAAGTCTGTCGTTCCAGCAACCAACAAATTGTTATTCGGATGCCAGTCTAGGGAGGAGATTGTTGACTTGCTAGGTTTTTTGATGTGCTTCGAGACCCACCAATTATTCTCTTTTTCAAAATAACAAACGGATATTACTCTGACCCCAGACCCCGCAGCAAATTTATTTTCTGAAAACAAAGAGAGAAAAACATAAGAATCATTACTTTACATATTATAAAAGAAATTAAAAGAACAAAATATTCGAGAAGTGTAAAAAATAAAGCTAAAATGAAAACAAAGATGGCAGAGATATGAAGATAGTAAAGGACATTTCTATCTAATCTATCACTCTCTCTATAGAACGCACAGAGGAAAGCCTCCAATTAGATAGGAATCTTCCATAGTACCTGCGTAGCTCTGCCATCTTGCATTACTCTTTAAAGTTATATTGTAAGTCTGTGAGTAAATTTTGTAATTTTTTAATGAGCATGTTGTGCTTTTCACTGGATTTTACTCAAGAATTAACTATTCAATTGCTTAATAGCAACAGTTAGCAAGAGCCTCACTGTGCTGAAATTCCCTGTTTTCTCCCTTACCATTCAATTCTCTGTTTTCCCCATTTTCCCTGTCAATGGCAACCCAGCACTTAAGTCAATTTTTAACGAATGGAATAAGAAAACGATTAGACAAGCTGAAACATGAGGTAGCAAACTTTCATCAAATGCACTCAAAGGTTTTCAGCAGTCCATCTCAAGTATTGGGTCTTCCAAAAAAAAAAAAAAGTTTTTCATTTACCTAGAGGAGACCATTTGACACAAGTGGCAGCTCCATTTATTCGTAACAAAACTACAGTAGGTATCCACTTCCCGTTAGCATCAGGTAACCACACGTAGGCTGTCCGATCCTGAAAAACAAATAGCAAGTTTTAAAAATGGGTACACTAAACCTTGTTGGTGGACATTGTTGTATCTTTATGCTGATTTACTGGGTCTTGCGCGAATACAAACTACGGAGGTTTCAAGCATCAACTCTTCTATGAAAGAAGAAAAATTAATGATGCAGGTACTCATAACTTCCATATTGATTCTTCAACTCAAAGACAGTGGGTTAAACTTGTCTGTTGATGTAGGCGTTACTTGCTAAGATTCAACACTGCATTCATCCACCAAGGAAACTCAGAGATTTAGAGCTGGAGCCACAGTTTGAATTGAATTGTTGGTAACTCTCAGCAAAAAAACCATGAAAATAAGCTGTAAGCTCTATAATGTATCGTTCAAAAACTGAATCAAAGTGTTCTCACACACACATCAATTGATTTAAATTATGTATTCCCGTGACAGCTCTTTACGGAGCTCTTTAAGCATAGGGCTACAAATGCTACAATTGTAATAATTCAAACTGTAATCTTTTAAATCAATTTCTATTCCTGATTTTCCAAAAATTCTGAAGATTCTGACGTACATTTCGATTTTAAAATATCGTGGATACTTGTTACATCATTCAATTTACTCACCGAAGTTAAAATCTAGAACATTGACTAGAATTGCTATCTGTTTGGATAGGAATTTATAATAGTTTTGCTTGGACTAACGTTAAAGCATAATTCAGAAAAAGCCACCCCGCCACCAAATTAAAAACAAGGGAAAAATTCAAGACAAACTGGTCAGTCAACAGTAGCAGCTCATGCAATCAGGTAACGTTGCATAAATTACCATATAAAATATTGATTCAATGGAGTGCACTGTGCACCCTAAATATTTTTACCTTTTCCATTACTTTAAATGGACTATATTCAATATTGCCAGATTGTTCGCACTGCCACCGATGATCAGATTTTAGCAATTTTTTATTTAGCCAATATGTAATAACAATGGTCTTTTCTTGGTAATTTTCTCTTAAAGTAATTGAGGGAGAATATACCACTGTAGGGAAAAAAACAAAAAACAAATTGGGTATATCAATTGGGGTCTGACTTATACAGGTTTTCATGCATAACTTACTGCTGAACAGGTGACGATGCGATTGGTTTTTGGAGCCCAATCAATACTGGTAACTCGTAAATCATGCTGAGATAAAGTGTCTACAAGTGTCCAGTCACCTGCCGTTAAATTTCGCTTGTAAATTTGAACATCTTGATTGTTAAGTGAAAGTGCTAACTCTGTAACAGGAAAATTATCATTTTAAATAAGGAAAACTATCATTTTAAATAAGGAAAAAAGCCACATGCAAACAAAAGCTATAATGGTTCACCATATAATATCTTAATTTTGAAAAAAATAATTTGAATTTTTGAAATAGCAGGCCAGTTCAGAGAGCAAGCAACTTGTCTTTTCAAACATCAAAATGGAACAAATGGGACTCAATTACTAAGGTTGAACTGCCGATTACTTTTTGCAATCGAGCTGACTTTCCAGTTACATTTTTAAACGTAATTCAGAAAATTATCAAATCACTAATAACGTGTGATCCAGATCTCAAATGTTAAGAGTAAAATTGTAAAATCATCACAATTGATTTTAGAAAATAAGCATATATTACACTTTAAATTGGAGTTTGAAAACTGTCCAACATCCAATTACTTACTGATAGGAATTGCAAGTTCAACCTTGGTAACGGAGTCCCATTCGCCCAACTCTGTCATCTTTGACTAATTTAATGATAAATCCAAAAAAAGACCAAAAAGATCATAGGTATACATTTTCGTACTGAAATGAGTGGTTGCAAAGCCGGGACTAAGTAGTTTTGCGTCCTCACATTCCCGCACGCAGGTGAATGGCGAGCACTTGTTGGGAGTTGAGACCCCTTGCAACTAAACTTAAGTACGCACCATACAACATCTTTTGGGGGACTGTCAAGCGGTCCCAGGTAGTAAGAAAAGTAGGCCTCCTCTTTCCTTGGCTGGTTTTGGTAGGAAACAGTACTCAAAATACTAGCATCAAAACTTAAAGATGATCATCAAAGGGAACTATGCAGTCATGGAAGACTTGCTTCTCTTCGGCCTAATATTCGGAAACCGCTATTTCGGCGCAAAAAGTCAAAGGACCCTATTTACTTACAGATCATATAATTTGACTAAAGAATTTTCTAAAATTTAGTAGAAACTAAAAGATTTGCTGGAATGGCAATTGTTGAAAAGAAGCATGCTTTCTAAATTACAGTTCTAAAGAATTGCCAATGTGCTGCGCAGTGTTACACGCCTGCAACTGCGCTTCAGCCTTCCCAGCGCAGCTTGCTCATCTACCTGCTGCATCCTCCTTGTCAATAGTGGAAAGGCACTTTGCTGTGTTCGACACAACTGTTTGAGCAGCGATTCGTTCAAGAAAGTGAGAGATTTGAGGCTTCGTTAAAGATTGTACAATAATTTTAACACTGACAATTTGTGGGTATCATTTTAGTAAGGTTCAGTGTTGCCAGGTTTGGACGGGGTAGAATAGTCCACGCGTGGACAGTTTTCGAGTTGAAAACTGTCCACGCTGTGGATAGGGATGGAGGATGATCGAGACGGAGGCGGAAGCGTGGCTGTATTCTCATCAAAATAGTCCACGTGTGGTCGAATCTAGCCACTATTGGCAACACTGGTAACGTTACAGTTCCAAAGTTTTTGGAGGAGGCCTAAGACCCCTTGAAAGATATCCTCCCTGAACTCCCCAGAGGATCAATGCCCTGCCTTCCCAGTTGTTAAGGACTAAGTCGCCACGGCACAGGCACGTACAGAACCACGACAACTGGACACCTGGAGCAAAACTCCACACTTCTCAAAAGAAAATAAAAAGTCCAAGGAACCGAAAGCTAAAATATTTTCTAGGTCAGGATATGATAGAGAAAGGCCCTAAACTAGCAATTCTTGTGAGGAGATAAGGCTCATCAAGCTATGCTCAAGGAAAACTTTGTTTTCTTGGTGATAACTTTATGTTAGAAGTAAGGAAAGAGAACACTTCACTTACGAGTTTTATCATGGTTCCAAGCGTGACATGTTATTGGTTCCACACCAAAGCTATGCCGCTCACTCATAGCTAAGAAAAGTGGATAAAACACAAATATGAATTAAGTAAACACGAAAATCCTAGTCGTAACTGAAAATGATTACATTATTTTTTGCATGGATGTTCCCGATGTTCCCTGTCACCGCACCGCACCCCTGGCATTACTCATCGATTGCTCATCAGCAGATTTTACGGCCGGTGATTGGTGTCCCACAAAAAGCAAAACAAATCCCTCAGTTTCCATTTTATCAATTTTATCATTCGTGGTGAAATTTTTCTAAAGTTGATTTTAGAAGCGGAAGAAAATTTCTTCTGTCTTCTACATGGGTGAGAATCTTTACCTTCTGTTTCATTATTATTTTGATATGCTATCTAGTACATGCACTATCTGTAAGTGCCTCGTATATTACTGATCTTTCTTTCTTCTCTGATGTTCAGGTGTTGCATAAGTTACCTAGTAATTGACCTTTGCGAGCTTCCGACCTCTCGTATCAAGAAAAACCGCTGTCAACTTACATATACGTTCGTTTTTGAGTGTTTATTTGGAGCAAACTTTAGCCCGTCATTTGCCTTCTTTATATTTTCATTCCATTTAATTTTTCTAAACCTAACCTCACTCTCATCTCTAGAGACTAGGGACCTATAAATGTTCGGCCCTGAACATTTCTTAGGCCCAGAGACTAATAGAGATGGAGCGCTAACTGGCTGCAGCACAGGCACACCGGAATCTTCCGGTCTCATCAAATCGTCGCAGGGTGTTGAATGGTGACATTCGGTAAACACACAAGGGATGGGCTGGGAAGTGAAGAGGGTGCTCATCATTCAACACCCTTTGACGTTATTGATGAATCCGCGAGAATTCGGCGTGCCTCAAATCTGCCCTCTGTATATTACCTTAGTGCACCATCTATTCGTCTCTGCTGGAGAGAATATCGTTGCACAAGCACAAACTTTTGGAGCACAACTAACTGCAACAGAACGCTCTCGTTTCTTATTGCGATTGACCATTGTGGTTTGATTGTTCCATTGGAAGCAAAAGGGACAATCTAACCAATCGAATGAGTCTGTCCAACAATTGCAGTTAAGTACGTGTGTTTCAATGAAATATAACCTTGAACCTGTCAAATCTTGAGTTATTTGATCCGTTGAATTGTTTCAGCACAAGTTTCTTTTCAGAGAACGATTTAAAAGAGCGTCACAAGATGACACAGAAAATAAAGAAATAGTGTCGTTCAAAAAGGTAAACAAAGACCAAAAGCAAGGATATGGAGAAAGCCTGTGTTTCTCCAACGGAACTCTAGATGAACCCGTACTCAACCAAGAGGAATTCATTTCTTTGTGCTCTATCGTGTTCAAAGCATAAAAAATTAGCCTGTAGCTTATGCAAGTTCTCTCAACGTGGGTTAGCAAATCTGGGTTGGGCCTAATACGATCACTAGATGAACAATTCGGTTTCTTCCTAACTTGGATGAGTCGAGTTGGCAAACTCAGTTTGATATTTGCTCTTAAATGCTGTAGAGCTCTGACTTCTAATTAGCATGGAATTAATGTGACAAAAACGAGTGAGGTGGAATACTTGATGAACATGACTACACTGCAACGAACATTTCTGCCATTTGTCCTCTTTGTTGACACATCAGAGAAGAAGAAGGGAAAAACCTTTACAACTTGAGTTAGTAAATATGCGGGAACCAGACTATTTATGCTAAGTAGTAGGCAAACCGCGGTCGGCATAAATCGAGTTGAGAAATCTCGCTTTGCCTTGGTAATTTATACTCGAGATTGCCCATCTCAGCTGATTACACGTTGGGATGTTTATTTTTGAGGACTAAGTAAACTGGAGCAGCATCCTGCGGCCCCTAAGTTATTTGATGACCAATGTCTAAAACATGGATGCTCTGCTCTCATTGAGCGTTGATTTCATCATCTACTAAAAGGGGCATTGAATTTTTTTTCATTGCAACTACCATAAGAAAAGTGCCCAGTGAGCGATAACCAGTAAGGAAATTTCATTTGGTGGCTGGCTTCGGTTACGATTCAGTCACTTGGTGACTGTATAGTATGTTTCATTATTAGTATAATATTTTTCAGTTATATTCTGTAGGTAATTTTTAAGATTTAGAGCAGGACCATTTTGAGTGTTGGGTTCTGACAAGGAGCGGTGCTTGCTTCCAAACTGCATCAAAATGCATCAGTGAGAGGTTGGTTAGCGCAGAGTTTTGACTGGCTGCTAAGCAACCGCTCTTTGATGCGCTTTGATGCAGTTCGGAAGCAGGCACTGCCACTTGTTTAATCCTGATACTCAATTTTTTTTTTTTTTTTTTTTTCCAAACACATTTACAACAAAATCATAATTAAATACAACGAATACTTTTTTTCACAAGCAAAGGCATACAGCCTGACCGCTTGGAAAAAATAAAAGAAAGATAGTAGAAATAATACAAAATAAAAATACAATATAAATAATAATAATAAAAAAGAATTTTATAATGTAAATAAATAAATAATTAAACAAATTAACTAGATTTTAGGTTGGCACGGCGCCCGGAATAAAACAATAAAAAAAAAAAAAAATTGATCTATGCGCAAAATTGAATAATATTAGAAAATCATACTATTTAGGTCCAACATGCCTGAGAGACTGACGAAGGGTTTAATAGAAGAGAGAGAAAAAAAAAAAAGAAGAGAGAGAGAGAGAGAGCATCCAAGGGGGTAACAACACCCCTCTAAGACTCGAGAGAGAAAATGGTTCTACTCAAACATCATTTCATTCCATAATAATGGTAGATAAATGCAAAATAATACAAATAACATTTTTTCCGTTCACAGATTATTGTGACCTAGTCGTGAATTTGTAACCTACCTCGCTAGGTAGGTTTCGAAAACTGCAACTTGTTACTTAGTTCGGAACCAAAGATGGCATAGTATTAAAGTGACCAAACCTGGCAACTAAATAAAATTTGCATAATAATGGCATGAATGGGGCATTTGCAAAAGTCTGAAATGTTGCGTTTTTCATGAAGAAAAAGGTAGAACTTGATGCGCTGCGAACAATGGTGCCTTTGGTTTTTTCCCAAGAGTCCCGGTTTTGGAAATACACTTACGATTAAAGTTGCAAAAAAGCATTTGTGTCGTGACGTCACAACGGGAAATTCCCATTTAAAACAATGTATTTTGGGTCAAAATCTCATCTCTGGAACAATGGAACTTAATTAGAAATCAAAGGCATCTTTGTTCTCAGCTCACCAAGTACTTTCATTTTCTTTAGAAATACACAACATTTCAGACCCTTGCAACTGCCCCACTGCGATGCTTCACTCTGATTGGCTATTGGTGTCACGTGATATCGACATCTCCTCTTAGCACTCAACGTAGGAGGCCATTGGGCGTTGTTCTGTTAAAACAACGAATTGGGTACATTATTGGTGTCGAGTCTGTTTCATGAGTTTTCAACATTTTCGTCCTGTTTCAGATTAATGGGTGCTGTCAGTACATTTTTTCGGAGAAATACTGCAAGCCTTGTAATTCCTGGTTTTTGTTTTTGGGCAATTTATGCTGATTGGTCTCGAACCCAACGTTGGAAAAGAAGTCAAGCCGAGAAAGCTCTACAAGGACTAATTAATAAAGGTAATTTCAGATGGAGGAACATTGAGAACAGAACTTCTATTTAATTTTTCCTACTTTACCTATAAACTTCTCCGCTTGCCAAAGTTAAGGAATACCTACATAATTATTGAACTTAACTCTTCCAGACCTCACAAAGTCCATGTTATCTTTAAGCTCATTCAGTGGAATGGCTAGAATTTTTTTGGGGAGTCCAAGATCCAAAGTTTGTCCAAATTCCCAAGAAAACATCAAAAATTATCTGTTTTTAGGGAAAATTTTAACTTTGAAGAGGGAAGGGGAGCAGACCTCCCTCGATCAGGGGTGCAGAATGTTCTTCTCCACATTTTACACACAAACCAGAATTGCTTCCGCAATGTGAGATCCCCCGGCTTCCACATTGATGACCTTTTTGCAAAGCACTTCAACAATAAATTTATGAC
The DNA here is from genome assembly GCA_011764245.1 of Trialeurodes vaporariorum. Taxonomy (NCBI): domain Eukaryota; kingdom Metazoa; phylum Arthropoda; class Insecta; order Hemiptera; family Aleyrodidae; genus Trialeurodes; species Trialeurodes vaporariorum. The sequence continues at coordinate 22,497,350 of VMOF01000111.1, read as the reverse complement.
CTTTTTGTTAAAAGAGTCTCAAAAATCCATCAGAAATTGAAAAGAGCACGAAAATTTGGGGTTTTTCCCAAGATGATTTTCATTTTTTTTTTAATTTTGGAAGAGCATCCACAATTTTCAGTGGGCTTCCACAATTCCGTGTGGGCTTCCACGATCCTAGGATCGCGTGAAAATCATGAATCATATCATGAATATTCTGCACCCCTGCCCTCGACGTACGCCACTGAGCTCATTCCAAAGACATTATAGAAGAAGACTGGCCCCTAGCGGCGAGATTTGAAGCTGGTTACTGTCATAGGCTGGGCTTCCCTGCTCGGGGGTATGAACCAAATAAACATCGCGGCTTATGGAGCGGAGACATAAAACTGTTTCAAAAGAATGCTAATTACTGTTAGTTTTCAACAGTACTCAGATATGTTACACAGCTTATGTCAAAGTTGAAATCGACGAACTTAAAAGAAAGTTTTGGTTAATTTATCCGCTAGATATTTACAATAGAAAGTATAGGAGAGAGGTTATGGGTGCTAAAGTAAACAATAACCGACCGATCGTTAACTTTGATTTTTAAAGAACTGACGCCTTAAATTGATTCAAATTTTTGGTTTACACTTTACAGGTATAATATGCTATACTATACAACATATGTGAGACTCGATACTGTTATTTGCAAAAATAGTTGACTAAAATAGCTTTGAAGAGCAAGGCTCCATAAGAGCTAATGTTAAATTGGTTCATAACGGGGAATTGCCCTGCCCATCAGCCCGTGTGCTATGACCAGCTTAACTTTTCCCCCCTGCAAAGAGATAGCAGAGGCCAGTCTTCTTCTATAATGTCTTTGGCTCATTCCCTCTTAAATGTCCATTCATGAAGATACCTGTACGCTGCAGGGTCAGACCATTAGCAATACTCAATGGCTGTGGAAATATGTTTCTGTTATGAAATTTTATGCCAAAAAAGCATTTTTGCGAATGATAACCTGCAGGAACGTCATTTCAACTATTGCTGGAGTGGGGCAAAATACTGGTTATTTTTTTTTTTTTTTTTTTTGCTTCTCGTGAGTTTGATCCGTGCAAACTCTGACCGTCAATGTCCTTGATCACCCTGATGTCCATTTCTGCGTACAATTTAGGATTCCTTCGAGCAATAGCATTTTTTGTAATCATTCTTCCCTGAAATTGAAAGCTTTCTTAACTTAGGAACAAGACAATCCATATATTTTGCTTCTCGAATTTTCCTTAAATTTTGAGACACGTCAAATTCTTGAGTGTGGGGGGGGGGGAGCAAATGACAACCATGATAAACCTGATCCTCGAATGAAACTGCGACAAAACTTAGAACCAAAACTCTGAGGAATCAGCTCAGAGAGTTACTTTTTCTTCTATGTCTATTATCTATTTATCCTTTCGTTTGTTTCAGGATGAGGCCGCACAATCTGTTTGGTCTTAGTAGAGACCACTACTTCAAGGCAATCCCTTTGCTCTGCCTTGCTGTTTATGCGGGGAAATTTATAGATGATAAGGAAAAACTTAGAATGACAAGGTTTCGTGACAAAAGTGCCTTGTATGGCCCAAATCATAGACCTGGAGACCCTCCTACTTGGCCCCATGGGACTTTTTTTTAAATTATGTGGTAGTTTTTAATTGTGAAAAATGTGTATCTATAGTATGAAGTAAGTTTTGTTGATTATTATTTTCTGTTTTTTGCTGAAGGAAAAAAAAAAAGAGCATTTTGAAAGTAAAATAAAATACCTTCTATCAGGTACTTCAAACTCTCTGAGTTTTGTACTTATTCCTTGTTCAATGGGAGGGCACTCCGTTTTCTTGAAGATAAGACTTTTTCAGAAATACCCCCCCTCTCCCCCAGCATACTTATAAAAACTTTCTTCAGCTCCCTCGCTAAAGAAAGTTTTTATAACTACACATTCTCCGATGGTTGAGAAGGTTATGTGAGATTCCTCCGCTTCCAAATGGAATAAAGAAGTGGCCCCTACTCACTAAAATTCCTGCCACTCGGCCCTCCAAGCACCGAGTAATACCCGCAGTTAGCTGGAACCGCCTCAGGCATTACTTCGACTAACAACTAAGAAACATTTAATTTGAAACTTTATTTTTCTTCGGTAGAAGATGAATTTGCTTCAATGGATGTGAGTTTCAGCAAAGTTCTTCTCTAAGCCCACGGAGGCCACTGTACCATTTCGGCGAAACTTAATTCTTTGCCGACTGCGAGGTTCGAAAAAAATAAAATTAGCCAAGTGGTTTTTTTTCTTTTTTTTAAAATTATAATTATTTTGATTAATTTATTGCATTTTAACAAGATGATGAGCAAAAAGGAGAAAAACATAAAACTAAGTTCACAAGATTACTTGTGAAAAACTTAAATGACTCTAACAATCGAACATAAACTTTATAAAATAACTTTCAATAATACAAAACAGAAGAAAGTTTGTAATTCCAAAACTTTGCCATTTAAACTAAAATAAATTTGTAAAGACTTTCAGCACTCAACAATTTGGATCGACTGTTGCAGTAAAATGATATATCGTATCGATTCCCGTTTGAGGACAAACTCCGGTTTAATGTAATTTTTCCATAAGTACATTTTTAAACAGAAATTTTTGCTATTGAACCAAAAAATTAATGCAACCTATTTGCAATTATGAATGTTAAGTCCTCAAAAATGCTTAGTTATGCCTGGTACCATGATGAAAACTGCCAATATCAACAAGATATAGTTGATTAAATTATGCATTTGGTGACTAGAATGACCCAAATATTATTGTTGTCGTGAAATTGGCAGGCTTTTGAGCTGTTTTGACCTCAAATCGTATTGTTTAATCAGTTATTTGTCGATGATTTTGGCAGTTTTTACTGTGGAACCAGGCAAAGTTAAGATATTTTGAAGATGTAGAACTCATATCTTCAAAAAGTTGCATTGATTTCTAGGATTAATAACCAACATTTCTCTTCAAAAATGCGCTCGGGGGAAATTAGACAGTTTGGAATGGGAGTTCCCTGAACAACGATCAAATTGATTTATCATCTTTCCAAAACAGTCTGTAGTCGTAATTATATGGTAAGAAACACATTGTATTAAACTATCCGAGACTAATTTAGATCAAATAAATTCTTAAAAATATGCATGCCTTGATGGCAATTTTAAAACATTCAATTTAGGGCCTTCTCTTGCGGGTGATTCCACGGTAACAGGCCGTTGTGGTAAAACCGATAATTGTCATAGAAATTGCATCATTCAAACGTTTTAACTTACCAAAAAAATTTTTAGGTTAAAGAGTATTTTTTTTTTTCTCTCTCTCTTTTTAGCAAAGTTCAACAAAAACAAACTGTAAATTTAATGATACTTTAAAATCACGCAGCTTTTGAGGGAAACAAGAAAGCTGTATAATTTTAACAATTCATTGAATTTATGGCCCATTATCGTAGAACTTGCTGAAAGAAACATTTAATCATTTGGTAGCTTTAGACATTTTTGTGATACAAGTTTTACGACATTTCTTCATCAGCAAAAAGTCTAGTTATGGTGGAATCAAAGTGACATGATGTACCAGGAAGTATTACAGGCACTGCCCACCCTTAGATTTCCTGAATATGTCAAAATGACCGCATGAACCTGCTACATAGAAAAAACAGGGAAAAAAACCCTTTGGTAGCGCTGACAAAACCTTCGGTAGAAAATGACCCAGCAAAAGACCTCAGTTGAGCCAACCAAATCTTTGGTTCACCTAGCAATTCTCTTTCATTAGGCGTACAAAACCTTTGGTTAGCTCTACAAATGTCTTTTGTCGAGTTATTTTTCTACCAAAGGTTTTGTCAGCGGTACCAAAGCGGTTTTTTTCTTATTTTTCTGTGTAGCAGATTTATGCTCTCTGGGATTCGACTGCATTCTGCGCTTAAGAAGTGGAGACCATAGAGATTTTTTTAAGAGGAGTTTCTGAATACTTTAAGAAATACATATTGCCTGTCTCAATTTCATATGCACTGCACGTCACTGCGTCACCCTTACACTTCATTGGAACAGTAATGAAATCTGGCTACTCCTTAATCTTTTCTATAGACTTGTGTGTTTATTACAAATTACTTTTTTGCTAAAAATTTTCATAGAAGACGATTTGGGAAAGAAACTGTGTCCGGTCATTTCTTGGGTTACATGTTGATTAACCTTTAATGGAACGGCCAAAGTTTCACATAGACTATTCCGATTTTTATTCGTTAGAGCCGCAAGACTCAAGCTTTTACCGAGTCCAATTTTCAACAATTTATGAGCATTTGGAGCCTTGACTGGCGGTTTGTACAGATTAATTGTTGGAATATCATTTTCTTTATTCTCTGAGATAGCCATACTGCCAGTTCTGAATTTTTCTGGGTAAGGTTTTTCGAACGTCACGTGGCGTTTACTTTGATCGGACTTAATTTCATCAAAATTTTTAGTCGTGCAAATTTTTCTTGGGGGTATTTTGGGGGGAGCAGAAGTCAATAAAACACTAGAATCCCCTGGGTCAGCGCTGAAAGATGTGTCCATTTTATAATTACGTTTCGCAGGTGAAAATTTGACTTTTTTCACCTTACGTGTAGTACGGTATTCTTTACACTGTCTTAAATAAATCTCTGCCCGTTTGACTTTTTCTTTTGCCATTTTTTCCAATATCTCAGTTTGCTTTTCTCTCTTCACTAAGGACCTTTCCAGCTCTGTCAGCCGCTCATCTTTCTTTTTCAACTCAGCCTCTTTCTTGCGTATAGTTTCGATTCGACTCAACCATTTATCCTGAAATGTTTTTTCACAAGTGTTTTCGGAATAAACTATTTTTTCCGGAAGAGGCAGTTCCTTGAGGTTTAGCAACTGATTTTTTTGACGATTTGAAAACTTTTCCTTCTTATGCCTACGGATTAAACAATTTTCTTTAAATAAGTCGTTGAAATCCTCCGGCCTCCACTGGCAAGATCTTATCCTCTTAACAACTAAAGGATGTTGCAAAATCATTTTCACTGATGAAGGAGCGTTTCCAACGCTCAGCATAAATTGTAGCACACTACGCAAATCATCCGAGTACATATCAGGTAATGAAATCGACCTGTAAGAAAGAGAAAAAAATGTTTTAAACAAGAACAATTGAGTCCATTTCTGAACAATTGAAGCCATTTCTGAACAATTGAGGCCATTTCTGAAACAAAAACAATTGAGGCCACTTCCGGAAAAAGAACTCGTACACAGCAGGTTAGCTCTTTCTGAAAAATTAGAATCTAGATTGAATAAAGACTTATGTCTTATGAGCACACGTTTTGTTTCATGGGCCCTTTTTCTGGAAACAACAGCAATCGTCAAAGTCTCCGGAGAAAGGGCCCAGGGCTTCAACGGCCTTTTTTCCAGGGATGCAATTTTTGGATGTCAGGGAGTTTAAACTTTAGTCCTAGTCTCATATCAATCGAAACATCCTGGTAGGACACATGGAATATCTTTGTCAAAAGGGCCCATAGACTGATTTCCTAAATTACTCCCAAATGGTATAAAATTTGACAATGTCGTCATCTATACACCTCTTCTGTCATGCTCCACTTTTTAACTCCCCTTAAAGATGGCTTGAATCAAAAGGCCTCCAAACTGTAAGAATGTAGCAGCTCTGCCAGATTTGATGAAAAACATACAAATTTCCTGTTTGATTATATGGAAATTTTGTATTGTATTTTTTGTGCGCTGAATTTGGCAGCACTGGAGTGTAGACAGTAAGAACCCAGCAACTCTCTTAAGGTGATTCTATGGCAAACTCCCGAAAATTTCAATCCGATAGATGGCTTTACTTGTTGCTGGCTCCAAAAATGGCCGTCTTTTGACGGTTTTCAGCTGTTTTCTGTGAACAGACGAATAAGAGACGAAAAATCGGAATGTCAGCACCTGCTTAATTTTTTTCTTGATTTTTTGAGCTTTAAACGGGCCAAATTGGTTCTAAAATAAAGGCGAAACTATGCAAAGAAAAAATTATATGTAATTTGGAGTTGTATCAGTAAAGATTTACAGGTTTCTGTTTCACCTGTAATCTTTACTGATACAACTCCAAATTACATATAATTTTTTCTTTGCATAGTTTCGCCTTTATTTTAGAACCAATTTGGCCCGTTTATAGCTCAAAAAAGCAAGCAAAAAATTAAGCAGGTGCTGACATTCCGATTTTTCGTCTCTTATTCGTCTGTTCACAGAAAACAGCTGAAAACCGTCAAAAGACGGCCATTTTTGGAGCCAGCAACAAGTAAAGCCATCTATTGGATTGAAATTTTCGGGAGTTTGCCATAGAATCACCTTAAGATGATTCCAGGGTCAATTAGTCCCAACTCAAAAAGTCTCCACAAAGCGAGTAGAGCCTGAATGGATTCACAAATGCTTTCTAACAGGTTAGAGCCAAGCCAAGCACATCGGAGAACTAAAATTATTCTTGCATAGAAAAGAGACCATCAATTGAAGGGCTCCGTCAAAAATGGTTACATTGGGAAATCTGTTGTAAATGTATAACATTCTTTGACAGAGTCCTTCAATTCTTTGGAGCAGGACAAAAAAGAAGGAATAAAGCATCTCAAAGAGAATGAAAGAAGAGGCACTTTTTCTGTTAGTTGTTATTGTTACCCATGAAAGAAATAATTAATTCACCGTTAGTCTATTCGTTGAAACATGCTACAATATGAGTAAACGTTAGTGAATGATGTTAGTCGCAATGATCAAAACATAAACTGGCATTCCAATTACCTATCAAGATTTGTATCTAGAAACTGCGATCCGCATGATGCCGTGAGTAGAGTTGCCAATTCAAGTATCAGGCAACCGAGAGCCCAAACATCGGACGTTTGTTCCGATTTTTGATTTTTTAAAATATCCTGAGAAATTTTCAAATTGTTAAGTCAACTTTGGATTAATTACCTGGGCAAGCCCCCGCAGACCTGCCCTCTAAAAAATTATAAATTACAAATCTAGAAAAACGATTTGAATGCGCTGTTGCAAAAAACTTGACTCCAACGATGCAACTCGCTCATACAATCTACCTCTTTCAGACCAAATGGAAAGCCCCTCGCCTAATTAGCCGATGGAATCACATGACAAAGCTAGTCAATGAGTGAGTGATAAACAGAGTGGAAGGAAAATAGAGCGAGGCAGCGAAAAACACTTAAAATCAAAGGCGCGGGATTTTAACCATGCTACGCACTCTTTGTATTTCTTTGCATTACCTTCCCAAAATACAAGCCAAAAGTCAATTTTGCATAAAATTTGTTGGAATATCAAATCTCAGTTAAGATGCGTTTTTCATTCTCATCTACTGCCTAGACCCATCTAGAATTTAGCTGGGACTGCTGAGAATCCATATGTCCATCAGTCCATCAAAGCGTTTCTGTTAATTCGTACGATTTAGCTTGAAGAGGTTAGGGTTCGCCATTTGTAAACACAGATGTAAACAAAGAAGACTTATCAGACCTCAATACCTTGCCCTCCAATGAAGAAGACCTCCTATGGCCGCTGGATTGATGGGCAGCGCGTGGAATCCATTGGACTCCATCGGAATTGAGAGAAACGGTTTGCTGGATTCCATCCGCTGGATCGATGGGCAGCAGACGGAAAAAAAACGGATATTTAGCTAACTTTGAGGCAAATTTGTCCAAAAAACCTGAGATTTTAAGGATGGGACAGCTAGAGCAGGCACCCATTTTAAATATCGCGTTTTGACAAGTAGTGGTGACTGCTTCGAAAATGCACCAAAACGCACTGGTGAATGGTTGGTAGTGTTGGGAAAGTGGGACTCAATTATCAAAGTTGAACTGCTGATTACTGTAAGTGATTAAGCTGACTCCCAAATGAGATTAACACTCATTTTCAAAAATAAAATATTATTTTTGATTAATTCGTAGTATGATCAAACGATATTACCCTTAATTTAAAAAAAATAATTTTGTATCACACTTCAATAATGATTCAAAAATTTTCCTAATCCGAATTACAAAAAGTAATCAGAGAGTCAGCTCCATTACAGAAAGTAATCGGCAGTTCAACCTTGGCAATTGAGTCCCATTTGCCCAACTATGGTGGTAGGTTAGCAACAAGTCTAAATTCTTTGCTAACTACTTGCTCTTTGGTGAGTTTTGATGCATTATTCGTAACTCGAAGCTACTAGTCAGGATCCAACTCGCAGAATGCGTCTGCTCTAAAACATCAAATACTCAATCTTAAAGCTACTTACTGTTACTTTACTAACTAACTAAAAAATGATTTTCTTACCGTTGTGCTGAAAATTGATAGATCAATTGGAAAGTCAGAATCCAGTCTTTTGAGATCTAGAATTCCAGAGATTTGATAGTCGCCTAATTTAGCATTGCCATCGGCATCCAGAAATATGTTCGATGAATTAATCCTCCGGTAAAGATCAGAGCCGTCTTCAAATTTGTCGCTGTAAAAATTCAAAGCTTGACTAATCTGGAGAAGCATTTTCCAAATAAAGTCTTCATTCAGCAACTCACCTTTCCTGACGGGACAAACAGAGGCATAGGGATGAATAGTAAAATGTTCATCATCGGATGAATAGTAAAATGTTCATCATCGGATGAATAATAAAATCTTCATCATCGGATGAACAGTAAAATTCATCATCGGATGAATAATAAAATCTTCATCATAGAAAGAATAATAAAATGCTCATCATCAATAAACATTTCTCATTCAATATTTTATTTTTTAGAAAACAATTTTGGAAAATTCTGTTTAGAGACAGCCTGAGTGAGAAAATAGCATTTTGAGAAAACAAGCTTGAAACATTTCAAATGCAGCTATTGTGAAAGTACCTGCTCCTACAAAAATGCCATTATTCCTTCAATGGAGCTCTTGCTTACTTTTACTATAAGAAATTAAAAATGAAAAGTTAATTCAGTAAAATCCAGCAAAAATTATGATGAGCACAATAAATTTTTACAATATTCAGATTTGTTACAAAAATGTATGTTTTAAATTAAGAGAATTATAGCAATCTACACTTGCAGCTATAGACTCACTTTTTACTCTCTTCCACCAAAGTGGATAGACTTCCACCAGGGCACCATTCCATGACAATGTAAATAGTACTGCTGACTAGATGAATGAAGTAATCAATGTAGCGTACGAAGTTGGGATGCTGACGGTCACTTAGTAACTTCAATTTATTCAAGAGCATCTGAAACAAAGAGAACTTATGTGAAATTAGATTCTAATTTAGAGAAACAGATGGTTCGGAAAAAACCATTTTGATGATTAAATCATAATGGAGGAAAAGCAGACAGTAAAAATGAAGCCTGGTAATTTGAAAAAAAAAAAAAAGCAAGAGACTATTATACAACAGGACAAATCATAATGAAAATCTGAGGGTGCGTCAACATCATTAGAAACTCTTATTTTCAGTCAAAGTGGTAAAATTCCGAGTTGCGTTGTTCACTTGGCGTGGGACGGTCGCATTGCCGACCGCTCTTGCGTCAACTCCGTTAAAAACCAAGTTGCAGTGCTCATACCCTTTTGAGTTTACCCTAGTTAACCGCCAAATCATCAGTGCTTCCCTCTGTGAAGTTTTCTCGCCGATATATATTGCGTATCTCGAGATATCGCAAATTAAAAACTAAAATCGTACGATTTTTTAGCACTTTTTTGTGCACAGCCAACGCCGCAAGGCAGTTATCAACGTTTGTGATCGGAGTGTTATTAGTTCTCGGGCCTTTATCACTCAATTCGAACTCGTTTCGGCTGTTATCAGTGGACGCCGCATCAATTCTGTCCGGGAGTGGACTATGCCGGCCTAGAGAAGACGAGCCATGATATGTTTTGGTTTCGCAATGCAAGCTCGGGCTACATGTAGTTAGCCCCAACGCATGCCGTCATAGCACGACTTACGTCACCACTTGGCGAGATCTGACCCCATACTGGAAGAGGAAAGGAGGACATGATAACAATGCTTAAAACCTAACACCACGTCAATGCGCCAGCCGAGCGCAAGTTATAAGCAAATCAGGAAAAAATATATTAGGGACGGAAGAGGGAGATGCAACCATTTCATCCAACGCGGCCCCATACCGGACTGGAGGTGGGCCTTTACACCCTCTTCTTGCGCTAGGTGTGGGCCACCCCGCAGGGTTTTATGTCGACCACCGGACTTTCCCTGCAATTACAAGCCAGTAAAGACACTGTCAGGTTTTTCAAATGTCGCCGACTTCATTTGTTTTTCTCCTGGCCCATATCTAATTTTTTTTGTATTCTAGGTTTTTCTTGCTTGCAAGTTTTTCTCCTAACCGCTAAACTACCTGCTGTTTGCTCAATCGACAATTTAAATACTAAGCTTCAGCCCTGAGCACACGCAGTTGTTTTTACTTCAAGACCTCATGGCGTTCATTGTTTACCGTCTGAATCACGATCACGACGATGCCAGGCAGAACGGTGCCCGGTTCAGTCAGGTAACAGCTAAAGTTTTGCCACGGGATCTTCTTATAAATCAAACTAGGTTCTTCACGTTTTTTCCCTAGTGTATAAATTACGCTGAGGTATCCTTACCTCTCGAGGGTTGTTGGTCCCCAACCTCCCTCAAACCGTTATAATAGTCTGAGGGTGTACTTGATCTGTTTCGTACGTGTATCTTGGCATCAAGAAGACTTACCTAAAGTTTAATTTTCATTAAACAAATATAACAGTTTCTTATTACCAATAGGTAGGTGAAACTCTTTCTTTGTTAGATTGTATTCTGCCGTGCTAAGGAAGAACGCCGTATCTCCACTGCACATGAAATCGAGTAAAACGCGTTCAAAGTTAAACGCATGGCCCTCCCAACTGGTTTCGATTTTGGCACGTTTTCGTACATAAATCGATTATATGTATCTTCACTTGAATTTTTATTGTTGTAAAAGGGTGCCAAGTCAAATATTTTTGCTCCAAATAACAAAAGATCGAATGAAGGTCGCAGACACGATGGACATACGGCTTTTTCCCCGTCTGGCAGGGCATGCATTGTTGTGTAAAGGGTCGCCGAGGAAGCGCCCGATACACATGTAGAACGCCGCATCTCCACTCAGCTCGGCTGGAGATACTGCATTCTGCCCGTGTACCTGGCGCTTACGGCGTTTCTCCTGAGTAAAGGTACCGATTTTGGCGTACTTACGGCAGGCAGCCCCTCTATATCTCAAAAACTAATAGAGATAAGTGAATTCTGATTTCACCACGTGAAAGTGCATGTCAAAAATAGTACATTTCCGTGTCTAACTCAATTTTTTTATTTTTGGCTTTTACGGCTTTCTTCCTTAGCACGGCAGTATTGCAGGCCTTCGGGTCAGGGCCCTGGCATCCCTGATTCCAGTTTGTAATCTTCCAATAAAAGAAATTCAAGAGAAGAAGCAACTTCTTCCGGCTATTTTTTTAGGAAAAACGACAAAATTTGAAGCTTCTGCCCCCCCCCCCCAGATCTGCCTCTGGAGGGAGAGCAGAGGAGTGGACTTTTTCCATCTGAGTCTCACTCAGACACCAAGTGCTGTGAAACTGAAGTTCATTTTATCCATGACTAGATTTTCAATTTAATTTTACTGTCATCTCTGTTCCATTTGCATAGTTGACGGAAATGGTAGCAATACTCACAATCAGAGCGATACGGTTGTATTAGATGTGTGTTTAACCTCGCTTGTTTTGGTTACATCAATGCCGCATCAACCCAAATTCAGAAGTCTGCTGTGTTCAACCTCTAAGCAAATTTCAGCCCCAGTTCGTCTGACTCAGGCTCAAACCCAAAATTAGGCGAAAACTAAACTGTTTAAATGCGTGCGTCTCAACTTAGGTTACGCCCAAGGTACTTATATTGAACAGGTATGCTCGACTCGCTTCCCGCTTCATCCTCAGTGGCGCGCAGTTCAAATCACTATAGCCAAGATGGCCGACAAAAGAAGAAAACTTATACTCTCTCCAGAAAACATTGGACTGTTTTCTGCTTTCATGGAGAGGGAAGCCCGATGTTTTCTGGAAAGAGTATAAGTTTTCTTCTTTTGTCGGCCATCTTGGCAGTAGTGATTTTGAACTGCGCGCCACTGAGGATGACGCGGGAAGCGAGTCGAGCATACCTGTTAAATACAAGTATCTTGGGTTACGCCCAACCCTAATTGGTGAACCTGGGTTGAGAAACCTCACATAAACTTGACACTTAAAAAGTTTTGTAGGAGAATGGAGGATGAGGTAATGACAAACCTGCTTTTTTGTTTCACTTAGACTTCCATATTCAACTGCTTTCAAGATGAATAACCCACCGGTGGTTTTGTCTCGAATTTTAAAACAAGCTCCGAGAGATCCAAATTCTACAGCATTCAGAACTTCATAATCCTCCAGTGATTTAAGTGACATGGTTCTGAAAAAGGAAGCAACAAACGATAAATGAGTCTTTCAAACAGAAATGAGTTAGTAGAAGGCACCTCGCTACCTTACGTATAGATGGTGTTTGCAAGGCTTCTGCGCACAGGTAACAATGTCTCTGTTAGTGGGAGTCATTACTTGAAGCTCTGTTGACGAGACAGCTAATATACTAATATACTAGAGCTCGTCTCAGATGTGTTGGCCACTGATAGCTCCTTGTTCACATGCGTGGACCGACGTATTTCTGTGCGCTGCGCCGACCAAAGTTTGGGAAAGCGTTCCCCGTCAACCCCCGCGATAGGCGATACCGGCCTACTGCGCATGTAAACAAAGAGCTGTTTGCGGCTAACACTTCTGTAACGACCTCTAGGAAGCATAGCTGCAGAAATTTCTTAACTTAAACAATCTTTAACTATCAGTTTGAAGCCTAAACAATTCTCAACAATTTCTCTTTCTTTGCTCAGCTTATTCAAGACCTGTAGAGGTCTTTCTTCTTTCAAGCAAGTTGGCACAGTTTCATATAGAGAGGTCTAAAAACACTTATGTTAGTAGACTTTTTAAATTCTCCTATGCATCGAACAATTTATAGGTAGTATCAGCTTTCAGCCTTGCAAAAGTTAGAATGGGCACGCAACTTTTGAGCAGGTAGATATGCGGTCACCTGAGGCCTTTACTGAAAATCCATCTGTAGATCTCATAGAACAAAATGATCAGCGTGGCTGTAACTTTGAGGAAGCATTCATTATTAGGGGATGGTGAATCTAAGATTAAAATGCAGGAAAGAAAAAAGTCATAAGACATAAAAGAACAACACTTGATACTTACAATTTACAAAGAGACTTATGAACTGAGTGATATTGGCTTTATTACTTTGCCAATTGCCATTGACTGAGCTTTCACATTCCTGTTCTCACTCATTAGAGATAGCCATGGGACACAGTTATGTGATGTGATGAAAATGTTAAGGTACTTCAAAATCTTTGATTAACTCACTTCAATTGTTTACTTCGAGAATTAATTATTGCAGTTTTAGAATATTTGATAGTTGATGTTCTGCTGCTAGCTGCTACTTCTTGCTACGTTCTACGAAATACGAATTCAATTCAAAAATCAAAACATTTCATGTGAGATTCAATTTGATTGGATGCTCAATATTTACGTTGACCAATCAAACCGTACGAAAATCCAAAAAGCTGCAACGTTGCCAAAAAGTGATGTCAATAATAACAAATAATAATCGAGCATGTTTTTGTTTTGATTTGAGGTTAGGTCTTCTCTACACTGCAATTGTATTATTCTGTGCTGCAGTGAATTGTGCGAGTAATAATTATTGTGTCTTTACATCATTTTTACTGACATCATAATGAAATTTAAGAATATTAATAAACAATTAGAATCAGTTTCCTCTACTTTATTTACTAGCCATGAATTCTTCCTACCATTCTAAACGCTGAATAGTTGACTTCTCGGTGTGACAGTGACATAAATGAAGTGAACATTCTGATTATTAGATCCTTTGGAGCTTGATTTTGTACAAAATTATTTTCTAGTCTCAAAATGGTTGAAATATTGGATCTGCTCTTAGAACTTTCAAAATGCCCCTTGTAACAATTCAACTTCCGCAGTATAAAAAACATCCCTTGAAGGACCATGGGTATCCCCGGTTTGTCCTCGCTCGTAGAGAGCGAACCAACTTTATATTTCAAATCTGTGAAATTACATGACACTCTTTTAGTGATTGATGGCAACTGTGTATCTTGTTGGCTGTATCGACTCCACTGTAATAAACCCTGTTTCAATGGAGATTATAAAGACTTTGAAAACTGTGTTGAAGCTTTTTTCACAAGGTTGAAGAAATGTAACATTTTTCCCATAGTAATACTTGACGGGGCTCATGAAGCAAGAAAATTACGAACAGTCAAGGAGAGGATGGAGGACAGAATACTCAAAGCCGGAAGAATTAAAAGTACCAAAGGCAAAGGGGATATGCTCACTCCGGTGCTGCTTGTTGATGTATTTAAGAGTACGTTATCAAGGATGAATGTCTTGTTTTGTCAAAGCATTCTAGAAGCAGATGTGGATATTTCGAAAGCCGCTGAATTCTTCGAGTGTCCAATTTTAAGTTTTGACTCCGACTTCTACCTAGATGATGTAGATTACATTCCATTTTCAACACTGAAGCAAGAGACATGTGAACTGACTGATTGTGAGAGGTCTAATATTGGCTCGAAATACTTTATCTATGGAAAGCTATTTGATCGCACAAATTTTTTCGCCAAGTTTGGAGGCCTTCGCAATTATCATTTTCTGCCCCTTCTGTCGTTTTTACTCGGCAATGACTATTCAGATCCTAAAAATTACGAAGCTTTTTTTCAGCGATTAAGTGCCCAGAAAAGTCAGTTAAAACTTCAGCAGAAATTATCTGTGTTGTGTAAATGGTTCAGAACTACATGGTCTTTAGAAGATGCTGTTAATAAAGTGAGTAGACATTGTTCATTTTGTACCGTATAATCTCATTTTCTTTCATCTCACTCTTTATACTAATTATGAACAACTGTATCGTAATACCATCGAGTGTGTGTTATTCTTATGGGTGGTGTCATTCCGATAAGTTCCATTCCAATAGAAAC
Source organism: Trialeurodes vaporariorum (assembly GCA_011764245.1). Lineage (NCBI taxonomy): Eukaryota > Metazoa > Arthropoda > Insecta > Hemiptera > Aleyrodidae > Trialeurodes > Trialeurodes vaporariorum. The sequence goes on along the minus strand of VMOF01000111.1, from coordinate 22,482,336 downwards.
CCTTCCATCTCTGCAGAAATTCACTGATGGCTCCTGAGCTACTGTGCATACATCGTAGAGATTGAAGGACTTCTATTGGAATAGAACCTATTGTAATGAAACTGCCCACAAGAATAACATGCACTCAATAGCGACTCAATACAGTTACGATACAATCCTTCATAATCAGCCTGCAGGTTTGATTCAAGTTTGAAAGATTGCATCCTATTGCAATATAGCTACAATTACATTGAAAGTGATTAAATTTACCACTTTTTCTGGGAAGGGATTGCTAAACCTGTACATAGAGGTGACCATGTTCCCCCCTTGCTGCTATGCCACTGAGCAGAGTACTTGTAAGTGGTATACTTAGATGTCAAAGTACAAGATACAAAACCCAAGACTATTTTTTTTTTCTTTTTTATCCATTAAATGTAATTTATTTAATTTTTTTATGTTTCAGTTTTTAGAGCAAATACGTCCTGAACTAGAGAAGAAGACTCGAAAAGAACTTGACCGATGCATTGTTGAGAAAAATGTCTGCAAGTCCAGTTACACAGTGCAGTACCTACAGCACAGGCTTCTCACTACGCCAGGAATTCCAATTCCTCCTAGCATGCGTGAAGATAGCTTAGTTTTGACTTCGGAATGCTCAAAGTGGATGGATGAAGCTACCTCTTTCTGCTCATCAAATGTGTTCTACTCTGCAACCCACGCCAAAATGAAAATTCCAGAGTGGATGTTGGCTCAGTATATTCAAGGTAAAGCCCCTCGTATTCTAATGGACCTTTTAGTGTCACAGAGTGTGTTTGTTTTGACTCAGGTTGAATCACAATCATCATCTTCATTGAATTCAAGTGCGTTTGAAACATTACGAAGAATTCTTGGCATACTTTACTGTGCAAGTCCAAAAAGAACTTCCCTCTGCATCAATATGTACGTAAGAAATGGTAATCGCATGGGCAAACAATTTTTAACTCCTTCTTTTCCAGAGACCTGTATTGCTGTGACTGAAATACCAAATCTTTGCTTGCAGGATCGAGAAAACGTTATGCTTGATATTTTAAAAGTCGAACGAAAATATGTAGGTTTCATGCCCAATGATTGGAAGCTATTGTTTCTAACTTTGGCAAACTGGTGTCAGGCGGATAAATCTCCTCTCATGTTGACTGCCCTGGGTTGCATAATTTTTTCAAGTATAATTGTAAGTGTTGTCGACAAGAAAGTTGGATTCATTGGGAGAAAGGGTTTATCATCTGCAGAGAACTCAAAACCCTTAAAGCAAATGTTTGATGAAGAATGTCTCTTGGAAAGGAAACTGGAGAGTGATCAAAATGAAATGGACTCTTTATCAGAAAATGTTATTTCGGCTCTTCTGAACATCGATGACAGAGATTGTGTTCTTGCCGCTAAGAGTTTTAGCTCACTCTGCAATTGGAGCAATACTTCGGATGCAATCCCAGAAAAACTAGTCAAACAAATTTTACACTGTTTTGCGCAATTCCAGAATAATGTAATAGTTACTGAGCTTTTAAATGCCATTTTGAATTTTCCTTTTCCGAGCCTGAATATAGCAGACTTTTATCATGGTTCTATAGCTTATAGTATTTATTTTGAAATAACCGAACATCAAAATCTCCAGCAGTTTATCAGAGCCAGGTTTGATCAAATCCCAACAATACAGGCTCTCTTCCTATCCATTGTAAAGCTTCTTGAAAAGCTAATTGATTGCAATATCTTAGCTCCAAATGACCAACAGAAAAAAAATACTGATGAATCGAGCTTAAAAAAGAAGAGTAAGAAAGTAAAGAAACACAAAACTAAGAGAAAATCTTAACCCCTGTTATAGTCGGGACAATATAAGTTGACACCTGAAGCAGAGAGAAAATGATCAATAAAAACGGAGAAATGCAACAATGCACTGAATGCGGCGCCCCCTGTCAAGATGGAGCGCACAGCTTGACAAGGGTCAGCTCTACGCTGCGTTGTCGCATAGTGCAAACCTGCCTGATTCTTCAGGTGTCAACTTATATTTGCCCGACTATAGTCGCGGATTTTTTATTACCTGTTTGAATGAGCCTTGTCAATAAGTCTGCACCATAATAACAGGCAACATCTCAGCAAAGATAAACATGTTGCCAGGTTGAACTTGAAAATAAATACGGACGAAATGACCGCGGTGCAACTGGCAGAAGGCTGTTGATCAATAGTCCTTAAAAATGCTGTGATAAAAGAACTTTACCATGAAAAGTTTGCTATTCCTTGAAGAGGAGTTGATTCTTGCAAAGTAAATCACTTTATGTTTTCTTTCAATCATAGATCAATGTTTGGTCTCAGTTAATACCTGTAAAGTAGTAAATTTTTACGGAAAGAACCATGTAGGTTTAACTGTGTAAACATTCTGTACCTTCAATGGGACAGTTGCAAGGGCCTGAAATTTCGTATTTTATATGAAGAAAATGAAAGTACTCAATAACCTGAGAACAAAGGTGCTGTAGGTTTTTCCCTAAGTGTTCCAGTTAAAGAGATACACTTGCGTAAAGTTGCAAAAATGTGTGTGTGTTGTTGTCACAATGCGGAATTCCCATTTAAAAAAATGTATTTTGGGAAAAAGTCGCATCTCTAGAATAATGAAACGTAGTTAGAGACCAAAGGCATCCTTGTTTTCTGCTCACAGAGTACTCTAATTTGCTTACTAAAAAACTCCAAAATTCAGACCCTTGAAACTGCCCTACTTCAGGAATTTGTCCATGGCTGAGGGGAAAAAAAAATCTACTTTAAATAGTGTTGATGTGACTATTCTAATACGAGAAAATCATTGAGCTTAGTAAAGGTAGTTTCACCTCTTCCTGTGCAATATTTTGAAATTTAGTATTTTGACGCTTTTAATTTTGCTTCTTCCCCCTTTCTGTATGTAAGCCAAAGGGCTAGGGGCGCAGAGCTTTGGTTGAAAATTTTGAGTCCCAACCAGAGACAACAGAGACCACGCACTACCTATCTCGCCCAAAGCAGCAACTTTTTTCTTGGGGTTGCACCAAAAAAACGTCCAACGGCTCCTACGTGGAATGTTAAGCAAAGATGTTTTTGTCAGTAACCAATCAGAATGAAGCATCAATTTTTTGGTTGTCGGTCAACAATCCACATAGGAGCCGTTGGATGTTGTTCCCCAAGTTATTTTGTTTACTTCCTGAAAATTAAATTGTTCATCGTGCGATCGACTAGAGCAGCGGTTCCCAACCGGTGGTCTGGGGACGGAGTTTTGGTGGTCCGCGAAGACCTTTCCAAATTGTTCCCATTTTTTTGCCCGAAAGTGGCAACGTTGAATTAGTGACTAATATTTTTTTATGTAGCAGGAAAAATAAAGTTTTGTCGTGGCTTGGGAAGTAAGTTATCATTTGAACGAGTCATAACCTAAATTTTTATAAGTTTATAAAATTCCTCCATCGAAGTTTTCGTTTTTCGTTTTTTTAAAGTCAAAATTAATTTCAAAATTGAAAGTTGCCAATTAGTCCCAACTAGCAAGGCTGCATTAATTGTAAAGAAAAAGTGTTTTGGAATAAGTTTAATTAGGCCAATACGGACAAAAGATGGAACAGGTTAGAGTAAAATAATGCTCAAAAATATAATAGAAAAAATCACAGTCTTTTTTATTTGTCATCAGTTAAGTATTTTTTTGTATTTTTTCTCTAGAAACTGTATGTTTCAGAGAGTCATTCACAAGCGAATTTTATTATTCAGATCAAGCATAGATTTGAAGATTACAAAGAACTAGACACGGATGAGACTTCGCTTTCACCGTTTCCTTCCATGATCCTCCAACATTGTATCCACATTGCAAATCCGAAATCGGATAAAAAGATCCTACCATTGAGACAGAAAACACGCAAATGCATTCAATTTAGTCAGAATTGATGCAGTGAATGCTGCACAACATCATTGAAGAAAAGTATCTGGGATTTATAATAAAATGCACATATGTTGGATCAGGTAAAAAACAGTACTTGGGTGATTCTGCAGTAACAGGACGCTTTGCTGGTGCCATAAAACGCCACAGACATTGCACCTCAGAAACATCTAATAAGGCTAACAAGCACTCACACATTTCTGTTAACCCTTTCCAGCAAGGTGGTACAACATATGTACCATTTTCTGTAACATGGGTTTCAATGGAATTTAAATGGACTTTTTGCAAAAACATGTGTGACCTATCAAAAGTCTTAGAAAATTGTCCTCTTTTGAACGGTCTAAAAAAATCTCAAAAAAAGTCAAATTCCAAAATGCGTGCTGGAAAGGGTTAAAGAAAATTTCCAATATTTTTTTTCTTTAGTAAGTTTCACATTTGTGGACAGCAAATTTCATGAATAGTTGAAGTTGGACAGCTTTTTGATAGACAGAGGGTCATTCTACAATTTCTTTCAGAATGAACAAAGTCATTCTTAACTTTTGACTCTGAAAAACCTGCATCATTTCAATGGTTCAATAAAATGGTGCGTCATTGTTAAATTTGTTGAAAGTACCATCTTTAATATATCATTTCATTTGTGTGGTAGCTTTAAATAAAAAATGTTAAAATGTCAATGAAATTTCGACATCAGCAAAAAGTACTAATGTCGAAATCACCCACTCCATCTGAATAATAAAATTTGCTTTGTCAATAAATTATTTACAACTTATGTACAAAATAAATAATAAGAATAGGTAACTAAAATTTGTTCACTTTCTATTTTCAGTCATAAATTTGTTTTGTTATGAGTTATGATTATTAAAAACTGGTATCAATGCTATCGCATTTGGGTAACAATTTTTTTCCCCCATTAGAGCTATTACTCAAAAATCAACAGATCAAAAAATAAAACAAGAGGTTAAAGGGAAGGAACCTTGAAATGACTATTGGAACAAATGGCAGTAGGAGCAAAATGCTTAGATCTTTAAATTTAGCGAATTGATTGATTGAGAAGGAAAAAATTGAAAACAATCAAGGTTTTAAAATTTTTCTCATCTGTCAATAGAAAACAGACAGCCCTAAGTCTGTTTGCTGTCTATTGAAAAACGGACAGCTTCAAAGTCTATTTGGGCAGCTAATGGAAGATCAGCATTTCAAATGTGGTCAGATCTGAGAAGTGAAAAATTCAAAATTTCTTTCGAATTAGAAAGTTGCAAGTTTAAACTTAGATCATCTTCTGACATTCTCCCTCTCCTGCACTGCTGCTTTTTCAGTCGTCTCCTAGCAACTTTAAACACAGCAATCACAGCAACAATCATTAACAAAAGTGCGACAGCTGTCAAAGTGACAATCACAATATGGAGCTTTTCATCAATTTTGGAGGTTCCAGGTCTTGGATCTGCAACATAAATCATAAATATAAATACATTAATTATTTTAAATAAAAATCTATGCATACAGGGTGTAAAAATAAAAAATAGCCTTTGCAAATATTTCAAGGACTGCTTGGAATTTTAGAAAACGCTGAAGTAGGTGTCCCATTATTTTGAATGGGCATCTTATCGGGGGATTTCTAATTACCCATCCTCCCTAAGGGGCAAATACAGTGGTTAACACCTCCTGAATCATATATTTTAAATAATGACTCAAATCTCACCCCTATTTGGCTGTTTGCTTGAATTTAATTATCAAGACACTAAATAAAACAAGAAAATTTGACAAGTAACCCCATGTTTTGGATTGAATTGATCTGACTTAGGCACCAGGGAAAAATATAGGGAAATTCACTTATTGAACGACCAATAAAACAGTGGGCTTCAATAATAAAAAACAAAGAAAAACTAATTATTTTGGAAAAATTTTACCTCCCGATCTGTTGAGTGAAAACAAATTATACTAAAATTATCATTTCTGACAAAATCTGTCCGTTTTCAGGCATTAAAATATACCTATTGTATTGATATAGACGCAGTGGCAGTCCGTGGATTCAAAAAAGAAGAGACTTGAAAAATGTGATGAAGTTTTTTCTTTGCTTCCCTCTTTTCTTGTGCTCTACATAAAAGTGGGAGGGGGGGCTTAAGATGTTAAAACCTTTGTTTTCTCCTGTTTTCGAGCCCTTTCCAAAAAAGTGGGGGGGGGGATTTGAGGATCCAAAGCCCTCCGCACGGACTGCCACTGAATAGACGTGTGATGTTAACCATGAATATATTTTGGTACCTACATGAAGATTGGTCCAAAATGATCATTTTAGTATAATTTGTTTTGACTCAACAGATCGGTTAAAGTCTGGGTAAGTCGGTGGTCTAGTCAAAGTTTTTTCTGAGATTATCATCTACTGTCCCGATAAAACATCACGAAGCGTAAAGAAACTATTTCTTAAAAATCATTTGATACCTTGATAATCATCCAATTGCTCGGCCAATCTTCCGTTGAGTGGGGGATGATGGACCTCATTTTTATCTGAATTGGCATTTGTACGATTGGTTTCCACATCATTGTCCCCTTTATCAGAGGTGTTTCCATCTTTAGAAGGTGTGCCTGTTTTTTCTAAAGTATAGTCCGAGTACGGTTCGTCGTAATTCAATGAATCATGACAATCAGAATTAGACCCTCTACAATTATGCTCATCGAAAACTGAATCGGATGGATCAATCCCATTATCCAAATCATCAGAGAATTTGATGGGGTGAGTGCTCACGTCGGCTTTTGGTGCATACGAGTTGACAAGAAATTTAGTTCCTCTGCTAAAACTAACGTCTTCTCCAGCGTAACTATCAACTGTTGTACCTGCGCTGATTGCAGAACTATGATCGGCATGACCAGAAAAGATTGGAGGCAGCTTTGCAACAACACTATTTTTATTTGATGACTCAGCAAGAAAGGACGGATGGGTGACTATTTCACTGCCAACAAAATCATTCTCAGACTTTTCGATATGATTATCAGACTTTTCAATATCATTATCAGACTTTTCAAAATCATTATCAGACTTTTCAAAATCATTATCGGACTTTTCGATATCATTACCAGTTTTTTCAACAATCCTGTCATCGTGAACATCATTTTCAGAGTCTGAATGACCACTCTCCAGAATGTCATCTGGTAGAGGATGTAGAGTGGGAGGAGCAGTTGTTGTTGAAGTAGACAATGACGAAGAAGAAGAAAATTCTTTTATCACATTTATTGCTTTATGAGTATTTAATTGTATTTCTTTCACAGTTTCTGTAGGCAACGAATTTGATGCAAGAGTATCAGTAGCATTTTCTGTTTTATGAGCATTCAATTGGATTCCTTCTACAGTGTCTGGCAAAGGTTTTGTGTTAACACCTACATCAACCCTGTCTATTGCGGAAGTATGGAAGTTAGAAACATCACCCATTATTTGTGGAACTGATAAAGTTGAGAGACTGTGTGATAAAACAGGGTGCACAGTCCAGATATTGGATGTAGAGGGATGAAATTCTTGAAACGTTGATGCTAATGTTTGATGGAATATTTGTGATGACAATGGTGAGGAATGAGTTGATTGTAAGTTATGTTCTGTCGTTTCAGGGGGTATGGAACTACTGTTTTGATTACTATCAACGGAACTATGGCTAGATGAGGAACTTAAAAAGATTGAGGAACTTGGAATTGAGAAATTTAAAGAAGTCGAGAAACTTTGAGTTAAGGAACTTGAGGTTGTGGAGAACGACGAGTGAATACTGTCTTTAACATCTTGCGTTGAAGGTTCATTGACCGCAGGCAAATTTAAATTGGATTCTGAGTTATCGTGATTGTTAAAAATGTTGACTGTGCTAAATGGGAGTAAAGTATCTTCAGGTTCACTCATTGTTGTGGCTTCTGTCTCTTCTCCGTAGCATCCATGGCCAAGCTCTGCTGCGTCAACGATTGAGAAATCGTCCACAGAAATGAAACCGTCGCTAGAAAAACCGCGGGTCGCTTCAACGATGATCTGGAAGAGTAGAGAAAAAAAATGGATTAATCATGGGTGAATTTGAACTAGTGAGCTTCAAAAAGTCTGATGATTTTTTTCTTTTTTCCTAGCTGACTTAATAAATTTGAGATCATTTAGATCCATGGTACAAATACATAATAAGTTTGTTGCGTACTTTTGCTGCAACAATATGGCGCATACACTGTAACATAAGTTTCCGCAAAAATAGCTTTGTGCGAATTAAAAACTATCAAAATAGATTCATTAACTCAGGAAGTCACTTCCATTTTAATCAATCTACGCTACACTGTATACTAGCATTACCAGCCAGAGTTGAACAAATGGGGGAGAGAATTGACTACAAGATTACCAAGATACCAAGTAATTGTAATCGTCATTTCTTCAGAGGGTTTACGGTAACCAGGGCTAATTTTTAACAAGTCACCTATTATATTAGTTGCAAAAGACTTAGAGCTATAATTGAAAAGTCCCAAGAATTCATTTTAACCTTTTCACTCCTAAGAAAAAGTTGCTGCAGCAGCAGCAGCACCGCTGGACTAAGAAAATGTTGACAGATCGAGAAAATTTCTCTTTGCACTGCCGCACAAATTTGACACCCATGTGGACTCTATCAGCAATTACAAAAATTAGTAGTTCTCATTCTCATCGACAGATGGAGTATATGGTTGACTATGCAGGGTGCTGCTACGCCAGAAGGCAACCTAGAGTGATGCCACAAAGCACATATATAAGTACGCCCACAGTCTCAGAAAGCTGTCTACTGCGGGCGTATACAATATACAGGATTGAAAGTTAGGAGTGAAAAGGTTAAAGCAGAGAGGATTACATTTAATTACCATCCAAAAGTTTGACAATTATCGATTAATCAAGAGTAAATGAATTACGATGAGGAAATTACCATCCAAAAGTTTGACAATTATCGATTAATCAAGAGTAAATGAATTACGATGAGGAACTTACAGTGACATTCCCACTTGGAAGAGGAAAAGTTGCTTCGACCCAGTCATTTCCTTGTGGACCAGCCATGGTCCATTCCAATCTGTTGTTTACAAAAATGTTAAGCTCGCCCACTCCTCGACTTTCCATGTGATACCAGAAAGAAAAACAATAAGATGCATTGGCTAATTCGTACGTTGGAGAATGCAAGCGCGCTCTATCACCCATATTCATTAAATGAGCCGGTAAAAACAGGTAACCGCCTAAAAAATTTCAGAGATAAATTAATTCAATTGAATCAGCAGATGGTATAAGTATTTATACTCCTTGAACAATCGTGCTCTAACCCTTTCCTGAACACATTTTGGAATTTGAATTTTTTGAAGGGTTCAATGTATTTTAAAAATTAAAACAATTAAAAACTAAATGGCCAAAAATCAGTAAATTTAGTCCCTCTTCCAATTTGAGTGGAGGATGCTCCTAGTTTGAGAGTATCATTTTGAGTTATTTTCCGACTGAAAATGGTGATGTGAGCGCACTAAAACGTTTCGGAGATTGATAAATTGTGTTGGCCTAGTTCCCTAAAAAATTGTTCACAATAATTTGTATTTTTATGAGATAAGTGTCCTTCCCGCATCCAGGTACCTACTCAATTTACCTACATCAAAATTACTACCGCACAAAGATTTTCTTAAGAATGACAAAAAGTCATTACAAGAATTGTGGCAATGGTGCGATTATAAAAAGTTGGTTACAGTTAACCAAATTTAGCGTACCGTTAATCAGACAAGATATTGTTGAGTATAAGAAAGTATATGAGTATATGACAGTAATACTTTAGGTAACAAAATTGTAGTAATGTTTCGGCAGATTTTTTTTATTCGGTGAATAGATCAATTAAAGCGCAGTGGTGCGTTTCCCCAACAATTTTTTAATTTTCTAGGAGCCTAACTAAAGAACTGTTTTGGGATATTTTTGCAAGTGTTGTCTTACTGGAAAGGAAATTTATAGTAATTTTGTCACTCTCCACCACAGAATAATACAGTCAGAACGGAAACTCCCATAAGAGCCAATTGAAGCAAGTTTGGAATTTAACGGCACCATAGGCAACACTGTGATCCTATATCCCAACATGGCGGATTTGGTTGATTTGTGTTGAAACTCATTTACTTCTGTAAATTCTGGAAAGAAATCTTAGTTTCCGGCCTCACTTTTATTCTACTGGCATTTCAGAATGAAAATTTTGCGGATCATGTCCTATATTTTTTTTTTTCGTGTGCGAATCCAGATGTAAACATCCTATATCCCAACATGGCGGACGCGGAATGAATTTGCTTCAAAATCCGACAGAGTTTCTGTTCTGATCGTATTATTCTGTGTCTCCACCTTTTTAAACTGATGAGAATAATTTAATTTTAAAAAAATAAACTGCAAATTTCAAACAATTACGGAAACATATGGGTTAAGGTAAGATGTGGAGGGGGCTTTCTTCACTTTTAAAGTGACTCATTGGTATTAGTTCCTTAAATTTTATAAAAATATGTTAACATTAAAATATTAACTTCAAAGGTCACAAAATAATGGCAAGAATCATGAGGTAAATATTACATGTAGGAGCACTGTGCACGGTTGACATCACAGATCAAAAGCTGAGTTGAGTAAATTCTAAGCCTGTATGAGTAATTGAGTACAGTGCACATGTGTGGACACGGCATGCTTTCGTGTCTGTGAGCTGAGTAGGTACAGAATTCTATTGGTGTACCTGGTTGACACCATAATTTATGTTCCAGTTAGCAAATAACTGCTCCGATCATGCACCGAGTGGTATCTGCAATGAAGCTTTCCTACCAGTAGTACCTACTTACACGGTATAGGCAAAAAAAATGGGCAAAAAGGATCCTCAAAAGTAATGATACTCACCTCCATGATAGCTTCTTCTTAGTTCAAAAGTGTGATCATTGTCGGGCAAAGCTTGAAAATCGGCATCCTTCCATCTACTTTGAAGCCACATGAAAATTCCGTCATTGTTGAACTCAGATTTTGGGACGCCCCAACTACATTTAGGGTTTACTAGACCATTGAAGTCACAAGAAAGCTTCACTTGGTGATCCTCTGAAAATCAATCAATTTATCTGTTATGAGTGGACAGGGTATCTAGCAACGTTTAATCACTAAATTCCCTGACATTGGTATTCCTTTGATTCAATTGATTTTAGAAGGGGAATGAAATCATTTTTTTGCGTTGTTGTATAAAGTATTTTTTACCAATTTTTTTTTTTTTTTTTTTCATGAATTCCAGCATTTTCCCGTTTCACCTGTTTCTTCAACGTTACTTTCATGAAATATAACTTATTGAATCCCCAAAATTTGAAGATCCTTGATTTTTAAAAATACCCTGCGCATTCAAATTTTTGTTTTCTGCAATTGCTCTTACTCATTCCTATTTTCAATTCATCAGATTTAATTTCTTTTGCAGTAGTGCAAGTACTTTATTTTCCTCACTATATTTTTTTTAATTTTTTGGAAAGCTGAAAAATACTTTTTCATTAAGATGTTTTATTGCAGTTGAAAATGCCCGTAGGAACACGCTAATCTCTTGTCCGATTTTTCTTGTCTTTCCGAAAGTGGACCCAACCAAATGAGTCACATTCTTTGGTGCAGCCCTTTTGTAAAGCGCAGCCATAAAAATTACACTATGAGATGGAATGATGTAAAAATAAAGATAAATAGGTAACATACTGAAACAACCGAAATGGGGCACAGCAGATATTTCGCAGACAACTTTGTCCGTACCATCAGGAATGTAACCAGGCTCACACGAAACATACAATTCTTTTAAAGTCCTACCGGGTATCACGTAACAACCTTCGGTGCGACAATTTTTGTAAGTTGTAGCACAGGGTTCCGCTGAAAACAGAGAAAAAAATTAAGTTTAAGATTTTAGCAGCTGAATAAACAGATGCTATAGATACTGTTTCCTGAGAGACAAGGATACTATTGGTTGGAAAATATTTATTCACTTCTCCTCGATACTCAATACTTTTGAGTATCCATACCTTACTTGCAATCTTGCATGACGTTTAATATGAGAGCTCAAACACTGAAATTTTGTTGGTTGGACAATTTTTTGGTTTTTTCATGCATGTTAATTACATTCTTTAGCATGTTGTTCAGTGGGAATCTATACTGTGAAATTCAATACTTCTAGGTCAATACTTTCCGACATCAATACTTTCCAACATTTATACTTTCTGATATTTGTACTTTCTGACATTTATACTTTCCAACATAGATACTTTCCGTCCATACATGAAACACTGGACATAGAAGTGGTGTCCTCACTGACTTGTTCAGTAGTTGGGGGGGGGGGGGGGGGTTGACAGAGAGAAAGCTCAAAACAAATGACAAGTCTATTTTGTGGATTAAGTTTGAAAAAAAGAGATAAAGGGAGGCAGGGTTCAAAAACTTCATCTTAAATACATCTGGAGCTGAGTAAAAATTAACGAAATATAAAGTAACAATTTACCCAGGCAAATGGGATACGGAACATTTGAGATGAAACCATCACAGTGAGCTGTGAGGAAGGGCAGAGCTTCAAAGCCTGTGGAACAAGGTGAGCCGGTCTCATCGGACATATTATGAACAGTTCCTTGCTCGTACATTTTTCCATACCTGACGTGAGTCACAGGACAATCGACCCCTGGAAAAAAGGAAAGTAAAAGTAAAAAAAAAAGAACACTGCATTCAAGACAAATAAATAAATATTATAAATACTAACAATGAATCCAAAATAAAGCTGTAAGTTCATAAGAACATAGACATAGGCCTGTGCGATGTTCGATACATCGACGCTTGTTCGATGTTTAAGGGACATCGAATGCGGTCCGATGTCTTATGAGATGCATCGAAACATCGATCCACATCGAAACATCGATCCGCATCGAGACATCGATCCACATCGAAACATCGATTCACATCGAAACATTACAACTTCGATTCATATCGATTTTTCCGACCAAAGGGTCGTGTTGGTCACTGTTCCAAGCGATCTTTAAAACAAAAATCAAGAAATATGACAGTTTTTTGTTGATGTTTTGGTATTTTGATGGAAATGTAATGCTTACATGCTGATCGATTTTTCGATGCATATCGATGTTTCGATGTTTTTAAGTAAATTAATGATTCGATACCGATCGATGTTTCGATGTGGATCGATGTTTCGATATTTTCCGATATTTTTCGATTTTTCGATGTTTCGATACATCGCTCCGATGTTAGAAATCGGCATCGAAGTGACTTCGATGGACCGAACGAGACATCGCATAGGCCTACATAGACATACGTATTTTGGAACCAATATGTAATTCCTAAATTTAATCCAAATCCAAAAGAAACTCCGACTTGGTAACTTTGTGCGACAGTGATATGAGGCCTGTAAATTTAAATTAGTGATTTTAGGGAGTGCACTGTGCACCCCTAATAGTGCATAGGAAGAAGGCCCCCAGGGACTTTAAAGAAAAACCAGTTAATAAGGGAATAAGAGAAAATAAAACTATGGATACAGGGACGAATATTTTGCACCCCCCCCCCCCCCTTCTGGATACATTTCTGCCGATATGTATGAGAAGGTGAATTAAGAGTCAAAATTACTTTTTAGTTTTGACAGCATATTTTTTTCAGCCACCCCAATGGAAATACCCCTACCTATGAATAGAATATAGCAAGGCCCCCATAAATACAGGTATATACTTACCACATTTAGGTACGGGGGGTCGCCAAACCCCGCGGACACAGGTAGAAAGTGGTGTTCCGAACAAATGATAAGGCTTCCTACAGAAGTACCTAGCTGTTTGACCTCGATTTCTTAAGTTGACGCGTCCACCTAAAATCGACGGTTTCTTGCAATCTCGAACTAGTGACGCCCCTGAAACAGAAAGTTAATGATTTGTCTTAATTAATTGATCAAATTTTTACAAGATCACAGAAGAGTCTTGATCATTAATTGAACAAAGTGCATCTCAAATTATCAAAATTTTTACTGTAACGCTTCAACTAGAGATCGCGCTGCGCGCGCAATTCGATGGGGAAATCGCGTCTTACTTTTATGGGCGCGCCTTCATTTTTAAAGATAGACTAAAACGGTACAGGCGCGTACGAATAGTTAACTACTTTCCAACTCACGTCAGTCAATAATTACCACGTGGAATCAATAATGCCAAAGAGCAGGCAGTCTGAATCTTGCGAAAAGGCGGACTGCAAGGGCATTCACTGGTGAAATTCATCTTCGAAATCGGGTTTAGAACGGCACTTTTGACCGCGGAGTCATCATTATACAAAGGGTGTCCCAAAAGTAAGTGTACTGATGCTGTCATTTCAAAACTATTCTACCTAGAGACTTGATCTTGGTTTTATTATAAAGATCAAATCATTTTCTATCCATTAAAATCAAGATCGGTTCATTTCATTAAAAATTAAAAAAGTTATGACGGTTTTTGTGACGGGTGAACGCGCGCCGCCTATAGGTTTTTGACAAAAAAAATTTCTTACCAATTATTAGTCTTCTTCTCCGCTATCCCCTAACTCCACCTGAATTTTCGGTTGCTTCTCAAAGTATTTTCCGCCACTTTCCAGACATTTGTACATTCTTTCCTCCCATTTTCTAAGAAAGGTCTTCTTAAATTCTTCTTCGGGAATTTTTTTCAGGGTTTTTTGAACTGCTGTCTCGATTTCAGCCTTAGTCTCAAATCTTCGTCCACGAAGATCCCTTTTCAATGTTGGAAACAGCAAGAAGTCGCGTGGTGCGAGATCTGGACTGTAAGGTGGATGTCTCGACAGTTTAATACCCTTCTTCTCTAAAAATTCTTGGGTAAAATTTGATCTATGCGGCCGCGCATTGTCCTGATGCAGAATCCATGAGTTCTTTAAGTATTGTCAAAAACCTATAGGCGGCGCGCGTTCACCCATCACAAAAACCGTCATAACTTTTTTAATTTTTAATGAAATGAACTGATCTTGGTTTTAATCGATAGAAAATGATTCGATCCATAAAATAAAACCAAGATCAAGTCTCTAGGTAGAATAGTTTTGAAATGACAGCATCAGTACACTTACTTTTGGGACACCCTTTGTATATGTATATTTATGTGGGGCCCCATTTCCAATCATTGGGGGGGGGGGGGGCATACTTTCTCAATTTCGGCCTGTTTAAATTACACGTCCCAGTCCGAATGTGGAGTCAAACCTCTCTTGGAGAAGGGGGGGGGGGGGTGGGGGTTATTGGAAAATCTTGAAGAAAAGAGGGGGAATTTAATAATCCTATACGAGAAATGTCGGAAAATTGAGGCTAAAATAGTGCAATTCAAGTGAGTTTTCGATGTGATTTCAGGGATACTTTACGTTTATTTTTATTCCCCTCTCTAAATCAGGTGAGGAACTGCCTCACTGGCCTGACCCAGGCCTGACCCCGTGAGCCGCCACTGGATGCATCCACTTAGAATTAAGGCGACTCGTTTTACCAATCAGTTTTAACCTAGAGTCCCTTGATGGAAATATTGTATAGGGAGTACCGACACGAGCTCAACGAGTTGTGATTGGTCGTTGGTTTTAGGCTCTCACGGAGTCGAGCAGGAGTCGACGACATCGAAGGCTTCACACGAAAGGAGTCGATTCGTAGAGGAACGTATGGGAACGGACCGGAATGCCGGCAAATCCGCGTGTCCACCACTGGTCCACTGTCGATCTTAACCTTTGAATTCGTTCAGGCGATCGACAAAATCGACTCCTGTCAAAATGCATAAAGCGTCGTGTCGGTACTCCCTATACAATATTTCCATCGAGGGACTCTATTTTAACCCTGAGGTTATAGTTCAAAAACACCGCACTCTTCCGTTCATAAAAGGGAAGGTAGTTAACTGTTCGTACTCGGGGGAGTTGGAATTGCCTATACGACAAAATGAAGGCGAACATAAATAAACCTTATCTTGTAATGTCTACATCCAGAATCGCGTTTATTTGGAAGCATGATACTGGAACTATGAGAAATAGATAGACCAGAGGAGAAAAACGAGTAAACTTGGGCTTGGTCGATAAGGGGTTACGTATCACCACGCGCGGCTTACAATAATTAGTTCAATTATCAAGGTTTTCCGAATTATGTCATGAGACACTCGAGGCCGTGGGATACTAAAGGTGAGATACTAAAGGTGAAAATTTAAAATACGTCGGTGAGTCATAAACAAAACAAAGCCACCACGATTAGTGAAATTTGAGTGTGAATAAGTCAGAACAAAACTATATGTATACGTATATACAAATGCTCTCACATTTATTCCAAGAAACCCTCTTTTTTGTCTGTAAGTAGGTAGCTACTTACCTGCAGGTCTGGCGCACGATATCATTCGATAATAAATGCGTGTAGGAGAAAACGAAAAAGATACTTGGAGAGATAAAATGAAACTAAATACAAATATCTGATTGTGTGTACTTAGGTATTTCACAGAAATAAATTAATGGATGATGTAATGATATCTGAATAAATCTGTACTACTTAAAAAGAAAGAGCCCTATTTCTTCTCCTCAGCCCTTCAACCTTCCATTTTGGTCCGATTCCTCTAATTTTTTTCAGGATATACATATGATGGGCATCGGGATAGATACGCAGTGCGCACTAGACACCGGTTTTGCAAGATTCCGATTTCAAGGGATGAAGACACGCAATTTAAGGGGATGTTTCAGGGGTCCGTGATCTGCAAAATTTCGTTCTTCTCTGTGCCCCCTTCTCACTGGTAAAAGCAATTTACAAAAAAAAAAAAAAAAAAAAAAAATCTATGATAACATACAAAATATCAGTGGCGTACCAAGTAGGGGAGATTTCGACATTACTTGGGGGGGGGGGGGGGGGGTTCCCTTAAACTGATTGTGAGTCCTTCAGAAACTTTTGGTGGAGGAAACTTGGCAACAGTATGAGAATTAAGTCTGTTCGCAGTCTGCGGAGAGACCATCGGAGGCGAATCTAATCGTAAAAATTAATCGGCTCAATGTCAATGACATGATAAAATTCAAATCACGATTTTTATGACAAAATGCGTCAGCGTGAGGGGGGGCACCCCTCAACAGCCATCAGCATGAAAGAAAAGGTCTATCAAATTCAAAATAATACGCCGCGCGCGCCGTGAATAGAAACGTTCTCTCATGGATCATCAGTGGCGTAGATAAGGCCCCCGCGGACCCCGCCAGGCGGGAGGGCCCCTGAAGACTGACGATGTTGGGGCCCCGGGCCTGATGAAAGGAAAAACTTTTCAAAGTTAAGAAAGGCAAGTTTTTTCATTATTGAAATAGCATTTCTCCTTCGTTTTTTGTTTGTAAGTATCTTCCATCTTCCAACACTGTTTAAGCGTTTTCTTACGGAAATACTTTTCCATATAAAAAGTCGCGAGTTTTAAGTACTTTGATAGGAAAACAAGAAGAAGGAGGGAAATAAAAACGATAACTATAAGCATGAATTGTGTGAGAATTTTTAGATGAATATTGTCTGAAGTTGCGTTTGAGAAAATCTAATCTCCAAAATTTTTCGGGGAAACACCCCAGTTCCCAGGTCCTACGCGGGGGGGGGGGCTGAACCCCCTATCTTGGAGTGACAGTAGAGGGGCCCCCAAAAATAATTGGCGGGAGGGCCCCGGAATCCTTGTCTACGCCACTGTGGATCATGGTAACATCAGTGGCGGATCGTGTATGAGCAACAATTTTTTTTCCTCTATTTACTTAAACTTATGCCAAATAATCGATTCGTGGGGAGGCAATCTGCCCCTTCAGGTGGCAGTCTTCCAACGGAGGCACCATGATATGATACTTACAAGCAACAAAAAGTTGTCATGATACAAAAGTCTAGAAAATTTTCCTCGAAGTCAGGAAAATCCCCCCCCCCCCCGACACTTTTTCGGACATTTCGGGAGGGAGGGTACTTGTAGCCCTATCATCAGCCACCCCCCTCCCACTCTAGGAATACGGCCGGCCATGCCGTCAAGAGTGAATGAAGAACACTCATGACAAGGCTTTCAAAAATTTGAATTTCAATAAATGGCTTTAAAAGGGCCAAAAGAAAAATCAGTTAAATTTGGTAGGACATAAAAAAAATACCGCGTTGTAGAGGTAACTTGTGCAATTAGAACGAACGTAAATGTGGGTATTAGGTTCGCGCGCATGCCATGAGCCACGGGTTCAGGCGGAGCGATCTGGCGCTAGCTTGGTGCAAAACATTTTTGTAATTAAACAAAGAAAACCTCAAAATTTTCTAATCGCTGAAATTTCCAAAAAATTAGCAGCAGCTTTGAACTAGGAGAAAGGAGGGGGAGAGTCCCTGTAGAGGGGGGCAGTTGGTAGAAGAGAAGCGTAGAAGACCTGGCGATGGATGATGGATTAAGGCAGGTCATCAAAGGATCACTGTTGTCAATCGTTGTTTTCTTCGCGATTGTTGTGAGGTTATGTTTATTTCGGTGTTACGGTGATATGAGCGTGACAGACGAGTTCCCGAATAATTTGGTAAGAATTCTTTCTAAGATTATTTCTCAAACAAAAAGTTCTTATCGTCTTGTTCAGCATGTTTGCAATATTCATGGGTTTAGTCAAGGAAAACACCGAAGGATGAAACTAACGCTAGCTGTTGTGGTTTTTTCTTGTCCTGCTCTCTTGGTAAATACCTTCCAATAGATGCATTAAATATCATTTGAAACTCAAGAATTTAAACATTCCACTTTTAAATGTTTAGTCAAGTCCATAGCGTTTTACTGACGTGTTTTAAAGAAATGGCACCCCACTTCCTCACCAAAAGTTATTAGCTGGAAATAAAGTAATCTCCATGAATTAACATTTCAAGTCTTGGAAAAATTTCATATGGTTACAAGTTAGAGCGCACGTATTTTGAGTGCTGTCAGGTGAGTAGCCGTACCTGCTTCTGAAATGATTCCGTGAGCAGTTGGTTAGCAACGAGTCTGAACACTGCGCTAACCAAATGCTCACCAGTGTCATTATGCATTTTGGAAGCAGGCACCGCTACTTGTCAGAACCTGATACGCAAAATATGTGAGCTCTTGGCGAGTCAGGTTGCAAATGAAAAAGATAACCCATCCTTTGCAAGCTACATCAGTGCTAACACATGTGCGTTTGATAAGTTCCAAATTCTCAGTGGACCTCCGATTTCTGTGACCACAGTACTTACAAAGCCCTCATTTTCTTCAAATAGGAAAGGAGCCTAAGCCTTTAAAAATAAACCTAAGAATCAGGGGTATTCTGGGTAAATATAAGCTGACCAGTCAAGTTAATTTTCATTAAAATGTGCCTGAAAGCATCTGTTAGGTAGGAGCAGAGTGGAAACGGATATCTTGGAGCCCAGCTTTGTTCAGATGGCGTGATTAAAGAGTTTCCTCCGTTGGCTTGCATGAAAAGTATGCATTCCACTCTGTCTTCTTCATTTAATGTTTTTGGAGGGTAACCCTTGTTGCACGGTTAGCTAAGTTTTGCATTTCTACAACTGATGGATCATTCAAAAAATTGAAATGCAAAAAGACAGTTTAATATTTGTTTGTCTATCAATTGAAAAGCATTGTATTTATTTGTTTGCAGGTCCATTTGTGAATGCAGTTTGATACATGGTGTACGTAACAGTTGGCAGATACATTCCAAGAAATTTAGCTTCCAACACCTTAGGAGCTAATAATGGCCTCTGCTCTAGTAAGTGCCCGTGAAGAAGACTTTGTCGAATATTTTCTGTTCCCACCTACAGGATGCGACTCTTCTGAGTCTGAACTTGATGCCTTACAAAGTGCTTTGAATAAAATTTTATCTCATACAGTGCCATTGACAGAGTCGTACATATGGCAAAAAGATGAGTTTAAATTAAGTATTCGGCCTTCGAAACTGAAAGCTGTGCCATCGTCCTTCGATGACAAAGATGGACTTCCACCTCACTTATTTGGTACAACTCACTATGGTGATAATATTGAAGATGAATGGTTTATTGTTTATTTACTTCTAACATTAACTGAACGAATTCCTGGTTTAGTTGCAAGAGTAAATGATGTTGACGGTGAATTTCTATTGATCGAAGCCGCTGAATTTTTACCCCGTTGGGCAGAGCCAGAAAAAAGTGAGGGGCGTGTATTTTTGTATCAAGGTGAGGTTCACTTGGTGTCACCTGAGAATGTTCAAAATTCGTCCGTCATTGAACATATTGAGTCAGTTAGACGTAATCCCGAGTCAACAAAAGCTAGTCAATCCATTAAATCCGCCATTCAGAAGAGAATTGAAGGTTACCCAGATAAAATGGCAACATTTCATCATACAGCGCAAGCTTGCCTGCCGATTACTGTTGCTGCCTTATTAGAGGCAAAACCTAGTCTTATTTCGCCCGCTGCCCTTGCCTTTTGTCATCGTGACCCAGTTGACGTCAAGGTTTGCAGAGTCATGAAGCGGTTTCCACCAAAACCGTCAGTTCTTCGAAACGTAAAGCTCACAAAATGCCTGTATGCCATGCTATCTCAACAAAAGTTTATGCCAGACTCGAAAGCAGGATGGACTCTGCCTCCTCCAACAGACTCTTCCTTTGGATCTTACCTACTCGGTGTCAAAATTGCTTGTGGTTTTGAAATTTTGGCATCTCAAGTAAAATTACCGTCTGAGACGGAGGACAATTTGAGCACTGACAAAGGATGGCAGCTCTACAAACAAAGCTTGGTAAAGAATGGATATTTTAAGAATTTACTTGAAGGCTCTCGGGAATATTGCTCCTTGGAAAGCACAGCTCAAAGTTATTACTTAGAGATGAAGAACCTAACTCAACCAGTCACAGGAAGGCAAATTTTAGAATTATTACAAACAATTAATATTGATGAAGACAGAATGAAAGAAGAAGAAAAATGTTTACCACCACCAGATGATGACTCTTGGATGAACATATCATCGGAGGAGTTGGATTCAATACTCAGCGCCCGCTTTGGTGTCAAAAATCAGGTCATAGATGTGACAGATGACGCTAAAGCAATGACCTCTAAACTTATGGCCTTCCTTAATCAGCGTTCAGATATTGATGGTGTGGAAAACATAGAGTCTGGTAACGATGATGAAGAAGAGGATTCAGATGATAGCTCTCTCAAGCCCCGGATGAAAAATAAACCTTCGTCATCGAAAGAGAAGAAGAAAAAGAATCATTCTGACTTCTTCAATGAAGACATGTTATCAGACTGCCCGATTCAATTTGATCAAGAAGTCTTTGCCAATGAGTTGAAAAATGTCCTTGATTTAGTCGTACCTGAAGACAATTGGGATTTAGAATCGGACAGTTCTGGTGGCATGAGTTCCTACGAAGATGAGATTGATATGATTAAGAAGACCTCTATTAATCCAAGCAAGTCTATAACCGAATTGAAACAATACATGGACCAAATGGATAAAGAATTGAAATCGACGACAATTGGACAGAGCTTCGACAATATGGAGGACGGTGAGATTCAAGATGACAGTTTTTCTGATGCTGAGAATTTCAAACCGGTGAATATAGATGTGAATACTTTGAAAAATATGATAAAATCATACGAGGAACAAATCGGTGAACCGGGTCCAACAAGCACTCTACTGGGATCAATGGGCCTTAAATTGGATACTGCCCAGAAACCTGACTCTTGAGCAACGATTCTACCTACAAGTTTCCTTAAAATTTATGAATTTAGCTTTTAAAATTAAATTTTGATCTCTGTTTGCAATGCATTGTAATTCTTGTATTTTTTTAAACATTACACTTTATTTTTTAATTTTAAAGTATTTGATGGTGATGATGATTATTCCCTGTGGGGGCAGCAGTGACGGTACTGTTCCTGTTCTAACAGACAGGCTAGAGACCAAATTTTTAAATTTTAGTAATATTCTCAAGTGATTTCGGTCTTTTCAAACTTCTAATCTACATAATTTCCTACACCGACTACTGTTACTTCCGAAGTTTCGAAGGAAAAAAGTTTTTAGTTATTTCTCTCCAGGGAAATTTTTTATCAACAATAATTTAAACACTCCCAGACCAAAGCAAGCTGAATACGGAATTGTTTTCTTTACAAATTAAGACGTGTACTAACATCAAACAAAACTGATGACGATAGTCTATGGATTTGCCTGTCTGCATTACTGAGCAACTAGAATAATGAAATTGAGTTATTTATTTACTCTTTCAAATCCCCCCCCCGCCCTCCCAAGACAAAAGACGATGGAAAGAGGCATTCGTGTGACATTATCTTTGTTTACTCAATCAGTTCAAGGTGTAGTCTGAGTCACTTATAGAGGTAACAAAATAAATGCAAGATCTGATTAGTGATTGTGGGGGTTGAAGAACAGTTCCCGAGTGGACTGAAAGGACTATAAAGTGCATAATAGGGGAGAGGAAGGGGTGATGTTGCTCCCGGGAACCAGCGTTGCCGTTTTTTTCAAATTTGTCGACCCTGCGTTTCGCGTGTATAGACCGGAAACGCAGAAAACGAACTAATCTCAGAAAATCACAACGCTGCCAAAGGGGGAGAAACGCGGTGATAATTTGGGGCGGGGCAGAAGTTTTCAGGGATATGCATAAGCTAAGCACGCACGTGCACGGCATCACAGAACACTAGTGGCGGATCCAAGGGGAGGAGGGCATGGCCCCCTCAAAATCTGAAAAAATACATTATTACGAGGGTGCAATACACCTATCAGATACAGAAGAAAACTATACAATTCTAGAAACACCCCCCCCCCCCCCCAAACGCAAACAGCCCTTCCCGCATGAGTGTTCTTATTAGTCCGCCCCGGCTGAGCCCGATTAAGTAAAATCCACGAGCTTCGCAAAGTGAAACCCCAAAAAAGTCTCCGTTCTCGACAGTTTTTGGGACAGGGAATTTTATTTTGAGGGGAAACTGGACTTATTTCCGTAACTTCCCGTTCGAACACTCCTCTGTAATTCGTCTAGACGAAAGTAAAAAAAAAAATAAAAAAATAATAATAATCTTTTCGTCAGTATATTGCACGGAACTAAAAAACAGGCTTTGTAATCATTCGCGATTTTGAGAGGGGAGTGAGGGGAGTCAAACAAGTTGTACTTAGTTTTGTACCTCCCACTCCCACCCCCGTAAACCCCTCCACACCAGATAAAAAGGTTAAAACCCAGTGATTAGCTGCTGGGTTGTTCGATAAACAAATCAAAGTGGAGATAGTTAAAAACATGAAAAATTAGGGAAAAACTGAAAAACCTCACCGGAAACTAAAAACAGGAAAACGAGAGCGAAAGAATATAGCCAATTCATTGTACCGCGTAGCAATAGAACGTGGACAAAAGTTTATCCGCATGCACTAAAATAAAATAAGATGGGACGCGCATGATAGATAGGAAATAAAAGAGATCTGAAAAGTGTTCGTGGAGCGTTATCTCAGCGGGAAGGATGTAACGGACTAACTAATGATAAAGTATGATAACGCCATCAATTCCTCCTATCATCCCATCCCATGCCCCTCTCCTCTCTAGATTTCTACCCCCCGACCCCCGCACGGACTTCCCCACCCCCACATTTCGTCTGACCAGCGAGTTAAGCTCCATCATCAAATCAAATAGATTCATATTCGTCTCCAGACTCGAGCAGTTCCGACCCTAGTGACAGACTCTCTCCCCTCTCCCGGCGAATTGGGCATTGTAATAATTTCGGTTCGGGCCCGGGTCCTCGTATGTTGGTTTAAGTGAATGAAGATGAAGCACACGGAAGTGGAGTAGTTTTGTGACATCTTGAGTTTGTTTCAACTTCAAGCGCCCCACCCCGCTTATTCCGTCACGTCGCGTAGAGCCGGTCGTCCGCACGGCCGCGGCTGGCCGTTTCCGGATATGTGCTTTTAGTGACAGTTGTAGCGCTATCGCCGTGAGAAGGTCGACATAGAAGCGGCTAGCGACCGACTTGCGAATTTGTCGCCCGCCATGGCTGATGGTTCGGCCCTGAAGTTCGGCTTGGCAAGAACAGAAAAAAACGTTAGGGTAAAAGGTGGGTAGGTTAGAATGCCCCCCCCCCCCCCAAAAGAGAGAAAAAATCCAAAAACTGTAACGAACGTTTCTTTGAATTTTGAAATTTATAAGTACTAACTTAAGATAATCCCAAAAATTACATATTCTGAAACTACAGGGAGTCAGCTATAAGATCACCCGAAGAAAAATTTTCCCCCTCAAAACTGCAGGAAAATGTGTATGTACTAATGCCAAGGGGGCGGGTAAATTTTCATCCCATCTATTTACTTGCCTATTAATGCAGGAAAATTTGATGAAACTTTCCGAGTTTTGTTGGAAGGTTACTAAATACCCTCCTCCTCAAGGAATACACAAAAAATTGAAGTGATTTGTTGAAATTTTGATTTTGATTTAAAAAAAAAAAAAAATTTGCCAAGGGTGAAACTTCAACCCCCCCCCCCCTCTTCTTAGGCGCACAAGGATTAAAAACAGTAATCAGTGATGCTAAATTTTGCTGGAAATTAAAAAATTTTACATTGATGTTAAATGGAAAGATGCGTATCATTAAATGCAAAGTGGCAGCCCTGATTGATACTCACAATATAAGACAAAACTAATGAGAAGGAGCAGTGGTGGCGAGTGGCCAATTGCAGACCACACGGTTTGCAGGGGTCACGAGTCTCAGGGCACCCCAAAGCCAAAGGAGGAGAAGCGGGAAAAGGGAGAAGAAAAAAAGGAAGATAGTTAATGAAAAAATCAAATATGATAGAAGCAAAAAAGATATGTAAGAGTAAGAAGGACAGAAAATGTCAAGATCAGAAAATCAAACGTCAATATTTTGTGAGTAAATATAACCAAACAATAATAAAACGTCAAAAATATTCTTTGATTTTTTTTATTCTAAAATTACATGATATTCTCTTTTTTTATAAATTTTCGTGTATTGCTACTTAGGTTAAAGTTAAATGATTGAAGAAGGATGAGGTCTGTGGAGGGGGAAGAAAGGAAACTAGGGAGAGGGTTGGATAGGGGAGGGGAAGAGGATTTTGAATTATCCATGATGATACTTTATAAGGTCTCTGAAAATTTCTGGCGGGGGGTCCCATAACAGCACCCGCCGCCACTGAAAAGGAGGCAGTTGAGGAACTAAAAAAAGGTTGGATTGATTTTAAAAAAGAATAAAATGTAACCTGACATGTCATGTTCATAAAATTAAAAGAGACTAGCGACCAGCTCAACTAAACATAAAATGGACAGTTTTTTAAAACAAAATAAGTACTTTATTTTTTCAAAATAGAATAGGTGCATTCTTCCTCTGACAGAATAGAAAAAGATATAGAGATAGAAAATAAGGAAACTAAATTTTTTTATAAAGAAAGGAGAGAGTTAAAACATGTTTCGTGGATAGAATTTGAAATCTGGCAATGAAGAGCTCTGGAAGAGTGAGGGATCGGATATCTGAGGCATTTTTTGATGTACTACATTCCCCTTGGGAGGAACAAAATCTGAGGAAGTGTCTAAATTTACATCGTAGAGGTGGGAGTAGTGATGATGCTGGGGCTGGAATCAAATAGATTAAATGGTTTAGAGTGGGTATGGACAAAATTGTTTACTCAAACGGACCTAATTTCTTTTTTAACCGAATCTTCCTCTTACTTAATACTTTACTTTACTACATGAATCTTAAAAAATAATTGGATGGCATTTTCAATTTATTTTTAGGGAGGGCAGGAAAAGAGACAAATCCTTCCAAACCTAGAAACTTTGAAGAAAGAAATAAAGTTGTGGTTTGTTTTGAACTTCAGATACCTTTTCAACAGATGCGTGTGAGGTATATTGTAACGATTCGCCGGGGGCTGGCGTAGTTTATCGTAGCTTTTGGTAGAGTAGGTAACGGATTGGTTAAGTGATAAGAACGAACTTCAGTTTAACGTTAAAATTACACTTTTATTCCCGATTAACATACGAAACTTATGACTAAATCCTCCCTGAATTCCTTGATTCTCCTTTTATCTATATTATGATACGACCCTTACTTCCGAATCCCGTTATTAATCCTCCCTGCAACTATGCATTAATCTAATCTCCCGCTTAAGACTTCCCTGAATTCTGATTATGACTTCAGCTTAAGACTTGAACTCCTCTCACGTTGGGCAGACTCCGACGGCGATCACTGAAAAGACGCCATTGCTATCGTTTACACTGCTTATATCGAACGCGCTCATTGACCCGGCCGCCAAAGTTAGATCTCGCGCCGGCTCGACAGCCGAAACCTAACCTCGGTGCATCAAAGCTAATGCGCGCATGAAACATAAACACAATGCGAAAACCGCGCTTTCTGACGCACGGACCTCTTTTCACCTGCATGATCTACCTTGAAAATCCACATAACAACACGAATCTAAGATTCCCCGAAATTCGCAAAGAATGCGAATTCTCGCTACCCAAAATGACGGCTCCGCCACTGATTCCATGACACATCTCAAAGCTCAGGAAGAAAAAGAAAATCGACAAAAAAAGAAAAAGAAATTGTCATGGAATCAGTGGCGGAGCCGTCACTGATTCCATGACAATATTCTATCTCTCTCACACTTATAAAAAAGATAGCCAAAATCTGTTCTCAGAACTACGACTTTAATTCTCAACTAATTTTGATGGTGATGACTTAAAAACTCCTCAACTCTTCAAAAACTTGAAGAACACAAAGATGTTTCGCTGACTAGCAAAATTATCCGTTCCCCATCTAGTTCTTACCCAAAAGTGACAAGTGGCATCATCTAGCAGTTTGAGGGATCCTCAACTTTTGCTGAAAGTCACCTCAAGTTGGTGCTTGGATAGGACAGAAAGACTTAGTAGTTCTAATTCTGACAACACACCTGACTTTGGCAAAAGAAAAGGAAACTCTTCCAAAAGGGTAGTTGCAAGGGTCTGAAATTTTAATTGGGTTTTTTGTACAGTATGTGATAGTACTTGATGAGCTGAGAATAATGGTGCCTTTGGTTCTTTCCTAAGTGTCCCGGTTTTGGAAATACCCCCGTGTAAAGATGAAAAAAATTGTGTGCATAGTGACGCCACTGCGCGGAATTCCCATTTAAAATAATGTATTTTGGGCCAAAATCTCATCTCCGGAACAATGGGACTTAATTGGAAACCAAAGGCATATTTGTTCTCAGCTCATCAAGTACTTTTATTTCCTTTATAAAAATCATAACATTTCAGACCCTTGCAACTGCCCCATTACAAAATTCTGTTTAAGGTGATTCTATTAATTCAAACAATAGACACCACATCACACCGCTTAAAAAGTCAACAGTTTTTGACAAAAACTGCTGAATTTACACAAAAAATACAAATTTGAGGAACGTCCGCACCTGCAAACCTACTTCAGTAGGTAAGATATCTTGAAAGTTTCACGCTGAAACACTCAAAAATAAAGGCAGAATATTGGAAATACGAAAATTCCTATAAGCCTAAAAGAGTGCGAAACACGCACATGAGGCAAATAAATGTAGTTTCACTTGCATTCACTAAGCTTTTGGCGAAACGAATTCAAACTCTCATGGCTTTCATTCTCAACCACTTTTGCTTGTTTTGACCTAAAAAAATCCATAAAAAAACTTTGCTGGTGCTGATGTTCTTGGAGTTTGTGTTTTGTCTTTGGTTTCAATTTAAATTGCCAAAAACATAACTTTTCCCAAAAGTGACTAATAGTGCTATCCATCCAGTGTTTCCAGATCCTGTGGCTTTTTTTATGTGTTCTTATGGGAAAAGCAGCCAAGATCTGACAACACTGTATCCATCAGATTGAAATCTAGAAAAATTTTGCCTGGAATCACTTTCAGAGAGCATCATAAAGTACTCATATGACTAATTTTAATGCATGCAATACGATGGAACACAACGGAACTTGTTACTCTCCGTAACTATGGGTTGAGTGTGGTTTGTTTGGCATTTTTACTTAAAAAAACAGGTTACCTCTCACATTCTAATTTTGTTTGCCTTCCCGAACTGCGCAGTTTCTTTAATTTTTTGTGAAGCAACTCTTCAAATTTTTTTCCGAAACGGAACTTGTGCCATAAACGAGTCAACAGGTCAAGAAACTCAAGATTTGAGGAGAATGGACGGGTTTATGGTTATGTCTCAGTGAAACTCACATAGACATGATTGGTAGAGCAACTCGGCACGCAGTTAGAGTGTTGTGTTCCGTTTTGATGGAACACATGCTGGCTAACAGTAATAAAAAAACTGGAGTATTTTGTTGTGTTCCGATTAAAAAAATTGGCCTATTGAGTGAAAAGTTCTGGGCAAATTCAAGGATTTAGAGAAAAACAATCAACTTACCATCGTTGGATGATACAAATTATTAGGTGCCGCCAGGTTGAAATGGGTTGATGAAGGATGTCCACTTAATGAATGTAACGGACGGAACGTCTGATTCTTATCAGGAATTTTGTGACAGGGGTAGGAGGGGAGAAAATCTGAAGAATGCAAAATACCATCAGAATCGGGCATAGGATCTGTACATCTTAGATCAGGAGGACTTCCGAACAAAGGCGGACTTGGCATCTGTGGTGATGATAGAATTTTGGCTGAAATTGGGAAAAAATAGTGATCAAAAAGCGTCATAGAAGTAGTTTCCTTCAGTCAATGAAGTCTACAGGCTTTGTTTCATTTTTGCGGGTGTTCATGAATTATGTAATCCACTAAAAAGAGGCAAGTGTAGAGCTGCATAATGAGGGGAAGGGGAATTCAGCTTCGTTAAGTACAAAGTACTTATGTTCAAAATTCAGCAAACACTTGTATAGAGAAAGTGGAAAAGCCCCCCGCAACACTTTTTTCGCAAGCAAAAAAAGCTTTTTCTCGGTCCTCAAATAGGTGCAGTACTAATCAGCAGAACATAATTAATGGGGGGGGGGGGTGTATTGCTGGTGCTTTACATGAGGGAGGGAAGAGGCAAAAAATGGGGAGTAGTGCATTATGTAGTTTAAGAACGATCCCTTTTTATTTCTTAAAACAGACGACTGGATTAAGGCGATTCCAGGCGAAACTTTTCCAGATTTCAATCCGATGGATAGCGTCACTAGTCGCTTTTTGGAAAAGTTGTGTTTTTCGCGTTGTAAACTGAAACCATAAAAAAAATGCAAAATCCAATGTAACGTCAGCACCTGCAAATTTTTTTATGGATTTTTTTAGCCCATAACTAGTATAATTGGTTTAAAATTAAAGTCGTAAATTATGAAATTCGTTTCGCCATAAGCTTAGTGAGTGAGAGTGAGCGGGAGTGATGATACGTCTATCTGCCTCACTCGCACTCATTACGGCTTTAAGGAAGTTTTGTATTTCATAATTTCCGGCTTTATTTTTGAGTGTTTCAGCCTGAAACTTTCAGGGTATCTTCCTGAAGTATGCTCCCAGGTGCTGACGATCCTCAAGTTTGTGCTTTTAGCGTGCATTCGTCAAATTTAGCAAAAAACTGTTGACTTTTTGAGCAGCGCGACATGGTGTCCACGGTTAGAACTAATCGACCCTGGAATCATCTTAAGATAGAAAGTAAGCGAGCAAAAATGAAGGTAGTAAGAAAAAAGAGAAAAAAAGAATCAACGAAAAACTTCACTTAGTAACAAACTGTGAAAAAAAAAAGATAAAATCTCTAAAAATGTCCTCGCGTTTAAATTCAGCTGATAATGCCTTGAGATTTCTTGGCTAAATTCTTGGATGTTTTAATTCACTGGTGGTACACTAACTATCTCAGTTTTTGCGTTTTTCCTATAAAATGACATCGAGTAGGACAGTAAGTCAAAGAGTTGATTCCTGCATAAAAACCTGTAAAAATGACAATGAGTACACAAAAAAATCACGAAATTCACTCTCTGAATCAGGCTTAATGGTGGAAAGACGCAGGTATAATGAGAGATTCCTATCTAAATTGAGACATATCTCTGTATTTCCTTAGAGAAAGTGACAAATTAGACAGGAATCTCCCATGATACCTGCGTTGAACCGCCTTTACAAACTTGATGTTTTAGCAGTTATGTGAGTTTATTACTGAATTTCAGACTTTCTCAGTGCGATTTTCGTGAATTTTGCTGGATTTTACTTCAGATTGGACTATTCATTTGCCCACAGCAAAAGTTTGCAAGAGCCCCATTTTGACAATTGACGGCTCAAAAAATTTTGATTGTCCTATCCTAGCAATCTTAAACTTTGATTTTCGTATTAAAACTATTACAAAGTCAAAGGCCAAAACAAAATACACAAAACAACTGAAATGGGACCTAGGCCAAAACGAATAAATTGAATAAATTAAATGAAATTTATTCGTTTATTCGATTTTATTTGTTCATGTTGACCTTGTTTCCGTGAAACAATTGAAATAGGAACTAGGCCAACAAGAATAAATATAAGTACCGTATATCATCGAATATAAGCCGCCATCGAATATAAGCCGCACCCGAATTTTCGGTCCGAGAAAATGGGAAAAAAAAATCCTCGAATATAAGCCGCACCCCCGAAATTTTTAAAAAATAGCGCCGGAAACCGGCCAAAATTATAAGGAATGAAGAAGAAAAGCTTCTGAAATGAAAACATTTATTAAATTAAAACAAAAAAGATAACAATCCTATTCAGACGAGACGATTCACTTGTCACATCAAAGGAAGCCGCCGATCTTGGAGGGAGGGGAAAGGTTAAGGTCTGCACGTGCGCGCCGCGCGGCCAGTAGAGGGGAGAATCTCCGCCTGCGCATGCGCTCGACACTCCTTGCCCCTTCCCCTCTACCGAAGTCCCACTGTCTCACTACAGAACGGAACGGAACCGAACGCGTTCGCCCCACCCATTTAATAAGTTTCGGACTGACCTGGGGGGTGATCACGGAGGATCGTTTCGTTTCGGTATCGTTATCGTTATCGTTTGCATTAAATCAAATGGGCTTGCTTCTGCGCAACTCGATCGCGCAGGTGATCCCCTCCTCACCTCTTCCTACTTCAAACGATCGAGTAAACGACAGCCTCCAACTCATCGCTTCCTTTCGACCGTTTCAATCGTTACGAGAGGCTCAAAACGATTCGATCAGTTGAGCCACCCATAAGGTTACACGTAAACGATAACGATAACGAAAACGAAACGAAACGATCCTCCGTGATCACCCCCCTGGTATTACTAGATCTTGATTCAACCTTCTCCGAGAATAAATATGCAAACGAATCTCATTCTCTTTCATTTGTCTTTCGCTCGCTGCTCGAGAGAGTCGCTTATGGTGGCGCGAACAGCGAAAAATCACGCGAAATCGGCGAAAATGATCCGTGAGGCCGAGACTGAAGCCCACCACGGTTTTCGGCCTTTTTAATTTTTTTTTCGGGAAATCCTCGTGTATAAGCCGCATCCGGATTTTACACTGGAAAAATCGGGTAAAAAAGTGCGGCTTATAATCGATGATATACGGTAATTCATTTATTTGATTTTATTTATTCATGTTGGCCTACTTTCCATTTCAATTATTTTACTGTTTGATTGTAATGCAGCTATATTTTTATTTTGCCCACAACTTGACAGCTTTTGAAGTGCACTATGAGGCGACCAATGTCGGAACTAAATGACCCTTGAATCTCGTTAATTCAAAACTTTGCGGTCAACATTGAGTGATCTAAAAAGAACTTGATTCTGACAAAATTCTGACAAACAATGCAAGATTAGCTTCAAATTCTTTAAAATACCAATAACCAAAAGATAAACTTACCAGAGCTGTATTTTTGAGGAGACACTCCTTCCGGAGAAAACAGGGATGGACTAAAATGAACATTTTTTGGGCATTTCAATCCTGGTTCTTTGTAATCTAAGCTTTTGGGTGTCACACTTTTGGATCCAGAAAAATTTGTTGAACCGGAGGAACATTCAGAGCTAGAGATAAAGAAGG
The DNA here is from genome assembly GCA_011764245.1 of Trialeurodes vaporariorum. Lineage (NCBI taxonomy): Eukaryota > Metazoa > Arthropoda > Insecta > Hemiptera > Aleyrodidae > Trialeurodes > Trialeurodes vaporariorum. Next base: position 22,450,616 of record VMOF01000111.1, on the reverse strand, counting down.
GGATAAAAAGATACAAACAAATGAGTTGTTGAAGGCATAATCTTTGCGCTGAGCTGCAAGAACTCTCAGACTCCCTCCATTGGAGGTACACCCCGGAGTTTTCTAAAAGAAGTATTTTTTCTACCTGCATACAGAATTGTAATCATACTGTCTTAAAATTTGCGATTCGTACTTAATTTAATCAGTGAAATTTGATTAAAGGCTTAAACCAGTTAAGTGGGAGTCAGAGCATAGCTCGTATGAATTAAACTAGAGTTCATTTTAAAAGTGTAGGGGCAGCTCACTGCTAATCTTTTGCACAGTTTCAATTTTCATTCATTCAAATAAAAGAAAAAACTTGCCTCCAACTATTACCTTTTAATTTTAAAGCGTTAATCGATGAAAATCCAACAAATAAATTATTTTTCATTTACAGTGTACACTCGTTTATTCGAAGCCCGTTAATTCGAAAATCTCGATAATTCGAAGATGAAGCCGATCCCCGTGGGAAAATCGCAATAATTAAAAAAAAATCAATGTATTTGTCTCTCGTCGTTAATTCGAATTTTTGTTTTGATGCTAATGTCTGGTATGTATGTGAGATAAGGGGACTAAATGACCGAACTTTTGTTTACGCCCGCATCCTTTCATGCAAGCTGCAAAATACATATTCGAATTACAGAGCACGGTCTCATAACTTCGAATGAAGGAGCTGATTTGAAACTCTTTAATTCGAATTTTCTCTGCTACCGATCTCTATAATTCGGACTCTCGTCAATTTGAAGAAAACCCTTGGTCCCTTCGAATTCGAATTATCAAGCGACCACTGTATTTTTATTATGTAATAAGAAAAATAACGTTGGAAAATTCTGAAGATTATCGGGCCAGGTGCGCCTACTTTTCTTGAACGACCTCTACCGTGCGTCCCTTATGGCAAAGTAAGCTTACATAGTTTTCCTCTTTCTGGGTGGCCAGTTCATAACTAAGCACTGTATCTACCGAAAAAATGTATAAATCCAAAGAACTTCATTTTAGATTTTCCAATTTAATTTGTTTCATCTCCAGTTCGTTCATCTTTTATCATAAAACTTTAACATTTTTAAACTCTGGACCCTTTGGAATACCTACTCCAAATGTTCAAATGATGTTTTTAAGATGGTCAGGTGTAAAAATATTTTATTGAGTGACCAGTTTCGAGCAGATTGTGACTGTGCAATCAAATAGGTGTCTGCCACCCCCCTTTCACTTTACTTCCACCGAGACTGTTGAACACCATAAATGGATTTTCCTCAAAAAGTATCTGGCAAGACTCACGACAGACTACTCAGATTTGGATCACTAATTAAACTTGAAATTTACTCACAATTCATTGAACTCTCTCACAAGTGCATTCTTCAGTGATTGGTTGTAATCTGTCAAAAAAAAGAAAAAAATTATATTGATGTTAGGCTAGGTAGTTTGGTAACTATTGAAGGTAATAAACTTTTGGAATAAATTATGTCCGAAAATGAAAAAGTTATAAAAACAGTTTTTACTTTTGGAGTCCCTTCATAAATTATTTTCATTTTTTTATTACTTCGGGAATGATTGAAAATAAAACTTACTCACACCCAGTGGCAGATCCTGAAAATTTTTCTGGGGAGGGGGGGGGGCACGCCCATAAACTTTTACATTTGAAGCCTTGCAGTAAGAAATTTCCGGCAATTTTCTGAAGAAAAAAGGCAAAATTTGAGGAATCTGGGGGAGGGAGCACGTGCCCCCTCCAGTGGATCTGCTACTGCTCACACCTATTTTTCAAAAAGAACAGAAACTTACCAATATGGGCAAAGCGATTTTCCTTCACATCTACAATTGCATAACTTAAAGAAGAAACATGTTCATTGAAACAACTCTGCATGTGAGCTGTGATGTATTCTTCATCCCCTTGCAAGGTGGAATTTTCCTTGCAAGATTCAGCTGTCAAGACATTCTCCTCATTGTTAACGGTTGGTAGAGAATTCACAAATTCCGCTGTTCTGGCTCTTTTCACATCAGTCACACTTGAAAAGTTTTCCAGGTTATGGCCATGAATTCTGACGGTGACAGTTCAAACAATTAAAACTTCTTAAAAATATGTTGATTAAAAGAAGTTCAAAGTAAACATCTATTTAACGTAAAAGAAACAAAATAGAAAACAAACCGGCAACAACTTGACATAATAGAAACAGGCGCAACAGGAAAATGCTGGAAAACCCGCAAAAAAAGCAACAAATTAAAAAACCAAAAAGAAAACTGCTTGTAATGCTCTCCGTATTTTAAAATTATTTTTTTACCATTTTTCCTTTTTTAAATTTTTGAGCTGAAAATGGCTGCGATTTGAGAAACGTCCTAGCCAAAATTTTTCTATGTGTTTCCCTGCATTTCAACAAAAAAGAGCCATTTCGTATAATATTTTATTTATCATAATTTGCTCCTGAATCTAACTGAAAGACAATTTCATTTCAGCAATTAATTTTCTTCGTATAAATTGGAAAGTCTACATCCCATTCGGGTAAGGCTGAGCTGTTCAAGAAATGCTTGCAAAAGCTGACTAGTAAACAGTCAGTTGCATCATCTTCAAATTCTGCTTTGGACTCTTGATTCTCAAAGGAAATGCCAGGAAAATAGCATTTAAAACAAGTAAATCAATGCAATCCATTATTATTAAGTATTATCCAGAGTTGGGCATAATCGATTACTTTTTGGTTACATTACTCAATGGATTACGGTAATCGATCACGTAGAGTAATCAATTATCGAGCTGGATTACTAATCGATCTTGGGATTCGCGATTACTGGGAGTAATCGATTACGTGGAGTAATTGATTACCGAAGTGACTAGTAATCGATTGCGGTAATCGCGATTACTGTGAGTAATCGATTACCAAACTGGGATACGGAATTTTGGTCGTGGAGGCTCATGGAACACTTTTTCCAGGGATTCTGAGGGGAGAGGGGTTTATGGACAGCGGAAAATTCATTTTCCCCCAGAAAGAACTTCATTAGTTATCGTTTTTCAATGACGATTACCGGCAATCGTTGAATGATTACGATTACGATTAAAGTAATCGTAATCGTCTTGTTCTGGAAGATTACCGGTAATCGTTGAGCGTTTACGATTGCGAATACAGTAATCGTAATCGGAATCGTAGTTTTTTAGAACGGTTACCGGTAATTGTTGAGCGATTATGATTACGATTACAGTAATCGTAATCGTAATTTTTTTGGACGATTACCGATAATCGTTGAGCGATTACGATTACAAATACAATAATTGGATTTGGTAATCGGTAATCGATTCCCATTTGCCCAACTCTGGTATTATCCGAGATGCAGCTGTTTAAAGAAACTATATTACTATGCGATTGTTGACCTCAGCAGCATACCTTGTCTCTTTGCACCACGTGCTCAGTAATGCACCCTGTAGGGTGATTACATGAGCGATCATATCGTAATGCCACCAAGTCAATGATCGAGTCCTCATTTTTCTTCTTATGGAAGGTGTCATTCTGATGGAGACCCTTACATCACTGCAGAAATTCAATTTCTGCAACTCATCTCACAAACAGGGACACTTCAGAAAAAACCATAGGCATCTTTTATTTCAGCTCATCAAATACTTTCAATTTTTATGTGTAAAAAAACACAAAATTCCATTGAGATGATTCTAGGGTCGATTGGTTCAAACCGTGGACACCATGACGCGCTGCTCAAAAATTCAACAGTTTTGGGCTGATATTGACAAATTTACGCTCAAATTTGAGAAACGTCAGCGCCAACGTAGGCCTCAATGAGTGCGAATGAGGCAAATAGGCATTTATCGCTCGCACTCACTAAGCTCATGGCAAAATGAATTTCATAGTTTACAGCTTTAATTCTAAACCAATTTTGCTCGTTCTGGGAAAATCCATAAAAAAAATTTGCAGGTGCTGACATTATTGGATTTTGTGTTTTTTCTTTGGTTTCAATTTAAAATGCCAAAAACGCAACTTTTCCCAAAAGCATCTAGTGGCGCCATCCATCGGATTTAAGTCTGGAAAAGTTTCGCCTGGAATCACCCTAAGCATGAGGAGAATACTTACGATTTATTTCTCTGGACTGGAGAAGTTGATTTTTCTCTTGGACCAGTATTAAACTGTTCTTTAAGTAGACTTTGGGATATCCGATGATGAGCATTGTGGGATGAGGGCTCATTCAATGGAATTTCACTCCTGTAGGTAGTCAACACAAAAAGAATCCTTTAGAAACATTTTTAGGGAAGGTGTTACCGACATTAAAAAATACCACTTTTCAAGAGGGTGAGCTATCCTAAACAGAAACAACGGTACTATGGCAAAATTAGACTGCGCAGGAAACCAGGAACAGAGCAGCTTCTTTAGGCTATTTTTTTACGCATGGAACGCAATGGTACCGATCAGGGCTTTGGGAGCCGGAGTCGTGGTTAGATTTAAATTTTATGTTCTGCTCTGCAGAAAACTGTTGGAATACTAAAATGAGTTACCATTTATCATTCAAATACTGAATCCAAAGGCTCTTGCACCAGCAGAACTTGATTTCAAAGATTCAGTTTCAAGTTATTGCGTTGGGAGCTCTTTAGGGAGCACTATTTGAGAGCCGAGCTCCCTCGGCTCCCAAAGAGCTGAATAATAAATGGTAACTCATTTTAGTATTCCCACAGTTTTCTGCAGAGCAGAACATAAAATTTAGATCTAACCGCGGCTCCGGCTCCCAAGCCCTGGTACCGATTACTCTTCGTTGAGTGTGGATCATCTAGCGTTCTGATACACAAAAACAGGCTTTATCCAAACTCTCGTGCTCTGTTTTTGTTTATATAGTAGAACTACGCTAATTTATCTTTTGGATTCTGTTTTGTGGAGAGGCTCCTTTTATTTGTTTCCACAATACAACTTGAGCTGTAGACTAGTCAACAGGTTAGGAAACTTAGAATTTCAGTGGAATTGAAGAAATTTAAGTTATATCTCATTGGAACACAAGTGACCTCAATTATTAGTGGACCGACTCGTCGGAGTGTATAGAGTGTTCCATTCTGTTTTGATGGAACACTCAAACCGTACTGGCTAACTAGGAACTGCAGTAAAAAATGGAGAGTTCTGCTACGTCCCATTCTGTTTCGATTAAAAAAGTTGAACTGCTGTAAAAAATGGAGACTGAAAATTTCCGAAATCCACTCAATGAACCACTGGTATGGCACCTTCTTAAAGGAGATGAGTCTTAATTTGACGCTTTCCTTATAATATTTTCTTGACAGAATGATACTTTAAGATGTTTTGATGGTTTAAAGGGTAGTGAACAAAATTGGTACCTTCTTGCATTAGGGAGAAAATGATCTGTATCTGGAGATGATGAATTATTTTTCCCAAAACCAATGATTTTATTCAAGTCTCCCTTCAATCTGGCAAATTTCTCTGCAACTGGACCTGCAAACCGATGACATAGCATTTTAGAGAGAAAATATGGAACACTTCAGTGGACAAATCATTATATTTCCTCTTTATTTTTACTGGAAGTTATCTAAATACAGGATTGAACCGCAGGTGACTAAGGCAAGAAAAAAAATCCCCAATCTGATTGCATTATTCGTGGGTCCTAACTTTGGAGACTATTTTGATATAGACACATAAATGCATACCTTCAGCTCTCTTTAAGTGGCTTGTGCAGAGGCCTTTCCGAAATAAACCCTTCCTGACCTGAAAAAAATCAATAAAATTAGTAAAGATGAATAATATCACTACAGGTTTTAAAGGTATTTTTAAAGACAATATGGTTTCAAAGATTTCCTCTCATGGTTTTGCTACGTTTTAAATATTATAGACGAGCATAAATTAAATGAAGCTTCCTGCTTTCTAGAAGCACTCTTTCACCAAGCCAGATACAGAAATCCAGCTGATCAGCCACAAGCATTGCAGCTCAAAACCTTTAAGAGCTGATGCATTTTAATGCATTTCGGAGTTAGGCACTGCTTGTTGTCAGAACCAGCTACACAATTTGCTTGAGCTCTATCAACCTTGACAAAACAGCAATCATCAATGTTTTATATTCTTTAGTCTCGTTTTTACTACAGATTAGATAATTGTAGCTCAATTAAAGCCAATGAAAAAAAAAGAGTTGTGTCTATGCAAATTTTGAGATGCAAATGATTTCTCTCAGACTGAGTGGAGGGGGAAGGAGGGGTCCCTAAATGGATAATTCAATAGGGAGTACAGAACAGATGCTTTATGCATTCAGACGCAGTCAACCACATGAACGAACTTGAGGGTTAAGTTTGACGGTGGACCAGCAACGGACAGATGGATTTACTGGCAATCCTGTCAATTCCCAAACGTTCCTTTTGCCCTCTTTCCCCTCACTGACTCTTTTCAACGTCTTGAGGTTTCAATATCTTTGACTCTTTTTCACTCCATTAAAGCCTAAACTCAACAACCAAGTAGAGCTTGTGTCCGTACTCCCTAAAGAATTATCCATCAAGGGACTCTACGGGAAGGATACGGCTGATGGGGAAAAAAAGAAGGGTGATAAAAGAAGGTGTATGAGGAAGCTTCACCTTTCAACAAAGCCAAAAGCCGCCATAAAGCTAAGTAATTAGGAATCAAAAATGAATATTCAAATTGTAAGTAGGTACCTTGGAATCTTTGTCTAGACCTGTAGCCACTAAATTTTTCAGTCTCTTCTTCAGCTTGTTGTTTTTCTTGTTAAGTTCATTCTCTTTGTTAGGACTCATTATTTGTCGGTACTAATAGACTCCTAAGCACCAGATGACCTGAAAAAAGGACAAGTGATCAATGATTAGATAATTATTTAGGGGAAAAAAAATAAGATAAAAGGATTCCTCCACTGAGTCATTTACACCGGCAACTTTGAGGTGATTCCTTTTGAATGTTGCGGATCTTTCAATCTGCTAAATGGTGGCACAGCACCAATCGCCACTCTCCAAATTTTATCTTTTATGGGTAGTTTGAATGAAATAGAGCTCATTTCACGAAAGATGGCAGATGGCAGCTTGTCCGGCTTCCTCAGCTATAAGTTCGTTCGCATCTCTGCGCATTCGATTCGCAAAAGCGCAAACTCGCCCACTTTAAGCCAATCTATCATCTGCCAACTCTCGTGCAATGATCGCGACCAGGTGATTGAGCTCATTAGTAAAACTTCAGGGTGTCTTCAATTTTTATGGATTTATGGAGCAACCAATTGAATACGTAGTTGAAAAATTGTAGTTTAGAGAAAGGATTTCCGCTATCTTTTAAATGAGTCAAAACCTAATCACTGTGAAAAGACAGCTGTGTGGTGAGATGAACTAAGGGGCAGGTGTCATGGAGTTCACCAAATCTACCATGAAAAACAAGCACATGAGAGGGGGTCGATACTTTTTTAGATTTGAAATAAGATAACTCAGAATACATACAGCACGGCAATCAACATCCATCTAAATATAAACACATCATCTCAAGAGAATTTGCAGTCTCTTCTCACTAAATGAATAGTTAAATTCAGCCCCTGTTTTAATAAAGTCAAATGTGTGTTCGCATCAACAACACTTACCTACTGTACTTTCCTCACTAGATCACATGATAACCAAATGACAGTCAAAACCAGTGGCGTGTCGTCAACGATATGACTGTAAGTTACCCTTTGATTATCAACAGGTGAACAGGACCTCTGACCAATAGGCTGATTCTCCCTGTCTATCTTGTACAATACGACACAAGATAGACGACTCGGGCTCGTACAAAGAGATAGGAAAAGGCGACTCGGAGTCATCTCATCTCGTCTCGTGAAATGAGCAGAATCAACCCTCTGACCACCAGAACACTAATGGATAGCTTCCAGTTGCACAGTTGATAACAGGCCACTGGTCTTACTTAACATACCGTTGAAAGAGAGTATGAGAACTCCCATACAGCAATAAACTACTTAACGCGGAATGATCAGAGCATTGAATGAGGATAAGATGTATACTCCAAAAGAACGAGGGGTGTGAAGCACACTCGCAGCTCTAGCAAAGGTTGGAGATAAGAGAGATTTATTAGAATGATGATAGAAGTCGATACTGACAGTTGATCCGTAAGCAGGCTTATACTATAAGATCTTACATTTATGGGGGTAGTAGCGGATGACAAAACACTTCAGAGAGGATAATAAGACACAACACGTACCTTAGGTCTTGAGAGTCAAAACAATTCGTAATACAGGGTCAGATAACGTTGATAATGATGCAAAGAGGCGAAACATTACGAGGAAGGTGAGCTGGACTTGACGACTAACGACCAGACTACAATGCGGAGAAACTGCAAACAGTGCGAACGGGAAACTACCTCCTCTCCTCCAGAGACACTCTCGAGGCTTTGTTCCAACTTTTTCCAAGTCCCGAGTGAACTTTGAAAAAATTATGAGCAAATGGAGAAATGAAGTGACCATTCAAATTCGAAGTTTCAGTTTCAGGGGGTACTTTCACTCCGTCGGCTATACATATACACGTTGGTTTGTTTACTTTACATCATTAGGACAAAAACGATAGATCGCGCTACCGTCAGAAAAAAACTAGACGACCTCTTGTGATTGGTTCCTTTCCATGATTCAGGTGAGGCGGTAAAATTTAACTACGCGGACTAGTTTGTAAGAAGCGTCGTTTCTGAGTCCATAGCGTTGTTGAACGCATAGTGAAGTGACTGTAGGCCACAGTTTTAGCAGTAAGTAAGAAAACGATTGAAATAACGGCTATAAAGTGACATCACGCTAAATTAAGTCTCTGTAAATTAACGATGGTAAGATCAAAAAGTTCCAAAATCCAAGTTTTTAGCATTGAGAAAAGCTTTGAAAAAAGGGGGTGGCAGTCGAGGTTAAAGATTGAAGAGGTATGCTCATCTGACTTGGCGCGCTGTTCAAAATCACCGCAGGCAAGGTGGCCGACAAAAGCAGAAAACATACACTCTTTGCAGAAAACAATGGGTTGTTTTCTGCTATCCTGCAGAGGGCAGCCCAATGTTCTCTGCAAAGAGTATACATTTTCTGCTTTTGTCGGCCATCTTGCCTGCAGTGTTTTTGAACAGCGCGCCACTGAACTTGTGGTGCGAAGTCAGATGAGCATACCTCTTTAATCTATAACCTTGGGTGGCAGTGGCACTGAAACACAGATGGCATAAGAGATCCTTAGAGATACTTAGTGATAAAGCAAAGGATAAGAAGAGTTTCTTCTCACTTTTTTAAATAAATTATAGTGTCCCCTGCTTTCATTCCTGCTTTTTTTCTATAACTCATTTCTAGCTAACTTTCTTTGAAAGCGATTGGGTGAGGCTTCTTCCATCTTGAAAAAAGAGCAATATCACAAGGGGCATAAATAATACAGTTTCTTAGTATTGGTGAATACTAAATACAGTACGATTGATGCAGCTCGAGCTTCAGTGGTCAATGGCAAAGGAGTTTGTTATATTTCAACTCTAATACGTGTATGCCAACCTACTTAAAGGTTCGTTCATGGACGGATACAGGATTTTTTCTTTCTCTCTCTATATGGTCATTTGAACACACGTGTTAGAAAAGGATAGCAAAGGGGGCCGTCATGTGATTTTAGCCCTTGTCTCTGTCCTTTTTTAACACACATATTCAAACGGGAGGAGAGAGAGACAGACAATGTCTGTATCCGCCCATGATAAGCTGATCATTAGGGAGGATCAATCCAGATGAAAATAAACTGTAGGGAATACCCCACGGACACTTTCTCACATCTAACTTAATCTGGGGGGACCCCCAGACCTCCATATATTTTCAGGGGGAAACCTTTGGACCCTCCTTTATTACTCTGAGGGAGATCCCCAGACCCCCTCTTTTGTAGAGGAGACCCCTAGACTTCCCCATAAGGGGTTAATTTTACAGTAGGCTGGTTGAAGACTTTTTTTTTTTTTTTTTTTTTTTTTTTTTTTGCAAATTTTCATCAAAACTCTAACAGCTACATTTGAAATATTTCAATTTTTCCCTATATGTTTACCCATTTTACCCACTCCCCCATTGATTTTAATGGGAACCTTTTACTCTCAATAACTTGCTTATAATTTAAAATTTCAAAAAACCAAAAAAAAGTCCCTCTGAAGTATGTTGAGAGCAACTTCTCTGCAAAATTTGGATGCATATGGAGCATTGATTCAAAAGTTATGCAGGGATACAGACACCCGCAAATTTGCAATACTTTCTCAATTTGTAACTTCTTTAAATGTGAGAAGGTGAAAAGCCAAGGAGATGAGTGGGATACTGGCTGTATATGAAAAAAGAAAACCATTGATAAAATTTTTACGCTTGCATTTACTATAACTTTTTAGTTTATACAATAGATTAGTAATAATTATCACCATTTCTAAATTAAAAACTTACACAATTACATTCACTACAGCATTCAAGTAAATATATGATAATATTTTATGAATCATATTTACGAGTTGACAGATATATTACAAGAAAAAATGTAAAATCAACTAACATTATAGACACATGCTCATTAAAAGCTATTTAAAATAAACAATTAACTGCAATACAATACATCACAGCCTTTATAATGCAATAATAGAAATTTAATAAATATTTATTTTCCATTTTACAAAAATAATTTCTTTCAAATTTTTGCACACGTTAACTCCTACTTTTTTTTTTTAATATTTTCCTTTTTAAAATTGGACAAAATTTACATGCAAAATTGAAAAAATAAATAAATAAATAAACAGATAAATTGAACATGCAAAAATTAGAAAAAAATATTTATCATGAACACAAACTAAACAGTTGTCGTAGTCACTATTCCAAAAGTCAGTCCTTCTGCGGAGAAAATTTCCGGATGCATAAAGATGAGAATAATAAAACTTTTGAGATGCATCTTCAATCAAAGCTGCCCTTCAAACTAATAGAACTTCAGTCAGCTTGACCTACTGGAAATCAGGTTCTCCATCAAAATTTATAGGAGTTGAACGGTTAGAGCTTTATCAAATTGACGCTCATTTATGAGTAAATCAACCTTCGAATAATCATTGGAAAACTTTTAAAGCAGTGAGGTTAAGAATCTTGAAGGCAGAACAGCTTGAATTGTATCACAGTAGACGGTTGTCACAAATTGCAGATACATAACCTTATTTTTATTGTTCCCATCAGGATTCTTTTTAAAAAAAGAGGTACGGAAACAAACTTTTGGACCACCCTGTATACTAAACAGAATCAGAAAATATACAGTTTTTATTAGTTTGAAAAATAAGTTAACACAAAATTAAACAGCAATCTCTTCAGTCAGAGGTACAAGCAGAATATTTACACAAATTCAAATTATGTTAACCAATCGATCCAGAGAGGAGAACATGTTTGAATTACAGAATGCCATCTAATTTAGAGGCAGACAGGGAAAAAAAAAAAATAGAAAATTGATTTCATGAAATTAAAATGAAAGAACTGAAAACTCATCATTGACAGGCTGCCTGCAAATTGAAAAAGCAAAAATTCCTAGATTTTCAAATTAATTTTACAATGAAATCACAAACTTTTAAGACAAGGGTCTTGCTATGACACAAAAAATTTATAGTGATGGTAATATTTTTTACACAGAAGAATCTTCCCTTAGAAAAAAAAAAAAAAAAAAAAAAAAAAAAAAAAAAAAAAAAAAAAACAATTAAAGGGTGTGTTTTGAGCTGATAAAACTTCATCCTACAAATAGGCAATGTAAAAAGAAAAATCATCATTAAATTTCACAAACAGCAGACAAATTGTGAGGTTCAACAATTGTATATTTGATGAACAAAGAGGAAACAGTAAAAAAAACCTACCACATACAACAGAATTTCATACACTAACAAACGGTAAAAAAAAAAAAAGAAAAAGTACGAACAGTAAATAAAATAAAATGTAAGAAATACAAATCAGGCAATTCAAATGACCGGCATTGTTTTCTCCAAATTGTGAAAAAAAAAGCAATGAAACTACAGTTGTGAAAGGTCCTCATCTCACCATGTGAAAAAACAGCAATCAAAATTTAAAATAATGGCTTTGTTCCAAATAACTGGAAAAAAGTTTGCAAAATTTTCAAATTTAAAAGAAAATAGCAATGAGGGAAGGGTACTCAGATCTAGAATTGATAAAATCTTCTACTCTCATACAATTTCTTTTGTTTCTATTGAGTTAGAATATATCATTGAAAGTTTTTCCAGAAGTTTCAGCTTAAAACCTAACATTATTCCGACCAATTTTTTTTCCTACAAAGTAAACCGTTTTTCAAAAAGGACTTTACTCAGTAAGATAACAATTACAACTTTCTACTTGCATACTGTGGAGATACGCAGCGGCAGAAAGACGTATCACCCAGAATAAAAATGTTCATAACAAGACACTAGATAATATTTGATAATTATTTGATCAAAAGACAGTAATAAGGAAGAAGCGTAAATAAGGGAATAAATGAGATTTATATTTGGCATGTGAAACAGGTGGCATTGTAAAAATGCTACCCTCTTAGTATGTAAAGGAAAATATCTTTCCACTGCTTCAAGGTTCTAGCAATGAAACAGCAATGAAAAGAAGCAAAAAGAAAAAGATTTGAAAGGATAAAGGAAGGATATGAAACTGATTCTACGAATCAAAGTTTACACACTAAAGCTTTAAAGCCAAGAATAGGTAAAAATTCGCCCCAAAAAAAAAAATGTTAAAAAAAAATTCAAAATTCAAAACTGGTTGAAGAAATGCGAGGGGAGAAAAATTTAATAAAAAAGAGGGAGAATCATTTATATATTCACTCACATTAAAAGAGAAGTACATTTACCATGTGCAAGTATTTTACTAATGTGATGAATAAGTAATACTTTGACAGAATTCACAGTGGAAGGATAGTTTCTCGGAACGCTACCTCATTCCAATAGAGAGAGAGAGATACAGAAGGGGTTGTCATAAGAAGGGTAAAAACATGAGCAATGGTTTTTCGATTATTTCATTACAAATTCATGAAATAGAAGGACACATTCAAAATTTAAACGCATTTATAACACCAAACATTTATTGTTGCATCAATATGCTTCATATTTTATAATTAAATACAGCAAAAGAGTGGAGAGTGTTAATTTTACGGTTTTTCAGTTGACTCTTTGTGGGTGCTTTATTCCTCCTACATGCAGGTATTGGATTAAAAAAAAAACCCGTAAGAGACTGAAATTTGTCTGACAGGTTTTTACTTGTATCTAATGAAAATAATTTGACACAAAAGGATGATTGCCATCATAAATAATTGACTTTAAAATAAAATTAAATGGAAGCATGCTTTTACTTCAGATAAACCCCTTTAAATTGAGAGCAAGGGATGGCTGCAAACCGAAACCTGAACCGGCACCAAAAAGAATGGCAATGTTTAGGGGACCAGAACCCAACTTAATGGGAAAGGATAAACCAAAACCGGAACCTACATTAGCAAACCTAGAACCAATTCAAGTTTGACTCTTACATACTCGCTGACCGTCCATATTCCTATGATTTAAGCTTTTCCCGGTTTCTTTTCTGTTCCCACTCCAGAACTTAATTGAAATTGTCAGGCACTAGATCCTTACCAGAACCTTAATATACAAAATTTAAGGCAAATTTAGAACAGGAACGGAAACCGATTCCTTTCCAAACTTTGGAACCAGCTCCTAACAGGATCTAAAAATCATTTCGGTTTGCAGCCCTAGCAGAAAAAGTGAGGGTTGAAGAGATAGATGATGAGAAATAACTCCGTTTCACACTTTTTTCATAAATTATTGAGGTATACGAATAGACCGACAAATTGACAGCGCAAAAAAATACAATACCAATCGTGAAAGCGAGAATTTGAGTGAAACAAGATAATGGATATTAACAGATGACAGTGATGTTTTTGTTCTCCACAAACAGAACAGAGTAAAAATGAGCGAAGTAAAATTTTCTGCTCAACAAAATTAACTTTAGTTTTATGTAAAGGCAGTAAAAGAACACAACATTTACGATAGGCATCTCGGGTTACCACAAACCTAGTACAATCGAAATCATCAAAGAACTTGATTCAAATCAGGGAATCAATCAAATATAAATTCATAAATTAAGAAACAAAATGAGAACAACGCTTTCACTATGTTCAGATTTTAGTTTTACAATACAACCAGGGCATTCTGATTCATTAAAAAAACAGATTCTGAAGTTTTAAAGTTCTAACTTTAAATTAAACTTTATTTGAAATAAGTATCAAGCTAGGAGTTTCAATGGGAATCACCAACATTGCATCATTCGATTAGAACCATCAACAGCTATCCGATCTCACTCCTTTTACATCAGTAGGCATGACCAAAAAATCAAAATTGATTATCCATTGATCAGTTTTTTTTTTTTTTTTTTTATCTTATCAGCTATTCCTACCTGGCCATTAAAAATTAATGCGACCTTATACTTCAATCTTTAGGTAAAAAGAAAAAAAAATGAAAGCTGGAAAGATACAAAAGGTTTTTCAAATAACTTTTAAGGCAACCTTCACAGTTTAATTGCAACGGACATAGTTGGAAGAGAAAAATTTTAACAAGACTGAATCTTGTATTAAAGAACAAATTGATTTTTTGTTTGAAGGATCATAATCTATCTTCTAAAGCAGATAAAAATGTGAGGGCTAACAGTGCGGCATCATTCAAAATAGAAGAATTTGAAGAAAATAAATCGATTAAACTCATATCAAAACTGTAAAAACTTGAAAAGTAGAAATGTAGAAATACAAACAAATTGATAGAATCTTAAGGCCAAACAGATAGGTTGGGGTGCAGTAAAGGACAGTCTATGTTTTTAAAAGTATGTAAGACACAATATGAAAAAGGAGATTCTATTGCAAGTACAAATGAGTGAGAACATGATTTGATCCACAAAAAAAATCGTTCAGATTGTTGAATTTTCGGTTCAGATACTTTTTGATCTTGAACCCCCAATAAAAAAACTTTCAAAACTAGCAGATTGTTTCCTAAATAGGTGTCAGGATTAGCTTTGCAGATATTTATGTCTCATCATTGATATCAGTAGCGTAGTGTGCAATTTAGTAACATTGTATTTTGTTAATTTAAAACCATTGAACATATCAAACAATTGGGTGTTCGGTGAACACCCTCGAATTTGACCTTTTACGTGTGTTTCAATGGACAAAATGCAACGTAGCCAAATTGCACGCTACACCACTGATTCATATATTATACTGTTATTTTTGCCAATCAATTATTTTCTACTTCATTTCTTCAAGTTTTTGGCAAATTTTGGAAATTAGTCTGCTTGAAGTGCACATCTGAAGAAGCTTGACCTAAAATCTATAAAGATCAAGTTTCTGATTCGAACACAGATTTAAAATTGAGGACATTTCTAGAAGGAGGGCCCATAAAACAACAAGTATGCTCTTCAGCTTAAAACCTCCATTTGATCCCAATGCATCATTTTCAGGAAGAGCGCACCTCCGATTTTAAGGGTCCTTCTTCCAAAAATGTCTTCGATTTTTTTTAAGGCCAAAATAACAAGAACACTGAAAAGAGTATTTACAACATTACAGTTGTTACGGTAATACCTAACAAATCTTCTGAAAAAGCAAACTATTTCAAAATGATTTGCAGGGTTTTCTGTCGACAACAAACTCCTAACAATTCTTAAAAATGATTCAAAGAAAATTTACGATTCATTCAGCCCTGGTTTAATACTTCCCCTTTGCACTCACAATTTAAGAAGAGAAATGAAAAAATTTGAGACATAAAATACTAGTTCGAATAAAAATAACGCTTAGAATTTGTGATTCCAAGAGGAAGGGGTGGTCAATCTGTAAAAATGCAAAGAGGGAAGTAAGAGACAAATATAGCTGCACTCAGCTGATCACTTAAGCTTTAAGCTAAGTAATTTCAGTATGCCTCCTCAAATTTAAGTTGCACATGCACTGAAAAAAAAAGAATAGGTTCTGGATACGATCAGGATGGTTGATATGAAAACACTAGTACGGTACATGTTCTGAGCGCAATCTGATCAGGTTGTTGACACAGAAGTTTGGGTCTGAAACACATCCGGTCAGAGCTCTGAACATGTTCTGAGTACGTTCAGAACACGTTTGCGTACTGATGTCTTCATATTGCCCATCCTGATTGTGTCCAAAAGACATTCTTTTTTTTCAATGTAGTAGTAAAGTACAGACATTACTTTCTACAAACAGTAAAACAAAAGAAAAAGGCAAAGAATCGAAAAATGTCAACCAGCAAATAACTCATGAAGAAAAATAAATTGGGACTGTTAATTGAATAGGAAAATAATTGATTCTCATTAAATTTAGAACATAATTTAAGGCTTAAGCAATCTGGTTCCTTTCTTTATCTCTCAAGACACACATGGAAAAACAAATGAACAAACAAGAAAAACATCAAAGCTTCAAAAAAATTCAGAATTGCTCTTTGTCAAAAGTAAAGAGAAAAATTTGAATTAAATTTAATAGGCAAATAAATAAAATAAACTTTGAAAATACAGATAAAATTTACAAAATGAAAAAGCCAAATATAACTTGGCATGGCCAAATAAAATATTCACTTATATTTGCTTCCAAGAAGCAGAAATCACAGAAAAGAGAAGGGGGTATACTATTCAAAAAACTCAAACCGATCCTTTCTAAAAGGATAGAACCCCGAGTTTCCTGATGCATAACATTTACCACATTGATTTCTGGTACTTGATAAAGAAAACTGATCTAGTTCAAATAGAACTACAAGAAAAGAGAATCAACCAGTTAATCTTGCTGGTGAAGTTTATTGCAACATAGAGCTCGTTCCAGAAATGTAGGCGCAGCTCACCGATAACCTTTGGCGAATTTTCAATTTTCATTCCTACTCATCAACACAAAATAAGGATACAGACAGACATCTGCACCATCGCAATACTTTCTCAATTTCCAACTTCGTCAGAGTGAGAAAGTAAACTAGCTTGAGCTTGCAACTTCAACCTCAATTCCAAAGCGTTTCTCAATGAGAAGCCAACGCTCAAATTCATTTTCATTCAATTTGATTGGGTAATAAGAGAACTCAGCTTGGAAAGTTCCAAAGATTATCAGTCTAAGTGCGCCAACACTTTTCAAACGACCTCTACAGCTTCGTACCATCTGATACAAGTGAAATGTAAAGAAGAGCTCTATTTTACGTAGTTCGGCAAACAAGATACTATTCAAGTCCCATGAGTTCCAGTATTTGGGATGAGTAAATTTCTTTAATTGTATTTCAACAGTAATAAGAGAAGATTTTTAACAAATCAGCGATGACTCCATGTTTAAATAACTAAAATTTAACAGCCATGATCCTTAATTTGTTAAAATTTATCTCTGATTACCGTTGGAATACAATTTAAACAAAATTTATGAACCCCTAATACTGGGACTTGTCGGACTTGAAGCTACCCTATCTGTCCAACTCTGCTATATCACACTATCATGGATTTATGTAAATTTATCTACAACCATAGCTTTTGAATGATCAACAATGTATCAAATTTAAAGGTAAATAAATAAAAAACTGAGAAATAAAAATCAATTTGATGACAAAGTGGGTCAGGTTCCATTTTTCAACAGCAACCAGGCTACAATCATGAATAGTATGCGGATCAAACTTTGTTCTGACTTTTAGACATTGGCTGATCACTTAATATTTAACCACAAGCCAAGAAAATGGTAATTTAATAAAAGACTAACATAAACAAAACATAGATTATTTTAATTGAAAACAAAATTATCAGTTTAAAACTTACTGATTTTTTTAGTAAAATTTACAGAAAAGGACTAACTTTCTGGCTGCCTAGGCGCTTCTTCGTTTGTCTTCCTAAAGTTGACTAGCAGATTGACTATAACTGTTTTGTCAAGTCTGAAGAGCCTGTCTTTCAGAAAAGAAGGGCTTAAAAGTGGCCTTTCATTTCCATGATAAAAAATAAAATGGTGATATCAAGGGATCAGAAAAATAGATTGCTAGAGTTTCGAAGACCAGCCCAAAATAAATCCCGAGAAAGAAGGAGCTACAACAGGAAAAAGTCAAAAGTCTAATTTACGAGAGGCTTTTCAACCTGGGTTGGAAAATCCAGGGTATGCCTAAACCAACCCAAGAAGCAAAAATGGACCAGAAACATAAGGTTTTCAAACGATCACATTGAAATCATCTGTTTCACGTAGACAGGACTTTTACGGGAGGTTGGTTTCACTGCAGTTAAACAGAACTGTTCTAGTAAAAAAGCAAAGGAAAGGAAAAAAACCTCAAAATGACCTTCCACATACATCAGTATTCTCATTTTTTGCAAAAAATGAGGACACCAGATCATCCTCAAGGTAATCCCAAAATGTATTTCCATTCTTTTACAATACCACCAGAAAAGTTCTGTTTAACGGCAGTAAAACCTCCCATATAAGTTCCGTTTATGTAAAAAAGATGATTCCAATGTGACCATTAAAACAATCAGTCCCGTAAAACTGTACTTTTTCCGTCCATTTTTGCTACTTGGAAAGTTAGCTCATCTGAGTTGGGTCTAACCCGAGTTGAGATGCCCACAAAAACAGTTCCGTTTCTTCTAAATTCGGGTTCAGGTTAACTCAGGTTTGAGTCCGAGTCAAGGCGGCAAACTCGGTTTGTGAAGCCTTGCATAAACACTAGTTGACGTAGCATCCATGTCACCAAAACGAGTTTTAAAAGGCGTCAAATGCAGCGGTATCGCACTGCACAGACATCGCAGGTATTTTCATCCACTATGTGAACACAGCAGAGAAAAAGAGGAAAGAAACCCTTGTAACTCAGAATGAAAAATAAGCAGTGACCAGATTGTTTATGCTCAGTAGACAAACCCAGATTGGCGCAACCCCAGTTCAGAAATCTTGCATAAATTAGGCTATTGAAAGGAAGCTAAAAAGTCAGCAAGTCAGAAATAAGATGATGAACACGCCAACTTAAGTATTCAAAACTCAGTTTGGATCAGTTTTCTTTGTCAAGGAGAAATTATGGGTAAAGCTATGTCAGTAATTATCATACATAAACAGCACCTTGATTATCATTATCATCCAAACTAATTTTATTCGGATACGGTGCTCCACCACCGTCATCAAAAAATCTCCTAAAAGTGAACTCGAAAAATCCATGGAAAGGTTTACCACTATCTGTCAGCTCATCAGATTTACCAGAATCGGACGATTCTGAATTCCGCAACCGCTCTGGGTCGACAGGATCAAAATTGGACGTATCTGTGGAATACTGAATCCTTGGAATATGAGGCGGGGTCAGTCTTCTCACGCCTTTCTCGAAATCTACATTCGAAAAGAACGGGTGTTGTTTCACTTCCTTTGCATCTTTGCCCAGTCTTCTCTCTGCACTTGTACACAATTTTAAAATAAGATCTGTGCCTTCCGGAGAAACATTCGCAGCAGCAGGAATAAGCAGCGTGCTTTCCCAATTTATTACCTGGAAAGAGAAAATTCGTCAAAATTAACAAAGTATTACAAACATTTTATCAAGGTTATGTTTCTTTGTTTTTTGTTTCTTTTTTTGTTTCTTTTTAAAAAAAAATATCTTTTTATAATGTGATGTCTATCTTTAAGAAAACATTCACTTGCCTACTGAAGTAGAATAAAAACAAGTACCAGCTAACCTTGGCGAGAGAAACTTTATAACTATAAATTCAAAAACTGTCAATGCAATGTGGATATGAGAGGAGCCCAAAACCCTCTATTTCAAGCCTGGGCACTCACAGAAAAATCTCCAAGGGGGGGCAAAATTGTTTGAACCCCAAAGGAAGGCCTAGAGGGAACACTTCAAGTCCTTTTTTTTACATTTTAGATCCATGTATTAGTGCAGTCTCCTTCCATACATGTCTTAGTAAAACTTGCATGCTCATAAATGTTTGTGAAAACTCATTGGGGTTTCATACCTACATTGAATAGAGAATGAAGAGTACTAATCGAAAAAGACGATAAATAACGCACAGAGAACATAGATGTGATGAGACCATAATTCCACATCACTCATCTTTTACCACAAGACACACTTCAAATGAGCAAATGAACAAATGAGCTTCAAAAAAAGTTAAAATACAAAATCAGTGAGTCAGGTCATCATGATTGCCTCAAACATATGCATAAATACGCTTCAAGCGTATGACGCTCTTAGTCTGTCCTCCAAAGTACCGGGAAATATTGATCGATTTTCTCGAAACTTTTTACTTTAAAATTTACTTTGAGTCTTCGTGGTAGAAATAGAGTCGATGCGACAAATCTTATAAAACCCATTGCCACACCATTTTTACAATTTTTTTTACCATGAATTAGCAGCGCTTTCGGTTTGATGCAATATCATGTCAAAGTAGATCTAGCGCAGAGCATGCGCAATGCGATATCAAATCAAAGTATAGCAATGGGTTAGTATAAGTGTTAAAAACCACAAAATTATTACCTTATACTGCGTTTCCGCAGGTGTATTAGCTAAAAATGGTGGAGAGCCGACAAGCATTTCATACAAAATGACACCAACACTCCACCAATCGCAAAGTTGCGTGTATCCTGTCCGCAGCAAAACTTCCGGTGCTATGTAATTAGGGGTGCCAACTAAAGAATGAGCTAAACATCGTTGATGCTCTATACGTCTTCGCCTTTCTAAAGGTTTCAACTGATGGCAGCGACACTCCCAATCTTCGTTTGGCTCCAGAGAGTCTTGGCGACCATGCTCCCCTGAAAAGAAAAAATTAGAATACACAAATGTTAAAACAAAGAAAACACTCTGAACCGTCGGAAAAACAAGAAAAAGAATAAGAATAACAGTAAAAACTTGAGCTAACAATGCTAGCAACCTATTTCAGAAGTTTGCAGAGAAAACTGAGGAAATAACTACAGTTAAATCGCTTTATGCAGAAGCAAAAAAAAAGCAGCTGAACAAGAAAATACAAGAAAACACCCATGAACTTAGGTGAGGACGTTCCGCCTCAGATCGTTACCATTTTCAACTAACAAATTTAAAAAATAAAAAAACAATTTCAAATTTGGAGAGAGCCACTGAGTCTACACAATGTAAACACAGGGAGGTGATTACGGAGGATCGGATTGTTATCGGTATCGTAAATGGATCGAGCACATTATACCTTTATGGCTGGCTTCACTAATCGAATAGTTTCGGGCTCCCCATTCCGATGAAAACAGGCGAAAGGAGCCGATGAGTCGTGCGCTGTCGTAAGCTCAGTCGACCAAGGTAAGAAGAGGTAAGGAGGGGGTTACCTGCGCAATCGAGATGCATTGAAGCAAGCCTATTTGATTTAACACATTCGATCCGATTACGATCCGATCCTCCGTTATCAGTCCCCACGAAACAATCTTTAACAGTTTCTTCTGTTTACATAATGTAGGAGTGGTGGCTCTCTCTACAATTTGAAAGTATTTTTTTAAATATTTTTTGTTGAAAATGGATGCGATTTGAGCGGAAACATCCTCATCACATCTTCAGCGTGTATTTCGGCATTTTTCCGTTCACCTGTTTCTTTCATTTCAAGTCGTTACTGATTCGTTTTTTATCGTGTTCCTTTACACAGAAGGAAACAAAGGGAGCCAGGGGGCTTTTCTGTTTGTGCAGAAGGGAACAAACTACAAAGGGAACCTACAGCAGTTGGTTCTGTTCTTCATAAACAGAAAAATGGGCTCACTTCCGAACAAAGCTGTCTGACATTAAAATTTAATAATCAGCTTCTTTGTGCTGCACTCTGAAGACTGATTACAGTCTTGCGTTTGAAAGTATTTCACGAGTTTGGGAATGGATTTTGTGATTTTTTAGTGCGCTTATCGTCATTTTTTAAGTGTTAAGTCAACTATTAATAAGCCTGTAGCAAAACTTTGCAACAGCTCCATTTAGCATAGTATAAAGAGTAGAAATAAAAAAATAAGCTAACTTAGTTTTTTCCCAAGCACACATCAGTCTCTTTATGCTAATCTATGTCGAAATAGAGTTGCTAGAAACTGCTAAATTTTGCTGGTTTACTAAGATACAAAAGTACATCTATTTGTTACATTAAAATAATCCTCTTTTGACTATTTTCACTGCCTTGGCCAAGCATGTTCTATTACAGCAGCAGATATTATTTTGATTAAAATATCAGATTTTGTAATTTTACATTAATTTAAATCAATTAGTTACATACCATTGCTTTGGTAATATTTGGAATTGTGAGTCCAACGAAACCCTGTACAGAGACCGAAATCAGTTAACTTGATATGTCCATCTCGGTCAATTAAAATATTATCAGGTTTGATATCTCGATGAATAAACCCCATTTTATGTACACTTTCTACAGCGCAGGTCAACTCTGCAATATAAAACCTGAAACAAACAAGCATAAGAATATTTAAGTTCTTTTCAAATTTCATGGGGAGAGGATTTAGATACTTATTTATTTATAAAATTTAAGTATTCACTTATTTACACAATTAAAGGCAAAAATTTAAAATTGGATGTCCAAGAATCTCCATTAGAAGGCCACTCTAAATAAAGGTAAAGTTCAATGATTACGGGTAACAGGTAAGCCTATGGTCAAAACCACTTGATTTTTAATTAGGTAGGTCAATCCTAAATCATTCTGACAAATTGCTACAGAAACCCAAAAGGAATTTGATAAGCAGGTTTTCTGCTGATGAGGCAGGATGTTGGAACAATTTGACAGTGAGTGGCTCAACAACTAAGCACCCTCTCTTGCCTCTCCGACGCACCACCACCACTAAAAGAAGCGTTAGTTCACTTTTCGTCTTTCAGAACTGAAATTATAGAATGGGACGAAATCTGGCTTAATTTGTCTTGTAAGCAGTCTATTGTTTAACCCATTTGCATCATAACTAATTTTAAAAAAGTTGCTTGGCAACAGCGCTTATGAATTCATGCGCGAGTAGCGCTCTTGGCTGCAAAACTGCGGAAATAGAATGAAGCGAGTAACGCCAAAACGCCCCAAGCTCTTGTCTAATCATCTAATCACGGTCGTTCCGTTGGTTACTTACAGACAGATCAGTATTAAAAATCTGGAAGAGTCTGTCTCATCCAATGATGTCAATGGGTTGTGGAGAAATACACATAAGAAACTCTAGAAATAACTTGATTCCAATCAGAACTTCATTTTGCTATTCACACACAAGAAAATGATGAAAATCAAACTGAACTATTCATTTGAGAAGAAGCGGAACCAAACTTCCACATTAAAGCCCCTGAAAAGGTCCATTGTGCAGACAACAATGAACTGTCTGTCCTCAGTTGAAAAAAAAATCTTTAATCAATGAACTCCAACAATTGACTCACTACAATTGAGGCCATTTCCGGAAAAAGAGCCCATAAAACATAGGGTGCGCTCTATAGTCGAAAGTATCTATTCTACTACAATGTTGATTCCTCAGAAAGAGCACACCCGTTGTTTTATGGGCCTTTTTACCAAAAACAGCCTCAATAATTCAATTCTTTGAGTTACTATAATTCTTTGAAAATAGATGAAAAAAGAGAAAAATTACCTGGCAAGAGGCTCTTCAAATATGCCTAATTTAATAAGTAATGACATTAGATCACCACCAGGGATGTAGTCCATGACAAAGTAAAGGTTTTCTTTGTCCTGTGAACAAAAATCATCAAGTATATTAAAATCAAAAGAATTGACAATCAACATAAAAATGAATCCTACTGTAGGAAAATTGAAGTATGTTTCACAGAACTGAGCATGGGTGTAGGAAATGGATTTACAATCAACATGGGAAATGACACTTGATACAAACGTTGGCTCACTTGAATGCAGCATTGCGTGGGTGCAGAAAAAATGCCAATGTGCTCAATGTAAATCTACAGTAACTACAATAGAATTTAGCAACGCTGCTGCCACTTGAATGTCAATATTTAAGCAACTTAGGATTAAATCTTTGTTTGGCTGAATTTTTACTAGCTACCTTGCTCACTCAGTCTCAGGTTTGCTCCAATTTTTGGATAAATGACAGGAGTAATAGTTATATGATCAAACGTGAGGTCAAAGATAAAGAAGCAAAAAGAGTCAACAATCCAACCAAACGAAAGTAACGCATCAGCGCAACTCAAGGTTAAGATAGTAAGTGAGACAAAGATAACATCAAACGCATAGTAGACCAATTGGAGAGTCCTGGGGAAAAACGATGAACGTCACAAAGACCCAATTTTTGTTTTCACGAAACCCCATTTTGGTTTTTAAGCTGAAGGAAAAGGGGAAATGACGATCAAAGGTTATTATTCTTTCTCATAAGAATAAATATTTTTCCATCCACCGAAATCGATTGTCTTGCGCTTCTGTACAACTCTACAGATAAAATCTTGTCCTAACAATCAAATAGAGCAGAGCTTCAACTTTGTCCACATGGCAAACCTAGTTTACAACAATTAGTTTCTCAAAATTGGGCAGATGCTGGCCAGACCAACTTCAAAAAGCATGCCTTCTCGGGAACTTAGGACGATACAACTCAGCAAAGTTTCATCAAAAGCAGAGACAAGCA
Source organism: Trialeurodes vaporariorum (assembly GCA_011764245.1). NCBI lineage: Eukaryota > Metazoa > Arthropoda > Insecta > Hemiptera > Aleyrodidae > Trialeurodes > Trialeurodes vaporariorum. The sequence continues at coordinate 22,426,099 of VMOF01000111.1, read as the reverse complement.
ATGCGCCACTTCTCTTTGATATTTTGGAACTTCTTCAAGAGAAGCGGAAATTGAGAAAGCTGCGCTCTGTGGACGCATTGATTCATGTTCCTTCCTAGTTTAATGGCCAAAATTTACTGAACAGTAGTGAAAAATGTTTGACTGCACTACTCACTGTCTGTTTTACAAATATCCGTTTTTAACCAAACAGATTATAAATTAAAAGCTTGATGAAACCACTTGAGTAATTCTACTAAAGCTATGATCTGATATGAAATAAAAAGAAAGTAAAATTTAACATACCTGGAAGGAATAGTACAGTTTGACTACCCATTCATTGTCAGCTTCTGCTAGAATATCACGTTCCGCTTTTACGTGCGCTACTTGATTCCTTTTCAAAACATCAGCTTTTCGTAACGTTTTCATTGCATATAAATGATTAGTATCTATTTTCCTAACTAAAGTGACTTCTCCAAATGCTCCAACACCAATGTGTTTGATCTTTGTGAACATAGATTTATCCATTTTCGCTCTTTTTAGTCTAATATAATTTGATTCTTTTTGAGACAGCATTTTCCTCATTTGACATTGAGCTTCATTACTTAATCCTATTTTTGCCATTTCTGTTTCTAATTGTAATCGCCTAAATAATCTTTGTTTATGAGATTTGATAACATTTTCTACGTGTTGCTCCATAAAGAATTTGAAAGCTTGCGGAGAATAATTTCTAACTTTACAATCCCTTCGTTCTTCTTCTTTTTCTTTGCTTATTTGCTTTCTTTCAGGAATTGGGGACTGATGATGATTAACCTTGACAATTCGCCTGTCACCACCATTTTGAACAGCAGCTACCGACGACGAAGCAGTGGGTGGTAGAGGAGGGGTCCGCGAAGACTCCGTAGAAGAAGGACTTTCCGACCTTGATTCTGCCGGCGAGAACTTCCGCTGAAGGACAGGAAGATGCGTTGAGGGAGATGTCCTCGGCGTGTCAACTGTCGTTACAGTTGTCGTACCGTTTTCAACTATCCCGCGTTGAGCTGCTAACGCTTGCATTGTGCTTGCGTAGCTAGGAGGTTCTGTAGTAGGCACTGATGGAGAGACAGTAGCTTGCTGTGGCTGCGTCACAGCTTTCTGTTGCTTCTGTTGAATCGAAGAAGCATACGAAGGTGGTGGTGGCTGCGCAGGAGGAGATGCTGCAGCAGGAGGGGAAGTTGGCGCTATGGCAGTTTGTAGAACGGGCTTCTGCACTTGAGTACTCTTAACCGATTGCATTATGATGGGAGGTTGCGTTTTAGCTTGCCTTGCTCCCCACGCTTGCAAGGGAGTAGGTCTAGCCACGGACGTGGGCGTTGTCGGACCAGTTGGTACTGTGATTGGACTAGGTGAACCAGCTGATGTAGGACCGGAGTAGATTCCAGAAGAAGGTGACTTCCGGTAATCTTGCTGTGACTGGGTTGGGCTTTGTCGACTTTGAATAGAAGCCGAATATGATGGGGGCGGAGGAGCAACGGGTGAAGGTGGAACTAGAGGATAAGGTGGGGGCGGTTCAGCCGAAGGTGTACTTGAAGTACTATTTGTTTGATAAAGACTAAGGGCTTGAATTTGTTGAGATAGTTGTTGTTGAACTTGAGGACCATTTTGAACTATCATTGGTTGCCTACCAGAAACAGGACTAGTCCCTCGTTGAGAAGGCTGGGGGCAACTAGGTACAGGAGTAGGGGCAGGAGGCCTTGATGGTATAGCAGGAGCTGGTGAGATGCGTTTCAGCAGCTGCTGCATATTCGTCGGAACCGCAGCAGAGTATGGAGCATGAGGTGGTGGTGGGGGAGGAGGCGTTGAGCTACTACGTGGAGGGGGAGGTGGAGGTGGCTCTGCAAAACTATTTGGTGAATACTGCCTTGTGAGCTGCGAATGAGGAACTAGCTCGACAGTTTGACGAGGACTATCTGAACGACTGCTGCAAGCTCCACTGTCTAACGCAGGACTGCCCCTGTGTAGATTTAGTTCCCGTTCTAAACTTGGTTTTCTTATCAATTTACTGCTTAGGCCACAAATCCCTGCAAACAAAAAATACAGAATATTACAAAAATAATCAGTAAAAGTTGGACCTACAAACACACACACACACCTTCACTATTCTTAGCTTTCAGTTCATTCTCTACTCTGTTGCAACATTAGGGGTAAAATAGAGATATATATATACGTAATTAGGAAAAAGCAAATCAAGGAATCAAGGCTAATGGATGCAATCGATACAAAGTTGCACAGCTCATTGAATTTCCTATCGGCAATAGTTTTCGGTGAAATAAGAAAAAATAATCTTCCTGACAGAGGGTCTGGATAAAACACAGAGGGTTTATTGGAAAATGTGTGTTTTTTGTCAAATCTGGTAGCACTGAAAGGATCAAGGGCGAGCTGGACCAACTTAAATAATGTAACTTCAATGCTAGAAAACTCGGGAAATTTCGTTAGAGGAATAAAGAATTCCTAACCACGTTTTGCATTTGGTACAGTCCAGATATGATGCAGGTACACAAGAGCTTTCATAGCAAAAACAGATTGTCAGCAAGGAGTGAATATAATTATAGCCGTATTTCATTATCAGGTTCTAGTGTAAATTGGAGGTTCATCAATGATACTGATGCAGCAGTGATAAGTTTTAAGATTCACCGCTTCCTCACCCGAACCTCAAAACTTGCTCTCACCTTACAAAACAGGCAAAAAGAATAGCTCCCAATGATAAAACTGGAAACTCACCAAGGCATTCTGATTGCTCGGAAGGGTTTTGATCTCAGTTTTGCTCCCTGAAGAGTTTAAAACCTCAGATTTGCACCTGAACCTGATGATAAAACATGCTTCTTTGTGATAATGCCTCAGAGGTCTTTTTTATTCACAGTCACCGTCGCAAAAGTCTAACGAAAGTCGTAGTTACACTACTTCCAATTTTAGCAACTCCACTTGTGAATTACCAATTAATCCCTAATGCCATATCAGAAGATACCAAATCTTTAAGACAGTTTGCCAAATATGGGGTAGAACTGTCATGACAATACACAGCGATTGAAATAAAACTTCATTTTCATGACAGGTGAGATTAATTATTGGAGTTGTCTGGCCTCATGGCTTTTTCTTTAAGCCAAAATTTCATCTCTGCGATTAATGTTTAAGCTGAAACTTAATTCGGCATTACAGATCTACCATTTCAAAGTCAGTCAAATACAAGACTCACCTATGCCCAAAAGAAAAGAAACCAGGGTCCTGCATCAGAAATTTGAGGACCAGTGGAACTCAATCTGGTTCAAACAACATTCGTTACTCAACACCTCATACGAAAAAAAGAAAATTAATAAAAATGGGAAAAAAATTACCTGGAGAAGGGATTTTTGTGAGACCATTGACAGGTTCTGCATACTGCTGTTTAGCTAAAACATCTAGGGCGGCTTCAAACCGATTTCCGGTGATTTTCAAGGCACGAAGTGATGCATCCTGTGAACAAAGAAAAAATCATGGTAAAATCGAAAATAAAAGGTGGTTCAGTGATCTAGGCATAAAAAGAATGGAAGAATGAAAACATTACACAGGTGCAATGTATCGAAAATTTGGGTGCATGTTGACTAATAGATAAGCAGTTATGATGTATCACTGACAGACAGACTGGCGGACTGGCGAACGAGCATTTTTTGAGATTATGAATTTCAGCTCAGGGAGACATGCAATGGCCAGAGTCGGATCGTGCAACCAGGCAACAACGTTTTTCCTCCGTTTGACTCAATGTAAAACAATCGAATGCTCCTTCACTATCGAATCGATTGCTTTACATATTATTAAAGCGAGGAAAATCATTGTTGCCAAATTTAGAGAGCCACCAATGTGCATTGCCAAGAAATGGAAAAACCCCAACTTCCAAATTTTTCACGATGACAATACTTCCTTTCCTTGGAGAAGGGGGGGGGGAGTAAAAACATTCGTTCATTCGGTGTTAACGAAAAGAAAACAAACAAACAAACAAACAAACAAACAAACAAAAAACTGCCGAGCGCCTGGGCTCCACTGTGAACGCAACACACGTAGCACCACTGCGAAGAGAAGATTCAACTCCATGGCACAAACAAAGAGCTTGGCACGCGCTTTTCCTGCTGGAACCCGTGCTAAGAGATATCTGGCCAGAGTATGCAATACGCAACGCACAAGTAGCCATTCACAACGTGTAATGTGTGCATTGTGTGTCCCATACCCTAGCCAGGCATCTTTGTCCCTACTTATAGAAAATGTTCTGTTCATTCCTGTTTTTTTTCCCCCCCCGTGTAACTTGGCAACCTTGATCTTCAGATTTTTTTCTTTGACTGGTTCAGCGCAAACACGAATTCGTGATCGTGATTGCAGCGTGCGATGCATAGCGCGACGACGCACAGTGGAGCGAGTCAAAGTTCGGACAAAGCTTCACAACTTTAAATGCTTATATCTTTGTTAAACGGCGACTTACTTGTAAAAGTTTGAAAAAGTTTTCATTGATTTTGTTGTAAAATTTCCTACAACAATCTCTCATTTCAGCCTGTTTTTTTACGGTAAAAACATTCAAATTTTCATTTTTAGTAAAATATTTTGTGTCCGACCCTTCGTAATGAATCACTCCACTGTGCGGCGCACAAAGGGTTGCACCCAGCAATACACAAACAGAGCCATTTTCGGATGATTTTTTCGTTAAATTTAAATGTTGATCATTTAAGGGGCCGAAAACCTTGTTAACAATCCTCTTTTCAGAATCTTTTACCTAAAAGCACGCATATCATTAAAGTTCCCGTAAAATCAAATTTTCTCAGCCTTAGGAAGACTTATGAGGTGGGGAGTTGTCAGGGCATATTTAAACTGCTACATGAAACTATACCAACTTTCGGCAGTGACAAACTACCGGTGACCGGTATTTATCTACCGGTGACCGGTATTTATCTTCCTGCATTTTCCATAACCTGTAATCTACCATTTTAATGTAAAGCAATAAAATCTGCTGAAACGCCTTTCATGTTTGATGAACCGGTTCGAACCGGAATTTTAAAGATAGTTCCAGGTTCGGTTCTCGGTTCAACAACTTTAGGAAAAACGGTTCGCGGCTTAGAGCGATTTTCGGTTCACGCTTCGGTTCGGTTAAAGTCCCTGTCTTGAAACCATTGAAACCTGCGGGCAAAATCGATTCTGGGACGGTCAGACTGTCTCCCTCGAAACCGATCATTTCACACAGGTTTAAATAGAGAAAAAAACATTGTTGCCACATTGCAGAAGCCGAGCCGCCAGTGACTTTCAAAAGATGCGATTCCTCGCCAAATGACGATTTGTGCGATGAAGGAAATTGGTCCCCCGCGGTTAAGGGTGTATACCACCCAAATTTTTCGATTTTTTTTTATTTTTTTGATTTTTTTTTTTTCCACCAATTTTGTAGAGGACAATTCAGGGAATACGAGGACATTTTTTTTTAATTTTTAGGAGGTCGGAAAGTATTTTTAAATTAATTTTAAAGTTTATGAGTCAACATTGCGAAATTGAGAACCATTTGATAACCATCTGTTTTTTATTTTTTTCTCATGTACTATTTGTTAATTTGCTTGTACTGAAAAATCAATTTTTCGCTTGTTTTTTCAACTTCAAAACAGCTTTTCTCGAGTACCATGATAGCTAGAGACTTCAGTTTTTTTTTAAAATGTGCAGAATTTCATGCTCTAGGTACTCTTGTATGGATTTGCCCTCAACCTAACATCTCAAATATCTATTAATGTTTAAAAAAAAAAAAACCATGAAAAAAATGTCACATCGAAGAAACATTAAGAAAAAAATACTTCCTCTCGACAAAAAAAAAAATCCATACAAGAGACCCTAGAGGACACTGATACCTTTCATTTGAGACCAAGACCAAGGTGATTGAGCAATTCTAACTCTAAAAAAGCTGTTTGAAAGTTGTCAACGTTTTTTCAGGAAATTTTTTTTTTTAAGGGGCAGGTATGCAACCAGCTTCACAAAAATTTCAGGATCTCTAATTTACATCAGTATGTGTTACCAAAAAAAAATTGAGGGCTCTAAGTCATCAGGAGCGATTTTTTTAAATTTGGGTGGTATACACCCTTAATTTTGGCAACGCCGCGTCGGGGTGCCGAGGAAGAACAGAGGGCCCCGGCCCCCGGTCCCCGGCCGGCTGGAAGCTGTGGTGGACACGATAGGGGGTCAATAGCGAACTCGTACAATCAGTCTCATCAATAACCACACGACCCGACTCCGGTCTCGAGTAGAGTCTCCGGGCCACGAGTGCCACGACCGGGGTCTTCCGATGGTAAGCATCCGTCACACTCACACTCTCATAAAGCAACACACCAAAAAAAAAAAAAAAAAAAAAAACACAGGACGCAACTATTCAAGGTTGCCATTTTGCATGGAATTCCCGAATTCGAAGGCAATTCTAACGATAAATAAAAATACTAGAGCACACCAGTGATGGGCAAAAATCATTTCTTGAATAACCATGAATAATTAACTAAAATTATTCGCATTATTCTCATGTTATTCCTATTAGTAAATCGAAGTTTTGACACTACCAACAGATTCATCCGTCATAAGATGTGTGACTGGTAGTGTTAAAGCTTTGATTTACTAGTTTGAGCGTTCGGCAGAACGCACACGGCAAGTCAGACAACAGACCACATAAAACTACCATAGGAATAACATGAGAATAATGCAAATAATTTCAATCGATTATTCATGGTTATTCAAAAAATGATTTGTGCTCATCACTGTAGCACACAGCATTTTCACATGATATAATTACATTCCCGACAAAAAGCACATCAGAAGGCCGGCCCGTAAAAAGTCCAAAAAGTCCTAATAGCGCCCTAATTTCTGCCGTGCTTCACCCAACATGGTCAAACACTAAAGATTCAACGGGGTTCCAAAACGGGTAAAATCCGCGACCATTTAGACCTTCAATTCGTAGGACGTTGTGCGAGCGTTTATAGAATTAACGCCCCGAGGAACATTTAATGGATTATCATATTTGGTGAACGTCCAAAAAACATCCTTACACAATTCTGGCATTTTTTAAAACCCTTCTTTGGAGATGTTATTTCGACAACCACAAAATATTATGACCCCTCGGACGTTCTGCGAGGTGATTTCAAACATCCCCATAGTGTCCCATAACTTGAATGGATATAGACACTGCTACTGCGTTCGCTTCGTTTCGGACGTTTATGGAACGTTTAATATGCCGCTAGACGGGCTTACCTAAACACAAAAAAAAGGTGGGACTTCATAGAGACCTTTTCGGGACTATTTCCGAACATAAAATGCTAGTCCTGGATGTTTAAAGCTAATTTCATCTTACAGCTTTAGAGTTTCGTTATAAAATACAACGCTAGGAAAATTCCAAAGATTATGGGTGACCACCACCCTTCCACTTTTGAAATGAGTATCAGTGGCGAGGCGTGAAATTTGGCAACAATGTATTTTCTCCATTTGAATTCACCAAAAAAGTCGAACGCTTCGGTCATCGGCGATGACCAGGCATTTCGACCTTTCTAATGTATTTAAATGGGAGAAAGGTATGTTACCGAATCGCACGCCTCGCCACTGAATGAGTTATATCTAAACTATTCAATCTCTCGTCACCCAACGAGAATCACTGTTGAATTTGAGAATAATTATTTCTAGAACTATATTATTCGGTATTCCATCACTTAAACCCATGCAGAACGGCAACCCTGTAACTATTCCCGAGATATCCACATCTACATCGCACACCTCGCCTCGAATTCTCAAACTCGCCAACCGCACATCACCCTCCCCTCCCCCTCCACCTTTCACGAATTAACTCCTCCTCTACACCCGCGCCTGATGGAATTCCTCCGACCACTCCAGTAAAAGAAGAAGAAAAAATATCCAAAGCGACGTAATCGAAAAGAATTTGTTCCCAGATTATACGGAAAGAAAAAGAAAAAAGTGACGAAGAATCAGAATTCAGTCGGAAAGATATATTTTTATTCACAAACTTTAAGTAGTCGTCCTGTTCGATCAATCAAACCTCGTTTCGAAATTGAACGACATCATGGAGCAATCCGATGTCTCTAAGAGACACATATTCCAATCGAATAGAAATTCCTTAGAGAATTGGTTGTGAGTTTATGTGACGCCACGCGCCGAGCTTTTCCATTGGGAAGCTCTATAGCGGAGACGAAGATGCCTAGACCAGGATATGCAATTGATTCGCCGGCTCGGCGCCGTGCACTAAATACCATCCGAGTCATCAGACACATTATCAAGTGCGTTGCGAATTGCATATCTTCACCAAATATCTTTGTCTCCACTAGTACTTAATAGAGTCCACAAATAATATAAATATGAATCTGTTATTGCAGAAAACGGGCATGTCCATTAAACTGTTGCAAAGATTTCCAAGTGGCGGCATCGGTATGATCAGTGGTGGATCCAGAAAATTTTTCTGGGGGAGGGGACGCCCAGATTGCAAAGGATTCTTTGGTTTCTTTAAAGCAAACACAAAGTCGTTTTAAACCTCAAATTTTGATTCAGGATATTCTGGAGATCGAAAAACAATACCTTAAAAAACTTTTTTGTTTACACATACATCGCGCTGGAAAGAAAATAAAGTTCGAAGAATTCCAAAGATTACAGGCCCACCCGGCCACCGCTGCATCTAAAAGCAGCTGTCCTGAATAATCGCATGCAACATCCTGGAGCTGAGGAAGAGGATTCCGCTGGCAAGCTCTAAAAGTATTTACCCAGGATTCGAGTCATCATCAAACTACATACAGCGGATCCAAGAAATAGTCTTTCTCTCTCTTTACCCATTTGTGTTAGAAAAGGAAAGAAGAGGGGGGCGAAAATCACGTGACTGCCCCTGATCCGTCCTTTACTAACACACGCGTTCTAATGAGGAAAGAGGGAGAAGGTTAAATTTCTAGATCCGCCAGTGTCATCGAAAGGAATTTCGAATCGAGGAATCTTTTCAATCGGATTCCTCGCCCTCAACAAAGGAACGATTTCGATGAGAGCAAGGATCAAAGAAGGCGTTTGGAACCGAGGTCAGTGAAAATCTCGAGAGAAAGGTGACGCGCAAGAAAGATAGAGAGAAACAGAGCTATAGCTACAAATGGAGGAGACAGGCATTAGACAAAGGCAGAGAAACGTAGCGTCAAAATGTGAAAACGATGCTCGCGTCCGTGTCGCGTCGCGATGAGCATACATAAAGCGCGGCCCGCAGACGCAGACACGGCGCGGCGGTCCCAAGTCTTCGGCGCATGCGTCAATGAGCGTTAAGGGATAGTAATTCGAAAAACGGAAGGCATGGAGATGACGAGATGACCGTTGTTTCCGATCAACAATACTTTTTTTTCTTCTTACTACCTTATTTTGGTACGGTACCCAGTCCTTGACATAGCTATCGTGGCGATGCTATGCGCGGCGGACCGCCGTACAATGATCAGATATCGTCAAAAAGTGGCCAAAAACCAGAAAGTAAACACACCAACTAATTCAGTTATAAACTTCTAACGCAAGACCTGTGGGGCTCTTGCAAACTTTTGCTACAGAGAATTGAAGAGTTGAATCTTGCATAAAAACCTGTAAAAATGACGACGAGTCCACTAAAAAATCACGAAATTCACTCTCGGAATCGAGCTTAATGGCGGTTCGACGCAGGTATCATGGAAGATTCCTATCTAAATTGAGACATACCTCTGTGTTTCCAAAGAGAAAGTGACATATTACATAGGAATCTCCCATGATACCTGCGTCGAACCGCCATTACGCACTTGCCGTTGTAGCAGTTATGTGAGTTTAATACTGAATTTTAGACTTTCTTAGTGTGATTTTCGTGATTTTTGCTGGTCTTCACATTCTATTCATTTGCTTATAGCAAAAGTTTGCAAGAGCCCCATTTGAATCTTTTTAAAAAAACTAACTTTAAAGGGTGATTCTTAAAGAAAATTTTGCAGTGAAAACAATGAAACCACTTTTAAACCCCTACGTTATGTATTATCAAATACAGGGTGGGGCGTAGAGATCTGACGATTTTCCAAAGGCTATAAATAAAGAACTATTTGACTTAGAGAAAAAAACTTTTTTTTATTGAATTCAGTACAGAATGCCGTTTTCTTACATTAAGTTTTAAAAATTACAACTCGTAGATGTTGACCGTCAGCGTCAATACACTCTTGAAGTCGATTTCGAAAGGAATTCACCGCTCTTTCGCACATTTGTATGGGTATGGGAAGACAACGTAACTGTCACTGTTAATTCGAACCGATATGTTTCCATGTTGGAAGACTATGTGCAGCCCATGTTGGAAAATTTAGCGGAAGAAAATGATTTAGGAGACGTCTGGTTCCAACAGGATGGAGCAACAGCTCATACTGCTCGCATTTCCCTTGCCCCTATGCGGGAAATGTTTCCAAATCGGTTGGTCTCTCTTAGAAGAGATTTACAGTGGCCTCCGCGATCTCCCGATTTGAGCATTTGTGACTTTTTTTTATAGGGCTACCTTAAGGAAAGGGTTTTTAGGAGTCGCCCCCATACTTTAGAGGAATTAAAAGTGCGAATCAGAGAGGAAATCGATAATATACCCATACAAATGTGCGAAAGAGCGGTGAATTCCTTTCGAAATCGACTTCAAGAGTGTATTAACGCTGACGGTCAACATCTACGAGATGTAATTTTTAAAACTTATTGTAAGAAAACGGCATTCTGTACTGAATTCAATAAAAAAAAGTTTTTTTCTCTAAGTCAAATAGTTCTTTATTTATAGCCTTTTGAAAATCGTCAGATCTCTACGCCCCACCCTGTATATACGCATTTAAAACGACCATGCCATGTACGACCTCTCCCATTGACTTGCTCCACTGTGCGACGGCGGTATTCCGGGATTCCGGATGAGGAGTGTCGTAAGCAGCGGAGCGGTATTCCGTCATACTCATTACTCATTATTCTCTCATTACGACGCTTATGATCACAAGGGGATCCAGGAATTTGTCCCTCTCTCTCTTTTGGTCATTCAATTTCGTGTGTTGGTAAAGAACAGATTATAAGGACAGACACAAGACTTTCGATCCTTGATCCTTCCTTTGTCCTTTTCTAACACATGCGTTCAAATGGGCAAAGAGAGGAAGAAAGAGAGAGAGGGAGCGAGAAGCACAAATTCCTAGATCCGCTTCTGCTGATAGACTATCTATATGAGAGCCTTGACGAGTTGAGCTGAGTCCGGCAGATGAGACTTATGGGTTTTTTTTAGGTGATACCTGTCAGCTGAGTGATGAGCATTCAGCATAGGCCTCTGCACTCTGCGGACGATAAAAAATTGGATCCTAAAAGCAGCCTCCAAACGACTGGGCTGGATGAACCATTAGGCTGCGCCGAGGCTACAGCCTACGGGGTGGAAGAATTTTAGAGCCGCAAAATTTTGAGGGATCTTTATTGTTGGACGAAAAAAACCCCACTATTATTCATTCCATTGAGAAGGTGTCAAAAATAAAATAAAATAATGAAGAAGCCCTCCCCCCCAAAAGGAGTCATTATCAACCCCCCCCCCCCCAAAGAGACATCAAATTCTTCCAAGCTCCCCACTTTTGAATACACGGACCGCCCATGGGCTTAACGTATAGGGTTAATCCGGCTCTACCAATCGAATGTCTGGATATTGACGCGCACCATCCACCATCATATACAGTGGCGGATCTACGGGGGGCACGGAGGCGTGTGCCCCCCCAGAAGCTTCAAATGTTGCCTTCTTTAATAGAAAATAGTCCAAAATTGCTTCCACCGACGCTTCAAATTTCAAAATTTCACAGGCGTGCCCCCCCCCCCCCCCAGAAAACTTTTCTGGATCCGCCACTGATCAAATACATAGTTTGGCAGCCCGCAAACCTTTGACGATCGTCGATTTTGTCGGGAATCATCAAAACATAAAGCACAAATTCACTTCCCGGCAAGATACATACAATTTTGACGGCTTAAAAGTCAAATCTCCGTTAATTAGCGAAAATTTGAAAATGATTAATTTTGTGAATCCATCATCACCAAAAATGCCCAATTGGGAGCTAATTTGAGGATCTTAATTTCATCGTCTAAAAAGGCCTCATGGATAACAAAAAGCGGATGCGATGTGTAGTGTTGGTGGCGCACCAGAGGCAAATAGAGCCTATAACTTTATTCACCAAAGAATATTACAACCCGCTAATTAGATAACGAATGGATGCGCTTTCCGGACGACATCGATAGAAATAATGTATTTTTTCTTTGACATCAAATGAACAAAAACTGAATCCCCGATCCATAATTCACCTGATCTTTGACAAACAAGCTTTCATCTAATCCTCCGCACTTCCGAGTTCCGACGAAATCGCTCGCATAGACCCCCTCCACCTCCACTCCCGACCCCTCTTCGGGTTACTGCACCGAGACCGAGGATCAGGGGAAAGAAAGATCAGGTAATGGAATTCTAAGCTCCAGTTCCTTGACCTTGACCCATTTTCGCACCCGTTCGTCCGAAACAGATATCTTTCTCTTCCTCAATTAATTACTACCTGCTAACCTGTCTCCCGACTCCGCCCCCTACATAAAGATCCTCTTCAGTCTCCACGTTGATAGGGTACACCTCTCCAGTCTCCGGCCAAGCGAGAGATGACCTGTCAACCTGACTGCTACTTACAATCAGTGGCGGCTCAAGAAATGCGATGCATTGATAATCGATGACTCCTTCGAATGTCAACCTATGGAGAAGGATCGATTCTTCCATCGGGAATGGGGCTCTTGCAAACTTTTGCTGTGAGCAAGTAAATATTCTAATATGATGTAAAAACCAGCGAAAATCACACTGAGAAAGTCTAGAATTGAGTAATAAACTCACATAACTGCTATAACGGCAAGTTTGTAATGACGGCTCAACGAAGTTATCATGGGAGATTCATGTCTAAAATGTCACTTTCTCTGCGCAAAAACACAGAGATATGTCTCAATTTAGATAAGAATATCCCATGATACCTGCGTCTCTTCCCGATTCTGAGAGTGAATTTCGAGATTTTTTAGTGTACACATAGTCATTTTTACAGGTTTTTATGCAAGAATCAACTTTTCAATCTCCTACAGCAAAAGTTTGCAAAAACCCCATTAATCGCAACCCCACGGAGAGAAATTTTCAACTAAAAGTGACCAGGATTCAAACAAAAAATTCCCAACAAGAAATTCTTGCAATTTTCAGGAGAAATTGTAGTTTTACAAGCCGGTTCTGGCCATTTTGGCTAGATATTCCAGCATTTATCAACAAAGTAATTTAGTCTATGGCGCCAGATTGTTGTGGTCAAAATTTCTGACCAGAATGGCCAACAATTTTACCGAATAGTCTGAATACGTCCAGATTCTTCTTAAAAATTGCCACAAATTCATTTAAAAAATGTGGCCCTTTGAAAAAAAAAAAAAAAAAATTCCCCGTGCCGAATAAATCGATACTTTTGCACAGGTTCAAATGAAAGATCAACGATAATTGACTAATCTCGAGTCACCGCGCCACTGATTGCCCAAAAAATCGATACTTTTGCATTGGTCCAAATGTAAGATTAGCGATAGATCGATTGATCATGAGCCGCCGCGCCATCGCGTGCAACTAACACTATCTTTCTGTAGGTTTCGAAAAAAAAATTAGCTTTTCAAAAGCACAGCGAAATACCTTTGAACTTATCAAGTCCAAAACACTAAAACGAGCTCTCGTGAGTCTCGTGGCTCTATATACATATCTATCAGTGCGAAAGGAAATCTGACAACGTTGGATGAGAAATCTTTGACGTCTGCTCGAATGCGTTCGGAAACAGATAACATGACGGTCCATGCTGATAAGAAGCAAACGCCTCGGACAATTGCTTCTTATACTTCTCGACTTCGCCAATCCTCCTGCTAATCGCCTGGCGCCCGACACCCCCTCCCCCTCCACACCTTCTCGTCCCCCGCCACCTAAACCACGCGCCATCGTCGAAAAATGCTGCGCTAAACGGATACCGCGCTTTTGCTTTTTCAGCAAGTCGCGAGTATTTACAAGGAAAAAGGTCGAGCGCGAAGAGGTCACAGCAAAGAGTCATCTGATTCCCGAGTCTTAAGGTTGAGAGTCATTCGTGCGTTTGAGTAGGGGACAGGGGGTTATATTTTCTCCCCTTTGAACCAGGGTATTTAAAAAGCGTATTTTGGTGCTCGGGTCGGGACTTGGATGCCAATCTTCGCGCGTAAAGGTGGAGATTATTTCAGAAGTATATTAGCTAGCTTTCTGATAATCTTTGGCGAATTTTCAATTTCCATTCCTTCAAATCAAAACATAACTTCATTGGGCTTGATTGGACTTTCTGATATTCAAACGCCCGGGTCAGTTCATGTCAAATCAGATCACAAAAAAAACTGACCCCCCTCCGATTTGCTGGAAATTTGGTACATTTGTTCTGCCCATCAAGCCTAGTCAAAAGAGTATCTCAATGTTTTTTTTTTTTTTATATGAATCCTTCATTGAAAAACCAAGGCTCAAATTCATTTTCAGTTTCAGTTTCATTGAAAATTTTTCACTCATTTTCATCGAGTTATAACAGAATAAACGTTGGACAAATTCCAATGATTATCGGCCGGGGAGCCCACCTAAACTTCTGAAAAGAACTCAACAACGACGACCAATCTCACCAATCTTGCAATCTTTGCAACATTTGCACCATCGGGTGGCAAAAAAAAATTCCGCAAAACGGCCGGCAACGTAGCGTCGGGCCGATCGATTTCGCTTTTGGTGGCCCCCTCCACCCGCAAGCGTCCACGGGGGCCCCTTGCAATACAGCGAGCGCGAGGCCCATTATTCGATGGAAAACGGTTTTAATTGAAGACCGGGGAGTATAGACCTGGAGAGGGGGGACGGGGGACTACTTGGTCACTCACACTCACCCAATGTCTGCGCCTTCAAATAACAGCTATTATTTCTAGTTTTCTATCATCTGGATTCTGGATGAAGGACAAGCCCGGTGTGCCCTCAGCCGCCGCTCACTGAATCGAAATACAGATTTTTCCGAAAATGAAAATCTGTAGTTTTTAGCTTCAAAAAAATTTAAAAGCAGATCGTTGAGAGTCAACATCGAGGAAATTGACTCATTTCAAACAGTAAACTTAAAATTTCTGTTCGTTGCCCCCCCCCCCCTCCGAGAAAAGTTATCGTGCGCTGAAATTTGAATGAAAGAATAACGGAATTTGGCGTATTTTCAGCTCTAAAATATGTATTTCTACTACGTTCTTCAAAAAAATGTAGACAAACAGATACTTGATACTGTGGTATCAGAATGACGAAATTTGACCTCTTATAAGTCGTAAGACTATATATTGCTTACGATCGGCAAAGTTTTGGTTCACAAATAATTTAGAATCGAAAACACGAAATTTGAACTATTTAAAGCTGTAAAACTATGATTACTGCAACTTTCCTTTAAAAAAAAAAATTTAAAAAAAAGTGGGGGGGGGGGGGGAATTAAAGACAACCGATATTCAAGAATGAGACTCACGGAATCTGACCAATATACGCTGCAAAATAATAATATTAAGCAGTTTTAAGACAATCTTAAGTGATTTTGTAATCATAATTACAATTGATGCGTTTTCCGGTAGAAAGGTTCATTGAGCATCGGGTTTGGTCTTCCAAGCGAATTCTAATAGAATTATACGGCCAAGATTCAGGAACGAGCAAACTTGATGTTTTTTACATTGTCCTGAGAAATCTTTATTTCAACTCACGGTGCGCCACCGCCGCGACGAGGTCGACCGTAGGAGTAATTTCAGGAATGCGATTCCTTCTCCCCTCCCCCCCTTCATCCGACTCATAACACTCGCCTCCACCACGATGCCACTTGATCAGCAGTGTTGCCATTTCCTCCAATTGATCATTACTGTCAATTGATTTGTGATTCGAATCATCACAAATATATGAAGTCGGATACTTCAAACTACTCGTGTAACTGATTGTGAGAGGTAAAAAACATTAATAAATACGCAAAAAGTAAAGAAAATAGATAAATAAATAAAACCAAGCCATAAAAAAAAGAAAAAGAAAAACCTCAAAATTAAAAGGTATGCGAATCAAAAAATTAAAAATAAAACACAGAAGATCATCAATCAAGAATTCTGATTTCTCCCGGGGGCAGAAGCCTTGATTTCCATAAATGAAGAATCCCGGCGTAGATAGGTTGAGTCCACTTTTCAGATAAGTCCACAGTCTTTCATTCGATGCGTTCAGTGGGCGTAACAACTTGTATCATGGCGGCTTGTGCTTTTTGGCAACAACGATTTTCCTCCATTTGCAGTGGCGGCTCGTGCGATTTGGCAACCATGCTTTTTTACCATTTAAACCTATGCAAAAGTATCGATATCTTGGGGGTGCATTGCGCCTCCTGAAGATCGATTGTTTTACATAGGTTTAAATGGAGGGATTCCACTGTTGCCACATTGCACGAGCCGCCACTGTCCATTTGACTCTTCGTATACAACAGTCAATGGGTCTGTTGCAAACTTTTGCTACAACGATAAAGAGCGTTTCATCGTATGTAAAATCGCGTGAAAAGTCCATTGGTAGCATCAGAAAGTCATGAAATGAGATAATAAACTCACAAGAGACGTTTAATGAAATCCAAGATGGCGGTAAAATATCGAGCAATCTGTATGCACGCACCTTTAACATCCAAGGATTGCCAACGTTGACATACCTCACAGCTTCAGAGGTTATGTGTTTATTTACGTTGTGATTGGGTGTGATCGATATTGTGAGGTTGGCTATCCTTGGATGTTCGTGGTGCATGCATACAGGTTGCTCGATATTTTACCGCCATATTGGATTTCATTAAACGTCTCTTGTGAGTTTTATACTGCATTTTATGACTTTCTGATGCAACCAATGGACTTTTCACGCGATTTTACATCAGATTAAACACTCTATAGCGCTGTAGCAAAAGTTTGCAACAGACCCATTACTGAAGCACTACTTCTTTCTTGAATCGATTGTTTCGTATAGAATGAAATTGAGGAAAAACTTTGCTGCCATATGGCACGAGCCACTACTGATTAAAGTTGTTGGTTTCACTGCTGAACGCATCAGATTAAAGACTTTTAAACTTAACACAAGACATCTTCATCTGACACTTTCTAGGAATTTTTCTTATACCCTATTTTCCTACGACAATGACACATTCACGAGAGCTTGTCTCTCTCTTTCTCTCTCTTCTCCCACATAATTACAATTGTTGGAAAAGGGTGGAGGTAGGGCTAAAATCAAGGGAGAGCATCTCCTTCCATCCTTTTCTAACAAATTCTAATAAACAAAGAGAGAGAAAGGCCACATCCTATGTTGATGTACCGCACTGTTTGGTGACTAACGATGGACGGTTCACTGCGTTGAATCAATGTCTCCTCCGCAAAGCCCTAAACGGCCTATCAAATTGGAACCTCAAAGTAGCTACCGAGTGGGTATTTAACGGGCACAACATCTTGAAAGTTTTGACGTCAAACGGTCGTTAATTTGCAAATATATGCGAGAATGATGTGCGCGGCGCATTGATCACCAAATGCCCCCATGGGAGCTACTTATTGTTAGAGGGAAGAAATTGATCGTCCGAAGCGGCCTTACGGTGGCGTCGCGTGAAATCTGGCAACGCTGCAATTCGTCCATTTAAACTCATGAAAAATATCGACTCGAGGGAGTATACTGTGACCCTCCGATAGTTCGACCTTTTCCATACGTTCAAATGGACAACTTGCAGCGTTGCCAGACTGCAGGCGACGCCACTGCGGCCTTACAGAAAAAACAACGATCTCGAGAATTAAAACGATCACTGCGCATTTGTATGAATTCAAAGTAGAGAAAACTATAATCAATTAATTTGCTGGAGCCGACAACAATGTTGCTGATTGTCGAGTAGATTGCGGCTCATGACAAGCGTTTCATCGATGTCTCCTCCAAATAAAACTGTGGAAAAGAATCGATCCTTGCGAGATTCAATTGTGCCCGCAGGAAATCGACACTTTAGCACGGTTTTAAATGTGAATCAAACGATAATCGACTGTCCACGAACCGCCACTGTTGTCACGGTCGACCAAGTTTACAGTCAGTCAGTCCGCAGATGAATTCTTCCAATTTTATGCGCGTTCCTTCGTTCCCTTCCCCTCTCCCTTCCCCGTCCCACCCCACCCATACGCCCACACGCTTCCCGACTCCTATCCAGCTTGCAATCTTGCCCCTTGACCCGGGAGGGAGGATGGCAAGGAGCGAGGGGGGAGGGGGAAACACAGCTCTCGCCGTGTCTTGTCCGATGAGGCAGACAGCATAGAGGTGAACGAGGGAAGATTTTCTTTGTTGTTTGTTGGTGTTACTAATTCGGAATTCCACTTTCCGCCTTTCATCTTGCCCTATGACTCCTTCCAAAGGCCGTGCTGTAGGAGTGACCAGTGCCTTGCGGCCCCCAAGACCTCCTCTCTACTGAAAGCATGTAGATACATGCAAGCAGTCGATGGATAGATTAGAGCCTCAAAAATGCCAATGCGGCGTGTGAGTGCGTTGCAGTCTCAAAGCGAAATGAATTTTAGTAAATTTCAAATCCGCAGGATTTCCTCGAAATTTAAACAGAAATGGGACAGTTGCAGACTTTGAAAACCCGATTGTATGAACAAGTGTGGACACGCTTGGATCACATCCTCATTAAAACCTCATAAAGAATGCGATATTTCTTGAGGACATTCAAACATTTCTCAGAACAAATATATTTCGGGAAAAACGCAGAAAATAAGAGAGAAAAAAAAAACATTTATAGGTTCTACTATCCCCAGACTCTCAACCATTTTCTCCTTCGTTCCCTGATTTTTCCAGATTAATCCTGATTTCTCCCTGTCTACAAAAACCCGCAGCATAAAATTTATAGGAAGATCTGATTTAAAAACCAGCAAAAATCACGAAAATCACACAGAAAACTTCTAAAATTCAGTGATAAATTCAGAAAACCAACTGTTACGAAAAGATCGTAATGGCGGAGCTACGCAGGTATCATGGGAGATTCCTGTTTAACATGGAAAAAAAGATTAGTGAAAATAACCATACGGATACCTGATTTTGGCACCTGCTAGATGTTATGGTAAACTTGACCAGAAGTATGGTAAACTTGACCAGAAGTATGGTACATTTACCGATACTTTGAGTAAATTCGACATGCAATCAGGTAACATCACCCCAGTACCTAGTCAAACATAGTACACTTCTGGTTAACATTACCATAACATCTAGCAGGTGCCAAAATCAGGTATCCGTATGGTTATTTTCACCGTAGTTTTTTTTTCCGTGAATTTGCCAATTTCTCTACAGAAACACAGAGAAATGTCTCAGATTAGATAGAAATCTCCCATGATACCTGCCTGTAGCGGCCTAGCCCCACCGTTGAGCCCGATTCTGAGAGTGAATTTGTGATTTTTGAGTATACTCATCGTCATTTTTACAGGTTTATATGCAAGAATCAACTTTTCAATCACCAGTAGCCAAAGTTTGCAAGAGCCCCATTCTAAGCATAGGCGAATCAAGGGATTTCCTCTCTCTTCCTCGCCCATTTGAACGTATATGTTAGAAAATGATGGAGGGAGGGTGGGGCAAAAGTCGCATGACTGTCAATAATTCTATTCTTTTCTAACACGCACGTTCCAAACGGGCGAAAACAGAGCAAGGCAAATTCCTGGATCCGCACCAGTGGCGGCTCATGCAATTTGGCAACAACGTTTTTCCTCCGTTTGACTCAATGTAAAACAATCGAATGCTGGTGAATCGCTGCTTCACCATCGAATCGATTGTTTTACATGTAATCAAATGGAGTGAAAACATTGTTGCCAAATTGCACGAGCCGCCACTGGGATCCATCAGTGATTCTGATTGCAACTAAACTTTAGACCACAGTCACCAACTTTGATTCAACTTAGGAATGGGCATCGCTATCGTGAGATTCGGAGGCCACGATCACGAATTCGAAGACAAGGAGCAATTCCGAGGCACATCCGTCACTCCACTAACCTCTTTAAACTCATCAACATCATTAAAATAATTTTACTATCCTACAATCCAGTGCCCCCTCCCCTCCCCACGCACTAAAACTAACGCCCGATGCACACCCGTCGCGAAGAGCAAGAGAGGGAGAGAAAGAGTTAATAAACATTTGGAAAGGTGTGACGGGATGCGGGAGGAAGCGAAGAGGGAATGATGAACAGAAGAGTAACGCAACAAGAAGCTCTCTCTCTCTCTCTCTCTCTCTCTCTCTCTCTCTCTCTCTCTCTCTCTCTCTCTCTCTCTCTCTCTCTCTCTCTCTCTCTCTCTCGCTCCCTCTCCTCCATCGAAACCACGTGTGTTGGACAAAGATGGAGGAAGCGAAGAGGGAATGATGAACAGAAGAGTAACGCAACAAGAAGCTCTCTCTCTCTCTCTCTCTCTCTCTCTCTCTCTCTCTCTCTCTCTCGCTCTCTCTCTCTCTCTCTCTCTCTCCCTCCCTCTCCTCCATCGAAACCACGTGTGTTGGACAAAGATGGACTGTGGGATAAAAACTCCACTCATTCTATCTTTCTTTCGCACTTACATATTCAAAGGGGAAATGAGACAGATGAAAGAGATCCTATCCATGCGCTATGCCACTGCAGACAGAGCTCCGCAGAAACAGAATTCCGAGAATCTGTTCTGTCATCGGGCAGTGACGAGCCTTTAAGGAGTTTTAACGAGGTTTTGAACACCGTTAAAATGCTCCTATTAAATGAAGATCAAAATTAATTAAATCGTCCTGCTGAGCAAGGCCCAGCCAGGCCCGCGCCCGCGCATGCGCGATGATACGGCTGCAAGTGGAGAGCGGAGGGGAGGAAAAGAGAAAGAGAGGCTATAAACCTGAGAACAAATTCGTGTTCTCGGCTTCCGCTGCTGACCGGGAACATAAAAAAATTCTTACTTTCAGAAAAAAATAAAAAAATACAAAAAAAAATAAATAAAATTAAAATAAAGGAATCGCGCTTTGACCAAACTCTACTCCATTGCGCTTCTTCCTTTCGTTGGTTGGCCCCAATTCACAGCTCGCGTTATTATTATTGTTACAATATTATAGCCTATAGGTATATACGTGGTTGCTGCTGATTAAATAGATGGAAAGATCCAGTGGTCTCCATCCAAATGTATAAATTACGAAGCGTATACCAAATCCTAATGGAATATCGCTGGTTTCCTGGGGAGATCTGATGCACTGACAAGGAATTTGACCTCACAACTTAACTTCCCCACTACACTCCAGACTCCACATCACTGAAAATAATAATTCCGGAATTCTAGCAATATTACCAGAAGCACAACTTTATGTGCAGAGCCGCGAAGAATCTAGGACTTGTACGAGAGAATTCTGGTGTTACTATCAGAATGTGATCACTACCAGAGAATTCTGGTGTTACTTTCAGAATATGATCACAGTATCAGAATTTGCTCAAAATTATTACGAACTATGGTACGAACACTAGAATTCTGGTAACCGTGCCATCTTTCACCAAATTACGCCCGACCTAACAAAACACAAGAGAACACTGAGAGAAATCACTTCTTAAAAACAAGGAAACACGTTTACTTGTGACAGTTTTCCTTGCGCGAAGTAAAACTCTGATTGCATGAAGGAGAAACACTGTCACAACAAGGAATCTTTTACTAGTAGCAGCAGACATTTTCCTTGGGTTAAAGGAATTTCCCCTCATATAGTCAATATTTCACTGTGCAGTTTCTTTAACACAAACGAAATACACCTTGGATTAAAAAAAGAATCCTCTCAGTGAATTCTGCGCTGTATTAAAAGAATGGGACGGAATTTCCAGCAATGGTCCGAATTTTCCTATGGAATGTAAAACTTCCTCTTCTTTTCTTCATGTTTACTACCCGGCAAAAAAATATGTGATCAGGACGTAAAGTCCATGAATTTTTAATCTCGCCTTACATCTTTTTAAGGTCAAAAAGAAGGCATTTCAGATCAATTCAAGACTTTTTCAAATGTCCTATACGGACGTTGAACGCCCATACTTTTTGCCGGGTATTCATAACTCTTTATGATTTGATAATTATTAGGTAACCTTTTGGTGATCTCACAAGTTTGCCTATTTTAAATTAATCCAACGGGACAACGGATCTAGCCAAACTGTCTTCAAACCGTTGTAAAAACGTTAAGAGTACAGATATTCAAAGTCAAGCTGAAGAAAACGATACTATTCTAGAGGAAATATAAACACTGCAGCTATAATTCCGCTGTTTAATGTAATGTACCATTTGACAACGTCGTATTTGGTCCATTGGAACCCATGCAAAAGAAAAATCTGAGAGGTTACACAGCTCACTCAATATCTCGATCTAACACGAGCGCCAAAATAAGCACAGATTACAACGTTGCCAAAAGGCACGAGCCTATGCCACTGGAATTTAGTCAAGTCAACTAGGTTCTGACCATAATTTTGCTGGAAAATAATCGAATCCGCAATGGTTCACATTTGCGATTTAAAACTATGCAAAAATATCAATTGTTTGGGGATTTCATCGAACCCCTCAAGAATCGATAATTTTCTATGGATTTAGATGGAGGACAGGAGGAAACGTCGTCGATACATCGTAATTTACGAGTCACCACGAATACAGAAAAAAAAACACGTTTCGATCCATTCAAATAGCATTCAAAGCTCACGCGAAAGACGAATGACCGAAAAATGTTTCTTTCTTCTTCTACTCACTCACACAAGCAAACTTGCGATCGTGTAAAAAAGAAGAAAAAAACGGGGAAGGTCTAAAAGCTCGTACAGTTATCAACATAGTATACGGCCCTTTCCTTACTCGGTCACTCTTTTCTCATTCACGCATTGCATCCCCCTCCACACACACATAAACACAACTGAACGAGGAACACGCCTCTACGAGTTAGAGCACGCATCCGAGTGATGAGATGCGATCATACCAATTAGAGGGAATTGACTCCATAACATGTAATTATAACAATGTCAAGCCCTTATCTGGACTCTAGGCCTCTTTTTCGTAATATTAATTCGTGTTTTGGAATGCGTGAACTATGAGAGGTTAAACCGTTCGCTGTTGACCTCCAAGGGGTCCCGAGGTAATCGGTGCGGTACACCACCCATTTTTATACGCTCGGAATTCGTGCCCTCTTATTATGTCCAAGGATCAGTGGTGCCAAATTTGGCGGGAAATTCAAAACTCTTGAATCAAGTTGAAAGGGAAAATGCGTTTGATTTAAGGGCAGATGGCAGCCCTGCCAAGGACCGAAAGATGTTTGCTGCATTGTAAAATATTACTTCAGTTATTTTCATCGTAATATTTATTCAAAAAGCAAAGTTCTTCATAAAGCTCGTGGGAGAATGATGCTGGAGAAAAAATGTCGGTTTTCGATTAAAACGCGTGGCATATAGCATTGTGTGAATGTTGTCGGTGGATTTCAAACATTTCATTTTATCTCTGTTTCCCGTACAAGGTTGAGGCAACATTCTACAATCGACGCTATCGACATATTTTAGTGACATTTATCGTAAAAAGGGAACAAGGGGTCCTCTACATTAAAACCTACGTAAAACAATCGATCTTCATCATGAGGTTCATTGAAACCCTGAGGAACCGATATTTTTCTATAGATTAAAATGGCAAATGGCATAGTTGTCGAACTGCACGAGTCATCACTGTGTGTATTTTTTATGAAAAACAAATGTGAGAAAGGGGCACGATACTTAATTTCCATAAAACGCTCAACTTGGCGACGTTGCATTTAAGCAATTTGGCTAACAATAAGTGAAAGGTCGAATTCGAGAAGATTCACCGAACGCCCTACAGTTCGATTTTTTTTAATGGGTTTAAATGGACAAAATGTAACGATTGCAGATTACACGGAACACGGAAATAAACGAGTAATATAGCTGTGTTTGAGATTGAAAAACGAACCTCAAACATAGAACACCCTTTAAACGGGTAAGGTTTTGTAGTTGTAACCTAGCTTGTTAGTCAAATGACACGTTTCATTTCATAAGGGCCCACATGCAAATAGACTTTAGCTGCCAACAAAACAATCGGGCAAATTGGATAAAAATGTATGGCATTTCGAGAGCTTGGACCTGAACCCGCATCGTGAAATGACGTCATCTAAGGGACAACCACAGCTGATTTACCGAATTAAAATTCAAGCCACTTATGTTAGTTTCAAGGTCGTTCCCACTCTCCTTCCAAAATTCGCGAGTCCAACAAGATATTTGCAAAGAATTACAATTTTGTAAAAAGGAAAGCGAGGGAGAAGGGGGGGGGGGGGGGTCACGATCCTTTCAACATCAGATGGGGACGTTGATATACCGGATATCTTGTCATCGCGCAAGATCGGTGCGGGTAAAATGGCAACGACTCGGCCGACAGCGTTGCCAGATACATGGCTTTAAGGCGTTTATTTCCCATAAGAAACAATGTAAAAAATACGGCTTTTCACCTGAAACCTAGCAACATTAACTCGGCGAGACAATATACTTTTCGATACTCGCGTGCGCGATCAGTATTTATAATCGAGCCGAGGGAAACAATGCTAGTGGGGGTCACTCGAGACAATGGAGAGTCACCGGGGAGGGGGAGGGGGAGGGGGGAACTTCGGGAGCCGCCGAGAGAGGAAGAAATAAAATAAAAAGAGACCAAGTCCTTGACGGGGGCATTCGTGTGAGATACATGATAGTGTAATTGACTTACCAATGAAGGAGGGGAGGGGGAGGGGGCATAGAGCGGGTGAGCAACTAGAGGAGAAAAAAATACCACCAGACCAGGTGGCATCGGGTGACCCACATTATTTTGGTTCCTTACCCCCTTATTGCTGCTCAGCCGCCCGACCGATCATGGCAGCGCGGGCGACCAGCAGCGGAATGTTGCTTTGATACGTGAACGTGAACGATTCTCGGCGTGACGTGTGAGTCATCTTTTCAACCACAACAAACACCAAACAGGTGGTATGGTAGGAAAACCATCCCCGACCCCAACCCGTATGGATTGACAACTGAAAAGGTGCACGAAGAATGGCGACGGGCGAGCACCACATCACATCACGTCATCTGCGGCCCGTTTTCATCCTACTTCGCAAATTTTGTGCGAAAACTAGGAATTCTGGGGTTTAAAGATGATTCCAGGGTCGATTGGTTTCAAATGTGGACACCACGTCGCGCTGCTCAAAAAGTCAACAGTTTTTTGCTAAATTTGACGAATTCACGCTAAAAACACAAATTTTAGGAACGTCAGCACCTGCGAGCATACTTCAGGAAGATACCCTGAAAGTTTCAGGCTGAAACACTCAAAAATAAAGCCAGAAATTATGAAATACGAAACTTCTTGTAAGCCGCAATGAGTGCGAGTGAAGCAGATAGACGTATCATCACTCGCGCTCACTCTCACTCACTAAGCTTACGGCGAAACGAATTTCATTGGCTTCAGTTTTAAACCAATTTTGCTCACTTTGGGCTCAAAAAATCCATAAAAAAATGTTGCAGGTGCTGACGTTGTTGAATTTTGCGTTTTATCTAGGGTTTCAGTTTAAATCGCCAAAAACACAACTTTTCCAAAAAGCGACTCGCTATCCATCGAATTGAAATCTGGAAAAGTTTCGCCTGGAATCACCTTAACTTATCTAGACGATAAAATTGGATCCTCAAATTGGACATTCGGTGATCGGGAGCACCGAATGTCCAATAGCAAGCACAACATACATCATTTTCAGTGTCCTCTCACGCGCGTTCCGTGAAAGAAAATGTCGCATCGGAGAAAATTTCGAGATTTTGTTGATACATGGAGATGCGCCGAATTCGAAATGATCGATTCAATAAATTAATGAATTTTATTCATTTCTGCTCATTGTTACCGATACCGAGTCGACTCACTGAAAGAAAAATGAAAGGAATGGAAAATGTATAACAAAACGTCGGAGTCCCTCCTCCTTTTTCTTATCCTTCGCCCCCCCCCTTCTTCTGTTCCGTCTCCGATCTACCTAGTAGAATCCATGCCTCGGAATGCCGAGCCGCGCGAATACCTCTCCTGGCGCAAGGCCGGGGTTGCCAGATTGGGTCGGAAAACTGTCTCCAAAAAAAGACAAACAGCCAATCAGCAGCCTTGTTGGCTGCTTACGGACGATTAAGTGATGATGGCATCAGCCGGTGGAAATTCATCAATCCGTAGTGAGGTTTCAATCCGATAGACAGCGTCACTACTTTCTTTTACAACCAAAGACTTCTAATACTATCTAGACCTGATATATGGCCAGCTCCTTAGGGCAGATTGGGTATGCAACCCGTTGGTCAGATTGGTGCACCGCGGCCGAGATTTACATTGAAGTAAATGGGAAAATAACGATTTTTAAAAAATCATAAAAAATAGTAAACAAAATGTAAACCTATTGAATAGGGTACCGTTCGAAAGCTTATGCTCCGTAAATTGGGCGCCTTTTTTTAGTTTTTTCAATTTTTACTCCAGAACTTTTCTACAGAGGCTTAAAGCTTACAGGAAATCCGCGTGTGTGTACGTAAGGCAGTGCGAGTGTGTGAGTAAATGAATAAGTGAGCGAGCGGACCTTTTTCGTTTTTTGTCCTTTTATACTGTAGCAACTCGGGTAGGTTGTGAGAGGGATGAGTTGTACATGTGTTTCAGTAAAGACAGGTAAATGTGCGTATGTGTGGGTGTGTGTCTAATGCGGCTCCGGTCGGCGCTTTGTTTCGCACGGTCATTGTTGACGGGATCGGCTGGGGAAACAATGGGCGAAGGGTCGAACCGTACTCACTCACACACTCGCACTACCCTATGTACACACACACGGATTTCAAGTAAACTTTAAGCCTCGGTAGAAAAGCTCTGGAGTAAAAATTCAAAAAACTAAAAAAAGGCACCCAATCTACAGAGCATAAGCTTTTAAACGGTATCCTATTTAATAGATTTAATTTTTTTTTACTATTTTTTATGAATTTTTTAAAATCGTGATTTTCCCATTAGCTTCAATGTAAATCTCGGTCGCGGTGCACCAATCTGACTGACGGGTTGCGGCCAACCAGGGACTATTGTCCCTCTACTCAGCCCTAGGTTCCCCGCCCTAGTATGAGCCTTTTGTCAGGTCTAGATAGTATTAGAAGTCTTTGTTTACAACGATGTTGACTTTGATGGATTTTCAAAAGTCATTTCGTCTCTCCCCAGTCTCCCCCCCCCTTTTTTTTCTAATCAATAACGGAGAAATCGAGCCTTAAATACACGCGTAATTTATTGCTTGATTTTTTCAACAGAATTGGTTGCGAATAAAAAAAAAATGTGGTTAAACAAATTTTTGAAATTTTAGGTTATTGAATGCGCGCCATTAATTGCCTAGAATTAGACCAAATTTTTGGCCCAAAACACTTCCCATATTTAAATTTATTTTAGAAAGAAATTCTACGAGCTCTAACATGCTAACCTCAACTGTAATAAAGCAAGAGAGTGTCTTAGTTTAAAAATTACAAAAGAAGACTATAGGAGTGTGAGATAGAACGTATATGAAGATTACATGAGAGGTGAGAGTGGGAGATAGGAGAATTAACTTAGAAACCGAGACGTCATCATTAAACCTACGTATCAAAAATAAATCGCTGATTTATGAACTTGATATGTGATTTTTCCCGGGATCCGGCAACTCAGTGGCGTCGCGTGCAATTTGGCAACAATGTATTCTATCCATTTAAATTCATGTAAAAGATCGAATTCACGGGGTGCACAGTGCACAAGGAAAATTCGATATTTTTAATTAGTTTAAATGGAGCAGTGGCATTGTTGCCAGATGGCACGCGACGCCACTGCGGCAACTTTGCTAGGCGTATAGACGGCAGCATAGCAAAGCATAACCGCCCCGCAGTCATTCGACCGACGACCAACGAAAAAATGTAGACAAAACCACTGTTGCCGTAGAGAGAATAACGTTTGTAAAAACCGAAATTAAAAGCCTGATGAAGTCAGATTATGTTTGTCAGAGAGAAAAGAAAATACTGAAATAAAAAATAAGACCGATAGGATTTCGGGTTTGATTTTCTTTTTTTGATGTCGCTTCTTGCGGGAGCTTTTTCAGTGGAAATAGGTGCGCGGTTCGAATATCATCGATGACCATCAAAGATCTGCAGCAGTGGCGTAGCCTGCAATTTGGCAAAGTTGCAGTTCGTCCATTTAAACTCATGAAAAAAGATATTGAGGTAAGTATTGGGTGTTCGAACAGGTGTTCACCTTCGCTTTCGACCTTTTACATGGGTTTAAATGAACAAAGTACAACGTTGCCAAATTGCACGGTACGCAACTGTCTGCAGGCCGCAGATCTTTGTAAGGTCGCAAGCTATAAACCTCATTCAAAACGCCACTTTGATCGCGGAGAAGACTTTATAGGCGTATTTTTTATACATATGTTCAGAGTATTTTACATGGAATCTGTTGGAGCAATGTGGAAGGTGCCAACCACCAAGAGCGTTTGTGAGCGACTATAATTCATATGCGCTGAGGCTCGTGGCCTATTGGTTTGAATTTTACCGAAACAAAGAATACAAAATTAAAGTAGTGCTAGAAAATGACTTTCTTGACGAATTGTGACCGAAATAACCCAAAAATTGAGGAAAAATTGTTTCAAGTTCGTTCACAACATTCCACAGTTGTTCCTAAGACTCCGTGTGAACTCTCTGTGAACCGTGAAAGGATATAAAAATACGACTGAGGCTCTGAGCAAGCGAGCAATACTGCACTGTACCGTATGCGGTCTGTAACTTTGCCGACTTTCTTCATGAATGAAGAAATAACAATTCGGACATTTCTGATCTTACAGACCCGGGGTCACGCTTTTTTGCGACTGCGTTATCACGTAAAAATCCATTTAAAATAAATAATTAGAAATTAGAGCGTCAGCACTTGTCATTCGAAATCACACGCACAGAACACTATGCAGAGAAACTACAATACTACAGACCTCTTTCCCTCCACACATCAAACCAATAAATACGTGACAGGCATTAGAATTTAAAACGGCACAAAATGGATCGAAACATTGATTTCTCCCGACAGAAACATTGCCTTGTTTTGCTCTAAAAACATGTTAGAGTTGATAGTTTTTCATCGTCATTTTAATTTGACTCATTTAAAGCCCTAATATAAATTATTTGATACATTTTTCCAATTTTCTTTCTGCTTCTTTGTTCATAAGCTCGACTTTTAGTCGTAACATAATGTCCGAGAAATGCTATGCTTCAAACCACTGTGCCGAAGTGCGCTACTGGTACATTCAGGGATGACCACCACACTGGAATAACCAACTACGGGACGTGTAATGGTTCGGCCGGTTGAGCATGAATTAAAGTCAGTTGGGGGAGGGGGGGGGCAAAGCAAATAAAATACTACTCTCGCTCTCCCCCAAGACTTTGAATTAGAAGTCTTTGGTTCCTTCCCTAGATTTGTTGAACATCCAACAAACACCGAGCAAACAATCAACCAACAATAAAAAAAAAAAAAAAAAAAAAAAACGACCCGGTGGCGAATTGATTCACAAAAATACTTCCTCGTCACCATCCAAAACCATCGTATCCATCGGCATCAAATAGGTTCTAAATATTTCCTCGACCTCATCTCTCTTCACCGCGCCTTCCCCGTTAACTTTCACCGGGCGCGCGCGGAACCAGAAGCAGAAGCGCGGCGCGAACGGTCATCTGTTTGAAGGCGCGACTCTCGGCGCTCAGTGGACCAAAACATGAATTATTCCGGACATAAAAAGATGTATAGATCTATGCTGCATGAATGTTACTGGATTAGTATTTTTTGTTGTTGCAGAAACCGTATAATCTTTATCAAGCTAAGGAGAGAAATTAATTATGGGTCTGTTGCAAACTTTTGCTATGTAGCAAAAGTTTGTACTCAACACTGAGAAAAAAATTTAGGTAATTTAACAGTCTATAAGTTAAAAATGGTGAGTACAAACGCATGTGTTGATTTAACTTGCTATTTTGTTGATATTACAATTTGATTTGTTTAATCGACAATCCAAAAAGGTAAATCAACAATCTAATTTGTTCAAGTCAACAATCTGGATTGATGTTCTAACAAATCGGTTTGTTGATTTACCTTTTTGGATTGTTGTTTAAACAAATTGGATTGTAAAATCAACAAAACGGTTAGTTAAATCAACAAATGCGTTTGTACTCACCATTTTTAACAAACTGACAGTTAAATTACCTACATTCTTTTCTCAGTGAATAGCTATACACCTACTGAGTGGGTCAATTCTGATGCAAAATCACTTGAAAGTAACTCCGTTGAGAGCATTAGTAAGTTCCAAAAATTGACTCACAAGCTCAATGAATACGTTTTTAACACATTTTCGTCATCTGAGCGAGTCGCAGTTAGAGAGTCCCATCTAATTGCAGCTTCAGGGGCGAAGCGTGAAATTTGACAACGATGTATTTTCTCCTTTTAAATTCACCAAAAAAGTCGAACGTTTCAGTCATCGGCGATGACCAGGCATTTCGACCTTTCTAATGTGTTTAAATGGGGGAAAAGGAACGTTGCCAAAACGCACGCTTCGCCACTGTGCAGCTTCCTCTATGACGAATCACTTTTCTGAGCATTTAAGTTACCTTTGACACCAGAATCGGCCCTCTCAAAGCTGTTGCAAAAATTTGCGACGGACCCACTAGACTCGTTACAAACAATAAGTTATTGTTCATAATCAAGATTTTCGTTGATGAAATCATCGATGTCTGGAAAATTCTATAATGCGATCCACCGCGCGACGTAGCAGCGGCGCTCTTCGATCGCGGTGGCGCCACGATCACGTTTGCGACGAGTCCGCGACATCCGACAACGACGTTGCCAAGTTTCGGCTGCCGTCGAAGACCGGCGACGAAGCTTGCAACTTGACAACGTTGTACGCTGACCGTTTAATCCACGCAAAGGATCGAATTTGAGGATCGTCTCCGAACCTCTGATAGTTCGACCTTTTTCATGGGTTTACTTGTGTACACAAGGGTGTATACAGAGAGGGAGGGGCGCTTATCCCCGCTACTCCTTAAAAACTCCAAAATAATAGGGGAAACTACGGAGAATTACCTAAACCGGTCGAAAAAAGGGGCATGGACAGATGACGAAGTTGCTCGATTTTGCACGCTGTGCTCTTGCCACAGTTAAATTGTGATTTCTCAAATATTGTCTGCAGTAACTTAGTGCCGAATTGTAACATCTTCCTCAAAACTTCCTCGACTCGAAATTTCGCATGGGGGAAGAAAGGAAATTTGGCAACGATGATGATACATTTTTGGTGGAAAGCTCAAGGAAAAGCCAACCCTCGCTCCACCATTACTTGCCATGAGTATTGATGTGAGTAAGTGATCACTGTGCTCAGTTTACATTCAACCCAACACTACTAGAAACTTAGAAAATAGTTTCAACTACTTAATACAGTCCAGATTATTTACTAGGATAAAATTAGGAAAATTAGAACTAAGAGCAAATTTCTTATATACTCTGTTCGGGATAAGACCGATGGGAGGTCAGGTAAAAACGCACTCGCCTTGCTCGTTCAGGAGACCGGCCTTTCGAACCCTTTTATTGAAACAGACAATACCGTGAACTGACCAGTTGTTTAGTCCTTTGAACGCTCACTCAAAAATTAAACTTTTTCTGCATTCGCGAATTTAGAATAACTGACTTTAAATTTAAATTCTGCTCGACGAGCTCAGGAAAATGATACCTAATGGTGAATCAATACGTTACTTTTCAAAGATTTCCGCATTCCTGGCTGAATGATTTCAGAAAGGGCTTTACGGGTAGTCTTTGAAAAACTACATATTGATTCACCACTGGGTATCATTTTTTGGAGCACGTTGAGCAGAATTTAAATTAAAAGTCAGTTATTCAAAAATTTGCGAAAGCCCCGACAGTTTGATTTTCGAGTGGGCGTTCAAAGGCCTACATAAATGGTCAGTTCACCGTAATGTCTAATTTAATAAAAGGGTCTGAAAGGACCAGTCTCCTAACGAGGAAAGCGGCCGAGAATCGACGGCCAAGGAAACGCTGCGTTGCAACACATAGTGCGTTTTTGCCTGACTTCCCATTGGACTTCTTATCCTGAACAGAGTATAGTTCAGTAATGAATTAAAAATTTAAAAAAAAAAATTAGAAAAAAAAGCATCCTTACCTCGGAGAAGCCCATGGCGATTAACTGCCCTAAAGACTGTCTGAGAACGTTTAGTTCCTTGTCGACACCGTTGGAAGTAGAACTATGACCGGAGGCTGAGCTTACGCCACTTGTCGTAGAAAGTGTTGATATCGTGCTCGCAGCACTCGATCCGACGTTGCCGCTTGACTCGCATCCGATATTGGCGAAGGGCAGGAGAGAGTTGCGTATGGCAGCAAGTGCTTTTTGGTGGTAGCCCGAAGATCGGGTCGATGATTTACCCGAGGAAGCGGGGTTCATAGTGGCACCAGGCTCTTGGCCCATACTAGGACATCGCTTCCCCCCTCCTCCCCCCTCCACATTCACACTCAAACAATGAAACAACGTCAATTACTCCCGAAAACTCCAATAAATTAAATATCATTGAAATTTTTAAAATTAAATTAAGAAACAAACTTGCTTCTAAACCAACATTGAGACGAGGAAATTTATTCCATTGAGCGAACAGAAATGAAAAAACTACTTAAATGCACAAAATTTGGAGAATCAACCATAAAAAAAAAAACAGAGAATTAAAACTTCTAAAAAAAAATTTATAATTAGGTAGGTTGAATTAAAAAACGCGATTGAAAGGCCACATTCACTGCGACAACCGTAAGAACACAATTTAAAAAATTAAAAGCACATGCTAAGACACTAGCAACACTTCACGTCGAAAGAAATTAATGAAAATATATATATTCATAAAATTGAAAAATATAAGCACAGTTGAAAGTGTCGAATTAAGAAAAAACTTTGAAAAAAAGAAATAAGTTTGATAAAAAATAATCAGAATGTCCAAAGAATAATTCACTGATCATTGACACACTTTTTACACTGCATTTTTAGGAGGAAGACATTGGTAATGCACTAGAAAAATTGGACCCGACACGACCGGAAGGCGAGAAGAAGGCATTCTGAACGGCGAATAGAGGCACTTACTGAAATACACTGAGTTTAAGAAACTGTGAGGCAAGCAAGGAATTTGATAAGATTCTTACAAAGAAAAAACGGAAAAGGTTGATTTTATAACCATGACGAATTAACGCAATTTACTTTTTTTAACAGGCACTAAACAAAGACATGAATTCTCCATTGAACCATGATTGAGAGATAGATTTAACACTGAAGGCCACAAGAACAGCGAATCTGAAAAAAAAAGGAAACAGCACGTATGAATGGATTGTTTAAAATATAAGGATCGACACTTTAAAAACAAGGGGTAACAAGAGCAAAGGAAGATAAAAATTGGAAGAAAACAGAGGGTGTGCCTGTATTAAAAAAAAAAACCCGATTACAAAAGGTTGTTGTGTGCGATTACAAAGTGTATGATTAGGTTTTTTCTTTATCGATCGATTAGACTGTACGCTCTGATTGTCTGATAATTAAGAAAACCCAGTAGCTTTCATCAGAATTTCACGCAGAAACGTTTTGAAATCAGGAGTTTTGAGCTTGAGCTAGCACATCTTCTGCTTTATTCATTGACGCTTTCGCCGAAGTACTCCTCTCAATTGTAGAGGAGAGGATCATTTGAAAGGGAAGACTTTGGACAGCGGGTAAAAACTGTTTCTGTTGGCAGAGCTATGACTCTTAAAACATTGACGAGCCAAGCATTTTTCAAGACAAGATAAATTGAGCAGGGAAATAGTCGGAGATCTAGTTACAGTTTAGACCCCTGTTTTCTCTAGAGCAAAACCTGAAAGCCACTTGCTTCCTTTTTCTTGCACGCACTTGCTCTAACTTAAGCCACCATTGTGACTTATCGACTCACTTACAATTTGCCGGCGCCTCAAGGGATTTAAGGAAAAAATAGGAGAAGCGACTTTAAGCAGAATACCTGTTTAAAAAGTTTCTGTGCATCAGAATACAAGGATATCTCACACTCTAGATGTGACTCCTGAGGGAAAACGTTTCTCAATTAGAACACAAAGGTTTTAGAAGGATAGAAAAGAGGATGAAGCCCCCTCATTTCAATAATTTTTGACTTATACATTCAACGGAGAATTGAGAGAGACATGAACTATTCTGGGTGCACCACTTAGGCCTGTGCGATGTCTCGTTCGGTCCATCGAAGTCACTTCGATGCCGATTTCTAACATCGGAGCGATGTATCGAAACATCGAAAAATATCGGAAAATATCGAAATATCGATCCACATCGAAACATCGATCGGTATCGAATCATTAATTTACTTAAAAACATCGAAACATCGATATGCATCGAAAAATCGATCTGCACGTAAGCATTACATTTACATCAAAATACCAAAACATCAACAAAAAACTGTCATATTTTTTTGATTTTTGTTTTAAAGATCGATTGGAATAGTGACCAACACGACCCTTTGGTCGGAAAAATCGATATGAATCGAAGCTGTAATGTTTCGATGTGAATCGATGTTTCGATGCGGATCGATGTTTCGATGGGGATCGATGTTTCGATGTGGATCGATGTTTCGATGCATCTCATGAGACATCGAACCGCATTCGATGTCCCTTAAACATCGAACAAGCGTCGATGTATCGAACATCGCACAGGCCTAGCACCACTGATGATAGATTACATATTGACGGTGGAAAAATAATCATTGGTTTTGAAAAATAATCATCTAGATTTCACTGGAAAATTACACCGCTGCAAGAGATATTACAGAACTCGCTGGCTCTTTGTTGCAATACATCTAATCCAAGTAATTTCTCAATAAAAGTGAATTATTTAAAAACCAAAAGAATCAACAGAAAGAAGAGGATTTTAAATACACATTACAATAAAGGGATTTCCAATTTTAATTATGATATTTGAGGAAGTAAGTGAATGATTTCAAAGAGGTCATCGTAAAAATTTTAAGAAGGAAAACAAGAAAGTACAATTTTTCGAGCTAAATTTCGACTAATAGTTTTTAGAATTTTCGAAACTTGGCTACAAAAGTAAAAAAAAAAAATGG
Source organism: Trialeurodes vaporariorum (assembly GCA_011764245.1). Classification (NCBI taxonomy): domain Eukaryota; kingdom Metazoa; phylum Arthropoda; class Insecta; order Hemiptera; family Aleyrodidae; genus Trialeurodes; species Trialeurodes vaporariorum. The sequence continues at coordinate 22,390,888 of VMOF01000111.1, read as the reverse complement.
AATCCTCCATTCAGTAATGTTCGCAAAAATCTTTCACAGGAAGGAGAAAAAAGAATGAAGGTCCTAATTAGCAAGTCTGAGGAACACAGCAAATTGATTGAACCAAGAGGCATCATATGAATAAAAATAAGTATCAAAGGTTTCAAATATCACAAACTAGCGAAGACAAAAACATTTGATTCAAATACAGCGCATACTACTTATAGAACAACAGAAGAAGTACATGACTGCACAGGATTATAATAATTATCTTTCCACAAAAAATATCTATCAAAAAGAAAAGAAAATTGTCCAACAACCTATCTTCATGATTACATTCAATAGCAGGTATTTCAATATGCACGCCTATTTCCTTTCCTGTTCTTCCTCAGTGGCATTGAACTCTGAACCAAGGTACAAGAAAATATTACGTAGGGAGAAGAATTAACTAAATTACTTAATTGGTGTTTGATATTAAAATTTGACTCTCAATTGCGCAGAGACAAATTGAGAAGGTTCTTGCAGAGAGCCTACCTATGGGCCCGGATCTGACACACCCGCAATCCTGAATCACTCAGCACTACACATTTTTGCTGAGTCGGGTATTCCTTTGACCCCAGGTGGAGAGACGCCCTCCTACCTGGTTTATGGTGTGCAAACATCATGCACCCCGCTCCAAGGAATGTGCTTCACCACTTTCGGACAGGAAACCAGAGGTTTTTTAGTGGGTATTTTTTCCATAATTAGCTGCAAAATCTGTTCCTCTGAGTAAGAGGACAGAGAACGTGGCCGGTTGTGGATGCGTCGACCCCCACACGGCATCAGTAATTTAAGTTTTTGTCCTAGTGAACAACCAAATTTGAGGCATACTTTATAATTTTGCGGATTCAACAAAACAGCAGTCAATACCTCTCTGATTTAGCCTGGTGGTGATGTTTGGCAAACACAGGGGAGATATTTGAAGAGAAGAGGAAGGTATTCACCATTCAACACCAGGATACATCAGAGCGCTATTGAATGGTTAGATCCACAACAATACCGTGAGCACTGCGCAAGTGCGCAACCATTTAGTGCACCATCTCTTATTTGTCTTTAGTTTTGCTTCAGGAGGATTTCAAACAATTCCGCCTGTTTACTATAGGATCAATCTGACACCTTGCAAGAGACCTACGCACTCAGTTTATTTTTAGCGACTTCTAAATACTTGGCTTCAAGAGGGATGGATTGAAAGTCTCGATAAAGAGGTAAGAAAAGAAAACGCAATTTGAAATTCAATTGGAATCACCCACATACAGATGTCATAAAATGAGAGTCGATAGTCAAAATTTCAATTTTACATACTGGAACGTTATAGGACACTACAATCAGTATAGTGCCTCATACACTGAATACAGTTAGACTACTGATGTGTTTCTTTTCCTATCCGCCACACAATGATCCATCAGGAATTTAGATTGAGCACAAATTGGATCCACCTGTCCATCCGTCCATGGAAGCATCTTTGTCCATTCCCAATTATACAATTTAGATTAAGTAGAAGAAGTTCGGAACTTCGCCATTTGTACACACATATGAACAAAGAAAGCCTATCCAATCTGTTGCATTTGTCTCCAGAAGCCGCTGAATCAATCGGCATCAAATGGAATCCATCTGGCTCTATCGGAATTGAGAGAAACAGTTAGATTGCCAAACCCTGATCGATCGATGGGCATCGGATTGGAAAAGAAACGGGTTTATCGAACTTCTTTGGAAAACGAACGATTATAGCAACAGTTTAATCCTAATAAGAGCCTGTGTACCAAATTAACACCTTGACAGTAAAAAAAAAAAACATACGAGCAATTACACACCCTACATATTAAACAAGCAGCACAATTTGGAAGAAGTTCACACCGAAATACAACATAATTTTGAATAGGAACAAGAGAAATTGTGACCAGAAGCATAACAGGTAATCTTACAACAAGGCTTCTGTGCGTTTAAAACTGTGCGAAGCGTCTATTTCAAGGATTTCCACCAAACGTGGTACAGATTCATGCTTGACATCAGTTTAAATTCTTCAAAAGGGCAGATTACAATGTTGCCAGACTGCACACTACACCACTGATAGTGATTAGAGCAGACGCAAACCGAGTATTGGGTCTTGACAAGGAGGGTTAAGCTACCGAAAACACAACAAAACAAATGCTCACTGATGGATTTTGGATGTAGGAACCGCTACTAGACAGAACCAGATACTCAAAACACATCAGCTGTAGTCAGGAGAGGAAACGTCACCTAAATTTGTCACAAATCACAAGCAGATATTGCAGGAGCAATTGGACATAAAATTTACCAAAACAATTCCAAAAGGATTCCAAATCATGTTTGGCCCTAATCTTCACCCCTGAATAGATGGTGGGGGTATGGAAAACATCCTATAAACTATATCCTCTTACAGAATGAGCACTGATGATTCAGTTTGATTAGACTTATAAATTTCAACATCATTGGGGCTAGCTGAACAAGCTGCTTCTAATTGAACTAGAATACCTTTTGGCAAAAGACTTAGTGGGGGTTGATTGATTTCTTTACTCTCCACAATCTAGTACCTAAGTACGTCAGTTGACATTAAAAATTTAAAGCGGTACAATAAAGTTCAAAGACTTATTCGTGATCCATCCTTTCCGTTAGAACCAATGCCTTTTCGTTCACTAACCGCTGACTCAGATTGCCTCATCTCTAGTCATAATCTGAATTATAAATTTATTTTATTCAATTGAAATAATAACAAAAAAAAATTGTACTGGAACAATGCAAGGAAGACCCGGCAAGTGATTTGAAGGTCAGCTTCGGGAGAAATTAAAGTGATTCACAGCGAAAAGATGACAATCAAGACCAAAGTTGAATGAGATACTAGACATTAGGAACAGATTGCAGGACCGTTTAAGGATTTGATTCAGCGTTATTTCAGATTGTGTCCCTACTCCTACATATCGTCAACAATCACAACTAACATTTGTGCAAAGGAATATCAATTTTGTGATAATGAAACGCCTCACAGATAAGTACAAGCATGATAGTCTTTGAATCGTGGAGAGGAAAAAGTTCACATATGGTATTTTTAATGTGCTAATCACTCATGAGTGATTAGTTACGTTTACACATCACTGGAGGTTCATTTAGGCTCCATGCAGTCTTAAAAAGAAAAAATCAAAATCCCTTCAGACCACCTAAAGTAAGAGAATTGTTTCTCAGTCAAATAATGGGGGAAGCGAGTAAGAGAACGGAAATGTTTGCCAACCAGCGATGGACAGTATGTAAAGCGACTTTCACAGACTAGCTAATGAATTCCACCAAAAATTCCTAACTGTAGGTGAACTGTATTTGTACTATCTGAACTTTGAAGGCAGAAATTAATGAGCTAAAGGAATGTCAGAGGCACAGCTACCCTTACTTAGAACTACAGGTTTAATCATGAAAATGTAGTGAAGATAGGTTATTAGAGTTTAACCTTTCTGACTGGCTGACATGATAGGACCTGTGCTCCCGGGACCAACGGAGTCACAAGAATAAGCTGACTTTGATCAAACTACTTTGTGATCCAAGGAAATGCTGTCATAAAAAGATAGAGTAGTCAATAAAGCAGTAAACTATAAGGCTGGATGATGTTAATTTATCTTTAGGAAATGAAGTAAATATGAGAGAGAGAGAGAGGAAGGGAAGAGTCTGAGATGAGCAGAATACCTGCACATAAAAGTTGAGTGATAACTCTTCTGAGAAAACACGGATCAAGAAAACTGCGACTATTGAACACGGCAAATTTAAAATGTTTCAAAATAGAAACTTGGACAGAGGATGCATCGTCGGGATCAAATACAACATGAAGAAACTAGAAAAACATATTGAACTAGAGGCCATAATAGAAATTACCATTGGTATACGGTGCACCGTGATATTCCAAATGTTTAAGAGAGGTATCCAAACGATTCCAGCACTTGACACATAGAACAATTAAAACAGGGACACTTCAGCATATTAAAATACACATTCACTTCGATCAAAACTAATCATGAGCAACCATTTCGACGAAAACTTTTATCAGAACTAATTTGGCAAGCCATAGGCCGCCATCTTAAAGAGCCACATTCCGATGTAGTGATGATAAACCCTTGGAGTCAAAACACAAGTATCTCGAAGTGAATTTTGATAAATACCGAAAACACTTTCCGACGAAATATTGCGCCCACTACTATTGAAATTTACTAAGAAAAATCATTTTCAGCCACAGATAATATTTTCAAAATATTCATGGGAAATTTATGTTCATTAAAATTATTTTCGAGATTCAGTACAACTGGAGTCAAGATTCTAATATAAAGAATGCTTGGAATGCACCTAAGATTGAATTAATACAGCATTCCAAAATGTGCTAGGAATGTTACCAACTCAGAAGGTCCATTATCCGGGAGAGCGGGGCGGCCTTTTGGAGGATAAGGATCGTAACGAGGCGCGCGTGATTGAGATTTCTGGATCGACTGGATCGCAACTTCGACATTACTTTTGGATGCATCAGAAGAGCGCGCACTTTCCCCGTCGTAAAAATATTTATCTATTCGATTCATGACAACTGTAGCAGCTGCTGCGGGTTTTCACCCAAAATCGCGCGAATTATATTTAAGCGCCAAGCGGTGCGAGAGGCAGAGTTATAATGAAAAATAGCCTAAACCCGTCTTCCTTCATAATTTTGAGTAGGTAATCATAGTATTTATTCAGTCATGAGTCATGAAGAACTAAATTTTGAACCGGGTCAGCAAATCACCTTATTTCTTCCGATTTCTGGCAAACCAGCATCATCAGCCTGATTCTTATGAGGAGTGCAAGGCTGAGAGTCATCAAAAATCAGTTACCTATCAATAAATTATAAGGGTGGAGACTGTGAAGAGGGTGTCCGACTGTCAGTGTCCGCGGGTCCGGATTCATGCCGGCTGTGGCGCTCGAGATGATTGGAAGGGGGGGGGGGGATTCTCGCATTTCCCTCCGGAACTTGAACATACAAAGGCACTGACATTAAAATAGAAATAAAAGGAGTCAAGCGGGATGGGAAGCAACATTAATTATTGAGATTTGTATGATCCATGATAAAACGGTTCGTGGTATGACGGGGACAAAAATTATAACAGACGACTCCTAGAGGTAGGCGGGGAGCAACACTTTTATTATCTCGTTACATTATTATTATAACCTAGGTCCAATCAAGCAGGTCAGTCCGATAGCGTTTGTAGTCTTTGTGAGAGTTGATTTCCCGATTTGGTCAGGGCCCATTACCGGCATAGGAACAGAGAGAAATATTATAGCGCGATCGGACTGAACTGTTCAAATGAACCTTGATTTTAGCATTACAGGAAAAACCTGAGCCAAAATCTAAAGGAGTCGCCTAACATTATTTTTGACCCCGACTGTATAAACTTACTCCTTAAAAATGTCGATTTAAAAAAAAAAAAAAAAAAAAAAAAAAAAAAAAAAAAAAAAATCTGTACCTTTGCTACTTCACAACATCTGCTTTGGGGCTCGGGCCGTTCGGCAACATCTCGCCGAATCAGGGAATCGACCCTCATTATTGAATCCACGGTTTCCTTGCCTTTCCATTCCAATTTGGTCACTATAAGACCACCGAGCCGGATAACCCTATCTGGCACCCTAAGCTAAATTTTTACACGCACCCATAGGCGGACCGTGGCGTGGGTTCAAAAATGTAATGACATTTGTTTTTTTTTTTTGTTTTTTTGTTTTTTTGTTTTTTTACTTCTCCATTATTTTTGAGTTCTTGTGGGCTTAAGGAGTTCCAACTTTTTTTCCCGCCTCAATACAAAACTGTCCCTCAAAATTTTGCGCGTTATAGGCTATAGCTTGCCTGCTCACTAATCAGCCTAATGGTTAATCTGGCCCTGACAAAGTGACAAAGACGACAGCGTAGTTGGACAAAACCGTCAACATAGACCTAGAACCAAAAATGTTCGGGACGGACCGATGGTCCTTGTTCTTTAACGTTATAGGTAGAGTCTCAACCAATCAGGAGCGAATATTCGTTCCCGACCCGAACATTTTTTGAGCCCTAAACAGTGGCGTAGCGTGCAATTTGGCAACGTTGAACCATGTCCATTTAAACCCACGTAAAATGTCGAATGCGAAGGTTTTCACCGAACACCCAATTGTTCGATCTTTTTCATTGATTTAAATAGACGAACTGCAACGTTGCCGAATCGCACGCTATGCCACTGGCCCTAGACTGTTGTAGTTACCAGAATTAAAGGCAAATTCATTAGATTTCATATAGATTTGAATGTAGGATGCGCCGATTTATCGCCACAATCTGGCAACACTGCTACCCCCGCCCCCTCCCACCGCTGGACAGCTCTAAGTTTTCATTTTAATCACACTGTAATGGTGTATTACTCTTTGGGTTTAATGCTGTCTTAAAATCGAACTTGTTCCAACATTTTTGACAGTTTCAACAGATATTAAGACCACCGGTCATAAACCCGATGCGGTGGCGTGGCAAGTATTTTGACAACGTTGCTTCTGATTCAATGAATCCCACGAAAAATATCAAATTCAGGATGTTAACTGAGTACCCTCAATACTTCGATATATTTTATAGGTTTAAATGGACAATTTGCAACCTTGCCGAACTGCACTCTACGGTCTACGCCATGGCAAGGCCTTCTAAATTGCGCCGTGCACACGAGGAGTGAACTGTGTAGAGTCACATTGAAAACAAAAATTGTATTCTGACACCACAATCTGGCAAACTTGCTCGCGTGACGCGGTTGCTCGAGTGCTAGCCAAAGATTACTTATACATGTATAAGTAATCTTTGGCGCTAGCACTGCTAGCTTGCGAGCTTGCCCGCCTCGACCTCCTTTAATGCAAAATTAGCCGTGGATGTAGCTAACTACTTCTGCTCTGCTGTTATGTTTTTATCTATGGCTGAAATTGAAGGAGCTTTTTGTAAAATCATGTACGAAACCCAACGTTCTGCCTTCTGCACTTGCGCACTGCCTAGGGGCGTCATTTTGAGTTCGGCTGGGGGGGGGGGGGGGGGCAAAAATCTGATGACCTTTTTTTTTTTTTTTTTTCTCATCAATATAATTTTAGAGCCTTATAGCCGGCTTTGGGGGAGGAAAACTGTGATGGCCTTTTTTTTTTGCTCATCAATATACTTTGTTCCTGTTTTTGAGCCTGACTTCGAATCCTTGGGGGAGAGGGGGAGGGGGGGAATTGCCCACCCTTCCCCCCTCAAATGACGCCACTGGCACTGCCCAATCCTTCCTCATCACATGTGGCAAAATTCAAGCGATTTCAATGCCTTGAATATACTGAACGCATTTCCTTGTCGCAAGAGTGCACGGCTTTCGTTTCGTCAATCCGCCCGAATCCAAAGTCGACTCAACGCGGACAAAAGTGGGTAACAATCGAACTTTGGCCGTCTACAAATCAAAACTACGTATAACATCTGATACTGGCTTTCGAAGTCAATCTCAAATTTTGATTTTTTATGCCCTTATAACTCATGACGCATCAAATCTTGAGGTTATCATGTGAAAACTTTTTAAATTATATATGGGGGAACTCTCCTCCCCCGCCCGTATGAAAGAACACTCTGAAAAACCCTTATTTTACGGTTTTTACTGGAAAAAGAAAACATTCCAATTCGTTCTCAAGTTTCAAAGATGGACACTACGGTAATCCAGGGTTACTCATTTCAATGGAGATAAAAATACTTATGTTTTTTACGACTTATTAATTATTGTGGGGCTGAAAGTACGGATAATACCATCGATGCCAAACAAGGGGTATAGAGGTGGAAAGAAAGAGAGAGAAAAGAAAACGGGGGTCACGGGGGCCCCCTAGGTAATTCCCCCCGTTCGCGAGGGCTGGATCCGCCGAGGTCTAAGCCGCCATAAACTCTTGTAAGTACGTGTATGGAAGGGGCCTTTGAAACACACTGTCAACATTCCCGTATTTTATTTTGCCATCTATCGCGATTTTCTAAATTAATTTTCGTTTTCGTATGTCCTTCTCCCTCCTCACTCATTCTCTGCCCTTAGACATTCATTTTCTTTTCAATGCCTACAGTCGTTCATCGGTTCTAATGGAATCTTACGGAGCATGAGTATTGAGTAACGTCGCAAGCGGCAAGCCCAGCCCTATGGGTGTTTGAGAGCGACTATATCTTCATTCTCACCGCTCTCAATCTCGTGCGCTGAAAATTGAGGCATCGCAGCTCGATTTTTTTTTTTTTTTTAATTGTTTGTTTGTTTGTTTGTTTTTGTTTTTGTTTTTTTTTTTGGGGGGGACATTTTTCTCCAAATTAATAAGTATTTTCGACGAATTTGCCCCTTTAAACATTGTTTAAAACTTGCAAGCCCCATGGGTATAATGGGGCTCTTGCAAACTTTTGCTATTTGGGATTGAAGAATTGATTCTTGCGTAGTAACCAGTAAAAATGACGATGAGTACACTAAAAAATCACGAAATTCACTTTCAGAATCGGGCTTAATGGCGGAGAGACGCAGGTATCATGGGAGATTCCTATCTAAATTGAGACATATCTTTGTGTTTCCGTAGAGAAAGTGACATAATAGACAGGAATCTCCCATGATACCTGCGTTGAACCGCGATTACGATCTTGCCGTTATGTGAGTTTATTACTGAATTTTAGACTTTCTTAGTGTGATTTTCGTGATTTCCTCTGGTCGTTCCATCAGAATGGACTATTTATTGGCTCATGGCATAAGTTTGCAAGAGCCCCATTACGATCACAACTATCCTTTATAGTCGTTTATGAGACTACATATAAAAATTCTAGAGGAACCGGAACCGGAACCGCTAACGGATATAAAAAGACGGATCTTGATCTTGCCAGCTTGCTTTCCAAAGTGCAAAGCCTTCTACCAATGTTGTCAACGAAAACTGATTGTTGGTAAAATAAAATCAGATAAGTAATAAAATAAATAATATACGCTGGAATTGCAGCAAATATTCACTGTAGACTTATTACGCAGGCTGCCTTGCAGCAGGTTGGTGAAGTTGGTAGCGCTGTTGGTATCAAAGATTATACTATTGACTCATCCTGTCGGTTCAGTAATCTTTGACAGACAACGAAGAAGAAGAAAAATTTGCAATCTAAACATCCCGGCCTGAAGCTCCTGAAGACTTGCCGTCTGGTGTTCCTGATCGCACGTTTCGTTCTTCCTTCTCCTTTCTTAAATCTTGACCTACTACGAAGTTGTCCTGCTGCTCGGTTTTGCACGTTTTTTGTGTCGCGAAATCCAGCAGAGGCGCCAGAAAGAACTAATTTCGGTGACCTTATCGCGGTTTTGATCTTTCGGATCTACGCGAAGCGAGAACTCAGCATAAAGCATTCCTTGCTGGCTGTTCTCTTCTCTCATCTCCTGTCCAATTCATCGCCAGGACCTTTCACTTTCTCGTCGAAGTACTGTCGATGGATGACGCTAACCTTTTATGAATAAATTCGTCATGAACAAGGAAAAGTTTCCTTACACTTGCTGCAATTGCAAGCAGATCTTTAGCATTTCGAGAGGTAAGTGTCTTGATCTCTTCCCCACCGGATTGTGTCTCTTGACTTGCAGAGTCTTTTCTACAGGCTTGCAGGGATCTCCCTGAATGCCTATTGCCTGTTTCCCTTGCTCTGTCACTATTTCAGCTCATTATCAAAGGGTTAACACACCCATTATTTACCTATTCTACCCTTGGCATTCTCGAGGGGAAGTTTTCTCCCGCAATGAATGGTGTAAGCAACATGAGCTAGAGTAGATGCATGCTGAGTACGAGGTCCTGACTAGTAGCGTTGAGCTACCGAGGACGCATAAAAACTTATTGTTGAGTAGAGCTAAAAGTCTAGAACTATTCGTTCACCGATGCAGTTTGATGTATTTCAGATGCAGGCTCTGCTATAGTCTGTACCATGTATGATTGGACTTGACAACAGTAGGTTCGAATGAAAAGCTCAGCTTCTTACTGCTCCTTAACCAATCAGGCTGCCCTATCTAAGGATGGAAGCTGATGTTTTCATGAAACCCAAAGAAGTGTCAAATCCAATCTTTCCCGGGACAAACTATACTTGTCAGCATTGGAAACGCATTTGTGTTTGCTGTAGCAGAACCATTATCTCCAGTGAACAAAAACAATGTCGACTACGTTAGTGGCGTGCAGTTACATCCTCTCTCTCTCAGTACTTGTCTCGGGTAAGAGAAGAAGTAAAGATGAAGCTTTGTTTTCTTACCCTATGCACACATTGAGAGATGATGAGAGACAGAAGATTTCACTGCACGCTACTGTTGAGTATGGTGAATAGGAAACTTTAAGTGCGGGTGTGACAACTGCAGTAGTAATCTTCTGAAGAGGGATGTCGGATCAGCTTTGAATAATCCACAGTGCTAGTCACTTCCTGCAGTTGCCTGTAGAATCCTCAGGCACAGGCAATGCCCAGTTAGCTGGTTAATGCAGCACATAAGACATATGCGCTTACAGTGGCTACTCATAACTTCGGATCTTTGAATATCTCCTTTATTCTAACCTCTTAGCATTACTCGACTGTCAGGCAGTTCATCTTTGTCTTCGAATTGGTATTTAATTCTTTTGCATTGATTCAAACAGAAGAAATGCTTGAGTTACCGCTGTCTATACTAGGTAATTCAAAACAAGTACAGTAACACTTGTTACCCTAAGGCTCTGAGGAAAAACGGTCCTCCAAGTGATGTCAGCATCGCCTTTGGATTCCTTTTGGTTAGGTCAGCATCGCCTAACCTCTCAAGAGTTCTTTTAAGTTAAATTAAATGACTTACAAGCTTCCTGCTTGAGTCTTACCACTTAACCTGAGCTACCATGTTTGAATTCTGTTCTAACAAGAAATATAAAATACCAAAATGCTGATTATGTATGACCATGTTGAAAAAGCAAGTTGACTTCTTGCATTGATTTGAAGGTTGCCTAGGTACTCACCAGGTGGTTCGGTTGACTTCGGGGCAAGTCAAGTTGAGAAGATGGCGTTCTACTCCAGTCTATTTGACTTTTTTCAGATTTTTCTTCACTATAGTGATGCTCTCTTTAGATGTTAGCCTAACTCAATTGGATACTTTAGGTCCATTGGTTGAAGATAAGTAATTTGAGTAGAAAGTAATACAATTTTGATGTCTCAAAGACTCTTAATTTCGCTCCTATCTAAACTTGAAAAATCAGATGAGGCTATAGTAGCCACTTGTGAACCCTTTTGCCTCTTTTGAACTAGAAGCCTTTCTCACTCTGGTTTAATTCAGGGTTTGCTGTTCTTGTCGAAAAAAAAAATCAACTTTTGAGAGGGAGCATTACTCTCTCCCAGATGGAGGAAAACTAGGTAGGTACGAAAGATACTTAAAATGTGAATTTGTAGTCCTACTAATTCTCAAAGGCCCATTAGCTGATCAAAGTCAGAAAATTTGCTAAACCTTGTTGTCTGAGTAATAAGTGCATTGCTGATTCTACTCCTCTACCTCCTCGGCCCGTGCCTTGGGCCAGGCAAAGTGTATGGTTTACCTAATGGTCATTCGGACCCTGTTTGCACATAGAGTTCCTTGGTTTTGCCCTAGAGCATGCTTAGGAATAACTAGAATCAAAAATCCTCTAAATTTTCCATGTAAGTGTGTGTGTGTGTGTGTGTTTTTTTTTTGTGCATTACGATACACATTGACATCCCTACCTCTTGAACCTCTTGGATGAAATTGATCTTTATGGCGTTCTTTTGAACTCCGAAATCGATACTTCAGCGAAGGTCCAAATGGAGGTGAAACTTTTGTTCACTTGCTGCAACTGATTGTATGCAATGATCATACTCCAGAAAGTCACAAAATTGTAGGGAATTCTCTTAAGTTTGATCATCAGTGTTTGTGTGGGGGAGAGAGTCCATCTTCTGCTAGTTTTTGCTGCTTGTTGAAATCGACTTCAATCCAAAACCCTAGTTAGGCTCATGAGTGGAGATAGGAATCCTCTCTCTGGTCATTTGAACACATGTGTTAGAAAAGGATGGTAAAGGGGGGTCATCACATGACTTTAGCTCTTATTTCTGTCCTTTTATAACGTATGCTTTCAAATGAAGTGAAAAAAAGAACGACAAATTCCTGTATCCGCCCACGGTTAGGCTTTTGTGAAAGAGATATTGATACATTGCAATCCAAGAGCTGCCACTGATACTTAATCCCTTTTATCATGTACTTACCAACGATAAGTTTTGCCGGCTAACACAATGTGCTTTTTTAAATAATCTTGATTGGTTTCCTGAAAATTGGGGTAGAATTGGATCATAATATTTTTTTTTTTAGCCCTTCTAATATCTTTCTGGAAAAATCGAGAAGGAATTTTACTTAATTTAATTTCAGTTTTTTTTAACCCTTAGACTCCATTTTTGTAGGTTTGTAGGTAATGCGGCTCGTAATCAGAGAGTAGTCTCTAAATTAGTGACATCCTCGCTGTAGGGCCTTGATGTTTTATCTTGTCAATTTTAATTGCAAACACTTATTATTCCAATGGGCGGTTTTTGTTCAAAGTTTTCACTTCATGTGGGCTTTAGTTCTTCTATCAAAGAAAGGCACCACTTTCGTTATGATTCAGCCATTTAAATTTGGTGTAGCAATGATTCAATGCCATCTCACCAAAATAATCTTCAACTTTGGGCAATCATGCATCCAAAAAAGATTTTCCTTTCTTAATCGAATAAAGGCGGATTCTTACACTGGCGGATCCAGGAAATCGCCTGTCTCTTTCTTGAGCCGTTTGAACCTATGAGTTAGAAGAGGATGGAAGAGAAGTTGAAAATCATGTGACTGCTCCTAAGCTGCCCTTTTCTAACTCACATGTTCTAATGGAAGAAAAGAGAGAAGGATAGATACCTGGTTCTGCTATTATCATATCAGGTTTCAACTATCTTCAGTGTCTCACCTGTTTTTGTTGCATCCTTTCAAAAAGTTGAGAGATCAATTTGAGAGGTGTGGCTAAGCTTTGAGGTTAATGTGTGCTGTGGATTCTGTATGGAAGTTAGATGCATTGCTCCTTCCACTAACAAATGCACAATGTTCTAGCGGTGGGAAATGTTTTGAAACTCAGATAAGCAGGATATTGATTAGAGAGGACAGGACTCAGTGGATACAATTCCTTTTTCATTTAATTGTCTAGGTCTCAATTTTCGAAACATTATTTCACTGAATTTCAATAATTTAAAAGTGATTTATTTTGCAATCTCGAAGTGTTTGTTTTTAATATATCGTATTGTCTTTCAATGTTTTAGGTCCTAACTCTGGATTTGTCCCGCGAAATCCTCTTCTTGTGAAGTGTGGACACTCAGTCTGTGAGGTGTGTGTTCGAAATGGACTCAAAACCAACGGAACTGTCGTTTGCAGTTTATGTGCCACAGTCACTGTCGCAAAGTGAGTTTATCTTTATCAAGTTTTTTCATCTTACTCTTTCCAACATTTTCAAGAAACTTCTACCTTGTAGAGCACAGAGTTGCAGAATGTTCTTCGGAAGAAAAATTCTTCAGAAGCCACTGTAAAAAATGCCCCTAATTTTGCCTTTTTCCAAGCTTCCTTGAAAATGTCAAAACAATTCGCTGACTCAAAATTTTCATTTTATAGCACTTTCAAATGTGGTGAAAAGGAGGCTGCTCTTGGCTTATGAGAACCGGCTCTTGGTTAAATTTGATGAAATTGAAATTTGTTGTGAAAGTGTCGCCTAAGAAAAAGCTCTTATGAGCAGAAAAAATTTTAATGACCGGATTTCAAGATATTTGCGTCTGAAGTCGGGAATTATTTGCTCGGTGCTTCGTATTCTCGAGTACATAAACTGTGCCATTCAGACGGCTCTCATTTTCAGTGGAGTAACTCAGCTCTACGCGCATTGGGCATTGATGCAACTACTTCCTTACGGAATCCTTTTGGTCACTTGTTGACCGCACCCTCTGGTTTGCCTTGCTCATGCTTCTTCTTGACTCCTCTCTCAACAAGTGAGTAGATGGGAGGGATGGTGAAAGGAGGCAGTTGTATCAAAGCGCGTAGAGTAGAGTGATTCAGCTGAGTAAAAGGGCTGTCTGAATAGCACAGTCTATGTATACTAGGATAATAAGCACGGAGCAAATAGTTCCCAACTTCAAACACGTATATCTCAAAATTCATTGAAATTTTTTCTGCTCGTGAGAGCTCTTTCTGAGAAGACACTTTTGCACGACATACTTAAATTTAATTAAATATGACCGGGAGCCAGTTCCCGTTGACAAGGTAATTGCAGCCTCCTTTAAATAGAGGTCGGGTATTTCAAATTGACCTCTTAACCGCTCAACTTTTATCATTTGCAGACCCTTGTGAAATGACTCCTGTCACCAGTGTTTGGAATTGAACGAATGTTCCATTTCCATCTGGTTTACTATTTAGTAATTTAAATAACTAATTAACTAAAAAAAAAAAAAAATTTAAATCTAAAAATTTAACTAATTTAAATTGAATTGATTTTGTCTTATTTTTTAGGGATGGTCAACTGGATACATTGCGGAAAGAGTTTCCATTTTTCAGGCATGTTTATGGTGCCTGGACGTTGCGTAATTTCTATGATCAACCTGATGGTGGTGTGAGTTTCAATTTGAACAACCTGAGGTCTAATATGAAGAATGAAAGTAGATATCGTAAGTATTCGCTTAGTCTCTTCTTTCTTCATCAATCAAAGAAGGGGTGGCGTTAATGACCCACAGTATTTTTAGACTTCAATTCAAGTCTTTTTTGACCATCTTAAATGTAAAGATAATGAAGGTTTTTACTACCCAGCATTTAACTCAAATCTGCAGGTTACTATTCTTATTAAAATCAATGGATAAAATAAGAGGGGGAAAACCCTGTTGCATTGGCAAAGCATTAAAAATTCATTAACTGCAATAAAATTGGAGTCTTGGTAGGGTTCAAAATTCCTAGGAATGCAAGAAATCCAGGATCTATTCCAGGGAAAAATTCATCAAGTATACTAATGGTTAATATGCTGCACCCGAATATTGCTATTCACTTCAGTTTTCACCCCAACCCTCCGGTCTAAATTTTTCAACTATCAAAGGCGATGTACAAGGTAACAACGCTAAGCGCGATACCTTGTTTTGGTACCATGAAAACTATAGTTCTGAATAAAAAAACAAATCAAGAGGGCTCCAAAGCTGGCAAAAGAATCTTCCACATCACGGCGAGAGGAGAAATAGTTTTACCCTCTCCAATGCAAGGAAGATGGCAGAGGTGTTATGCGAATTGGCTCTCGGCTCGTATCGAGATAGCACACTATTCGCTACATACACGTAGCTAATACGGACCTAATCTCTCGGCCCTCCTCCCAAACATTCGGCAGAGAGACAATATTTCACTCTGCTCGAGCAGTAGAGTGGGGGGTAAGAAAATTTGTCCTCTCGCCGTGGAGTAAAAGATTCTTTTGCCGGCCTTCGTACCTACTACTTTTTTCAAAAATCTATCAAGCTTGTGTTTCTATGAGAATCGTGGAGGGTTCTTTTACCTTATCCTAGGTCAGTGTGGCGAGGGACCCAGGAAACTGAGAAAACCTTGAAAAGTCAGGAATAACTGCATAAAACAGCTAATTGTTAAGGGACAAATTTGAATCACAAATTTTTCTCCAATCCTCTTATCACTGCCTAAAAAAAAATTGAATTTTTCTTTGAAAAAAGAAATCTGTTAACTTTTCTAAAGTTGATTAGGGGAACCAAGGAAAAACTAGGAAAGGGGTTTTTTTTACCCTCTGATGCCATCTTA
The DNA here is from genome assembly GCA_011764245.1 of Trialeurodes vaporariorum. Classification (NCBI taxonomy): domain Eukaryota; kingdom Metazoa; phylum Arthropoda; class Insecta; order Hemiptera; family Aleyrodidae; genus Trialeurodes; species Trialeurodes vaporariorum. The sequence continues at coordinate 22,375,085 of VMOF01000111.1, read as the reverse complement.
TCAGGTGCTTTCGTCCAAGTGGAACTCCTATACTTAGTTTTTAATTTTATTTCTCAGCTGTTTCATGAATGTTTTGGCTTTATTAGGAGTGTTTCTTTGTTTCAGCACACTGTTTTGATTGTCCTCTACAAGCGTTTTTTGTTTGTGATCAATGCGAAGTCAATTACTGCAAAAATTGTTTTGATAAAGTAAGTATTGTTTTTTTCTCAAATTATAAAATCATTCCTCCAGGCCATATCTTATAGATCTTTTTCCACTGTTGTATTTTGCTTCTGCCATCAATCCTCTGCGACTTTACAGTTAAGCATTTCTTGGAAACTTCTTAAAAAAAAAAAAAAAAAAAAAAAAAATTTGAAGGTCTTTTGAAAAATAATCTAAAATGTAGTAAGACTTAAAGAAGCTATTGAAGTTGTGCGTAAGAAAGAGATGTCTCAAATAATTATGTTTTAGAAAATCAAAGTTTGAGATCTGACTCTTTAAATATCTCAGAAAATGTTGTCTGAGGAAATTTTCTGTTGCTTAAATTAAATGATTTTGACAGTCATTTTCTAACAAATCTAAAAAGTGGAAGAGTTTCAGGGAAAAAAAGAGGAAAGCTAAACAAATGTCCCAAAAAACAGAACCCACGTCAACATGTCAAGTTTTGTCCTTGCAAAACAGGATTTACATGGGCAAATGATCTTATGCCATGCATTGAAAAAACACAAATTTGAAGTAGAGCCGAATCAGCCTTTTAAAATAGCTTTGCGGAGCTTTTTGTCCTAAGCGCTACTTTGGTAGAGTAACAGCCTCTCTTCTTGTTTTTGCTCTACGGAATTAGTACTCTGGTGCAACGGAAACCTGCTTTGGTAGAGCCAAAACTTTCGCTCTGAAAAAGCTATTTTAAAAGGCTAGTTTGGCTCTACTTAAAATTTGTTCTTTCAGTAAGTGAGCAGTGACATGTTGTGTCGAGATGGCAGTGTAAATTTTTTAGTTTTGATCGACAGAAACTGACATTGATTTACCAATCCAATTGACGCTTCTTGTGTAAGACATGATGCTCTTTAAGTTGAGATGAAATCAAACCACTTAACAACCACAAATACTGACCTAGTCTCTGAAAGGAAAAAGAGGATATGATCTTCTTAAAGCTTTGCTCTTCCGAGTCAGGAAGATTTTCTTGGGATGAAAAGAATATTATAAACTTAATTTTAAAAGGAAATTTATATGTATTGTATTTATTATTCAAGAACTATCATTATTATTTTGCATCTGTTTAATATTTTTCCTGACGTGTATTTCAAGCTAAATGGCTCTTATGTACAAAATTAAATAAATAAATAAATAAATAAATAAATAAATAAATAAATATAAATAAATAAATAAATAAATAACTATTAACTTTTGTTTCAGGTGCATATGTCGAAGCCAGGTATGAAACATCATACTAAGTCCAAAACAAAACCAAATAATGCACAGGTGCCTAAAAGAAAACCTACGTTCCAAGTAAACCAAATCTTGACCTGTCTAGAACATGAAAACAAACCCAAAGAATTTTATTGTCTTGATCATGAAATCTCTGTTTGTGCCCACTGCGCGATTTTCTATCACAGCGGACACGCAGTTGAATCAGTTGCAAAGAGAGTAAGTAGACATTTTTTCCATCTTCTTTCTCCTGACTTCACGTTAGTGGGTCGTTCCTTGAACGAAATGAAGGGGGGGGGGGAATCATCTTTTTTGGCAAGAAATCACTCACGAAAAAAAATTCCCTCACAGAGGAGGGAAAAGAAAGAAAGAAAGAAAGAAAGAAAAGAAAATTAATTCACTGCAACCGTTGCCACTATCCTTGCCAGTTGCAGGTAGTCCTTCCTTGCGCAGGGTATTTGGCATACGGCTAGGAAACAGCCCAACGTGCTCTCTCCCATCCTTTTACCCTCCTCTCTCTGAAACAGGTCTATCGTTTGTGGTGAAACACCCGCATAAGAGCTATCCCAGCAGCTAGGGCGGTAGACCTTCTATCTATCCATCTAAAAGTGAGTTTATGACTTGATCCAAGTGGTGTTAAAACATATTAAATATCTGTTTGAGACTTGTAACTTAAATTTTACTGTTTTTTTTCCCCTTTACAACATTATAGAGCCTACGACATAAATTTACCTCATAACCATGCATTTTATTGAATAAATTGATGTGCAAGATCTAGCTGCTCTTGCAGCTTCAGTGATAAATCAATGCTATCAATAATTACTGTGAGCAAGCATTGAAAGTATGCCGTATCTTCATCTGCACCAATGGTTTTCACTTTCCAAGATCTTTGTTCTGTAAACAACATTTTTTGTTGAGTTGTTATGGTTTTCTGTTTCATGCTGGACTGGCAGATTTGCCAGCATTTCGATTTGTTCCTATTCTCCACTGCTCCTCTTTCCCCTCATCAGCTCCTTTTTATTTAGCTGATCCTGTCTTTTACTCCTTTTTGCCTCAGTAAAAGCTTAAAACCGACAACCAATCAAAACTCAGTGAACTTGTGTCTGTACTCCCTATAAAGGTATCCATCAAAGGACCCTAGTTTTAACAAGACATTCTCTAAATCTAGATTTGGGACTCACTCTACGCTTGCTCATATTTGTAATGTTAATGTAGAATGCACAAGTGTAAGTAGTCATTTTCCAACTGATTACAGGCAGTAGCCTCTTTGATTAGAATTTTGGTGACTCTGTGTAATGAACTGCTGTAGAAGTTAACATTGCTCCTATCACTTGTCTGAAATTCCTAATATTTACATTTCTGAGAATAATCATTAGATTGTTTCTTTGTTTCTTCTCAAAAGTGATGTTTTTTTCTTAAAATAGTTACATAAAAATAGTTAGATGGTTTTTTTAAAATAGTTACATAAAAATAGTTAGATTTTGATTTATTTCTATCTTCTATCTCTCTCGTTCTCATGGGACCCTCATTAGAGGCAACTCTCTCGAAGTCTCAAACTCTAAAAAACTTGCCAATTTTTGCTAAATTAAGTCCCAGTAACGAATGCTATAGGTCTTATTATTGTAGCACTATAGGAGACATAACTGGAGAAAACCTGGAACCATCAGTCAAAAATCATGAAATTTAGTTCTAGAGAGGGATAGAGTTAACGAGGTCGTGTGTGAGGGTGAGGGACTTAGATGATAGGGGAATGAATAAAAAACATTTGTGCATTTTGTGTTTTGATAACAATATCAGTCGCTCATGTCGTCACTAACAGAAGCAGTAAAAAAAAATATTACTTGGTCCTAAATTGATTTTTCTGCATACTTTGTTTTTTATAGAATATTGACGCCATTCCAAAGCTTCAAGAATCAATGAGGAAAGCCATCGAAGTACTTGCTAGGATCAAACGCATCAAAAAGGTTAGTCATTATTTCATTTTATATTACTACCCTTTCTGATGAACCCTTTGAACAATTATGTTGTAGCTTTAAACGATCGCCAACTTGGGTTGGTTTTCAACTCAGGTTAGCGCACAAACACCTGTGTTTTTCAACTTGGTCGGAAGGGTTTCTTTCTTCTTCTTCTCCGTTTTGCTTTCTTAGTGGACAAAAGTTGTAACAATGCTTGGTGCAGTGCGGCCGCTAAAAACGCGTTTAACCTTACTTATTTTGGTGACGATGCTGCGTCAAATTGAACCAAAGTTGAGCAAAAACTGAATGGCATTTGTAAGTATCTCAACTCAGGTTAGGCCCAACCCCAGGTGTTGAACAAGGGTTGAGAGGCCTTACGTAAACCAGGCTAATGAAAAATGCTTTTGGCACTTCTTAAAACAAAAGTATTTTCTATTTTTGGCTTTACGATGGCATGACATGATATGTTTAATGGTTGTATTTTTGAGGCAAATTCATGAAAGAAACAAATCAGATTAGGAACTGTATTCTTTTTATTCATTAAGAAACACTTGGTAACTGGCACAGCTAAAATATGGAAATGCAACAATTTGAATTGTTTAAGGATCAGTCCTTCATGTAACAGGGTAACGAGTATTGAAGAATATTATTTTAGCTAATTAGGCAGTGCTAGCTTTTGATGAAGTTGAAAATTAATAATTAAAAAAAGAAAACAGAAGTATTTTGTTAAAAGCAGCATACACTTAAAGTGGTTTCATGAAGTCCTCTCCTTTTCATTTCATGTTTTTATCCATTCTTTTCACTGGATCCACACTAAAAATTTAACTGTGTGACTGTTAAATGAAGTTCAATCTACCAGAGAAAACAGTATAAAATATTGAGTGTCGTCAGTGATCCGTGTCGTTCTTCCCTCGGGTAGTTTCAGCTTTCTTATTTATATATTTTTTGTCCAAAATTTCTTGTTGTCTCTCTTATGGGTGAAGTATTTTGGTTTTTTGAAACTGTGAACTCCCTGTGCTCAAAAAATTAACATTTAATGGATGCTTTTGATGAATTTTGCATTTCGTAAAGAACTTTTGCGTTGAGTTTATCATTGGGCACTGACAACGATGAGAGTCTCCAAAAACTATGAGTCAAAAACAATGTTGATATTTGGCTAAAAACACTTCCCGAGGTTTTTATCAACTGAGAAACTGATCATATTACATTGTTGAGTTGAAATCTTCTTCTATTAGTTGGTAACTAGTATTTATGCAGCTTATATCATAGAAAACTGAAAGCTTTTTTAAAATCAGAAATGGGAATTGTGTACGTCCCTTAATTTTTGTGCTATGAAAAATTAGCAAATGGCACTTAAATAGTCTCTTATAGTAAAGCTGGCACTACTTGGAGCTCAGACGTTGATCCTTACCTTTTGTACTAGACGAGACAAGACAAGATAGTGGGAATTGATTATTCCCATTGGTTTAAATGGCGTCACGTGTGACAATTTTGAAGTTGCTCGAGTTCTTCAATTTAGATCAAATGACTCCTCATTCCTCAAATGACTCGAAATCTGTCACATGACGCCGTTTAAACCAAAAGGATTGGTTAGTTCCCGCTATCTCATCTCGTCTCAACCAAAAGAGCAAAATCAGCTCCTAGGTGTTATTCAAGTCTCAGTTTTGTACAAAGGCTGTCCAAAAAGTAATGCAACAGTCAACTTTTTGAGCAAACGAAAAAAGCGAGCAAGTTTCGGTTCACGGATTTGTGTAGACGTTGTAAATACCGATAAAATGAGACCTTGTTCAGCTCATTTGGTTAAAAATTGATCTAAATACACAAGGAAATCCAAGCCTCCATAGGATTTTAGGGTACTTTTTGCGAAGAAAAAAAAACAAATATTAGTTAAGTATGTGTATTGGAAGAAATTAACAAAAAAGCTTTTTCTACTATAACTCGAGAAGGTAGGAAAAGATATGGAGTCTTCAGATACATGAAGAGTAACTGAATGTGTAAATTATTGTAGGAAAAGCTTTTTTGTTTATTTCTTCTCACAAACGCACTGAACTGCCACTCTCTTTTTTTCTTTGCAAAAAGCACCCTAAATCCTGCAGGCGCTTGTATGAAATGCCTTGGGAGAAATTGTGTATTTTGATCAATTTTTGACAAAATGAGCTGTGTAGGGTCTCATTGTATTGGTGTTCACACTGTCTACCCAAATCCGTAAACCAAAACTTGCTAGCTTTTTTCCTTCCCTCAAAAAGTTGACCATTGCATTACTTTTTAGACAGCCTATGTATTTGAACGCAAACCAGAACGATGCACAGTGCGGAAAGACCTCTCTTCTTCTGCTTTCAAGGATGTAAACAAGGGATGGAGGTGGGCAAGGAGAGGCCATTGCAATGTTTACATTTTTCTGATTTGTGTCAAAATTCAAACTTTGAACGTAATCTTTTCGACCAGATTAAACATTTGTTACTGGAGAGACAGGTCTATTTAACTGGAAATACTGTAAAAAGAAAATTGTTGGATTATGAAGTTTCCAAGGAGCAGATTCAAAACACTGCCAAATGAGGAATTTTTTCTGACATAATTTCAACATTATTAAAACTAAAACAACAAAAATACAATTACATTTACAATTCTACAAATCATCAATTTTAACAGTTTCAGTTATATATTTGTCTAGTTTATACTAGAACATTTATATTCTATAGTACACTTCCAATCCTTACTATATGAAACTTGAATCGGGGAAATAGTATTTAAATTTTGATCCCTCCTATAAAATTTGCACTTTTAACCATTTTATATGTATCTGTTTTCTTTCAATTTTGAGTTGGCCGTGACTTTTTTCTGTTCTTCTAAATAGTTTGTTTTTTGATAACTCTCTAAGAAGTAGTTTTTGATTATAATTTTCTATAATGGGTTTTCGATTCTTCATCGTCTTAATGACAGAGCTTAAGTTTATTTATTTACAAATCTTTATTCTGGCGTATACTTAAATTAGCTTAAATTTACTGTACAACTAATGACTAATCTATTTACAAAATATTTGCGAATATCCTATTTGTTATTCTTATAACTTCATGTTCAAATTTTATACTTGATTTGAGAGCAGACTTTTCCGTAAGAGGCACATTGTCTTGCAATGAAGTATAAAGACTTGCTAAAGAATAACGGGTAGACTTTTTTGATATTCACAAAATAAAAATTACTAAGTTTATTGGCACATATCACAATTTTTTAAGGAGGTATAGGCTGCCCTGTTACAATGTTTGATACCTTTGCTTAAAAATAATTCAGCCTCCAAAATTTTTAAGGTTTGATTTGTCGGATGACACTAAAAAACAAAGAACTTTAAGCTGCAACGAAATTGAAATGCAGAACATTCATTTAGGACATCAGCTCATCGATTTGACTAAGGATTACAAAAAATTGATTAAATTCATGCCTATCACTGAGAACTTCTCAAGCCTTTGTACTGAAGTATCTCTGAGAGTACTTTAGATTTTTGCAAAGGAGATATTGGTCTTAAAATGAAAAAAAATTGACAAAACTGTAACCTTACAAATTTTAATCACCGGTTTTGTTCAAAACGTCTGATATCTAGATTGCTTCCTTGAGGTCTCTGACACAATTTGTATTTCTCATAAATCTGGATAGTAAAAGTTTACTGCAAGATACAACAATTCATGGATGAAAACTCTGTCATGCAAGACTTAAAATCTTCTCTAAATCTCTGGGTTTCAGAGCAGTGATAATCATGATTCAAAACTTGTGTCTCGCTCTTCCCTATTTCCGCTGGGAAGTAAAAATTAGGATCAGATCCTGCAGGCGGATTTCACTCTGTTGAATGACACGGAACAAGATAGCAGAAATCAATTAATCCCATTGGTTCAAAAATCTTACAATGACATCTTGTGACTATGTTAACAAGATTTGGCATCGTACAAGTCGTTTGTTCCGGACTGAATGACTCCAAGTCGTGTTAACATGGTCATGTGATGCTGTTTAAATCAGTGGAATTCATCGATTCCTTCTATCTTGTCTCGTTTTGTCCAAAAGAACGGAATCGGCCTACTGGGCGTGGAATCTTGACAAACGTCAGTCCAAATAAGGCTGTGGCAAACTTTTGCTACTTATGAATAGAATGTTTGGCTTTAGTAGAGTGTTAGTGAAAACCAGTAAAAAAAGCAATGGTGGCGCCATGTGGGTGCAATTTACGAACTCTAAAAAAAAAAAAAAACCACCTTGAATTGGCCTTGACTCAAAATTCTTTAAATTTTCCCTTTTTGTATGGAAGGAACGAGGAGGGACAGGAAGAGCAATGACTAATGAAGCATTTTGAATGCTCTTTTTCAAGGTAAATAACGATCGATCTCAAGAAAAAGCCATCAAAACACTTCCTTTGCAGATGATGCCATTGTTCTTCCTTATTCCTTTGATACACTGTCTAAATGAGAGAAACTTATCTCATAAATTCTCAAGTCAAGGCCAACTCAAGGGGGTTGTTTCCTAGAATCTCTGAAGTGCACCCTAAACCCCCAAAACTCTCCTAAAATGTTTTAAGAAGTGAAGCAATGACGGCAACTCTATACAATGAAGGGTAATTTTATCTATTTTGTCATTTTCTCCTTGCTGGAGAAAGAGATTCTGCTGTACATAACTACTATAGGCAAGTTTTTCTAGGAATCTTCTTTACCAACATGGAGAAAATACAAGTTAGATAGGTTTATCCCCATGGTACCTGCATTAAAGTGCCATGATAACTTCATTTTTCATAAAAGTTTTTTCGAATTAACGAGTGGATTTTGGAAGTTTTCATTCGCATTACCAGTGTCATTGATATTTTTACACTAAACCCAACATTTCATTCCTCTGTAGGGAAAGGGACAAAGGGTGATACAGCCCCAATGTTTGAGATCATTATTCATTGTTTTCAAACTATTCCTGCGTTTACTCTGTGAGTTATTTTGTCTCAATACTCTTTTTTGTTAGGAAATCCTCTAGTGTCACCTGTTTGTTCTCATCAATCGGTTCGACATTTGTTGTTTTTTCTGTGGGTATATTCTCGTGCATATGCTGTTTGGTCCCATTTCCTTTCAGTTTCTGTCTGCGTTTTTCTTCAGCTTCTTCGAATTTTAAGTGAATGTAATTATCAACTTCTGGCCCTGAATAGTCCTCTGGGAAACTTGGTTTCATCGGAAGAATGTACTTGTATAACCGTTCGTTCAAGACGTAAAGTTGCGCTGTAGCATCACATCTGACGTTGAACCACCAGTCGCAGGTTAAGGCTTGTTGGCTGAATAACGTTCCATTTGGACACAAGAATGATGCTTGGCCTCCATTTAAATCACAGTAGTGCCACACCTGTAAATATGATGAGAAAAAAATTAGAATTGTTTGGAAAGTTTCCAATGAAATCCCTTGGGATAGTCTCATGAGATAACATGAATATTGACGTCTAAATTATTCTCAAAACCATTTGGGACTCTTTTTTTCTGAAGTAATTGGAGGACAAGTTGGCTCAGATGATAAGATAGTTTTCATGGGGTTGATAACTTTCTAAGTATGTTTATTAGAAAGAAAATTTGAAAAAAGTTTTCATGGGGTTGATTACTTTCTAAGTATGCTTATTAGAAAGAAAATTTGAAAAAAAGTTTTTATGGGGTTGATAACTTTGTAAGTATGCTTACTAGAAAGAAAATTTGAAAAAAAGTTTTCTTGGCGTTGATCTTTCTAAGTATGCTTATTAGAAAGAAAATTTGAAAAAAAATTTGGAGATTTTGTAAAATTGTAAAAATATTCTTGAGATTAATAACCACAAAAGTTTCCTTCCGAAATCTGATAAGAACTGAAGCCTTCTGAAACCTTCGCTTTGCTTCATACTATGATCACAGTCAGCTATTTTTTTTTTCTGGAGAGAGTGATTGCAATTGAGGCATTTGATGCAAGAAGGGCGTCTCTGCCAAATGCCCATGTTGAGGAAATAGCGTTTAAATTTTAAAAACGTCATTGACGTCAGCTGTCCACATCACACATATCTGCGTGCCATTTAGTATAGTCATCGTATCAAAGGCAAACTTGGCACACATATAGTTGTAAGGTATAAGGAAGCAAATGAGCAATTTTACACAATAACCAATAACAGACGCCCCTCTTAAATTTTTGCCTAAATTGACGTATTAATACTGCTATTAGACAGCTTGAAATTTCCTCAAATTCAAGTGTGATCTCAAAGTTTTTTAAACATTGTCATGGGTCTGTGGGGCAGCCATGCAATTTAAGTGACCATATCTTTTTGTTAGTACTTGTTTGGTCATGACCTCTTAAAGCTTGTTACAAAATGTTTTTGCAATTTATTTTATCGATGAAATTAATGATCGGATCTCAAAGAAAGATAATCTCAAACCTTCTGATACTTTTTGAGGGTGAGAAGCAGGGGTGCAAAATGTTCCAAAACTTCGGAAGTTTCACGCGATCCATGCCTTATTTCCTCACAGGATTTTAAAAAATTTCCTCACAAAAATTTGAAAGTGATGACTTTTTTTTGTTATTTTAACATTTCAACACTGTATGTTTGCAAAATGACCAATATTTTCCCATTTTTTACACTATTTTCCTGGTAAATCCTTATTGCCATTACTTAAAAAAAAAAAAAAAAAAAAATTGGACAAATTTCCTCACTTTTCCAGAAATTTCCTCAGTTTCACGCGATCCGCGGATCGCTAGATCGGGCATATTTTGCACCCCTGGTGAGAAGTGCTTGAACCACCTTGATTTATAGCTCAATCAGTCTCTGACTTGTATGTTTGGGTGCAATTCAGAGACTTTACTTGAAATCTAATTGACTTGACTTGACTTGGCTTGAGAAATACTCAAGTCGAGTCGGGACAAGTGAGGGAAATTGCAATTCAGAGAAGCTCACGGTAATTCGGCAATTCTGTAAAAAACTACAGTTAAGTTTATTATTTGTGATTAAAGCTGTCAAGTTTATCAAAGTTTACGGTTTGTGACTTGTACCATAACACCCACCGACCCACGGGTGTTCTATGTATTAAGTCTTTCAAAATAAAAAATAAAATTAATAAATAAATCAAATTTAGTTCTAGGTAGCAATAGAGCTACCCTGAAATCATCTCCCTGAGATTCATCTTCAGTGGAAAATTATATGTTTTAAAAGCGTCTCTGAATTGCCAGTATGTTCCTATTCTTACTTGAAAATTCCTTAAAACTTCCTCGAGAAATCTAAAGGCATTTTGGTTCAAAATGTTTTTCTGAATTGACAATTGAAACTGGAGGACTTTTGAAGTTTGAGTCAAGTCAAGTAGATCTCGAGTAGAGTCTTTGAATTGCACCCTTTGAGTTTTCACATTACCTGACAGTTGGTCTCCGGGTCACCAAAGAATCCTTTGTACCGCTGGGTCTTACAGCTAAATTTAGTGTGGGGGACAATAGACAAGGCGGGATAATCCACTCCGGCCTTTCCTGGAGTTCCACCCTCGTCATCTACTGGTAAATGTGCTGGTAAGTTTGCCGGTAAATTTGCTGGTAAATTTGCTGGTAAATTTGCCGGTAGTTCATTCTCCTCCTTGTTCTCCTCCTCCAAAGTCTGAAGCGTATTGTCATCAGGATTTTTATCCAAATAGTTGTAAATAGCTTTCATACTAATTGGTAATCGAGGTTGATAAAGAGCATTTGTCCTTTGCAAAGTTTGAAGGACTTGAGACAAACCATAAACATTCAAATCCACATTCGCTGGAGCTGTGGGAGCCAGTTTCGGTTCATCATAAGTAGGTGCGTAAGTTGGTGCATAAGTTGGTGCCACGTTTTCTTTATAATTTACTAATTTAGGTTGAGAATAATAATCTGCTGTCAGTTTGTCAACATCGGGCTTTGGAAGTTCACTAGGTGTTGCGTAGTCTGATAATATGCTCTCTTTTTGTGCCTGGTATGTAGGCTTGTACTTTAACACATATTTGACCTGTTGTTGAGGTACATGTTGTTGTTGTACCTGTTGTTGTTGTACCTGTTGTTGTTGTACCTGTTGTTGATGTAACTGTTGTTGATGTACCTGTTGTTGATGTACCTGTTGTTGGTGTACCTGTTGTTGATGCACCTGTTGTTCATGTATCTGTTGTTCATGTATCTGTTGTTGAGCCGAGCTGATATACGTTGGTTTAACATCCTGCACGTATTTCGGGGACTGCAGAGGTTCTGGATCGCTGACAGTGTTTTCATTGGCATAAACTTGCTGCGGTACCTCGGTTGGCCGACTCAGTGTTTTAAAATGCGTTACAGAAAACACTTTGGGGCTTTGCGGTTGTTTCACAAATTGGTACTGATTGTAATGTTGACCAACGTATGGATTTTGGTAATATTGGAGTGTTTTCAAATTATGGCGCTCTTTGTTAACGACTATGGGCTTTGCTACTTTGTAGATGACTGGTTGCTGATTGTAGACGGATTCTCCTTGTAGATTTCCTTCTATTTGTTGTGATGCTACTAGGTATGGCAGTCGTTTGTATAGATGTGGTAAATCTTGTAGATAAGAGTGAGGCACTAGTTGATATGGGGATGTTTGAATATAGTTTTGTAGCAGGTGTTGATTTTCTAGTTTATCTGGTAATCTATTCACTGTAGGGTAAGAAAATTGACTAGGAGAGGATACCCCTTGATTGGTGAGGTAAAATGTCATGTAAGGTATTAATCTTTTAAACCTGTCTCCGGATGACGGTGCTATACTTTTGCCTCTATCTGATGACTTGATCTCTAAACTGAGACTGTAGAAACCTGAAATCAAACAAAATAACAAAATTTTCAATTTGCGATATTAACTTCAATATTCATGTGACATTTCAATATTGTTTGAATATTTATTTAAAATGCTTTAAAGTCTTTTGAAATTAATCTCAATCTGAACTGCGCTCTCCACAATTGGAAGAAGAGATCTGCTTCTATGAGTATCAAGCCTACTAAACAAAGCCTATTTCTTCTTAATGGATCTGAGCCATATTAACACAGGTTTTAGTTTATTCGAGCATTGTGATTCTAATGTAAAATGATAGAAAAATATCGCTGTGCGTGCACCTTAAATTACTGCATGAAATTCACTCCTAAATTAATTTAAGAATTTCCTGATGCCACCCTCGGATTCTATTCAGCACTGCATCTTCTCACTTTTGGACTCTGTTGTGATGGCAATTTAAAGATGGTGGTTTTAGTAGATCACTTGTAAACCAACACCTTGCTTGTTTGATTTTTGTGTGGTTTGCTGAACCAACAACACTAAATACCCGTTCAAGTGTTTCACTTAGATACTACGTTAAAGTCTAGTACTTAGTTATCAATAGTTATTGTCACAGTTATATTGTTTGTTTACGTTTATTGTTTGATTAACTTGACTTTGCTGCGCAAGAATTATCTAAGGTTAAAAGACTCAGGGCTGAACTGCTGAACAGTATTCAGCGGTGACTTAAAAAAGTGATTGTGTGTTTGCTGTTCTTTAATTTAGGAGTGAATTCAGAGTGCGTGCACTGTTGTGTTCGCGACAACTTTAATCCTTAAAGTTGCTTCAGAAAAAGTCACAACCTACGGCCTACCCCTATTTCAACCCCGTCCCCGACCCCCGTTTGTGCGTGTGCGCAGACGCTCGAGTTTTAAAAGTTAGCCGGAAAGATTCGAAAACCAAAGAAAGCAACGTCAAGGTTTGATTTTATTCGTAGCCGTCAACAAATCGGACAATTACGTCTTTTAAAACTCCTTCATTTTTCCGTCATGCAACTTTCATTGCATCAGCTCCGCTACTCTCCGCGCAGACACTGATCCTGTATTCACCCATTTTCAACTGAAATGGTTTCGCTAGTTCGACATTTTCATTTTCTTTAAAGAATAACAACGTTAAATATTCTTATGAAATTTTCAGAATCAGTCCCTCTTATCATCAAACTCTGTTTCTGAATGAATCTATGATGGCGATTCTTGGTGAAACTTCCCAGATTTCAATCCGATGCATAACAACCGCTATAGTCACCATTGAGAAATGTCGCGTTTTCCGTATTTTAAATTGGAAATAAAGAAGAATACAAAATCTAAGACCTTCGGCAATAGTGCAATTTTTGCATGGATTTTTTAAACCCAGATTGAACAAAATTGGTTGAAAATTAAAACCGTTTTAAGGGAAGGAAATTGAAAACTTAAAACATTTATTTAAACCGGTCGAAGTGCCAAAAAGTTGAAAATTGGGTTAGATGTGTAAAATCGTGCTATATGTCAAGGAGAGTATTCTGTGAAGCAGACATGATCGCGAAAATACCAAAGTACGGTAGTGTCGGTAGGAGCCTGGGGATTGGCCGCGGTATACATGGCGTATGAGGTCCAAAACAATGAATTACTCTAAATCAACTTTTTGGCAATTCGCCCGTTTTAAGTGTTAACTCTTCAGTTTTTCTTTAAGCTTACAATTAGTGAGTGCAAGTGAGACTACATATGTGTAGCTAACTCAAATTCATTTGAGTTTATGCGAGTTTTCTTTTTTCCAGTATTACGGCTTTATTTTTGAGTGTTTTAGATTGGAGATTTCACCAGGGAATTTTCTTTAATTATGATTGCAACACGGAGAAAAAAAAAAATTGGTTTTGAGAACTGAACTTCGGCTCATATGGAACACCGAGGTGTTCGGTTACAGTAACCAAAGTTTTCGGTTGTGAGTACCGAACTTCAGTTAGGAGTGCCGATGGTTTTAGTAAGTATGTGACTAATACTATGACTCAAACTTCGTTCCTACTGAACCACGTTGGTACTCCTAACTAAAGTTCGGTACTCATAACTAAAAACTTCGGTTACTGGAACCAAACACCCTAGGTGTTCTATATGAACCGAAGTTTTTTTCTTCCGTGAAGTAATGCAAGTGCCAGCGCGCAGCGGTCCTCAAATTTGTGCTTTTTGCGTGTATTCATCAATTATTTTGGCCGAAAACTCGACCTTTTTAGCAGCGCGAAGTGGTGCCAATATTTAGAATTAATCGACCCTCGAATCACCTAAAGTTTATGCGCGCTCTTTAGCCCCCCCCCCCCTTCATCTACGAAAATAAAGAAAGCAAAGATGGCAACATTCTATGTTGTGGAGGTCTTGTTCAAATCCGTCCAATTGTAGCATGATTTGTTACAAATTTTGGAATTGAACTAATTGAAGATGGGAAGCTTGGTATAGTGGGTGTGCTCTCAGGCTCGCACTGCTTAGTGCTCATTGCTCAGACGAGACGCTCAGAAGCCGAGTCGGGCGGAGGACGCGTTTTATCGGTCAAGATCTAGATCGATATCGCCTCGGATAAAAACGAGGCCCGACTTTAGTCTTTCGTCTAGGCGCCTCGATTTCCAGTTGCCAGATAGGGCAGACGTATAATTTTATCTTCATTTACGTGTGTGGGTGTGTGTTTTTCACAAATATCTTAAATCTTGTAGGCTCTTTACTAATACATGTGATAAAGCGTGTTTTAGCAAATGTTCTAGTTGCGGTTGTAATTACCCGATCCACGGATTACGTATTTTATTATGACCCGATCCGCCCTTTTTCGGAGCTCATCGAAGTGAAGTCTGGTGCGTTCCGTTTTTGGGAAAAATTGGGGCTTTTCTGCACCCCGTATGAGAATAGGGTTCAAATGAGCCTGGTGGTTGTTGGTCACCAACAACTCTATCGGCTCAAGAATGGACGCAAATCGCCAGAAAATACGCTTATGGAGCTGTCGTATTTTAAGTATGGATCCTGGCAATTAGCGCACTATGGTCTGAGATCGTTAAAAACTGGCCAAAAATTAGTGAAAGAAAATAATCATTTTCGACGTTTTTAAGCTTAATTTAAAACTCCAGTGACATCTGTAAGTTCAAATTACTTGTTGAAAGTGTTTTCTGGGATTAAAATCTGTCTTGAAAGTTTATAAATCATAAATTGATGAGATATGAGATGTTTACTTTCTGATTTTTGGCCATTTTTTGACGATCTCAGACGACAGTGCAGCGGTGCCTGCCTATACACTTGGAACGCATCAGTCCGCTCACCGGTGAGTTTCGATGAGTTTCTGGTAGATGAACGCCACTTGCCACAACCCGGCACTTAAAAGACGGCAGCTTTAGTTACATTTTGTGCATTACTATTCATACCCCGGGCAGGTTTCTGAGTCCTCGCTAGTATGTCTGACAAGTGCTAAGCTAAAGTATGTCTCGGGACAAACGATCCTCAAGTTGCTCTTTGACCAATGGGTTGCACACTTTTGCTATAAGCGATTTAAATAGTCGATCTTGGTGTAAAAACCTCCAGAACTAATGATGGCAGCACTAAAAACTTCCGAAATCCACCCCTAAACTCGCTAAACGCTTTTGTTCGAGAGGGCGTAGTGGTGGCGGTGGCTGAGGACAGTTATAATGAGAGATTTCTATCTTAATTCCGTCACTCTCTCTGTGCTGACAAGGATGATTCACTGAGAAATTAGTCTTCCGAGTAATGATGCACATCCGCTGAATGGTACCGCGACACCAAGTCACACCGGTGTCAAATGAAAGTCGTCTCTCATTGGTCACTTCTTGATGGAGTTACATTATTGTTAGATGGGAATCTCCCATTATTACTGCCCTCAGCCACCATTACGCCCGCGCAAACAAAAGCGTTTATTGAGTTTAGGAGTGGATTGCGGAAGTTTTTATTGCTGCCATCGTTATGTATTGAGGTTTTTACACCAGAATCGACTATTAGCGACTATCGCGTATAGCAAAAGTGTGCAACAGCCCCACTAAAAGCAAGGACTCACAAATTTTGATTAATGGCATTTTGCGTATTGCATACCTTGTCCCTGTGTCTTTGTCCTCGCTCGTACTTGCATAAGTTCAGCACCCTCATTAGCTTCAGTCTGAGTGACTCGAACGCTGGAGTAAGAAAATGGAGGCTTACCTACGCATCCGAAGGCTTCGTATCTGAATGTATCGCTTTATCAGTCGATGCATCAGGGGCATAGTTTCGAAGCTTGCCGGGGGGGGGGGGGGTGGCAAATTCGCCTCTGAAGTCTTGGGGTGGGCTAATTTCCAACTAATTCCAAAAAATCTCAAACAAACACACCTCCAAATTCTCTAAATAGGGGGTTTCCAAAAAATATCGAAGCTCCCAACTACGCCCCCTAGTCGATGATTGATAATACCGTAGACTCCGATTTGTTTTAATCAGATGTAGATTTAGGTCAAAGAACAAAGAACAGATTATAAAATTTAGCTCGAATTGGTACGCACATGATGGGAGGGGGGGGGGACACGGGTGGATTTACTAGTACATTCAGCATTTTGACGGCATTAATTTTATAAGTTCAGACTGTATCCTTATTTCGTTTGGGCCCTTTTTTCCACAGAACTATTTACACGATAAAACTTCAACCACTATGTTTCTAAACGTAGCCCTAAATAGAAAAAAAGTTGGTGATGTATGTGATGACCAATAATCTTAAAACTATCAGGAGGAATTAGAATCTCTACTTGAAACACTTGAGGTCTTTTCAGACCCCTCGGGCTCATAAATGTTAAAAAAAAAAAAAAACTAAAACACTAACGTGTTTGCATTATGGCAACAATGCGTGAACAGATTTTATGAATGCTGTGCTCGTGTCTGTTTTTCACTGTATTCGCACTATTATGCAGCTGTACAGTGGCTCGTTGGCTCACTCTCGCGGTACGGCGGGGCAACTACGCTACTGATTTGTGTTTCTCATTGTGGAGCAATAGAATAAGGCTGTAATTATTTATAGTTAAAAAAAAAAAACCATCGCACTGGAGGCCAGCCAGTTGCATTTCTGATGCTACCCACCTCAATTTTAAATGGAGTAATAAAAGAGGCGAGAAATTATTAATCTATCCAGCGCCCCGCTCAAAGTGTTTTACGAGTCCGTTTTACTTTTAAACCTGGGTATTTTACTTTTGATTCTGCCTTCGTTTGTAAAATTATTACAATTGTCGCTCGGTTGTTTCAACTAGGGAGGCTGTTAGCTCTACCCCTCCTCTCCTCCCTCTTTTGCTCGATTGTGTCACGTACTAGTCTGGTTGTAAACGAAATTGTAGTATGGTTGGTTTGTTTGCTAAGCTCCGTTTAATTATAGTATTTTCCTTTAATCTACACCTCCTCTAACTGCTCTGATTTTTAACCATATCTTTGAACTATTATTTTTTCTTTTTTTTTTGCCAGGCAAATGAAAATTGCACTAAGCAAATTTTAGCGATCGAATATCATTCACTTTAAGAATTGATGATTGCTAACTGATGCTGCTGATCGGTGAAAAATCTAGCCAATGAGAGTCGAGAATGAACTTCTGAATTATATTCTCGTGAAAATGAAAAATTCGATAATAATATTCCATAACATAACCTCTAAATCAGCTTTGAATAATATGGCCATTTTTAACGATAAAACTAGTGTTTTCGAAGCTAAAATTATGTTTGTCTCAGAGGAAAATGACTTCTACGCATGGTCTGTACAGTAAACGTTATTCGAAAAGTCCGTTGTTTCCGAAATTATCGTGGCGAAAGGAGTCAAAAAGGATAGAAGATGAGATTTCTGACACCGGTTGCAACAATTCAAAATCGAATCTACCTCCGGAGGTGAATTCGAAATTTCCAATTGTTGGAATTCATCGGTCTCTGGTGAGATTAACGAAACAATCGAATATCATCAAAATAAAATGCTAATCCATCGAATATCATACGACGGTTAATGATATTCGATCGCTAAAATTTGCTTATTTTGTCATTTGAATCGCAAGCGATGTGTATTACTGCCGCACTTTTTAAGTTTTAATTTTTAGGGGCTTTTAAAGAAATTAATTTTTTTCTTTGACCTTAGTTGTGGATCCAGCCTTCAAGGATTGAAAGTTGGATTTCTTATCCGCCCAGCCATAAAGGCCGCCGATGTATGCCGAGAAATTTTTGAAATTGTTGGTGTTTTTTTCTTCTTTTTTTCCCCCGAAAAACGCCTCTATCAGAGCAAACAAATGGGAGAGGGAATCGACATTTTTAGTCCGGCAACATGACAAGTACTTTAACTTTAACACCCCCGAATTGTGTTTTGCGTAAAATTGTCTCAAATTTATTGACATTTTAAATTTAACCTTATATGCCCAGAAGAAAAACACTGATATCAGAGCTAAAAAAAAATAAAAAAAATGGGAAAACTTAAAATTTGTGGGTCTGAAAAAATGAGAGGTGCTAAAAACAACACTCTCCTGAAGTTCTAAATGTTGTTTTGAGTAAAATTGGCCCCAATTGACTGACATCCTAAAATTCGTCATATTGTGTGCTCAGAAGTGTTTGAAATTTTAGGCGTTTCCTATCCTTAAAAAGCGCGCCCATCAGAGCGAAAAAAATAGTTAAAAGATGAGGAAAAAATTGGAAGTTTTGGGTCTGGCAAGATGAGAGGTCCTAAAACACCCATGAATTGTTTTCGAGTAAAATGGACCCTTCACTGTGTGGTCCGAAGAAAACAAAAAAGTTGGTCGTCAACGATCCTGATGAATTTTAAAGATCTCACAATCAATGCCTTTTAGTATAAGTTCGGTAGAGCTCGTTTCAGAAGTGTAGGCGCATCTAGCCCGTAATCTTTGGCGAATTTTCAATTTTCCTTCCTTCAAATCAAAGTAAAACTTGCCTCTGACTTTAATTTTTTGATTTTATAGCGTTCCTTAATGAAAAGCTTACGCCCCAATTCATTTTCATTAGTTTTCATTTTATAACGTGAGAAATAATGTTGACAAATTCCAAAGGTTATCGGTCTAGGTGCGTCTACACTTCTGAAACGACCTCTACTATTTGACTGATCTATTCATTGGTCAAGAGCTTTGTCGCGAGTCGCGAATTTTGACGGTCCGGCCCTTTGTTACGCGATTCTCTTCTTTAATGGCAGTTTTAGGTCCTTACAAGTAGTGAACAATCTGTAGGCCGGCGCCAGGTGGCCGGTGCGCGATGAGACATTTTTGCAGCTTACATCTTCGGTATATCCATTATATCCATGGCAACAGGATTTGTTCGGACAGCAGACCCTATAGCCGCGTTTTGCTTTTATCTTTACCTCATTAGTCCGGTGAGATCCCGAAGACTACGGTCTACGCGCTACTATGCCTATGCCGCTCACGCTCAGCAGCGTTGCCAAATATAAAGATTGAAATGAAAATAAATTGCAGAGAATGTAGAATTTGCTGGTGATGGCACTGAGTATTTCGATTTTAATTTTGTTTTTTTTTTTTTGTTTTTTGCTCCTTTAAACTTGAATTTTGGAATTTAAGCTCAAGCTTTTGGAAAGCTCCTTTAAATTTGAATTTTGGAATTTAAGCTCGAGCTTTCGGAAAAAGTTTGGCACCACCGCACTATGGTATGAGTCTAACATGAGATCGAAAAAACTTGTCCAAAAAACAGTGGAAAAATTTCATCAATAATCATCGTTTTTTCGACCTTATAAGCTTTATTTAAAACTTTCCAGTGACATTACTAAGTCTTTATTACACGTTGAAAGTTTTTTCTGTAGTTAAAATTGGTCTTGAAAGTTCATAAATGATAAATTGATGTGAAATTTCCTTTCTGATTTTTGGCCACTTTTTGACGATCAGAGACCATAGTCAGTAGCGCAACGAGAGTTTCTTCATCTCTCTCTTTTCTCCATTAAAAAACGTATGTTAGACAAGGATGGATAAGGGGATAAAACCCCCTCTTTCAGTCCTTTTCCTACTTATACATTCAAAAGGGAAATGAGAGAGATGGAAGAGATCCTGATTGCGCCAGTGATAGTACATCGATGGTCTTCTCGAGGGGCGATGGATAACAAAGTCAACTGAAAATTGTCTACAAGCTCGTTTGGGAAGAAATTCAACGCAGCATGTTTTGAAAAAAGCAGCAAAAAAGTTCTAGGTTGCGTAGTGAATAAGGAAAACAGCACTGAACTCTTCATAATCGCCAAAGATCATGTTCTTTTGTTGGAGGGTGCGAAACGCTCTCATTGTTAGCACATACATACTTGGAGGGTGGTTCATCTGAACTGTGAGCTAAGTTTATTCTGTGAGGAGTGAGTTTTAGACTTTTTTAATGGTCTCTTTGTTGGAGAGTCTACGGGAAGAACGGTAATTGTCACAAAGCCCCTTTTTTTGTTTTTCAGCTGAAATACAGGGTGATTTAAAGATTAGTTCTTTCCCATAAGAATCAAGTGTATTTCCATCCACCAAAATCGATTGTCTTGCGCGTCTGTATAGACCTCTAATCAATTTGTACTTTCGTATCCCGTTAGATGACCATGAAAACTTTAATTTTAATTTTTGTAACTTTTATCTTTTCTCCCCTGGACTTTTTAGTTAGTTTTGCAACATGCTATACATACAAGCATTGACAATCTATGTGTCCCCTGACAAACCTTGCAAAAGCTTCATTGCGACCAAGATTAGGGGATTCTAAGTAGAGCTTAACTCAAGATCAGGGATTCAAAGTCGGAACCTCAGTCAAAATCGAAATTTGCACCTCTCCTCGAAAAAACAACGAATAATACTTTCAGACCCAAAATTTATCATTCAATGACTCATTCTTGATGTTTTAGCGCTGACAGAAATTGCTTTCCTCAATTACAGTTTGAATTATTGCATTCAGAGCTCTGAAGCTGGAGCTGCTCCTGCTCAAGGCTCCGATCGCAATCACTCAAACTTTAATCATTGTAAGTAATCTCTGTCTACATGAGCTAAAACACCTTGAATTAATCGTTGAATGGTGAATTTTAGGTCTGAAAGTATTAATCATTGTTTTTGTTTTTTTGTTTTTTTTTTCGAGGATAAGTGCTTTCAATTTTGACTGACCCCGGCTCCGACTCCCTGCTCCAGATAGCTCCTTGATCCCTATACGCGAATGTTTTTCAGCTGGGAGATCCCTTAGCACAGAGGTTCCCAACCGGTGGTCCGTGGACCAAGTTTTGGTGGTCCGCGAAGACCTTTCCGAATTTTTCCCGTTTTTTTCGCCCGAAAGTGGAAACGTTGAATATGTGACCAATATTTTTTTTTGTGGCAAAAAATAAAATAAAGTTATTATTTGAACGAGTCGTGACCTAAATTTTTATAAGTTTATAAAATGCCTCCTTCGAGGTTTTCCTTTTTCGGTTTTTTAAATTTAAAATTAATTTCAAAATTGAAAGTTTTCAATTATTGTTTTTGTTCAATAATTATCTCGGAGGTTCCCAACCGGTGGCTGTATTTGAAATAGGGTAGGTTAGTTTTTATTTCCTCCCTAGTCCCTCCATTGTCAAAGAAAAAAAGAAAAAAGGTAATCGATTGTTCATTTTTTCAAGTTGGTGGTCCGCGGCCTCCACCGATCATCCGATTGGTGGTCCGCGACCGAGAAAGGTTGGGAACCGCTGCCTTAGCAGGTTAGTTTTAGCCTTTAGAACCGCGTAAAGTGGCAACCTTGCCCAAGGGGGTCGGGCCCAGTTGCGCATTCATCATGCAGATAAGAAGACGAGCATCAGCCGCGGCGTTGAGGCAAGTTCCGGCAACGCGTAACAAATTGCACACACCGACTACTCCAGACTCAGAGCCAACGAGAGTCAATGAGCGTATGTGTGCGACTGTGTCTGTGTGTGAGTGAGCAGTTATATACGAAACCGGCCAAAAGTGAGCGCTTCCGTGTGCATGTGTGTGTGTGTTTTGTGCGTCGGTTTTTTTTTTCCTTTTTTTCTTCTATCTTTTTTCTTTTTAATTGTTTTCGATTGCGCGGTAAACTCTCACGGTTTGTTTGCTGAATGCTGATCCGCCGCGCGCATGCGTACGCCGCCGCTGACTCGCGAGTGAGTATTCTATGTCGGTGAGCAGCCTCGCGCGCCTCCCGAAAATCTCGATGTTTACATGCCGGTGGAATGCGGTCACCCAGTGCCGAGTCTGGATCTGTATGGATTGCTTTCATCGTTACAGTTTCGTTGAGGTAAAGCTGACAACGCCGCATTTCGTCCATTCAAAATTTGAATTATAAACCCACGCAAAAGTTTGAATTCGAGAGTGTTTACTGCGCACTTGAAGGTTCGATATTTATTGTTTGATTATATGGACATCACGAAAGTTGCTAGAGTTCGTTTCAAAAGTGTATAGGCATAACCAAACCAATAATCTTTGGCGATTTTTCAATTTGTATTCCTTCAAATCAAAATAAAACTGCCTGCAATTTGGACCTTTATTTGATGTTGAAGCGTTTCTCAATAAAAAACCATGCAACGCTCAGATTCATTTTCATTCATTTTTATTTTGCGTATGACTAAAAATAACATTGAGAAATTCCAAAGATTATCGGTCTAGGTGCGCCTACTCTTCTAAAACAATCTATATAGACTAAACGCTGCGGCAGTGTGCATGATGTAAGTATATGAAGCCACTATAGACGATCAAATTGGAATTTCAAATTAGCTCCCTTGTGGGCTTTCGGTGAACGGTGCTGGCGCAACATACATATTTTGTCAAATATTCGCAAATTAACGGACGTTTGCCGTCAAAACTTTCAAAATGTTGTGTATCTTGACGGTGAACGAATCTGTGCCATGATTGATGATGACCCGCGACAACATCGATGAACGTCAAAGGTTTCCGGGCCGCCAAACTATGGTGTTCGACGGAGCACACACATCACCATATGTTCTTTTTGGAGCCTGGCTAAGTATAGGCTGGCTGTCCCAAGAATGATGGGACTTGACAACTTCACTCATTGAATAGAAGCAACAGCTCTTTACCGCTCCTGACCAATCAGATTGCGTGATACGGGGCTTGAAGCTGATATTTTATTATGAAAACCGTACACGGAAAAAAAGACTGGTATAGAATTTGCCATCTGCCTGCATAGCTGATTTTGGAGTCTGCTATCAAGTATGGTAAATTCTACCATTATATGGTAAATACAACGTACTTTGTGGAGAAATGTACCAACAGGTTATTTTAATTTACCACAAGGTACGTTGCATTTACCATATGATGGTGAAATTTACCATACTTGATAGCAGACTCCAAAATCAGCTATGCAGATGGTAAATTCTACCAGTCTTTTTTTTCCGTGTATAGATCTGTCAAAAGTCCGTAATTTGTTCTGGGTCAAGCTATTTATTTGTCCCTGGTAGTGCGTGCCGTATATCCTCACAGCTACATCGTACAGAAAAGATCGACCGCTTCAAATCCTTAAAATGTGCTATTTTAGTTAAAATACCTAACGGCGGAAAAAATTTCTAATCACCTAAGCAAATTAGGATTTAGGGTTACTGTCACCTCCCACTCTTAATTACAGTTGCGGGTTTCGGCCACGAATTTATAACGCTGCCCTCTCATCAAATGTTTTACCTTTTTTTTTATTGCTAGGAATATTTTACACCCATTATGGATCAGCTCATTGTCAGTTCTTCTACAAATAGTAACATTCAACGTGAAGTTCTAGGCCAGTTTCTATCGTTGTGTTGCAAGCTCTTGTAGGTCGTAAACTCATTAAATTGTAAGGTTGTATATCTTGTATCGAATTGACCTTGGCCGAGAACTGTCGATACTCGTTTTAGATGTAGATCTAGCCAATATTTTTTTGATGATTGTAAAGGAGTTGAGGATAAGACATATAGTAGTGTGAACCTGTAGACAAAGTTTCAGTTTAAACTTGGGTCCATAAATAAACATTCATCTGGGGAATTTACTTTCTGTTTTCTCTTTCTCTTTTTCCGTCCTTGTTATCCCGCATTTGAACCTGTGCTAAAGTATCGACTTCTCAGGTACTCAAAATCAGTGAATCCCCCAAAGATCGATTATTTTACGTGAGTTTGAATGGAGAGAATCCGTTGGTGCCAAATTGCACGAGCAGTCACTGAGCGTATCCCGGGTTTACAACCAATTCCTATACAGAGTAAGGATATGTATGGATCCCTATGTATGGATCGGGGATCCATATGGATATGTGTTGATATTGTATGGGTATATGTGTTGATATCCTTACAGATCCATAAATATCCATATGGATCCATGAATATCCATATTATGGATCGTTAAATATCTATATGGATCCAAACATATCCATACTATGTACAGGGAATTGGATATGGACCTTGTGGACCTGTGTGTGTAGACCACTTTTGTCAGGGATTGGAAAGTTCTTTTAACCATTCGCTTGGAATCTCTTCAAGAGCCTGCCAGCAAAGTACGTTTAAAGTTGAGGAAATCACAGCGGTAGTTCAAAAGGTAATGCAATGGTTAAACAAAAAACAAAAAGCTCACTATGTAAACTAATGTACCTGACAATCAACACCCTGATAACGAATCAAGTGTCCACCCGGCCGGTTGAGTCTAGTCCATAATAGGTCAAAATGTCGTGGAGCTCACGAGCTCCAGAAGCGAGAGCCGGACGGACGACGATGATAATTGCCGATTAATTCCTTACGTTTAACCTTTTTACATAATTTAAATTGTGCCGCGCTGAAATGTCAATGAGTTGTATTCGTATATCCAGCATTCAGCCACAATCCACATTCCGAGGCGCCTCCTCTGTCTATCTGGTGCTCTCTAATTGAATGCTATCGATGGCACCCCTTCTAATTACCGGTTGTGAGGCATTCTGTCAATAGAGTTGGAACGAGAATCCAGAAGCGCTAGCTAACCTCAAATAGTCGGCAATTGTGAAGAACCATTAATCACATCTTAAATCAAGCTCGGCACCTCTTGCGTAAATTTTCGAGACTGCGACCGGTGAACTGCTGCGATTGTTTAGTTTTCGAAATCGGTTTTTTGTTCTGTTTTTGTTTTGTTATCATCGTGAAACAATCCAGTCTTTGTGTCTGAAAAGTTGAAAATATGTTATTGAGGACTAGTATACAGAAAAAAACAGCTCTGGTTGCGCTCACTAAACCTTTGTCAGAAGAATGATCCGCAGTTAAAACTTTTAAACAGAGCAAACCAAATTTGTGCCTAACAAATGAAATTTTGCGAAGTGAAATCTCTGTCGTAAGACATACAAATCATTTGAGAGAGAGAGAGAGAGAGAGAGAGAGAGAGAGAGAGAGAGAGAGAGAGAGAGAGAGAGAGAGAGAGAGAGAGAGAGAGAGAGAGAGAGGAGAGGAGAGGAGAGAGAGAGAGAGAGAGAGAGAGGGGAGAGAGAGAGAGAGAGAGAGAGAGAGAGGAGAGAGAGAGAGAGAGAGAGAGAGAGAGAGAGAGAGCCCTTTAACCCTTGCAATTTGACGTATGTAAGTAAGAACACACCCTCCAGTTGGATTGGTTATCGATCCAGCACATCAAGAGCAACTTATCCAACTTGCCGGTTTTGGTTTTGCCTACCGGTGTATTTGAAGGCGCTCGTTGGAGACAGTTTTTCTCCGTGTTGTCAATCGTCATTATTTATTCTCTAATTCGAAAAATTCGAAAAGGAATGGGCATGTTTTCGATTCGAATGGAGGAGACTGAACTAGATAGTATCTCTTCCCTCGAATTTAATTTGAAAAAATATGAAAAAGTAAGAAAGTATGTGGTAAGCGAAAGACAAAAGAAGACTGGAAGAAATAAAGTGGACGAGTAAAGTTGTTTAGTCGCTAAAGCACCGCCCATAAGAAAAGTCGAGCAAGAAAGTCCTGGTCCACCCATAAAAATCATAGGACCTCTGCAGGCTGATTCTCCCTGTTTGGACGAGACGAGACGAGATAGGAAGTAACGATGAATCCCATTGGTTTAAACGGCGTCACGTGACAGATTTGAAGTCATTGATGATCCGCAATGGCAAGCTCCGAGTCATGAATTTCAAAATCATGACTCGGAGCTTGCCATTGCGGATCATCAATGACTTCAAATCTGTCACGTGACGCCGTTTAAACCAATGGGATTCATCGTTACTTCCTATCTCGTCTCGTCTCATTCAAACAGGGAGAATCAGCCTGCTGGTCCTCTGCAATTACATATTTAAGCATTTTTATGTATAGCTCATAGCTCTTTGATTTCTAATTTTATCTATGGTGCGCAGAGTGCAATGCGGCAACGTTGCATTTCTATCCACTTGAACCTTTCAAAAATATCGATCTTTTGTTCTGTGATCAGCCTCGCTTTCGACCTTTGACGTAGGTTTCAATGCTCAAAACGCAACGCTGCCAAAATGCACGCTGCACGACTGTATTTGATTATTTTGTTTTTACGTCTCAGACTGCGTAAGTATGTACGACAGGAAATATAGAGAAGAACTTCTTTCAAAACTCCAAAGCGAAGATCAACTGTGTAGTATTTTAATTAGTCAGTTCGGTAGATCACCGTCTAAGCGCTTGTGTTA
Organism: Trialeurodes vaporariorum; assembly: GCA_011764245.1. Classification (NCBI taxonomy): domain Eukaryota; kingdom Metazoa; phylum Arthropoda; class Insecta; order Hemiptera; family Aleyrodidae; genus Trialeurodes; species Trialeurodes vaporariorum. The sequence continues at coordinate 22,348,435 of VMOF01000111.1, read as the reverse complement.
AAATTCAAGATACCGCGCCGTATCTAAGTAGCTCTACGATTTGTGTGTGTGTGTGTGTGTGTGTGTGTGTGTGTGTGTGTGTGTGCGTGCGCGCGCGCGCGCGTGAGTAAGTTCGTATATTTTTTTGAGTCTGTGGGTGTTGTGAAATTGAAATGTGATCTCTTCGAGTTGTTCTCAAAATGTCGTTCAGCAGTCAACTCTGATAGCGGACTCAATATCAGTGTTAACATGATTATCCTCAACTTAGCTCCGATTAGTGTCAAAAGTCCTTTTCATAACAGGATTTTGTTCATCGAAGGCAGGGGGAGCAGCCTCTTTCTTGTCCTGACGCAAGAAACGAAGTGGGTCCAGTTGTCAAGTGCGGGCTTCGTCGGGCAACCGCAGGCGCCGCACTAATAGATCCAGGGAATGGGGCTCTTGCAAAATTTTGCTGTGAGCAAATGAATAGTCCAATCTTATGTAAAACCCAGCGAAAATCACGAAAATCCCACTAAGAAAGTCTAAAATTTAGTAATAAACTCTCATAACTGCATTAATGGCAAGTTTGTAATGGCGGTTCAACGCAGGTATCATGGGAGATTCCTGTCTATTGTCACTTTCTCTACGGAAACACAGAGATACGTCTCAATTGAGATGGGAATCTCCCATGATACCTGCGTCTTTCCGCCATTGAGCACACGATTCTGAGAGTGAATTTCGTGATTTTTCAATGTCCTACTCATCGTCATTTTTACAGGTCTTAATGCAAGAATCGACTCCACAATTCCCTATAGCAAAAGTTTTCAAGAGTCCCATTTTCTGTCTCTCTTTTTTCCATAAAAAGCATATTTTAGAAAAGGATAGAAGAGTGAGCGAAAATCACGTGACTGCCCCTAGTATGTCATTTCGTCGGCGGTTTTACCAAGAGGCGTAACTCAAGTTTCGCTACTTTCCAGGAGAGCGAAAACAAAATTTCTGAAAAATCCCCTTTTTTCATTTCGCTACCGATCGATTAATTTTGGAGCTATGGATTTTCTTGGCATCGAAATGTTCCCCAAACTCTCAGAATTCCGAATCTTTTTTCAAAAGTCAGAAACACTCATTTTTACGAGCACCAGAGACATTTTATTGATAGGAAGTTACTTACGTCCATTCGGGAGACCGCCGTTTAATGTTTTGGTCACATACGCCCCCCGTTTTGCTGTTTAAGAAGGAGTTACCGTCTCTTCGTAAGGACGATTTAATCCTCCTAATGCTCAGTTGCGTCTTCTCGTTTACATTACTTTGAAATAAATTAATAGTTCCTCGAGTGATCGAAACCATAACAGATTTACTCCAATATTTGTTAAATGTTATTTTCACTGAAGGTAGTTCGCTAAAAGCCTTTCCCAGCATTTGATAGATCAGTGTAATCGTATAACTTTTCTCAATATTTGCAACTATTTTCAGTAACATTTTTCCTTGCATTTTTGAAGATGCTTTATGTATCCTGAAAAACACAGGGAAAAAAGTTTCTAAGTATCTCCAGGTATACCTTATCAGACTTTCATTAAAAAACGATGATAGCGGATGTGCAAGAAACGAAATTATACAGGATGTAACAAAACTATATACAGTAATTTTCAGGGCGCGTTTTAGAGGTAAAAAGAATACGAATTTTTTTCCCTATAAACATGGGTCCGAAATTGTAGTATTTTCGAGTTATAGTGTTGCAAAGTTTCCGAAAAACAAATTGAAAAATTGTCATAACTCCCTCGTGAATTTTTCTTTATGCTCGGAAATAAGTGCTTATCTGATGTAATTTTAGGCGTTCTTGCCGATTTTGGTCGTGAAAATGCAGTATGCAAAAATTTGAGGGGGGTTTTGGGGGTTTTTCTCGATTTTTCTCACTTTTTTTTTGTCAAATTATGTAAAAACATGCTTTCCGATTCATTAAACCCAAAAACGATTAGCATCATTCCAAAGTTTGTAAAAAAATATGCATTTTTGGTTCTTACAAGTTTTTCCTTTTCGCAACCAAGGATATCGTCCCTGAAGTTGCAGAGGTCGGCCAATAATTGACAAAATCAAAGAAAAGGCGATTATTGGCCGATCTTTGCAACTTTAGGGACGATTTTCTCGGAAATGGTTTGCGAATTGGAAAAACTTGTAACGACCAAAAATGCATATTAAACGTCCACAAAACGGCAGAGTTGATTTGTATCACTGTTAAATGCAAAGGTACTTTATCTTAAACATTAAAAGATGCTTGATGGCAGGCGTAAGTGAGCAGCAACGCTCAGTCATAGGTTTTACGAACAGGCGTAACTCCCATGAGCCACGCGTTTTAAGACTTACGTCCGTTCGTTAGACCGAGTTTTGTGCTTTTCAGACATACGTCTTTTTGTTTTTCCTTAATAACTTTAAAAGTATTGAGATTTCGACTTTGAAACCTAGCTAGATCGATAGAGCACCTAAAAATACATAGAAAACGATGAAAAACGGAAAATGCGAAATTTTGAGTTACGCCTCTTGGTAAAACCGCCGACGATTTTCTAACACATGCATTCTAATGGGAAGAAACTGTATAGGAAATATCCCACGAACACTTTTTCACATCATAATGGGTGTATTGCAAACTTTTGCTACAACGATTAAGAATGTTTACTCCAATGTAAAATAACCTGAAAAGTCCATTGGTGGTGGCATCAGAAAGTCATAAAATGCACTAACAAACTCACAAGAGGCGTTAAATGAAATCCAAGATGGCGGAGAAATATCGAGCAATTTGTAAGCATGCACCGTGAACATCCAAGGATAGCCAACCTCACAATATCGATCACAACCAATCACAACGTAAACAAACACATAACCTCCACCTCAAGTGAGGTTGTCAAAGTTGGCCATCCTTGGATGTTCACGGTGCATGCATACAGATTGCTCGATATTTCTCCGCCATCTTGGTTTTCATTAAACGCCTCTAGTGAGTTTATTAGTCCATTTTATGACTTTCTGATACCACCAATGGACTTTTCAGGTGATTTTACATTAGATTAAACACTCTTAATCGTTGTCGCAAAAGTTTGCAACAGACCCATTATTCGGGGTGGATCCCCTCAGACCCCCCTGTATTATTTTGGAGGAAACCTCCAGACCTCCCATGTCTAAAAAACCCTCTACGAAAAAGTTTCCCCAAGCAACAGGAAACTTACTTAAGTCAAAAAGAGTGCAGGATATTGCAACTTTTTTGATTAGTCTACGAGCCGATTTTGAGATTATCTGCTTCACTTAGGTTTGCGAAATCGAGTGAAATTCCATTTGTGACATCAACGCTATAAATTCGCTTGTTTCGTTATTCCAATCCATTCGAAAATTGTATTCAAGCATCCTACCCCTTTCAAAAGGCCTCTTAGTCGGTCACGGCAAGATTATCTAAGAAAGTGCCCCAGTTTACAAGGAATCGAAGGAGAATAAACGAATTGCTTGAAATGAAACAGTCTTGTCTTCCATCAACCATCGGTCATTGTTCAATTACAACGTTTCATCTCACGCTCTTTGCGCGTGATTTCCGGTTCCGTTCGGTCAAACAGAGGTAAAAAGAAAGACCGTTGGGGAGGGGGGGGGGCGTTTTGCTCGGCCGTCCTGCCGGCGGCTAATTATAAGCGTTGATTTATGACCCCAAAAATGGTCGGGTTACGTCTTGCTCGAGCAAAGAGATCAGACTTCAGAAGACGATTTGAATCTTCTTCATTTGCGCATGCGCGTACAGAGCGTATAGTGGTACAGATATTGCTCGTCCGCTTTGGATTCGGTTTATAGGTTAGGTTTATGTCTTCGAAATCGATGACTCAATCCCGGGTGAAATAAGTTCAGCGGTGCGGTGCTCACTGCCCAGTACCCAGTCCTTGCAACCGGCGCGGCTGGTCTGTGGTCAGTGCTTAGTGATCAGTGGTCCAGCTTCCATAAATTAATTAATTCACTTCTCTCCGAAAAAAGAAAAAAAAAAATTGCATCGTCGTGTCTTCCGGGCAGATGCTTTCGACCATTCAGTCTTGAGTAATCGGATTTTGTCCGGTCACGAGATCTGCGCACGTTTTGTAGATTTGCAAAAGAATTCATTGGATATTTGCGGCTTGACGATTGATGAGTCCATGTTGTCATTGTATTTTGATTGTATTTTCGTGCTTGGTCCTGGACTTTAGAAGTCCAGATCATGGTTTTTGCATTTTCTCCAAGCCTGGATCAATACTTTTGAGATACTCGTGAAAACGTTAGTTGGTGGATTTCGGGCCACCGATGAAGACTTCCCGCACAGAAAAAAGGGTTGGGTGTTATTTCCCCAAAGTTCTACATCCTATTGTATCGGCGATAGTTTGGTAATGTATTGTTGACTCCGAGGATAGACCAGAAAATTGAGGCAGTAATGGACAATTTTGGAATTTTCTCCAACTTTCAATTTCAATTTTCCCCAAGTCAGTCGGCGACCTTTTCCCCACTATTACCGGTGCAGTAGGATGCAAACTTTGGAAGTGTTGCAATTGTTTCCCCGTGCGGATACTGAGGGCTTGAGAAGTCCCGATTTGTTTGTTAGAAGACGAAAACACGATCCGAAAATACACTTCTTGTTCTTAGGTTGATACATCAAAACACACATCAATAAATAACTAGACTGTTTTGTTAAATCGATCTATCAATTTCACATCCTAGCTCCAAGCTAAAGGTGGCCTAGTGTGATTTTCTCGTGATTTTCCTGCACTAGATTAAAACTAATTGTAAGAAAACTTAACGGGGAAATTAGTCAATCATGTTGGGGTTAATCGCAGTGGTGCCAACTTTAGAAAAATAAACTAATTGCAGTAAATTATAAGAGGAAGTATATATTTCGCTACATCTTTGGCAACTCTGGCTTATTTGGTTCTGCCCTTGAAAGTTGGAAAGGCTCTCACATCTACCTTTTTTATTGGCGGGAATGGTGAAAGTCACGATCGTTAATTACATAGATGAAGTCATTGTTTCGAAGCATTTCCAAGTCACCGTCATAACCGATACCGGTCTATTAAATAATCATAAAAAATAATCACTAATTGTATGAGTATCATTTTATTTGGAAGACTTATGAAAGATAATTGTGCGAAGATGCGGTCATTTTGGCTGCTTCATGGCAAGAAAAAACAAAAAACAAAAAACAAAAAACAAACCAAATTCCCCAACTCCCTATTAATCAAATTTTGCAATTTCTTTAAAATTTTCAAGAATTATATGGTACAAATACCAGAATTCCGGTAAAGGTACCAGACTGCAAAAATCATAATAATTAAGCTTTTGTAAAATGACTTGTAAAATTGTAAAAAATTGTCAAAATTGTGTAAAATTTTGTAAAATTGACTTGCAAGATAGCCAATCCCACGGCTTTATATACTAAATAAAAATTCAATTCAATTCAATACCTTCGCTGCCATATTTTTACGCTTCTGGTTATCTTTTTTTTAATTGCAAACTATTTTGACCTTCCAAAGAGAAAATAAACAAAACGTTCCAAACAAGGAAAAAGCGTGTCATCTTTGAAAGACTGAACTTTTGCCCCGAAAAATCAACTTTCGTTCCTATTGACAAATATGAGGAACGGAATATTAATCACAGAGATTATAGCAGATTAGCAGCGGGCTCTCTATTATTTACGTTTGCAATTACTCACAATCTAGTCAAATTCACCGGTCTTTTATGGAGTCTTTATGTTGATTAGGTAACGCGTATCTTCGTTGCTAGTCAACCGGTCCAGCGTGTGTCAATTGTAACCGATTTTTTTTTTTTTTTTTTTTTTTTTTTTCGGACAACCTGCAGTCGACTTGACGTGCCAGAAATTTTAGCACAGATGTCCAAGCTATTGCTCTTCAAATTTTCGTTGCACGCAAATAAAAAATAAATGAAGAATAAAAAAAAATTGTTGCGATCGACGAAGTATGATTCGATGTTATGCAACACGCTTTGCTGAAAGTTGCTAATTGATTTGTCAAGCCAGTGTCAAAATGGTGAAAAGATTTTACGTGCAATCGGGGACAAAAAGAATGTCGGGCGACTCCTTAAATTTCGGCTTACAATAAGTAGGCCACCTGCAATACTTCATTTTATAGAGATAAGTATTGCGAGTAGCCTGCCTCAAGGAGTCATCTCACATTCTTTTTGTCCCTGATAGTACATTCATTCATCTCGTTCGCTCCAATGGATGAATACCTATTAATACGTGCGATTCTTCTTTAGAATGCTTTTTTTTTTTTTGCTTTTTACTCTTAGCATTCATTCCAGAACTGCCGTTTTGCGTACAGTTAGACTTTTATCAGTTCACCGACGACTCCACCGGTTGAGATCAGAGTATTTTCGTGGATTACAGTTAGAGCTCGTTTCAGAAGTGTAGGCGCACCTAAACAACAATCGTTGGCGAATTTTCAATTTTTGTTCGTTTCAATCAAAAACTTGCCCACGACATAATTATTTTGCTTTGAAAGTGTTCCAAAAGTGAACTTGCGAACTAATTTTCTTTCATTTTCATTGAGTTATATCATAAATAATGTTGACAAATTCCAAAGATTATCGGTCTAGGTGCGCCTCTGCACTTCTGAAACTACCTCTACAGAGTGTCCCAAAATTCGTAGTAAAGATTTTTACCACACATTTTTGGGGCCAAAATAAGACTTTTTTCCCCTATGAAAACATGTCCAAAAATCCCCCCCCCTCGTAGCTACATCCCCCCAAAGTTTTTTTTTAAAAAAAATCTGTTTTTCTTCTAAAACTTTGGGGGCCGGGCGTAGCTCCTAGGGGGGACATTTTCGGACACGTGTTCGTAGGGGAAAAAATTCTTATTTTGGCCCCAAAAATATGTGGTAAAAATCTTTACTATAAATTTTGGGACACCCTGTACACACTGAACGGAACTGTGTAATCTTTTCTCAACCGATGGAATCATCGGTGAATTGAAAAATACCATTAATATGTACGCAAAACAGCAGCTCTGGTTCATTCGTTTGTAGACCGCCCTTTTGCAAATTGACTGTCCGTTTTTTTTTTCTTTTCCCCTTCTCCTTCTCTCTATCTCTCTTTTCAGGTCCTAAGTTTAGTAATAGGTTGTTCCCATCTTTGGACGGAAGATGTTTCGCCTTCCGCACACGACCTGATGTATGTACATTCTTCGCTTGAAATTGTTTCGTTTTCGTCTCTTCCGGTAAATGCTTCAATGTTTTATCGTCCATAAAAGGATACTCATTAGCAATCGCAATGAATTTGGCTGACTAGCACTTGCGTCTTATACTTATACTCAAAATTACCGCTCCGATGAAAGTACGAATGTTGAATGGTTTCAGGTTTGAAAAACGAACATCGCAATAAATTACTTTGTTAAATGAGAAACTCGCATTATGGATAGTACAACGTTTTCGGGTTTCTCGCCCCGCCCCACCCCCGGCCCCCCTTTTATTTTCTTTTTTCGTAACCGTTGCTTGTTTATAAAAAAAAAAAAAAAAAAAAAAAAAAAAAAAATAGAAAAACCCTGTTACGCTGAATGGAATTCCACTTGAGAAAGTGTAGTAACCAGAATTCTCGACATGATAAACCAAATCCTGCTAAGTATAACCGGAATTCCGATTACCTTTACAAGAAGTCTGTTCAGTTCTCCCTACACGAAATTGTAATTAAATTAACAGGAATTTCATTCCCATTGAAAAATGAGTCAGAAAAAGGCTTTTAGTTGAGCGTAGTGGTTTGATAAGGTGCACTCAAAATTTGGTCTGCTCAACTCAAATTCTTTTGTAGTCTCATTTTCTTCCTATCGTTTAGTATTCGCTGCTAGTACAGCTGTTTCTCCGTGTACTGTCCGATATTTTCAATAATGAATGAATGTATACAGCGAATGAAATGAATGAAAATGAATTCGAGCTTTGGATTTTCTTTCAAGAATGCTTTAAAATCGAAAATTGAAAGGAGTTAAGACAAGTTTTGTTTTGAAGGAATGACAATTGCAAGTTCGTCGAAGAGTATTGCCGGAGTCTGCCTGCACTTTTGAGAGGATCTCTAGCTGCCGCTGCACTTATTCAGTTTTTGAAAAAAAATAAATTGAATGCAGATCCAGGACTCTGTGCTTCTCTCTCTCTCTCTCTCTCTCTCTCTCTCTCTCTCTCTCTCTCTCTCCCTCCCTCCCTCCTCTCTCTCTCTCTCTCTCTCTCTCTCTCTCTCTCTCTCTCTCTCTCTCTCTCTCTCTCTCTCTCTCCTGTTAGAAAAATGATAGATAAAGATAGAATCTTAACCCTTTCAATACTACGCCCGAGCTATTCGTTTTCGTAGCTCGATCTTTCATTGACAGTAAAAGCTATTGCAAATCGTCATATCTCACCGAGCGCCTTCAATTATCGGGATAGGCAACACGAGCTCCCCGAAGTAGGAATAGTTAACTACCCTCTGAATTTGAGCGATTCATAGCTTTGATATCTTCTGGTAACATGAACATTGTAGTAAAAGGGTTAAGTGATTGAGTCACGTGACCGCCCCCCCCCCTCCCCGCGTGTATCCTTTTCCAGTCTATGTGTTGTACGCATTTTTTTTGATCCTTCATTGTTTTCATTGATTGAATATTGATTCAACTTGGCAACATCGGCTCTTCCAATTCTCACGCGAGTCGCACGCTCTCTGGAAGTCAAACGGCAGCGATTTGGTTTGGTGGTAGCGCGCGGCGGCCGGCGCCGCGCGACTGCGACTGATGAGCGAGTTTTTTTTATTATTATTTATACGAGCGCGAGATCTTTTTTTTTTTTTTACTACCACCGCGCTCCGCCCGTAAACCGATGAGTGATGGGTTTGATGAGCGCGATGCGATGGACGTTGAACGGTGAGCGGTGGCGTGTGTGTACCTATGCGGTGCGTGTGACGTAACAGTGTATGTGTGCGAGACTTTCGAACATATAATTCTCCAGTTCCGCGGATTGTAACTGTGAGGCAGTTTGTGACTTTTAATGACACTTTCTTCCACCTCGGCGCGGCTTCGCAAGTTCCCGTCCGTCCATGCACTCCTTTCCGGCATTGGGGGAGGGAGGGGGGGCACTCTCCGGGCCAACGGCCAAAGCCAAGACCAACACCGGACCAGACCAGACTCGGAATCGGATTGCAGCCGCGTAGTTGCCGTAAATACTGCGGGGAAAAAAATTATCATTCAATGGATTTTTATTGGCAGACCCTATGACTGTCGAGAGTTAATATACCAACGAGGTATACCGTTATCTAAAGTCGTAATCTAATATGATATCGGTGGTTTTCCCAAGTAATCCTGGTTTCGTTACCAGCAAACTTGATTATTCTGGTTCCGTTGCGAATTCCATCGAGAACGGAAGCCTCTTGTCGATTTACGACCAGTCGCTATCGATTCCGATTTTTACGCCTTAACGACATAGTGTGTCCGGCTGTTATGAACGTAAAACCAGGTTCTCTCATCATAAGATACCTCTTTTTCACCCCTCTAGTAAGATTCCCCATGTGTGTCGACCCGCTGATTTCAAATTCGGCCTTAGTTTTCACTCAAAACTCATATTTTTTCCAGAATTTTGAAATTTTTGCTAAGAAGACGTAATTTCGAATACACATAAAATCTAGGCCAATTTAATGAAAACTGATAGCATTTTTGAAATCAGCGTCTCAAAATACATGATAGCGATGATGAAGTGAAATTGTAGGCGTATAATTATTCTAAAACACTGAAAATTAGTAAAATTAACACTGATGGATGGTGAATGTCGCGGACACATTATGTCGTTTTTGATGCTTACTTATCGATTCCTAAGGTCCGAAGGCTTAGGTTACGATGCCTCATTTGATCATTATTTCCTTCATCAAAATCGAAAAAAATCGACGGAGTCAGATCGTCAATTTTTTGGGGGTGAAAAATCGAAAAGCATTAGCATAACCGAAAGGAAGATTATTTCGTATAGGGTTACTGTGAATGTTTCCTTAGATCGTATACCATCTACTTTAGTCGTCGACATTGTATGCGCTACTTGCTTGCCACACCCCCAAACAAAACAACATAACCTATGGCTCCTAATTGGAACAATGAGACTGTTGCATAAAATATGTTTGAACTTATTATCATAAATGAAAGGCACAAGCAGTACAACCAAAAGCAAAAGCTGGTCTGAACCTGGTGTCATTACCATAATTTCTCAAATTTCCAAAAACTGTGGTAAAAACAGCAGCTTTTATTGATACAAATATAAGAAACTCTCTGGTTATTAACATATAGCAATGCCTAGAGGATTGCAATACGTCTTCGTATTTGTTTTTGTTTGTTTTTTTGTTTTTTTTTTCGTTGTAAGTTGTTTCTAGTTCAGGCAGGTTTTCTCGGGCGCGTCTGGCAGAGCTGCCGTTTTGCGTATAATTAATCGCATTTTTTAATTCATTGATGGTTCACCCGGTTGAGGAAAGATTACACAGTTCAGTTCAGTGCATGACTTTAATGCACGAAAATAGTCGCATGTCGCATCTGTAATATTTTCTCAATCGGTGGAGTCGTCGATGACTTTAAAAAACTTGCGTGTATTTTAATTAATTAACGGCGTTTCCACCTATTGAGAAAATATTACAGATCAGAATATTTTTTTTTATTTTATATGCACTGGACTGAACTGTGTAATCTTTTCTCAATCGGTGGAATCATCGCCGGATTGGAAAATACCATTAATTATACGCAAAACGGCAGCTCTGGCGTCTGGCAGCCATGTGGCTGAGCGTGGCGTGGCGTATAGCGAAAATCAGCGAACAATCGCTGGCCGGTGAACGCATTAAAAAGCCTCATGAGTCATGATTGCGTCTATTGAATTGTGTCCGCGTATTCGTATGCAAGGATTCATTGTATAAGCACCGCTAATTGAAATTCCTCGTCTGAGAAGGGGATTTGTAAGTACCACGGCCGAGCTCATCTGCGCAGAAGCGTAAATATTACAGGTCTTTGATTCTTTGATTCTTTGATTTCCTATCGCCGAACCATCTTGATTTGATACGGATGCCCGGGATGCCTCCGCGAGGTTTCCAAAGGCAGTAACATCTTGGATTTTTACGCCTTAACGACATAGTGTGTCCGGCTGTTATGAACGTAAAACCAGGTTTTCTCATCATAAGATACCTCTTTCTCATCCCTCTCGCGACGTTTTCCTTGTATTTTGACCCGCTGATTTCAAATTCGGCCTTAGTTTTTACTCAAAACTCATACTTTTTCCAGAATTTCAAATTTTTTTCTAAGAAGATGTAATTTCGAATTTACGTAAAATCGATAGGCCAGTTTAATGAAAACTGATAGCATTTTTGAACTCAGCGTCTCAAAATACAGAAGGAAGCGATGGTGAAGTGAAATTGTAGGCGTACAATTATTCTAAAAAGCTAAAATTTAGTAAAATTAACACTGATGGATGGTGAATGTCGCGGACACATTATGTCGTTTTTGATGCTTACTTAAATTCTTGGTACTTAATTTTTTTTGAGGTAGGAAAATTCCTTGAGGTCCTTTTACGTGGGTTCACAGAGAAAAGAATGTTCCATTTAAACATTTAATAGAGGGACATTTAATAGAAATACATTCTGGTATCTTCAATCAAAGTGGGGCAGTTGCATGTACACTGAAAAAAACACTTTCATTCCTCGACCAATTTTAAACATGTTTGCATGCAGTTTTCAAGTATCGTAGAGTCTAACAGCATTCCGGCCAGCTAGAACTATGCCACTTAAAAGTCTGCCTTCAAAAATCTAAAGCTCATTGAAAAATGATGGGCAGCATAATCACGGACCGTTTTGATGTGAGGACTTTCTTTTGAAGGTCATAGTACATTCGGAAAATAATTTTTACAACTTGTTTCGTGAAGGATTTTGCTACTTATAATCCGGAGAAAAATTTGTCGATGCTTTGCTGACTCGCGAACTTAACTAGCTTGAGTAAATCATGTTGGATAGTTTGTGGTCACTCGGCTTATTCGAACCGGTTTTTAAAATTATGGAGTGCGAAGTCACACTCAAAATACCGTTTATTTATATATCCTAAGGCAAGTAATTGACGTTCTGGAACATTTAATTTGCAAACTCGTTCAAATATTATAATGTGATTTAACTGTTATATTATATACTATTAGTTAAAAAAGGAAAGGACTCTTGCTCTTCGAATAAAAAGGAAAGAAAAAGTTGAATACAAAGTGCTGGTTTCAATCTCGTTCCCAACAAACTGAGCTCTTAAGTGAGAGGACATCCATTCAAAAAATGAATGTTCAGATATGTAAATGAAGTAAATCAATCGCACTGGCAACATGAAAAATTTCTCTCGTGTCTATCGAAGCTGAAAATAAAAAATTACATAATTTCATCATGAATCATGAGTAGGACGCCCCGTTTTTCTTAAGGACGTTCCCGTAGGTATAGGTCTGACATTCTAAAGTGCACTCGATGTCCTTTTAAAGTTTATAGACACTGATTCAGATACACGTTAATAGATTTCTTTAGAGTCTGTCGAAATTGTTCATGTTTTTTGATCAACAAATCCACTCTGAAAGAAATTTGGGGTTTCGGGCTTTGACAGTTTTCGGATCCAAAATCTTGCTGCTGGGGGTCTCTTGGCGGAGTTAAGGCGCTCTGCGAGGCTAAAGTCCCCCAGTTGCCCGCACAACCTTTTTGGCGGTCAAAGCCCTGCACGTGAAAGTTTTTGGCCGCGGTTTTCGTAGTTTTAATTCATAATTCTACCTTTTCACATTCCAATACTCCTTCTTTGACTCTTTCAGTACCTAACACTTTACTCCGTCAAATATAGACTTTTTACCATCCTAGTTGATCTAGATGTGAATTTCACACCTAAATTGATGTGTGTATCAATTGTTTTAATTTTCCTTAAAGATTCATGTAACTGAACTTTGATGGACGCGGTGAGCGAAGGGGTTAAATTCCCGTATTTTCAGTATTTTCTGTAAAATCATATTTCATTTACCACGAACTGCTCCACTTCAGTGACATTCATGGTATATGGTATAACAGACGTACGCGACAGCCGTATAACACGGCACGGATACCCATGTCATCTCTATGTAGGTAGTCGTCAGCAATATGCCGTAGTTCAAGCAACGCATACTACGAAGTAACAAGCGTAAATAATTGAGAGAATATATAAGTAGCTGCGAACGTAATCTTTTTTTAATAAAGACGGTGGATGATGAGTCGCTTTGCAGATGACGGAACTTGTCATCGGTGATACCGATGCTCCGCGCTTTTGTCATCCAAGCAGCGCAGCGTTGCCTTGTTGGCGCGCGGTCGTAAGGACAAACAGTAGTACCGTTGCGTGCAATTCGGCAACTTCGCATTTTGTTCATTCTTACGTACGGAAAAAATCGAATTTGCAATGAACACGTACGAATGTGATTCTTAGTGTTTGTTTCAATGGTTACAATACAATGTTGCAGAATTGTATGATTCGTCCCCATATAATCGTTCAAACCGTTTTTAATGAGAACCGGAAAAGCACAAGCACTTAAAGGACTTAGTAATTAATAAGAAGTGCACGATGTCATAGTGTGTTGTGGACTTTTTGTTGAAAAAGTAGATTTTAGCCCCCCCCTACCCCCGAAAATTTTCAGATTCTCTACCGCTGATCTTCATTTAGTCTGCCGTTCCTATTGCTCATACGCGTTCGAAGTGGAAAAGTTGTGCCTTTCGGGCTTCAGTATTCAACGATCTTCACCAAGTATGATTCTCTTAACCTTAAAATATACACACACTAGCTGGTTACGCAACCATCCTCAATTTTGCACGATACACAGTGGTTAGAAACTTGGATTTATCCGAACCTAAATTTTTTTTTGTTTTTGCTCTAAATATTAGTACTGATATTTCCTTGTAAAAATCTTTTATTCACTTATTCAAAGCTGTAAAATTACTTTAATTGAACAAACTATTTTGTCATCTAACTTTAACTTGCCGGTTTGTTTTAAACCGTGATTTTGGTTCATTTATGAGACGGATTTCCAGAAAATTCTATAATTTGACGCATTGTACGGTGGTGTATGAAGAGCTGTCTCCTTCGACCTTGTCTCGATGCTTTGCAACGTTGCGTTTCGTCCGTTTCATCAGTTCTCTGTTTTTTTTTTCTTTGACTTTTTCTCATAAGGCAAAGATTACACCAACAGTTGCACCAACACTTGAACCAACAAGTGTGGAAATGAGTGAATTCGGCGAATGCACGGGCGCGATTCTGTTTTTTGTACTAATTCAAATTGAACACAACAAGGTCCCATGCAACCGTCCTGCAATTAACTGTCATAAAAAATAAACACGTTTCCTCTCGAGATGCGCACGAAAGGAGGGAAAAAAGTGTGACACTATTAAAATTCAATTCAAGCCCCCCTCTCTCTATGATGTTTTTGTTATTGTTATGCGCTTTGTGCATTTACCCTTCCCTTTCAAGAGTTTGTTTTTTGTGTGTCTTTATGGTTTTAGTTCATTAAAATGATTTCGTAAGTTTAGTTTTAGTGGAGCATTTTAATTGCTTTGATGAGTCGTTGGAGGTATGCTGCGAAAAATCTTTTGTTAATTTTTTGTTGTTCTTATTCTCGTTTTGGAACTAACGTCAGCTTTTTTTTAAGATTCAGACCGGGTTGACCTGTGCTATGTGATATCTGGTAGTTATAAGAGAGGTGTTATTTAGTCCATAAAACCACGGATTAACGTAAAAAAAAAACAAAACAAAAAAACAAAAAAACGAAAAACAAAAAAACACAAACTGTATAATATACTGTCATTTAAACGTCGTTACTTTAATGCTTTGTGCTGTTTTCGAAGGAGGAAGTACTCAAAATTTGCCTAAGATTTACCAGTCGATCCAGTATTTATTTCGAAAACTAGATTTAGTCGGACGCACTTTTACGACTTTTAGGGATATTTTTTTGACAACTCAGTTTTTGTGGTCTGAATTTGACGTATGGACTAATCAAGATTTCCGCTATACCCTTCCCGGTAGATTGCCTTGCCAACAGTCGATTAATCTTCGGCATCGAAGATCGATGCCGCATTGAGTGACGAGCATACAAATTAATAAATCATAAATGGCGGCACCCACCAGGCAAACAGTCCAAAAACACCAAGAAAGAGAGATGGCGTCCAGATTTTGTGCGTCTCACGAAAAAAGAAAAAAGAAAATCTGGGGGAGTGGTTGGTATTACTGATTAAAACAAATATGGACGAGTTGGACTTACAATAGTGTAGAGAAAAACAAGACAATTTGTAAAATCGAACGTACCTGCAAAAAGAAAGAGAAAAAACAAGCGTCAATTACACGGATTGAAACAACCTTTTCCACAAATTTCAGAAAATAAAGAGGGAAAATGATGTATGCACTATGCATGAAGCGTTTTAGTTCCAAATTTCGCGTTGGTTCGATTTGTTGCCAAAATTGGAAAAATGCTTGGAAAAAACTACCAAGTAAACGCCTTCGTGAAGCCTTGGGAAGAGGCTCGGATAAGCTCTGTGCGTAATAAGTTGCGGAATAAACTCAAACTTCAGTCAAAAGTGCCGTCTCGTTGAACATATCGATTTGCGATTTGCGAAATTCCGTACTTTTGATTCCGTTTCACGTTTATATATATATTTTTTTTTTCAATTGATCTCACCGAAAGCTTCTCCGACGCTATATAAAAGCAAATTTTTGGAAATACTTTAGCATTTTTCCAATTTTGGCGCTACAAAGGCGGATCCAGAAATCTGTGGTAACTGCATGAGAATTCTTCCCATTTGAATGTATGAGAACCAATCGATTAGTAAAAGGGCCAAGAATAGATTGTCTCTCATACGTTCAAATGAGATGAATTCATGGTTGCCAAATCGCTGGATCCCCCTATGTGGCGATGGATCAAAACCGTGGCGAAACTTGGAACTAAAACGCTGAGGAATCGTCTTATTGAACTGATTTTGTAGGGCCTCACTCCCACGCCAACTTTCAACTAAATCGTCGCAGCAAAAAAAAAAAAAAAAAACAAAACAAAACAAAAAAACAAAAACAAAACAAAACAACAACAACAACAACAAGATGAAGCCACTGGCCGATGAGAGATGAGATGATGAGATTATCACACATCGATGACACTTCTTCTCGGCATGGCTAAATTCGACCTTGAGCTTGCCGCCGATAAATTGTGCCTCTCCGTGGGAAGTATCACACTTTTTGCCCCACAAAATAAATCTTTCACTTCTTTACTCGCCCTTGCGTTCGCGCCTTGGCGCATGGCGGGCAGCGTGTGACTCTTCGAGTCGTGCGCCAATTCATTTTCTCAATTATTTAATTGACGAGAAATCTAGTTTCGCACATCTTGTTACACTTGATATCGCACCTCGCACGCGAACTGTAGAACACGTTGTTTGATGTCGTGCCCCTAACTTGTTAACTTTATTGTTTGTACTACCGACCGAGTTTACATTTTTAACTTTTTCGAGATCCTGAAGTATACCTATGTATTTTTATTTCAGTTTAATTAGTTCTTTCAAACAGTCTTGGAATTTTTGAGGGGGTTGGGTTTGGATCCTTGTTTTGAAAATCCGATGCTTGTGTAATTTTTCATTTTTTTTTTTTTTTTTTTTTTGGTAATGTTGCCATGAGAACGTCATAAGGCGATGCGTGTCAGTGGCAATTTTGCAACGTTGTAATGTGTCCGTTTCAACTCATGAAAAAGATAGAATTATTGGGTGTTCGGGAAACACCTTCTCAATCGACCTTTTACATGGGCTCTAAGGGACGCAACAAAACGTTGCCAACTTTCACGCTGCGCCACTGCTGACTTGATGAGTTTCGCTTGGGACTTTTTCTCATGTGGAAGGCATTTCGCCCCGGTTTCCTGCGCCGTAGGTGAATTCGCGCCTCTGCGCATCGAAGTCAGAGTGCATTGACGCAAACTTTCCCGTTGCGGTGTTAATAAGAGAAATTCATATCTGCCAAAAAAAATTCATAAAAAAGTCTCTGTGCACGATTTTAGCGATGAGAGTGAAATAGTAGTAATAAACGGTCTTGTGAGAGTGAGAGAGATAGTTTGAAACGCTCAGCGAACTTTTTCACCGGATGACGTCATCACTAAAACCACATGTACTCTCCATGCTTTTCATTGGAGGTGATTCTTAGTTTCGAAGCGTGCAATTTGTCAAGGTTGCATTTTATACATTACAACCCCATGCCAAAGGTCGAATTCGCTTGTGTTTCGCCACACATCCAACTGTTCGATCTTCGTCGTGATTTTAAATGGACAAAACACTATGTTGCCAAATTGCATGCCGCGCCACTGATGATTCTAGTAAAAATCTTGCATTGAAATCAAAAATTCAATTTTCGTCGAACCGCATATTTACTAACCCTTTCGATAATCGATACGAAGCCCAAATCGTTACCAAGTCTTGGTATGACACAGCTTCAATTTTTAACTGTCATTAAAAGTAACCTTAAACTGAAAATCAATATTTGCGAAGTAATGGTCAAAGCGCCTTCAATTCGTGGCATAGGCAAAATGAGTACCACGGAATAGGAACATTCAACGGCACACTCAACCCAAGTGAGTTTTGAATCAACGAAATAATTTAGTATTGAAAGGGTTAGGTTTGAGAGTCAATTTCTGAACTTCTCAATGCTCTTGAAGTCTTAACCATTTAAGTTTAAGTACCAAGCCCGAGCGTATTATCGTTTCTGTGATTACTGATTACACCTGGCTCATAAAATTTCAATTTTCATTTTACACTAGCTGCGACTCCTAATTGTTAATATTTGACAAATAATTCGTTTCCTCAAGCGCTTTCGATCAATTGTTGCAGACCTGCAGAATCTTCCACGACCTCTGTTTTCTCCTGCAATCCCACATTTTTTTTGCCACACGAACTCCAGTTTGCCACACTTTTCGCTGAAAGGTCATCTTGACGCGCTCGATGAAATTTTAAGTGAAAATTGGCACGCTCGATTTATTGGCTCAAAACCAACGCAGTTCATAAAATATTGACTGCAAATCGACACGAATCGCGTTAATGAGCCGCAGAGTCGTGCTTTTGGGCAAAAATGCCCCCCTCCCCCCTCCCTCTCCTCAAAAAAAATTAATTGCCACAATTTGCCAGAAAATTTCCTATTTTGCCACTTTGATCGCACGCGATCCCGGGATCGCCAGATCGGGATTATTCTCCAAGCCTGCAATTGTGTGTGCAAAATCAGCATCGCGGTTTAGGATTATTTAACTAACCACTTAATTTGAACGAAAGAACATTGTTACTTCCTTGTAGCCTGGTAGTCAAAGGGTTAACGTTATTTCCAAGTGAGTTCACACCAGAATTGACCCTCTCAACTGCTGTAGTGATAACTTGCATCAGACCCTTTCAGATTTCTCAGCGAGGAATGAAAGTGTTGGAAAAATTGCTTTAATGACGTTACATTAATTAAAATAACGGCTGGAGTGGACATCCACTATCCAGTGTTACTGCTTGTTTAAACCCCTTTGAACGTGCTTATACGAAGGCCTTTAGTCATTAGGTAATTTATCATTGATGACACCGCGATGCCGCTGGTGTTTTGGTCCGCCGCATTTACCGCAAGGCGATACGGTGCATTAAAAGCGGTATTCCGCGCGCGAGCTGGACGCGCGTCGGTCGGGTGTCGCGTCGCGGCGCGTTGAGACTGTAACAGGCAAGGCGCAGCGCAGGCAGGCAGGCGGTCGGCCAACGACCGTCCTTGCCGGTCGTGGAGACTGGGGAGCTCGAAGCACAAGCACTCGAAGAGCTTCGAGGAGCGGACAGCGAGTGCTATTCGTATGTATGCCGGTTGCCGATTACTGATTGCCGCGCGTTGTATCAATGAACGTAATACAGTGCACGCGGCTGCGCCTACAGTGCGCACTGTGGGTCGGGTTAATAGGGCTGCCAGGTGTGACGGTGATTAAAAATGAACAGCAGAGGGGTGGGGGGGGATCCCCACTCCAGCCTGCCAGTAAAAAAAAAAAAAAAAAAATATATGTCTCCAGACTTTTTCCTTCCAATCAGTCTGTTGCAAACTTTTTCTACAGCGATATAGAGAGTTAAATCTTAAGTAAAATCACGTGAAAAGTCCATTGGTGGTATCAGAAAGTCATAAAATGCAGTATTAAACTCACAAGAGGCGTTTAACTGAAACCCAAGATGGCGGTGAAATATCGAGCAACCTGTGTGCACGACTGCACGCACCGTGAACATCCATGATGGCCAACGTTAACAACCTCACAGCATCAGAGGTTATGAGTTTATTTGCGTTTTGATTGGTTGTGATCGATGTTGTGAGGTTGGCCATCTTGGATGTTCATGGTGCTTGCATACAGGTTGCTCGATATTTTACCGCCATCTTGGATTTCAGTTAAATGCCTCTTGTGAGTTTGTTATTGCATTTTATGACTTTCTGCTGCCACCAATGGACTTTTCACGCGATTTTACATGAGATTGTTCACTCTATAGCGCTGTAGCCAATCTTTGAAGTCAGTAGATAAAACTGGTACACTGAAAAAAAAGACTGGTAGAATTTACCACCTACATAGCTGATTTTGGAGTCTGCTATCAAGTATGGTAAATTTTCCCATCATTTGTTAAATGTAACGTACCTTGTGGTGAAATGTACCATGAACAGGTTGTCTTAATTTACCACAAGGTACGTTGCTTTTACCATATGACGGTAAAATTTACCATACTTGATAACAGACTCCAAAATCAGCTGTGCAGATGGTAAATTCTACCAGTCTTTTTTTTTCCGTGTAGGATGGGTAAATGAAGGGCTGTTATTGGTCCCTCTAAAGTATTTATCGAAAATACCTATGTTACCAAGTATCCCTCCTCTACATTCGATAAGCCATCGGCTGATATTTTTCGATAAATACTTTAGAGGGACCAATATCAGCCTTTCATTTAATCAGTCTATACCAGTTTTATCCTCTGATTTCATAGATCGGCCCTCAGGACGTCTTAGATTTTGTGGAAAATGGCCAAATTATTCCAAGTTTAAACAAAACTGGCCCAAAAAAAGTTGTCACAATTCGCTCGAAAAATGGTAGTCGACGATGCGGAATACGCTTCGATTTTATAGAGCGAATTAGACAGTAGATTTTCTACAAGGGGCCCATCAGCATTTTATTTTAGTTCCTAGTTTTGTCATTTACGGCCTCAATTTGAAAAATTCTCTTGTATTTTCAATGAAACTTCTTAATGTCGCAAATCTATATAGATTCATTATTTTCTAACCATAGAGACACTTCGAACTAAATCGCTGAAAAATTACGTTCTTATGTATTGTTTTTTTTCTTCGTTTTCCGAAATTTGTGGAAAAGCTTGTTTGAATTCGTGTGATTATAATGCTTGTTTTTTCTCTTTATGTTTGCAGGTATGTTCTTTTCTACAATTTGTCTGGATTATCTACACTGGTGTGAGTCCACTTTGTCCATATACTTACTTCTTTTACTCAGCAATATTTTTCCTTCTCCTCGAAAATGCTTTAATTTTTTGTTTTGTGAAACACAATTCTTTAATTTGTGTGCTCGTCAATGAATGCTGCATTGATTCTTGCTGTGGCAATCTGCCTTTCCTAGAATTTTTTTTTCCACCAGTTTTAATTGTAATACATTCAAAGACCCTTCACTGCTTAGTTTTGGATTATTAAACTGTAACAATCGCAGTAGGTTTAGTCGAAATAGAAATCAGACGCTTTTGAGGTGATTCCTCAGCTTATTATTATAATTCCGCAAGTATTATGCCTGAATTTGGAAAAATGCTTTATTATTTTCAAAAAATTCTTTCATTGCGCTTTTACATGAATCATACCTTGGGAGTTAATACGTTTCGTCTAATTTTGGTGCAAAATGTCAAATATTTGTGAAGGCTGGTAATAACAGTGATAACTAAGCAACCGCAAAAAATGGTCGTAAACAAGGAGCGTTCAGAAAGACCAATAATATCATACTATTAATCAGTAGCTCGGGAAGGTATTTTTTTTATGAAAAATCGGCTCTGAAACGCAGCCTCTCGTTGAAAGCGCCGCCCAGTGGATATAAATATGGATTTTTTCCGGACATAAAAAGTTTTTTTTTTTTTTTTATTTTACTTACTTTGATTCGAAAATATAAAATCGGTGTTACTTATTACAAAAAAACATGTTATCTCATTCTAAGCTGTAAAGTTCACAATTAAATCCACCGTTTAAGGATATCCTTCCATTCATTGTTAATCACATAGATTTTTGTCACGAACAATCCATTTTTCAGTCTACTGTGCGTTGTGCTTCTGCCGCCGTCATCTATCGGCCAGTGGAATGGAGTAATGTAGACGGGCGGACATAACCTGCAACCAGCTTTTAAAGTGTCCTCACTCCTCACCGATCAGTCTAGTTACTTGCTATGTCTAACGCTAACCTCGTTCCTTCTTGTCAATCTTGTCCTCACCTCACATGCATGAATGCGGTTTACTATCTTCCTATATGTTTTATAGTATTTTCTATGGATTGTCTCTAGTCTGTATTCTCAGTCCTTCCCCAAGCAGTTCCGTAGCGTGATTCCGAACCCTTAACCGATATCGATCGATATGAAGAGACATTTTACAAAGGAGGCCTCTTTAACGACATAACTGTCCGCGAACAGCACCAAACATCAGCGTTATTTTTAACTAAAATTTAATGTATTTCAATGAATTTTTTTGTTAATTACATTAAAATTAGGCGAATCCATAGTATTTGGGACGCTGATGTCAAAAATGATATTATTATCTCCTTAACTTGTCCTGATTTTACGTATATTCTACTTTTAATCATTTTTCACGATAAAGTTTAACTTGTGGAAAATCTAGAATGTTTCGATCAAAACTAAGGCCAAATTCGAACTCGGTAGGTCAATTTCAGTGGAAATACATATTATTAACGCGATTACAGGTCCAATTATAAGAAAACCCCATGTTTGTGTCCAGGGACCCTTGTTTTGTATTCATTGAGGGCGGACATCTATGTTGTTAAAACGTAAAAATCCATTTTACAAGGTCTTCAGTATTTCGGAAAAATTAGAACGTCACTTCAAAAGAACACGTACTCGAGAAAGACTCTTGCGCCAAAAAAAAAAAAAAAGTTTCTTAAGGTGATTCCAAAACCTTTGTCTTTGTTGACTTATCTAAAGTTGGAATCTAACAATGTTTAGAGTATGTTGAGAATTTTGGAACGCTCTAAGAAACACACTGAATGAAGATTCATGCGAAAAACCGTGGGCTTAAACACGATATTTAGGGGATTTCAGTCGTAACAGAGCAGAGGCTCAGCGATTTCGATTCGATTTTCAATTGATTATAAAGCTGAAATCTAACCAGGTGTTGATCATTTTTTGAATCCACTTCATACTGAAAGAAGATTTTTGTGAAAAATCTTGAGGCAAAACCTGATATTAAAGGCAAATGTGCGATCAAACGGCGTATCGCCAAACCATTGATCCTGTATCGCTTTGCGCATCGCTCTTTGACTATAGTTTCACCTTTAATTTTGACTTTAGCCGCTCGATTTTTTGCATGAACCCATATTGAGTATGCATCATATTTTTGAAGTGGCGTTCTAATTTTCCCGAAATCTTCAAAACCTTTTCAGTTTCAAGCTTCATATCGATCGATATTGTTGAGGGGTCTAAAATAACCGTAAGTTTAACTGTCAAATATTGCACTTGTACTTGTGACGCTGCCGGAAAAGGGTCGTTACGTGGTTTCAGACTCCCTGCTCTGCTCCCTGACTCCCAAAACTCTGCTGTTTGAAAGTCATTTTTGTGAAAAAGTACATTCGTAACGTGATTTGATTATTCAGTAATTTAGGAATTATGAAAGGAAAATAAAATATAACAAAAATCTGAGTATTTTGGTCATTAAGAAATAACCAGACATATTTTTACTGAACGTCTGTAAAAACGAACTTTTTAAAGATCACCAAGTCAAGTCAATTTTCTAGATGCCAAGATGTGACATTCAGTCTCTCTCTTCCCCTTTGTCTTTCAACAGTAATTATAAGCAGGAACACCTGCTTGCCTTTCGTGGTTCTGTTAGTTTGTTGCATTTTTCTTTGTTTGACCTTGTAGCATAACTCTCACATTCTTACTAGTCTCAAGTTCAATTTACGCTCTCGTCTTTTGTTCCGTTTTTTGAAGAACTCGGGGAAAACTTCTCAAAATTTAAGCTGGCATGTTGAATTGCCCCAAGATTAAAGCAATTACAGCGATTAACTAACCAAGGATAGTATTTTTACGGCTCCAGTCTGAATTTAGCGCCCGATTGATTTAGATCTCTATCGGTTCCAAGGTTTCTGACGAAATCTCGGTTTGAGCGCGCGATTAAACTTTTTTATTGTAACCGCATTTTTAAGCTATTTGTGAATCAATTCAAGATTGAGCATTCATGGGGACCGAATTTTTACTGTACTTATTGTCCAGTTTTAAGAATAACTATCGAACGCCCTTTCTTTTATTCGTCGAAATCCCTTTACTTCTAAGCATGTCAAATTTTGTTGAATTAAAAGATAAGGAAAGGGAAAAAAAATCTACTTGAGAATTGCACGGATTATTGCATGTAACCTTCTTTTAAATCCGTGGATCTCATTATCTTTTTAAGCTTCAACACATTTTTTTTTTCAATGTACCAATCAGTCAGGTGGCATGAACTCTCGTTCAGCAGTCGCGGCTCGAGTATTGCGATGTATCGGTATCCCCTCCATTTAAACCCATGCAAAAGAATCGATACCTATATTCGAAAAAGTTTAAATCAGAGAAAAGGGATGATAAATTCTACACAATCCACGCAATGCTCTCGTTTAAGGAAAATTGAACTCAGCTGTAGAGCTCGCATCAGAATTAGAAGCATAGCTCGCATTGATAATCTTTGGAATGGAATTTTTCCAGCGTTATTTCTCATAATGCATGGTAGAATTGAACGGAAGTGAATTTGAGAGCTTTGGGTTTTCATTAAAGATTGCTCTAAAATCACAATGATGAAGCCTCAGGCAATTTTAGTTTTGATTTTAAGGAGCAAAATTTGAAAATTCGCCAAAGATTATCGGTAAGCTCTACCCCCGATTCTGATCTCGGCGCTAGCCGCCTTGAATTCGTTCCGATACATGAATCCAAAGTTCACTGGTCACGCATTGTTACAACAATTTTCAACGAGCTCCCAGAACTAACGTATTTTGAGTATCGGGTTCTCGCAAGTAGCGGTCCGCCTGTTTCCAAAAGGCATGAAAACGCATCGGTGAGCTGGCTCGCAACAAGTAAATTTTCTCGAATGATCGATGGTGGATATAACGATAAACCGATAGATTTCCGGTCATCGATAATACAAAAATCATTAAGCTCATCTGTACCCTATTCCGAAAATTGGGATTCAGATAAATCTGATGACTTTGATGCTACAAATATCTGCAAGAAAAAAAAAGCAAACAATAGTTTTCGTAAATTGGCAGCGGTCAACCCGATCATAAGAATTTGAGGATCGCGTAGTCGCGAAGAAAAATACGCTTTACGAATCGAAACTCTGTGCTCATCGATGTTTTTGGGTGCATTTCGGAAGCAGGCACCGCTATACTTGTCAGAACCAGATACTTGAGTTCCAACGTCTCTCAGCCGGGAGCTTTGAACTGTCAGAAATTTTGAAGATCCATGTTTTAAAAAAAATTCCGCTACATTGGAAGTTTTTTCGTGTTTCAAAGGAGTAAAAGTCTTGATATGGGTGCCAAAATATACATTTAAGTCGACCCGGCCTTCACGCATGAAGCGAGCTTTCATATGTATAAGAGTGCTTTTATACAATTAGGCGCCATCTGACTTGTTCTTCCGCATCTTTGGCAACCACTGACATAAGTTCTAATGGCGCTAAGTCGATAATGAAACCAGTCACTCATATGATACACGTGGAGAAGGTTTATACACATGAGGAGGTAATGATGAAAAAATTGGACTAAAATCGGTGTAAAATGCGGTGACCCTCGTGTCATTTCTTTTCGTTTTTTTTTTTTTTTTTTTCCATTTGGCATGGCAGCCGCGAAGTGATTGTTTGACCCCCTATATTTTTGTTCTCTTTCTGTAATTAAACGTGACTAATCATGCCCGTTTCTGGGTTTAGAGGTTTCAACGCGGTCGCGACGGACGGACCAAATGGAATAGCTCAGTGGTCTCCTGAGTCTCAACTTCGGCGTTGTCAGATCAAAATTGAATCTGCAATTTTACATCAATTTAACAGGGAACGGGCGGGTCAGTCGCAAAGTTTTGTTACAGAAATAGGGCCACGATTTTTACGGACTTTAACAACAACAAAATGCGAGGAACTCAACCTGAAGCACAGCTTTGGAGGGTCGACTTTTGAACAGAAACTCTGGTCAGAATGGCAAGCATTTCTCCATGCCAGATATTTTACTTGAAATCAACCGAAAGTATTTTTAACAATGGAAGAAATTCTGACCAATAATAGTCTTCCATCATTATGCAAATAAGCGCACGGAAAAAAAAAGATTAGTGAAAATAACCATACGGATACCTGATTTTGGCACCTGCTAGATGTTATGGTAAACTTGACCGGAAGTATGGTACATTTACCGATACTTTGAGTAAATTCGACATGCAATCAGGTAACATCACCTAGTACCTAGTCAAAACATAGTATTCTTCTGGTTAACATTACCGTAACATCTAGCAGGTGCCAAAATCAGGTATCCGTATGGTTATTTTCACCGTAGTTTTTTTCCGTGCGAATTTTCTCGACGAGTATATCCAACAAAATTATACAAAATCATTGCCAACCTACGCATGACAACAGTGGATGACACGAAACTGGATAGTGTTTTTCGAACTTATTCGGTGTTTTAAGGCATCGATGGCATCAATTCTATTTTGAATTCAAGTCCGGAGGTAAATTCAAAATCGAATTGATGCCATCGATGCCCCGAGAACACATCTAAAAACACATTTTGAGTTTTCTCGAATATGTTGTTAGGTTGGTATTGTCAATCATATTGCATCTCGAAAATTCGCTTGTTGACCATAATTTCTTGCCATTTCAAAAATAATTTCTGTTGATGTTAATATCCAGTAGAATTTCCTGCCTTTTCAACCAGAATTTCAGCTCAGAAATATCATAATTTCTTTTCGGGGACTATTTACAGGCCAGAAGTAATTTATATTTAAAAAAAAAAAAAAAACTGAGTTTATATTACGAGATAATCAGCTGAAGAATGTCTCTACAAAATATCTCGTAAATAACTTAAAAAATAAGGCTTAAAGTACTAAAAATTGGGCTCTTGCATTTCGATACAAATCTATTTGCGGTGTGCCATTTTTCGGTACTATAAACTATAATTGAAATTTTTGTCGAGATATTTTGCAGATACGTTCTTTAGATGGTTATCTATAAACTGACACTCCGTTTTCTTAAGTATGAATTAATTTTGACTTGTAATTTGTCATTATTCGAACAGTAGCGCTCTGGTGGCAGAAATCAGCACTAAACGCTGAAGATTCACACCAATCATTCACACTGCCGTTTTCGCCGGAACTTTTTTCGCTGTTTGGGGGGGGGGGGTGTCAAACTCCATGGAAATTCATGCTCAGTTTCGCTGTAACAAATATTTTGCTAAACTCTTATTTTGGAAATTATCAGAAAAATGGCAACACTGCTCGACCATCCTCCGTAGAGCTTCGCGTCGCACTATGTGGTATTTGACCAAAAAAGCTGGCATAAACTAAAAAAAAAAAAAAAAATCGCTATTGGGAAAAACTGTTGTGATATTCGGAATCTACATAGATTTTTGCATTAGAAACTTGTATTTAGCGGGTCTAAACTAGATTAATTTAACTAGAATCCACCAGGGGAAAAATCAGTTTTACCACCATTAAATTTAGCCTCAGCACGAGACTATAATCAAAGTAAAAAAAAGTGTTTCAAATGAAGTCAGAACAAAATTTGTGTACATGGATCGTCTTCCTGAAGGTATTTACAATCAGTTTATGCCTATTTTATCCAATTTTAATTTGAATTTGATATTTTTTTGCTATTTCAAAGTTTTTAGCTAAAAACGTAAATTTTCCGATTTTCAAGAGAACTTCAATTATCCTGGCACATCCCGCGGGTATATATATGAGAAATGGTAGTCCTTAGTGCGTACTAATAGGCCTTGAAGTCAGAAGTTGCGGAAAAATGCGGCTTTTCCGGGAAAATTAGTTCGAATTTTGCGTTTTTGCACGAAATTCTCGTTTTAACGTGTTGTAAGGGCTACATCGCTACAAGAGTGAAATTTGGCAACACCGTCCAAATGACTTGAAACTCAGTATCCAAGGGTACTTTTTAACGCTGAATTCATATTTTGCATCAGTTTTTCAAAATTCGAAAATCCAAGATGGCTGCCGACCGATTAGCCAAAAAATTTGTCGGCGGCCATCTTGGATTTTCAAATTTTGTAAAACTTATGTGAAATTTGAATTCAGCGTTAAAAAGTACCCCCGAATACCAAATTTCAAGTTATTTGGACTGTAGAAACAGTTTATGCCAACTTTTTCGGTCAAATACCACATAGTGCGTCGTACGCTGGCCGATGTCGGTTCTCATTGCCCACCGCGGCAATGAGTTGATAGTTTATCTGGTCTTTGCATGTCTAGACGTCTCAACTTTTACTTTTTTTTCGGTTCTAATTATGGTCATTTATCTCGCATCGCACAGAGCTGCTGCACTCCTTTAGTCTGCCCGCCACGCGCCAGCCCACGTTGCCTCATTGAACGTCGCCGGGAAAAGGGCACGGAAAATGTGCGGTATGCTATACCGAACGAATCGCGCTTTCATTGCGATGTTGATTTCCACCGGATTAGCACACCGTATGTTTTATGCGTCCTTTTTTTCCAGCCGGCGATGCGATGTCCTCATTCCTTAAAATCATTACCATATCATCCTGTATAATCATCCAACCAAGGTTCTTTCGTGCATCCGGTAAAGTTTAGGCGCTATCATTGGTGGCTTTTGTAATTTGGCAACAATGTTTTCCCCTGTTTGAATCTATGTATGGACAACGATCGATTGTTGCTGAAGCGCTGCTTTTTTATTGAATCGAATGTTTTACATAGAGTCTAATGGAGAACAACATTTTTTGCTAAATTACACCAATCGCTACGATAAGGCCTCTATTTCAAAGAGTTTTTTCTTTTCTTTTTTTACGCTGAATTGTGTTTTTTTGATACAAATATTTTTGTGAAATTAGACTAAGATTGATGTATTTCATCGACAACTATATTGCTGCAATTTAACCCTGGGGTAAGAAGAAGGGATTCTACACCAAAAGCTGGCAATTTTTTTTAGATTTCTAACATTTGAAAAGCACTGTGGGCAGAAACCCCCAAAGTTGAGGTGATTTCGTCAACATAGTCCGCCGATAGTTTTAAATCAGCCCAACGTTTGGTAATGAGCCTATTGCTAACTTTTACTGCGGCAATTTTGAGCATTGATTCCAACGTAAATTAATACTCAAAAATAACTGTATGAGGTTATCCACACTTTAATATCACAGAAAAGGCTGACTATATAGTACTTCTATTTTTCCTATAAAAATAGGCGAGAATTCGCTAGACTCACAATCAGCCTTATTCCACCCACCTCTCTCCGGCTGTTTTTGCTCTTGAACATTTTTGCACCGTGCATATCTCGAGCAGACGCAAAAAGATCACCAATCTCACTGATTATTCCAAATCACCGAAAATAATTATTAAAGTAGGGCATTCATTAAATGAGCGCTCTCTGAAGCCACTCTTTGCCCACAGCTCAAATTAACCGCACGCGATATGTAGTCCGATTTGTCGACGAATTGTTCAAATTTCTATGTCTTGATGTATGCAAACCTTGTGTTTGAATTCCATCTAGTCACCAAAAATAATTCTAATTGCTCCGTGCTCGATTCTTTTTTCTGTTTTGTGTTTATCGCTCGACTCTTTTAGTGAATGCAAGCGCGTTCATTCAAGTTCTTGATGCGTCTTCTGACTTATTATTGATGGGTCGAGTTCAGGGCTTGAATATCTTCGGGCGCCAAGCGCCAAATGAACCTTAAAAGATCTTTGCGCCCTCCCCCTCTCAAGTTGGACAAATATTTTTCGACGGATTATCTGGTGAGCTTGGGGAACCACAATAAAATCAGATTATTCGACGGATTATTTAGTCAATTGACTATGTTTACTCTCAGAAAATGCTGTCATAATATCTCACACATTAACTCTGTTGCCAGACTAATTTTATCATTTCTGATCATTCAAATTTCCAACTCAGTCCCCTCCCCGAATATAATAGAGATATAATGTCTTCTAAGAAATCTCTGATAGCCCCTGATAAATAAACCCATTTAAAAAAAAAAAAAAGTGGCTGCTAAAACTTTGGGAGAAGTTCAAGCCCTGAACGTCTAGTTTCTTATGTTTATGCCCCTCTCTTCCCCCAAACAAGCCTACCAAATGGTGGGGGGGGGGGGGGTTGTGCGCGTTCTCTTTAATTTGCTATAGAATATTCTCAACTTTGAAAGTCGTTTATAAAGACTCCAATTCTTATTCATCGAAACATTAATCTGGATTATCTAAAACTCCGTGAAGTACTCCTTCTTCCGTTTAAACGAAATGTAACGGTGGAGTGTGAGATATAAAATAAATCAGGGGATGAAGGAAATAAAATCCATCCAACTATTTAGATCAATGCAACATTTATTTTGCTATTCTCTATTATACACTTTTCTTATATTCTCTGCCACTTGCAATTACTCGTGTTTATGACGCATTAAATATATATTTCTTGTTAAATTGTAAGCTATACGGTCGAGCTTACAATTAATCTCATCGTGAGCTGATTATTGAAAGTGGTTTTTATTGTACGCGTGGATTAAGTATTTTTCGATTAAGGCTCGAGAGAATAATATAGGAGCTCGCGCACTCGCTTCAACGCAACTGAATTTAAAGCCATCGACTGTGCGAAATGCGACTGCTGAAAAACTCCTGATTTCTTTGTAGCCCTCGATCGAAGGAGAGTCGCAGTCAATGATTACAATTACAAAAGCGGTCATTTCTTTTTCGAGTTGTCGTTAAGTAAGTTGTTGACTGACTTTAATCTAAAATTAACTTTCTTGAGTGAGTGAGTGAGTGAGTGAGTGAGTGAGTGAGTGAGTGAGCGAGCGGAGGTTTTTAATTAATGGAACGTATATGCTTTGCAATATTCATTCGTTTTCGATTCATTCTTCAGCGGGTCATATCTTAAGATAACAGCCTTTTGATCGTGAGTTGTGTTGTGAAGGAATCGAGACAGTGAAAGAAGTGCGCTATGCACCAGCAGCGCTGTCTGATTGTTTGGTATGTTCACAGTTGCCAGGTTTGCCAATAACCGTTTGATTTTTTCAAAGATTATACTTGGAACGTGATTTGGCTCAAGGCGAGGTTTTGCTCCGTAATAATGGATGGTAGGCATGATGGCATGATACAACTTGGCTTGAAAGATCAAAAATATTACAAATACATAATCAGTGTATTTGCTATCGTCAAGTCAGTTATCCACAAATATATCTTGTAGTGTAATCTTTGCAAGTGACCTTGGTATCCTTCAGATTCATTTCCTCAAATGAACAAGCTGCGCCAATAGAGGGGCTGTGCTATGTTGGAAGTCTTATTCCAAAGTGTGATAGCACAGGCAATCTGATTCTGGTTTGTTTCTCTCAATTTTTTTTAACCTCAAATCAAAAATTGTAATTAATTCAGTGGAAATTGGTTTCAAATGAATTAGTGAAAGTGCTTTGGATTGGCTAACTGGGCATGGAACTTTAATGTAATTATTTAGGTGAGAAAGTTAAGTTTAATGTAATTATTAATAATTTAGGTTTAATGTAATTATTTAGTTTATATCATGCGCCAGTTTCTTCATCTTGCAAATTCTTCCGAAATAAACAGATACACCGAGGTCTGTCAGTGGCGTAGCCAGACATTTTTCGAGGGGGGGGCGTCCGAAATTTGTCAAGGGCGGGTGGCCTAAAGGTAACATTCTGGTAAAATTTCTCTGAAAACGCCAAAAATGATCTTCTGTAGGGCAAATTTTGGTGTCAAGGGGGGGGGGGGCTGGACACACGACCACCCCCCTCACGGCTACGCCACTAATGTCTGTGTCTAAATAACCACTCTAAAACACTTGCTTTTTCGTTGGAATCAATGTCTAATGGATCTGTCTAAATTTTTTTAGACGATTTTTAAGGTTAAAGAAATGAGGCAAATAAACCGAGCCCCTGTGAAAATGTCCATAAGAGAGGTTTTGCACCATGGCTGCCTCCTTGGTGTTTCAAAATGACGTCCAGTGGCGGCTCGTGAAATGCGATAAATCGATGTCTACTCCATTCAAAATTATAGAAAAGTATCGAGGTAAAAGTATCAGGGGGTGCAATCGAATCCCCGAGAAATCGATACTTTTCTATAGTTTTAAATGGAGTGGATATCGAAGTATCACATTTCACGAGCCGCCACTGATCACGTCCAATTTATCCTCTGTATTGGTATAGCTCGTTGCCTCAAATACGTTCGTATTCATGTTTATATGGTTAAGATGATTAAACTTGGCTACGGTTGAGTTGTATCGATATCAGAATGGCGATCGCCCGCGCTTTCGGAATAGTGCGTGTACAATAGCTCACCGATCCGTTTTATCAATTAATAGAGTTGCACGATAATGCATTGTAGAGTGTAGAGTCCGTTGTCTGCTGCTGCGCTGCGCTGTGGACCCGCACTTTAAAAGCTTCCGTAACCTATTCCAAAAGCCGCGCGCTTTTCTTTGCGCCGACGCATTGTCTTGTCACTTTATGTCCAAGTGCATCGTGTAGGCTGTTGCTGTTGTTACCAATACCAAATCAACCTACATCCGATCGTATCAAAACAAGACATCAAACGCAGAAGGAATAATATTTGTATTTAACGTTCGCTTTATTGAAATGCTCTGCTCGTCTACTGTACGCCGCGGCGTACGCCCTTCTTTACAAGTTCCTACTGGACTCAACAGTTCCAAACCTTATAGCCGTATTTTTTTATCCATCCTTGCACATGCACAATTCACCACATTATTACATGGAATCTTACGGACGACTGTGAACGGTTGCGAACGAAAAAAATAACTAGATCTCTTAGCTTTTCGTTCATGATTCTCTAAATCAGCATGCAAAAGTCCTCGTTGAATCAATGGTAAGAAGCATTTCCCACCAGGACATCGGCCCGAACCGAATCGCCAATTTTTCGAGCCGCGAACCGAACCTCGAACTTTCTACCTAAAATTACAGTGAACCGTGAATGGACCAGCTGAACCCGGTTCGAACCGATTCAATTTTTCTTATTTTTTTATTTATTTTTTTTTAAACAAAAATAGTTTTGACCGAAAGAGTAAAAGAATAAACTCTGAAAATGTTAGCACTTCTTTTTGCTCAATCAATGTATCGTGAACCACCCGCGTATAAACAAAATAATGATATAATTTAATAATTTTTAATGCATTTTGAACAAACAGATTTTTTCTACGTTTTCCTCTTCCTTTCATCAAAGATTTTCTTATTTCAATCTATTCGCTCCAAACAGTTTCACGAGTATGCCAACCGGTTTGAAACGAACCCATGCTACATGTAAACCCGAACCGAACCGAAAATTGACTTTGTACAAGAATTTGAACCGCGAACCGAATCCGGCCCGATGCCCTGTTTTCCTCCGTTTTTTCACTTATTTTTTTAAAGGTTGCAGTGTAATAATTTCTATTTTTTTCGTCTGATCATCAGAATATACTGTTTCAGTGGAGAGAAGTCATGTGTGAATGAGTCGTACAACCGCGATTTATCGAAGCTTTTTCTTTTTTTTCGTGGATGGAATGAAATCCAGTGAATCGCGGGATGGAATAGCGGCCTTGTCATTACGACAGCGATCGTAGAAAATTGAGACGTCTCACTCCTAATAAGTTGTATCATGATTCGGCTGGTTGGTCTGCGGCTCCCAACGTATTGATTTCAATTGAAACGCCGTCTTGACTGTCTTGAGTCTCCATCGATGGATGATGGACGTGTCAGTGTTCTGAGATGATCGGTGATGCAACGAATGACGAGATTTCGCGCGCTGTTGAAATAGCTCGCGGTCAGTCAAAGATGCGACTGATCTGTGGCGGGCGCCAGGGGACCAATTTTTACGACGCATCGGCCTTGAAGCTTTTTTTCCTCTCAATTTACCCCCTTCTTGTCTCTCGTGCTTCTTAATTTTCTATATATTAATGAAAATGGGTCTGTTGCGTGTTGCCACTCGGCAAAAATGGGCGTTCCAAGTTCCCAGGACATTCAAAGGAAATTTTGGAAAAGTTTTGAATCTATCTGAAAAGCCCTCTTTTGACCTCAAAAAGGTCCCATTTTTTATCCTTTAAAAGCAACGGCCGGCCCCGGCCGTCCGGAATCGTCATCAATTGTGATCGATTTCGCTGCGCCATGAATTGTGTCAATTTCACGTGAGTATCACAGTCACTGAGCGTCACATCCTATAGCGTTGACCGATTTTAAGTGAAGGCATGAGGATTAGGTTTCACGTTTTAAAATTGAAATTCTTGAGGCTCGCGGTTTTTTTGCGTTAGCGTCCGCGATTGGAGCTAATTTGACGCCGGCCTCATGCCATAGGTCATGTCATAGGATAAGGCTTTCTTGAGTTACCTTCTTTTACCGCACCTTGGTGTCCGCGTCCTTGGCTCAATGCACTCAGTGTGGACCCTGGATCCCATAGCCAGTGACGGCGCGTGCAATCTGGCAACGCTGCATTTGATTCATTGAAACCCGTGTAGGATATCGATTCGAGGGAATGAACTTTGCAACACCCTAACATTTAGCAAGATGATTTAAAGCTGTGAGAAATAATTCCAGTTTAGAGTTTAAATCGAGTCAAATATCATGGCTTTTGCTAGAAAATATCAACACTGAATGGTTTTTAAACCGTTGTGACACAATGTACTCCTAAAAACAGTCAAAATTCCGTAAAAAAGTTCCGTTAAGAAATTCTGGCATTTTTTTACCGAAATTCTAGCATTTTTGACCAGAATAATGAGGCGTATTTTGTCAGAATAATCTGGTGAAAATTCCAGCATTCTAGCTACCAAAGCCTGAAATTCTGATCGTAAAGACGAGAATTTTCATCAAAACTGACGGAAAAACTTTTAGGAACTTTGTATTAGAAATCAGGCTATTTTTAGGAGAGTTGGTTCCTCAGCGTAGTCTGGGGGGGGGGGGGGGGGGGTCCTAAAGTCGGAGGGCCCATCGCACCGCTGAGCCCAGTGGCGGATCCAGTCCTCGCGAACGGGGGGGGGGAGAACTGGGATTTTCCCCTCTTAGTGACCCCCTTCTCCGTTTTTCGCTCCTTTTTCCACCCTCCTCTCTCCTTTCTTTTTCCCCTTTTTGGGCCGAATGGGGGTGGGGCGATCGCCCTCTTCGCCACACCCTGTATCCGCCAATGGAGTGGAGCCTTATCCCTGCCACTGAGACTGAGAGGCAATTATTCTCTGTGACTATGTCTTGTCTTTTTTGTGTGCGTCTTATTAAGAAAATAGGAATGCTTTAAAGGGAATATAGAATTGAACACAGAAATAAAACAGTGGGAAGCTTGAAAAAGTTCTTTCTCATCCCGCGCGTTTTAAATTATCTAATACGTGGTTCAATAGGTAATTTGCGTCGCCGTGCGTACCGCTGAAGCGGTCAGATCGCGGAGGGATGACATGCACAAAGCTCGCGAGGAGAGAAGATTCTTCTCGAAGGTCGCTGGACGCAAGAAGAGCTCCTGCACACCTCTTGTTGACCGCACCGCGGGAGCCGTGTCAGAGGTCAGCACCGCGATCTGCAGGTGACCTGCGCCCGTCGCGTTGGATACTGTTGAACATGTTATACGAATACGGGCAGTCTGGCACGGTCTGTCTGGCATCGGACAGTGGGTGAAAATCCGCAAGTTAAAAGAACCTAAAATTGTTGTTTGAAATTCAAAGAACAATTCGATCAAGTAAACGAAATACCTTCGGTTTTCTGGTTTTTTGTTTTTTCCTGTGCATTTGATGATCCGTTTCACTGTAGCAAAAGTTTGCCAAAAACCTATTGAAATTTTTTGTCGAAATTAGTTTCAAGTATTTAAAATTATTCCTCAAAGCTTTAGACCGATCAAGTCGGGTGGGTCTTTCCGGGGGTAAAATGTTGCATCCGTTTTATTGTAAAGTTGTAATTTTGACATTAAAACTTAAAATTGTCTAGTTTACCTCAACAAAACGGTAAAACAGGCAAGATGATAGTGATAATCGACCCTGATC
This sequence comes from Trialeurodes vaporariorum, assembly GCA_011764245.1. Classification (NCBI taxonomy): domain Eukaryota; kingdom Metazoa; phylum Arthropoda; class Insecta; order Hemiptera; family Aleyrodidae; genus Trialeurodes; species Trialeurodes vaporariorum. The sequence goes on along the minus strand of VMOF01000111.1, from coordinate 22,313,104 downwards.
ATCTTTGAAAAGTTAAAAAAATTTAAGTTTTAAAGTCAAAATTACAGTCGTAAATTGTCACGGATGCCACATTTCGCCCAAAATGACCTGGGTGATTTTAACTGACACTCGAGTCTTGGCCGGTAAATCGTCCAACTCTTACCCACTGTGCACCGAGCTTTGTGTCGGCGACCCCTGCCGCTGATTCTCCGTGGAAGTGAAGAAGCTTGTTAAATACCAGAAGCAATTAATGAGTAAACGACAAATTATTTGGTTATCAATCAGCTCCGAATCTCAGCCGCTCGACAGGCTCAACCTTTTATGGACAGGCAATAAACACGCACGAGCTGATATTAAGATTGCTCAGGTGTTGGGTGTAGAATGATATAGCTCCCAGCAGCTCTAATGTTATAGCATCATTTTACCATGAGAGCAAAATTATTTTACTAAATAAAAAATCTTGGGGTCATGACCCCAAAGAGACCGGTCACCCTCTAGTTTAACGAGGGTTAATTTTTTAATTTATTTAGATCAGTCAACGAGCTATGTATTCATTCTTATGCGCATGAGTGAGACTTGCCTGTGTCGTCTGGCTTTTTAAGGCACGGTGTCGGTGATTTCCGAAAATGCACCAGTCTTCATCCTCATTCATGAGTAGACTTTACATTGTAAGATATTTTAACTTAACCCTTCGAGAGGTTGTGGGACACACTTAATTGCCTGTCCCGTTTAATTTAACACGGGATCCAATGGAATTTAAATGGACTTTTTGCCAAAAGTTGAGTGACCCATCAAAGTTCTTAAAAAAATGTCCTCTTTTGAACTGTTCAATCAAATCTCAGGAAACCCCAAATCCCAAAATGCGCGCAGGAAAGGATTAAACTTGATCAGAGAGAGAGAGAGAGAGAGAGGAAGACAATCTTCCTTTGCTTCTTCTAATTATGTGGTTCTTAGCCTGTGATTTGCGGATCCGTGGGCTTTGGCTTTAGTCCATATGTACTACGAGAGTACATCGATTTACGATTATTTACGGTCTCGGATTTACGCTTTCGCTGAAGCCCCAAGAGGCAAAATGCAACCTTTTTACTTTTCTTATAACACAACTGCTCATTTATTTTTTGCATTTACAGTCCCGTGACTACGGTAACTATTATTGTTAATTTTCCGTCTGCTTTTATGTTATTGTGGGGGAACATTAGCTCCTACCTTACAACACCAACCATCACTGTTTAGAATCGAAACCTATAACCTATTTGAAATAGCGGCAGCAGCGCCATCCGCTTGCCTCTTGAGCAGGGCTCCGGACCCTGGACCGGTCCTGGACCCGGAACCGGTCCGGACCCCTTTTTTTGCTTGGACCTGGACCCGGATCTGGACCGATTTTTTTTTTCTCTTCTGGACCCAGACTCGGACCCGGACCGAAAATGTCTTACTTCTGGACCCTGAACCGGACCCGGACCCTTCGGACGGGTTCATTCAGAACCCGCCAGGACCGGTCCTCAGCGGGTCCGGTGTGCATATGAAAAAAGGGTAAATTAGAGGTAAAAAAGAAGGACAAAGAGAAAAAAAGAGGGAAAAAAAAGCAAGAAATAAGAGAGGAAAAGAAATGAAAAGGAAAGAAAAAAAGGAAGAAAAGGACACAAAACCCCGTTGCTATTTTATCATTTAATTAGCTCTGTTCTTTGCTATTCACCAGATCATTGTTTGGATGACTTTATAAAGAAGGTTTAGGAACTGCTATGAGTTTCTTGTCTTGTTCATTAGTTCCCTTTTGCGTAAACAGAAAAATGTGTCCCTTTCTGCATAAAAAAGTTTAACTATGAATAAGCCCAAATCTATCGACTAATTACTTGGACCCTTCAAGAACCGGTCCAGAACCGGTTCCGGACCCTGGACCGGGTCCAAAAAATTTTAATGGACCCGGACCTGGACCCGGACCTGGACCCGGACCCTGACGACTCGCTTCTTTTTGGACCGGACCCGAACCCGGACCCTGCGGATTCATTTTCTCTTGGACCCGGACCCGGAACCGTTGTTCAAATGCTCGGGTCCGAAGCCCTGCTCTTGAGCGCTCCGTGATCCGTTATTTCGTATTTATTCTTAAAGAAGAAGAACATGGTGCAACTCTCATGGTATATTTAGGGACTCTATACAGGGTGTCCCAAAATTGATAGTAAATATTTTTACCACGTATTTTTGGGGCCAAAATAAGACTTTTTTTTTCCTATGAACACGTGTCCGAATATGCCCCCCCTCGGAGCTACAGCCCCCCAAAGTTTTTAAAAAAAATCGGTTTTTCTTCGATTCTAGCAACGGATCTCCGTAGAAATGGATGACAATTGGTTTCCGAGGGTAATTTTAAGCGTTCTTTCCGATTCCGGGGTCGAAAATTTCCGAAAGGGTCAAGAAAGGGGGTTTGAGGGGGGTTCAAATTTTAAATTGAATAATTTTTTAGTGCTCCGTAAGAAAATGAGAAAAATAACAAAAGAATCTAATGGAACAAAACAAAAGGAACATTTTTGATCTCTTGTGTTTTTTTCATAAGACACACGGAAAACGAGTAAAATCGATTTTTCGCCGGGAGCGCACAGCCTGATGGCGCTGTTTCAGTGCCGCGTTGCGTCGAGTCGATCGTTGAGTCAGTTGAGTGCACAGAGCAGCGCTATCGGGCTGTGCGCTCCCGGCGAAAAATCGATTTTACTCGTTTTCCGTGTGTCTTATGAAAAAAACACAAGAGATCAAAAATGTTCCTTTTGTTTTGTTCCATTAGATTTTGTTGTTATTTTTCTCATTTTCTTACGGAGCACTAAAAAATTATTCAATTTAAAAGTTGAACCCCCCTCAAACCCCCCTTTCTTGACCCTTTCGGAAATTTTCGACCCCGGAATCGGAAAGAACGCTTGAAATTACCTTTGGAAACCAATTTTCATCCATTTTTACGGAGATTCGTAGCTAGAATTGAAGAAAAACCGATTTTTTTTTTAAAACTTTGGGGGGCTGTAGCTCCGAGGAGGGGCATTTTCGGACACGTGTTCATAGGGGAAAAAAAGTCTTATTTTGGCCCCAAAAATACGTGGTAAAAATATTTACTATCAATTTTGGGACACCCTGTATAGGGTTATTAGCAAGGCTGTCTTAAGAGAATCACAAGGTGTCTTTGGAGTTAAAAATAAAAGGGAAAATGTGGGAGAGCCGGGGTGGGGGGGGGGGAGGAGTTCTAAGGATAACGACGACAGAATAGCTTAAATCCTAACCTTAAAGTACTTTGATGTGTGGCAAGGGATAAAGATATTATTCAAGCGAGTTTTTTTCCCCTAATTTTTTCCCTTGTTTTCTCTCTTTTTACTTTTCATTACATTCTAAAGAAGTAGACTAGATTTTTCATTCCAAGTTGAGAATTGAATATCTCGATTTTATTAGTATTCCATACCTTAGCTTTTTGTGTATCATTAATTCGGCCTAGATTGTTTTATTCCAAGCCCAAAGGTCTAGACGAGGTTAACGATTGACTTGCCAAACTTGTAATTTGCACTTAAAAGATTATTGTTATAAAGTTAATTGATTATTTACGCGGTGGTCTAAAATCACCCTAAATCTAATTGTAAGCTAATCGAGCGCTCAGCTCAAGGTTTGATGCAAAGTTCGATCATAATTGAGGTCATAATGAGAATATTTGATATAGGCTGGATCATTTTGATCTTGATACTCCGTTTGTTCTTGTCTTTTCTCTCTTCCTTAAATCAGGCGTATCCCTATTTTTTACGATACACGCACAGAGTAAAACTTTGTGGAATTTGAAAACGTTTTAAAGTTCATAATGACAGATTGACGGGAGACAGGGCTAACCAGGCTTAAAAACTAAGTAATAACAAACCCATAAAAATACCTAACTGGTTCAAAATGCATAAGACATGATTAGAGCCGTTTAGCGAACTCGCGAGTGATATGTCTGAAATTTCACCTTGGAGACTTTAACGCTGGGTCAGAACAGTAGCCGGGTCGTCGTCAATTCGATAGTTAATATTTTTATTGCATTTTTTCCTGCGTTTTTTGTTTTTTGGTTTGGTTTTTTGTTTTTAGTTTTAATTATTTGTGTACGTGTTTTTTCAATTGTTTCCCGCGACAACGTGTTAAAATATAGGGCGAAGGACGTCACTTGTTTTTTTCTCTCTTTTATTTATGTAATTGCAATCATTTCGCTTTTTATGGGTTCACCGGGCGAGCGTTTACTTTATGTGTAACACATTGCTCATGCACGATGATTGCGAATCCTCGCGGTCATTAAGAGTCCATAAAAAGTTATGTTTTTTTTTTTTTTTTTTTTTTTTTTTTTTTTTTTTTTTTTTTTTTTTTTTTTTTAGCGCGCCTTTACACTCGCAGGTCACAAATTGAAACTCGAAACTATCACTGATGACGATCGTTCAAATTCCGCGTTGCATGTGTGCCCGACATAATGTGTTAAATAAACGTACTACGTTGGTCATTGTTTTCAAGATCTTGTCGTTTACTTTCCTTCATTTTCGCCCTTCCCCACGACCTTTTATCTTTTTCTTTCGTAATGACTGGCGCGAATTAAGGTCCTCTAATTGTAATCCGCGCAGGCCCTAACATTTACGGAACGAATTGACTGTTGTCAAGGGAGGCAGATCCAGGAATTCACCCCTCTCTCTTTCTCTCTCTCTACCTCTCTCCCTCTTGCTTTCTCTTACTCCCTCTCACTCTCCCTTTTTCTCCTTCTCTCTCTCCCGTCCTGAAGATCTTCCCCCTGAAGATCGATTATTTTACATAGTTTCAAATGGAATGATTCCGTTGCTGTCCAATGAGTCGGTTGCAAACTTTTACCTCCACAAAATAGAGTGTCGATACTTTTGTTACATCACTTGAAAATAACGTTCAGAACACCAGAAAGTTCAAAAATCCATTCACAAACTCAGTAAGTTCAACTCTCCAAAAAGCTGTATCAAAAGTTTCCAACAGACCCATTGCTTGTGTGAGCCTCCTCTGAAATGCACTTTCAACCAGAGGTGTCGCGTGCCATCTGGCAACAATGCGACTCCTCCATTTACACTCATTAAATATATCGAATTTTCTTTGTGCACTGTGCACCCCCTGAAGTCGACCTTTTACATAAGTTTAAATGGATAGAATTGCGTGTTGCCTAATTGCACGTGACGCCACGCGCCACTGCCTTCCAGGGCTGCCGTTTTGCATATAATTAATGATATTTTTCAATTCATCGATGATTTTACCGGTTGAGAAAAGATTATACACAGTTCAGTTCAATGTAATAATGTAATGAGCTAAAATACTCGCATATGCAATATTTTCTCAACCGGTGGAGTCGTCGATGACTTTAAAAAACTTGCGGATATTTTAACTAACTAGAGGAGTTTCCACCGATGAAGAAAAGTTTACAGATCAGAGTATTTTCGTGCATTATACAGGCATAAGCTGAACTGAACTGTGTAAATTCTTTTTTCAACCGGTGGAATCATCGGTGAATAGAAAAATAGCATTGATTATACGCAAAACGGCAGCCCTGGTCTCCTTGGGTGTTTCAAAATCACGTAGATCACGTCTATTGTTGTAGTTCGTTGGTTTACTCACACGGAAAAAAAAGACTGGTAGAATCTACCATCTGCGCTGATTTTGGAGTCAGCTTTCAAGTAGGTATGGTAAATTTAATTAACAATTGTTGGTACATTTTACCATCATTTAGTGAAATTTACCATGATAATGATAAATGATTTATTTTCAGTATTTAAACAAAAGCCATTAAAAAAATTGTTAAATTACTCAAGTTACACTTAAACTATACATACTAGACAAATTTAATAAACTAACGTTAAATTAACAAAACAATTAAAGACTGGAAATTCGGTACCTCCATAGGCGAGCCTGTTTTGGAGGTTACCTTAAATAAAGAAAATTAAATAATTGAAAATACCCGAGAGAGTTTAAGAGTGAGGGAGAGAGAGGGAGTAGGTTTTTCGTACAAAATACTTAACTTTTTTTTTTTTTTTTTTTTTTTTTTTTTTTTTGTTTTTTTTGTTTGTTTAATACAAAATACTTGATAGCTGACTCCAAAATCAGCTTTGCAGATGGTAAATTCTACCAGCTATTTTTTTTCTTTGCACCCAATTCTTATTCAGTTTTGAAAGAATCAAAGTCCAAACTTTGCCAATGTTAACTGGTTGACCTGCGGTCTTTTTAATATAAACGGAGCTTTTAATTATTACCGCATCTATTCTATCTCGCAGCGCGTTTTAACGAAACCTCGCGTCGCATCACCTCTTGTCGCACATAATCTGATGTAAATATGAGTTCGTTTAGCTATCTAATGTGAACAAAGTCACATGTCGTAGTTGACACGCCCATATTCTTTCCCCGCAGTTTGCGCTTGTCTTCTGCTATCAATCCTTTAGCAACGTAACGAATTAATAAGAGGAAAAAAATAGGTTGACCGGCAGTGGCAGTGGGGCACACTTTAGCCTAGCTCCGTCAAGCCAAGACACTAACGTCCGACTGACGTGATGGGCGATGGGCCCGGACGGACAATCAACATTCGGTGAGCAGCGGAGTCGACCGCGTGATGACTGATGAGAGCCAGAAGCTTTTGCGGAGTTGCCGCTTTTGGCTTAAAACTCTACAAAAAACTTAAAACTTTAAGAAACTTTAAAACTTCAAAAGACTTTAAAACTTTAAAAACTCGACTTAAAACTTTACATCGGATTAAATAGGAAAAATTAGATTAAATTCCGCAAGTGGAGCAGTGCCAAGGATATAGACTTTGGTGTTTTTTTTTTTTGGTTTTTTGTTTTTTTTTGTTTTGTTTTTCGTTTTAATATAAAGAAATGAAAGCATTTGATGAGCTGAGAACAAAAGTTTCCGTGGTTTTTAGTTTTTGGTTATTTTAGCGTGTTGTGACGTCACGACGTGGAACTTTCGTACAAAACGGTGTAATTTGGGCCAAAATTGCATCTCCGGAACTACGAAACCTTAGAGAGGATTTATGGGACTTTATTTTGAAACACCTTGGAGGCAGCCATATGGATAGGTATCTCTTGTTGACTTTTTTACGCGGACTCGGTCTGTTTGCCTCATTTTCTTCCTCATTTTTAACCTTAAAATTTAAAAAAAAAAAAAAAAAAAAAAAAAAAAAAAGAAAGGTCTGGCAAATCTATTAGAATTTGGTTTTAAACGAAAGTTTAACCCTTCACTGCATGAAGTTCCACCGGTGGAACAAATTCTTCAAACGCTCATATAAAATACAGGTTTTGAGATATGCCTTTGGCGCATGGTGGGTCAACGCGGGAGAAGGTATGTTTTGAGCTCACAAAAAAAAAAAAAAAAATTGGCTGAAAGAAAACATCATGCAGTGAAGGGTTCGTGATCGAAATCATGTCAGGGAGGAAATTTTCCCCCGTATCCAAACTGACCACATTTTGATTATTTTTATAAAGTTTCCGGCATTGACTTTTTGAAAAATCCAATTAAAGTAAAAAAAAAGAATTTTTTTTGAAAATTTAAAAAAAAATAAATGAAAAAAATTCCCGCCATTTTTTATGGTGTTATATCACTTGTAAAAACCGAGTAAAAACTAGAAAAAAGAGAATTTTGACCGAAAAACCGTCAAATTAATTTTTTCACTATTTTTCCCATGTATTTGACCACCTAATACATTGAAAAATCCACATTTGCTTGAAAAAAAAAAAAAAATCATGCAGTGAAGGGTTAAGTGTATTATAAAGTGGATATTTAAACACAGAAATCGATGTTTCTTTCGGAAGGATTTGCACGTTAAAAAATTGACACATAACAGAAACAAGAAAAGGTTTCACACATGGATAGTTGCACTAAAGTTCTGTGTCCAGATAGCCACTTTTTAACTCTTGCACTTTCATTTATAAGTAATTTTCTCTAAATTTTACAGTTTTTGATCTATAAAAAAAAGTGAGGCAAATGAACTATAGAATCAGATCTTCCATGTTGTCACACTTTGGGGTCAGATTTACAACATAGTTTATCCCCTTTATTGGTATATAGCTTGTTGTTTTCAGCTCACCAAGTATTTACATTTTACTTTTGGTGATTTTTTACTAAAATAAAAACACCAAAAGACTGACTATTGCTTCTGTCCCATTGGCAACACTGAGCTTTCGGTCTCTGCCGGGCCGCGAAGAACCAGTTCCATTTCTGTCATCAGACTTAACTAGGCTGATTCGAGCTGCAACCGTTTACAGCGTTGCCAGGTATTCAAATAAATCAAACCCGACTCCGATTACAAAGAGGAAATGGATGGTTTTTATTCACTTCTGACATCCTCGCACCACCTCTAATCACGCTAAGCCTACATTGCGCCCGTACGCACATCAGCCCGGAGTCTGGCGTAGTAAATAAATCAAATTAAAACGCCAGGAGATAATTAAAAGGTTTTTTCTCCTTCTTCCTCTCTTTGCAATTTTTATCCTCCCAAGTTTTTAATATCGAAGGCTTGTTTATCGTGGAATAAGTATGAAGTATGATTGAAATTTTGCTGTTTGTTACTATTTATGGTCTTTGGTGTGTCGTTCGGTGATTGGTGTGTGAACTGTTTTGTGTTGATGATGATTGATGAGTGACGTCTCGCGATAACGTTGAAGTTAGTGTTGACACAATCGTTGACTTTGATGGTCATTGGTGTAATTGTTTTGCGGTCTGTCTGATTCGAATCCGTTTATCGTACGATCAAGAATGATAGGTGAGTGATAGGTTTCAAATGCGGTTTTGAAACCCCGCCTAGAAATGGGGGGGGGGGGGTTCGGGTTTTTGTTAGAAAGAGAGGCTTTCGAAAATGTCAAAACAGATAACTTGAATTTTTCATTGTTTTCCCTTTCATACGAGAAGTATAGGAACTTGGCAAGTTAGTCAATAATTTTTTGGTTGCGCCCTGTATTTTTATTAATATCTTCCATTGAAATCGAAAATGACTTTTGTACAGTACACAATGTACAGCACGCTAATTAAGGCTATCACTAATTTTATTGTGACTTTTCTATTAAGAGGGTGTCTAGAGACCGAAAATACCTTAAAAACTGGAAAATATCGGAAATTTTGGCTGTACCGGAAAAATCATGAAAGTTTTAAGAAACTCGTTCTATTATCAGGATTTTTTTTTTTTCGTTTTATTTTAACTTGAGTGAAAATTAGACTTTTTGAATTTTTTTAGTGTGTTTCATCAGCCTATCAAATGTATAATTGCATTTTCTATGTGTTCGGCTGGAGGCCTGATTGAAAAGGCCCAGTGCTTGTAGAAAACTCCGGAGAGACTCGCAAATAATAGGAAATTTTGGAACAAAGGTCAAGAAAAATCAGCAAAAATTAGAAGATTTATCAGGCCCATTGTTTGCGGAGACACCCTGAAAAAGTTTCGACGATTCTTTCACTGTAGTTGTTGTAGGTAAGGGCTAGAATTAAAATAAATTTTGTTAAAAAACATAATCTGCGAAGGAAAGTGATAAGAATCCCTACACGCTTTTTGGAATACTTGCGGTCTAACGGTTACAGAAACACAGTTTAGGACCTAGTGCTTGGTGCAAATGAGAAATGCAAGCATCAGTTTCACATTTCACATCCCTTCATCTCTGTCGTTTTGGGGCCGAGAGTGTATGAAAATATATTTGAAAATATATCCCATATATGGGATCAATTATTTCTTGGTACAGTTTGTTTAGCACTTTTCTCTTGTGGAAAATAATTGAACTATTTGTTCCTTGCAACAGCCCCATTCAATGGAGACATTGGAGACACCTTTGTAAAAGCATTCCATTTTTGCATATTTCAAGAACAAGATATACGTGCAACATTTTCAGAAATGTCAGAATTCCTTCCTTTGAAACGTGCCATCTGGCTCGAAGGAAAATCATTGAAATTTAAACCCTCAGCTTGCTTGAATCGTAGCTGTAGGTTGAAGTATCAGGATAAATAAGTAAGTTGCTTCCATTGTTTCGTCCCTATGAAATAAGAGCTGGTCCTCTCCTCTCCTCTCCTTCTCATATATCACTGCAACTTCCCTCAGTCAGAGATATATCTCTCAACTTTCGAAGAATTTTTGCATTGAATTCAGTCTAGTGTTTAGCTATAAATTTTGTTTAATGTTTATTCATCGAAGTTTTATTTATTCTTAAAGCATGACAGTTTATTTTCATTTTCTCGTAAGTTTACTTTTTGCTCTTGCTTCCGACAACCTTGAGCTGAAAAAAGTTTTCGGTCACCTTAGCTAGATATCTACTTGCGTATTAGCAGAATGGAGCTATTACAAGGATTTACTATAGGCAAATGGACTATAAATTCTGATGTAAACTGTAATGATCTCATCGCACGCAGCATTTTACATGAGAACATAGGTAGTCCATTTGGTCACAACAAAACCTTGCAGGAGCTCCGATTCGGTGATGTAACAGGAACTCCAGTTACATTTACAGGAATGATTATTTCAGTTTTCGGTTAGGTAATATTCAACAGAATTTTCGTAACGATAACCGCCAATTTTTCTCAGTGCCCTCATTTAAACTTGGCAGTGGCGTAGCGTACAATTTGGCAACGTTGCATTTTGTCTATTTAAACCCATGAAAAAGATTGAAGTATTGGGTGTTCGGCGAATACCTTTGCTCTCGATCTTTTACATGGGTTTAAATGGAGAAAGTACAACGTTGCCAAATGCACGCTGAAACTTGGCATCACTGGCTCACTGAATCCTCGACAGTTTATGTGTTGCTATTTAGATCTACTCTTCGCAACATAGGTAATATCGGCCTCACCCTCAATGATTTTTACACTCACACCACACCTGCCTCATCAACCATCGTGCATGCCAAATAGTTCGACCGTTCTTTCGCGCAGATCAGCCCCCCTCCCCCCCTTTCAGAGTCTGAAAATCCGGACTGTGACCTTGAATCTGATGGGATATCGAAAGTGACAGACGCCGGCGCGGTCGTCTATATCAAGGTCATAGATAAAGCTTCGAGAATCAGGATTACTGGACTGGAAATGAAGCTCGAAGATCGCGTTGACCAACGAAACAACGGGAGTTGGGTGGTGCTCCGTGGTCGTTGGTGGTGCCACGGCCGGCCGGCAAGTGCGATTGAGAAAGGAAAAAAGGAAAGAAGAAGAAGAAAATGGAAATACAGTTTCTTTTGTGTACGTAATTAGACTAACTGCTGATTTTTCAAGGTCGGATCATGGTGTGGTCCAACAATGTTGCCAGGAAAGCCACACTTCATGAATATGAATCTCTTTATTCGTAGATATCGATAGAACCGGAGGTGCAAATCTTTTGAATCCCTGAAGTAATAATTGACGAAGAAATGATGATTGAAGGTCCTAAGTCAATGTACGGTTTTAGTGATGACTTGGTGATGACGTCATCCGGGGATGAGCGTTCCAAACAAAGACAAACTGTCTCTCTTGCTCTCACGTAAACCCCATGCACTGTTATTTCACTCTCATTTCAAAAATCGTTTACAGAGACATATTTTGTGAAATTTTTTGGCAGGAATGAATTCCTCGAGGCATTTTAATGCGATTTTGATAGTAATAGCCTGTCGTTATAAACAAGGCCCTGTATAAGAATTTCGAAACTAGAAAGGGATGGGTATGCATGGGGGTTACGGGAGAGTGAGGGAAATATTTTGAAACGCTACGCGACTTTGTCACAACCGATTGCGACCTATGAGGGCATTGTTGCGATTGTTGGCTAATCGTTGACTTCGCTCTAAAACCGTCTATTAGAAACATATTTTTGTTTTTGTTTGTTTTTGGTTTTATTTATATTGATGATTGCAATAAAGTCTTCAAATTCATCCGAGCCCCAATTCTTTGTAGGGTACGGATGGACCCGATGATTTTGATGCCATCGATGACTGGAAAACATCATAAAACAAGTTGCTTTAAATTTGGCATCTTGTTTTCATGATTCGCCTGCTGATTCGCGAAAATACGCGTACTCACAAAAAAGATTAAAGTGTTGCGCACAAAAAAAGGAACAATCGTCTAGCTATCGTCTCCATTTTAGGATGCAGTGGTGAAGCCATCAATGAGGCAGTTGCAAAGGTCTGAAAGAGGTTGATCCAGCTCCCATAAGGAGTGGGCCCCTCGAGTTCTCAAACCAAACCTTTTTAGATCGATAGAGCTACCTCTGGGGGTTCTGAAAAGGCCCAGGTTTTTAATTTTGACCCCATAGAGACGGGGGGGCGGGGGGTCAAAGGTGAAACCTTTAAACCGTTATAACTCCCTCAAAAATTAAGGTATCAAAACGAACTTGACGCCAAAAGATAGAGCATACAAAGAGCTTTCTAAACATGTATAGGATTTTAAAATTCTAACAATTTTAAGTCCCATTTTTGGCGATTTTTCGAATTTTCAAAATCAAAAATTTTGATTTTTCGATTTTTTAAGGGAGGCGGATCCTGGCTAGGAAAACAAAAAACTGTCAGGAAAGTAGCGGAAGTAATGACCTTTTTAATAGTGCAAACCGCAATGTGGGGAAATGTTTCGTTTCAGAGATATAAGGCCGCAAAGTTGACGCTTCGAGATTTTTAGCGCTTCTCGAGGCGCGCGCGATGCCTGCCCGACGGAAATTCACGCACAGGGAAACTGTATGACTTGAATAAATGGAAGGGGAACATTGGAAGACGCTTCTTATCTCATACATTCATTAGATTTAGGGTTTATACTTCCATTTCATTAACCCCCCCCCCCTTCCCCTCAAAAAAGAAATGAGCCGCGGGGCTAAAACTGACGACGGCGCAATCACACTAATAATCAGAAATTAACGAGACCCAAAAAAAAAACAAAGAAAACGAAAAAAAAAACAAAAAAAAGGAGACTCGCCAATGTGGCAATGTATAAAAAAATAAATAAATAAATAAATTGCTAAAACTGACGACGGCGCAATGACACTAATAATCAGAAATTAACGAGACCCAAAAAAAACAAAAAACAAAAAACAAAAAAAAAAAAGGAGACTCACCAATGTGGCAATGTATAAAAAAATAAATAAATAAATAAATAAATAAATAAATAAATAAATAAATAAATAAATAAATAAATAGATAAATAAACATAGATGCAAGTTTACGTCTATCACATGCATCTTATCTTTTTCTGTATCAGAATTACGGACAGTCATCGGTAGATACCTGTAGAAGCAGCTTTCCTTCAGGTTAACAGATAATACGTGAGATATATACCTACATCCAACGAATGACCCCCTAAAAACGAGTGTTGCCAAATGAACAAGAGTAGTGCAGTAAATGAAACAAACATTTAAACACTCAAACATATGATGTTTAACGAGCAAACATAGGATATAAGTATGTTAAGCTATAGTTATGAATACTGTAAAAAAAATGGGTTCAATTATTAACCCTGCGCCGATTTATTTATTTATCTATTTATTTATTTATTTTTTTATACATTGCCACATTGGTGAGTCTCCTTTTTTTTGGTTTTTTTTTTTTGTTTTCTTTGTTTTTTTTTTTTGGGTCTCGTTAATTTCTGATTATTAGTGTGATTGCGCCGTCGTCAGTTTTAGCCCCGCGGCTCATTTCTTTTTTGAGGGGAAGGGGGGGGGCTAATGAAATGGAAGTATAAACCCTAAATCTAATGAATGTATGAGATAAGAAGCGTCTTCCAATGTTCCCCTTCCATTTATTCAAGTCATACAGTTTCCCTGTGCGTGAATTTCCGTCGGGCAGGCATCGCGCGCGCCTCGAGAAGCGCTAAAAATCTCGACGCGTCAACTTTGCGGCCTTATATCTCTGAAACGAAACATTTCCCCACATTGCGGTTTGCACTGTTAAAAAGGTCATTACTTCCGCTACTTTCCTGACAGTTTTTTGTTTTCCTAGCCAGGATCCGCCTCCCTTAAAAAATCGAAAAATCAAAATTTTTGATTTTGAAAATTCGAAAAATCGCCAAAAATGGGACTTAAAATTGTTAGAATTTTAAAATCCTATACATGTTTAGAAAGCTCTTTGTATGCTCTATCTTTTGGCGTCAAGTTCGTTTTGATACCTTAATTTTTGAGGGAGTTATAACGGTTTAAAGGTTTCACCTTTGACCCCCCGCCCCCCGTCTCTATGGGGTCAAAATTAAAAACCTGGGCCTTTTCAGAACCCCCAGAGGTAGCTCTATCGATCTAAAAAGGTTTGGTTTGAGAACTCGAGGGGCCCACTCCTTATGGGAGCTGGATCAACCTCTTTTGTGTCTTTCATGAAGAAAATGATGGGACGACAAATGCTGAAGGCCATGGAAGTTGTTTTGAATGAAATGATAACAACCTGCTGCATTAATTATGCACACCTACATCAGTGACCCACTGCGAATTAAAAACGAAACTTGGGACTGCATCCAGCTTAGATAATACATCGAATCCGATTCATTGATCAATGAAGATAGTCGCTGTATTTACTTACAATAATTAGTTGGACGGTTAGTTGATAAATAACACAATTTTATTCATTGAATGCAAGATTGCTTTATTGACCACTTCTTTTCGCACTGATTCGCTTCATATTCATATTCACTTATTCAGTTCAACACGAACCGTTGTCAAGCTGACGTTTTCAATCTCTAACGTAATAAGAGGCGTACCCGTGGCGTATTGCATACCCTCAGCGCTGCTGCCGTTTTGCGTTTATTTAATGACATTCTACAATCGATCGGTCGTGGTGATTTTACCGGTTGAAGCAAAGATTATACACAGATCAGTTGAGTAGTTCAACAATCCGGCTTTATGGAAAATCACAAATCCGCAAACTTCGGTGGCGGTTTTGTGTTTATTAAATTTTGTTCTACTTCTACAATCGATCGGTCGCAGTGCGATTCTACCTATTACAGCAAAGATTACACGGATCAGTTAAGAAGTGTAACGATGGCTTTATAAACAGACACAAATCAGTAAACTTCGGTGCTGTTTTGCGTTTACTTAATGGCATTCTGAAATCGATCGGTGATTCTGAACCGGTTGACGCAATTAGTGGAGAAGTATAACGATCCCTGCCAAGACTGGTCACCAAAGATCATCTCAAATTGTTCTAAAAGTCTTCTAAAACAATAAGTTGCTGTCACCAACAGTTCTTGGCAGTGGCGTAGCCGGGTGGGGGGGGGGTGTATCCAGGGGGTCTGGACCCCCCCCCCCCCATGACACCAAAATTTGTCCTAAGAAAAGGTCACATTTTTTGCGTTTTCAGACAAATTTAGTATCTTTAGACCCCCCCATGACAATTTTCGAACCCCGAACCCCCCCCCCCCCCCCTAGAAAAATTCCTGGCTACGCCACTGGTTCTTGGATACATGTGGTTTTTGGAACAGTGTTAGATGATCTATGGTGATTTCTTTTGTTCTATGATATAAAATTTTTCCGAAAGTCACCTAATTAAGGCGCTGTCGCCAAAAATTCTTGGTTACATCATTAATTTTGGTGACTTTGGACAAATTTTACGTGATCTTTGGTGATCAGTTTTGGTATGACCTTATGTAGAAAGAAAAATCCACTGAAAAAACAAAGTTTATGTACAGCCGAAGCAGCTTTTTAAAATAGCTTCGCAGAGCAAAAGTTCAAGCTGTACCGCGGAGAAAACTGCAGGTGTACCAAAGCACTACTTCTTTAGAGTAACAACCTCTTTCCTTGCTTTGGCTCTACCGAAGTAGTACTTCAGGACGACTGCGACTGCAACTTGCTCCGGTAGAGCTAGGACTTTTGCTTCACGAAGCTATTTTAAAAAGCTGCTTCGGTTCTACTTAAACTTCGTTTTTTCAGTGTCAGTAATCTTTGGTGCCGTTTTTCTAATTGGCATTTTACAATCGATCGGTGATTCTAAACTGGTTGACGCAAACGTTACGCACAGATCCTTTGAGAAGTAGAACGATGCCTTTGTAGAAAGACAAAAAGCAGTAGGTAATCTTTGTTTCAAGCGGTTGAATCACCGACCACCGACGCGACGGATTATAGAATGCCCTTAAGTGACCGCAATACGGCAGCTCTGTAAAACACATGCGTTTTGCGATCGCGGCCGCGCAGACATTATACATACAGACATGCGCGTCTGTATAATCTGATTGATAAGCTTGCAGCGAGATTATTGGCTCGCGTCAACAGGTAGCTCACCGATGCGATTGATCTACACATGAGCAAGAATGCATGTTATGGGTCAAAGGTAGAGCGCAACAGATCGTGTACGAGGGCGTACCCGGAAAAAGGTCAAGTAGTGGAAGTTTGTCAGCAACGGGAACTGGTAGGGCACACAATAAAGTTTTTTTAAAATGGTTTCGAAAGAGATATTAACCGGAGCTCTCCGTCTAAAATATAACACTATAAATTTGGAAATGATTTTGACTGATTTGTACACGTGTGTCGCACGTATTTTTTTTTTTTTTTTTTTTTAACTGTGGTCTTCTCTCCCCCCATAGCTGCCTTTTTTTGTTTAGTTGATGGCATTTCTCAATTCACCAATTATTTCACCAGTTTATTAGAAGATTGCACAGTTTAGTTCAGTTTAGTGTACGGCTGTAATGCATGGAAATACTATATATGAGCCACAGTGATGTGCTGTGCCTATGACATTTATTAAGGCGGGCAATATGTATTGCGAAGAGTATTCATAGAAACTTCTCTTAGGAATATCTTGATATTCTCCACTTCCTAAGTGCAGAATATAGTCGAAGCATAGACAAATTATTAAAATATTAGAAGGTTCATTAGTAATTTTTAAAAATTCAGAAAATCTTAGGACAGACAGTGTCTGCATTTCTTGCTGGTACCGCACGCCCGCGCCTCGGCTCTGAGCTGTAAACTTTTCTTAACCGGCTCATGTCAGTCGTCTTTGACTTTAAAAAAATTGCGGATACTATACGAAGTCCTCGAAAAGCAGTTGTGTTTCTTCTGAACAGAATTTCTAGTCATATGCTCGAGAAACTTTCAATGCCAGAAATCGTACTAAATATCATTATAGAATAATGATTTGTGAAAAAACGCCGAGAAATTTTGGTCATTTAATTTGCGTTTTTTATACCTGTGCAAAACCGCATTTGCTAGAATTCCTTGCGATTTCGAAAAGAATTTCAGGTGATTTAAATTAGCATTTTGGGCGTAGAAAAGTTCTCGCCCTTCTGTCTCTAAATTTCTGTAAAGAAGTTACATAACTTAATTTGTGGACTGTTTTTAATGATTCGTACTTCCGATTTCAACAGAAGTCCTAATTTAGTGTATGTATGCTTGGCTTGAAGGACCCAACTACATAATCAATGGTAGTAACTTTCTTTTCTGCGCGCAAAAAGCCATCCGATCTATCCTATACAAAGTTCTATTGAACCTCGAATTAATTATTCGATTCTGTTTTCTGTTGTTTCCATTCATTGGTAGAAAAACTATAATCGGTGGTTCACGAGCTATTGGCTAGAGCCTGCAGCCTGGGAGCTATTCTGGCTTGCCCAAAACAGAACTGATTTTACATATCTCGAAAAAAGGCCGGATTAACCAAAACTATTTCCAAACGTCTCAGTAAATTTATTGTATTGTTAATTAATCATTCATCGTTTGAAAAACTTCCTATGGAAGGATATCACACGTAATGTTGTTTCTTCACTTCTTATCTTCGTGACAGGATTAAATCGCCGAAAAGAATTCCGAGCAGCACTACCATCCAATTCGAAATCCGATTATCTCAAATTAGTCGCGATAAAAATGCTAACAAATCGTATCGAATCTCCTTTTCTCCCCTTCATTTTTCTCAGAAATCTCTCGGATTAAAATATGATCACGGTCATGGTCTACTCCACTGATATGAAAAAATGCAGCAAGTATCCTAAACACTGCGCACTGGCGCAACCAGGATATCTTCCATCTCTCTCATTTCCCATTTGAATGTATGAGTAGGAAAAGGACAGAAGGAGGGGGTTTTCTCCCCTTGTCCATCCTTGTCTAACATTCGTTTCTTAATGGAGAAAAGAGAGAGATGAAGAAACTCGGTGCGCCACTGATCCTAAGTAAAGTACTGGGGGCAAATGAATTGTCTCCATCCTGTAAGTAAACAAGAAATCAACCACTCTTTGCCGTTTGTAATGTCTAAAAGTTGGTGCGCTAACCTTTCACGACAGAGTTGCAGAGCAAGCAATTAAAATTCTTCATCATCAGGAAGAAAAAAACTGATTACTGTCTTATCTAGACAAAATTCTGTGTAAGTCATTACTTGTGGCGTGTTTTTAATTTCGAAGAATGAGTGTTTGTGCCGCTTTGATTTTCATTGCAAGATTGCGTAAGGAGCAATTCCCTTCATTGTTATTTTTAATTTCATGTAGGATTCATTTTCCTTTTAATATTAAATCGTACTTCTCAATTTTAATGAATTATTGAAAAGTTGACTTTCAATTTTAAGGACCCAGTTTTATGTCGATGACCGTCAATACCGTGTCGATCTATCAGAAAGTCGAATCAATCGAACTATCAGTCAGTCGGTTAAAATGCACTTTAAAAAATGTGTAAATTGTCGGGAATGAAAAATAAGATAAAAACCAAATCACGCAATTTTCTTACTATAAACGATACTTCAAGGTGCAGTTTAAGACTCAAAACTCAAGTCCATATCAACCTCGTCAATCATTGGTGGTTCAAAGACCGCTGATTAAGTAAGGACTTAGTAGTCCAAAATGCATGTGGAAGTATTTGTTTTTAAAATTATGTTCCATTTTATGACTCGGTTCGATGATCGATTCTTCACAAATACATCTCTTCCTTACAATTCAAGGGGTTGGGGGAGAGGGAACTAAATTTCCGAAGAGTGGCCTTTATGGTTTTTTTTTTAAATAAAAACAAAACAACAAAAGAAAGCAACCTTAATTAGCTTACAAAAGTGCGAATTTTCAGGTGCTTTTTCCCAGCAGAGCCCATTTCTAGACCGTCCCCCCCCCCCATTTCCTATCGGCGCTCATGAATCTTCGATCAAGATGGACATGCCTAACTCTACATCTCAAAGACAGTCCCAAAGGGAGGTTTCTAAAATTGGTACGATTAACGCTTTCCGTGAAATGTCAAGCGTATGCCGTATGCAGGCAGTGGCTTCGCGTGCAATCTGGCAATGAAGCATTTATTCCATTTAAACCCATGGAATAGGTCGAACTATTGGTAGTGCACAATTTACTCCTTCGAATCGATATTTTACGTTGGTTTAAATGGTCGAAATGCAACGTTGCCAGATTGCAATGGAGGTCACTGGGTGCAGGCAATTTCTCATAATTTCTTCATTTCTTCATTTTAATCAATGTCAAAACATTAATGGAAAAATGTTCAGTGGAATCGAAACAAGACTTTGCAGTGCTTAATCGCGGAAATCATCGGAGAATTTCTTGCGCTCACTAAGCTGACGTACAACGGTGACGTACCATTGACACGCTCTATAAAATGCTGCAACGCGCGCTTGCATCGCGTCGCGTCGTGTATCACATATTATACTCATTCAGAAGACCGACTTCGCCCGGTGTAACATAATTGATTTTTTGCTCTGATGCCCCAAGTAAAAAACTAGAATAAGGAAAAAAAAATTACGGTGAAGTTAATATGAATCTGTGCTCCGTTAATTTGTCCAGTTATATTCACGACAAACAGTATAGAAAGGGAAAGAGGCGATCTTTGTTGGCGGTAGTGAATATTGTTATGGCAAGAATAATGATCGATTCTCAGTACGAATCCAGTTCTACGTTGTTGCCAGTTCTCAATCTTACAAGGGTTGAACTCGCATTAAACTCCGTCTTTATTTTTATTTTTATTTTTATTTTTTTTTTTTCCTGTCACCAGGCACTGACTAAGTTTGGTTTTTTTAATTAGGCGGTGGTTAAAGTCATAAAGAAACGATTTAAAAGAAAAACAACTTTAACCGACCACAACCAATGAAAATATCGTGTGGCTCTGAATTGAACGGTTTACTCAGGATAGGGCTGATGTAACCAAAATCAAGTTTTTGAGAAATACTAATTTAAATTTTCTCGGACGTAAAGATGTGTCGAGTCAGGTAGTAAAAAGTGCTTATACGTATGATAAGTACTCACGTACTCTCGAACGCATAGGTTTTGACAGTCGATAATTAGAGATATATGTCAAACCCTCGTGTAAAAAAAGCAACCTTCTGCGCTCCGTGTGCATTCTTGACTGTCAAAACTAGCTTTTACAATCGACGAATTAAATAATGTCAGCCGCCGTGACGGCTCGTGCAATTTGGCAACAATGTCACCCCTCCATTTGATTGTGTGTTAAACAATCGATTCGAAAGTGAAGCAGCGCTTCACCAGCAATCGATTGTTAAACATAAATTCAAATGGAGCGAAGACATTGTTGCCAGATGGCTCGAGCCGCCACTGGTCAACCGACTCCTTAAATTTTGGCAAGGTATGCCACCTGCAATGCTTCAAAATAAAATATCACGTTAAGTATTTCAGGTTGCCTACCTAAAACAAAATCTAAGGAGTCAGCTGACCTTTTTAATTCGTTGACTGCGTGCTATATACAAGTCCGCAGAAAGTCCTGAAAACAGGTGACTGTTCTTTTAGTTTTTATTTTTATTTTGTTTTTGTACCTTCACAAAATCTGGCAGCTCCCGATTGATGAGGGTCCAGAGGGCATTCCACTATTTATAAATTGATAGAGTATATCCCACGTTGGAGTAATCGCGCTTAATTACGCGGTTAGTATGGCGATGGCGCTTACTACGAGTCAACGTAACCCCAACGCGAACGCCGCGCTCTGCAATGATACTCGAAAACAACGTTGTCAAACCGAGCCTTGAGCGCCGCTTTAATTTTTGAGAGGTATCGAAAACGGCTTCGCATTAATGTTGCCCCAAGGCAGCACGTGCTCTGCTCTCCGTGGATCACGTCTTGTATTGGGCGCGGGAATGCTGTGCCACCGCTCAATGAGATGAAACATGTAAAGCATTATTTTTAATGGAAGTTAAGGCTGGTCACTTCAGCGAGGTGTCGTATAGGCAACACGCAACACACGTTGCACTAAATTCTTTATTCAATTGACTTGAGTTATTAATGTGTGTGTGGGAGGATAACTCAAGCGACGCTCAATAGAAAATATTAGGTCTCTGCTCATGGAATAAATTCTTTAATCAGTACTTCTGCGTTTTTTGTTGTTCGATCGAATGCGGATAGTGAAGCTTTTGTGGGCTGTAAAACAATTCTTGACATTTAATCCTTTTTTCGATACTTGGCGGTCTCCCTCGTAAAAATTGGACGTTTAAAATATTTAAAAAAAAATGCAGACATTTTCGAAGGTCAAAAATCATTTATGAACCTTTTGGAGCCGAGGTTTTTTTTGTTTTTTGTTTGTTTTTTTGTTTTTGTTTTTGTTTTTTTTTTTTAATCTTAAATTGCCTTTTTAGTAAAACTTTTATTTAATCAAAAGTCATTTGAATTTGGACGATGGCTCTATGTCGAATTTTGCTTTTTGATACATCGAACGCAAAGAACGTTGTTGACTTTCAAATTGAAAAAATTATTGTTGTTAGTATTTACAGGGTAAGAAAAGTTCGATTTTCGGAGGGTGAATTCCCTTACTCTGCGCCTCCCCAAAGGGTTAGTAAACCGTAAATCCCGAAAAAACGTGCCCGCCTTAATAACATTCGACGCTTGTATAACCGTTTTTCGATTTCTTTTGCTCTTTCTGATTTTTTTTTTCTTTTCTTTTTCTGAACACCCTGTATTCATCAAGTTCTAGCATCACATCACTGTGCGCAGAGCACTTCTTATCACTGCAGCCGAAAGAGTGAGCTGTTATGAATGAATGGACCTCGCGAAGGATTAACATGCGCAGTGCTGCCAGCTTTGGCATGGAAGATCAGTGCCGCCTCTTTGGCGGGAAATTCAAAAAAATTTACAATAAGTCAAGAAGGAAAATGCGTATAATTATAAGTGGCAGCCCTGTTAAAAAGATACACATTTTTCATATAATTTAATGTAAAGCACGTATCTGTGTAGCCAAATGTGGCAGCACTGAACATGCGCTTGCTCATGTTGAAGTGGGCTAGTGTGCGACTGTGCGCTGTAGTGTGTTGGTGCACTTCGTCTAGCGCCAGGATAGCGGATTTCCCTCTTTGTGACCGATCCAGGGCTGCCGTTTTGCGTATAATCAATGCTATTTTTCTATTCACCGATGATTCCACCGGTTGAGAAAAGATTACACAGTTCAGTTCAGTTCATGACTGTAATGCACGAAAATACTCTGATCTGTAATCTTTCCTTAATCGCTGGAAACTCCGTTGATTAATTAAAATATCTGCAAGTTTTTTAAAGTCATCGACGACTCCACCGGTTGAGAAAAGATTACAGATGCGAGTATTTTTGTTTATTACAGTCATGCTCTGAAATGAACTGTGTAATCTTTCCTCAACCGGTGGAATCATCGGTGAATTGAAAAATAGCATTTATTATACGCAAAACGGCAGCCCTGGACCGATCCGACCCGTTGACCCAGCATGACAGGCAGGTTCGCGCTGTTTTGCTGCTGTAACGCTCCTTAACCTGTCTCAGCCTATCCTAATCGGCTTAAAGCTTAGCACGTATCGTTTGATTGAAGATGAGCCGCTCAAGAATCGGTGTGATCTTGCACGTCCTCATGTTACCGCTTCCGGAATTCTTAGACACCGCTTCCGGTAGTTCCAGGAGGACTGCCCACAATTATTCGGGCTGCTGCTGGGATGAAAGTTAGATTTAGAGGGCTTCTCTTAAGGGGTGTCTCCACCTGCGAATTTAAAAGCGCGAATAAACTGATTGAGCCAATGAGCTTCTTTGTTGTCGATACATCGGACTCGACCTATCGACTTCAAGGCAGCTCATTGGCTGAATCAGTCAATTCGCTCTTTTAAATTCGCTGGTGGAGACACCCCTTAAGAGTGGTCGTTTTTTGTGTGTTTAAATGCAGCTCTCAATACACCGATGATTCCATTGGTTGATTTAAAGATTACACAGTTAGTTTAGTGTAACAATTACTGTACTGCTCGAAACTATTTGCATCGATAATATTTCTCAAGCGGTACGGAATCACCCCTGAATTATCAAAATATTCGCTTAACCCTTACCAAAATTAAAGAACACTGAGGTTTGGAGCTTCGAAATTTCCATTGAAGAACGCTTTCTCTGAGGAAAATTTCTGGTTACCGTAACGAGAAATCTGTTTAGTTCTTTTCAAACCGGCACTTCTGGAATTGTAACCGAAATTCCGATTACATTAACAGGGACTACGGTTAAATTTACAGGATTTTTGGTTACATTCACCGGAATCCCAGATAGACAATTATTTAATGGAATTCTTGTCTCGGTATCCAAAAATTTTTTTTCTCACAATCAATGTTAAGTTCAAAATTCCATACTACTTTGGGCAAACTTTGTTATGATTTGAACGAATCTAAATGAAAAATTCGCCGACCACTACTGGTTGACTCCGCTGCCATGCCACCGCGCCGCGCGCCGTAACATTAGAAACAAGCTCTGTGTAACGCGTGGATTCGCGAAGAAAGCGCGCGCTTCACTCCGGCACATTTCCATACCGCATGGCTCACATCACGGTAGCACTCATGACATTGTGTCACGGTCTAGATTCCGAATTTTTATCCCTCCTTCTTCTTGTGTATCTCAAGAATTTGTACACAGGTTCTTTTCTCTCTCTCTCTCTCTCTCTCTCTCTCTCTCTCTCTCTCTCTCTCTCTCTCTCTCTCTCTCTCTCTCTCTCCCCCCTCTCATTCTCTATCTCTGTCTCTTATTTGGCTTTAATTAGGTCAAGCGAGCAGATTTTAACCTAAACGTAAGTTAATTAATTGATCCGCTGCTTTAATCTAAATAACTCACTGGTCAATGGGATTGGAGCTTTACATCGAGTTGGGTCGAGTCGTGACTCATCATTAGCTTCCCGCTTAAACTATAATGTAACCGTTTACTGTCTATAGTGTGTTGTGGAGTTAATCATTGTGGGAAGTTGATTAGTTATCGATAAAATTAAGATAATTGAAGTCAAGAACGCAGGACTGGCACAAGAATAGTCGATCAGTCATATTCTTGCTCATACAGATCTGGGACCAAAAAATGTATGGTCCCGGCAGTGTGCGCAAGTTGAATTACCTGCGGTCTCGACCGATAAGAAATCTTACGCATGTCACATGACCGTATTGACCGTGCGTAAGTTACCCTCAGGATCTAACATTTTTTGGTCCCGGATCATTTCCTTCTCGGTCTAAACTAGTGGCGTAGCCAGGAAGTTTTCTAGAGAAAAATCCCCTCGCGGAAACAAGGAAATATCGACTTTTTTCTGGGGGGTGAATTTTGATGGAAAGGGGGGGGGAGACGGCAGATACCTTGGATCCCTCCCTCTATAGCTACACCACTGGTTTGAACTGCCTTACAATCTTACATGTATGAGCTTAACCCTTTAACGAAGTTGGTCGTGATTTGGAAAAAAAAAGAAACAAAAAAATCCAGTTGATTAAAAATTTGCTCTAATTCACAAGTCTATGCTTCAGTAATATTTTTGTTCAGTCACATTTTCTTAAAATCGCAACCAATTTTTCGTTAAGCTCTAAAAACTATATAAGCGTAATTCGTATGCTCGATAATTTAGTTTTTTGGTCTAACAATCAAAAAACTATTTTAAGCCGTCAAAGTCTGTAAATAATAGACTGGTGGCGCTATCTTGCGGATTAGAATATCCTTACAGAGTGATAAGGAGCCACCTTTTAAATATGGGCAACTCGCGCCCTTGATCCCTTGTCAATTTCAGCCCCCCCCCCCCCGCCGTAGAACTGAAGGGCAGATCCTCCTCTTATTATTCGACTTGCGATAAACTTTGCAACTTTCTCTAATTGTGAAACAATTCAAAGATATCTCATCTATTCTCATAGTTTTTTTTCTGTTTTTTTTTTTTTTTTTTTTTTTTTTTTTCTCTCTCGAATGAATTATTCGCACAGAAAATGAGATGGTCAAAAACCATTCACCGTATAATTGCAAACATAAACCAGAAGGTGGAGTTACGTATCTTTACATCATTGAAACTCGTTTCTCGCGGAGAAGAACAAGAATCAACTGCAAACTTATTTGTACCACATGCCAGAGAAATTAGCCGCTTGTTTGAAATTTTTGACGTTATTCTTTACATGCTTACAACCGGCTTTGTTACGTGTTCAGTCGCTTAATAGTGTGTTCTAGTCCGTCAATCAAGGAAGAGTATTTGCACTGAATAAGTCGAGTTTTTCAAAATGTCGCGAGTTTAGAACTTCTTTAACATTGACCTGATAACCTGCACAAAATCATTCCGCATCGTCGTAATGACATTTTTCAAATTAAACCGCGTCGCGTCGCGTTGTATATTTATTTCGTTTATAACCGTCCATGGGTGGATATACACATTACAGGCAGTAACGGATCGTGCAATCTGGCAATCGCACTTTTTTGCCATTTAAAACTATGCAAAAAGATCGATTCTAGGTGAGGCACACAGCTCCTCTTTAAAGAATCGATTGTTTCACTTGGTTTAAATGGAGGGAATGCATTGTTGCCACATTGCAGGAGCTGTCACTATAGATACAGGAATTTTTCTTTCCCTCTCTCTTCTCGTTTGACCACATGTGTTTGAAAAGAGTAGCAGATGGGGGGGGAGGGGGGCATCATGTGACTTTAGCCCCTATTTTCGTCCTATTTTAACGCACATTTTCTAATGGGAGGAGAGAGAGAGAAAGGCACAATGTGCCCCTGGCACATTCTATGTATCTGCATATCATTGGCGGATAAGGGCAGGGGGCCGGAGGCCCCGGAGGGGGGGCTATATGGTACCGTGAGCTTTTCCCCAACACTGAATTTTAAATTCTTGAAGTAAACCGAATTTTCTTGGATTGAGAGCAAATTGGTGTAACTAAGTGTCGCCCACACTTTGGTATGCTAATTTTTTGTTCGTTGTTGGAAGTATATTTCTTTTTGTTCCACGCCCACAGTTTACTGTCGTTAGAAAAATAACCTTGAAATTTCTTTTCTTCTTTGCGTTACTGTCCTCATGAATTTTCTTTGAATTTGTATTATAACGAATTGGCCAAAATCTGAAGTTGTAAAGATTTTAATCTAGTTAGTGTTCGCCTATTTTATCCAGTTTATTCATGCTCTGCATTAATCAATACCAATTAATCTCAAAATTGTTATCCCCCTCTTTTTATTCTCCTTTCTTTCTTTCCTTCCCCCTCGCACCCTCTTCCCCTTCCGCCCGTCATTCTTCTCTTACCACTTATATTTAGAAATATGAACCTAGGCAATTCCTCAGATTTTTGACTTCTTGCGCGCACAGAAAAATGACTTCGTTAAAAATACAAGAAGTAAAGTTAGTGGCGTAACAATAGGTCATCCACCAGTGGCGAAGCGTGCAAGTTGAGAACGTCGCAGTTTGTCCATTTAAACCCATGAAAAAGATCGAACTGTCGGGTGTTCGGTGAACACCTTCGCATTCGACCTTTCACATTGGTTAAAATGCAGACAAGGCATTGTTGCCAAATTGCGCGCTGCGCCACTGTCATACACCCGGTATAATAGCGGGTGGGTGCACACATCTCAGGGGCGTAAATAGTTGATAGAAGAAAATAAGGAGAAAAAAGGGAGAAATAAAGGGAGAAAAAAAGAAAGAAGAAGCAAAAGGAAAAAGAATTAAAAGGGAAAATAAAAAAAGCAAAAGGACTGCATGAAGGGATTGCGTCACGCAATCATCTGAGTTTTCCCATGATAACGATGCTGCTAAATATTCAATTTTCTTTTCATGTTTTTCGTATTTTTGTTTTTTGTTTTTACTTTCTCGCTTTTTCCTAAGGAGAGGAAGTATTGTCATCATGAAAAATTTGGAGGTTGGGGTTATTCCATTTCTTGTTGTTTGTTAAGGTGCCCGTATATTTCTAACGTCTTAAAGTACAGCATGTTTGCTTTATCGTTGGAGTCGTCTCAACTGTAAACTAACGCTTTAAAAGAAATGTGCAATAGAATTCCTATCATGAAATCGCTTTAAATTGGGGTTTGAGGAGGTCATATTCAATAAAAAATCCTCGGGGGATGATTTTTGCGAAGCCTTTAGACCCCCGTCTTCTAGTAGGTAACTGCTCAGCTCAGTTCTAAGTGGAATTGTCAATACTTTTCGCAGGAATCGCCGTCATTCATTATCGTGCGCGAAATTTTAACGGTGCCTTTGATGAGAATAAATTATAAAAAATTTTGTTGAAATTAACCGAAAGTTGCGGAAAAAATTACTGTTGATACATGCATTGGTTTCCAGGAGGGGATGCTACACCATTAACATTTTCTATTCTTCTAAGCTGACGGTATATTCCACGGTTCACGCTGTTTAGGTGTTGTTTTAGTATATTATCCACCAACATTGTTTCGGGAACGCTCTGAAGTCCCTTGAGGGATTCTTCGATGCACTAAACCCCCCTCCCCCCAAATGTTTTACACTCGCCTTCCGCTAACCACCTTAAATTCCCCGCAAAACTTGTGCGAAATTTCGGAAATTTCGCGCGATGTTTACGATAGTAATTCTATAACCTTTCCCCCTTATTCTCTTGCGATCCTTCAACGTCCACGAACATTCAAATTCAAGGAAATCTGTTTCCAAAAATATATTTGTGTAAACTAGAAAATTAAAAAATGATAAATGTTCAATTTACAAGTCATTCATAATTTTTATTTTTTTTTATCAGGTGACTTACATGATAGCAAGAAAAGTAAGAGCGTCGCCCGCTCCGTTCCCATCTTGAAAGGAAAAAAAAATTCACCCACACTTAAAAAAACACCACTTCACTTGAAATTTCCACTTTGCACGAAATATACTCCTGTGTGATATGCACTGACCGCCGCCGTTTCTCTCGAATCGCGTCTCAAACGAACCGACCTCGTGAAAGTAGACTAACAAACTAACTACCTCTTGAACTCCGCGAGCTTTACGTCCTCCTCCGTCGCGTCGTCCACTCTTCTCTCGCTCAGCTGTTTTTTGCGCGCGGCGCTTCTCCCCCCCCCTTTCCTTACACCTCGGAGGTCCTCTCCCCCTACCCTCCCTTCCTGAATCGATCGGTATCAGGTATCAGGAGACTTCTTCTTTGGTCCCCGTCCGTCCGGATGATGCTGTGTCGTGTAGTCCCATTCCGCGTCACCCTGCATTTCTTTCCCGTTCTTTGCTGTCTCATTTCAGTCTCCACGTAGTTGGTGGTTGGTTGAACGGTGGTGGTTGGTTGGTTGCAGGTGTCAAGATCGCAGCCGCTGCCGCCGCGCCACTGCTCCGCGCGTCGCGTCGGCTGCCAATTCCGGCCGGATAGACAGACACGCGAGTCGCGCGATGATGACTCCTCCGCGGGCTCTCCCGCCCCCGCCCCCGCCGCTTTGGCATTCTGTCGCGTGGTGACGCACCCCCCCCCCCCCCCCCCCCCTCCCCCGGCCCGCGCCTAGACTCGTTGTCGTACCCCCGCAGGACCCGGAGCAAGGATTTCCCGCGGTTGTTGATCTTTGATTTTTCTCTGCAGCCGCGAAGCCGCGCCTTTGCGTGAGGCGTGGTTGTCAATTATTCAGGTTGTTTAATCTTCCGGGAGAAGTTATGCCGTTTCGTTTCGACTGGGATTAAACTGCACTCTGGCAGTAAGAGAAAAGTTTTGGCGAAACAGCATTGTGAATTAATAACCTAGTTGTATTTATGCCTCAAGGGACGGAAACAACAACAAAAAAACCGTATTAACCCTTTCGCTCAAGAATGGTGAAAAAAGTGTCGTAATCTGCAACCCATTCCATGAAATTGAACGAACTTTTCTCATGTGGTTCGATGTGCGAGTCATTTTTTTGCGAATTTCCAGAAAGCTCCGTGTAAAATGTCGTCTCTTTGATGGGACACAACGAGCGAAAGGGTTAAAAAATTGAGATTTACTGAAAAAAAAAAAAAAGAAGAAGTTAAGGTTTGTACAACCGTAGCAGGTAGCCTTTTGAAGTAGCTTCGCAGTGCATAAGTATTGCTCTACCGGAGAAAGTTGCAGTTGTACCGAAGGGCCTTAATTTGTAGAGTGACAGCCTTTCTTCTTGCTTATTTTCTACCGAAGTAGTGCTTCAGTATAGCTGCACCTTGCTGCGGTAGAGCTAGAACTTTGGCTTTGCAAAGCTTTTCAAAAGGCCACTACGGTTGTACCTAAACTTTTATCCCCCGTTGATTTTTTCATACTCACAGGCTCGAGGGAATTTTTTATTTTGTTTCCTATATTCTGGACCTCTTAGAAACTGAACATATCCAAGAAAGGACGTAATTATACTAGGGAATTTATAGAGTAAGTTGTCCTCGAAAAGAAATATATGCTGTTTCTGGGGGGAAGTTCCGGTTGAACAGGCTGAAATTATCAGTGCCAGAATATTTCGTTGTTTCAATAATAATTTTTTGTGATTTTTAGCAGAATTTCTGGTTTGGATGAAATCTTGCTTTTTTGACTAGAACCTCTGTTCAGAAATATCTTGAAATATCTTGACACTATTCCATGTTCAAACACATTTGAATTATATGAATAAAGAATTATTATTATTATATCTCATACTCCTTCTCCGGGAATTGTGTAATCATTTGCACTATGATATTTTCGCCAGACCTTTTTTCTCAGCATGTCAACCGAGGAAATTTCTGTTTCTGATACCAGAGTTCTTGTATTTGTACCATAGTTGAACCGTACATTATTAGTTGAATCACTCAATCTATTTTATGTCTTCGCTCATGAAATGTACGCTGCTTTTGGCAGAAGCTTTCGTTGGTTTAAGAATGAAAGGCGGAAACTTTCGTTTCTTTTTCGCTCAATGATTTTAAAAATACGATTCAGAAGCTGTAAATGGAAAGAGCGCCTGTTACCGAATCTGCTTTGCCTCTTTCCTTCCAAGCTTTGGATTGCGAAACAATTTTTCTCCCTTTTTTTTCTTATTTTTTTCATTTTCTAATATGTATTATTCCTTGTCGTAAGGACAAGTCTAACAGACTGC
This sequence comes from Trialeurodes vaporariorum, assembly GCA_011764245.1. NCBI lineage: Eukaryota > Metazoa > Arthropoda > Insecta > Hemiptera > Aleyrodidae > Trialeurodes > Trialeurodes vaporariorum. The sequence continues at coordinate 22,283,080 of VMOF01000111.1, read as the reverse complement.
AAAGTGCGCAGCCTCCGTTTCAGGTGATAAATTTTTCCATTGAATGGACTTTCCTCCCTTCCTCTTCCTCCTTTCTTATCACCAGGTTTTTTTTATGCAACCATTTTGTTTGTTTGTTTGTTTTCCCGTTATTTGCACTCAATGCGTCCGTTTCTGTCTTTCTTAGTCCTCGACCTCACACCCTCACCCACAACTTTCTCACCATACATATTGTTAGTCGAACCGAAGCATTTTTATCGTTTTGTCTTAAATTAAATGCTCTCGTAGCAGCGTGTTCTGTAACTCCTAAATAGGCTGTTTTAGTAATGACGTTACGGCTCAATGTTTTTGCGTAAGTTTACGTATGGTTTTCATTTTTTCGTCATTGTTGTTGTTGTTGTTGTTATTTCTGCCCCCCCCCCCTCCCCCCTTTTCAATTCCGCTGTCTGATATCTCTCTTTCTGATCTAATCACCATTAGCGCTATTTATCTCTAAAACTGAAATTTACGTTTGAAGTTTTCTATAAACATTGAAAGTTTCTTACACTGAAAAAATAAGATTACCCGAAGCCTGATGATGTGTGAAACAATGTAAGGTATGGTACAATTACGAGAATTCTAGTATTTGTAACATGGTTCTTGAAAATGTTGAGGAAATTCTAGTTCTATAACCATAAAACTGGTATTAACACCAAAAGTTTCTGGTCAAAGTACCAGACTTTCTGTGATTCAGATATCGGTGTGCTTCTGGTAATATTACTAGAATTTAAGAATTACTTTTTGCAGTGTACACGCACTGACACACTGTCTTTTGTATTTTCAATCTTTATTAAAAAGGGGAATGGTCTGCCTTTTATAATTTTTAGTCATCTGGCAACGGAGAAGGTAATGAAACGTTTTTTTTCTTTACTCTTTGTTCTATCTTTTGGGTGTGGTTGAAAGGCACGTCCAATTTTAGTTGGTTTTTGTTTCTCGAAGAGATCATTCCATAGGAATTCTTTTTTTTATTACTTACTTTAGTCTTTGTTAGGAAAAAGAGTCTCCAATCCTTTGTTTCTATTCATTAATTTAGACGGTTTTCTTTATTTTTTCTTCTAAAATATCCACCCATGGATTCTTTAACGGCACATCAATTGAGTGAGAAGTCAACGCCTCGTCGATTTGTTTGGTTCTATCTCTTGCCTCGATTGTTAAAATTCTCTCCTCCCTCCTTTTGGTTTCGTAACGTGTGCAATCTGGCAACATCGTACTTGGTCTGTCTGAACCTGTGCACCGAGTAGAATTTGAACATATTATTCTGTACACCGAATAATTCGATATATTTCATGGTTTCAGTCGTCGCTAAAAAAATTGCCGTGGTACCTTCTTTTTTTGTACACCCTGTAGATTGCACGTTACGGTCGCAAAGCCATAATGCCTCCTTTACCCCGTTATAAAAATTTGAATGTCCAGCGTGACCCAAAATGTCTCGCATATAATATTTCCTGCTGCTTCTTATTCAAGCTGAATAAGAGGATTAAAAATTGGGGGAAATATTCTGATAAGGATTATTTGACTGTCAAACCCAAGGCTTGAAAATTTTCCCGTTGGTGATGGCCTGTGTTTTGGTCGGACTCAAAAGCAAGCACTGGTGTGAAAGTTTTTTTCAGCCTCAACGTTTTGTTATATTTTAATGTTCCAATTTCCAAAATCCTACGGTTTTTGATTTTACTTTGATCCTGAACGCTTCTAGCTGTCTTTTATAACCTCGAATTTTTCTTTACGTAGCCAAAGTAGTGTGAAAAAATGTGATATTTTTTTTTTTTTTTTTTTTTTTTTTTCGGCTTCTTACTTTTCTTGAGCCCTTTTCCAAAAAAGTGGTTGGGGGATTCGAGACCCCCACCCTCTTCCGCGGACTGCCACTCTATATTCTAGACCTGAGTAAAATATTGCTCATTATTTTGACCAGTTACTCTCCGATAAAATCTCCATCTCTCTCCTTCCTTCGTTGAAAGATGCGTAACAGACAATAAGGGTGAATAAAGGTATAAAACCTCCTCCTTTCATCCTTTTTCAACTTCTATGTCCAGTAAAAATGAAAGAGATGGGTATCATGGGCGGCGCGCCACTGTTGACCAATAGTCTCTGAGATAAAAAAAAGTTTATGGTGTGTCTGATTGTGAGTCTCTCCGTATTTCTTGATCCTTTTTTACCGAAACAGCATGAGTGGCGCAAAAGTTATGGAGCCAACATTTAAATTCGAAAGTACATACTTTTTCTTTATTATTATTATTTTTCATATGAGAATAATATATTTTAAACACTTCCTACATCGCAATTCATTTTTCGAAGAAGTTTATTACACGAAACAACGTCAGTGTCTGAAACGAGCAGACCGCGAAGTGTAATGCAGAATAGCCTTAGAGAATTTGCGGAATATCAGGTAACAGCCGTTTTTCAACGCTAAACGATGTAGGTTTATACACGGTTGAACGCTCCTGTACGAACAATTGAGTACATATGCGCATTTTGAAATTTTATTTTGTGCTATCATTTTCCTCGTATCAACGAGAATTTCTTAAAGTTGATATTTGCTAAGCCTCCGGTCACAGAACAATGTGGTCAGTAATAACGTAAGCGGGACCTGTCAATACAATATCTCGCCGGACTTTTGGGAATTCAAATAATTGTTTTCAGTGGCGATGGATGGCGTAGCGTGCAATTAAGCAACGTTGTATTGTGCCCATTTAAATCCGTATAAAAGGTCGAATGCGAAGGTGTTCCTCGAACACCTTATAGTTCGATCTTTTTCATATGTTCAAATGGACAAACTGCTAGGTTGCCAAATTGCAAGCTACGCCACTGATTGTTTTTCTCTCGCACCTTCCATTCGACAACAGAAGTGTAACTATTTGCCAACTAAGTAATTTCTCCGTACCGTTTCCAATATTCTGGTATTTGTACAGTGAAGTAAAAATTCAAAGACACAGTGAATTCATAAATCATTAAAAGATTATGATTAAAATAAAATTGAAAGAAGGGTTTATTATTCGCATATGAGAGAATAAGTTGCCGCAATAAGCCAAAATTAAGCTTTGGTGAAACATCTAAATTGTCGAACTAGCCCAGTAAGCAACTAAATTCGCCGTTAGTTGCTCAAGTAGACAATGTGACTTCAGCCCCTATCTGGCCTTTTCTAACGCAAGTGCTCAAATTGGCAAAGAGTGAGACAGACACATTCCTGGCTATGCCTACGGCTAGATATTGCTGCGGCCTTAATGCGTAGAGATTCATTCTGAAGAGAGCCGAGTGAATTATGAATGGGTCTGTAGCAAACTTTAACTACGACTGTACACGGAAAAAAAAGATTAGTGAAAATAACCATACGGATACCTGATTTTGGCACTTGCTAGATGTTATGGTAAACTTGACCAGAAGTATGGTACATTTACCGATACTATAAGTAAATTCGACATGCAAGCAGGTAACATCACCTAGTACCTAGTCAAAACGTAGTATAATTCTGATTAACATTACCATAACATCTAGCAGGTGCCAAAATCAGGTATCCGTATGGTTATTTTCACCGTTGTTTTTTTTCCGTGTAGTAAAGGTCTACTTATTCTCATGTAAAATCACTTGAAAATAACGTGAGGAGCATCAGAACGTTCCAAAAATGGACTCACAAACTCAATACAAACAACAAACAAATGTTTAACAAATTCAATGATGTTGGTCAAAAATGTCCTGTAAACAGATATATCGAACTTTGGTTTTGCGCCAAAATACTTGGAATTTTACTTTCTTTTCGTATATGGAATAAATGAATGGGGTCTTAATTTGGAATATCCGATGTAGCCCAATGAGCTATAACTTTAGAGTGGCACATCAAGGAACGTTTCGTTGGTTCATTGTTGTCACCTAGGGCGCCGCCATCTTGCCGTAAAAATCGATTTTGAGGTTAAGTTTTGTAGGTTGTTTCCGGTCGTTTCGTAAACAAACTCGGGCATCGCCGGAAACGGCCTTCAAAATTTAACCTCAAACCTTGGAATCTGCCGTCCAAATTCCCGCCAAATTCCGAACGACCTACAAAATTTAACCTCAAACCTTGGAATCTGCCGTCCAAATTCCGCTTTTTCCCGGGATTCCTTCTACCCTGTGTGGCACAAGGTGGACCAGCCCGCTGGCACTCTAAAGTTATAGCTCATTGATTTAGCCCCCCTGACTCCCGCCCCCGCCCCCTAAGATGAGGGGGCACTCGTGTAATAGAAATAGTAGCCCCTCGACCCGAAAAAGGATGGCGAAAACCGATTCTCAAAATATCAATGTGAGAAAAAGTTAGAAGGGTGTGCGCATTACTTTTGCCCACCCCTTTATCTGATTTCTGTTGTTTTTGACACTTATTAGAATTTTATTGTTTTTGTTACAGGTGAGTTTGAAAATCAATTAATTTTCATCGAGAATCATTTTAGCTATCAGGGTAAATTTATTCGATTTCCGCGCCTCTCTCCTAATTGTCTAATTTTTACGTAATTTTAATTAATAATCCTTAAAGTTAAACGTATCTGCATACTTTCAGTTCTGGACCACATGGTTTACAGTGGCGTCGTGTGCACTCAGTACAGACTGGCAACGGTGCAATTTTCCATTAAAATGCATGTAAAATATTGATTCGAGGCAGTGCACTGTGCACCTCCGACATTTCGACCTTTTTCAGGGGTTTAAATGAAAAAAATGCAGCGTCGTCAGATTGCACGCGACGCTACTGGTATACCTTGGCCATGTTTTCGTGGTGGTAGTTTACGGCGTGAATTGAAATTTAGGAAGTTGTGGAACCGTTAGATAGTTCTGAAAACGATTGTTTCGAGTTATCAAGTTTCTCTGTATTGTGCTATTTGGCAACCACGCTTTTTGCCATTTGAACTCTCTGATGCAAAAGTATCGATTTCTCAATAATTAAGTGACTCCCCTGAAGATCGATTATTTTACGCAGGTTTAAATGGGGAGAATCCGTTGTTGCCACATTGCACGAGCCGTCACTGTCGAATGGAAATAGCGCCGAGTTCTTCTGGTAGTATCGCACCGAGTTCCATTAGGTCAGACAATAAACGCAGTACCTAAAGTTAAAATTTATTTCAGCTTTTAGCATTAGCCTCGCCCATTCATTGATGTTGTGTGAATTCAAGTCATTCCTTGAACTTTAAACCTTCACTATCATGATAAAGTCGACACATAACAGTCTTGTTTCTCTTCATCGGTAATACTTCAGTTCCATGTCCATTTCAATGCAGATGAAGGTAAAATATAGCAATAATTAACAGGCCCTGATTCAGTTAGGCGTTAACTTTAGCATTAGCTCATAGACTGTAGACGGTCTGGCTGGACATCGGACTGGGGTTTTGCCCACATGAATTATTCATTTCCTAGGCCCGAATTGTGAACCAACTTTCTAAAGGGGGAAAATCCTCCCCCGTATTCATAACGGCGTTTGTTAATTCTAAATAACACACGTGGATAATGCAAGCAAATTTGAACTTCAAGATACTTTTTAACCGTATTTTAGCGAAGTATTATAATCCGCTGTAACCTTTGAACACGAAAATGACAATTTTTATTGTGTGTGTTTTCTCACATCAGAGGTCGTTTTGAATTAGTTGGAGTCTGGACTCAAGAGAGTTCGCAGTGCGCAGTCGACGTAATCACGTTTTTGCGCATTGAAATTGACGCGCTGAGACACGCGTGTGTCTTTTGCGCCTAAACACTATATAAGAACTGGTTAACTTGATTAATCTAAAAGGACCTTATAATAATTAATATACATGATAGTAATAATTAAAATGAAATTAAAATGTCCTCTCTTTAAACCATCACAATTGTCATTTTGACCATCCGGGAATATTGAAGATTTTCAAAAGCTATATACTACACTACATCAACTGACAAAATTAAATAATTGCTGAACATTGGCGGATCCTGGAATCTGATTGTTTCTCTCTTCTCCCATTAGAACGTGTGTGTTGAAAAAGGACTGATTAGAGACAGTCTTGTGATTTTTGTCCCCTCCTCTATCCTTTTCTAACATATGCGTTCTAATGGGAAAACAGAGAGAAGGGCAATTTCCTGGATCCGCAATAGTGTTGCGGAGTGATCATGAGGATATATTAGAAAAATATCATCCTCGCCCCCGCCTATTTTCAGGCATTTTCGCCGGATTTTTAAACATTCTTGCGATGAAAAAAATATTCAAGATAGGTATTTCGACTATAATATGCTTCCCCTCCCCCTCCCTATACTTTATTCGGATTTAAAATAGGTAGATTTACGCTGTCAGAGAGTTTTTTTGTGTTGCTATTTATCTATAGCATTTGTTCATTAACAACGAAAAAAACCATGCGTGGGTATCCAGGATAACGTTTGACATCGTTGTATTTTATCCATTTAACCTCATGTAAAGGTCATCAACAAGGGTGTTCACCGAAAACGAAGTTTAGTTCGATCTTTTTCGTGGGTTTAAATGGACTCAATCCTACTTTGTCTGATGAGACACTTAACCACAGTTTGTTGAGCCCAGAGACAATGTATTATAATCATGCACTATCTATCTTGCCCATGTTTGCATGTGGTGGACATTTTTTGTCCCCGAGGTCTCAAAAGAACAAACAGAACACCGTAAACATAATCCATACGTTGACTCATGAGAAAAGTTGTTGAGATTTTTGCAGAAATGAGATCGAAGCACCGAAATTGCATCAATCAACGTCTGGATGTTGGATGGTGCTTTCTCATGCTCCCTGTGTTAATTCCTGTTGAGCTACGAAAAAAAGTAAATCTCAACAAATATTGTCTCTGTTTGAGCCCCATTTTGCCCATCTCGCGGGATTAGTGCGTCTGTTTCCTGTCCTCCCGTCACTTTGCATCACAAAATTACTGACTGATGATGGGTTTCTCCAAAAATCATCGATAGCAAACTTCTGTATTTATCTAACGCAGCCAGGACAAACCTTATCACAATGACAGTTGAGACGGAAACGTGATAATTTTTCTTTTTTGCACTTCAACCTTATCTGAATCGCCAACTCTTCCTCCCTCCGCATGATTCTGGACCCTTTCCATAAAATTACTCAGCAAGAATCCTAAGATCAGTCTTGTTTCAACCTTGCTCTCGGGTGCATTCCAGAATTATTTCTCTCCTCCGCGCGGCTTTAATTTTTTTTTGCCTCTTGACAATGGCTGAGTGGACCGTCAAAAAATTTAAAATGAAAAAGAAAGAGTTAAGTGTCACTCTAACAATTGATCTTGCCTCATTAAGAGAGTGGGCGCGAGTTCACAAAGTACCAACCAATAACATTTTTAAATTACCGGATTTACCACCATTACCACGCTATATGCCGCCGTTATTCCACACTCCTGCCCGCCCTCCCTCCTCGGATGGTTCCAGCGAATCAGATGTGGAACGGATGTCGACCATACCCTTGCACTATGGTTTGAAAACCCGTATTTTTGGCATAAAATCGAAAAAATGAATTTCTGAAAACATCTTCACTGTGAATGTTATCGTAATCTACACTATCTGAGGTACTTAGAACGGCTAGTATCATCTTATCTGATTGCTCTACCGGTCAGCTATCTCATCGCAAACATACACACCTCGAAGGTGAGTAAACAAACCGTGAACTTGGATGATGTGTCATTTACGTTTAAAGTGTTACTGTGACGGCATGGATAACACAATAATAACAAACAAGCATGGATCTGGAAGCCAAAAGGAAGTTCTTTTCACCTATTTTAGCGTCATTAACCTATTATTATTTCTTACCCTTGGTTTTGAGCTTCAAATGTGCTACCTCTGAGGGGGAAAAAAAACCCTTGACTAAAACTTTAAGTAACGTTTTAAAAAAATTGAAGATACATGAAGAGCTCTGTATAGTCTCAAAATGTTCCTCATACTCTCCTCTATTCAGATCATTAAAGACCTGCTGCAGACTGGTGCAGACTTTTAAGATATTTTCACTTTAATATCAGTAAATCGATTTTTTTTTTTGATAAATCAGTTCAAATGTAGCGCCGAAGTGATAGTATATAGAGAATGAGGCAAATTAAAAATGAGAGATTATTGACGTGAACTTTGCGCCAAAAGATGCGTATTTTAAAGATCTTTCGATTGATGTGCTATAATGTTTAGTTTAAAAAATATTTGAGTCTTATTTTACCATTTTTTTTTATTTTTGAAGTTTACGAAATTTGTTTTTTGAGTTTGAAAAATATGTGCAATGAAGGAATCTGAAAAAATAACTGTTGTGAAAAAAGCTGATTTTATAAGCTTTCAGATGGCGCAAACCGCGATGCCGAGAAACGTTTCGTTCAAGAGTTATGACCGCACAAAGTTTCAAATCTAGGCCAAAAATAGGGTTTTTCCTACTTTCGATTCGACAAAAAATTTTGTTGCTCCGCCAATAATTGATGAAATTCATTGAAACTCGGCGGATGGGGGTTTTTTGGGTAGCTGGATTCATTTTTTATATTAGTTTTTCAAAATTCCGAAATCAAAGATGGCCGCTGATTAGTATGACTTCAGAGAGTCACATCTCGTGAAATTTGGCAACAACGCATTTTTCCATCCAAACCAATGTAAAATAATCGATTTATGGTGAAGAAATCCTCTGTTGCTTCACCAAGAATCGAATTGTGAATAAAATAAATGGCAAAAAACATAGTTAACAGATTTCACGAGCCACCTCTGGCTGCCGCCATCTTGGATTTGAAATTATTGCAAAAAATTCTTTCAAATTCGTGTTCAGCGACCCAAAAAACATAAGTACCCCAAGTTTCAAGAAGATCTGGTCATTCCCTGATTTAAGGCCACAAATTTGGGTTCCCAGACCATAGTGCCTTGTAACGTACGGTTTTGATTAACCTCCTGACACCATCCCCACAAACTTCCCCGTCGCTTGATGATTCGACTGATTCTCCAACGCCTTGATGATTTGCCTTGATTCCACCTGAAGATTCTCCTGATTTGCCAGCGCCCTGATGATTCGACTGATTCGCCAACGCCAACGTCACAACCCTGGTAACAATAGAAATTAAATTTATTGGTTAGAGCAGAAACAATGAATTAGTTTGCGCATATTTCATTCATAGTTAGTTTTTCACTATTACCCTTTAAGGGGAGGTTGTAAGCAAAATGAATTTTATTTTTTTAAATTTATTTTTCAATTTTTTCATTTTTTTTTTTTTATTATATTTTGTTCAGCATGTCTCAAGGACCATTTTCAATTATAAAAATAGGATATAAAGACTCTTGGGTAGGGAAATGTTAGGATATAATTTCCTTTTTTAAAATACTTCCCACTTGAAACTGTTCTCCTGAAAAGTTATAATTTTTCAACTTTCGGTACACGTAACTCAAATTCTTTTGCACCTAGAGAGCTAACTTTTGTTTTAAAATGTTTGTCTTTAATGGACGAAGAAAGTTATTTAAGTTCTATTGCCTGATTATGTTGAGTAAAGATGTATTAAAATTTAAACAAAAGTAACCCCGTGTAAAGTATCGATTTCAGGGAGGGCACTAGGCACCCCCAATGTTCGACCTTTTTCATGACTTTAAATGGACTGGATGCAACGTTGCCAAATTGCACGCGCCGCCACTGATATAATACAGGGTGTTTCACGTAACCTGCTCACTATTGTTTTCTTGAACGGGTGACGATAAAAAAATCTGGAAAAATCGGTTTTATAGTAACTCGGACCTGAAGTTTCATTTAAAAATACTGCCACAGCCCAGAATTTGGTTTTTAGGGGGTTTTCAGGGGGGCACCCCCCCTAATCTCGAGATTTTCAAATAGCAACCCCTATCTTGTGATACCTCATTTGAAAGAGGGTAAAATTCTAAGCATTTTGGCTTAAACTGGAAGTCGATATCTTTTTTCGTTTTCGAGTTACCAAAGGTCGAAGTTCGATATAGGACCAATTTTCGAAAATTCTTAACTCGCACAAAAATAGTCGTAAAACAAAAAACTGCACATGCTAAATGCTCTACTTGATGAGTACTTTCAAGAAAAAATTGCGAATTTACAATTAAATAAACCGGAAGTCGACTTTTAGGCACCTTAACATTTTTGGCGGGAAAACCTCCATTTCTCAAAATTTTCAAATGGCAACCCCTATCTTTTAATACCTCATTCGAAAAGGCGTAAAAAGTAGTGCATATTGGCGCAATCAAAAGTCCGATATCGTTTTTTTAATTCGATATATCGAAAATCGAAGTTCGATTTAGACCATTTTTCGACCCTGTAAAAAACGGATCCTATCGTGTGATACATCATTCGAAAGCACATAAAAAACCGAGAATTTTAGTGCAAACCGGAAGTCAATACCTTTTTTAACGGTCCAGATATCGCAAGTCAATGTTTAGTCTCTGGTTATGGCCTACCTTAAATTTTGACTTGCGATATCTCGACCGCAAAAAAAGGTATTGAGTTTCCGGTTTGCACTAAAATTCTTGGTTTTTCATGTGCTTTCAAATGATGTATCCTACGATAAGATCCGTTTTTGACAGGGTCGAAAAATGGTCTAAATCGAACTTCGAATTTCGATATATCGAATTAAAAAAACGATATCGGACTTTTGATTGCGCCAATATGCACTACTTTTTACGCCTTTTCGAATGAGGTATTAAAAGATAGGGGTTGCCATTTGAAAATTTTGAGAAATGGAAGTTTTCCCGCCAAAAATGTTAAGGTGCCTAAAAGTCGACTTCCGGTTTATTTAATTGTAAATTCGCAATTTTTTCTTGAAAGTACTCATCAAGTAGAGCATTTAGCATGTGCAGTTTTTTGTTTTACGACTATTTTTGTGCGAGTTAAGAATTGTCGAAAATTGGTCCTATATCGAACTTCGACCTTTGGTATCTCGAAAACGAAAAAAGATATCGACTTCCGGTTTTAGCCAAAATGCTTAGAATTTTACCATCTTTCAAATGAGGTATCACAAGATAGGGGTTGCTATTTGAAAATCTCGAGATTAGGGGGGTGCCCCCCCTGAAAACCCCCCAAAAACCAAATTCTGGGCTGTGGCAGTATTTTTAAATGAAACTTCAGGTCCGAGTTACTATAAAACCGATTTTTCCAGATTTTTTTATCGTCACCCGTTCAAGAAAACCTTAGTGAGCAGGTTACGTGAAACACCCTGTATATCATGTCGGTGTCGGATTTCCCCCCCCCCCCCCCCCCCTGTCGTCTTGAAGCATCGTGATTTTAATTTTCACCCTTCCTCTAATTTAAGTATCCAAATCTATGTTCGAATCTCAACTCTCAATTCTTTCCCCAAGATTTCATAGATTGCGTAACCGCAGTGAAATGATCTACGGTGTCATGAGCGGAGAAAAAGTCGCGCTTACCACTGAAAAGGAATCTGAGCTCTATACGCTCTGAGCATAGCTTCTTTCTTTCTCATCTCGGCGCTGAATGATTTGGGATTTGCTCCGACGTACGAAAATCATCAAATGCGCAATTACTCGGGATTTTTACTTCTAAGCACCTTCTAGCAGCCTGCTTTCTCTAGTCGCAACGCGATTTTTACAAGATAACAGCCTGTATTTGCGTATTCAATACATGGCTGCTGATTTTCGTGCAATTAAGAGAATCTCTAAATCCAGCGATCGTTCCGAGTGGTAGATGAAAAGATTACAGCTTGGTATTCCCGTCTTATGAAAATAAGTCGAAGTTGTAATCTTTTCCCTTTAAGTTGTACAAACCAACGTTGGATTTGAGAGCTCTCATAAGTAAATCGTAGCCCTGTTATGGGTCAGTTGCGTATACACTGAAAAAGTTAGTCCTAAATCAAATTATAATAATGTTACTGGAGGCACAACAATTCGCAAGCCGAAGAATTTCCAGGACTTTTACCAGGAAAGTCTAGTGTTTTTATCTGAATCTGATCATGGTACCAGAAATACCTCCAAATTTTCTAAGTACCTATCGAATTCCAGAATGGGGCCGTTGCAAAGAGTCTGAAATTTTGTGTTTTTTAAAAAGAAAATGAAAGTACTTTAAGAGCTGAGAACAATAAGGTGCCGTGTGCCCATGATTTTTTCCCAAGCGAAAATCGACGACATGAAACAACATTTTTAAACGGCTGTATCGCGGTCGATATACTGAACGGATCATGATGAAATTGTGACCAATTCAGTAGCATTGCTTGCAATCTGACAACACTGAATTTTGTCCATTTAAACGCATGAAAAAGGTCGATGTATTGCAGATGCACACTGCACAGTGCACTCCCTCTAATCGATAGTTTATAACTGTGGGTTTAGATAGACGAAACGCAGTGTTGGACGCCGCACGCGACATCACCACTGGACCAATTAATTATTATTGTAATTTTTTCGCCAATTTACTTTCGAAAAAACCGTTCAGAGCGGGATCTGTTTACAGAGCTACTGGCCGGACCAGTTGGCTTAACACTGCTCTGTTTGGTGAACGGGTGTTTGTCGTTAAACAACATTCGACACCGAAATGAATTGATGGACGCTTTAAATTTTATTATTTCATGAATATTTTCATCGGAAATGTAAATAGCACCCCTAGCACTAGGTTAAAGCTGAATTATTTATTGATTTATGATGGACAGAGTTGCTTTGATGTAATTGCTGTTTTTTTTTTTTTTTGTTTTTTTTTTCATTCACTTTTTCGTTTGTTCATTTTTTCCCTTTCAATTGTAAGTACCTCATCAATATCATTATTTAAGTGTTATTTTAGTACTCTTTTTTTAGGTCATGTTTGTTCATGAAGACCTGAGGGCTGAGAGAAAGGTCTTGAGAATAGGGGAGAATTTTATTTATTTCAAAACCCAATCTTTAAATGATGGGATTCAGAAACGCGTTTTGTACTCACGCTTTCTCAAGTTAGGCTCTTTCTGTGTCTGGAATTAACAAAGTTCTAAGTGACAGAAGTCTTCAGACGATTTTAGTGCAAAGTCAACGACGAACAATTATTGTTATTGATTTTTCTTGTCACTCGCTTGGCAAGGTGTGTGGTGTTGCCCACGCGGCGGGACCAAACCTTGGTCCCAAGACGTGTGGCTTATTTTTTGTGATGAATAAAATTGCTTAAAATTGTTAATCAGTTCCCCTCACATTAGGGATGGAGTTGCTAAATCTCCGCTAGGGACAGATTCATGAAATCGCAGTTGCACTATCCTTAAAGTGGAGCACTCCTCTAATATTATTAAAAAAATTGTAACAAATGAAGTAATCAAGATATATTATAAAGTAAATCAGAATGGCACAAAGTGTCAGCCAGGAGAAGTAGAATAATAATCGCGACGGTGGGGGGGGGGGGATTGACAATTTTGAGACAGGTACAGTGGTATCTAAAATTTGGGGAGCTCAAACCCAACATCGGCAGAGGCGCGCCGCTCGTCGCTATAGTTACGTTACTTGGGAAAATAGTTGCAGTGGATTTCAAAAGCTCCTAGTTTGTTTGTCGGTGTTTTTGGCGTTTAAAATCTGTATGCGAACAAATACTCCAAATTGTTGTAATAAAAGTGTGCAAAGGACCCATTCTTTTCTTCTAACCTAGATCATGTGAACCAGTAGACCTAAAAAACCCCGGGGCCGGACCCCTTTTTTTAATTTTTTTTTTTTTTTACTACCACACAGCCAATAGTACTTTAACGGCCCCTCTCCTCCCCCGCACCCAGCCTCCATCGTTGCGCGTTTCGTACTCTCAATCCAATTTTTTCGCACTTATCTCGGTGATTTATGCAATATGCTGGTTAAACAGGCATCCGTTCGAAGATGTTAAACACCATGGATTGTCTGAAAACAGCAGTGTTCTGCAATGCCTTTCGAGTGGATAGTAAAAGCCTCCTTAGAGGATTTAGTTGCATCACTCGCTGATGTGTTCCATCGATGCGCGTAAAAAGCCGGCTAGAGCTGGCTTGTTTTGCATAATTACAGTTTACCAGTGACAGTACGCTTAAATAAAAAAGTTTGACCTGTTCCTTTTGTCGTGAGACAAGATAAATGGTCGTTAAAACTGTGGCACTTTATAACTTTGAGCCGTTAATGACTTGGTCTTGAAAGAGTCTAGAAATATCCCTTATAGGTTAAGCTATTTTTTTTTTTTTTTTTTTTAAATATCTTGATTTTTCCATAGCGACCGTGAATGTATGGGTTGTGAGTGATTGATATTTTTTTCTTTCTCACAAAATTCCTGCCCGAGCGCACGATTTTCAATTGCCTTGTATGGAAACAAGGCAAGGATTAATGGACTTGAATGTATGGTGTGTAACTGTTCGGTTTCTTCCAATATGTCAAGAAAAATAAAGGAAAAACTCAATCTGTGTTCAATTTGTAAGAGGTTTTTGCAATCAATATCAATTTCGTTGTTACAAGCTTTTTGATGAAATATTGACCCGGACTATCCGATCTGTCACAGTAATAAAAAGTTCGTGGAATAACTGTCGGGCAGCTGACTGCTTTATTTTATAGCCGCTCGCAGAATGTTTTATAATGTAGTTTATTAGCTTTAATGGGATGTTAAGTAGGTATAAATTTGCTCGTACACGTGGCGTAAATTTTTTAAATGTCTTTCTCCCGTTTATCGAAAATAGATTTAAGTAATGAAAAACTTTCAAATTGCTCAAATTCTTTTTTTTTTAATCGGTATTGGTCACTTTATTTTAGGTGTTAATGCGTATGTCGTATGCATTTCAATTTTTTTAGTCGTTAATTGTTTGATTGATAATCCGCCAATTTTTTGCTACACTGCACGATTCGCCAGTGTCAACAAACTTGTGTTGTTGAGGTGAATCGGAAAGTCTTGTATAACTCCATATACCGTCAATATTCAAACCAGATTGCTGTTTTTAAAATTATTGACGTCGTGGTATGGATTTAAACGTGTGTCATATGGGAGTTGAGAGTAAAACTAATAATGGAAGTTGAACCCAGCTTCCGAGTTCTTACCTTTTCTAATTATGTGAAAAGTGTATTGAAATTCTAGTGCCACGTTCAAAATTCTCAAAAACATAATTTAATTAAAAAAATTAAATACAATTACTGTCTCTAGGTGGGAGGGATAGGAGTCTTTATACCTGCACTACCCGTTCCTCCTGGAGGCAGTCATTACGTTCAATTTGACTCGGTCTAAGGTGCATCCTCAGCGTTCAGTTCCATATTCTGCCACCAGAAAAAAATTCGTTCTTTAAATGGAAACAAATAATGATAAACGCAAAAAAATGAAAAAAGGGCTTCGATGGAGCCTCGGAAGCAATCTAAGGAACATTTTAGTACAAACCGTATGCTAAAATGTTACGAAATAAGCGAGAAACTATTGAATTTCGTAACATTTTAGCATACTGTTTGTACTAAAATGTTCCTTAAATTGCTTCCGAGGTTCCATCGAAGCCCTTTTTTCATTTTTTTGCGTTTATCATTATTTTTTTTCCATTTAAAGAACGAATTTTTTTCTGGTGGCAGAATATGGAACTGAGCGCTGAGGATCCACCTTAAAGTTGCATCTATCAGTTTTATTTGCTCTGCTAGGACTCAAGATTACTTACTGAACCGTTTTTACGAGATCTCAGGCTAATTGAAATTCGGTTTCAATTAAATTGGTGGTAGTTCTCTACTTCTCCCTTTTGAGTGCGTGTAAATTATACGAATACGAACGCTAATCTCAAAAGCTCCAGAGAAGCGTCCTGGTCCGAGAATTAGTGCACTTTGCTCCAATCAAAATATACCGAAAATATCAGTTTGAAGTTAAAATGTTAATTTATTAAGGCACTTATCAAAAAATCTTCAAGAACTGTAATTATATGGTACTTGCATTACTTGCAAATACCAGAATTCTGATGACAATACCCAGTAGCGTCGCGTGCAATTCGGCAAAGTTGCAGTTGGTCCATTTAAACGTTAAACCCATTAAAAAGTTCAAACTAATGTGTGTGTGTGTGGGGGGGGGGGGTGCACACTCCCTCCAATCGATGTTTTTCATGGATGCATGAACATATATGCGAAATTTTGTGTTGCCAGATTGTGCGCGACTTCACTTATAGTACCAGACCTCTCTTTGATTGACAAATCGTTGTTTCTGGTAACCCCCCCCCTCCCCCCTCCACCGGATAAGACAACAATCCACAGCCAAACCATTCGATAGATCGAACATTACACGCGGGACGGGACTGACAAGTGCAACGACTCTTCCTGTAGTGACCATAGGAGTGTAAGGTGGGAGTGTCAGGTGCATCTAATAATTGTACGAGTCCTCCGATCTATAATAGTCAATAGGTGCAATGTTCATTCACAGCACAGCACAATTTGTGCTCACTGCCCTGCTTATCTTCAGCGACCATCGCCATCAAACAACTGATCCACATTTTCTCTATAATTTAAAAAAATAACGCGGGGTCCGAAGCGCGGAGCAAAGCGGCGACGATTACCCGCAATAGAGCAGAGAAGCGAGCAGATGTGTAACAAAAAGTTAAAAGCAAAAAAGAAAAACAATTTTACATTTTGTTGCAAAAAGACAGACGCGCGTCGATCTTTACCGATTACTTCCTTCTTGGACACTGAAAAAACAAAGTTTATGTACAGTCGAAGCAGCTTTTTAAAATAGCTTCGGAGAGCAAAAGTTCAAGCTGTACCGGAGAAATTTTCAGGTATACCAAAGCACTACTTCTTTAGAGTAACATCCTCTTTTCTTGACTTGGCTCTACCGAAGTAGTGCTTCAGGACAACCGCAACTTGTTCCGGTAGAGCTAGGACTTTTGCTCTGCGAAGCTATTTTAGAAAGCTGCTTCGGTTCTACTTAAACTTCGTTTTTTCAGTGGAGTAGAAACGGAGGGGCGAGGAAATGAACAAGATGAGATATTTTCACGGTAAGCTGAGCAAATCACAGTTTTCATAATCTCGCCCATCTTGGTTGTCATCGCGCAAAAAAGACGAGGATGCGGGAGGGGGGGGTCTACAAATCTGGGCAATCTCCAATCATTGCCAAAGAGAATTTTTAGCGAGTAGAAAATGACATTTCAAAGAAACTGACTCTGAGAAAAATTTCTTGTTGCCGTAATTTGACGTCTTGATAATACTTACTCAACCGGAAATCCTGTTATTTTAACAAGAAATTCCTGTTATATCAACAGGGATTCCGGTTGAAACAACATGTATGCCGGTTTAGTAAGTATTTAACAGACGTTCGGTTGAATAAACAGAAAAAAAAAATTCTCTGTGAAGGAGCCAAAAAAGCATATAAAATTAATGTATAATTAATGTCTGTGATTCGTTTGTTTATTATTGAAACTACGCTTCTATGGATGGGTAATTTCGAGTGCGTGGAATTAATTTTCGTAATAAGGTTTCTCAATTTTCTCAATTTAATAGCCGTTGCTGTTCAAAAATGTTCTAATGGGAGAATGAGGCAGTTGCAAGGGTCTGAAATGTTATGTTTTTTTTATAAAGAAAATTAAAGTTCTTGATGAGCTGAGAACCAAGGTGCCTTTGGTTTCTAATCAACTCTTTCAGCGGATGTGGTACACATGCTGTACCACTTACTTTACTCAGGATTCAATGGAATCTAAATAGACAATTTCAAAAAGTTGAGTGACCCATCAAAGTTCCTAGAAATTGTCCTCTTTTAAAAGGTATAAAAATTAAAAAAAAAAATCTTGAATCCCAAAATGCCCGCCAGGAAGAGTTAGGTCCCATTGCTCCGAAAATGACATTTTAGCCCAAAAATATTGTTTTAAATGGGAATTTTGCGTAGTGACGTCAATACGCACTCGATTGTTTACAACTTTACACGTGTATCTCCAAAACCGGGACACTCAGGAAAAAACCAAAGACAACATTGTTCTCAGCTCTTCAGGTACTTTCATTTTTTTTTTTTTTTTAAAAAAAAAAAAACACAAAATTTCAGACCCTTGCAACTGCCCCCATCAAACTGAGTTTCGAACCATAAAGCCGAGGGCGTCAGTCGGTATGACTAATTGCTGCTCTAAAAATAAAACAGGACATTTGTTTCCTTACACCGCCTTTCGTCTCTTTTCTCCCTGAATATTGAACACCTAAAATATTTGGATGAAATAATCCTTCCCTTAAAGTTCTGCACCCAGAATCTTTCCCGTTATTATCTGTTTTCCTTTGGACGTTTACGTTGAAGAAGGATAGACAGAGTGGGTTTCATCCCAATATGATTATCTATCCTTGTCTAACTACTTGTTTTTATGTAGAAAGACAGGCGATGTTGAGTTCGTTGCGCTACTGTTCCTTCCCACGCGTTCAAGTCGCTGATGATCATTGATCACTGATGGTCTTGCCTGCTGCTACCGCTACCTTTCGCCTCATCAAGGTAAATTGATACAGGTGCATGCATTGGGCCGCTAGAGGCGTTGTGCGGAATATTTATTTCTCGGGAGATAAATGGTTATTGATCAGTGATGTCAGTCTCAGTGGGTCCATTCATAAGGCCTTCGTACACGCTCAACGTAAGATAGTCAAATTGGCATCAGTGAGCTGAAATCCACCGCAAACAGTAGAATTGCCAACCTGACATTTTTTGAAGGTCGTAGCACAGAATAAAACAATCAGAACGAAAACTCCCATAAGAGCCAATGGAAGCAAGTTTGGAATTTAACGGCACCAGTAGGCAACGCTGTGGTCCTATATCCCAACATGGCGGATGTGTGTGATTTGTGTTGAAACTCATTTATTTCTGTAAATTCTGGAAAGAAATCATAAGTTTCCAGCCTCACTTTTATTCTAATGGCATTTCCGAATGAAAATTTCGCGGATCATGTCCTATCTTTTTTTTTCGCGCGCGAATCCAGATGTAAACATCCTATATCCCAACATGTCGGACGCGAAATGAATTTGCTTCATAATCCGACAGAGTTTCCGTTCTGATTGTATTATTCTGTGGTCGTAGTACATAAAACGAACGCTAAAACATTTGCAGGCTTAAATAACTAGTACAAATACCCCGCCCCACCACAATGTATTTTGTAATAGAATATTTGGTGCAACATCGTAGTAAGCCAGGCAAAATTAAGAGATTGTCCTGAGAACAATTTCTGCTAAATTTAATCGAATTTGTCGCGGAATGTATTACGTGTTCCACGAGAATTGCCCGAGGGACCGCAATTGTTAACTCGCGGAAGATGCCGCGATGCAACTGAGAATCAGTCTTGAGTCTCCAGAAGAAAGGACCGTAAAACACGAGGTGTGCTCCTCTGACGGAAACCCCTATCTAATATCTAGGCTTGTCTCCTCGGAAGAGCATATCTGATGTTTTATGGGCCCTTCTTCCGGAAATCGCCTCAATTGGCGTGAGAAGAATGATTCACGGATTGTTTTGATGCATGTCCACTCACCCCTCCCCCTCCCGGTCCCCTTTCTAATCACGTCCCCGAGTATGTTGTTCGTTGCTCCTTTTATTTCTTTCTTTTCGCACCAATTATGATTCGGGTTCTGCTTCCGTGTTTCTTCCGACTATTCCAAGTCCAACATCCCGCGCTCTTGCGGTATTTCATGATGGGAGTCCCATCACACGTGGTGTGCGAAGCCATTAAAGTGTCCGAAGAGTCTTCTTTGACCCCCGAAGGAAGAGCAGTTTAACAGTTTAATGACCGATCGAGAGGTGTTAAATTTTAAGCTCTTTTTTTTTTCGTTCCTTTCTCTTGTGGCTCCGTAAGAGATGTGCTTTAAAAAAAAAAAAAAGACTGCGGTTGTAAGTTATGTATAGTTACCGTGCTTACATACCATACCGCTGTTTTTTTATGTAGCCAATAAATAGATGTGTTCCTTCGCTGTTGTGCAATGACTGTCGACAGAAGACATTTCTTCGAAACTAAAAATTGCATTTGAAAATTTGATATGACCATTGACCTTCCCACCCTCTCTCCTCATGTGTGTGAACCTGAGAAAATCGAGGGTAAATGACCGCGTGATGTGACCAGAGCGTATTGCGTATAATTAATGACATTTTTCTATTCACCGATGATTTCACCGGTTGAGAAAAGATTACACACACGGAAAAAAAAGATTAGTGAAATTAACCATACGATAGCTGATTTTGGCACCTGCTAGATGTTAGGGTAAACTTGACCAGAAGTATGGTACATTTACCGATACTTTGAGTAAATTCGACATGCAATCAGGTAACATCACCTAGTACCTAGTCAAAACATAGTATACTTTTGGTTAAAATTGCCATAACATCTAGCAGGTGCCAAAATCAGCTATCGTATGGTTAATTTCACCGTAGTTTTTTTTCCGTGCAGTTCAGTTCAGTGTTTGACCATGTAATGCATGAAAAAATTCCGAGCTGTAATCTTTTCTCAACCGGTGGAGTCGTCGATGGCTTCAAAAAACTTGCGGATATTTTAATAATTTAACGGCGATTGCAACGATTGAGCAAAGATTTCAGATCAGAGTATTTTCGTGCAGTACAGTCATACACTAAAACTGGACTTTGTAATCTTTTCTCAATCGGATGGACTTACCGGTGAATTGATAAATACCATTAATTATACGCGCAACGGCAGCTCTGGGTGTGACGGTCCAGTTGCGCTTGTAGGATTTTCTTCATTTCTCTCATTTACCCTTTGAATGTACGAGTTGAACAAGGACATGAGAAAGAAAGAGGTTTTATCCCCTTGTCCAGCCTTGTCTAACATGTATGTCTTAATAGAGGCAAGACAGAGATTCCTCGTTGCGCTATGTACTGTGACGGCTCTGATTGAAAAAGTAAGTAAAATTGGAAGAATGTGTTCAGTGTTGGGAATCATTCAAAAATGTTAATAGAGTGTCATTAAATAATTTTTTATCAATTTAGCAGGCAGCAGTGTTTTTTAAGCGTCCCGTGCCAGCGGCGGCGCGCGGTGCGCTTTTTGCAATCGTTTTGCTCCTAAGAGTGGAAGTTTTTTTTTTTTTTTTTTGTTTTTTTTTTTTTTTTTTTTTTTTTTTTTACAGGAACGCGTGGAAGTCCGTGATAAAGTATTTCATTCAGTACTTGAGTATTTTTGTCGTAAATGCTTGTGCCTTTATTTTCTGTACTGTGTTGACGATACGATGATTGTTGAGTTTGCCTTTAAATCATATGACGAGTCGACTCTTGACTCGATCGCGGAAAGACAAACTGATGTTGCCATACCATGCACGGAGAAATTTTGATTGAAATTACGGAATGTATTATAAGAAATAGGGGTAAAAAGAAATTCCTTTGAACTAATAAGAATCCTTATTGATTCAACGAGAATTATCATTGGTCCATTGAACGTGCTGATGATTCAGAAGAATCACAAGAAAGAATCGTTGGATCAATAAGAATTCTTATTATTTTAAAAGAAATTTCTTTTTACCCCATTGTTAATAACACGTTCCGCAATTTCAAGAAGAAATTTTTCTCCGTGTGATCTATATTTCCTGAAATTTTACGCAAAAGCCAAAATGTTTGCTTTAACTTGGATTTCTATTAAGTTGGGGGCGTGTTCGGCAACGTGATATTTTTGATTAATAAAAAGGTAGCTTCCGTCTGTGAAATTTTTGAATGGATTCGACCAGGCGAGTATACCTCTTCTCAACACCAGACAACTCACGGAGTGATGGGAGGGTCGATGAAGTTGGAATGGGGTGGGGGGGGGGGCTCTGTGTATCTCTCATGTCTCCGCCTCAATCTTTTCGGTTCACTTGCCGGGTCGGTAATAATTGTTTTCGGTAATTGAGTTTTTACTGCCACCCTCTAATTAGTCCAATCGCCCGAAACCTGCAATACGCGCTCGTGACTTCCGCGCTACGTCCTTATTCCCACCCGCGTAGAGCACACGGCGGCACAGCACATGCGCACACTCACTTTTGCGGAAGCCGTAAGTAATTTTGAAAGTGCATCAACCCTCTCGCCCGCCCGCGCAATTAATTTATGAATGGGCCCTCCGCTCCGTACGTAGTATTTCCCGTATTCTTTTCTTTTCACTCTCCCCCTCCCCCACACCTTTCCATGCCCAGCCCCTCTCTGCAATCCTTCCTTTGTATCCATCCATAGCGCCGAAATCTTCGCCTCATTTTCATCGGTAATCGTGTGATTTTTGAGGTGTGTGACTTTCAGTTTCGTAACACGTCGTAAGAGCCATCGCACTCATTATTGGGCAACATGAGAATGATTATTCTGTAAAAGCGTGGTTTCTTGCTTGCTGAAAAAATATAAGGATTCACTGAAGTACTTTCGAATAATTTACGTTTTGAATCGATTAATGAACCTATAGTTTGGTGTGATTATGAACGTTCGAATCGAGTACAGGGCTCGATAGCCCTGTACTCATCAAATTATCATCTTAGACATTCAGAGATTTCTATCGGAACCCTTTCAAAAGGAATGTGTTGTCAGGTTATAAATCACAGAATACTCAATCAGAACGGAAACTCTAACTCATTTTGAAACATTCTTTACTTCAGGTCAAGGTACTTATATTTAACAGGTATACTCGACTCGCTTCCCGCGTCATCTTCAGTGGCGCGCAGTTCAAAATCATCAGCCAAGATGGCCGACAAAAGAAGAAAACAAACCGACTCAATCGGGCGACTCCGAGAGTGTTACCCGAGTGAGGTCGGTGAAACTCGAAGTCGCCCGAGTGAAAGTCGGTTTGTTTTCTTTTGTCGGCCATCTTGGCTTATGATTTTGAACTGCGCGCCGCTGAAGATGGCGCGGGAAGCGAGTCGAGCATACCTGTTAAATATAAGTACCTTGACTTCAGGTATTTCGGTTCCGCCTTGTTGGAAAGTGAGCCTTTCCGGCAATCTTCGGCAACTGAACGGGTTGTGATTGGTTGAGCTTCAAATCTGATTGAAAGTACCTGAAAAAGCACGTTTGCCATCTTGAGAAGTGAGTAAACACGGTTGCCAGTTTGTGCTGGTAAATTCCAAATCTTATTTCCATTGGGTCCTCTTAGGAATTTTCCGTTCTGATTTCTGATTGTATTATTCTGTGCTTGAACGTTGTAAATGACAAAATGCACCGTTGTCGGATCGCACGCTACGCTACCACCTCCAAACGGTGTTGAAAGGAGCTTCGTGACAGCTGATGAACGCTTATTGATCAGTGATCGGTGCATGGCGCTTTCAAGACGCAAATACGCTTCTTAGCTCTACTCTGAATAAATGCAGTGCTCAACGAAAGAGATGAGCTCAACCCCCGTGAACTTTAAAGGCTCAATTTATGAGTCCACGACACGGACGACCTACGTAGCACACCGATTTAACGTCTTTTTTTTTTTTTTTTTTTTTTTTTTTTTTTTTTTTTTTAACTCCGTCAAGACCCAAGTCCTCTTTCGGCTCTTCGCGCATGCGCAGGAACGGGATCGGAAGGATTTCAAAATTGAAACAAAATGTTTCGTTGTTAAGTGATTTACGTCGACGCGACTCTGTCGCCGCCAAGCAGCGCTCTACCAACAACCGATGCCGTTTATGAGAAATTAATCGCGGCTGAAGAACGGGCTCATCTCAAATCGCGGCTCCGCACACTGGGTTAGTGTTAGTGACTGGCTTGGGTTATAGTATAGTGACGGCTTGCGGATCGCTTTGTGACGGTAGGCTATCTCTAGAATCCCTGTTTGTAAAAGACAGTGCTGCCGTTTTGTGTATAATTAATGGCAGGTTTCTATTCATCGATGATTCCACCGGTTGAGAAAAGATTACACATCTGTTCAGTGTATGACTGTTCTGCACGAAAATTCTCTGTTCTGATGTAATCAGTTCTCAATCGATGCAACCTCCGTTCAATCATTAAAATAGCCGCAACTTTTTTAAAGTCATTGACAACTCTACCGGTTGAGAAAAGATTACAGATGCGAGTATTTTCATAGATTACAGCCATAAACTGAACTGAACTTTGTAATCTTTTCTCAACCGGTGAAACCATCAGTGAATTGAAAAATGTTATTACTTATACGCAAAACGGCAGCTCTGATAAAAGATTCTCGTCATTTAAATAAAGAAGAAGAAGAAGAAGAAGAAGCTATCCATGGAGGCGAAGGACGCGTCCACTCGGTTTGGTTGGGTTCATCGAGGATGCTTCCTTATACACGGCGCCACTGGCAGGAGGAGGAGGAGGGGTTCGTTATTTCCCTGGAAAAGTCAAATTTTGATGAAAATAATTTAAGTAAGGAAGTAAAACCAGTACGATTTTTGTTTTTAAATCGGATTAAAGTCTTAAAAGCCCGTTAATTGTATTTACGAAGTACGCCTCCTCGAAGTAGGAGTTCCAACAGTCAACTTATGGAGGAATAACAACTAATGAAAACTCAGAAGCTCGTAAGGCGAGACTCCTTTTTATACGGGGTCTCTAGATCTAGATCCTACCGGTACAATATACTTTACTGAGCTCTGTTTTGTTGTAGATTTGTGTATACTGAGAATATTAGTTGGCTACAACCGGTGAATTTTAGAACTCTGCCATCATTAATTTTGAGAATGTGTTAACAAACTTATTTTTCTCCATGTAATTTTTACGCCACTCTCCACTGTGAGCCATGGAACAAAGGAGGAGAACAGAAGAGAGGAGGAAGGGGCTTAAATCAGGCTCCAATTGAGAAATACCCCGCGCTCTGATTTACTCCAAATAGGCTTAGACGCGGCCTGCTAATCAGCCTCCTAAACTGTAGCTTCTGGGACTGACAGGTGACAAGTAGGCATTGGCGGTTATGGGTACTCACATTGCATCGCACGGTGACTGGTGAGTTGAGTTGAATGTTTTAGGAACGCTGATCCGTAAGGTGTCCTCTGTTTCTTCTTACTCTATCTTGGTCAATTATCCTCTGAGTTATTTCTTTCATTTTTTTTTCTATCCATTTTGTATCAACAATGATTCGAATACTAAAGAGATCAAAAATTTAATGTTGAACTTAACCTGATCCATCTGTTAAACCAGCGTTGGAGATCATGGTTCGCTGTCAGTTGCGTATATGAGCGCAAGAAATGAAACTAGTTTTCAGCCAATTTTAGAGTCAGACAACTTGCCTTACACGGATGAGCTACTGAGTATGCGTATTCCTCTATGCAGCAATACAGCTCTTTTAATTTTTGATTTGACTTCAGTTTGCGATGATCTCAGAAGATGATTGATGCACGGTAGTTGATGGTCGATGGTACTTCGGTCGCTGTTTGATAAAATGCCCGTGCTCCTAATGTCTAAATTTCAGTGGATCGCCGGCTGCATTCCGGTACGAATTTGGAAGTGGCCTGGGCCTCTGAATTAAGAAACGTGGCGGCATTTGTAAAAGGAAGCTGACTAATATTTGTTTGCGGATTAATTGATTTGCTTTATCGATTTGTCTTATTGTATCATCGGCTCGCACGTTTAATCGAGGAAAGACTTTCATCTTATAATTTTTGATTTTTGATTTTCCTCGCGGGCAGCGGTGGGCGAATGGGACTCAATTACTAATATTAATTGATTTGCTTTATCGATTTGTCTTATTGTATCATCGGCTCGCACGTTTAATCGAGGAAAGACTTTCATCTTATAATTTTTGATTTTTGATTTTCCTCGCGGGCAGCGGTGGGCGAATGGGACTCAATTACTAATAAGGTATGCCGATTATTTTTTGTAATCGACCTGACTCTCCGATTATTTTTTATAATCGGAAATAGGACTGTTTTTAAAATCCAATTGAACTTTAATCTACGCTTGTTTTAAAAAATAAAATATTATTTTTGGTTCATTTGTTGTATTACTAAACGCAATGTCACCCTTGATTTTTGAAAAAAAAAAAAAAAAAAAGTTTCGGGTCATACTGTAATAACGGTTTAAGAACTTTCCGAATCCTTATCACAAAATGTAATGAGAGCATTGGCGCAGTGTGGACTTTGGCAACGTTGCAGTTCGTCAATTTAAAGCCTTGAAAAAGATCGAAGTATTTGGTGCTAAGTGAACACCCTTCGCATTCGACCTTTTACGTGGGTTTAAATGGACAAAATACAACATTCCTAGATTGCACGCCACGCCACTTCTATAGAGAGATCACAACAAATATTATTAACCGGTAGTTCAACGTTTATACAATTGAGCCCCATTTGCCCAACCCTGCTCTCAGGACCACCAATCGCCTAGTCCTGATTCCCCGCCGACCCTAAGTTGAGACAGAAAGGTGTTTAAAAGGATCAATCGTGCCAACGAATCCCATCGGAGTAATAATATCCGAAATTGAAAAAGGCTCTGATCCGTTTTGTGACGAATTTTAGGTGTGCTAAAATGTTTTGTGAAAGAGAGAAAAAAAGCAAGCAAACAAAAAAATAAAATAAAAAAAAAAAAATAAAAAAAAAAAAAACCAAACAAACAAACAATCGAATAAACTCCTTGGTGCTTTCAGTGAAATGTATCCGCAAAAAAATGTTTCTGATTGCTGCACTTTTTGTGAGAAAACACCGTTATCCGTAAATATTTCTTACTTGCAGTCGTTTTAAGTCTTTGCCTTTTTCTTCAACGGAGCAACTTGCTCTTCGGTTTATGCATTCTATTCGGAAACTTTCCCTCCCATTGTCTTTGATGCTGTAAAAACTTCTTCTCGCGTGCCTTTGCATTTTTTCCTGTTATCTCTAACGTTTTCCGATCGCATGTCGATCGTTAGAGAATTGAGATAGCGGAAGACTACATCCTTGCTTCAGTTTGTTAGTCAGCATGCTATGCAGCGTGCTCCAGAGTCAGAGTGAAAGGAAAACGGATGCTCATAAAAAAACAATAAATATTAAAATAAAAGAGCGCAGAACACGCTTTGGTAAGAAAAACAAAGGGTGTAACTAAGCGTCCGCAAGGTCAATATTTTCAATGATCTCGTTTTACATATTAAATGTGGATGCAGAAATTTAATGCACGAACATGAAAGGGTAAACAATCAGCTGCTTAGTGTTTACTTTGCCTGCAATACGAAACTATAGGGTGTCCCAGAAGTCCTTGCTAAGCCATTCAAGAAAAACACGTGCCTTATTTCATAAACAACAGGTCTGCTCTTTACACTGACAAGGGGAGGCTCAGAAGTCGCCGCCTCCGATTTTGAAAACAATTGCACGAAAATGTAGCTAAAGTAAAACTATTAGACCCGTGTTTCTCACTTTTTGCCAATGGGCCTTCCTAAAGCGTCAGGAATTTTTTTGAAAGTTGCCGAAATTCACGTAAATATTCGGAACGCTCTGCGCTCGGGTTTTTACGTGAATTTCGACAACTTTCAAAAAATTCCTGACGCTTTAGAAAGGCCCATTGGCAAAAAGTGAGAAACACGGGTCTAATAGTTTTACTTTAGCTACATTTTCGTGCAATTGTTTTCAAAATCGGAGGCGGCGACTTCTGAGCCTCCCCTTGTGAGAGAAATCAATTCTTTAAAAACAAGGAAACACGTTTACTCTTATATGTGACAGCTTTCCTTGAGCGAAATAAAGTTCTGTTGCATGAAGGAGAATCACTATCACAACAATGAATCATTTCCTTATAGCAGCATACATTTTCCTAGGGTTAAAGGAATTCCCTTGTAGTCAATATTTCACTGCGCAGTTTCTTTAACACAAATGAAATACGTACGCTTTGGATTAAAAACAGAATTCTCTTAGTGTATAGTCGCATGTTGGCTGAATCGCCCATAGATGTATATGAGAAATTCCACCAACCACAAGTTAACGATCTATTTTTTATCGAAATGAATTATATAGGTGTTTTTCAACTTAAGCCAGGTTAGGACTTTCGGCACACGCTATAGAGCCTGCGGTGCAACCAGGATCTTTTCTGTCTCTCTCATTTTCCTTATGATTGTATAGGTTGAAAAAGGATACAAGCAAGGGTTTTATCCCCTTACATCTATCCTTGTCTTGAACGTATGCTGTACTTATTTTAATGGAGAACAGAGAGAGACGGAGAATTTCTCGTGGCGCCACTGATGAAGATGAAGTACTTTAAGAGGTGTTGGATTTCATGCTTGCTGAATGGCTCAGTTCGCGCATGTGCATCTTTAAACACTATAATGAAGACGGCAGTGCAACGAGAAATTGTCTGTCTCCCTCTATTCTCCATTTAAACATGTGATTTAGACAAGGATAGCGAAGGGGGAAAAACTTACTCTTTCTATCCTTTTTCTACTCATGCACTGTATAAGAAGAAAATGAGAGATACGGAAGGTTGCACTAGTGAATGAAGCTGTTGCAAGGTTTTTCTGTAGATAGAACTGAACAATCGAATCTTCAGTAAAATTATGCAGAAAAAAAAGTCTGAAATTCACTTCTCACGGAGAAAACTAAGCTCGAAGTTCATTTGCCGTGTTTATCTGCTCTTGGTACTTTTCACAACCCTGAATGAAAGAACATAAGCTCCAAATTGCAGCAACAAGTCAGTATCATTTGGTCTTTAACCCTTTGACCTCCTGGCCATTCCAAAAGCATCATCGTTAGATCGCTCAAACTTTTGGAGGGTAGTTAAATATTCCTACTTCGCAGTGTTCATGTTGTCCCACTAATGGAAGGCGCTGAGAAAAACACTGTTTTGCAAATGTGAATAAGTAGGAGTCGCTGTTATACTGTCGATAGTAAATTTAAATTGTGTGGGGTGGGTTGAGTTCCGAAAAAGAATGTACTCGCGGGTGTGGTATCGAAAGCGTTAACCAATTTTATCGCAACGGGTCATTTTCGACCTACACACCTATTTGAATTTTGTGAGCGCGTTCTATCGTTAAGTAGACAAACTATGGATTGAAAGCTATTGGAACGTTTTGGATTGTCGATGGGGGGGGGGGGGGGGGGGGGTAAAAATTTAATATTTTTTTGGTAGTTATGGGCCTCTAATGAACTTATTTGTACAGGTTTTTCAGTAAAATCAAACAAAAGTAGTTTTGCATTTAAATGGGTTAAAACCAGAACTCGAGTAATCGTACCTAAAATTCCCTCTTTGACGTATATTTGTGCTTCTGGTACTCTGTTCCTAGCTCGTTTTTCCCTTGAAAGCTTTTAAAACCTCGTATTGTGAATTTTTATTCCAGAAAATACTCTCGGGCAAATTCAGTTGCTTTTATCATCATATAGCTTTAACCATTTTATTCCATCGATCTTAGATGATGTTTCACCGTAAACTCGTCTCGCCATCAGTTTCTTGAGTAGGTTTTTTCTCCCCCCCCCCCATTCCCCTTTCCTATATGTTTGGCAGCATTACGCAAAGTGAGAGGCAAAGCCTCTATTGACCACTTGAACTTTAACTTAATTAAAAATGGTAAGGATTAAAAATAAAAAATACTCTTGAAACATCCTCTCTCTCCTTAAAGAAGGAAGGAGCAAAAAAAAAAAAAGCTTTTGTTTATAGGAAGGAATCTATGTTTTGTTTTCTCGTTTTTAAGTAAGTCATGCTGTATTTGGAAACCTGTTCTTCGCCGAGATGAGATGTCATGTTATGTTTTGGATGCTCCGCTAATAGTTGCGCAACTACGAAACGACATCATCGGGGTGGCAAAGTACGGACGCAGTTTTACGGTACAGTCATAGTGATCACACTTCGATGCCAGCGACCCTTTTGACCCGCTGTGTTAGAGGTCATCTCGGACGAGTAGGCCGATGATAGTTGTCAAGTGATCAGCGTTAATCGTTAAAACATTTCCGATCTGTGGAGACATGCAGGTTCCGGTTGTGGAGAAGTCACAAACCTGTTTACTGCCGTTATCAGCCGACTCCGCTGAAATGACCATTCCGGTATCTAAAGGCCGAAGCATCTCCAGTTTTGCTTTGTTTTTGCTTTTCTTTCGGAAGCCTTAAAAACCCCATCTGTTGAAAATACGGGTTTCTGTGATGTTTGGTTTAAAAAGTTCAATTTTGCCTAACATTTTGTTCTTCATTAATGATTATTTCATGAACACTTCGTCCAATGATTCAATTATAATCTTCTAAATCAAACAGTGTTTTGTTGCGTGATACAATTGATTCATTACATGCGTGCTCTAAATCGTGCTTGACCAGTTTTTTAAATATTTCGGGGGAAGAAGCGTTAGAAATGGACTGAATTGATGTATGTCTTGTGCCAAAAATCGCTCCACCGTGTTTTAAAATTTAGTTCGGGAATCAAAATTTAATATGTGCCCAAAAAAGGGCCTAAACTCTAGAACCAGTGAAAAAGTTCGACCATGTTGCCTGATTAGGTTTGCTTATTTCATTCAATAATTTAATTTTCGTCGATAAAATCATAAAAATTGATAAAACAGAAACTGGTGGTTTTATACAGCATTATTCATGGAAATAACTTACACCTCTTTCGCCTCTAACCACCGCAAAAGTTTTCATCTCGTTTCAATAGTAGTATTTATGGCAACACTGCATCACAATACTAGGGTCTTTACAATTTGGGTGATCTGGCCTTTAATATTATGGAGACATTGGTTTAAATGGGGAAAATACGTTGTTGCCACATCGGACTTGGGACCATTGGCTACCATAGATCTTCAAAGACGAAGAGAAGCCCGAGAGCATACCCAGAGTATTACTTTTCCAGGCAACACTGTTGCAACTCGGAAGAAGAATAAGGAAAAGAAGGAGAAAGAAGAAAGTAAAATATTGTAGCTTTTCTTTTCATTCCTCCGTAATGGATGTTTAATTGTTTGAACATTTGCTATAATTTCGCGGGCAATCAGCAAAAAATCGTGTTTGTCTTCAAAGTGCGGAAGTACAGCTCGACGGAGCTGTGAGAAAATTCACGCCTGCAAGCGACGAAACTTGTTTTCTGGTAATAAACGTTTGGTCTATGATGTTCCAAAGAATAGGGGGAATTGACACGTTGCGTCTGATTATCTAATGGTCATTCGCTGATTTTTCATTTTTTCCCCCTTTTTTTTTGTGTATTTATTTATTTTTAATTTTTTGTCTGCTGTTTCTTCATAAGCTGGATTCTTTTAAGGTCGAGAATAACAGTTGGGATAAAAACATTCCAATGATGCTGTTTTCATTCCCTCGACCTAACAGCAACCGTGTGAAACGGTATCTCTCGAACATTGTTGTCAGAGTGTTAGGAAACCACAGATTTTCTCCATTTAATTTAAAAATACATGTTTGAATCTCTCGGCAAGATCTGGCAACCTTGCTCGCCATTTTCAATTTAATTGTTTATCGCTTTGTTATGACGAGAATTTCATTTGAAATTAGTTCTTTTCCCGACTTTTAAAAGGCAAATTTCAATCCTTTTTTTTTCAAAATCAAACGCCTCCTGTGTTTGAAACCAGTTGAAAATGAAAGTTCACGACATTTTTATGAGAAAATGGCTTTAAATAGTTTTTCTAACTTCATTTTCCGCCCCTCCCCCTATTTTAAATGTTGCCGGAATCAGGAATGTCCAAGTAAAAAAAAAAAAAAAAAAAAAAAAAAAAAAAAAAAAAAAAAAAAATTACGATTAAAGGCCAAACATCAAAGTGTTTCACTCAGTGGTGTAGCGTGCAATTTGGCAACGTTGTAATGTTTCCATTTAAACCCATGAAAAAAGATCGAACTATTGGGTTTTCGGTGAACACTTTCGCATTCGAACTTTTACATAAATTTAAATGGACACATTGCAACGTTGCCAAATTGCACACAACGCAACTGGTTTCACTTCTTGGTCTTCGTTGAGTAAAAATGTAAGGAAGCAAAATATCGGATATTGTGTGGAAGTCATTTTAAAACGAGCAAAAATCTTTATGAGCTATGCCAGTAGTGTCCGTTGATGTCTCAGTCGAAATTCAGTGTTACCATTCCTGCACTTAGGTATTCAATATCCGACCATGCCTTTGGCAGGTCCATCTTTGACGTGATGAAAGTGTGTTCTAACGTAAACATTTCAATCATCATAATAAGTTAGGAATTCCATTTATTTATTTCTGAATTTGTCATTTCTCTGAACCAGTGTACAATATAAAAGATCGCAAAAACAGTCAGTTCGTACAAAATGTTTTTTGTTTGTTTTTGTTTTTTTTTGTTGCTCCGTGCAAATTGCAGCATTTTTCTGTTTATTATTTAATGAAAGAGTGCTACGTATTCAATCCTTCTGTATTGGTCCCTCAAGTGTCCGTCTTTATTTATTTTTTGTCGTTTATTCGCTAATCCTCAACATTCTCAGCAATTATAATCAAAAATTTACAACTTAATTTGATGAATGTCGCATTCTTTTCAATACACCCATCATCTCAAGGAAGGTCATTGCATAAAAAGGAGAGACAAAACTAATATCATTGATCAAAAACTCCAAATTCTCGTCTTCTGCTTATTGTAAAACTACTGTGTTCTTCGGAAAATTCTAGATGACGTGTCATTGTAGCAATCCCTAGCAACCAAATTAGTCATTAGTTTACACATAGGCGGACCGTGACCATAAAAAGTGGGGGGGGGGCTGACCAGGCATTTCGACCTTTTTAATGTGTTTAAATGGGAAAAATGCACCTTGCCAAATCGCACGTCTCGCCACCGATTGGCACCATCAACTCACTTTTAGTTTCACCTTCACGGATGATAAGGCCCAACCTTAAGGTCACATATTAGGGTGGTGACTGACAGAGAGATAGAGCATTTAAATCTATCGGGAAATTCCGATCGTTTTAACCCACAAAATATTATTTTTTTAGAGTTGGTAGTCACCGTGTGAGCTGCAGCTTTAAATTCAGACGCGCCCCCTGCCCCTGCAATTTGATGGCTCAAATCCTGACAATCTCATTTCGTTAAGGGCGGCAGCGCGCGTGCGTCTTTCAATCTCCAACAAATGCGCACTCACGTATAGGCAGACAACGCCCCCCCCTCTACCCCCTCCCTTCGACATCTACCGTTAACGGTTCATTCCTGTTCTTTTTCTTCAATAATTTCAAACGAGAAGAAAACAACTAATTACGGCCCCGCCTCTCGGTCCGGTTCGGTTCGGTCCGGCCTGGTCCGGTCCGCGGTTCGCGGTTCTGTCTCCCTTGTTCCGTTCCGTCCGGTAATTTTATTAATAGTATATGACCGTTGCATAAACCGTAAACGCGGCGGGCTGTCTCAGTGACTCTTTTACTTCTTCCTCTGGCCGATGAAAATGAAAATGCAAGTAGGTACTCACTGTGGCAGTTGCAAAGATTATCGGATCAGTTAAATCACGATTTGTATAATCGGCGCCGTACTCGCGCATGCGCATGGTCCGTGCACGCTCGCGCTGCGCCGCGCCTCCGATCGGATCGAACTCTGCCGGTCACTGCGTTCCGCGGTAACCTTGGCTCTCCGAAATTGGACCGTGACATGACTTGACGGTCGTGGTCTTTTGGTCCTCTCCCATCCCCCCCCTTGCCACACCTTACGGTAATCCAAGTTCGCCTTAATTTTCTTTCGTTCTGACCGCAGAGTCTGAATTGGAGCAACGGAGCAGAGTATTTAGCAGCCCACTCTGTTGTTCCACGCTAAGTAGACGTATTTATTATTCTCGGCGAGCTATTATTATGTTCTGGTGCAAATGAGGCAAATGCCCCCTCCCCCCTCTCTGGAAGTTGTATGATAACGATTTTCCACGTCAATTTTCCGTGAAACGTAGAAAAAACGCTTTGGTAGCGAAAAAGAAAAAAAGAAAAAAAAAAAAAAAAAAAACCTTTGGTTGAAAAATACCCCGAATAAAGACTGGAGTTGATCGAACCAAAGATTTTTTCCGCCTAACTAATAGGTTTTTGCTGGGTGAACCAATGATTTCGTTGGCTGAACTAAAGTCTTTCGCTGAGTCATTTTTCTACCCAAGGTTTTGTCAGCGCTGCCAACGTGTTTTTCCCCGTTTTTTCTGTGAATGAGCTGAAAACAAGTAATTTTATTTTTATAATTGAGGTTTAGCCCCTCCTCCTGAAATTTTGTTTTGAGATTTTGCCCCCCCCCCCCCCCCATCAGAAAATGTCTGCCGGCGGCCGGGGTACCTGTGGGTTAAACCAATACCGTCTATCATACCAATCATTGATCATTGATCATACCAATAACAACGGTCTTAGATTTTGAGGTTATGGACGTTAGTATGATTCGTATAGGTGTATCATCTACTTGCACTCTTATGGAAGTGGAAAAGAGAGCCACCACTAATTTAATTGCAGCCTAACTTTAAGCTCAGAGCATTGGCGGTACGTGTAATCTGGCGACGTTGCATTTCATCCATTTAAAGTCATAGAAAAGGTTGGAATATTTTGGGGGTGTACACTGTACAGTGCTATGCTCTCATTCCATTCGACGTTTTATATGGGTTGAGGTGGACGAAAAGCAACGTTGCCTAATTGCACGCGCCGCCACTTGCAGCCTCTGAGACTTATACTAAATACGGCCCAGTATAGGTATCTTGAGCCCCGTTAGTGCAATTTAAATTCATCGTTGCAACTTATAAGTTTGTTACTGTCCTCAAAATGACAGTCCATTAATGATAGTATTCTGCTCAAAAATGACAATCCATTAATGATAGTTTTCTGGAAACCTTAACAATTTGCAAACCGGTATACCGGTGGCGGATCCAGAAAGTTTTCTACGAGAGGCACACTGGCACACTTTCGTTTGACGTTTGAAGCGTTAAAACTTAAAGGAAGCATTTTTAGGATATTTTCTGTTGAAAAATTCTGCTTTGAACGGTTAGGGGGGAGTGTCCTCGTGTTCCCTCCTCACCAGTTGATCTGCCACTGGAGTTATTGCGCAATGAAATCAAATTCAAGCTTGCGGCCGAATGTCTTTTTACATGTTTTGTGAACGTTCGAGACTTCATTGAAGAGTTTTATCATCTTATCTTGCTGTTGGGGTTTCGCTGGGGG
Source organism: Trialeurodes vaporariorum (assembly GCA_011764245.1). NCBI lineage: Eukaryota > Metazoa > Arthropoda > Insecta > Hemiptera > Aleyrodidae > Trialeurodes > Trialeurodes vaporariorum. The sequence goes on along the minus strand of VMOF01000111.1, from coordinate 22,248,355 downwards.
CTAGAATCAAAATTTCTGTTAATAAATTGTTTTAAGAACGATATAATCCTAAACAAAAAAGGAGGGAAAAAATTGTCGAACTGTGGTAGAAAGATGGCGTTGAAGATGCGTGAGAGAAACCCGGAAGAAAGAGAAATTGTCTCGGCCGACATCCTCACTCCTCAAGTCAGCATCGCATCTTTTGCCGTCATCTATATCCTATCGGCCACAGGGCAGATCAGCAGTCAGCAGATCAGCCGTGCAGACGCCGGCCGCGCCGCGCGCCAGCATGAATGACTAATCTCAAGTGGCCGGTTTTGTTGTTGTTCGAGACGTTGCTGTTGAGTGTTGATGCTAATGCTGCTGCTGTTGTTATTATACTGATCTGGTGCTACTGGAGAGCAGTCCCACTGCTGCCAAATTTATGGATAAATTTCCTCCCGTCTGAAAATTGAGTGTGGATTAACAGAAAAATTAGATGGGACAGTCCCTCACCATGACTCGCTTTATAAGAGAGCCGTCTTTGAAGTTAAGTTTGTACGCGTTTAGCGAGTTTGTGAGTCAATTTTGGAATGTTTGTGTGCTCCTATCATTATTTTCAAGTGATTTCACTCCGGAATGAAGATCTTGCAAGATTTGGACAAATTAGATGGGACAGTCCCTCATCATGACTCACTTTATAAGAGAGCCGTCTTTGAAGTTAAGTTTGTACGCGTTTATCGAGTTTGTGAGTCAATTTTGGAATATTTGTGTGCTCCTATCATTATTTTCAAATGATTTCACTCCGGAATGATGCTCTTGCAAGATTTGGCTGTAGGTAAAATGGACTGTCAATGTTCATGTAAAATGCTACAAAAATGACATTCAGACCATTAAAAAAGTCTGGAATTCTCTGCTCGCAGAGGAAATTTAGCTGAAAGTTCTAATGGACCACCTGTGTATAGTATGATTGTGTGCAGTGTGCACTAAGTACGTTTTGTACCCCAAAACAAAAGAACATTAGGTACATCGAACGAACTAACCCTTTTCTCGCTTGTTCTAACCATCCCATGCAATTTGGAGGCCACACGGAAAAAAAAGATTAGTGAAAATAACCATACGGATACCTGATTTTGGCACCTGCTATAGATGTTATGGTAAACTTGACCAGAAGTATGGTACATTTACCGATACTTTCAGTAAATTCGACTTGCAATCAGGTGACATCACCTAGTACCTAGTCAAAACATAGTGTACTTCTGGTTAACATTACCATAACATCTAACAGGTGCCAAAATCAGGTATCCGTATGAGTATTGTCACCGTAGTTTTTTTTCCGTGCATGTTCTTTTGTTTGGGGGTGCAAAATGCACGTAGTGCATACACACACAACTGGTCCATCTGAAGTTTGAGCTAAGTTTTCTCTGCGAGGAGTGAGTTTATAACTTTTTAAATGGTACCATCGTTGTTTTCGCTGCATGTTACATTTAGAATTGATTGTCCATTTCCTACAGTAAAACCTTGCAAGAGCTCCATTAAGCCGACCTCCCCTGCTGTACTCTCATAATTTTTTGCAGCAGACCCATTGAGACGATGACAATTTTAGGGCTTCTCCATGGAATTCGATGTGGCAATACTGGGCCAGAGAAGACCAGTTTATACTACGGCCGACAACTGATGGAGCGTATGGAGCGTCGAGAGGCGATGAGTAACAGTAAGGGCCGGTAGAGGGGCCTCTTACTTATTACTCTACACGCTACTCTACGTGTTTCAGACGTTCGCGTTCCTCAAATGAATGAAAGTGAGACCACGTGGTATGGTATGGAGTCAGTCATGGACCCGCGGACTGAAATAACCGCGACGAGACGACGCGGCTTCCGCCGTAAGTTTTGCTTTGACCCACGTCCGAACGTCCGTATGAACATAAAACGTTACTTTACAGGATCGTGCTAAAACAGTGTCCGTGGGTCAATCTCTCTCTCTCTCTCTCTCTCTCTCTCTCTCTCTCTCTCTCTCTCTCTCTCTCTTGTCTTTCTCTCTCTCTCTCTGTCTTTCTCTCACTCTTTCTATCTCTGTCTTTCTTTCTCTCTCTCTCTCTCTCTCTCTCTCTCTCTCTCTCTCTCTCTCTCTCTCTCTCTCTCTCTCTGTCTTTCTCTCACTCTTTCTATCTCTGTCTTTCTTTCTCTGTCTTTCTCTCTCTCTCTCTCTCTCTCTCTCTCTCTCTCTCTCTCTCTCTCTTTCTTTCTCTCTTTCTCTCTCTCTGTGTCTTTCTCTCTCTCTTTCTATCTCTGTCTTTCTTTCTCTGTCTTTCTCTCTCTCTCTCTCTCTCTCTCTCTCTCTCTCTCTCTCTCTCTCTCTCTCTCTCTCTCTCTCCCTCTCTCCGGGATTGGTTCGGTCGTAATAGAAATGAATTATGCGTAAAGTAAGTACGAGTGTATGAGTTATAAGTTCCCCTTTCTCACCGCACTCATACTTAAAGAGAGATGGAGCAGTGGAGCTGGCATGTGGATGTCGAAGGAACGGTCGTTTCACGTTGGAGTTTTGCAACTTGTCGGTTATGTTTGCGAACTTTAGGCTGCAGTTAATTTCTTCTTGCAGAAAGCAACCTGGAGATAAAATTCAAATGCTCCAAAATAAAGTTTTAAGAATTATAATCGACGACGCCCTTATGGACAGTAAAAGCTCTGAGAAAATTGTACCTGTTCATTCAACCGTAGTTTTTGTTAAAGTACCCGGAATGCTGGTTACATTTACCGAAATTGCAGTTACACTAATCGTAATTCCAAAAACCATAAAAAATCGTAAATTTAGGGATAGCTGTTTAAAAGCCTGCTACCTTTTTTCGGAATATCGTCACTCTAAAGGGCACGTAGGCAACCCGCACCACAAAAAATTGGAATTCAAATTTACATCGGCTCCTTCAAAAAATAAATTTTTTGAGCCTCCCATTCATAGTAATCAGGATAGGTGTTTTTACTTTTTGAGTGGTCTACCCCCTTAATACTTTCCTAAATGGAATTCCGGTTAGATATTGTATTAGGACAGTCTTCTCAGTTTGAAAACAGCTGAGAGACGTGAAGTAAACCTAGTCACGGTGGCATGTATCCCAGTCTATTCCCATACGTTCATTTGCCCCTCATCGACTGCGTTGTGTGGAACCTTCCTTAAAGTCCTCGTGGAAGACTAAAGCCAACTTTCAATTAGGGATCAGGGACCAAATAATGTTAGGTCCCGAGCGTTACTTATACGCACGGTCACATGACCGTGCGTCGCTCTCTGATTGGTCGAAACCGCACGCAAGATTCACGCAATTCAATGCTCGGGACCTACCATTATTTGGTCCCAGAACTATAGTTGAGCTCGTGTCCTTCACGTACTCCCTATAGAATTATCCATCAAGGTACTTCCGGGAGCCCAGGCACTCTAGGGACCGAGTGACGAGTGACTATTGAGGGTAATAAGCTTTGCTCGGCATAAAAATTACAGTGAAACAAAATTACTCACATCAGATATGTTGCTCAGAAAAGCTGGAAGAGGTGTGGCCATCTTTTCGTCTTCAATATAGTACCGTTCACCCATGTACGAGCGAAAGAGTTATAGTCTAAAATGGATGATTTTGATGAGAAGACTCGAGTATTTCACTGCAGCTGCGTACGCCCGTACGGTTAAGGAATACGGTGCGTTTTGCAAGGGTTCTATGAAAGGTATCATGCGTAGGTTAATGTTGTCCACTTTTACATAGTCTTGCCTTACCATATGATATGATAGATTGGATAAAATCTGTGAAACGGGAGCAAACGAATAAAATCCCGCTTGAAGTGTCAGACCATCGGATTTTCAAGAAAATTTCCTTGTCAGTGCTGTAACGCCCGCGCCCCTCAGCTTGGGCGTTGCTTTGCTAGACGCACTTCAACTCGGCTTGTGATTATGCAGTGTTGCCATTTTTTTGCGTAAATTAAGCAAATTGGTGCAGTTTTCAAAATTCAGCAGTAATTTCGTCGGCGCACATAATTATTAATTAGCTTTTCTATGCAGTACGGGTTGTAAAAACAGGGTGAAAAGAAACCTTTGGTAGCACTGAAAAAACCTTCGGCAGAAAAATGACCCAGCAAAATCTCAAAAGAGGTCAACGATAAACCTTTGGTTAGCTCTACTAAAGTCATTGGCTGGCTGGATCATTTTTCTACTGAAAATTTTGTCTGCGGTACCAAAGCGTTTTCCCCGTTTTTTGTTTTGTTTGTTTTTTCTGTGTGGTTGTATCCTTGTATCACTTGAAAATACTGTAATCTGCACTGAGACAACTTTTTCCGTTAATTCAACCGGACGTCTTGCTAATACTTACTTAACCGGCATTCTTGTTGTTTCAACAGGAATAAAACTCTTATATCAACAGGAATTCCTGTTACTTGACCGGAATTCTTGCTAAAATAACGGGAATTTCTTGTTTAAATAATAGGAATTCCGGCTAAGTAAGTATTAACAAGACGTCCGGTTACGGCAACAGGAAATTGTTCTTACAAGGGGAGGTCACGATGTGTCCGGCTCCGATTTTCATGAAATTTGCATGAAAATGTAGCTTGGGTACGTCTTATTGAGGATCAAGAATCGTTATCGGCAAATGGGCACATGGAAAGTAAAAAAAAAAATTTCAAAGTTTCGTCAAAATCTGCGAAATTCAAAGTGTGCGGCTAATGTATTGGAATTTCCGGGCGCAGCTGTATAGCAGTTCTGTGGCCGACTGGTACAGCGCTAGACTCGGATTTTACAGATCGTGCGTTCGATCCTGGAGTCGACCGCTTCTTTTTTGCACTTCAGTGTCCAATTTCAATTGCTGAATCTTATGTTGTTATTGTTTTTTGTTTTTTTTTGTTTGTTATTTTGGTTTTTTTTTTTTGTATGTTGGGGGAAAAAAATTAGACTGAAAAAGAAATTTTGGAAATGATTGAATAACGTATTTCGGATGAAAAGCTAGAGTAATTTTTTAATATTTGACAAGTTTATAAATTCGATTTGATCACGCGTCGTGCAATGACAATACGTTTCAGAAGAGAGCGGAGCTAGTTGTGAGTCAGTTGCACTATCAACAGAGATTACCTACCTACACTTTTAATGCTTGAAACTTGTGTACAATGTCGAGAAAATTATAACGCTCTTATGCCTCAATGATAGAGGCATAAGAGCGTTATAATTCTTTTCATCCGAAATACGTTATTCAATCATTTCCAAAATTTCTTTTTCAGTCTAATTTTTTTCCCCCAACATACAAAAAAAAAAAACCAAAATAACAAAAATAAAAAATAAAAAAAAACAACAACAACATAAGATTCAGCAATTAAAACTGGATACTGAAGTGCAAAAAAGAAGCGGTCGACTCCAGGATCGAACGCACGACCTGTGGGTTCCGAGTCTGGCGCTGTACCAGTCGGCCACAGAACTGCTATACAACTGCGCCCGGAAATTCCAATACATTAGCCGCACACTTTGAATTTCGCAGATTTTGACGAAACTTTGAAATTTTTTTTTTACTTTCCATGTGCCCATTTGCCGATAACGATTCTTGATCCTCAATAAGACGTACCCAAGCTACATTTTCATGCAAATTTCATGAAAATCGGAGCCGGACACATCGTGACCTCCCCTTGTTAGTGTGTAATCTTTTCGTCCACCAATAGGATCACCGTTGAATTGGAGAATTTCATTTAAGTCTCGCCAAACTGCAACCCTGTAATCGCAACGCATGTTACTATGTAGCTTTATCGATCGCATCAATCCGACGTTGTCAAATCTGGTTTTTTTTTTCTCGTTAAGAGCGAACTATTTATATGGGCCAATTAGATGGTGATTCAACGTGGGGAAGAGTTAAATTAATTAATTTGATTCATGCGAGTGGAGCTCGTTTCAGAAGTGGAGGCGGAGCTCGTACTGATAATCTTTGGCAAATTTTTACTTTTTTCCACAAAATTTAAACAAATATTATGTGGAACACAAGCGGTGTGATTTAAAGTGTTTTTAATGTCTAATACCGAAACTTTCGCACTCATCGAGCTTCATAAAAAACAAGGTCTGAAAAATTCAAACGAATATGTCGGCAGATTTTTTATTAACATTTTTGTATATCTATGCTAAATTAAGAAGACATAATGGTTGCTTTTTTATGATTTTGGAGCGATTATATAAACTCCACTTTTTAATAGTTTCTGTCGCGATTCCGGAAATTCTACTCTCATTGTCAGTTAAATCAATTTAGAAATAGCGAATTAATTATGTCTCCTTTTCCTTCAAATTCTCTGATCAATAAACTTTGCAACGCCGATAACGGTTACTTTCTTCTCCGATGACATCCAGTCGTAATTATGATAATCCTTGGATCAGTGGCCACTGCTATACAGTATACACGGCTACACACCTCTAGCCACCTGATTAGTGTGATCAGTGATTAGTAACTAACGATTAGAGCATCCTCATGTCATGTCAGTGCGCCGGGTAATTTACCCCCTTACCACGTTGGTCGCTGCCCCGTTCCATGTCTGTATGTCTTAACTCTATGCGCAGGTCCGCCGCAGACATTAGTCATTAAAAAAAAAAAAAATGGGTGGGGGAAGGGAGAAAAAAATGAGGGAGTTTTGCAAGTTGTTGTTTTAGAGTCAGCGGGTCAATCGGATATTCATTCTGGTGGGTCTCAGGTCTCGCATGATAATTGTCAAATTATCAGGTGTATTACTATTATCCTAAGTAAGTAAGTAATGGCGATAATACCCCATCCGTGGTACGTCGAGACCTGGTATAGTGTCGTTTCGTAATGGTTCTTACAAGACGCGTAACGCAAAAGAGGGTAAGTGAGCAAGAGAATGGATCTTGTTCTTGTGCTTGTGGATTTCGCCCTTGTTTCCACCTATTTTCGACATCAACGATGCCATAGTCTGGTGTGTGGAATCAGACTACGCAAGTCCGGTGATTGTCAATTAACTATCATTTTTTGATGATTATTATGTTTTTTTTTTCAATGCACTACTCATCTCACATTTTAGCAAAGATGAAATTAAATGACATAGGTTGCCGAATCGAATGAGAAGGTGGAAAAAATTTTATGGAAGGGAAATCCCCAAAACGTGAGATGCGCTATATTTTCGCTTAATCAACTTTAAATATTAAGACTTTTTTCTTACTTCGAAATTCATTTTTTTTTTAAATTTTCTATTTTTGAGGCATCCAAATGGCTTGTCGAGCTTTAAAACGCCGAGAATGAAGATGTGAACAAGCAGAACACAATAATGTAATTTGCTGTTAAATCTTGCAACTATTGTTGGAAAAATCGCAAAGGCTAATTTTATCCCGTTTGATCATATCATCAGTGGCGTCTCGTGTAATATGGCAACTATGCATTTTGCAATTTGAACCTTTGCAAAAGTATCGATTTCTCAGGGGTTCAGTGCGCCTCCTTAAAGATCGATTTTTTACATAGGTTTAAATGGAGAGGATCCGTTGTTGCCACATTGTACGAGCCACCCCGCTGGGTCATATTTCTCTCGTCTCCCCTTACCTTGTTTATCATTCAGTCGATCGATGTTTATAAATCACCGCAGAAATTTCTTCGATATCTCTCCCCTTGTATTGATTGCTCTGATGTAAAGTAATTTTGTTTCACTTTCAACTGGCGTGGCATACGTTAGTTTTTTATTTTATTTATTATTTTATTTTGTTTCATTTCATTAATATAAACCTGTTTCAAAGAACCGCATCTGAACTTGTTCGATCATGAACTTTGATTTATTTTAGACTGAGAGCACACACGCCTGAGATTCAGTCTAAAGTGCGAGTATATAATCAGAACAGGTACCTACTCTTTAATCATTTATATTCGTCATCGATTTTAATTTTAGATCGCCAAACGGAATTTCAACTTTTACTTTTAATTCGATTTGTTTTGAAGAAAGAGAGCTCTCGCCTAGTTGTCAGATTATCTAAAAATTGAAAAAAATAAGATTTCCAGAAGCACAACAACAATGTGATGTCAATGAGGGGACATTATTTTCTGGTACTGTTCTACCCAGTGGCGGCCCGTGTAATGAGGCAACAACGAATTCTCGCCATTTAAACCTATGTAAAATAATCGATCTTCAGAGGATTCACTGAATTCCTGAGAAATCGATTCTTTTGTATAGGTTGAAACGGCAAAAAACATGGTTGCCAAGTAGCACGAGCCGCCACTGGTCATACCAAAATTCTGGTATTTGTGCCATAGTTCTTGAAAATGTTGAGAAAATAATGGTACTATGACCAGATTCTGAAAGAAACACCAGCGTTTTCCGGCGAAAGTACCAATTGGCGATTTCTCGATTGTACATCTGTGCTGTGCCTCTGCTGGTATTATCACAGTGTTGCCAGATGGAAGGTAAAAAGCCGTATCATCCCCATTTAAATCAATGTAAAGCTTACGGCTTTTTCACCCCAATCTGGCAATACTGTATTATCATTAGAACCCCCCCCCCCCCCCCCCCCAATTTAGTGACACAAATTGTTTTAAAGTAAAGTAAAACGAGGTATGTACTGTACTGTACCTACCGCAAAAGATGTAAATAAATAAGGCTAAAAACACACTTTTGTGAGTCATGAAGCAGCCGCTGATGATGATGAACGACATGTGTACAGTATGTATGCAAGTACGTGCAAGTGAGTGTATTTTTAGCCTTATTTACATTATTTTAATGTCGTTTGTCAAACATATGAACTTTATTCAAAGACAAATTTGCCCTTAACCTAGAATATAACTGTATTGTTTCCATGAGAGCTAGGACATTTCACATTGCAATTTACCTATTCGTTCATCGCATGTACTGTAGTGCACTTTTTTCTCTACTTGAGCTCTTTGGGGAGGGGGGGGGGAGATTAATGTGCAGATGAATTCAGATATAAATTATTCAGTCTTACAGAAAAAGCGGGGGAAACATGTTTTGGTTGCACTAACAACACTTTCGGTTGGGAAAAAAACCAAGATGGCCAAAATAACCAATGAAGATCGATTTTTTTACCTCAGTTTTTCATGGAGGAGACATTTGTGTAAAAGTAGTTGGGGATTTCCGTTTTTCCTCTGTTTGAACGTATGCGCAAAATAATCGATTACTTTGAGGGCTCAATAAAATCCCCCTACCGATTGATTTTTCACCACAGTTTTCTGTGGAGGAGGCATTTCATGTAATAGGAGTGGTGGATTTCCGTTTTTTCTCTATTTGAACTTATTCATAACTATCGATTATTTAGATGGGTCAGTATAATCCCCCGTACCGATCGATTTTTTACCACAGTTTTCTATGGAGGTGACATTTATAAAAATCGCAATTCACCACTTAGCCGCCAATGCGTGAGCGTGAGGCTCGTATTCATTCTGACGTGAAGTTGAAACTCGGCGCCACCAGAAGATGCTACTCTGCCAATAGATACCTTTAGCCAAGCAAACCATAATTGCTAGATCTGACCAAAAAAATCACCATATTTTCTGTTGAAGTCATTGCAAAATCTGTCAACTTTTTTACCCATCTGGCAACTTTGGAACAAACGGAACGGAGGACAGTCTTGTTTATTCTTCCTCAGAGTCGATTTATTCCAGTCCTTATCTCGAAAGGAAACCCGGGGCTACCATCGAGATGTGGTCCTCCATCCGATGGATGTGATGTCTACTTAGTACCCTATTGAATTCTAATTGGAATAAGTGAGACCTTTTTTTTTTGCAGAATTTCGAATTACCTAATCCAATCCAAGACGACAGCAACGCGACAGTCCTTTTATTGGAACGATTGTGCCAGCGCATAATTACCTTATATCCCCGTTTAATTTTTTTTATTTTTTTTTTATTTTTTAATATATCTTTTTCTAGCGACCGATGCAACGTTGAGATCAGTCCGAGTCGCATCAGGAGCGTGGTCGTCGTAGTTGTTGATGTCTGGTGGTTGTTGTTGTTTTTAACGCTGTCGATGCTAAAGTGTTATTCGTTCGTCCGACCCGTATAGTTGTTGAATGTTGAGAGTCTTGTCTCAGTGTTGCCGAACTCGAGTGCAAAAAAAAAAAAAAATCGCACTTTCCATCTCTCTGCTTATTAATATGCATCTGTCCGCGAAGCTGAATCCTCACCAACGGAGGAGCACGTCTATCGATGGATTAGAGAGGTTCATTAACAGAATCATTTCAGTGTGACGTCACGTCACGTGGGGCGAGCGCTGCGTGACGTGTAAACACTGAAAAACGCACATTACCTGCATACAAATGGCACGTCATCGTCATGTTGGTGATCCGATGGCGGTATCCGGGGGGGGGGGGGGACGGCGGCATCCCCCCCCCCTTGGGCCAAAACAAAAACAACAAGAAGAGAAAGATGTGGGAAAGCGAAAGAAAAAGAGAATCTAAGTGTGATTCTTGTAAATTTCTAATTATTATCTTGTTTGGGAATGGGGAAACAATAGCAAGGGCAGAATCTTCCATTTTTAAGAACAAAAATTGAAATGAGGTGGTATAAAAATGAGGAGTAAACTGTTAAAAGATGCCTCAAATTGGCTGTAGAGAAGCTTAAATTTTCAAAATTTTCTGGGGGAGGGACCCCCAGCCCCCATTGACTGGGGGTGTCCCCCATCCCACCACTCACGTTACAAAAATGGCCCCCCTTTCGAGACTTTCCTGGATCCGCCCCTGCGTTTTCATACGATGTGATTGTTTCAAATGATATTTTCCTGGTTAGTTACCAGCAGGCATGCAAAGGTGTGCGAGGAGGGGGGTACCCTTGCCTCAGGTGGCTCTCTCCGGGTGCGGCAAAATCAGGGTGAACACTTGAACTAGCAAAAAAGAAGAAAAAATGTATCACATTTAAATATCTATCGCCGGAGGTAGCAAAATTAGTGTGTAAGTACAAGCAAAAAAAGAAAAAAAATCAAATTCGTAATAATTTTGATGAACATTTTGATTCGCGAACGCAGAGGGCGGGCGTCAAAATAGCAATCTTTGCCTCCCTCTCCGAAAACATCGGCACGCCCCTGCCACCTGTCAGCATAGGGTCTGAGCTGTAACCAAGGTCAAAATTTAATTAAAGTTTTATTTAATGCAATGGGAACTGTGTATGGAGCTCAATTTTGGAGCTGTCCCGGCTTAGAGCTCCAACTGTAGTAATTCAAACTATTGTTTATCATATCGATTTCTGACCGTACGAGATCAATTGAAATCAGTTTTGGAGCGATGACTACTGGTAACCCTTTCATGCGCGCATTTAGGGGTTTGAGTTTTTTTGAGATTTTATCAAACCTTTCAAAAGAAGACAATTTTCTAAGAACTTTGATAGGTTTTCAACTTTTAGCAAAATTTCCCTTTAAATTACATTGAATCCCATGGTAAATTAAGTGGGACACCATATGTCATACTATCCCTGAAACGGTTAAGGCAAAATTTATCTTGGTTTTCTGGCGCAAAAAATTCAAAATGTGATTTTAATTATGGCTTCGGTACCGAATCCCTGACTTTCAGACGTGTGCCTTATTTATTTATTTATTTATTTATTTATTTATTTATTTATTTAAATTAATACAGGAGTTATCCTTAAGGGAGCTATGGTACAGGTCAAAGAGATAATAAACCATGATACAGGGAATAAAGGATGGACAAGACTAGACTAAACTACATAGTGCTCTCAAAAAATTCTGGGAGACAATAAAAGGCTTTAGCCAAGAGACGATTTTTAAGATTTACGAAAAAGGAATTTAAATCAGCATTTTTAAACAATATTTTGATGGATGGTGGAAGAGAATTAAATACTTTTATGGATGAGAATTCGATGTTCTGATTTGTGACACATAGTCTACTTGTCCCAGGTTTAAAGTAGATGTGCCTGAATGAATTGGCAAGACCTGAAGGCATTAGTAAATTAAATTCTATTGCAAATTTCAGGGTTTCCAAGATGAATAATGATGGTAAAGTAAGTAATGCATTTTTTTAGAATTATGTTTTTATTGGCTTTGCCATTAATTCGCGCCAAAAAACAGAATTTAAGAATCACTGGAATAGTCTATTGGGGCTTAAGATGTCATCAAACGGGGCGGGACTTTTTCTTCTCCCATTTGAACACGTGGAAAAGTATCGATTCTTTTCCATAGATTCATACGGAGGAGATTTCGATACATCTCCATATCACTATAGCCGCGCCAGCTGGTTACGGTTCATTTGTTTGTTTTTATACGGAGTCTGGCAACTCTTTATACTTTTTGTAAATGAGAGTCCGAATGGCACTTGATTCACTTTCCTTATACGGATCCCGATTCCCGGACCACTGGTTTATGGACCGGCCGTCCCGCGCGACGCGACTCGGCGCACTATGGTCCAGAAGTCCGATTTAGGAAGACATCAGTTTGCATTAAAATCGTCCAATATCTTGAAAACGGCTCATCTGACATCAAAAATGGTTATTACAAAAAAGTTAAAACGGTTTACGTTCTATCTTTTTTGTAATAACCAGTTTTGGTGTCAGATGAGCCGTTTTCAAGATATTGGACGATTTTAATGCAAACTGATGTCTTCCTAAATCGGACTTCTGGACCATAGTGCGGCGTTGCAGTGACTCGTTGTTTGTGGTGGAATGGTGGATGGTGCAGAATTACGGCGTTTGCCAATAATTCCTTTCCTCCTTTTCCGCAGTGTGTGCAGTTCGCATCGAGCACCGTCCAATGTGCAATTGGTCCTTACTCTATGCAAATTAACTCGTTATCGTTATCCGCGCGCGCTTATGAAATTTTTATCTCTACTCCCCCCCCCTCCCCCTCTCCATCATGGGCCCACTCCTTCGCCGGCGACCCCTCTTCCGTTTTTTAATCGAATAATTAACCCAACACGAGGTCAGCGGATTATGTGGCTGTCGGAAGGGCATCCTCGATTGACATAATTTTGAGACTTCACCGAAATCTTTGGATGCATTAAGGATTCAATCAAGTTGAAAAGAAAGAGTAAAGTAGTGATGAATCGACCCTGAATTTGTATTACTCGTATTCAAGGATATTGACCTGAAATTGAAAAAGCGAATTTTCTCAACGAATATATTCGACAAAACCATTGCCAACCTACGCATGGCAAATGTGGATGACACGAAACTGGATCGTGTTTTTCGAACTTTTTCGGTGTTTTCAGGCATCGATGGCATCGATTCGGTTTTGAATTCAAGTCCGGAGGTGAATTGAAAATCGAATTGTTGCCATCGATGCCCCGAAAACACATCTGAAGATACAATTGAGTTTCCTCGAATATTTAGTTAGGTTGGTATCGTTTATCATATTTGATCGCGAAAATTCGCTAAAGGAGTTTAAATTAATATTGAGTTGTATGAGAGCTTGTTTCGGAAGTGTAGACGTTCGCGAAACCCCCGCCGATATAATCCGCGGCGAATTTTCAAGTTTCATTCGTTTGTATAAATACAAAACATGCATAAGCCTTTCACTTTTTAGTTTTGAACAAATTTCAGCCAATTTACTCGATTTTAGTTTTGAACAAATTTCAGCCAATTTACTCGATGATGTTTTAAAGCAGATGTTCTTGCTGTTCAATTTTACTAAATTCACTTGTTTGTTCGTTTGTTTCAGGTAAGCAAGCGGAAGTCCGCACTCCACTGATATAGTTTTCAGAACCGTGCTTGTAAGTACAGTTAATGATAGTCACACGGAAATTCACAGAGCTAATTTGTGGGTCGTTTTATTTCAGTATATCTCAAACAGAAAGGCAGTCACTCTCTAGCATGTCTTTTTAAAGAGTCGAATAAGAGTAAAGGAAGGCTGTAGCTCAGGAACATCTCAAAAATAGGCTTTTCTCTGCCTTTTTTTGTTTTTTGTTTTTGTTTTTGTTTTTTTTTTTTCAAATTCTTTAATTTTCTCTTTGCCAGTTCTAATTTTGGAATTGAAATTTTTATGCCCGCGGCTTCAAAAATTTAACCATCTAAGGTTTTATTTACATTTACTTTTAAACTGCCCAAAACGTTAGCATGTACGAATCCTTGGGCGGGAATAATAAATAAGTGTAAGACATAAGATAAGCTCAAAAAACAAGATTTCCTCGTAAGTCGAACCTTACGAATGTTTCTCTCGTGGGCCCTTTTGGAGGGCCCGTCCGCAGTGCTGTTACACCGCTGGGCACTACTGGGCCGGTCCCCCGCAATCAGATGAAAAAAAATGGGGGAGGGGATATTTACGAACCATACTTTCATCAACTGTTGTTTTGTTTCCCCTCTTTTTTGTAATTAACATTTTCCATTTTTTTTTCATTTTTTTTTAATGAAGATACACGGAAAAATGTGAGTTGATTGTGGAGGCGGAAAGTTATATTTTCGAGAATATATGTCAGTCGGTGAGGTCGCACACTGGATCGATACATGGGGTTTTCCGGACGTAAAAAGTTGTTTCTTTTTTGCTTTAAAAACATAATAAAGTTCACATTCACTTGGAAACTCCATGTTATTTCGACTCAGTTTATGCTCTTAAATTAATGATTTCCACGTGTCAAAGTTAAACCGCAGATTATTATTTATCTTAACTTGTATTCGTAAAATTATGTCCGGGAAATTCCATGTTTGGAGCTACTGTTGGTCGGTGACCTGTTTCGGGTCAGTCTCTGGGCTCTAATTAACCCGCTGTCGGCATGCAGTCGCAGCTGTTGCATCCTCGCACGATGGTCCGGGATTGGAAAAAAAGTGGTCAAAAATTAGTGAAAAAAGTCATCAAAAATCATCGTTTACGACCCTTTATGCTTAATTTAAAACGTTCAAATGATTTTTTTAGGTTGAAATTACTTAGTTAAAGTGTTTCCTGTGATTAAATTTAGTCTTGAAAGTTCATAGTTGATGAATTGATGAAAAATTTATACTTTTAGATTTTTGGCCACTTTTTGACGATCTCAGACCACAGTGCGCCGCGCCGTCACCGAGGTTGTTCATACAGATTTATATTATTGTAAAAGCGCGTCTCCGCGTGGGAGTTTCTGGTCGCTCTGATGACATTAAAGTGCAATAAAAAAAGAGCAAATAAAAATAAACATTATGGTCATGACGGAAGAACGAAAGTTTAATGCAGCAAAGCTAAAGCTTAATGCAATGCCCTCGTAACTCCTCTTTCAATTACGGGGTGAATGAAAGCAAAGCTTTGTGCTTTTTTATGTTTTGAAATTGTTCGTTCTAATCTTGATCTCTGTTCGTATAGTTTTAAACGTTAAAGAAAACAGTCTCTCAAATCTTACAAAAGAAAACTTGATTCAAAGTCCCGCATCCCCCCCCCCCAATATGTTGATTTTTTGACGCATGGGCGCGGCGCTGGCAGAAAATTTTCAGGGGGGACCATAAAAACCAAAATTCAAGGAGGGACGAACCCTTAAATTCTGTTTGCTCGTTCTCAGTTCGTTTGAGGGAAAATTGGCGTGAAAATCTATACAATCCGAAATCCAGGAGGCGGAGGAGCGTGCAACTCCCTACTATTGTAAAAAAAAACAAGGGTACCCTACAGTAAAAAAAAAAACAAAACAAAAAAAAAACAAAAAAAAAAAAAAAACAACTTTAAGCATTTTACAATTTGCTTCAGAGCAAATTGCGATTGCGTAGTTTGAGTTAATTGTTTTCTAAAAGGCCTTTATGAATAGATTTTGAACATTGGCGCCGGTAGAAAATTTTTTGGAGAGGGGTCAAAATCTCAAAACCCAATTCAAACGAGTTTATAAACCCTCGATTTTCAACAATTTACTTGTTTTAAGCTAATTTCAGGGAAAATAATCGACGCTAAAAACTATTTTTTCCTCTTATAAGGGAGTTGCAACTACCACAGCTGCGAACTCCGCCGTCGCCCATGATTTTGAAAGCTCTATCAATCAGTGCGATTCTCAGTTTTTATTTTGTTATTATGATAGCCATGGGAACTCATGCTCCTAATTACTCTAGCAAAAGTTTGCAAAAGACCCAGACAGTTCGTTTCGCTTTACATACCCACACTCCCTTTTTAAAGTGAAATTATTGAAGCAAATCGACCTGATTATCGCAAAGCAAAATCATCGAACATGAAATCTCGAGCAGCACTAATTTATGTATCAAACGAGACGAGATTCTTCTCATAATATTTTCATACTCTGTTATTTGCATGTCCAGCATGTCCAGAAACTTGAGCGAGACGTTTAAATACGGGCCGTTTGATTAAAAACCGAGCAAGGAAAACCTCGGGATCGGCTATAAAGGGAGGCAGTTAAGGTCGCTTTTAGTCTCTAACTCGTGAGCCGCAAAGATGCAAGTCAAGCGAATCGCCTGAGCCTGAGCCCGCGATCACGGGAGAGGTGACACAATAAGCTTTGGATGAGGCATCGAAGCCGCTGTTTGCATCGTTTGCATCGGTCAGCGCGTGCGAGCACTCACTATATCATATCTCTCAGCGATCTTATACTTTTGTTATTATCAACTGTCGAACCCTTCACTTTGAATATTTCGCAATGAAAACAGCATGAAATTACGCTAATGTATGACATTGCGGCACGGAATAAGTCGGCTCTGTCCGTGTTTCTTTGGATTTGGAAAAAAAAAAAAAAAAAAAAAGTTTCTTGTAAGTACCGTTAGAACTGTCGGTCTAAGTAAAGAGTTCGGATCGACCTGTAGTTTTTGGTGAAATTTGAGAGTTCTTCTTCCTTCGAAAGTAAACGAAAACCGAAATTTTGCCTGGGAGCCTTTTTTTGTGAAAGAATCTGGCTGTGTTGCTCCAGGGGGGCAAATGACAATTTTACTACTTTTCTCTTTTTCTCATTCACCGAGAAAAACATTTTCTGTTAATTACACCGAAATTCCATTTAGAAACGTATTAAACGAACTTCTTGTTAAAAAAAAAAAAAAAAAACCCGAAGTTTCCGGTCAGTTCAGTGTTAAACAGTAGTCTTGTCACGGCAACCGGACATTTCTTCTCAATGTTTTACCTCCACGGGTGACGTTACATTTAGGGTTTAAAATTTAATATACCTGGAAAACCTGAAATTATCAGGGACTTTCTTCAGGGAAAACTTGAAATTACAAGGGGATTCAGATTAAATGCCAGTTTTATCAGATGATTTAAATTCAAAACTTGAGTTACAAATCAGTGTGTTAATTATTCCCAAAATTTTCAGTAGTTCGTGTCTTGAAGTTCAATGTTCAATGTTGTCAGGAAGATAATTTTGCATGACACTGTAGAAAAATTGAAAGTTATTGTGGAAAATGGAAAAAAATCAGGTAATTTGAATGTTGGAAATTGCCAGACTCACTATAAATTTGAAAAAAAGGAAGAAAGAAAAAAAAAGTTTTCAAAGTTGTTCACTGCATTGTCCAAACTTGTTCTTCACCTTATTTAACTTTTGAACTCCAGCTTGAGTACTGTCCAAGAGTATAGGTTTAAATTCTAAACTGCAATGCAGACGGTTCCAATGTCTCATCATTAAACCGCTGATAACCAACCTGCTAGCTTGAACTTTATATGAACCAGCCCAGAGCCATTGGCGGATACAGGAATTTGTGTTTCTCTCTCTCTTTCTGGCCGTTTGAACATGTGTGTTGGAAAAGGATTGCAGAGGGGGCTAACATGTGACTTTAGCCCCTATCGCCGTCCCTTTCTGACGCGCACATTAAAATGGAAGGAGGGAGAGAGGGAGAGAGAGAGAGGGAGAGAGGGAGAGAGGGAGAGAGTGAGAGAGAGAGAGAGAGAGAGAGAGAGAGAGAGAGAGAGAGAGAGAGAGAGAGAGAGAGAGAGAGAGAGAGAGAGAGAGAGACAAATTCCTGTGTGAGTCCGTGCCTAGAGCTCATTTCAGAAGTGACGGAGCTCACCAGGAATCTTTGGAATTGACCAACGTTGTACTGTCTCATGTTGCATGACGGAATTTATTGAAAATTAACTTGATATATTTGGCTTTTCATTTAAGGGTTAAGTAGCACTTTAAAAGCACAGTGTCCAACTCGGGCAAGTTTAATTTTGATTTGAAGGAATGGAAATTGAAAATGCGCCGAAGATTATTAGTGAGCTCCCCATTCTCAGTACTGAAATTAGCTGTAGCTGATTGACGGATAAATAGCGGTGGCGAAACGTTATAGGCTAGGTCGTATTATGTCCATTTAAACCCATTACTTTTGGGCGTTGTACTTACAGTGAACATCGTGGAATTTGACCTTTCCGCTTCAGTTTAATTGTTAGTGGACAAAATGCAACATTGCCAAACTTCTCAAATAATTTTTTTGTTTAGTTTATTACTATGGTGAGTATTGATCCAGAGGCGTATCCAAGATGTTCCTTTTCTCTCTCCTTTTATCCATTTAAACGGATGTGTTAGAAAATGATAGGGGAGGAGCTACCGCGTGACTTTAGTCCCCTTTGTATGTTCTTTTCTAATCAGTGCTGCCGTTTTGCGTATGGTTAATGCCATTTTTTAATTCACCGATGATTCCACCGATCGACAAAAGAGTACACAGTTCAGTTCAGTGTATGACTGTACTGCACATAAATACTCTGATCTGTAATATTTTCTCAACCGGTAGAGTCGTTGACGACTTTAAGCAACTTGCTGGTTTTTGTTTTTTTATGATTTGACGGCGACAACGATTGAGAAAAGATTACAGATAATAGTATTTTTGTGCTGTGCAGTCATTGAACTGAACTTTGTAATCTTTTCTCAACCGTTGGAATCATCGGTGAATTGAAAAATGCCATTGAATACACACAAAGTGGCAGCTCTGTTTCTAATACATTTGTTCAAATGAGTAAAATAAGAAGGAGCAAGATTGAGACAACTCTGTATTTCGATATCCCGAAAGTCAAAAGTCACTTACAAAATAGGGTGTGAAAGCATTGCAGTTTTAAGTTTTATGTATGAACGGTTCAACATGCATTATTCCCGTGACGTTCAAAATGTTTTGTTTTTAGTTGGTACCCGCCAATTTATTTCGTGCTCATAGCGCGACTAGTCGGTTTTACAAATTTATAGCTTTAGATTATCCGTATAGCCAAGCGAGCGAGGCGTATCTATCAGTGTCATTACTTGAGTATTGCAAATGGCTACAATTAAAGGCTTTCTTTAAACTTTGAAGTTCATTCTTGCTGTAAGTTGCCGTAATCCGTCGAATGACTTTCCTGATCCGTCTGCGTTTATCCACCCGTACTGTTTTTCAGCAAGTAATAACTATCCCTTCGAGCTAAATATCTTTCGATATTGAACCGAAAAGCCCTTGAATAGGTCTTTGCTTCAAATTGGGGCTCGGCCTCATGGAACACAATTTATTTTTTCTCCCTCCCTTTTTCACGCTAACCTGCTTTGACCTTCGAAGAACCTCGATTGACCTTTGTAACGCGGATTTGCGATGTCTGATCTGTGATTTGTAATCGTCAAGATCGCAGCTTTTAGCATCGAGGAAGATGAGCTGGACATCCTGACACTCCATTCAATGTTGCCGGATTTTGTGTTGATTCACCGATTATTCCACCGGTTAACCAAAAGATTACACGGCTCAGTTCCCTTAAATGCTCGAAAATACTCGCATCTGTATTCTGTAATCTTTTTCAACCCGTGAAGTCGTCTGTGACTTCACAAAACTTACGGTTCTTTTAAAAATTTATAGGCGAATCTACCGATTGAGAAAATATTACAGATGGAATTATTTTTGTGCATTATGCAGTCATACACTGAATTGAAATAATTGTCAGTAATATTCTGATCAATCGGTGCATCAATCGGTGGAATAATCGGTGAATTGAAAAATTCCATCACCAATAATCACAAAATGGCAGCTCTGCTTTTGGTAGATCAAAATATATCTTGTACCTCACATATTTTGAATGATAAGCAGAAACATGCATATTGCATTTATGTGAATGCATTTTGCATTGCAAAACATTTGTGTTTGCCCCTGCTCAAGTGTTTTTCTTCGAATAGCAAGCAGCATTTTGTTCAAAGATGCTGGTTAGCTATAGGTCAAGGACAAGGCCACGGCCAGGGACATCTCTGTTAGATATTGCCGAAAAAGCATACAATCCCACTTTCGGGAATAATAATTGTTCTCTGTTATACATTGACGTGCATGACTGAAAACTCAAGATCTCCGTTCAGTGGCCATTCTCGTTCTTTTCGTGGCTCATCGCTTATTCCGTACGATTTATTTGTCAGATTATGAATAGTAATGAGCATCGCTGTAAACACTTTTAGGCATAGCATTCATCATGAAGAGATTCATTCACTCTCGTTGACTTCACCCCCCCCCCCCCCCCCAGGGAGCCAAGAATTTGTTTTTCTCTATCTCTACAACCATTTAAACACCGCACTATGGGCTGCTGAGATCGTCGGAAAGTGGCCAAAAATCAGAAAGTAAATTTCTCATCAATCTGTCATTTACTTATAAATTTTCAAGACCAATTTTAATCATTCAGAACATTTTTAACAAGTAATTAAAAGTAGAAATGTTGCTGGGAAGTTTTTAGTTAAGATTAAAAGTTCGAAAACGATGATTTTTGATGACTTTTTTTCACAGATGTTTTGGCCACTTTTTTTCGACCGCGCGCCGCACTGTGGATCGAAACATAGAATTTCCCGGACATAATTTTACGAATAAAAATCAAGATTATGCATGAACATCAAACGGCAAAATAGCTTAACCCTTTCAGTACCGCGCCCGAGTATAATCGTTGCTGCGATTAGGTCTGCCTCGCGCAATTTCAGTGATACATTCGTAACAGTTACGACTCCAAACTGTTAACAATCGAAAAACAATGATTATTGGAGCGCCTTAAATCCATTGTGTATGCAAAATCAGCACAGCTTTGTACGAATATTTATCTACCCACTTAATTTGAACGAATGAGATTTGATTTGTGTTCTTAACCTGGTAGTTTAAAGGGTTAGAAATGTCCGAACTCATTCATGAATGAGCTTGTTATGAGTGAAATAACATGGTTTTTACAAGAAAATATCAACTCTATAACGTTTTTAAGTGGGGGTGGGCCGGGTGGGGGTGGGGGTGGGGGAATAACTTTTTATGTCTGGAAAAATGTATGTTTAGATCCATTGTGTGCCGTTTGTTGGAAAAATACAGAATCAATGGGGTAAAGTCTCGTGGTGGTGATGGTGGTGCCCCCCCCTCTATCTTTTTTCAACACACGTGTTTAAATTAGCAGAGAACAGGCCCGGACTGGCTCACCTGAGAGGGCGCGGGACGGTGGACTAGGGGGCGCCACCCACCGGGGGGTCTGGGGGTATGGAATACTCCCCAGGTAGGAAGGGGGGTCCGGGGGTCCTCCCCCGAAAAATTTTTGGGATTCAGAATCCGCCAGAACGCAATTTCAAGCCATTTCTATACTCTGTTCAGGATAATTTGAAACTTGGCGAGTCAGGTAGAAACGCACTACTTTGCAACGCGGCACCCATTGAGACGATGATTTCGGGTGGCATCGCTCATTCGGGGTTTGTCCCACTCCACCCGCCGCCGTGATGGAAGAATACCGAGAAACGGCAGACTATGAATTTTATCTGTGCAAAAGTCAAATTAGAAACGGTCAGAGATACGATGAAATGGATGAAATTTTTGCCCTAAAGGGCCGTAACTCGTCGAAAGTAGTCGGGAAACATAGCTTACCACTCTCGAGGATTTATTTTGTTAAAAAAAATAAAATAAAATAAAAATAAACAAAGCCTTTCTTTAAATGTTCCGACTTTTTTTTTTCGAGAGTGGTAAGATATGTTTTCCGACTACATTCGACGAGTTACGGGCCTTTAGGGCAAAAATTTCATCCATTTCATCGTATCTCTAACCGTTTGTAATTTGACTTTTGCACAGATAAAATTCATAGTCTGCCGTTTCTCGGTATTCTTCCATCACGGCAGCGGGTGGAGTAGGACAAACACCGAATGAGCGATGCCACCCGAAATCATCGTCTCAATGGGTGCCGCGTTGCAAAGTAGTGCGTTTCTACCCGACTCGCCAAGTTTCAAATTATCCTGAACAGAGTATAAGCGATCAGATCGGTCATTAAGTCAGCTCGATTCTTCGCAAATTTTCATGAAGATATTCGACCTTTTAAGTCGTCAATACGGAATCCCGCGGGAAAAAACGAACAGAAAAGTATAATTATAGTCGGATGAAAATACTAGATTTTATTTATCTATTTATTTTAAAATTTAAGGAGCTGCCATCAAAATAATACATTTTTTCTCAGTATACACAAAACTTCTTATTGTTAGTCAGTATGTGTATACTGTATAGGCAGTGGCGCCACAAGACATTTGTCTTGCGGGGGGGGGGGGGGGGTTGGTACGACTCCAATTCCGGGGGGTCTGGGGGGTATGGAATACCCCTCAGAACAAGCGGGGGGTCCGGGGGTCCTCCCCCGGAAAATTTTTCAATTTTCCTGACCTTCAGATTGAATTTAACGGTACTTTCATGTATAGTAAAATTGAACTGTTCAAATATATTTTCGATTTTTCCTGCATAAAATCGTTGCGATGCTCTCGACTCATAATTGGAGGGAGAAGAGTCAAGTGGAATGTGGATGAAAGAGCCATGGAATATTTTGGGGAAAGAGGTTGTTTCATCGCCCATTAGGAATGGGCTGTGTATGGATTGCCTTCATTTTTTCAGGGCTGATAGAGCTATTCACGAGGAGTCTAAATATGGTCTATTTTTTATTTCAGCCTTCTTAGATCCGAGGGGTCGGAAGGGGGGTCGAAGGTAAAACGGTTTTTCGGCCATAACTTTTGAACGGTTAAAATTATCAAAACCAATTTTTTTTTAAACGAAAGACCTTTAAAAGATCCATCTTTTGTTGTGTATGATGTTTCAAAAATATTGAATTTTAGTTGAGTTATAGCATTTTCAAAATTTTGGAAATTCCAAAAAATAAGATTTTTGAATTTTTTTCATTTGCGGATCGCACTGAGGAAAACAAAAAAACTGTCTGAAAGAAATTCCTTTCTTTTCCGGTTCAAATGAGCTAAAGTTTGTTTTTGAGAAATGATATGTCTTTGAGCTATGAATTTTTGAAGTGTCAAAAATAGCTATTTTTGCGTTCTTAGCGGTTCTTAGTGGGGGGGGGCGTTCCTGCTCGTCTCTTACACGTTAATTAGGGCGCAAACCATGCCGCCCTTGACTCATCTTATGTGACATATGACGGAGGGCGCCAAGAGGAGGGGGGAAAGCGCCCTCTCGTGTCTTACTTTAACTAATGTGCAAAGCATTCAGCCCTAGAATCATGTTATGTGACTTTGGGCGAAGCGTTGGGCGGAAAGTATGGAGTGTAATGCGTTCCCATACACTTGTGCCTTCTACGTTAGTTACGGCGCAAACCATGCCGCCCTCGGTTCATATGAGTTATAGGACAAAGGGCGCCCTATGGCACATGATATTTGTAGTACTCAAGTCACCGAAAATTAGACTCCCAGAATCGCGGCTTTCAGCTGCTTACACGGAAAAAAAAGATTAGTGAAATTAACCATACGATAGCTGATTTTGGCACCTGCTAGATGTTATGGTAAACTTGACCAGAAGTATGGTACATTTACCGATACTTTGAGTAAATTCGACATGCAATCAGGTAACATCACCTAGTACCTAGTCAAAACATAGTATACTTTTGGTTAACATTGCCATAACATCTAGCAGGTGCCAAAATCAGCTATCGTATGGTTAATTTCACCGTAGTTTTTTTTCCGTGTAAGGTTTTTTTTTTTTGTTTTTTTGTTTTTTTGTTTTTTTTTATGGAGGGCGCTGGGGCGCCACGGACAGAGGGCGCACCGGGCATCTGCCCGGTTGCCCGGTGGGCCAGTCCGGGCCTGGCAGAGAAAGAGAGAGATGGATTCCTAAAGACCCCCCTCCCCCCCTCCACTGGTCATCATGTTTCTGCGTGACTGTTCGTTGTAACTGTAAGCTATCGTATTTTAATAATTTTTCCTTCCTTATGATCTACCTCTCATTTGGAATGATTGGTGTTTGGGAAAGCCCATACCTTGGGACTTTCGTACGCTGATCCGCATATCTTTGAAAACGATTCATAGTTTGGTTCGTGACCCGGGGAAGAATGGGGAAATTTTTTTTTCGGCCACTCTTGAGTAATTTATTCCTTGTCATTCGAATAGAAGAATTTATTTTATTGATACAATTAGAATACCAACCACACTTGGAAGTCATAGGATTTTAAGTTGTGAATTCTTACTTTTGAATGACGCAGTGTCACATATCTAGAGGATTTCGTTAAGCCTTTTATCGCCCGGAGGAAACGTGGCTTGGGAGTAATTGTATCTGCTCATCAAAATTAATGGAATGCATATGATAAGGAGTCGACAAAATTTTGTGACTCCCTCCTGGTGAATTGTTTTGTATTGTTAAAGCTTTGTTGGATATCGTTTTCTTTATTTTGCATCCATTTTCATCTGGATCATTTTAAATTATTCAAATGGGCCAGATTATTGAACGAAATTGACTTTATCCTTAAGTTCTCCTAGTAGTCGTACTGTGACATCGGACTATTTCTTGGTATAAATCTGTAGAGATTTACTGTACCCTATGCCTATACTATGAGAACAGAATTCTACAATCAGAATGGAAACTTAAGTTCATTTTGAAGCACGTGCCTCCCGTAGATCCGCCACTTGCCATGGTCTCTGTTTGTCTCTGCGGAACTTTCATGCTACTTATACATACGGACCAGTAGCGCAACGAGAGTTTCTTCATCTCCCTCTTTTCTCCATTGAGGAATGTATGTTAGACAAGGATGGGCAAGGGGATAAAACCCCCTCTTTCTGTCCTTTTCCTACTTATACATTCAAATGGGAAATGAGATAGATGGAAGAGATCCTGGTTGCGCCAGTGATAGAGACTCAAATGAGCGCAAGTGTGTGATACTTTATTTTCCTTATCATAAATTAGATATTAATTATTATTTAATGTTTTTCAAAGTCAAGAACACCTCTCTCTCTCTCTCTCTCCACGATTTCATCATCGCTTACAGTGTAAACCTCCGACCGTGTAGGCCCATTAGCGATGATGAATTTGTTTCCGGTCCAGATTCCGATAGGAGAAACGGACCTTGTATGAGCTGTCGATGTCGGGTAGACATTTATAGTAGCGGAGCAGCTTTTGCAATTTCGAAGCGGTGTAGAAAGTAGTCGAAGTGCAATTGCAACGGACGCCGGGTAATCCGCTAGATCTCAGGTGAGTATAAAGTCCGCGTATAGTAAAAAGGCCGGTCCCGTTGGTTAGATTTACGATCTCTTGTTGTGTAGCCTTGCTAGTTGCTTCGCGGTCGTCGTTGAACGCGAGTCGCCCTCGGTGTGGTGGGTGGGTGGTGCAGGCGGGTGAAATCGGTGAGATGCGGTCATCAGTGAGGGTGCTTGCTTGGTGCACTGCGATGGTCGTTGGTTGCGGTGCATCACGGTCAGATTTATATCGGCAACGACTTAATAGTCGCGCGCTTAGCTCGCTGATTTAAGAGAATCAGCGTAATGCTCACCGAACTTCCAATTCATCAGCTTCCCTGCTTGCTGAATGCTGCTACCCATCGACTGTTGAATGCGGGCGTTGCCAAACCTCAAATTTCACTCTCGTATGAAGCTTATGGACCACGCAGTGGCGGCTCGTGCAATTCGGCAACAGTGTTATCCCTCCATTTGACTGTGTGTAAAACAATCGATTCGAAATTGAAGCAGCGCTTTATTAGCAATCGATTGTTAAACATAAATTCAAATGGAGCGAAGACATTGTTGCCAAATTGCACGAGCCGCCACTGGGATCACGACAACCCGATCTACCTAGTTCGTATTTTATTTTCTTCCGATCTGACGTTTTTCTGGGCTCATATCTGAGTGATGGCTGCTGCGTTTTGTGGTAAACGTTGGGGTTTTTTTTCTGAACCCCGCCCATAAAATAATTTTATTATTACGAGAAATTCTCCACCCGAACCAACGGTTGTGCATTTTATTATCTAATTCAACCTGTTTGTTTGGCAACGATGGATGTCACCTACGCTGTGCCCGAACCTCGGAATTTGTACCCGTTCCGCGAGGTGGTGGCGAAAATTGTAACTCGACGGTGAGAGACAGCAATAAACAACGCCCCTTATTCCCTTATTGGCTAGAAATGGTTTTGTTGATCTTGGCGTTCGGTATCCCATGAAAAATTTCGAACTTGAAATCTTCTCCTGAAGACCTCTCATAATAAAATTCGTTTCATGAGAGGAGTTATGTTAAGCCTGTTACACAGAAAAAAAACAGAAAAAGAACACTTTGGTAGTGCTGACAAAACCTTTGGTAGAAAAATGTCCCTCTAAAAGACTTTGGTTGAGCCATCTATTTTTTTGGTTCATCCAGCAAAATCTCTTTAGTCAGGCGTTCAAAACCTTGGTTAGCCCACTTTTAAGTCTTTCGCTAGGTCACTTTTCTACTAAAGGTTTGGTCAGCGAAGCCAAAGCGTTTTTTTCTGTTTTTTCTCCCTTGTGTGCTTGCTGCTTTCTACCAAATCTATCGGATCAAGAATGCACGCCGGAGTCGTCAGACCATTCGCGGTAGTACGGTTCTAAGGTGACTCCAAGCGAAAGTTGGGGATCTTTCAGCTCCAACATTTACGTCTAATGGACAAGGAAAGAGAAATACAACTTCATGGTTTCGCCACACTGCTTTGATCTGTAAATCTATTACAGATTATGAGCCCAGATCGATTAAGTGTCACTGTTTAATTGCATAATCCAATCCTTGTGACACTTGTGACAATCATCACGGGTTAAGTCGATAGAAATCAGGGATCGAGCAAAATGCAGACAAAATCTCTAAGAGGCCTCATCAATCATACAATTAATCAGTGAAATGCGACTTTGTCTATACATGTTTGATCGATTAAATTTTTCCTTCATTCAAATACCCTGAGACTAATATGTGTTCTTCAAGAATCTCATGAATGACGATTTATTAAGTTGCGCATCATAAACAATCCTAGCGGTTAATTGTCAGGAATCTCGAATGGAATCTCCATCATCTCAGGAGGCCAGACCTCGGTAGAGTTTGTTTCAGTTATGGAGAGTTGACCTGTAATGGTAGCATTTGTTTATTTGTGTCTTCTTTAGAAACCAATGGATTGCAATGAAGAAGACTTTTTTAAAAATAAAAAATCTGGTTGGAAAAAAAAAAAAATCCAATTATGAAATCGCTATCAGAAATTCTTACAGAAGAATCATTATGAAATGGAAGAAAGTGGTCCTGTTGCACTTGGTACCAGAGCTGCCGTTTTTCGTATAATTTATGGCATTTTTCAATTCACCGATGATTACACCGGTTAAGAAAAGAGTACACATGTTCAGTTCCGTGTATGACTGAATGCGTGAAAAAACTCTGTTGTGTAATCTTTTCTCAATTGGTTGGGTCGTCGATGACTTTAAATTCCTTGCGGATATTTTAATAAATTAACGGCGATTCCACCGATTGAGAAAAGATTACAGATCCGAGGATTGTTGGCGCTGCCAAAGTGTTTTCCTCCATGCATGACCGTTAGGAATTTTATCTCCACAACAGAT
Organism: Trialeurodes vaporariorum; assembly: GCA_011764245.1. NCBI lineage: Eukaryota > Metazoa > Arthropoda > Insecta > Hemiptera > Aleyrodidae > Trialeurodes > Trialeurodes vaporariorum. The sequence continues at coordinate 22,220,861 of VMOF01000111.1, read as the reverse complement.
TACAAAACGTCTTCGACTTCTAATGCAAGCTTACTCAACGATTGCGCGTTGTCTTGAAGCAAAGGGGGAAAAGATGGTCGAATTTCACCGAAGATCACTTGAAGGTTGACCCTGCACTTTATCCACATCCGAAACGAGTTCTTCGCAATGACTTTGAGTACCTACCGGGTATACTTCCCTGCTCCGGACCAAGTGGGGACCATGACAAGTGACCAGTGACTAGTGACTAGAGTATGACTAGAGTGCTCGCTCCATCTTCCTCTCTTCTAATAATGTCTTTGGTCTGATCTCTTTGCCTAGTCGTTTTGTCCTTTTCCTCGACAAGAACCAGTTGCCGCGCCGCCGCCTCACAGTGGAGTGATTCAATGGGAGGAGTCGGACATGAAAAATATGCCTACAAATGTCAATTTGTGGTGTTTTTACGCTTCCAAAATGCAGTGTAAGGGGTGATTCATGTAGATAATTTTGCGACAAAACCGATGACGTCCAATTCAAACGTCCATGTTGCGTATTAACGAAGATACAAGCATCTAAAGTTTACATACCATGTCCAACCCCTCCCAATGACTCGCTCCACTGTGCGCCGCCGGCCGTTTCTGCGCACGTTCAAGCTGTCGAAGTTCGCGAGTCGCGTCTCCATAGTCGTGGCCGTGTACTCCTCCGTTGTCCGGTTTCACTTTCATCCGAACGAATATAGATGGCCGAGAATCGAGATGGTGATGGGCAACCGGCTCACAGTAGACCGAAACATGGATTTTTTCGGACTTGGAAACTTTTGGTCTTTTTCCTCCAAATCAGAATATTTTCAGTGTCGATAATTTCTTGAAAAAATCATGGAATCTTATTCATTTTAACCCTTTTGCCCCTAAGTCTCATGTAGAAGACGTTCTCTTAACTTGGATTATTATCTGAAATTTTAAAAAAAAAATTGACCTGCACCCACAATAGAAAAAACAGAGAGGAATGCTTCGGTAGCGCTGACTAACCCTTTGGTAGAAAAAAGGCTCTGTCGAAGACATTAGTAGAGACAACTGAATGGGGGGACTTGGGATTTTCGCCCCCCCCCCCCGGAGACCCCTATCTTCCTTTTGCTCTGATTCTGCCTCCCTCTTATTCCCTCTTTTTTGGCTGAAAAGGGTTTCGATCGCCCCCTCCCCACCCCCTGTATCTGCTAATTAGATTCTTTTACCCCTTCCAAGCTAAGTGTATTTTCTGTGAACTTGGAATTATTTGAGACTAAATCATTCGATTCACTAGAAAGGATTTGTGAAACTACTTTCTCATAATTCAGAACTGAAGGGGTTAACGAGCCAAGCCTGAATGTACTCGGCTTTTTCCTCTAGTCTATTTCACATTCTTTGATAGTCTTCATTCCAGATAAACGCAAACATAGATGAAAACGCTGCAAGATAAGGTCTCGTCAGGCGCCTTCAAACTGTCATATAGGCAATTCCAACCCCACCGAGTACGAATAGTTAACTACCTAGTACCTTCCCTGCATAAAGAGTGGAGTGGCGTTCTCTTGAACAAACCTGCGGGGGCCAATCATTTACTGCATCGTTAAAACGATCGTTAAGACGGTCTACGAGTGATTCTATTGGTCGAAAATTGTAAAACTTGGCCGTTGCTATGGTAACCATCGTTAAAGTGCCCGCTATTTAAAGGTAACTCGTTAATAGCCTTTAACTAACGAGACTCTTAACGATGGTTACCATAGCAACGGCCAAGTTTTACAATTTCCGACCAATAGCATCACTCATAGACAATCTTAACGATCGGCCCACAGGTTCTTAAACTCCTTAAAGGGTTAAGCTGCGAAATTCCTAATGAAATGAATTTTTATTTATCTTGGATTTTACTATTAGTTTTCACAGAAGAAACAGAGAAAAACGCCTCAGTAGCGCTAACAAAACCTGTGTGAGGAAAATGAGCCATCAAAAGGATTTAATTGAGCTGACCGAACCGTTGGTTACGAACAAACCAGCGAATCCAGCAAAACCGGCAAAATCTCTTCAGTTATAGCCGCACGAAACCTTCAGATGGTTCTAATGAAAGTCTTTTCCTGAGTCTTATTTCTACCAATATTTATGTTAGCGCTAAAGCGGTTGTTCTGTTTTTTTTTTGTTTTTTTTTTTGTTTTTTGTTTTTTTTTTGTGATCTTTATTTTGTCCAAGAAATTCTTATTTTCAATCCACTGTGCAGTTCCAGCTTCCAAGTACCTCTGTCTATTACTTACACTCCTCCTCCCACGCGCTCCAGCTCGCGCAGGCGCAGTCTCCGTGCCAAGCTGCGCGCGACGCGTGCGCACTGCCTCGCTTTGATCCGGTCAACAACATCACTGTACTCTGCGCGCGCACCGGAAGAACTCGACCGGTGGCGATGGCGGTGGCTCGCGCTCGGCTTCTTGGGTCCGGACCAGACCGGAAAAATTCCCTTTCCGGCATCGGAACACGTTCCCGCTTTTAATATTATTCCGCGGTGTTCCGTCGAAAAGTAGGTTTTCTCCCGGCCGATTGACGAAGACTTTAATCGATCCCTTTTGCCTGCAGACGAGATTCTATTATTGTTGTCTCGCTCATTGTTTCAGTACCGTCGATCGTGATTGTAAGGTTAAGCCGGCATTAATTAAAATCACCGATGGCACGTTGTTTATTTAATTTGATTGATACGGATACTATGGTGGATTGATTAAATACAGCGTGCGCTAGCCAACGAACCTGTCTATAACGATCTCAATCTATTGGGGGGGGGGGGGGTCGAATTCTAATACGTGCCTCAAAACTTCCTCGGCTGGAAGTATTACATGGGGGAAGATACGGGATCTGCGGCTGTGTATGCGTATTTTTCGAGGAAATCTGTAGGAAAAGACATACTTAATTATGTTTTTATAGTAAATCTCCTCTTGGCTGGTCGGGACTATAGAGTCCTTTGATGGACGTTCTGATTCATCCTTGGTTTTTTGCTTTCACGCGAAAAAAAGAGTCGAAGACATCAAAGGCTCCACACAAGAGAATCGGCGAAGGGAAAGACCAGTGGCGTCGCGTGCAATTTGACAACGTTGCATTGAATCCATTTTAAGCCACGTAAAAGGTCGAACACGAAGGTGTTCACCGAACACCCAATGGTTCGATCTTTTTCATGGGTTTAAATGGACGAACTGCAACGGTGTCAAATTGCACGCTGCGCCACTGGGAAAAATAGGAGAAGAGGAAAGTAAGGAAACGGACCGAAATGCGGGCAAATCTGCCGGTCCACTGTTGAACTTAACCTTCGAATTCGTTCAGACGGTTGACTCTTCTTAAATGCTGATAGCGTCGTGTCGGCAGTTCCTACGAAGAACTGCCATCAAAGGACCCTAGTCGGAACTAACCTTAAAAATTCCTTATTGTGAATAGATATGTTTGTAATGATATAAAAAACCTGGAAAACCATTCGAAAACTCGGCGTAAAATCGATGTTTGGTGACGAAGGCATCAAGTTTCCTTGCAGCCTCGTCCTACAGATTACTCTCTGCCAACTGGCAACCTTGCTGAAGGAATTGCATCGCAGACGCGTATACTCTGCGTACTGTAATAAAGCCTTATCCGTTTTCCGATTTCTTCGCTATAACGCTCGCTTTATCAATGGATACATTCTTTTTTATCCCTTCTTCTATCGTATGTCAATGGCTTTTGTGTATTTACGTACCTGTTTCGCTATACAGAATATCTTTGTCAAACGAATTCTATTTTACCGTTGCGGCCGCGGCGTTGGAATTCGTATAAAACTGTCCCGGCTGGCATATGCTCTGTTCTCTGTATAAGAGCTCATTTCAGATAACTTTGAATTTCGAGGTTTTGTAGATCCGTGCTCTCATTAGCCGTTGATGTCAACCTCTTGCGCAGAAGATAGTAAAGTACGAAAAATGGTCCGTGCGCAGTGTAAACAAAGAACTGTCAGTCCATAGTTATCCTGCTCTAGATCTTCATATAGCCGGTCGGGCGCCTCTGAGGTCTGTGAAGGCCTTACATCTTATTCATTTTTCGATAGCGGCCAAAGTTAATCTTTATTACATGTGTTTTTGTACAGGGAAGTATCTCTCTGTTAAGTTGTCATTTTAATTCCGTAAATAGCTTGAAAAAGGGTCACATTTAAAGTGTATGTGTCTATAGCATTTACTGAATTGTTAGGGGGGGGGCATTGTTTTGAAATAAGAAAGGAAAAACTTTAGTAATGAATCCAAATAAATAAAGAAGTAATGTGATCTCAAAATTTTTATTGTCAAACCTCATTGCAAAACCGCGCGAAAAACCCTTTGGTTTAAAATTTCAAGGCCATGAGTTCCGGATGGCTTCGCTTACCCTCGTTTTGTCTGCCATCAAGCTCTGTCTTTATGTGCATAAAGTTTTTATCAATTTAAAGTAACAAATTAAGCTGTTTTAGTGGGAAAATAATGTCTTATACTCCCATAATGTAGGAGTTTATGCTGTTTCTTTATTGGCTTAAATGCTTGAGAACAAATCTTCGGAAGGGGATAATGCTGTTCAGACGGTCAAAATGCGCTTTAAAATAGCGTATCAGAACAACTTCATTCACTGAACTTATAGTTGCTTTGCCGATAGTTAGTGACAAAGCCTTCAGAGAAATCGACTGTTCACAATCAGTTTGGTCGTTTGACCAGAGCTTTTAGTTAATCCTTATCGATCGTTTCATTCGATCGAGCTTGCATTTATGACTTCATAATCTAGACTTTCATTTGTCCTTTAAATACTCTCGGCGTAGCCCTTTGTGATTAACATAACATAATCTTATTTGCAATCAGTGGCGGTTCGTGCAGTTTGGCAACCCAGCAATTTTTCCATTTAATTGTAGGCAAAGCAACCCGGCAAAACATTCAATGTCCGAAAAAAGTCCCAAGAAAGTCCTCGCATAATGTCCCTATTATAATCGTTTTTAAACGCCATTTGGCAAAACATTGAACTTCCAAAACCGAGTGAATGCAATCTCCCTACCCATCTAAGTCATGGGGCGTCATGGGGACTTATAAAATTGAAGCGTCGAAGAATGTTCAGGAGTTATTAGAATGGGGGAGTTGCAAGGTTCTGAAATTTTGTGTTTTTTGTGATGAAAATGATAGTGCGTAATGAGCTGAGACGCTTATTTGGGGACATTCTTCGACGCTTTAATTTTAAAAGTCCCCATAACGTCCCATGACTTAGATTGGTATGGATATTGCATTCACTCTGTTTTGGACGTCCATGAGACGTTCAATGTTGAGCCAAATAGCTTTTAAAAACGATTATAATAGGGACATTATGAGGACTTTCTTGGGACTTTTTTCGGACTTGTAATTATTTGCCGCGAATCAATTTTCACATAGGTTTATTTCCTTCGTAGAAACCATGTTAAAAATTTTATTGTATCTTCATTATTTCCACCAAAAATTACGAATAAACTATGCTCTTTTCGATTGATGTTAAAATTTAACTTCCACTCTGTCGGATAGTCTTTCTTTTTTTCACCGGCTCACCACACCATTGAATTCCAGAGTCTAGACCGCTACCTATGCAACCCCGCGAGATCTCTGTTCATTTCTTAATTTCGCAACTGTTCGGGTTACATTGTTACAACCCATTCATAACTGTCTCCGATAAACCGATGTTATATGGCGCTGCAAAGTCGCGGTTGCTAAATTTTGATTTGCGATCTGTGGACCCAAATGAAATGTTAACTCGGCGCCCGGCGTGATTTTGCGCTGATTCGCCGCACGTGAAAATGCGCTTGCCAGTTTTGAAGCTTAATATTTAGAGCTGAGGGGAAAAAAAAAAAAAAAAAAAAAACTTCGGAATTGCTTTGTTTCTCTGAATGTTTTATACGTACGAATGCTATCGACGGACGTTCTGTTGAAGTTCCTCTCAGAAGTGTAAACAAAGTCCTAATCTTTGGAATTTTTCCAACGTTATTTCTCTTATTGCGTGATAGAAATTGATCATAATGACCATGCGCTTTGGATTTTCATCAAAGAACGCGTTTCAAAACCAAAAAGTGAAAGTCAGCTTTGAAACTTCAATTTTTAGACGGTGGGGGGTGGGGAAGGTAGAATTGTATTTTCCTGCAGAATGTTCTACACGAATTCTACGGAAACCTACGTACGTTGTGTTAGACCTCGTTTCAGTAGTAAAGATGGGTCCCCTCTCCAATAATCTTCGGATTTTTTTTTTTCATGTTATTTCTCATATTGCAAAGAACGTCAGTAAACAAAAAAAATGGAAGTCTGAGGCAAATGTTATCTTGACTTGAAGAAATGAAAATGGAACATTCGTCCAAGATGATTGGCCTGGGTTCGCGTAGACACTTGTGAAACAAGATCTATATTATTGACTTATTGTAGCATCTGATTTGGAAGCTGGACAAGGAAGCTCGATTGATCAACTGTGTGTTTCATTTCGCCAGATCCTGTATACATGCATCATCCTTAAGGTTACAGATTAAAGAGGTATGCTCATCTAACTTCGCACCACAAGTTTCGTGGCACGCAGTTCAAAAGCACTGCAGGCAAGTTAACCGACAAATGCAGAAAACGTATACTCTTTGCAGAAAACGTTGGGTTGTTTTCAGCTTTCCTAGCCCAATGTTTTCTGCAAAGAGTATACGTTTTCTGCTTTTGTCGGCCATCTTGCCTGCAGTGCTTTTGAACTGCACGCCACTGAACTTGTGGCGCAAAGTTAGATGAGCATACCTCTTTAATCTATAGCCTTGTATCATCCCAATATTATATTTGTGTTGATAGAAAATTTTCCCAAGTGCCGGACGCCAGAACCATCCAAAATTATATAACTAAACAGTTCAAATGAACAATTGAACAGCTTGTGGATATGGCTGTTGTGACCTGCATTTTTTTAGCTTAATTTTTTCTTCTGATATAGTCATTAAGATCCATTCATATTCTAGTGCCTCTTTCTTTGTGTGTGTTTACTGTTTAAGACCGGTTGGTCAAGGGAATAAAACGGCTCAATTTGGCAGTGAGGCATTGGTTTAATATTTTGTTTTTGTTTTTTTAATTTATTTTTACTCATTCGTCATGAAAAAATGTAAGAACCTTTTGCAAAATTGAACCGGTGTCATTTTGCGTTAACGGAACGAATTTCGAATCTCGTTTCGGCGGGCCCTCGAAACTTGTCTTTACGCAATTATCTGCGCCCCATCTTCCTGGCCTCCCGCATCCTAGTACTGAATCCTTGTCATGCAGACACCCAGACAGTCCCAATTTTTGCTCTGACCAGTGACCACACTCTCTCGGTCTCTCGGACACCAGAATGTTTAGCGCATGTTTTGAAGATCATTTATCTTGCATGCCAATTCGCTTACCCCAATTTTTTTTTTTTTCTTTCTTTTTTTTCTAATCGCTGACTCATATCTAAATTGGTTTTATGCAACGTTGAGTCCTTACAATGTACAGTCGCGTGCCAGTGCAAACTTTCTCCCACGCCAATGCCAACCTTTAAATCTTGGTCTGTTGCAATTTATTGAGATTTGTTGCCCTTCATTTAGGTTATTTATTTGGACAGATTTTTCACTTGGTTAGACATTATTTGTCGGATGTTCATAAAATTTTGAAAGAGCGCCTTAGACCGCAACTTCGATAAGGAAAGTGTCTTGCACAATGAAAGCGCGAGTTTCGACAGAAAATTTTTAGGTCATAATGACATTTAGTGTGACATCTGCAACGTTAGATTACACGTTTCCTAATCGCGTGTATTTTTCGTGGATGCAAAAGTCGTAACAAGCTTGTGCGCACTCCCTTTTCCGTACGTAGGTGTAGGTGTGTGTGTTATGTCATTACGTTGCTGTAGAAAAAGATATTTGTAGATACTGCATCTTTTCTGTAGCTGAAACGGAGCCAGCAAGGAAACTGAGCATTCTTCCCATTTGGATGTGTAATGAACAATCGATTCTTCAAGGGCCTATAGCCCCATAACTAATCGATTATTTCTCAGGAAATCAAAGGGGAAGAATACAGTGTTGTCAGATTGCTGGACCCGCCAGTGATCTGTAGTGTTGTCTGCGTGTAGTATTGGACTCAGCTCAGTATCAGTCTTGACTTGACTCAATATTTTTACGGACAATCTGGTTTTCTATTTCTTGAATATTTTGTTTTTATTTTCTTTATTTCTTTCTTTTCCCATCTTTGTTCCCCTTTTTCTTTTTTCCCCCTCCTCTTTTTTCCTCTTTTTCTTATGTTATCTTCTCCTCTTTTCTCCCCATTTTCTTCTTTTTCTCGTTTCTCTCGTTTTTCATGCCCTTAGGTTTTTCCCCTTTTCCCCTCCAAAAGATTACCCCCCCCCCCCCCCCCCAGATCAGGCTATATTGAACTTGATTTTTTAGAAACGTGAATGGGGATTTTTTTTTTCAGCTTCAGCACAGAATCCAACAATCAGAATGGAAGCTCATCCGATTCATTTTGAAGAGTTATTTTCTGCTCTATCATTCTGAGAAGATTTAATCTATCCTCATGGAGAGCAGTGCAAAAGACGGAAACAGAGGTTTGTCTATCATTTTGTATAGACGTCTTAAGATCGAAACCGAATGATTGTTCCTACTGGATCTTAAGGGAGTTTTCACTCTGATTGTACAATTCTGTGGCATTATAACTCGGTATTGAAAGTTCAACGGTGTGAGGCAGTGGTCTCACTCCAAGGTCAAAGGGTCAATGTCTTTCCAGTAGCTGGGATCAAAGTGAAGTGATATCAAATTGGACTAAACAGCTCAACCTTGCCTCCCCATCATTTCGCTTGTTTTTTTTCCAGGGCAGTCGACCAAATTATGCTAATTTGATGGACTGTAATGATACTTAATTCTGAGTACAAATTACCTTTAGTGTTGTCCGGTGTGATTGGCCAATCCTCGCTGCTAGTCGAGCTTGGGTGTGATTTGTCCATTTACCCTTGTGTAAGTATGCAGTATGCACTGATGAGGAGTGAGTCCCACTGAGCAAAATGAGACGAGAGAGAGAGAGAGAGAGAGAGAGAGAGAGAGAGAGAGAGAGAGAGAGAGAGAGAGAGAGGAGAGAGAGAGAGAGAGAGAGAGAGAGGGGAGGGGGGGGGGGAGAGAGAAAGAGAGAGAGAGAGGGAGAGAGAGAGAGAGAGAGAGAGAGAGAGAGAGAGAGAGAGAGAGAGAGAGAGAGAGAGAGAGAGAGAGAGACAAAGATTTTATCTTTTCACTGCCACGCCAAATAGTGTTCATTTTTATCCCAGTCTTTGCCTCTTCTGGAACAGAGCCCAGAAAATCAACAAACTATACTTTCGGTTGCACTCGGAGATGAAAGAAAAATTATTGTAGCAGTACACAAATTGGATAGTTTCCGCCGTCCCTTAGTGGATGTATAATATATTTACTGGGAGTGTTACTGTACTAAAGTATAATTAGATGTGTAGTAAGTAGTGCTTCAACTTCTAACTGGCAAATAGTTAAAAGTCATCCGCATTAGAGTCGAGGTCCAATTTAAGTATTGTACTGGATGTTCGATTATTGTTGTACCGTTGTACCAGTCTAATGCAAATGCTATGATTATTATCTCTTCTTGTAGATCAATTGGATTAATTAGTGCTTTTAGTTTTTGGCCTGTTTGTCAAAATGGTGTTAATTTTTTAGTCATTCAATATAAGGAAATTCTGAACGAAAATAAAGTAAAGAAAATGGGGTGGGGGGAGAGAACCTTAAATAAATTGGGGGGGGGGCGCTAGGCGTGGCGTTATACGTGGTTGCTTAGAAAGATCTCTTTGAATATCAAAATTGATGCAGTTTTGGTCATCGATCACGGATTAGCGAAAATAAGACCAAACTGAATTTTTAAGATGCGTGCCGCGCCGCACATGAATCGGAAATATTCAGCTTTTTTACCAACAATAGCTCTGTCAGTGGCGAGGCCTGCGATTTGGCAACGTTGCTTTTCCCCCATTTAAACGCATTAGAAAGATCGAAATGCTTGGTCATCGCCGATGACTGAAGCGGTCGACTTTTTTGGTGAATTTAAATGGAGAAAATACATTGTTGCCAAATTTCGCACGCTTCGCCACTGAGCTCTGTTATGTCTTGGCTGATGGTCCGTGAAAATGTGACTTTTGTTCATACTTTCCTTTCTACTTCATTAGTTTCTTTGACAATTGAAATAAATTCGGACGACGAAATAAAGAACAGCTCAAGGAAACGGTTGAGACTCTCCTCGCATGAATGACGTAATCTCGAAAGGGCTTTTGTCCTTTGTTGCATTCGTGTCCTCCATTATCGTTTTTCGAAGTGAACGGAAACTTTTAGTCGCGTCCTGAATTTTCAATTACGTACCCCAGTCTTAAAAATTAATTTTGTAACCACTTCCTGTCCAGTCCTGCCTCGCCGATTTAAAAGATATCGATCTGTTGAGCCAGATTGCTGTTATTTGCAGCCTCAGCGCCGTTGAAATTAGCTCGTCAGACCGCTCTGAAATCAGTTTGAAATCATCATTATAGGATTTTGATTAGATGGATTTCCGCCTCCTTTTCACAAACGATCCAGCAAATTATTTTGTAGGTTATAAAGCTCCATCGGGTTTAAATGAATGCTGTTTAAATTAGCGCTGTTTTACGTCAAACACATCATTTCACTAAAAAAATATTAATTGAATTACTCTCCTCGGTTCTCAAATTTGTAAGTTATTTTCAATTTTTTCAATTCATTTTTGAGTATATTAAAATATTTCCACGCTAGAGGTAGTTTCAGAAATGTAGGCACACCTAGATTGATAATCTTTGGAATTTACAACATTATTTCTGATATTACTCAATGAAAATGAATTTATGTATTCACTTTCCAACGAGGAACCCTATAAAAGAAAAATCTGAAAAATAATACAACGTCAGGCGAGTTACATTTTGATATGAAGGAATTAAAGTTAAAAATTCGCCAAAGATTATGGTTTAGGTGCGCCTACACTTCTGAAACAATAAGCTCTATAGCAAGACTTTTCGCTGGCAACGAAAAAATGTTATATAGACATTGCATAGTGAAAACGTGCAAAGCTACCAACTGAATGAGTGTTTATGTTAATAAAGGTGTTTTGTTTCAGCAAGTTCTATCGCAACGGACCCAAAATTCAATGAATTGTTAAAAGTATGGAATAATGTTATAAGATCGAAAACAAGCGGAATCACCTGCGGCATAATAGCCTTACTCATTCCGTCATGGCAGAATGACCCTTTTGACCCCCCGAAAGTAGTATGATTTCATTGTATCATTGAAATTACGGTTTGCTTTTGTTGATCTTGACTAAAAGAATTACTTTTAACTTAGGTACTCATTCGTTTGATAGCTTTAAAATATTTTGATGATGCATTTTCTTCATGGAAATCATCGGCATCTATGCGAAAAGACCTGTCACCCATTAGCGGACCCAGCAATCGACAGTCTATTCTTCCCATCTGATTGCATGAGAAGTAATCGATTGGTCACGGGGCTATACAGCCACTTCAAAACTCGATTGTTTATAATTTGTTCAAATTGGAAGAATGCGCAGTTGCCAGATCGCTGGATTCGCCTTTGCTGTTACCGTGGAAATATTCATAGTTGAACGGTTGGGTGTGCAAAAATGCCTAGTTTTTTTTTTTTTAAGTCATTTTGAAAAAATGTATGGCAGTTGAAGTTTGAAGATACACATAGAATCAATTTCTACCTCAATCTTCACCTAAAATGAGCCTAGGTCAGTGGCGTCGCAAGTAATCTGGCAACGCTGTATTTCGCACATTTACACCAACAAAAAATATCGTTTTGAGGGAGTGCATTTGTGCACCTCCTATTGTTCGATCTTTTTCATGCGTTTAAATGGACTAAATACAACGTTGCCAGATTGCACGCGACGCCTCTGGCCTAGGTACCTTTTTTATCCAACCGTTCTATAATGTATTCATTTAGGTATTTCCTCTTTCTCTTTAACTATACTACCCCTTCCCCTTGTTTGTGTTTTTTTTTTTTTTTGTATCGAAGAGTGATTTTTTCCACTTAATCTTCCATTAATATTCGTCCATTAGAATTAGTGAATGGTATAGAAGGAAGCCGTGCTCTAGATAACTTGGACGGCAGCATAGCATCATACTCCGATGCTTTCGATGCCGAGACAGACTGGTTAGTGGTTATGGATGGAAGTAAATCCGAGTATTCCGCAAGTTTCCTAATACCTTACGAACAATGTGCACGGACAGATTGGTCGTGACGTAAGACGAGGAGCAGGATGCGCGACGTAAGCACAGCGGTCAACAGGAAACGCTGAGGCAAAAATTACACCGAAAAACAATTGACGGAGCAAACCGAAGGCAGAGCTTCAACGGTAAAAACCAACAAGAGAATTTGAAACGTGACGATAGAATCTAAATGAAAATGTGTACAGATTATATTACGTTATTATTACGATTAGTTATTTGAATTCATTAACTGCAAATATAGATCAGACCCCCCCCCCCCCCGGCCCCCTTTTTTTCATCGGAATCACAGAAAAAACATGAAGAAAACTCTTTGGTACTTCTGGCAAAACCGTTGGTATAAAAATGACCCTGCAAAAGACTTTACTAGAGGTAGTTTCAGAAGTGTAGGCGCACCGAGACCGATAATCTTTGGAATATGTCAACATTATTTTCGATATTACTCTATGAAAATGAAAGAAAATGAGTTCGAGTGTTCACTTTTCACTAAGGAACATTTTTGAAAGCAAAAGATTAAGTCGTGGGCAAGTTTTGTTTTGATTTAAACGAACCAAAGTTGAAAATTTGCCAAAGATTATTGTTTAGGTGCGCCTACACTTTTGAAACGAGCTCAAGAGCCAACCGAATAAATGGTTTATCCAGCAAACTCTTTTTAGTTTGGCGGACAAAATCTTCGGTTAGCTTGACTAAAGGCTTTTGCTTGATTTTAAGAAGTATTTGAATTAGATCTGCGATTTTAATTTTTTCTGATCAATCCGATTTCGCTCCTGAAAGCTTAACTTTTAACAATAAGCAGTGGCGGCTCGAGCAATTTGGCAACCTTGCTTTACCACCATCTAAACCTATTCAAAAGTATCGATTTCTTGGGGTTGCAATATAACCTGCTGAAGAGCGATTGTTTTACGTAGGTTTAATCGGAGAGAATACGTTGTTGCCACATTGCACGAGCTGCCACTGACGGTAATCTACATACTTGCCTAGCAAGTAGCATGAAAAAGTTGGTAACCATAAATGTTGCGATTTCATGAAACGATCGTTCGTTAGATTACCTTAATGACTACATTCTTTCCTCAGATCTAAAGTTTGAAGGTCGGTCGAAGAACTTCCTTTCTTTTTGACCACCAGGAGAGGTAATCCTTCTATTATCTCTTACTGATGTCTAATCGGGCGGACGCAAATGTAATCTTTTCGTCGACTCGATTTCAGAGTGGCGCACCTAGGATCTCGTCTATCTCTTTCACTCTCCTCGTGAATGTATAACTTGAAATAGGATGAAAAAAAGGAGGGGTTTTTATCCCCGTATCTTTCCTTGTCCAACCTACGTGTTTTAAATGGAGGAATGAGCGAGATAGAGAGTTTCGCGTCGCGCTACTGGGTTTCAATCCGCTCACCGGATTAACTCAGAGTGATCAGCGGTCGACAATCGGATCAGCAAAATCAGCATCGACACCTCTTCTGTCAACGCATTAACGCGCCTCCGTCAGCAGTGTCGCACTGTGGGTAGACAATACTTATTTCGTGGCATGACATCAGGATGGCTGATCGACTGATCGTCTGGAACTCATTTCAGAATGCAGGCGAAGCTCACCGATAATCTTAAGAATTTGTTCAACGTTCTTTGTCGTATTGCATGTTGTAATTGAGGAGTATTTCGTTAATTAAAGGGGGGATAAAACAGAAGGTCTGCTCGTGCTAAAAAGTCCTGATTTGAAAATGTATTTGCGTGAGATTCTGTTGCGGAAAACTTCTCTGATTTCCCAGACAATCAAAGTGCATAGTCTATAATCTTTGACTCATTAAGAAAACCGAATCTAACACTTCATAATCTCATACAATCACCTTTTGAAATTAGATTTTTGGAGCACGAGCACACCCCTTGTTTTATCCGCCCTTTTACCGAAGTACTCCTCAATTGTGTGAAACTAAATTTGAGAGCTTTGCAGCTTTTTCATCAAAGAGCTTTAAAATCACAGTGTCAAAGTTTGAGGCAAAGTTTTGTTTTGAGTCAAAGGATTCAAAATGAAAAATTTGCCAAAGATTATCTTTCGAGCCTCGTTTTTTGAAACGATCTCCATAATATTTTGTTTTAAAGCTTTTCGGGAGTAATTTCACGCCCGCACGGTTTAATCTCCTCTCCAGAGATGGATCTTGCAATTCGGCAAAAGTGTCTTTTTCTCCAATCGAGTCTTTATAAAAAACAATCGATACGATAGTGTAGCAAGCGCTGCACCAACAATCGATTGTTGTACATGTATTTAAATGTAAGAGAAACATTTGCCGAATTGCATGGACCGCGCCATTACTACTCTCATAATTATAGTTTACGATAAAATATAAATAAACGTAATTTAAGCGCCTAGAATTAAGCCTTAGAAGCTTTTAAATTTTACATTGAAGTGGTTTTAATTTTTCCACCTAAAGAGCTACTTTTGTCTACTGCTCATCGTAATTCGCGCACCGACTAATGATTGTGTTGGAGTTATTCTTTTTTTCAACGTAAGCCGTGCAGCGGAGGGATTAGTGACATGTTGTCAGTGTCCGAATCATGCACCAATCGCTCGCACGCCCGTAAATATCGATCACGACACTCAATACCGATTTGTTGGTTCACGCAGGTTTAAGCCTGTGCAATATATCCGCTTTTAGGCACCGAAGGTTCTCATTGAACAAAGGTCGGTGAATAGGGGTTAACCTTCGTCTTCCCGCGAACTCTATTGTAATTTGGACTCTCGAACAAGGTCCTCTGGACCCAAAATTTCAAGTTATTCTATTTCATATTAGGTATTCCATTTCTAATATTTTTCTTTCTTTTTTGCTTTGGGCGCTTTAGAGAGAATAAATGATGATCATAAATTAATGAAAATAATTGAAGTAATAAGAAGGAAAATATTTTTAGTGCTTGCTTTGTAAAAAAATATCCTATAGTGATGGTCGATTTTCTATGGAACTTGAATTGGGTCTGGACACCCCCCTCCCCCCACCACCATGACACCGAAATTTTCCCTTAGTAATGGTAATTTCTCTAATTTTCTAGGAAATGCCGCTAAGTTTTGAACTTTGCTCTCTTTCTTGCTTATTATTTTTAGACCTGTAACCCTCACCTCTCCTCGAAAAACATCTGGTTACGCCTCTGACGAACGCAAATTTCACACTCGTAGAGACTACAATATGTTGGTCCTCAGACACTCGCCGTAAAACGCCAGAAAGTGGTCGCCGGACACAAACTGTGAATCGCCTGCACTTTGCGTCTGGACCAATCAGAGGCAAGAATTCACGGCTTGCGGTTGACTTGTGGGTATGAGTGTAAGAGCCAGGACCTCTATCTCTTTTGGGTCCTGAGATCGTGAAAGTTTGGTCGCAGGACACAAACTTGAAGCGCCTGCAATTTGCGTCTCGACCAATCAGAGGCGAGAATGCACAACTTGCAAGCGGCTCATGAGTCATGGTATGAGTCCGAAGGCCCAGGGACCTTGCCTCTTGACCAATCAGAGGCGAGGATTTACAACGTGTGACCCCCTACGTCTTCAGGGGTCTCTCAACCTGTGAATTTAAAAGCGCGAAATGACTGCTTGAACCAATGGGCTTTTTTGTCGTCGATACATCGGACTCGATTTATCGACTTCTAGGCAGCTCATTGGCTGAATCAGTTTATTCACACTCTTAAATTCGCACGTGGAGAGACCCCTTTATAGTATGAGTCCGAGGGCCAGCATCTTTTGGGCCCCAGACCTAGAACCGAGGAAGAAAAATTCGTGACCATTTTGGCGTCTCCCATCTGATCGTCGCACGTGCTGTTGAATAGGAAGGAAACCTGACCTCTAAAAAGGCACGGAAGGCGGAGGGCTGGAGAGTGGGGGATAAAAAATAAAAATGTAAGAACAAAATCGATCAGTATTGAGTAATGGACGTAGCATAATCGGATAATCCCTGATTGCAATGCCGGAGAGCGGATTGCAATGAATTTTGTAGATATTAAGAATTTTAATTGTGAAATCGACCGGGTGCCATGCCGCGAAGCGACGCGACGCGGTGCGCCAAGCTGGTTGCGTGCGCGTTTCGTTTTTGTCTTTTCGCGTGTCTATCGCACCGTTGCCAAGTCTTGGAGGGAAAACAGTTATCAAATTATGTTACGCTTGAAAATGGGGAACTTTAGCGCCGTTAGTGTTGCATTGTTAAATAAAGTCGAATGTATGCCTCTCGAACATTCTATTGAAATCTCGAGCAAAGCACCATATATTATGAAATTTTACTCTCCTCCTTGATACTTGTACGTATTATGATATAAGGGTTGAACAAGTTATTTTCTTTGCAGTTTGCTAAGTTTTTGTTAGATTTTGCCAGGATATCAGGGAAACATCAGAGAATTGGAAAGCTGAGTCTTTCTGTAAATAGGGATCTTTTACGCATCTGAGAAAACACTTAGAGCACACTGACCAATGTGAGTAGGTACTATATCGATACCGAGCACTCTTTAGACAAAAGACCAAAGTCTTTTGGCAATCTGCCGAAAGCTTTGGTTCTCCTACCTAAAAAATGTCCGGTATCGATATGATAGTGCCTAACGTTTTTTCTCAGTACACGGAGTGCACCACAAAAAATGGTCAGAATTCCAGTGAAAAATTCGCATTGAGAAATTCTGTCTGTTTTCATTCGAATTTTAGTAATTTTAAAGAAAATTCTGGCCGTACACTTTGGGATTTTGAACCAGTATATTCTCAACAATCAGGCATTTTTGACCAGTATCCCATGGATGTATCAAATTTCGCTCGTGAGTCGTGACCTCTTTACTGAACCAGTCTACTCTTTGAAGTTTTGCGACGAATGCAGGATTGCAGGGTGTCTAACATCCGGATAATCCGGGAAACCATGGTGTGATGAGGGAGTTTAAAAATGTCATCAGAGAATACGAATCGAAAACTTCGAAATGAAATCAGTGATCGTCTCCGTAATGTCCGACTTCAAAAAAAATTAAATTCTTTGTGAAGGCTTTGACGCTTTATTCAATTCGTAACGGAAAGAATCGAGCGATGAAGAAAAACAGGAATTTTGAAAACCGTGTTACCAAACATCCGTAGAATGGGTCTGTTGCAAACTTTTGCTACAGCGATGTAGAGTGTAAAATCTTCAATGAAATAACGTGAAAAGGCCATTGGTGGTATCAGAAAGTCATAAAATGCAGTATTAAACTCACAAGATGCGTTTAACTGAAACCCAAGATGGCGGTAAAATATCGATCAACCTGTGTGCACGCACCGTGAACATCCATGATGGCCAACGTTAACAACCTCACTGCATCATCGGAGGTTATGAGTTTGTTTGTGTTGTGATAGGTTGTTGTTTGTGTTGTGATAGGTTGTGATCGATGTTGTGAGGTTGGCCATCTTGGATGTTCATGGTGCTTGCATACAGGTTGCTCCATATTTCCCGCCATCTTGGATTTCAGTTAAATGCCTCGAGTGAGTTTGTTATTGCATTTGATGATTTTCTGCTGCCACCAATGGACTTTTGACGCGATTTTACATGAGGTTGATCACTCTAGATCGCTTTGTAGCAAAAGTTTGCAACAGACCCATTGGAAGTTACGGCGATGTTTCATGAAGATCTGACAACGCTGCATTGAGCTTGTCTTGTCCTCCTGGTTGTTACTGTGCTTGTCAAAGAGTCTCAAGCGAGGAGAATCGCGTCAGCTCCACTGCAAGCGCGCAGTGAGTAGCAAGTAGCGATTCCGATCTGGATTCGTGTGATAATAAACCCATTTTTGTGCTTGTCTCTCTGCCAATGTCTCGACCGCGACGCGACTCGACGGGAGCGGCCGCGGACTGCGGACCGCGCACGCGCATATTTGACAGATCAAGTGGGTTGCTAATTTTTTCCTCCTTTTTGCCGCCCCCCATCTCCAACTCCTTCCACCTCAAATTGAAATGGCTCTAACCCAACGTTTTTGCGTCCTCTCTCTCTCACTCTTGTTCACATTTTCGTTTTACAAAATCAGATAACACCTTTTACGACGCCTGGCGACGAGGCTTGAATTCCAGTAGCAGGCAGTGGCAACCGTTTAATTGTTCGATATCGCAATTGAATGAGGCATCGCCTTCCATCTCCGCGGTAGATGCGAAAAATACCGTTAAAGAGAATGCATGTTCTAGTATAAGTGACAGCAGACACCCCTATAGCAACATTCCAGAGAAGCCGACGATTCTAGGAGTCCCTTGATGGGTATTTCTCTTTGGAGTACAAACAAGAGATCTTCGAGTTCTGCTTGGTTGTTGGTTGTAGGCTTTCATGCATAGAGAGAGTCGGAGACATTGAAGGCTCTACAAAGAAAAGTCGATGAGGGGCAAGGGGCAAGGGGATAAGAGGGACGTGCGGGAACGGATCGGAATGGCGGTAAATCCCCCTGTCCGTCGCATAGTTGGTCTACTGTCAAAGTTAACCTTCGAATTCGTTCATATGCGGTCGATTAGTTATCTCTGTGAATTTTGTATTTTTGAGCTCGATTTTTCCCAAAGTGACAACTTTTATCATGTTGGTCTCCATATAGTCTGGTAATCAGCGCAACTCGACCACTAATCCAGGGACCAATGAATGTTTCGTACAGACGGTCCTGCCTCCAGATGATGATTGGTGAGCACCTAAGACCTAAGACCATTTAAATACACACGTAAACGCTCACCAGCCAACGTCTTTCGGGGACCGTGTGTACCGAACATTTATTGGTCCGAGAGGTCCCGAGTCCGAGTTACCGTGTAATATCTCTAATCCTGCTGGAATTTGGCTTTTTTTTAGCCAAAGTTTATTGCTCGATTTGTGAACTTCTGTTGTTTTTACCTCACTAATATTTTCACTGTTGTATTTTCTAACCAATTCCTCTCTTTCTTCTGTTTCAGGTAATAACCATCATCAATACTTCTCTTTGACATCCCTTGTGAGTCGTGACATTGTACAGGTAGTCAGTTTTTTTTTGGAAACTTAATAACCTCTTCAGTACATGCAGTACCTGAGACACTGGTGGATCCAAAAATGTTGCCTATTATTTTGAACCGCGCGTGGGGTTGAAAATTACAGGTTAGGGACAGTCCGTTTGCGTATCTAGCCCTAGTGAGCTAGGGGGACGAACTTGAGGTTTTTTTTGTCCCCCAGTGACCCCCTCTTACGTTCGTCTTTCTTTCCCCCTTCCTTGACTTTTTTGACTGAATGGGGGAAGGGTGATCGCTCCCTCAACCCCCCTCCTGTATCCACCAATGGGGTAGGTATTCACGTGACTTTCGTCTCTTCTTCGATCCTTCCTTTCATAGGCGGATCCAGCTATCTGGCAACTGCGCATTCTTCTCATTTGGATGTATGATAAACAATCGATTCTATTGCCCTGTGACTAATCGATCATTTTTCATGCAATTAAATTGGAAGAATACACTGTTGCGAGATTGCTCCATGCTTCCTTTTGCATCCGCTTCAATTGGCAAGGAGAGAGAAGGACAATTTCCTGGATCTACCTGTGACATAAGGCGTATTTCCATGCTTAGATCTGGACATCTATCTGGAGCACCAAGTCCCCATCCAAAATACACGAGGACTAGCTGCTCCCGTTAGGCGCTGCTGGAAGATTCAAGCACGACAAGTAGCTTCTGTACTGCAACATTTTTCCTATAACCGTACACAGCTGCATGTACTCAACTTTCAAACCGAATCCAATCTGCGCGATCGTACAAATTAGTATATAGTTCAAGTTGCTCTCCTTATTACACCCAGTCAAATCGTTGGTATGAGGTCGATGAAGGAAGTCCAATGTCTTTTGAAACCCTATTTCTAGTTTCAGCGCGCACTAATTACGGAAGGGTCATGAGCATTAACCATTAAGTGTATGTAGAGCTCGACCCAATAAGAAGAACGGTCGTAAGGTGTCGCAGCCTGTTCTTTGTTCTACTTCAGCTCTACATGTGGTCAAACAGAAGCTGCATGGACTAGCGGCGCGGCGCAAGGTGTCCGACGCGCGTGTCGGAATAATTGAATCGTTCCTTGCTGAAAAGACATAAGTCCATTTCAACAAGAGTCCTGCATTCCATTCGAAAGCATGAAATACAGAAGTCCCGTTAAATTGTATTTGATTGTTTTTAGCAGAGAACGGTTTCATTTCAGGTGGTGTCTCGCCCCTCGCGGTGTCCCCGCGCGTCCCCCCCCCCCCGAGACGAGACTTTATACGAGCGCGTGCCCTGACGTCCCAGAGCGAGCGTGATGTAGAAGATCCAGAACTGTGGCAGGAGCCAATGTCTTGTAGCCGTCGTCACATGGGATATGGGATCCGATGAAGAGAGCTATGCCATGGGGGTAGAAGGAGGAGGAGGAAGAGGAAAGTGGGGGGGGGGTTTGTCCGGCGATCCCGGAGATTAATTTCATAATATTGTAATTAGGAGTAGCCAGGGTGGTAGCGGTCATCACGCTTGACGGAGTCGTGAGAGAAAGGACAATATTCCCCCGGTTGGGTCGCGCGGCGGTCAGTCGCTGCGGCATGCAGCGCTATGGTTATAGTGACGCAGCCAGAATTTTTTCCGTCTCTCTCATATTCCGTTTGAATGCATCGATAGAAAAAGGATGGAAGGAAGGGGTTTTATCCCATTGTCTATATCCTTGTCGAACATACGTGTTTCAATGGAGACAAGAGAGAGATAGATAAGGCCTCGTTGCGCTAGTAGCGCGCCGCGATAATAGACCCACCGACCGCATAGTAGACTCTAGACAGCTCAAGTCCAACAGGGATTTGCAGTCTGTGGGCTGATGTTGCCAAGTTGAATAGAAGAAAACTCCGGACAGTTGAGTGAATGAGTAAAAAAAATCTCCCGGAAGTTTCAGCTAATTTTTGTAACCCACTATTCATGTAATTGTTACCTTTGCAATATCTCTTCCGTTTTCTATCGCAGTATTTTCCATGAATCAAGATTCAGCATTGGAACCTAAATGATTGGCAGTGAGCAAAGTTGGGCAAACGGGGGTGATAATCGATTACACGATTACCAAGTAATTGTAATTGTCGTTTTTTCGAAGGGTTATTTTGTGATTATCAGGGCTGGTTTTTTAACAATCCACCCATCATATTAGTTGCAAAAGAATTAAGATGTAATCGGGAAGACCCTAAAGTTTACTATTCATCTGCGAAGACTGTACATTTGATTTGCATCCAAAGGTTTAACGATTACCGATTACCCAGTAATCGTGTAATTGATTACATTTACATCCCATTTGCCCAACTCTGGTGGTGAGTGAAGAGTGCACCTGCGGGCCGATCTTTGAAATCATTAGATAAGGCTGGTAGACTGGATAAATGAGGGGCTTCTATTGGTCCCTTTAAAGAGTTTAGCAAAAAGAAGAGCACTTTAACCAAGTGCCCCTCCGCTACATTCGATAAGCTATTAGCTTTTATCGGTTTGTTTCAAGCAGCCGATAGCTTATCGAATGTAGCGGAGGGGCACTTGGTTAAAGTGCTCTTCTTTTTGCTAAACTCTTTAAAGGGACCAATAGAAGCCCCT
Source organism: Trialeurodes vaporariorum (assembly GCA_011764245.1). Taxonomy (NCBI): domain Eukaryota; kingdom Metazoa; phylum Arthropoda; class Insecta; order Hemiptera; family Aleyrodidae; genus Trialeurodes; species Trialeurodes vaporariorum. The sequence goes on along the minus strand of VMOF01000111.1, from coordinate 22,199,134 downwards.
CATTTATCCAGTCTACCAGTCTTATCTAATGATTTCAAAGATCGGCCCGCTGGGTTCGAATCCCGGCCGCGGCTAGAGCGAGGAGATTTAACGGTCTTAGATCTTGTCACCTCGGGAGGGCATGGATGTGACTCTGCTAGATTCTCTCTTTCCCCCTTTCTTCTTCCTCTCTCATCGATCTTCGACTATGTGGCCTTTGAGGCGTATTGACACCGCCTGGAATTGTTGTTTGCAGGGATAAATGATTAAGAGAGAAATTTCGGCTGTTACACGAAGTTATAATGGATAATAAAGCACAAGACCGATCCCGTTAGATCAGATCTAACGGGATTTTTGACAGTGGAGTTGCCAAGGTCGGAATAAAATCATCGGAGGGTTGGAAAGCTGGCGCCTAGCTACACTACCTCGAGATTGAGGTGTCAACATGAAATCAGGTTGGGCACACAACACTATGACGGACATTTGAAACTACGAAAGAAAGGGGGAAGAGGGGGAGAAGCAGTACCGTAAAAATGTCAACACTAATGTAAGTGCGCAACGCGTTACTGAAAATGTGGTGTAAAGAGATATGGTATGAAGTAAGTCGGCCTGCATTTTCAAAAATAATGCATAACATCACCCGATTGAAATCGACTCACAAACTCAATAAAGTCGTTTGAACGAATTTCTAAGTTGTTAATACTGTAGAGTGTCAATTATCCGCGGTCTCTGGAGCGGACTTTTCGTTTTTGTTTTTTTTTTTTTTTGTTGTTGGAAAAATGGAAAAAAACGGCTGCCGAAAGAAGGTTCAAATCCATGACTCAAACTTCCATCTAGAAATTCTTCGAGAAATAAAGTTTAATGTGTTTAACAGGTAACGTTTATTGATTCTTAGTTAGTAATTATATTCTTTTCTAATGCATCGCTAAGGTCTTTACTGAGTCTTTTCGACGACTTTTTCCAGCCGTGTTGCTTGGATTCGGATTATCCGAGATTTTCGATTATCCGCGGTACCTCCGGTCCAAATTATCGCGGATAATCGAAACTCTACTGTACTTAAATTAATAAACAATAGAAGAAATACAATGTAATATTGAAAATCAGTAATTTTGCTGGTTATTTTGGAAATCTGACAACCATTCTGAGTGCACGACTGCCCCTTACGCCGCCGTACGCCTTACGCCTCACGCGCCCTCCAAGTGAAATACTAACACTCGCTTTCGCAGTCCGCAAATCCACCGTACGTAAATATTCTATCCTATTCCTACGTAAGTACGTAGGCTATTGGTTGTTTTCCTCGTCTCTCCCGAGTCTTAGTTCAATTGCATGGTGATATCATCAAAGGCTCTCCCTCCCTCCCTTCATCCATTCTCCCCTCCCTCCCTCCCTCCCTCCCTCCCTCCCTCCCTCCCTCCGTCCCGTCCGTCTAATCGCCACTCGAAACGAAACAGCCGAGCCTCGCAGACCTTTGAGATGAGATACGATGGAGGAGATAAAATTGATGATACAAACAAGAGATAAAAATGACAGTCACTTGGAACAAATGCAATCTGTGAAACGTTTTATCTTCGCTTTTGTTTGTTTTGTTTTACCATTTGTCGTCTGGCTTATCTTTTGCTTGTTTGCTTGTTTTTTATCGCATCATTTGAGACTCTCTTTCTCGTGCCTCTTGAACCTCAAGGTCAGCGTAAATCGCGACGGTCTTTCGTGGTACTAATCTCTTCTAGTATCATTAGAAGTGGAAGAACTTCGGGAAGACGCTACACGTATCTCCTTTTTCTTCATTATACTCTGCACGGAGAAACATTTTTTTGCAAGAATGACCTGAATTTCAATAAAAGGTACCCACAAAGAAATTTTGGCATTTTCAGAAGAATTCTTGTCTTTTTAAGAAGAATTTATGACCTCTTAAGCTAGAACATTTTGGTCAGAAATGCCAGAATTCTATTTATAAACACCAAAATTCCCCTTTCTACTGCCAGAATCTTTTTGAGAACTTTTTATTAAAATTCTAGCCTCTTTTAATTGACAATTTTTCTCCATGTGTCAAGGATCTTTCAATCCGCTAGATGGGCCTTGTTGGCATTTTCAGAAGAATTCTGGTCTTTTTAAGAAGAATTTATGACCACTTAAGCTAGAACATTTTGGTCAGAAATGCCAGAATTCTATTTATAAACACCAAAATTTTCCTTTCCACTGCCAGAATCTTTTTGAGAACTTTTTATTAAAATTCTAGCCACTTTTAATTGACAATTTTTCTCCATGTGTCAAGGATCTTTCAATCCGCTAGATGGGCGCTGTTGGCATTTTCAGAAGAATTCTGGTCTTTTTAAGAAGAATTCATGACCACTTAAGTTAGAACATTTTGGTCAGAAATGCCAGAATTCTTTTTATAAACACCAAAATTCCCCTTTCCACTGCCAGAATCTTTTTGAGAACTTTTTATTAAAATTCTAGCCACTTTTAATTGACAATTTTTCTCCATGTGTCAAGGATCTTTCAATTCGCTAGATGGGCGCTACCAGTATCGTCGCGTGCAATTCGGCAACGTTGTATTCTCTCCATTTGAAATCTCTATTGAAAATATCGAACTATTGGTTCTTCGGTGAGCACCCTCTAATTCGATCTTTTACGTGGGGTTCAATAGACAACCTACATCGTTGCCGAATTGCACGCTACGCCACTTGTCTCTTACCGAAAGTTTGTCTTTTCTGGTAATTTCAATGAGATAACAGTAGTATCAAAAACTTTTTTTTTCAAAACGTCATTCTGTAAGTGTTTCTGACGAATAGTCAAAGCTTAAATTGTTAGGTAAGAAAGAACAATCCGTTTAACTCATCCAGAAACACACAAGATTCTGCACAGAAAAAACAGAAAAGTAAACTTCGGTAGCGCTGACAAAACCTTTGGTAAAAAAATGACCCAGCAAAAGACTTGAGTTGAGCTAACCAAATCTTCAGTTCACCCAGCAAAATCTCTTTAGTTAGGCGTACAAAACCTTTGGTTAGCTCAACTGAAGTCTTTTGCTGGGTCATTTTTCTACCAAAGGTTTTGTCAGCGCCACCTTAGTTTATTTTTCTGTTTTTTCTGTGTGCTCAGAGTCATGACATTTTGAGAACGAGTGTAACCTCCAGTGGCGGCTCGTGTAATTTGGCAGCAATGCTTTTCCTCCATTCGATTCTATGTAAAATAATCGATTCTACAGTGAAGCTATAAGCTTCTCCTGCATTTATGCTTATGCTGGTTTTTTACATGGTTTTTCCAAAGAACTTCCCAATTTTTGCCTATTTGACCCGAACTTACGTTTAGAAATATCCTTCAACGTAAATCATCTAAAAGCGCTGTATCTCCGTTCTGCGTGTCTTAATTTGAGAACATCCCAGAACGAATTCGATTAAGCAACACCTTCACAGTCCAGTGGCGGCTCGTGAAATTTGGCAACCGTGTCCTCCTCCTATTTAACCAATGTAAAACAATCGATTCTCCCGGAGGCTGCCAGCCTTCACAAGAATCGATTATTTTACCTACGTTTGAATGGAAAAGTTGCATGGTTGCCAAATATCACGAGCCGCCACAGTCACAGTCTAGTGAATACTGGGAGCGCTCAATTAATGCTCGTATGTATAGGGATATTTTCAACAACTTGACTGTAACAACTTACTGACTGAACGCGGTAACGATTTTCGAATTTATTAGCACGGACTCAAACGTTTTCACCGCTGCCCCGTCCCCGACCATCGACCAGCGCGGTTACGGTGATTACCGCTCTCAACGGTGCGGTAATTAGTCGGTCACCGTCGCGTCACCACTCACCAATCACCACTCACCGGTCACCGCTGGCACCACGGGACTCGACAAAATAGAGTTGTCTGCTTCACAATCGTCGCAGATCACAGATGTTGACGGCGCTATATAGGTGTTTGTAAACTTCTTTTCTTGCACGGATCAAGGTCTTAAAGAAACGTCGAACCTCCTACAATTTGACCTTGAAAGGTTGCGGTTCCGAGCCGCGAGCGTCGACGTACTTACATTACGCCCTGCTGACCGTTAAACCAATCACGCCGAGAGAAAAACAACGCCTGAGGGGGTCAATCTCGATGACCGATGTGCACTGTCAGGATTCGCAGGAGTGTCGGGTGGAGGCTCTGGTAACTTAATTGCGAAGTGAGCGTGGCATTAACAGGGATAATGTGCCCCTCCTCTCGTGAATTCCACGTTTTTTTCTTTTTAATGACTCTTATTGAACTTTGAGTTGAGTCCGTCTCTTCATTTTTGCTGCGATTGTTGGTATTTGTGAAGGCAATATACAGGGTGTAACAAAACTTATGTGCCAAACTTCTGGAGCGTATATTTGAGGCCAAAACAAGACTTTTTCCCCTATGAACATGGTCCGAAAATGCCCCTTTTTGAGCTACAGCCCCCTTCCCCCCCAAAGTTTTAAAAAATGTCTGGTTTTTCTGGCATAGCGACCACCATTATGGACCGAATGTTATGAAAATTGGTGTCCCAAGGTAATTTTATGTGTAGAATCCATCAATGACCTCGAGAAAATTAAAAATTACGTCTGACTGTACTTTTTAGGCAATCTTGTATCCTTAACGGCACAAATTTTATGTTATGGTGAGCGGCAGCAAGTATGCAACCCGCCACTCCGCTGCTTCTTCGGGACTGCCCGCAATAGTAAAAGCGCTGACTTTTCCACACTGAGGGGCGATTATATCGCTTAAAATGTGTCGCATCGAAAATATACAAGGGACAATCTTTCTAATAGTTTTTCCTATCTGATTTTTGTTAATTTTTCCCAAATTTTTTTATCCCTAACATAAAATGTGTGCCGTTAAGGGTACAAGATTGCCTAAAAAGTACAGTCAGACTAAATTTCTGATTTTTCAAGGTCATTAATGGACTCTACACATAAAATTACCTTGGGACACCAATTTTCATAACATTCGGTCCATAATGGTGGTCGCTCTGCCAGAAAAACCGTACATTTTTTAAAAATTTCGGGGACTGTAGCTCATAAAGGGGGCATTTTCGGACCCATGTTTATAGGGGGAAAAAAGTCTTATTTTGGCCTCAAGTATACGCTTCAGAAGTCTAGCACATTAGTTTTGTTACACCCCGTAGTGTGGATTGAAATCTAATAACGTTGTATTTTTCTAAAAAAGATCGATCAAAATGTGTAGTGGGTGGACTAAGAAGCCTCGAAAATTCAACCTTTCGCATGGTTTTAAGTTGAAAAATTGCGACGTTGTCGTATTGCTCTGTACTCGCCGCTGTTTAAATTACTTCATTGGGTTCGAGGAGTTCGCGAGTCTTTACGAAGAAAGGATCGCCATTTTTCAGCGTCAGAGAAAAGTTCTGTCACCGTAAAATCGTCCATATCATCATCACCTATCTCACAAGCTTGTCATTTGATTAATCATCATTTTTATTTATTACAAGTAAAGGATTAAAATAGGAATTAGGCCGACAACGACCCCATTTTAATCCCATTTCCCATTTTAATATTTTATTTGCACTATGTTTTTGCCATTCAGTTTGTAATTGTTTTAAAATTATTATTTTTGTCGAAACAAACAAAAACTAAATAAAAAAGAAAAAAAGAAAAGCAAAAATTAAATAAATGTTGTTTGTAAAATGTTTATAAAGAGATACCTTTTTCGATAGACACTTAAGTAAGATCAATGGTAATTCTCTATTTAGCAAGTCTACCTGTCTTATCCAATGATTTCAAAGGTCGGCCTACTGGACCAAATCAACTCTAGATTCCCTGACGATCCTCTAAATTTTCCAGATAAGTGGAAATTCCCTGAATTTTCCTAGTTTTCCAGACTTCTGGGCATCCCTGCTTGGGGGAGTGATAGTATTAACTCTTTTTCGTTTCATAGAAACTTTATTACTTCATGGAACCGTAAAGCTTGTAGCTTGTTGGGGTCAATCAACGCTATAGTCTTATCCCACCCTTCTCATACTATACGTGAAAGATTTATTGTCATCAAACATAGCTCTCTCAAGTCGCAGGTCCCGCAGCTCCGGGCACCCGCTTCTCTCACATCGATTGTTTATCAACCTGCAAATTAACATTGTCAGTGGACGCGCGTCGCGTCTCGCGCAGTCATATACGCCGCGAACCGTGCGCCCATATACACTTTGCTTGCTCGAGTTGACCAATTCTAGTCGAGTCTATAGTCAAGTCGGAAACTTTAGTATTACCAGGGCGTTTGGCCGTTTAGTTGAGATACCGCCCGCCTGCCTGCCTGCCTGCCTTTGGGCTGTAGCACGAAGTTATGTCCATAAATCGCCTGAATTTGCTTGTTTGGTGTGAAAGGGGCGAAGTGGTGAACCATATGAGCTCATAGTGTGGCAGATATTGGCGGCCCCGTGATTCATGGCGCTTGATGACAGAATCACAGTCGATGTCGCACGGTGGATGAAATTATGACATTTTCCGGTCATCACTATACACCACCCAGGTAAAATTTTTTCATTGGTGACCAATAAAACGGTTCCAATTCTCCAGTGACCAATGAATTTTACATTGGTGGCCAATGAATTTTTCATTGGTGACCAATGTAATTTCATTGGTAACCAATGTAATTTAATTGGTGACCAATTTTTCTGCATGCAGTGGCGAAGTGTGCGCAGTTCGGCAACGTTGCATTTGATCCTTTTAAACTCACGGAAGAAATCGAAGTGTTTTGTGTGGTGTGTGAGCACCCTTGAATTGTGAATTCGACTTTTTGCGTGAATTGAAATCCATGCAAAAAGTGGACGGATCGAATAAGTATGGCCGAATTTAACTGTTGCCACATTGCACGCTTACCACTTTAACCAAAAAATTTGCAACGGAACCCTAAATTATTTAAGGTCAATCATTCACACGGAAAAAAACTACGGTGAAAATAACCATACGGATACCTGATTTTGGCACCTGCTAGATGTTATGGTAATGTTAACCAGAAGTATACTATGTTTTGACCAGGTACTAAGTGATGTCACCTGATTGCAAGTCGAATTTACTAAAAGTATCGGTAAATGTACCATACTTCTGGTCAAGTTTACCATTACATCTATAGCAGGTGCCAAAATCAGGTATCCGTATGGTTATTTTCACTATTCTTTTTTTCCGTGCATGTTGTAGCTTAAAATGAGTCAGATTTCATAGTTTGGTTTAGAGAATAGTAACACAAGAACGGTTGTAATTTAAAAGAATAACAACTTTTCTCGGCCGGAAAATTACATGTTTCGTTCCACGGTGCGATGTGGTATCGGATTGGCCCTCATTGTAGCGGGCAGCCCCGCAGATTCGTGTTGGCGTTCTCCTATTTTCTTCCTTTTTTATCCTTCCCAACGACATTTTTTTTTTGTTCTTGTTCTTCTCGCGATCTACTTTGGGTGTACGACGATGTTTTTCTTCGAGCGTCTCGTGCTCGTCTCGCCCACCGCCAAATTGCGCCAATCTCGTTGGAAGTGATGTCCAATATTTTTCGTGTTTTATTCAGGCTCACTTTTCACTCAATGCGCATCGGGCAAAGTAATGTGTTGTGGAGGAGGGGCAGTTACTAAAGGTGGTTTTACGTGGGTGCTTAGATCTACGAAAGGAAGTACCCTAACGACGTCCACAAAAACATCAGTTTTCCTAAAAGATATTCTGATCTTATCCATCGCGGAAAGGCTTTTAAAGAAAGAGAAGAAAGAAGAAGAAAAACTGGGAAAAAATCAAGTCATCTGGTCTTGATTGACGTATGAGAACCTTACATCAAAAATTCTATTTAATTTATTTTGAAAGTAAAACGTTTATAATAATAATATGTTTTGAAAACGTTTCTTTGATAGTAGTTTTCGTAGATACCTATGCAATACCATCTAAACATACCGGAGCCCGGGAATTTGAGGTTATGTGATTAGGTTGCCAACTTTTACACAGGCTCTGCTCTTATGGGAGAAAGAGGAATTTTTGCGGTTTTTTCTAGTTTTTACTAATTTTTTGGCTGTAAAAACTACATTTACTTGGTCAGGGCACTTCCCTGGATGTTCCAGAGCGTTTCTGTGAAAAACCACTTTTTCCGCAAAATTACACACCAAAATATGTAACACCAAAGGGGGACCCTGGCTTACTTTGGGTCGATGTGTAAGGGGGGACCCTTTGGTGTTTCGCGTAATTTTGTGAAAAAAGTTTTTTCGCGGAAACGCTCTGGAACATCCAGGGGAGTGCCCTGACCAAGTTAATCTGGTTATTACAGCCGAAAAATGTGTAAAAACTAGAAAAAACCGCAAAAATTCCTTTTTCCTTCATACGAGTCTGTGTAAAAGTTGGCAACCCAATCACATAACCTCAAACCCCCGGGCTCCGGCGGTGTGTTTAGATGCTATTGACCTATGCATGAAACAGTCTATTTAATTTATTTTGAAAGTAAAACGTTTATGATATGTTTTGAAAACGTTTCTTTCATACTTGTTTGTCTAGATAACGAACTTTTGTTACTTTTTTCGGTCTTTCAAAGAAGAAAACAAAAAAAGAAGAAAGAGAAGTAAAAATGTTTGATTAGTGACGAGCCGAGGAAGCGCGTAATGGAATCAAAAATATTTTACTAGCAACCATTTCAAGAGACAAGTGCATAAAACCGTGTTCAAAAACCAAGAGACTTCTACGCTTGGGTAGAAAGAAAGCCACCCGTGGAATTGTGTCGTTCACAGAAAAAACAGCTTTAGCGCTGACAAAACCTTGTGTTGAAAAATGACCTAGCGAAAGACCTTAAAGTTCACCTCACCAAAGGTTTTATACGACTGACTAAAGCGATTTTGCGGCGAGTGAAATATCTATAGTTGGGCGTACAAACCCTTTGATTAAGTGAACAACCGATGTAGTTTGCTGTACTGAAGTCTTTTTACTAGTTTATTCTTTTATTAAAGGTTTAGTGAGCGCTATCAAAGCTTTTTTTTCTGTTTTTTCGTGAGTTATGATTGGATTTTTATAGAAAAACCAGAATTTTCTGTTTGAAGTACTAGCAATTCTCCCTAACGAAGCGTTTTCTGTTGTTTTCTGTGTTATGATTGGATTTTTATAGAAAAACCACAATTTTCGGTTAGAAGTTCCAGTAATTCCTTATTGGTTGTTAGGCTTCTGGTATAGGCTGTCCCAAGAATGATTGGACTTGATAACTGTACGGCATAACTAAAAACGTCTGCTGCTTACTGTTCCGTGACCAATCAAGTTGCGGGGTTGGGGATTTGAAGCTGATGTTTTCATGAAAGCCGTGGAACTGTCAAAGTGTCAAGTCTAATCATTTCTAGAACAAGCTATAATATTGTAAACTGCCTTAATTCGGCCATTGTTGAAACAAATTGAATTACGGAGGGGGGGAGCCGTAAACAACCGCCCGCCTTCCACTCTCCTTTCGCTACCGCTTCAGGTATCTATAATTCGCTCCAGTTTTTATGCTAATGTTTTGAATTCTTTCGCCTCATTGACAACATCATGTCTACACCAATTATATTGTATCTATCAGTGTCAGCAGTGTCACGGACAAAACCATTATCGCCCGTTTAAGCTCGGGTCATTATAGCTCATTTATTTACGACCCTTCCTGGGATGAAGGGGGAAGCTGAAAGAAAAGAAAATAGTGTATCAATTAAATCAATCATTTAATAGTTTTTTTCAGCTGATTTTAATTTTTGATTTTGGTTTTGACAGCATCAACAGTCTTTGAAATCTCAGTTTTCAGTGAAGCGGTGTCCTTTGGTTGTAAATTTTAGACATTTAGATATCGAACCTTTAGTTTTGACTGAATTTGCATCGGACGATTCATTGAGCTACTTATCTACAGACAAATCTTGCTATAGCTAGCTCCACTCAGTAGCATAGCTGTATTTTTTTTTATGTTCGCAGTCGTGCGATTGTGAGCGATTATCGTCCATATAAACGGATGCTTGTAGCCCTATGTGTATGGATCGATTTTTATCGAATTTTCGTCTGTCATATTATGCTCATAAACAATTTTCTCTGCGAATTGTGCCCAAAAAACCCCCAAAAATTCAATCGCCCCCCTCGTTCACAACCGTCCCCAGTCATTGACGAGCCATCTGACAACAGCGTATTCTTCTAATTTCGTTGCATGAGAAACAATCGATCAGTCACGAGAATATAGCCCCCTTCATGAGCGATTGTTAATCATACATTTAAATGGGAAGAATTGCGCAGTTGCATGACTGCTGGAGCCGTCAATGTCCTCAGTCGTCCCTGAAATTTCATCTAAAAATTCTGTGAACCGCGATCGGATGAAAAAAAACGACTCAACTGTAGTCTTTGAAATCTCAGTTTTTGAATTTTGGCAACACCGCTAGCAGTTTTTGCCGAACCCAGCTCGTCTCAAGTCAACGCGATAAACGGAGCGGAGAGCTCAACGCGCGGCTCGGCGCTCCGACGGATTGACTCCTCGCAAAAACGTGCGAAAAAAAAAAAAAGGCATGACGAGCTTTTCGCATGTGCTGTTGTATAGAGTGCACTTTATTTTCTTTTTATTTTCTGTTGGGTTTGTGTCTTGCACGCATTTCGCAAACGCGTCTCCCTCTGCTTTCTTCCTCTCCCCTTCCCCCTCCCCCGCCACCCCTCTGCCCCCCCCCCTCTTCCCCCCCTTTCTCTCGCTTGAAAGAACGCAAAGTTTATATCTCACGCACTGATATTATGCAAGTGTAGTGGGGTCCCCTTCCCCCTATCTTCCTCCCCTCCCCTCCCCTCCCCACCCCTCCCCACCCCTCCCTGCTCCGCTCCGCCCCTCATTCACTCCTCCTATTTCTCTCACACATCTCTCAAGGCTGAAGTTCATCTCATCCGTGTGCGTCCCCGTGAATATAACTATATTCGTAGTGTCAAGTTGTTACCAATATTGCGGAATGACGCAACGAAATCGAGAGTCACATTAACCCTGATACAGTTTCGTCCGGTGTTGCCGTGTGATTCAAGACCCATCTGTTCTGAGTTTATTGGCCTATAGGTCTTCGATTCGTATAGACACTATAGACAGAGCGCAGTTATCGAAATTTATTGGCGTGGACGGAGATGATGGGACGGGGTATGCAATACGCATTGCATAATGTACCATTTAATGTGCCTCCGTGTGTCCACTCGCAATCTGGGGAATCATCGATGGTCGGCGGTCGGTGTTCGGTGGTCCTCGCATGTGAGTGATTCTGGTGAACAATTCGTGTACTTTCCCTTATCGATGCGATTTCGAGTTACCGGTGACATCAAATTACATCGAGCTCGTTTAAGGAATTTGGTCTGGTCTGGGCAGCACCGCTGACTGATCGTATGCTTAAGGATCGCGCTTTTCAGGTTAGGGCGCATGTGATTCCATAGTAACGGGGCTCAAATTTTGTATGGGATGAATGGTCCTCGCTAATTGATGACTGTTGAGGATTTCGCATCGAAACGCAATAGCTAAGTCCTCAACATCCATCAGTCGAGAGGATCGTCAGTCCCATACAAAATGTAAGCACCTGACTTTTCCCTGACGCTGATGACTGTCATAGAAATTGCATCGTCAATACGTTTACAGCTACCAAATGAATGCACTTTTCTGTCAAAAGTATTTATTTTCGCTAGTTCAATTGAAACAATTCGTAAATTCAATGATACATTGAAATCACTCGTTGCAAACCACCTTCAGTCTCTGAGTTTTAACTCGAAATACCCAATTCTCGTGAAAATACCTTCATCTTTTTAAATTTTTTTCACCTTGAAAATCACATCTCAGTAACTTATCTTCGCAAGATTAGTTGTATTCTGAGGTAATAATGGAAGAATGGAGGTGGATTTCAATGCTACATTCGATTTTTTCGTCGATTTTCAACCTTCTTAGTTCCAAGATGTCTGCCAAAACTTTTCAGCGGCTGCCATCTTTGATTTGAGAATCTCGTAAAACTGATAAAAGTTTGTGTATAGGGTCAAAAAATACCCCCGGCCAACATTTTCTAAGTCGTTTGGACGGTAAATACATTCCTTGTCCAGCTTTTACTTCATTGTCGGAAATTAGGCTCTACAGTCTACGACAACTTTGATCGTCTATACCTCAAAAAGTAAATGTTTCCCCGACTCGCGGTTTTCATCATTCGAAAAACGCAGAAAAAGCTTTATTTTCGTTTGTTTCAATTATAAAACGTGCGTACCTTCCTTGTTTACATCGTTCTTTTATTTAAGGTGGTTCCATAGCGAAAGTTTCCTGATTCTGCCACCACGTCGCGCTTCAAAATGAGCAACACTTCGGTATTCACCAAACACCGGATGGTGTGTCTGTTTTCGACGATTTGTAGTTGCCGAAATGCCCACTGGCGTCAACTTTTCACGCTCCTCGAGTGTGACCAAGGTGGGACAATAACAGACAATCATAATAAGAATGATGATACCCCCCTCCCCCCATACCTGCTTATCGTACTCGTACTTACATTCGCACGTCGGCTTTTTGACAACATTCCGTAACTACTCCTTCCCCTCAATTCGGGCATTTCGGCCCTCTAATCTTCCACACGTTCCAGTCACTCGTTTGCGGCTCACACATTTCTCACGGAAAAGGCTAGTGCCGGTCGCCGGGTATACCTCACTCACAAAGTCTCAAGCTGAGTCAAGCATCAGATTCTGAGCTTCGTTTCTTGACAATTTTCTTTTTTTAGCGTCCACGAGGGAGGGGAAGGGGGGGGGGGGTTACTCGCCGACTTTGGACTATTCCAAACATCAGCCATCATTCTCGTTGGCAGTAAAGTAGGTAATGAAGTTACGAGGTTTTTCGAAGGGGGGGGGCGGATTTTCCATTACGCAAAATACGCAACTGCGTAGGGCCTTAGACCTAAGGGGGCCTCACTTCATGAAGAGAGGAAGACGGGAAGAAAAAGGCAGAAACATGGAGAAAAATATAGAAAAAGAAAGAAAGTGAGAATAAGAGAGTAAAAGAGGGAAAAATAGAGAAATGGGGAGAGAAAGAGAGAAGGAAAGAGAAAAAGAGAGAATAAAAATGATAGAGAGAGAAAGAGAGAGAGAAAAAGAGATGAAAAGAGAGAAAAGGAAGAATAAAAGAAGGCAAAAAAATAAAATAAAACAACAACTTTGCTGGGAAAAAAAGTTAAAAAAAAAAAAAAAAAAAAAAAAAAAAACAAAACAAAAACAATCAGGAGGAGAACCCCCAAACCCCTCTTCTTTTGCGTGGATGCCTTCGGACCCCCAAGGGCATCCTACCCTTTTTCTTGGGGGCCTCAAATTCAAAGTTTAGGGTCTCAATAGATGTAAATCCGCCCCCGAGGGGGGATGGGGCTGTGCGAAGTTTGTTGAATAATGAGGAAAATGAAGAAGTTAGGAGATGCAGCCAAGGGTGTTCATGGGGGGGGGGGGGGTACAGTGACGAGCAACTCGTCACCAAAATGTTTTTTAGGTCACAACTCGCCACGAATTTTTTATTGAGATGAAAGATACTGTCAAAAACTATGGCGAATTTTTTTTGTTTTTTTTTTCTCTCTTTTATACCTAACCATTAGTGGCTTTTGCTGCTATTTTTTGAGGCGAGAAAAGTTTGCCAACGAACACCCCCCCCCCCTTTTAAAGCACCTCTCCACAGTTGAAGGAAAGCCTTCCCGGTCATTAGTTTCCTTCGAATAAGGTCACAAAATAATTTATTTCTTTTTTTTCAATTCTGTGAAGATTTTAATTCAAAATCATAAGTTTGCATTTTTTCCTATCCTTCCTTCCCCTACTCCGTATCTTCGAAACTCTTGGTATGCTCGTCAAATCATAAGATTTCTTCAAAATAAACTTTTTTCAGAGCGAACGGTGAAAAAATTGCTGCTAAAAGTATCCAATGTCAACAAAATTCCTGAGGATTCCGAAACTAGACCATGGACTCTTTCATACCCATACCCCCTGATCCTTATCACTATCCTATTTTCAATATCAGTTGTACCGGACCCCAATTTTGAGTTTTACTCAAATTCATTTGGATCGTGTGTTTCGCAATGAAAAAGTTTGTAAAAAATTGATACCATAATGCAGCAGTCAGCAATAATTTGGCTCAACATCGGAGCACTGATACTTTGGCAGTAGTATCGATCAGTGGTGGCTCGTGCAATTCAGCAACAAAGTATTTCCTCCATTTGGCTCAATGTAAAACAATCGGATGCTGGCGAAGCGCTGCTTCACTGTCGGATCGATTATTTCATATATAATCAAATGGAGAAAAACATTATTGCCAATTGGATCAGCCGCTATACTGGTATCGATACTTCAAGGAGATACCGCAAAGTTATGAGCCCATCATAGGAGAATCCAGTCACCTCTTCCTAGGAAACGCTAAAAATAAATTAATTATTTTTATTGTCCTATACCTTCCATCATGTATTTTGCATAGATTCGTGTGACAAAACTGAAATCCCTCCCATAGAATGCGAAGTAACTTTGAGGTTTGGGTTTGACACAAATTTACGAGTGAAACGTTGAAGGAAACGAAAGCGCAGAAAATAGGGGAAAATAATGAACCTTTCTTTATTTTAAAACCAGCTTTTGTCTCTCATAGTTCTCCGACTACGAGTAAAGAATCTCATATTTTTTGTCGAAGGGAGAGGGCAGAAGTATTGATGCTTACGCAAAATTATGCTAGCATGTATCAATAACAGACATATTGGTACCACAGGATAATACAATCCGAATGGATCCTCCCATAAGAGCCGAAGAAACATTTTTTTGGTCTCTTTCGGTGTCTGTTCACAACGGTGGCTCTATCTCTGTCTTTTGCGATGCTTTGCACGATATAGTTTGGATCTTCTACAAATAACAGGCCAGAAAATAACTCTTCAGAATGAACCGAAGTTTCCAATCTGATCGTAGAATTCTGCGTTGATACTACTCCTAATAATAAAGTGATGAGTGAAATTGGTCATTTTTTTTTTTTTTTTTTTTTTAAATCCATTTTTGAAAGTAGGTCGTTTCATTGGATTGTCTCATTTTCTATGTCAATGTTGTGATGCTGATTGACACCAAGAAAATCAGTATAAATGAAGAACTTTTACTTGAAAGTAATAAAAATGATGAGACAAAGACGAGGATCTTACAAAACTGATATCTCTAATTTATTGTAATCACAAATGTAGTTTTCGATTGAGAGAGAGAAAAAAAAAACATTCAATGAGTACTTAAAATGTTTAAAAAAACAAAAACAAAAACAGCGTACAGAAGACAGAACAATGAAAATATCTAGGAATAAAATTCACGAATATCATAACAAAGTAACAATAATCCTTTTTTTCGTATCTACGAAAGTACCTAGGCAAGTACTCATTTCTGCATTAATCCATTCCTTCATTATTATTTTTTATTTTTTTATTTAAATATAGAATTATGGATGGACCATATTATTTCAGTCCCAGAAGTATCGCACATCAATTTACAGGGGCACTCGTTAGTGGCAAAGGATGATAGAAAATGATAGTAAGATAATTAAAGTGACGACGATGCTTCCAAAGCATGTAAGACAACGAGAAGAGAAAGTAATCCATGGAAAAGATACATGAAATTGATGCAAATGCCTTTATTTCGTAGGAGTCACAAATTTCCTGGACCTGAAACAGAATAAAAGCAATCATCATGACTAGGTAAAATAACACTGCGCAAAAGATGTTCACGTTGTTTTCAAACCCCTCCTGACGGAAGCTAGTTTTCTCGATTTCTAAGGTATAAAATAGGAAGGAACTCGCCATAAGAAGTTACTTCTTATGGCGAGTTGGACAGGAGTCCGCGAAATTGGAATTTTTCGCCAATTTCAAGCTAAGACTTTGGTAAGCTGAACTAATTTTCCATTCAATCTTTTATAGTAGAAGTACCAAGTACCTATTGAATGAACATATCTATTATTTTTAAAAATAAAAATAAAAAAAGCAAAAATTTAAAAGCATATGTGCTCGAGATAAGGAATTTCCATTGATTTTTTTCCCTGAGATGACTCTGTGGTTTCTAGTCAGTTACTTAAAAGTGAATGCCAATGATATCATCTAAAAACCCATTAAACTTGGTACAAAAATCACTGCAAAAACAATATTGTTCATCACATTGTTCGGCTCACATTTAATTGCCATATAACGAGGGCTCCCGGTGTGGCGCGGCGCGGGGAGGGACGCCCCTCTCCGCAGACGTCTTGAATAATGGATATACATGGGCTTGTTTATAACCTCAGGTATCCTTAGGTACACATTATTAGGAAAAAATTAAAAATGCGTAATCGTTTTTTCAGGGGACAAACGGGACCGATAAGAGGCGGAATTTGGAATAATAAGCTCTCTGCCAAGTGAAAAACGTTTTGCTGTGGTCTTCCTCCGCACTCTCAAAAATTGATAAATATAGACATTGATTTCATGGATGGACACGCAATTTAAAAAACTCGACAGAGCAGTCTTTCAATAACATCCTGTGACATTTTCAGATCGAAAAAAAAGACAAGGAAGATCTATAAAGGGTCCGCTCACGGCCGCGGATTACACGTAGCCACTTACTCAATCAAAATTTCACCGAACCAGGGAGCTAAACCCCCTCAAAAGTCTTATAAAGGTATTATTCATCTCAGGTCCTCATCAAGATACTGCGAGGAGCTGGAAAAATGCCCCAATGATTATTCTGGGTCAAAACGGGACCGATAAGAGACTAGATTAGCGATAGTCGGTCGAATCGGTGTTTTCGCTTTGCTCCTGCTCATCTTCGCTCACTTAAAAAATCGAAATATCGAAATCAATTAGACGTATCAAAAAGCGGTTTCACCCAATTGAAAGCGCGCCGCAGCTTTTACATTACTAGCAGTGAAATTTTCAGATAGCTATAAGTACATTGCCAACAGACCTGTTTAGTGTGACGTCACGAAAAAAATTGGATCCAAACAAATGGTCTCTCTCTCACTCGCTCTCGTGGGAAATAGGAGAAAACAGGATCCAAATTTTCAAATGCAAATTCGTGACAGTAAACAAGTTTTCTCAGATTTTATTACACCATAGGATTCCACGTATTTTAAAATGTAATCACGCTGCAGCAACATTTGTGAAACATCACGCAATAATTGACAATCACAGTTATTTCGAAGAAAGTCTATGTTTTGTCCTTGTCCCACTCACAGTTTCTTATGGTCCCAGACGTTTGGGATATATGCTTATCGGCACCATCACACCACGTGTTATACCTCGAACAAGCTTCGATACGAAGATAGGTTAGGATGATTAGTTTCATGGCGTTGACACGCCCATAAGAGACTACATAAGACAAGGAAAACACATACAACATCTCTCGGTATAATTGTGATTGTAACTTTATACATATGATCTTTCAGGAATTATGCGTCGGAGTGAAAAGATACTTTGAGGTACGTAGAATCAAATGGTAAAGTAAAATTTGAGAAAACTGGATGTTACCCAGCATGAATTTCCATTCGAAAATTTGGGTTCGATTTCTTATGGGTAAATCCACGAGAGTGGGCGAGATGGAGCATTTGTTTGGATCCAATTTTGATCGTGGCGTCATCACTAAACAGGCAAATGTCTATACGGGGTGCCATGCCGCTCGCGGCCGCAGATGAAACTTACAACTAGTTACACTATAGGTGACCCAGCTAGGGGGCGAAGCCCCACTAAAAAGTCTTCTAAAGGTTTTTTGTCAAATAAGGTCCTCTTCAGTATACTATGAGAAACTGACAAATGTCCCGTCGGTTATTCCATGTCCAAACAGGACCAAAAACAGACGGTAAGACTGAAAGTACGCCGATTCGAAGTTACACTTTCGCTTTGCTCCTGCTCATCTCTGCTCACTTAAAAAATCGATGAATCGATGTAAATAAGATGTATCGAAACGCAGTTTCGCGACCAAATGAAAGCAAAGCCTTTTAATTGCTTCTTGTACACTTTTCAGATCGATGCAAAGCCATTAAAGGTCTATACGGGACCGCTCGCGACCGTGGATGAAACTTAGTCCATCAAAATTTCACCGACCCAGGGGGCGAAGCCCTCAAAAGTCTTACAAAGGTCTTATTCATCTTAGGTCCTCTTCTACATACTACGAGGAACTAGAAAACACCCCGTCGATTGTTTCGGGTCCCAACGGGACCGAAAAGAGACGGTAGTACTGAAAGTAAGTCGATTCGAAATTCCTTGTGCTTTGCTCCAGCTCTATAGTGCTCATCTAAGCTCACTTAAAAAACCGATAAACGGAAATAAATTCTAAGTACCTATCAAAACGCGGTTTCGACCAATCTTAAGTGCAACATTTAGATCACTAGCATAGTGACATTTTAAGCCCGATATAGAGGGTTTTAGTAATGGCGACTGCCTGCGATGAGCGTTCCAAACAAAGCCAGTTGTCTCTCTCGCTCTCACGTGACCCCTATGTACTGCCATCTCACTCTAATTTCAAAAATCGTATATAGAGACTTCTTTTGTGAAATTTTAGGCAGAAATGAATTTCTCGAGGCATTTTAATGCGATTTTGATAATAATATGTCGTAAAACAAGGCCCTGTGTACGGATTTCGATACTAGAAAGAGATGGATATACATGGGGGTCACGGGAGAGTGAGTGAGATAGTTTGGAACGCTACGCGAGTTTTATCACAACCGATTGCGACCGATGAGTGCATTGTTGTGGTTGTTGGCTAACCGTTGACTTCGCACTAAAACCGTCTATAGAGCCATTAAAGCTGGTCTATACGGGACCACTCGGAGCTGTGGATGAAACTTACTCCATCAAAATTTCACCGACTCAAGGGGCGAAGCCCCCCTCAAAAGTTTTCGAAGGGTCCTATTCATCTCAGGTCCTCTTCAGCATACTACACTGCCCCGCAAAAAATCGGCGCACCTAGCGCGCTGGATCATTCCGCTCGAAAATTCGAAAAAATTACAAAATTTAAAATCGTCATAACTTTTAAACTAAAAGAGCTAAAAATATTTTAAGGCAAGGGTCGAATTCCTCATACTTTCTAGTTTTTTATACATAATCACAAATTTTCTTTTGGTCATTTTCCCACCCGTATGAAGAGACTTACCCAACCCTCGCGAAAACTGTTTTTTTGGAGCACATCCCAAAAAAGTTACTCAAACTTCTCACATCTCTTTGGGCAAACGTAGCATAGGCAGACAAAATCTGAGACATGCATCAGATTTCTCAGAGTTAGGACTATCGATCTGGTTACCTCAATTTTGTCTACAAAATTTTTTAAGGTCGGAAAATGCACTTTTCCGAGACCATGTAAAGACCGCTTCTGAGCACACAGTTTACACATCATCCGCTCAAACATGCGAAAAGATGATAAAAGTTCAAATCGTCATAACTTTTGAACTAAAACAGCTAAAAATATTTTAAGGCCAGGGTCGGATTCTTCGTATTCTTTAGTTCTTCATACACAAGCTTGAATTTTTTTTCGGTCATTCTTTTGCCCGTATGAAGAGTTCTTCCAAATCCTCGCGAAAACTGTTTTTTTGGAACACATCTCTAAAAAGTTACTCAAACTTCTCACATCTCTTTGGGAAAAAGTTGCATAGATAGACAAAATCTGAAACCTGCATCAGATTCCTTAGAGTCAGGGCTATCGACTTGGTTACCTCAATTTTTTCTAAAAAATTTTTTAAGGTCGGAAAACGCACTTTTCCGAGACCATGTAAAGACCGCTTCTGAAGACACATACATAGTTTTCACATCCGCTCAAACATGCGTAAAGACCATAAAAGTTTAAATCGTCATAACTTTCGAACTAAAAGAGTTAAAAATATTTAAGAGCCAGGGTCGGATTTCTCGTACTTTCTGCTTTTTTATACAGAAGCTCACAATTTTTTTTTGGTCATTTACGCCCGTGTGAAGAGTTTTTCTAAACGCTCGCGAAAACTGTTTTTTTGCAGCACATTTCTAATAATGTTCAGAAGCGGTATTTACATGGTCTCGGAAATGTGCGTTTTCTGACCTTGAACAATTTTTTTTAGAAAAAATTGAGGTAAACAAGTCGATAGCCATGACTCTAAGGAATCTGATGCAGGTTTCAGATTTTGTCTATCTATGCAACTTTTTCCCAAATAGATGTGAGAAGTTTGAGTAACTTTTTAGAGATGTGCTCCAAAAAAACAGTTTTCGCGAGGATTTGGAAAAACTCTTCATACGGGCAAAAGAATGACCGAAAAAAAATTCAAGCTTGTGTATGAAGAACTAAAGAATACGAGGAATCCGACCCTGGCCTTGAAATATTTTTAGCTATTTTAGTTCAAAAGTTATGACGATTGGAACTTTTATCATCTTTTCGCATGTTTGAGCGGATGTGTAAACTGTGTGCTCAGAAGCGGTCTTTACATGGTCTCGGAAAAGTGCATTTTCCGACCTTAAAAAATTTTGTAGACAAAATTGAGGTAACCAGATCGATAGTCCTAACTCTGAGAAATCTGATGCATGTCTCAGATTTTGTCTACCTATGCTACTTTTGCCAAAAGAGATGTGAGAAGTTTGAGTAACTTTTTTGGGATGTGCTCCAAAAAAAAAAAAAACAGTTTTCGCGAGGGTTGGGTAAGTCTCTTCATACGGGTGGGAAAATGATCAAAAGAAAATTTGAGCTTCTGTATAAAAAACTAGAAAGTATGAGAAATTCGACCCTGGCTTTGAAATACGTTTAGCTATTTTAGTTTAAAAGTTATGACGATTTTAAATTTTGTAATTTTTTCGAATTTTCGAGCGGAATGATCCAGCGCGCCAGGTGCGCCGGTTTTTTTGCGGGGCAGTGTATATGAGGAACTGGAAAATGTCCCATCGATTATTCCGGGTCCAAACGGGACCGAAAACATACGAAATTATTGAAATATTCGACCGATTCGGAGTTACTTTCGCTTTGCTGCATGCTGCTCATCAGCTAATCTCTGCTAAATTAAAAACTCGATAAGTCTATATGAATTAATTAATGTATCAAAACGCGGTTTCGATCGATCGAAAGCAAAGCTTTCCAATTACTTCCTTTGAAATTTTCAGATCAATGTAAAGCCATGAAAGGTCTATACGAGAGCGCTCGCGACCGTGGATGAAACTGACTCTATGAAAATTTCACCGGCCCATAGGAAACGAACCCCCCTCAAAAGTTTTAGGAATGTAATATTCATCTCAGGTCCTCTTCTGCATACTATGAGGAACTGGAAAATACCCCGTCGATTGTTTCGGGTCCAAACCGGAATCAAAACAGACGGAATGGGGCTTTTGCGCACTTTTGCTGTAAGCAATTTAATAGTCGATTTTAGTGTAAAAACCTCCAAAACATTCGATGGTAGCACTGAAAACTTCCAAAATCCACTCCTAAACTCAATAAATGCTTTTCACTGCGCGGGTGTAATGGTGGCTGAGGACAGTAATAATGGGAGATTCCCATCTAACAATACGTACTGTAACTCCATCAAAAAGTGACCAATAAGATATGACTTTCATTTAGCATCGGTGTCACTACATATGTCACGGTGTACCATTCATCGGATGTGGATCACTATTCTGATGACTAATTACTCTGTGAATCATCCTTGTCAGCATAGAGAGAGAGACGAAATTAAGATAGGAATCTCCCATTCTTACTGCCCTCAGCCACCATATTACGCCCTCGCAAATAAAAGTGGTTATTGATTTTAGGAGTGGATTTCGGAAGTTTTTAGTGCTGCCATCATTAGTTTTGGAGGTATTTAAACCAGAATAGACTATTAAATCGCTTACAGCGAAAGTGTGCAACAGCCCCATGATGGAAAGTTGGCCGATTCGCAGTTCTTATCGCTTCACGCCTGCTGCTTATCAACGTTCACATAAAAAATCGATATCTCGAAATGAATTGGGTGTATCTAAACGCGGTTTTGACCAATCGAAAGCGCAGCAATAATACTACAAGCAGTGAAATTCTCAGATCGATACAAAGCCAATAAGGGTCTACATATACGGGACCGCTCGCGGCCGCAGATGACACTCTATTGAAATTCAAGCAACCCAGGGGTCCAAGCTGAAAGCCCCCCCCCCCCAAAGTCTTCTAGTGGTATTACTCATCTCATGTCTTGTTCAGCATACCATTAGAACTAAAAAATGTCTCATCCATTACTCCAGGTCCAAACAGGACGAAAAACAGACGGAATTACGGAAAGTCAGCCGATTCGGAGTTACTTTCGCTTTTCTCCTGCTCGTCTCCGCTCCCTTAAAGACTCGATATCTCAAAATGAATTAGTCGTATCAAAACACGGTTTCGACCAATCGAAAGTTCAGTATTTAGAGTATTATCGGTAGAATTTTCAGATCGATATGACACAAACAAAAGCCCAATAAAGCACCTCTCACGGCCGCGGATTACATTACTGCAGGAAAAGTTCACGGACCAAGGGGGCGAAACCCCGCTGAAAAGTCTTCTAATGGTCTTACTCGTCTCATGTTCTCTTCAGCATACCAATAGGAACTAAACAATGTCCAATCGATCATTCCAGGTCCAAACGGGACTGAAAACAGACGGAAGTACGGAAAGTCGGCCGATTCGGAGTTACTTTCTTTTCGTTCCTGCTCATCTTAGCTCACTTAAAAAATCGATACCTCGAAATAAATTAGTTGTATCAAAATGCGGCTTCGACCAATCGGAAGTGCTGCCTTAAGAGTACTAGCAGTAAAATTTTCAGATCGACATGAAGCCAAAAACGTCTATACGGGACCGTTCGCGACCGCAGATGACACTTACTCTATAAAATTATAGCAAACCAGGGGCCGAAGTCCCCCTCAAAAGTCTTCTAGAGATCTTACTTATCTTAAATCTTGTTCAGCATATACCACTAGGAACTATAAAATGCTCCTTCCATTATTCCGGGTTCAAACCAGACTGAAAACCGGCGGAATTACGGAAAGTCGGCCGATTCGGCGTTACTTTCTCTTTGTTCCTGCTCATCTTCGCTCACTTAAAGAATCGATACCTCGAAATGAATTAGTTGTATCAAAATGCGGCTCCGACCAATCGAAAGCTCAGCTTTCACATTACTGCTGGTAACATTTCCAGATCGATACAAAGACAATAATGGTCTGTACGGGAACGCTCAAGGCCACAGATGAAAGCTTACTCTATTGAAATTATAGCAAACCAGGGGCCGAAGCCCCCCTCAAAAGTCTTCTTGAGGTATTACTCATCTTATATCTTGTTCAGCATACCATTAGAAACTTTGAAACGCTCCTTTCATTATTCCGGGTTCAAACCGGACAAAAAACCGACGGAATTACGGAAAGTCGGCCGATTCAGAGTTACTTTCTTTTTGCTCCTGCTCATCTTTGCTCATTAAAAAAATCGGTACTTCGAAATGAATTCGTCGAATCAAAACGCGGTTTCGACCAATCGAAAGTGCAGTACTTAGAATATTAGCAAAAAATTTTCAGATCGATCTGACGCCAACAAAGGTCAATAAAGCACCTCTCACGGCCGCGGATTACATTACTGCATCAAAATTTCACAGACCAACGGGGCGAAACCCCGCTGAAAAGTCTTCTAAAGGTCTTACTCATCTCATGTCCTAATCAGCATACCATTAGGAACTAAAGAATGTCCCATCGATCATTCCGGGTCCAAACGGGACCGAAAACAGACGGCATTAGCGAAAGTCGGCCGATTCGAAATTACTTTCGTTTTGATCCTGCTCATCTACTTTTGCTCGGCTAAGCTATTTTAAAGGGCTACTTTGGTTGTACTTAAACTATGTTTTTTTAATCGAAGAAAAAATCAGTAATTAGGAACTTTCTCTCCCCTTTGCCCGTAACAAGTAAACATTTCATCTGTCTTTAGCAAATTTAGAGAAATCATTTTTTTAACAAAATAGTCTATGAAAAAATTCTGTGGTGAAATCCCAAAAAAATTGATGGTGTAAATAGCCTCCGCGTCAAAAAATCGGAATTAACAAAACTGGAGGGTACAATTTACTATCTGCTGTCTCTCATTCACATACCTCTAATTGTCTTTGTCAGAAAAAAGCCACGTTGCCAAGTGCACTCTTACTGATTTATTTATTTTTTTCAAATGGGCCAACTCGGAATCCTCTCCTTCCCAGATTTGATTCAACTCAGTAATCGGTGTAAAATATCTGTCACGGGCAACTCGGTATCACCCCCCTCCCCCCCCCCCCATGATAAATTCCAAGCTATGCCACTGACCTTTTTCTCTGAAAAAGTGGAACTATACAAATTCATCAAGAGT
The DNA here is from genome assembly GCA_011764245.1 of Trialeurodes vaporariorum. Lineage (NCBI taxonomy): Eukaryota > Metazoa > Arthropoda > Insecta > Hemiptera > Aleyrodidae > Trialeurodes > Trialeurodes vaporariorum. The sequence goes on along the minus strand of VMOF01000111.1, from coordinate 22,174,935 downwards.
CTGTACAGAACCGCAGACCAGTCTTATTCTACCAGTGTTACACCTAGGGGGGCTAGGCTGAATGGGGGATCCATGGTTGCTCAGATGGGTTGCCTCAGTTATTATAAAGCCAAAAAATTAGGGAGGTCCGAAGGTAAAATTTTTTTCTACACTAAAGAGATGGAAAACATCACTCGACTAGTTGACGTCAGTGGTCAAGCAGAGTAAAACATTGGCGGATGCAAGGGGGGGGGGCTTCGCTTCCCCCCCTGTTCAACCAAAAATGGGGGGAGAGGAGGAAGAGAGGGGGAAAGAGAAGAAAGGAAAAGGGGGTCTCTGGGGGGCGAAAATTCCAAGCCCCCCCCGGTCCACAAGGGCTGGATCCGCCAATGGAGTAAAAGACAACGCCAATCAACATTGGAAGTTTCTTGCAAATCACGGAAATTTTTTTTGCATTCATCTTTGACGGAAGCTCTCTTTTATATCTTTGCTCGAGAGTATACTGAGATGCACAGACTCTTACTTGAGAGATTTCAGTTTGAAAAATACCATTCCCAGCACCTTGGGGTAGATTTTCACCCACACGGCTGATGGCAGGTTATAAATCCTCATATTTCAAATCAATTAGCTAATCAGTCATGTTTTGAATCAGCAGCTTGGGTGGTTAGACAACCAAGTGCTCTGACTTCTGATGCTTAGTACAATAAACGAGTGTTGATGATGATACACACTACTTTAGGGTATGAACATGGATTTCAGAAGTTTTGTAAAGTAAGGACTCGTGGTGCCATGGGTCAATATAGCCGAAACACCCTTAATTGGCGTTTTCAGATAAAAATCAGCCCACCCTGAAATGTTGGACCAATATTGGTAACTTTTTTCTCAGTGTAGTAAATTGAGTCAAAATGCTGAAGAAGCATTCAAGGTTCAAAAATTTAAAAAAAAATTCCGTGCTATTTTCCCGAGAAAATTGGAGAGTACAATTGCTTACATGATTACAGGGTGCCTCATTTGATGGATACAGTTTAGCCACAAGGTTCCTTAGTTTTCCTTACCAAAAACATCTTGAAATTGTACTTTCTATAGCTATCTTTCCAGAGCTAGTTTGGCTATCTATAGCAATATGAGAAAATAATAAAATAGGATCAAAGCTAAAACAATTTAATTAAAATAAAATAACCGTGGGACGTTTCGAGGCTCAAACGGCACTCTTCCTCTGCCACTCTCAGAGTGAATTGAGTTGATTCAAGATGTTTTTGGTAAGGAAAACTAAGGAGCCTTGTGGCTAAACTGTATCCATCAAATGAGGCACCCTGTAATCATGTAAGCAATTTTACTCTCCAATTTTCTCGGGAGAATAGCACGGAATTGTTTCAATTCAGAGTTGAATTTTCGGGCTATTTGTGTAATTCTGTTGCTATCTATAGCTAAACTTACAAAAGGAACGCAACGCCCCCCCCCCACCCAACCTCTTCTGCTGGGAGATTTCCGCTGCCCTCTCTGGGGCTACATAAAAAGCTGGTAGCATCAGGCAAAGCGCTGAAACCTTCAGGATGGCTGTGAACAATGCTTTAAACAGACACATACACCAACTCCTGGTTGTAAGAAGAGCATCGTCACATTTAGTTTTTCTTTTAGTCTCCACTTGAAGGAGGTCATAAAATTATATTATTAGCTTCTTCCAGTATGACAACTTCTGATTCAGTTGGAGCCTGTGCCTGTGTCTGAAATGAGTATATATGCATTCGTAGTATGGTTTTTTCTACTTTAAGAATATATATATGCTGTTGTACACTTCTTCCCAGCCGTTTACCTCGTTTTGACAAATTAGCGAACAACAGTATTTATTGCTAGAGACTGTAAACCAATGAATAATTGAATGTTGGATGGATACAGAAAAAAGAGGACTTACCCAATAAAAAAAGTGAGAAAAATTGTTCCCTCTTCACTGGCTGGTTCTTTTTTTTTCTTTGGTCCGTATTGAAGGCATCAAACAATTTCAAGAGCTTTAGTCAAAATGTCAGTTTCACACCTGCAAGAGGGAGAGATAGATTAGTGATATTTTCAAAGGTAGGAAAAAAGGTTGCATTCCTCTAGCATGACACACTCAAGCTTTTTATGAAATGATGATCAGGGTGATCTCATAACAAATTATAGAGTCTTCTTTTTTTCTCTTATGTGCACGCATTTTTCTGAAAGGCTGCCCTATTTCTTACTTTGTACTAAAGTATTTTTTCAGTGATGGGATTCAACAAATACCTTTGATGAGCTACCGAAAATGAATAGAAACACATTGGTGAGTAGATTCTTTGCAGAGGGTTTCAACTCAGGACAAAGCAACCTCTCACCCAAAGATATTATATAGATACCGAATGCTAGGGAATAAAACAGTCCCGATTCCTGTAAGTATGCAACTTGTTTTGCACATAGGCAAACATGGTCTTTCTCTCTCTTTTTCCATGAGAGTGAGGGAGAGAGAATTTTTGCCTGTCGCAAAACACGCTGCCTACATGGCCGGTGAATCTTCCAATTTGTGTACCCCCTAGCAGGTCCATTTTCCCCGCCTAAGGTAGGGCCTCATTCAGTATCTATGTAGTATATAATATCTTTGCTCTCACCAGTGCAGTTTAATGCATTTAAGGAACTAGGCACTGCTACTTGTCAAATCCTGGTACTCTAAATGCAACTGCTCGACTTTTGGAAAAGAAACAACCTTACTCATCTAGCTAAAAATGGCAAACAACATGGCTCATCTGACTAAAAATGGCAAACAGCATTGCTCATCTGCCTAAAAATGGCAATCACTATTGGAAGAAGATTCTCCAAGCACATATTTCTTGTCCAATCAGTTGCGCGATTGATCATTCTCTGATAGTTTCAGATTGAAAGCAAAGGATTAATCTCTCGCTTGATTGTTTTAAAATGCATGCAATCAGTCGTATACCAACCTAACCAATCAGTCAACAAACGATGGTAAAATTTTAAGTGAATCAATCAAGTCAAATCAGTTGGCAAAGGAACCTATCTTTTGAGAAGAACAAGGACTACCGTCTTTTGATGGAAGGAGATTTGAATTCTATTTCAATTTCTGTTGTGATTCTTGTGAGTTATCTTTCCAGTTGTCATTATGATGGGAAGCCATACATCTCTCAAGACATTCACTGATGACTCCTCAGCTATCAAGCCCACATTGTAGAGATTAACAGGTTTTTATAAGAATGCCAACTAGAAAAATAAAAGCCTACCACCACAATGACACTGAATCGATGCGATTACAATACAATCGTTCATATTGACTCCTCGCATCAGTTCAACTTTACTGTAATCTTTGTAACCCGCAGGAGAAACCTTTCTAAGTTAGTTCGGGTTAATTTTCTTAATTGACAGGATCCCATTAGAACAGACCAGAGAATTTCAGCACTATCAGACGGCCAGCTTAGGTACATGACCTTTGGAACACACTTCCTTTGAGGGGAGAAACGGTGAACTATTGAATAGACAGATGAGTAGGTATGTGTTATCCTGATAGATGACATCATACAATTGAGTTCTCGTTATGAGAGCTACTTCTGCACTCAATATTCTCTCAGAGAATTTTGAGAGTTAATCAACAGCTAGCTCTCATTAATAACGAGGCTATCGTAAAACTTCACCCTGAAGGATAACACATACTTGATTATCTACTCAGTATCAAGTCGATGATTCAAAATCACTGAACTGGGCACAAGCTGAAAACTGATGCAAACTACTCTTGGAGCAGGGCCATAAAGTAGAACTGATGGAAGCTGAGAGTGCTGTGATAGAGTAGAGAGATCAGAACTAATCAGTAGAAGGGCAGTATTTACAAGAACTAGAGATTAGAAGAGGCAGCTAGCGCAACGGCTCTCTGATCTTTCACACTTGATAAGATTGGCACTTACCTTATAATATTGTCGTCAGTTTCTCGACACATATTGAGCATATAACAGCACGGACAACATAGGTGATTGTCTGAAATTTCATGAAAGCAGAGGAGTTACAGGGCCAAAAACGCCGACACTGACACTACACTATCCAATCATCCGACTGCCTTCGAAGAAAAACACTGTAGTATAGCGGAACGAACTTTGGAATTCACAGGGAGGATTTGTTTTTCTGATAGTGACTTGAGTAACTTGTAAAATCCGTGATCACACTCGGTAAAACGAAAATAATCCAAAACCGAAATTTTTCACCGTGAACGCAGAAGAGAACTACGAAAATAAATAAGAAACTGTTTATAGGTTATGAAAACATCCACCAAACAACGGAGGGATTCGGCACCATTGAACTCTAAAAGGAAAACGTCTCAAATCATCCGATTCCAATGTTTTTCCGCAAAAATTCTCTCTCAATTTGCAACCAATTTTGATGTTGTTGGGCTCAAAAAATCAAGCAAAAAATTACGCATTTCCTAACGGGACGTTTTTTTCACCTAGTGACCTCAATGAAACAAATACATTACGATATATAATCCGCCCCTACATAACCTGCAAATCGAAGCCCTTTGTTTTTCCGCAGAAATTCTCTGCGGTACTGCAACCAATTTTGTTGAAATTTATCTCAAAAAATCGAGCAAAAATTTACGCATTTCCTAACGGGCCGATATTTTCAATTAACGCTTCTAAAAAATAAATACAAGCCGTCAAAGTGAGAATCTCAAAAAGCGACTAGTAACGCTATCTATCGGGCAAAAATCTCCCAACTCGCGGGTGAGGAACCACCTTAAAAAAAAAAAAAAAAAAAAAAAAAAAAAAATTATCTTTAAAAATCGAAAAATGGTCTTAAATTTGTACCATGTGTAAAAAAAGTTGATTTATCGTAAATCAAACGTAAGCTTTTTTCTGTCATCTTTTCTCACAAACCGCATTTCGAAAGCTAATTTTTTTCTGAAGTTATGTGTTTTGACTTTGAAATTGGATACCCATAAGGAACGCGTTTTCCCTATGGGCCAATTTAAAAAAAAAAAAATAATAATATTAAAAAAATAAAGACAATTTCCTTCTTTGAACCCTTGAAAATGTCCTCTAATCAACCCTGAAAAAATCGTTCATTTTCCTCGGGGGTCTATTCATATCCCTCGTGAATAAAAGGCCCTTTACACTTTTAAGAAAAATGCGTTTAAAAGTTACAAAGTTGTCTTTTCATACTTTATAATAGGAAACAGATAAAATCAATTCTTAGTTTTATTAATTTCTTACTTTTGAGTGTCAAAAAACAATTTGAAAGTTTCAAAAGCGTTTTTCTCTAAAGTTTAGTAGGCCCTTCTCCCGTTAAGGTCTTTAATTGTTTTTGGTTTTTCACCACTTTTCTAAAAAAAAAGTGGACGCTATCCGTGCCTGTAACTATTACTATTGGCGAACGTATTCGACGTTCAAAGTATGTGATGAATAAGTTCAACATTCCATGTAAGTCTGGTCGCAATCTTACCTTAATTCTCCTTCATTCTTAAACGATGCAATTTGACAGTCAGTTCCAAAGTCGCAACAATTGCCTATCTCGCTTATTGCGGGACGTAGTTGATTATTCGCATTCGTTGCTTCACAACTTGATCCTTCATTCTTCAACGCTGCAATGAGCATTCGTTTCAACCAATGATTGTTGCCTAGTCATATTTATTGAAGGCGAAATATATACTTTGTGGAGTGAACTTGCGCAGTACAACTATCCCACACCCCACGCTCTTTTTGCAGAGCTGAAGTCGATGGAAATATTGGAAATACTTTCATAACGAACTTGTAGCAGCTGTATGGATGAAGCCTTTTAAATTTTCAGCAGGAAGAAAGCAGTGAATTAGTGAAATCCATCACAGCAATTTTTCTCCATGTACTCCAACCAATCAAATCATGAATTGATAACAGAGCTTCCGTATTTTTTGAATAATTTCTGCTCCTGCTCGCTCAATCATTTGGATGCATTGAAACTTTTTTCGAAGATAATTCACCCATGCCATCAAAACTTAGCATTCATATAGCAAGTCATACAGTTTTGATTATAGGGTCATGATTTTCCAAGTATTACGATAAGATTCCAAATATGGCAACAAAGATCACTTGTCATTATTACTCCCAGTTTTATGGCACTGCGTATCTCGGCCCGGTTCAAATTTGTGAAGTAGCGCCTTCATAGAAAATAAACGCAACCCACCGCCCAGGAAGCAAACCTTGTGACTTAACTATTTTGTTTCGATCGGCAGCAGTGGAATTGACGCAGTTCGTTTGCATTCAAAGTTCAGATACACGTTTGTTGCTCTTTGCTTAAACGTATGGAAAATATGTGCCATATGTTGCTTTATGACCTTTTTATTCGTAAAAAGCCGTGTTATTTCAAAGATTCATGAAATTGTCGCGCCGGAAGCAACGTCTTTAAAATAAACGTTGATTCATTTGGTAGCTTTAATAAACGTTTAAATTGTGCAATTTCTGTGACCTCTTCTGACGTCAGCAAAAAGTCCTGGTGCCGTGAAATCACCCTTCAGTTGCTCCTTCCCTATATGTCAAGACTTTGGTCCCAAAGTTTGCTTCCTTTACTGATGGTGGGTGTTGCAGCGTCGACGCAAATTGGCGGCACTTCAAAATATGCGTTTGCTGTGTCATGTGGGGGAGTCTTTGTAATCTTTGTGGGTTTCTTCTTCTGCTTCTTTTTCTTCCTATATTTATTGAGAAATTAAAAATTGAGGATGGAAAATGTTAGGATTTGGAGGAAACCTCAAGGGCTATCCTTGAGGTCTGCTTCAATTCTCAACATTGTCTATAGTCAATTTTCAATTTCCTCAATACATCCATACCGTTTCTATCAATTTAACATTTTCTCAATGTATTGCATCGGTCCACAATTCAATATTCCTCAATTCCTATAATTTACTCCATTCTCCCCAAATTTTTCTCCGGTAGATATCCTCATTTCATTTTCCATGTACATACTTATTTCAAATGGTACTATTTAAGTGGAAGAAACTTCAAGGAAAAGTTGAAGAATATGTTAAAATTCAGTTATAAGTCTAAATCAACTCTTAAATTCGCCGTAGAAATAGTAAAAAGTTCGCAACAAACCTATTATATTTTTCTTCTCCGTGTTTCTCATGCGATTTCGACGTGACGGCGATCATGGGATTATAAGGTGATTTCTAGAAGAAGATCCCGTGGAACTTGAAGTCCGCTCTTTCCTGAAAATCGCGCTTGTTATTTAATTAAAGAATTCCTTCAAAAGAGCACACCGCATGTTCTATCGACTCCTCTCTCGAAGACCGCTTCAATTGATCCTTTGTCTACACGTTAATTATCACTCGTTATGCTTAAAAGATTACATACGCTGCTCTGTTTAAATTATCATGATCAGGTTGATCATGACGTGACACTTTTGAAGCGCAGTGATCTCACCCATACCATAGTTGCCGCATGTTGGTGCCTAAAAAAATCTGCACGATGTTTGTACATACATTGATTTAAATGAGAATGGGTCTGTTGCAAACTTTTGCTACAGCGCTATAGAGTGATCAATCTCTTGTAAAATCGCGTGAAAAGTCCATTGGTGGCAGCAGAAAGTCATAAAATGCAATAACAAACTCACAAGAGGCATTTAACTGGAATCCAAGATGGCGGTAAAATATCGAGCAACCTGTATGCAAGTACCATGAACATCCAAGACGGCCAACCTCACAACATCGCATCGATCACAACTAATCACAACGCAAATAAACTCATAACCTCCGATGCTGTGAGGTTGTTAACGTTGGCCATCATGGATGTTCACGGTGCATGCATACAGGTTGCTCGATATTTTACCGCCATCTTGGGTTTCAGTTAAACGCCTGTTGTGAGTTTAATACTGCATTTTATGACTTTCTGATACCATCAATGGACTTTTCACATGATTTTGCTTAAGATTTAACACTCTATATCGCTGTAGCAAAAGTTTGCAACGGACCCATTGAAGTGTTTTATTTCTCTCCACATTATGATGACGATTTTATCCGTAAGGCAAATACTCAGATTTTACTGCCGATGTTTGTCACCAGAACTCTATCGTTTGATTAATATTAAATTACAGGCCCCTAGTGGCCCTAGTGTCCCCTTTCTTGCCTCCCCCTCCTCCCACCACACCCTTCATCTTACCTTGATATCAACATATTGGTTATGGAAAGGTAATTCGTCAGGTTTTTAAGGAAAGTTAGACAAATTTTGGACCTCGAACCCCTTGGCAATTTCAAGGGTTTCCAAAATATCTTGCATTGACGTTACTAGAGGTGGTTTCAGAAGTGTAGGCGGACCAAAACCATAATCTTTTGCGAATTTTCAACTTTTATTCCTTCAAATCAAATCCGAATTTGCCCTTGACTTTATTCTTTTGTGTTTAAAGTTTTCCTCATTGAAAAGTGAACACTCAATTTCATTTTTATTCATTTTCATCTATTAATATCAGAAATAATGTTGACAAATTCCAAAGATTATCGGTCTAGGCCCGCCTACCTACACCTCTGAAACGAGCTCTAACATTGAAATTCCTATTGATTTATTTGCTCTTGGCTTCTTTCACATTTTTTGCCTTATTTGTTTGCTTTGCATTTTCTATATATTATTTTAACGTGTATTATTTGCCATCGTGCTTTTTTTATTAGTTAACATTATTTTTTATTGCTTTTATTGGTTTTTATTATTTACTTATTGACCATTTGACATATAATGCCACTGATGATGATCCAGAGGATTAAAAAGCCTGTGGCTGTTTGAATAAGTTTTAATTTAACTATACAAGATTGGCTTTTTATTATGAATTTTATTTCAATTGATTTCTCGTTTTTTTTTTACTTTCTCACTCCCCATAGGGTAGAGAAAGTATTGTTATCATGAAAAATTTGAAAATTGAGTTAGCTCCATTTCTTGGCATTTGATGACCCCAGGAACCCAAAAAACCATATCCCAAAAAATGTCCGTCCGTCTGTCTGTCTGTGTGTCTGTGTGTCTGTGTGTCCGTCCGTCACGGATGATATTTCCTCAACTATTCATCTGTTTGCATTCAAATTTGGCAAGAAGAATTGATTTCTACTTTCCAAGAGGAGCTTTTTCGGATTTTGTCCAAAGTTAAAATTAAGGGGGGTTTAACCCCAAAAATAGGCCAAAAATGGCAAAAAAATGGAATTTCTAAAAAATGGCTCTAAGGATTTCCTTTAAACTTGGTGAAAATATGCTCCTAAGAGAGACAAATCGAATGGCATTATTCGTTTTTTCGAGAAAACCCTAATAAGGGTAGTTATGGGAGAGGGGGGTGGGGGAAATGGGGGTAAAATACCCATTTCCGAGAGCACTATGGTGATGATTTTCTTGAAACTTGGAGAAAATATACTCCAAAGACTGACAAATCGAATGGCACCAATCATTTTTCCAAGAAAACTCAAATAAGGGTAGTTACGGGAGAGGGGGGTGGGGGAAATATGGCAAAATACCCATTTCCGAGAGCACTACCACAAGGATTTCCATGAAATTTGGTGAAAATATGCTCCTAAGACAGACGAATGGAATGGCATCTTCGTTTCTACCATAATATTCTCAGAAGGGTAGTTTTAGGAGAGGGGGGGGGGGGGGGGGTAAACAAGTAAAACTTCAATTCCAGCAATGCTGCATTTAGTCCATTTGAAGGCATGAAAAAAATCAAACTACCAGAGGTACAGAGTGCTCTCCACTGAATCGATAATTTACATGGGTTTAAATGGACTAAATGCAGCGTTGCATGATTGCACGTGACGTCACTGATATTATTTGAAAAGTAGAAACGTACTCACCGTTATAATTCCAATAATAGAGTATGAAAAGTAAATATTTGGTGATATTAGGTCAAATTATGCAGCTCCAAACGAGAAAACACTAAAACCCACGTGTGGAATTTCTACGTTATTCGTGCTTGGAGCTACCACGATAGGGAGAAATAACTTTGGTGCACTAAAACTTCAAATATAAAATCACTGACATAAAAATTAAAAAGATAGGTATTCATGTTTCACCGGTGAAATTATTTTTTAAGAAACTGAGGCCAACAAAGAGGGATTACAAACGCACACACGTTCACTCAAAATAATGCACTTATGAAACAAAAACAATCTATGTTGATATACAATATCGTCGAGATGTAACCTTGCGATGATTTGCTGAAGTGCCGATCGTAAATGCTAAATAAATGATACACTTAAATTAACACTAAGAAAATCGATTATTCGGGAGGGAACGGTGTCGGAAGTTTCAGCGGACATTGATCAATGAGAAGTAATCACAGACACTACAACAAAACTATCGGTAACATTTTAATAAGCACAAGAAGTATAACCTATTATTCTCAATCTCAACAACGAATGAACCGAATGTAAACAAGTATGAGATCTGCCTGCCTCTCCGCCTGCCTCAGGTTTTGACTGTTGTTGTGTTGCCTCGCACTCGCGAAGCGCAGGCGCGGCGAGTCCATTTTATTAAAACTTTTATCTTGAGGGGTGTAACCATGAAACTCCTCGAGACTCGACATGCCACGTAAGAACCTCTGACTTGGCGATGCCACAAAACGGCATCGCTAGTGAATGCGTTCTTTGGAACACTTTACAGTTCGCACGGCGTTTATGAAGCGCGAAATAACCAGTGACAACTGACAAGGAGGTACGAAAAGGATGGTCATAGTCATAATACATAGACCTCATAATTCTAATTTTCTCTTGCTAGACGATGCTGTTTCTATCTTCGCAAGGTTAGATCTAATGCTAGCGGAGGGGAGCACTTCGAAGGGGAAACAAAAGGAGGGAGAACTCGACAAAAATGTCATCACTTTTAATCGATTTACCATTACAGCAAAGGGCGGTCAAGAAAAAAAAATTGCCCCCCGTATAAAAAACGTAGATTAGCCCCTGCATCTTTGTGAAGTAAAGCTGTTTCCATATTTTTTGAATGGTTACAGCTCAAAAAAATGAAATTTATGCGATAAATTATTGAGATACACAATAATTATAACTTTGATCGAAACATAGATTACGTAAAATTGAGTATATACAGCTATGTAGGTTGTCTCAGCGGGGTACCGAAACGGTGGAACACCCCGTAGAATCGAGGAAAATTGACCTAACTTTGAGCCTCTGTAGAATGTTAACGATTGAAAAAATGTTATAAAAACCGGCCCGAACCGAAATCTGCATATCATGAGCTTTCAAATGGTACCAAGTTTTATGGGAAAATATGTTTTTTTAGTATTTTTAATTAATTTTTCAAAAAAGTCATTTTCCCATTTAAATCAATGTATTTCCGAAAATCTTAGCACATACTGTAATCGTGGTTGCATACCGATCGTCTTCAATGGGCAGGCGTTATGTCCAGTCTAGATAGTATTAGAAGTCTTTGGTTCAAAATGTAACTTGACCATGGAGGCATAGGTACTCACGAAATCCAAACTGGGCTGAGCAATAAAGAAGGATTGATTAAAATATCTGACTACACTGAAGAAAACAAGCTGACCAGAAGCGATGAAGTTTAATGAGATCTGAGTATATTTTGAACGTGAATCTGAAAATCTAAGACACTTTATTAATTAATAATCATCCCATCTGTCATTAGATGACAAACATTTAGATGCTGCAGAGAATCGAACCTCATTTCCAACAACATGAATAACAACAATGTTTACGGTCTCCAGCGTACTGCACGTTGCATCACGGCCATTCTGCAGGCGTTTTTTACGGAACCCGGCCAACGGCAACCGTCCTTCAACAAAACGGCGCGGCGGCGGAGATAGGAAGTGCCATATCTCTTAGGCTTAGTAATCTCTGGATCGAAGACGACCTAAACATAAAAAAGTCTAGCCCTTTCTGAGGAGTCAATTAAAACGCTGTAGATTCCGTAGAGAGTAGTTGGCAGTAAAAATCGCTCATAAAATCGAAGTAATAATTAGAATGAAAAAAAAAAAAAAAAATGGAAAAAAAAAAGTTTTTCGCCGGATGATCGATTAGATCGAACAGCCTCACGACTATCGATTATGGCGAGTTCGTTTGCAGCATTTGAATGTTTGGCAATCGATCAGTTTTGATTGCTGTCGATCTTAACTGTTGCTTACAATGAAATCGATCGATTCTCGTCCGGCGATATCTATCGATACCTAGATAGAGTCAGACCACGATAATATGAAACTGTACGTAATCAATTAATCTATACTGCAAATTATTGGCACCATGGAGTGAGAAAGTCGCGTGCGGACCCCGCAACAGAATGTGCCCATAGGTCAAAACGGCGCGAAGCGCCGATAACTCCTTCGCGTAGCGCAGGTGCGGGGGTTTGGGGGCAGAGCCCCCAAAAAACGGCGCGGAGCGCCGATTTTTTCTTTTAACATTGAAGTTGGATCGTTCCTCCAAACATTTCCATTATCCACAAAATCTAAACAGGGAGCTTGATAAATTTGTGATACGTCGTTTCGTTGCCTACTTTTCGGATTTTTTCACAAATTTTCCCATTTCGCAAGATAATTGAGATAGTTTTCAGCACTGACTTTGCCTATCAACGCCCATTTGTGCCTGACTGTCGAAAACATTGCTTAAAATCGGAAAATTGTTGCATTATGAATAAAAATTGTCAGTTGTTCATTTAAAAGTTGATGCCCGGAAAAACGTCCCTTGTCAGATCTGAGTAATGACAACTCTGTTTTGTCCATTAATGCTTATATTTGCAGTATTTTCTTTTTAAAATATCACAAATGCATTTTTTACCATGCGTCTTCAAAAAACAACAACAAAAAAACATAAAAAACTGACCGTCCTGTATAGGGTTTATCTCCGTCTGCAGAAAAGTACCTCGATTTATTTTTTTAATTTATTCTTAAGTGAAATAAATCTGGTTGTTTAAATGATTCCATATTTTCATAAAAACAAACTAGTTTATAAAAATATGATTCACTTCATTATCCTATTTTTTTTTTTTTTTCAGTGAAGGTTAAAGGAGTATATTATACGTTCCAAGTTTAACGATAAAAACCTTGCTTTGTCGTCTGACAGCTAAAAACATCGTGCAAACCCAAAGGGTCATGGATATAATGAATTTGACTTGGCAACAGGGAAGGCCATTACTCTCCTTTAACGGCCAGTTTGCTCAATATGGAGCCTAACACGATCCGATCATTTGACATTTATTAATAGCCGTTTAAGCTCCGCTAATTAGGGTTAATTATTGTTAGCGTTGTGAGAGGTATTTTTCTTGGCTTGTAAAAGTTTGAGTATCCCCTTTTTTTTCAAGCTTATATCTTTGTTAAGTTTTAAGGTTTTATTTCTGGTCTTGAAAAAACAAAGCGTGGTAGAAGTAAAGATCGTTTTAAAAGATAAATGCTAACTCGTTTTTCACCGATCTCGTAAAAATCAACGCGCTCGCAATTCGCGAGACAGGTTGCTCTAATTTTCGAAACATGAATATTTTGGGAGTGATTAGCAATTGCAATTCTGAGCTAATAGGTAAATAAAATAATGTCTCAACTTCGCAGCGCACACCGTCATGTCACTGCACACAGTGCGTTTTGTTTTTCTGAATACCAGTTTTGCTTCGAGGTATCTGAAAGATGAGTCCACGAAACAGACTGTGTTTTCTTCCGGAAAAATGAATATATCCGGATTATATAAATGTAACCAGCCTTCTATTGCCGGGCAATGGACATGTATTTGTATGCACAGTAGTACATCCAGGAACTTGTCTTTCTCTCTCTTTGTCCGTTATTTAAATACTTGCATTTGAGGAGGATGCGTAGAGGCCTATCCATACCTATTACCCTTTTCTAATACATCCATGCTTTTCAAGTTCACGGAAAGAAAAATGTTTTAGATTTAAAAAGACATATTCTTGAATTATATGACAAAAAGACGTATTTTAAAATTGAAACTATAAGTTTTGTTCAATTAATAAAAACTTTTCATCAGATCAAAATACCGAATTTTCAATTTAAAAACAATTATTTTTAATTTAAATACAGTTATTTTTAATTTAAAAACAATTATTGTTACTTTAAAACTTATTAATTTTAGTTCAAAAGTCCATCGTCTTATCATATAATTCAAAAATATTTTTTTTTAACTGCAAAACATTTTTTTTTTTCTGTGTTCCTGGAATCCTGGAAACGCTGCTGCAAAGGAAGACAGAAAACATATCTATGGTAGTGCTGACAAAATCGTTGGTAGAAAAATGACCCGCTGTAAAGACTTTAACTCACATATACCCGACAATATTTGAAATTTTAATGTGTTTTTCTCAAAAAACACCATCTTGCAGTTTGAAAAATTAAAAAATGTGAAGTGTTTGGTCCAGCAAAATGATGCATGCTGGAAAATCCCAAAATTTGGTTTTGTGTAAAATTGGCCTAACTTTACTACAATTTGGTCCCGAGAAAACACAACAAGTGGGTCACTAACAACCCGCAATGGGCATACATAGGTTAAGTAAAACGATCCAAATTTTGTGTTCACCTAATCAAAATTCTTGGACGCCTAACTGAAGAGATTTCACACGACAAAATATTTAGGCGTACAAAACCTTTGGTTGGGTGAGAAAAAATTATGTTTGCTACTAAAGTCCTTTGGTTGTCATTTTTCCACCAAAAGTTTTGTCAGCGCTACCGAAGTTGCTTTTTTACTGTTTTTTTTTCTTTTTTTTCTTTCTTTCCTTCTTTCTTTCTTTCTTTCTCGCTCTCTGTGTGTGGGTTCTCAGAAAGCTCACCATTCTGTTTTCTCTTTTTGCGATCTCAAAAGGAGTGTGATCAAATTATTACCGTGCGACGTATCGTGCAATCTGGCAATGTTGCATTTTGTCCATTTTAAATAAAATCCAGTAAAAAGTCCAGTTAAAAAAAAAAAAAAAAAAAAAAAAAAAAAAAAAAATCCAAATCCAGTTAAATCCACTCTTACTATTGGGTGATCGGAGAGCTATATCTAGACTGTAGGTCGACCTTACGTACGGGATTAAATTTTAAAATGCAACGTTTCCAAATTGTTCACTATTTCACTGCTTAGTTACAGCCAGAGCACTGGAGCAGGGCAAATCAAGTTAAGCAGTAACAAGGCTTGCCAATTTCATTGAATTTTTAACTGCCACTATAGTGTTGAAACAAATCGGTACGCCTGGTAACAGCTTAAGCTAGGCCTGTGCGATGTTCGATACATCGACGCTTGTTCGATGTTTAAGGGACATCGAATGCGGTTCGATGTCTCATGAGATACATCGAAACATCGATTTACATCGAAACATCGATTAACATTGAAACATCGATTCACATCGAAACATTACAACTTCGATCCAGATCGAAAAATCGATTCATATCGATTTTTCCGACCAAAGGGTCGTGTTGGCCACTGTTCCGATCTATCTTTAAAACAAAAATCAAGAAATATGACAGTTTTTTGTTGACGTTTTGGTATTTTGATGTAAATGTATGCTTACATGCAGATCGATTTTTCGATGCATATCGATGTTTCGATGTTTTTAAGTAAATTAACGATTCGATACCGATCGATGTTTCAATGTGGATCGATGTTTCGATATTTTCCGATATTTTTCGATTTTTCGATGTTTCGATACATCGCTCCGATGTTGGAAATCGGCATCGAAGTGACTTCGATGGACCGAACGAGACATCGCACAGGCTTAGCTTAAGCTTAAAAAACTCAAAAATTACTTTTTATATAAGAAATCGGGAAACGCGTAAGCGTGTCCCATACTGTACCATGTGCCCAACCTTGAATACAGCTGCGGTTCAAAACTGTGTGTTAGAAAGACACGAAATGGGTTTGGATCTTTGGGTTGTTCTGACGTCGAAATGAAAAATGAAAACTTCTAAAGATTTGTTCATTGTAAATTTTTATTGAATAGACTGTGAGTATAAAAAGGGAATGGCAAATTTATAAAAATACATCACATTAATTTAATAGTGAATCAACTTTCTTGTTCATATTCGTATAGTATCGTAATTTATACTGCATTATGATCGTACTGCATGTTTGTTTCCATTTTTATACGCAGTATTTGACGTCATGACCTTACCATTTTATCTGTAAAATGTATGCTTGGCGGGAAAAGGTAAACAATTCTTAAAGATATACGTTTAGTTGACATTCAGAATGTATTGCGAATATTTTGAAAGTATTATTTACACTGTACATTTAATCCTTGTTTTTTTTTTCAATTCTACTGAAGGATACATTTTTTCATCGGCGAAGTTTATTTTTTAAGAGTCAGAAACCACTGGAAGCAATAAAATATTTATGGTTATCATCATTTTTTTTTTTAATGAATTTTCTCTTAATTTAAGCCATTGATTAAAAACGGAGCCGTAATTCGTTTTCCGCCTTTGCTCAGAGTTTTGAAAAGTGGTGGCTCATGCCATTTGGCCACAAAGTTTTTCCTCCATTTAATTTTATGTAAAAAAGTCGATTCGATAGTAAAGCAGCGCTTCACCAACAATCGATTGTTTTACATAAATTCAAATGGAGAAATACACTGTACAGTCGGGGGAAAAAATAATGTGTGCCGACTCATTGGGTTTAGGCTTTAGCAGGGTATACCTGCAATTCTTAACTTCATTGAGATAATTTTTGCGGGTAGCCTACCTTCAGGAGTCTTTTTTTGTCCCCGACTGTACAAGAAAAAGGAAAATTCGAGAAATTGATGATCAGGTAATATTTCAGTGATTTCAATTCTCGATCATGCTCAAATACATGAATTCAAAATTTCTTGCACTGAAAATGAAATAATCGTTGATCAGACACTGTAAAATTTTAAGTTTCTCTGTTTTTTTGACGATGACATTAAATTAATATTTTAAATCTACTGAGATCAAATGCAAGAAGTTATTGCTGAGTTAAGGTGGTTTCAGTGATGACGTCATAGAAACCAATCTGTTGGCTTAAATATTATTGGTTCAGTGACGTCACTTTGAATGCTTCTAATATAGAGCTTTGTTATTGCATATTGCAGGTTGGAAAGGGTTCGCTTTTTCGTTATTTTAATTGGAAACGTACTAGCAGAGGCAAAGATTCCTAATATGACAGAACATGCCACATGCAACGCACCTGGTACTGTAGCTTTCAAAAGTCAGTCCTTTGGTTGAAATTTATTCTCCCTGATTTTTGAATTTGATTTGTTTTTTTGTTTTTTTGCAAAATTTTGTGTAGGAGACTTTCTTTTTAAGGCCATAGTACAGTCGGGGACCGAGCGCAAAGCTTGCGACAAGTGTAGCTTTCTGCAGCTCAAATTCGGCCGGGACTCATCGGGACAACAGCCAACAGCTGTTTAATGGACATAGGTTAGGATTTGTTTTCTTCTTGGTTTAAATTGGCGCTTTGTTGACAGAGTGACGGATTCTGATTAATCATTTCAAAGTTAAACGCCATGGTGGGTTGAAGTTTTGATTTCAATGCGAAATTTTAGTTGAATTTCGATTTGGAGCAATATGTTCAACTTTTAACAGTAAGCGATTGTTGGATGTTGCTGTGTTGAACCCCCGAACAAAAATGAACCCATTTGACTTGCCTCACTTTCATTACACGGGAAGCATATCGTGTGCATACTGTGCAGGGTCTCCATTTGTCTTTGATTTCTTCTGAGCCGTTGTTTAGTAAATAATATTGAAGAAAAAAAGCGAACGCAAATCACGTTTTCTCGGCAGAGGGTTCGTCATAAATGATCCCGTTTAAGACGAACTAAAAATCAAGTTTTATTTAGTAACGAGGCCACTTTTTAAGTGGCTAGGCTTCAAAATCATGGTAACTTACGGGAGCCAATTACAAACAAGACAATTTAATTTCCAAATGTTCCCTTCAGTTCCTTATACTGTGCGGGTCACTTACAGGTAACCCACCTCGGGAGCTCAGGTAGGTCTTGAAAATCGGAAGCAAGCGGTGTTCCCGGTCACTTTTTGTTACACTGAAAAAAAAACAAAGTTTAATGAGAACAGAAACAGCTTTTTAAAAAAGCTTCGCAAAGCAGAAGTCCTAGCTCTACCGGAGCAAGTTGCGGTTGTCCTGAAGCACTACTTCGGCGGAGCCAAAGCAAGAAAAGAGGCTGTTACTCTGAAGAAGTAGTGCTGTCGTGCACCTGCAACTTTCTCCGGTACAGCTTGAACTTTTGCTCTGCGAAGCTATTTTAAAAGGCTGCTTCGGCTGTACATAAACTTTGTTTTATCAGTTTTCCGTTTGTTGTCTAACTCCGTTCACTTTTCAGTGACCACAGTAATACACTTTCGATCACCTACCGATTTTCGAAACCTGGTTTCTTAAAAAGTGACCTGGTTATATCCCTGGTAAAAATTTTCCATGACCAAATTCACATGGAAATAGATTTACATGGATATTGATGAAATTTCCATGAAAACCAATTATTATTCCATGGAAACTACATAGATTTCCATAGAAAATATACCGATTTCCATGGAAATATGCGTGGTTTCCATGGAAAAATACTCGGTTTCCATGGGAATTTGAGCAATTCCCGTGGAAATCTATTTCCATGTAAAATTGGTCATGGAACATTTTTACCAAGGATTACAAAATAAAATTTGCTTAAAGTGACCGATCGGCGGTCCAGCGTGAAATCATAGTTCTGTGCTAAACTAAAGATGAGCACGACCGGATGTTTCACGTGAAAATATCTTGTAGGAGCTGTTTGGTGATAGTTCGGTGAGGTCTGGTCGGGTTGAGCTTCGGTTGTTGGTACAGTCGTGCGTTGATGGCGTAGAGCTTCTTGCTCAGGTCACATCGGACGTTGAACCACCAATCGCAAACGAAGACGGCTTGACTGAACTGAGTCCCGTTCGGGCAGAGGAACGATGCTTGTCGTCCGTCGATGTCGCAGTAGTGCCACGCTTGACACCGCGTGTCCACGTCGGCGAAGAACCCCGGGTAGAGTTGATCGTCACAGTAGAAGTCCGTGTAAGGCACCACCGATAGAACGGGGTAGTCCGTCCCCGGCCGACCTGTCAAAAGGAACAAACAAACAAATCATGATTACTCTCAAGCACGCTATAACAACTTACCAAACAGCAAAGCGCTTTCAGTCGAACGAGCGCCGAGCATATGAGTGGGCGTCACGTCAGTCGTCAGATCTGCCGTTTTGCGATTATTTAATGGCATTCCTACAATCCATCGGTAATTCAACCGGTTAATGCAAAAATGGGGCAGTTGCAAACAACGCAGCCGTTTTGCGTATAATCAGTGACAATTTTCAATTCACCGATGATTCAGTCGTCAGTTTTGCCGTTTTGCGATTATTTAATGACATTCCTACAATCCATCGGTAATTCAACCGGTTAATGCAAAAATGTGGCACTTGCAAACAAAGCTGTCGTTTAGCGCATAATCAATGACATGTTTCAATTCACCGATGATTCAGTCGTCAGTTTTGCCGTTTTGCGATTATTTAATGGCATTCCTACAATCCATCGGTAATTCAACCGGTTAATGCAAAAATGGGGCAGTTGCAAACAACGCAGCCGTTTTGCGTATAATCAATGACAATTTACAATTCACTGATGATTCAGTCGTCAGTTCTGCCGTTTTGCGATTATTTAATGGCATTCCTACAATCCATCGGTAATTCAACCGGTTGATGCAAAAATGGGGCTGTTGCAAACAATGCAGCCGTTTTGCGTATAATCAATGACATTTTTCAATTCACCGATGATTTCACCGGTTGAGAGAAGATTACATAGTTCAGTTCAGTATATGACTGTGCTGTGCACAAAAGTATTCTGATCTGTAATAGTTTCTCAATCGGTGCAATATCTGTTAAATTATTAAAATATCCCCCCAAGTTTTTTTAAAGTCATCGACGACTCCACCGGGAGAGGAAAGATTAAAGTTGTGAGTTTTTTCGTACATTACAGTCTTACACTAAATAGAATTGTGTAATCTTTTCTCAGCCGGTGGAATCATCGGTGAATTGAAAAGTGTAATTAATTATACGCAAAACGGTAACTCTGGCTGCAAAAGTCTAATTTTGTTTTGTGCTTGGTTTGTTTTTGTTTGTAAGCAAACCAAAGTACTCGGTAAGCTAGAAAAATGGATGTCTTTAGTTTCTAACGAGGCTTCATAGTTTCGAGGGAGCAATTTTGGCCTAAAATATACATTGATTCAAGTGGGTCATGTTGTCAACTACTGCTGCAACAGTATGCCATGGAGGCTTGATTCCCATGTAAAATTGCGTGAACATCACATTGGAAGCATACAAAATTCTTAAAATCCACTCTCAAACTCAATAAATGCGTTTAACAAAATTAAAAAAATGGCGGTCGAATGAAGGAATATCAATGGAGGAGTCCCATCAGTGGCGTAACGTGCAATTTGGCAACGTTGTATCGTGTCCATTTAAACCCATGTCAAAGGTCGAATGTGAAGGTGTTCACCGAACACCGAATAGTTCGATCTTTTTCATAAGTTCAAATGGACAAACTGCAACGTTGCCAAATTGCTCGCTACGCCACATGAGTCCCATCTAATTGCAGCCTTCTGTATGATAAATCACTTTTCTCAGCATAGACAGTTGCGATCAGATGAGACTCCCCTTCATTGTCATTCGCTCATTCGACTGCCATCTTTGCATTTTATTAAACGCATTTATTGAGTTTTTGGGTGGATTTTAATACTTTTCGATGCATTTATTGTGGTTTTCACGCGATTCTACTCGGGAATCGACCCTGCATAATCATGTAGCAAAAGTTTGCCACGTACTACCTATTTCGCGTTGTGACGACATAATACGAACAATTTTTTTGCGACTTTACATTAGTACACTTACTAAAAACCTATAAAGGCACCTCTGTTCTTTTCTCATCACATACTTTCACTTTCTTTATAAAAAAACGCCTCATTTAAGACCCTTGTAACTGTCCCAATTCACACAACAGTCGAGAAGTTTTACAAGGGCTGGACTAATTCAGATGAAAAAGCTAGCCAAACTAAAATGTGGCTTACCAGCTTAAGAAAAAAAGCGTACGTCCCGGCAACGCTTAAAAAAGTTACCGATAGTTATATGATGTTAAGGGCGTTCGGGCGCTGATAGTTAGTTCGCGTACTTGATAGTTAAAATAGAGTACCGAAAATGACTTATTTTTGAAATCGGGGCAGGCACCTCGAAACTAACAATAAGTGTAAACTTATGTTTCAAAAATAATCTTTCTTTCGTTCACCTCGCAAAACTGTTTTTTAATGTCGGTCTTAAACGTATGACAATATGACAGATAGGCCTTTGTGCGTGGGCTCTAAGCTCACTCTGAAACCAACGTTCGAGGAGTACACTTTAACCCAGTCCGTGTCGCTGTCGATATCGATCAGTGTCGGCAGATTTTGTATTGATTCCAATAGGGATTATACAGGGGCCTCCATACATGTGGCAACATATATGTCAAAAGACAATGCATCATAAACTCAGCTCTTTGGTGATAAGCAGCCCCAGTTCTCTCTACTCCAGAGCTGCCGATTTGCGTAGGTTTAATGAAATTTTCAAATTCACCGATGATTCCATCGGTTGTGAAAAGATTACATAGCTCAATTCAGTGTATGACTGTAATGCACGAAAATACTCTGATCTGTAATCTTTTCTCAATCGGTGGAAACGCCTTTAATTAGTTAAAATATCCGAAAGATTTTCAAAAATATCGACGATTCTACCGCTTGAGAAAAGATGAAAGACGCTAGTATTTTCGTGCATTACAGTCATACACTGAACTGAACTCTGTAATCTTTTCTCAACCGGTGGAATCTTCGGTGGATTTCGAAATGTCATTAAATCTATGCAAATCGGCAGCTCTGCTCTACTCCTCCGTGAACAACAAACGCTCTATCGGTTTGGTTTCCAGCAGCGTGAAACTTTCCGACGAATCTAGGCGGAGCTTCGAGTAGTGCAAGAGTTGCTTCCGGCTCCCGTTATTTTACAGATTATGGAACGACAGATGACCCGGGCAAAACGGCCTCACCTATAGGCCGATTGCGCATTGCGACCGATTGTGGGTGTCCAATATCCACAATAACAGGACTTTTCGCTAACGCTGGGGATTGTCATGGAGATATATAGAACCGGTGAAACGTTTAAAAGCTACCGAACAAATATTTCACCGTTCGACCAAAAAATAAACTACAGAGGCAGTGGCGTACGCAGGATTTTTCTAGGGAGGGGCTCAAAACTGATAGGCGTTTGACTGAAAATTATTCCTCCCTTCCCCTCCACCCCAAAAAATCGGAGGTCTGGGCGGGGGGGGGGGGGGTTAGCCCCCTTATCCCCCCTCTGGGTACGCCACTGTACAGGGAATATCCCACGAACACTTTCTCACATCAAACTTAATCGGGGGGAACCCCCAGACCCCCTTTTTTTACTCTGGGGGAGACCGAGACCCTAGACCCCCCTTTAAAAATTTTGGGGAGACCCGTAGACCACCTTCTTAATAATCTGGGGGTGACCTGCATAAGGCGTTAATTTTACAGTAGGCTGGTTGCAGAATTTTTTTTGCAAATTTTCATCAAAATTCAAACAGCTATGTTTGAAATTTTTCAATTTTCCCCCCTTGTTTACCCATTTCCCCATTTCCCCAACCTTTTATCCTCCATAAGTTGCTCACAATTTTAAATTTCGAAAAGAAAAAAAAAAAAAAACAAGAAAAGTCCCTCCGGGGAATTCCCTCAGACATCTGCGCCATCGCATTACTTTCTCAATTTTTAACTTTGTTACTTGTGAGAAAGCAACTACATAGTTCAGTTCAGTTCACTGTATAGGATTGTAATGCACGAAAATACTTACATCTGTAATATTTTCTCGATCGGTGGAATCATGCATCGTTAAATAATCGAAATATGTCCTCAAATTTATTGCAGTCAGTGACGGACACTTCACCGCGGCAGAGAAAGGATTTAAGGAGTATTTAAGAGTGCACTACAGCCGTTCACAGTACCGAACTGTGTAATCTTTTGGTCAAACGGTTGAATCATCAGTTAATTGGGATACGTCATTAAATATACTCAGAACGGCAGTTTTGATTCTGTGGCACAAGTTTTCAGAAGGCCCATTTTTGAAGAACATCATAGCGAAGGAATCTTGAAGAGGTGGCGGTGGCAGGGACGGGGGCCCTTAAGGGTCGCTCGCTCCAGAGACAAAATGTAGTAGAGACAACACATCACCATACTTAGTATCAATCTTGCTCTTATCAAAATCGGGTGGCAACTTTTGTTTTTATTTTCGGAGGCCCAACAAAACAACGTCTAACTGGACCGTACTAGAGTCCCTATATATGAAAGAGTCTCGCCATACGAGGTTCCATCTCTGATTGGCTGCTGAAATGTGAAGAAGAAGAAGGGGTCTATGAAGCCTGGAGGCGCGCCTCTTGTTCAAATTTTCATGGAGCCACCTTCATTGCTGCCCTGCTTTGAGGAAACTTTCGGCATTTTTAGCTTGTACTGATGAAATTTGAATTAGAAATTGATGAAAATATGTTCAGAACAGAATAAAATTCACGCATTACTTTAAAAACAGGTAGTGAAGCCAACGGGTATTGGAGGTTAGGTTGACCTAACAAAGATTACTTACACACGAATATAAGTATTGGTAATCTTTGGCTGGAAGATCGTTGGATAAAAATGTAAAGAAGAGGCGGGCCTCCACGTTCCTCAGACACCTTCTTCTTCCTCACTTCTGTTCACGTGTCTTGACTCTTTCATATATAGGGACTCAAGACCGTACGTTGACTATCGAGCAAAAAGTTTATGTCAAAAGCCAATGTGAGCGAAGCATCGCAGTTTTCGTCGTAGGTCAACAGTTAACTTATGGTCCGCAGTTACACTCGCGGATCCAGGAATTCGTCTGTCTCTCTCTTCACCCATTTGAACACACATGGTAGGAAAAGATAGAGATATAGGGGCACAAGTCAAGTGTGTTCCCCCTCTCATATCTCCTTCTAACACGTGTTTTTAAATGAGCAAAGAGAGAGAGAGAGAGAGAGACACATGTCTGTATCCGCCGATGTCCAGTTAGATGTTGCTGCCTATTTTAATCCGTCGAGCCGAAAAAAACAAAAGTTTTCCACTGCGCGATCGGTTAGTGCGTGATCTCTAGTCTCCAGTGAATGTGTATTATTGTCTCTGGGTCGCTCAGCGTGCGTATTGGACTCCCGACTACTGTATATCTGCAGATCATCTGCAAACTAGATTAACAAGAGTGTGAAGGAGGGAAGTGTGGGGGAGAGATATATAGTGGCGGGGGGGGGAAGAGGGGGCTAGCTGAGATGTGGATCCCAAAGGGAGCTTGTGTGGACTCAATTGAATGCTGATTGTTACCAGTCAGTTTATAGTATAAGGTTGAAGCCTTGAACTGGATCTCGTCATGATGGTACCTTGTGTGTTGTGTGTACCATCACGACTCCTGACGCCACGCCACGCCACGCCACGCCACGCCACGCCACGCCACGCCACGCCACGCCACGCCACGCCACGCTTGCTCTTAAGGCTGCGCGCGCCGCCTGCCTGACTGACTGCGACTACCACGCGATTGAGATTCATCATACCCCCCCATCCCCCCACATTCGTCGATGGGGAAGGGGGTAGCGGGAGCTGGACGCCAGACGCGGCTCCAAAAGCTCATTCAAGCGCAACCGCGTAGCTGCGCGGCGCCGACCACGGAAAAAAATCAGTGGTAAAATTAACCATAGCATAGTTGATTTTGGCACCTCCTACAAAGTATGGTAAATTTCACCTGATGTTTGGTATGATGAAGCACACTACTAGTTTAATATAACGCGCAGATGGATGCGTTGACCAAAAGTGTACCTCATCATGCCAAACATCAGGTGAAATTTACCATACTTTGTAGGAGGTGCCAAAATCAACTGTGCTATGGTTAATTTTACCACTGATTTTTTTCCGTGGACCCACGCGTCCGCGATTCGTGAGCTTTCGATCTTTTTAACTATCGCAAGTGAATTCATTTCTTCCGTTGATTGATTGGTTTTTTGGGAAATCGATTTATCCTAACGATAGGTGCGGTGCAGCCTCCGAGATTCTGAAGGTCTCTGCATCTACCTAATTTTTTGATGGCGGGAAATTTTATTGGGGTGGGGACCTTCTTTACTTGGGTTCTTGTGGAGATTCATCATTATTTTGCAATTTGAGGAGTTCCGTGTGATGCAACAGCCCGAGTGAGAAAATGGCGTTTGGATGGACTAAGCTACAAACAATTCAAATGCTGATACCATGAAAAAGTGTACCTGATCCTGCAAAATACGGCAGAACCTTCCTAGTCCTTTTGATTGGACTAAATGCAATATTGCCAGATAGCGTGCGATTATTAAAGTCATAGGAAATATCTAAATATTGGGGATGCAACATAGTGCACTCCCTCGAGTCGATATATGATGTTGGTTTAAATGGACGAAATCCAAAGTTGTCAGATTGCACGCGCCGCCACTGTTTCTGTTTCTACCGATAGAAGATTTGAACAACCTATTTTTGTGTAGTTTTACTGTTGGAGGCTCGTGCTATTTGGCAACCATGTTTTTTGCCATTTGAACCTTTTCAAAATTATCAATTTCTCAGGGATTCAGTAAATCCTCTGAATATCAATTATTATACTTAGGTTTATGTGAGAAAATGCGCTGTTGCCACATTGTACCTGCCGCCACTGAGTATTACTGTATCATATGCAAAGATTTGGCAATCTTGCTCCACCAGACAATGAGTCGAAACATGGAATTTCTCGAACATAAATTTTCGAATAAAAATCATGATTCTAAGCAAGAAGCAGTCAGATACCTTAAAAATGTGTGACATTACTCAAATTAGAGCTTAAAATGATTCAAATATTACGGTTTTTGCAAAAAAAAAAATATCAACACTTATAAATAGTTTTAAAGAAAAAGCTTAGTTTCTTTTTATGTCCGGGAAAGCCATTTTTCGATGCACTATGTGCCCCACCGAACTCGCGAATTTACGACTACGAGGTATTCATTTAGCAGTTTAGTGGGTAACCTGCGTAACCACCGACCGTGAGGGATTTTTAGGTTAGGTTAGGTTAGGTTTAAGCGAGTAATGTTTCCATTTATTCCCATGTATTTTGGTGCGGCGGCGCACACTGGATCAAATCATGTTTCAGCCTTTGTTCGTTGAATCAAAATACATGGGAATAAATGGACAAAATTACTCGCTTAAACCTAACCTAAAAATCCCCCACGGTGCGGTTACGCCGGTTACCCATTTAACTGCCACTATTCAGATGAATATATCACGGAAAAAAATAGTTGGCCAGACTTACTATCATGATGACTGATTTTGTCACCTGTCAAAAAGATGGTAAACCATACCAGGTATTGGGTTAGGTATGCCTAAACTTAAGTTTAATTTACATGTCTAGTTCATTCAACCCTATATCTGGTTTAGTTTACTACCTTTTTCGTAGGTGCCAAAATCAGTCATCATGATGGTAAGTCTGGCCAACTATTTTTTCCGTGATAGCTCGTTGCTTTAAGATCGTCGAGTCTATTTTCTGCGTTAAATCTGGCAAATATATCTCCAGCGAATAAATCCATCGAAATAGGACTAAAATGCAGTCATTACTTTTCCTTTTGATAGCGGCAACACTTGGTGCAATAGTTATAAAAATGTAACTGCATACAGCATGTTGTGTCGCGCGGTTGGTGAATCGAAGTGAAAGGAAATGGAGCACCGAGGCACCTTACTATACTTATGTATCTGCGTGTATTCTGTTCGTGTGTGTAAGTGAGTTGAGTGAGTGTTGATGTGTGGGGGATTCTGTCTATGTAGTGGTGTGTGTAGTGGCAGCCGGACCGCGGTTTAAATCGGTATCGCGGTGCAACCCCGGGGTGAGAAGTAGGTTGGCAGTCGGTTGAGCACTTGAGCCGCGTTGAGCAGCGCGAGTGCCTGCCTGTGCGCATGCGCAAGGGGGGACCCCAGTCAGACCCAGGGACCCGACCCGACCCGTCACTTCACCATTGGTCAAACCCATCTGGTATCTCTCGCTAATCAAACTAAACGCTCTTGCTTGCTCCGTTTATTTGAACTATTTTTAAGTCCATTCGCTTTCCAAGTTGTCGGTAACTTTGGTCCAGATTTATTTTTGATCTCTGGCGTTTTCTGCAATCCCATGGGAGCAGCGTGTATTTGGGGGGGGGGGGCGCTGAATATCTACCTTTTTTCCCCCAGCCCCGGAAGCCCTTCCCCACCCTACTTTTTTGAGTGAAAAACAGGTGTAGCAACAGTGGTTTTGATCGATGTGGCCACGTATGGTCGCTACTAACCAAAAAATGTGTCATTTCTAGTAGCCACGAACTACGTGAATCAACTGAGAGGATTCAACTTAAAGTGGCTAAATTTCTTTGTTGAATTTTAAATACGAACAAGCAAAAAAAAAAAATTAAACCACCTTTCAAGAGCACGCCCCCCCCCCCCCCACTTTTGACACTCTGGCCTCGCTTATGTGTAATCTGGCAGCAATTGCTTTATGGCTTTTATGCATTTTTACCAGCGTAAAATAATCGTTCTTCAGAAGATTCAATGGATCCTGGATACATCGATACTTCTGCAAATGTTTATACGACGTGAAAACATAGTTGCCAAATAACACGAGCAGCCACGTTTTTTGAACCATGTACGGAATCAGAAAAACTTTCACAAGCGAGTGTCTTCCTCACCTGCCATTTAAAATTTAAATTCATGTAAATGGCCGAATCTGAGTGCATTCAGTTGATATTTTTATTACCATGGGCGAAGTGGAATGTTAGTATTTAGTACTCCCCTGTAGGTAAGAGGTGTGAGGAAGAATCGTGCAATCTGGCACCGTTGCATATTGTCCATTTAAACCCATGCAACTAATTAATAAACTTTGCCTAATTCTTTGGGTTTAACCCTTTAAGACCAGATTAGTTCGTAAG
Source organism: Trialeurodes vaporariorum (assembly GCA_011764245.1). Classification (NCBI taxonomy): domain Eukaryota; kingdom Metazoa; phylum Arthropoda; class Insecta; order Hemiptera; family Aleyrodidae; genus Trialeurodes; species Trialeurodes vaporariorum. The sequence goes on along the minus strand of VMOF01000111.1, from coordinate 22,147,029 downwards.
ATCGCTACTCATCCGTTTACACAGGGAAGGTAGTTAACTGTTCGTACACTGAGGAGTTGGAATTGCCTATACGATAAATTGAAGGCGCCCGACGAAATCTTATCCTGAAAGGGACTGAGTACATTGATAATCGCGTTTATTCGGAATCGTGAGAAGATTGGAACAATGTGAAAAAGACTAGAGGAGAAAAACAAGTTTACTCGGGATTGGTCCATAAAGGATTAAGTTTATCCCCGTTTATTATAGGCTGTCCCAGGAATGATTGGACTTGACAACTGTAGCTTTGAATGAAAACATCAGCTTCCATCCACAGATATCACGTAGGAGTATTTACCCCAAAAACCAGGCCAAAAATATTTGCGTGTTCTTGAATATTTGAAAATCGATTTTGGTCAATTTTCCAATTTAAACTTAAAACTCCTATTGCACGGTTTATGGTTGGAAAAGGCGTACAAAATTAAGAATTTTGGCTCAAACCAAAGGTCGATATCTCATTCTTTTGCCGAGTTATTGACGCTTATTTCATAAAAAAGGCTTGACTTCAACATGTTTTTTTAAAAAAAGGGGCAATTTCTTGCAATTTTTGACTGTTGGAGCAGTTGCCTAAAAGGGTCTACTCTAACCCCCTTGTTTTGGTTGTGCCCGGTTTTGCCCGGAACGTATTCAAAATTGCCTTTTTTTAAAAAGATAGAGCCTAAAATTAGAGATTTTTTTCATGTCCATTTTAAATTAGATGTAAAAGGGTCAAAAATGCACGGAAAAAGAAATTGTTGCCACCTAAATGAAGCATATACCATCTAAAACAACGTCTATAATCGCTGAAATGTTTGGATGCACCAGCGCTTGTCCTTGAAGGAAAATGTTGACGGATTAGTAACAGCGCTTCGGGCGGTGAACAACCGCAGGTGCGTCGAGCGCTCAGTTCCATGTTGTCCCCTAAACAGTAGATAAACGTAGATGTTCCGACACATCTATTACGCAATAGAGCGGTTACGTACCTCTCAAAAACGATCAATGGTTTGTTTTTTGGACGACTTTTCAATTTTCCGTTTTTGGCCAGGTTTTCAGGTCAAATACTCCTACGTGAGATAGGGCAACCTCAGGGCAACCTGATTGGTCAGGAGCAGTAAGAAGCTGATGTTTTCATGAAAACCATAGAAGTGTCAAATCCAATCTTTTCTGGGACAAGCTATAGCACAACATTTTGCCTTGATATTAACGTACCTGGAATTGATTTTCCCAGCTCTAAATATTCGAGGACGGAAGGGCTTAGAAATGCCGGTGGGACTGTGGGCGTATTCTGTGAGCCCCCTTTGGGCCTATCCCGCTCCTCCAAATGCTGGTCTGGATCGCGGTTGAAATCATTGACGGCCGGCGCCCGCGGTTTCTTGACGCGGGGACCCTCTTCCAATCCACCTGAAATCAGAAGAATCAGTTTCCGCACAAATCAGTTAAAACATTCATCCAATCAAATTATAACATCAGTTTTAAAGCAAGCACTTACACATAGATATGAAGTACCGGTTACTCCAACGCATGGGCGTAACCAGACAATTTTTCTATGGGGGAGGGGCAAGTTTGGAAACCCCACTGTGGGGATTGGGGTCTGGGGGAAACACCTTCCATTTTGGGGGGCCCCCGGAAAATTTTGCCAATTTAGCCCCCCTAAGACATGATTTTAGGCTATCTCCAACTCGCGAATGATGAGAATTCAGCAAAAAATATACTGTTAAAAGGTATTGTAAATCGAGCTTCTTTCAATTAAAGCGAAAACAAGAGGCGACCTCTGATTGGCTGGAAGGATTGATCGACTTTCTGCGGAATATTTGCCCAATCAAAATGGTATCGAGCATCTCTTGTAGGAAGGCTCCTGAACCATGAGGTGTGCTCTTCCCGATAAACAAGCACGATGGTTTATATCAGGACTCCCGAGAAAGATCACACCCGTTATTTCTTATTGTCAGACCATCGCGCCCCCCCCCTCCCCCGCTCTCCAAAGAGCACCTTAAATAATTTCGAGTGGGCGGATGGTCTCAAGTGTTACCGTCATTATCATACGTTCATTGGTCAGTAGGTCGAACTAATCTACGGTGCGATGTTTTACACAATGTTCTCAGTTCAGTTGTCAGCTGTGCAGTGAAAAATCATCAGATTTGTGCCATGTTTGATGAAAAGTTAACGATTTAGCCTCTTAAAATAGTAATAACCGATTAATAACGATATACTCCATCATGAAGACGTAATCTCCCTGATCCTTCGTCACATGTTATAACCGATTACCGGTGATTCTGAGAACTTACAACCATCCGATCGTGGTGCGCTGTTGCCAGTTTGTCAATTTTTTTTTTCCTAATTTCATATATGATGTCATGGAGGGAGCCCTTCACAATACGCGGAGTATGAATGAAACGCCGAAGTTAAGCGGGGTCGTTCAGTTGTGGGCACCGAACTTCAGTTTAGAGTAACGAAAATTTGGGTCTTACGCATTGTTAGTATTGGTATAGGGAAAAATTGGAATGTTTCAATTATAGCTGTTCGAATTTTGATGAAAATTTGCAAAAACATTCTGCAACCAGCCTAATGTGAAATTAGCCTCTTAAGAGGTCTGAGCACTGAAAAAACAAAGTTTATGTACAGCCGTAGCAGCCTTTTAAAATAGCTTCGCTGAGCAAAAATCCAAGCTCTACCGGAGAAAGTTGCAGGTGTACCAAATCACTACTTCTTTAGAGTAACAGACTCTTCTCTTGCTTTGGCTCTACCGAAGTAGTGCTTCAGTACAACCGCAACTCGCTCTGACAGAGTTAGGACCTTCGCTCTGCGAAGTTAGTTTAAAAAGCTGCTTCGGTATTACTTAAAATTTGTTTTTTCAGTGGAAGGTCTCTCCCAGAATATTAAAGGAGGGTCGAGGCTCGGGGGGGGGGGGGGTCCCGGTCCCCCCCAGAACAATTTTGATGTGTGGAAGTGTTCGTGGGGTATTTCCTACGGTTTATTTTTCCTTGCTAGTGCCTTCGAATAGGCAAAGCGAGAGAATCAGAGGAAGGAGTACTCCTGATAATACCACTGCGGTATGCTGTATCCGGCAACGCTGCAAATCGGCCAATTTGTGTCCAGCGCCTCAACATCCGAAGTGATACATCTCACTTAATTATGTCCGCCCCAGCTCCTTCATTCACGTAATTTTCGCCACGTTGCCAGTTATACATAAATACCAACACTGAGAAAAATTTCCGGTTATCGTAACAAGAAATCTATTCTGTGCTTTCCTATGACCGGAATGGGTCTGTTGCAAACTTTTGCTACAACGATTAAGAGTGTTTAATCTAATGTAAAATCGCCTGAAAAGTCCATTGGTGGCATCCGAAAGTCATAAAATGCAATAGTAAACTCACTAGAGGCGTTTAATGAAATCCAAGATGGCTGAGAAATATCAAGCAATTTGTATGCATGCACCACGAATATCCAAGGGTGGCCAACTTTGAAAACCTCACTGGAGGTAGAGGTTATGCGCTTGTTTATGTTGTGATAATTAGTTGAGATCGATATTGTGAGGTTTGCTATCCTTGGATGTTCGTGGTGCATGTATACAAATTGCTCGATATTTCTCAGCCATCTTGGATTTCATTAAATGCCTCTTGTGAGTTTATTATTGCATTTTATGACTTTCTGATGCCACCAAAGGACTTTTCAGGCGATTTTACATCAGGTTATTCTCTCTTAATCGTTGTAGCAAAAGTTTGCAACAGACCCATTGAGGAGTTCTCTGGAAAAACCACATATGTATATAAAACAGAGGGTATGCTTTAGTGGCGTAGCGTGCAATTTGGCAACATTGCATTGTGTCCATTTAAATCCATGTGAAAGGTCGAATGCGAAGGTGTTAACCGAACACCCAATAATTTGATCTTTTTCATGGGGTTAAATGGACGAACTGTAACGTTGCCAAATAGCTCGCTTCGCTTCTGGTATGCTCGATTGCTCGTCCTCCAAAATTCATGTTTCCTATAGTGATACTGTGTGTGTTTCAGATGAGTCGGACATGTTGTTGTGTTTTACCTGCTGACAATTGATGCTCAATGCATTTGTCAGATAATGAAAAAACAACCCGTTTAACACCCCAGAAACACACGAAAACATTGTGGAATGTAGATTTTTGAGGACGCTGTTTTATACGAATTTTTTTTCGCAAAGGACTCCTCCATTATAGTACAAATGTAATTGGAGTTCCTGTGAATGTAATCGGAATTCTGGTTTTCTAGGCAAGAAATAAACAGCATGCTGGTAACGCAACTAGATTTTAGAGCATGAGTGTCATGCTCTATTGAAATCGTTTCTACAAGGTCAATAATGCTTTTCTTATAGGAACGGCATGGTTCGGGGGTCCGCTCGGGGGATCGCTTGGTTTCAGTATCGAGAACGGGTCCTCGAGGACCGATTGACCCATGTGATTCCGCCAATCCGGTATCCTCCCAATTTGTCGCTTTTTCTTTGTGGCGGGAGTTTTTGGCCAAGATTGAGGTTAAGCATTTTTGGGAATGTAATTACGTTACTAATTTGGATCAGACTTCAACGAAATTTTCTGTATGAGATATTGAGGTTTTATATCAGAGGATTGTGTCCATGTTTCGTGTATTCTGCGATTTAAAATGCATTTAGATGATTTCAAATTTCCAATCCTGTTATTGTTGATGTTTCGGTCCGCTAAAAGAGTTCGTTTGGGGAACGCGATCGGCGTTGCGTTTTAAGGTGAATCCTCAGCGACCTGTAGTAAGATTCTCATCCGCTAGATAACGCCACTGTTCCGCGGTCCAGAAACCATGCTTTTTCCGCCTTTAATCGTTAATTGCGAGAGCTAGAGTTAACTTTTCGAAAATGTAAGAACGTTGCGTTCTAGATCAAATCCTAAGGAAAATTTTAAGACCATTCCGAGCCATGGACGAAGATATAACTAAGGACTGCCGACTTCCTATCTCCGCCCCTGTTAAAACCTGTTAGCGGGTTTTCGAGCGCGACCGCAGCGCTCCAAGCAGCAGTAAGGGTCAACTAAAAACGAACCGCTGCAGCGGTGGCCGCTCCGGCTCCCTTTCTCCCATGCCTTCCCGCAAATGTATACCGTGTAGGTAATTTGAATCACGATTGAACGAAGGGAACAAATGATCAGCGAATTAAAAGGAAGCAAAATCCGCTAAAAAGCAAACGTCTGGAGTATTTCTTGAAAGATTCCTGAATTGTCGAAAATGATTAATCAAGGACTGAAACACTATACATCACAGTTAACCTCAAAACGGAATCAAACAAGAAAGAGTACATAGACATTTGTTTTATTAGTAGAGATCAGGCGACTCTTTTAATTTGCTGATGATTTCTGTTACCTTGTCCAAAGTTGATTCTGAATTTCCCTTGCTTTCGATCTTCCATTGAGATACTGAGTTATCTGATCCTCTTGGGTCGCCGACAACAGTTGACAGCCATGCCATAACAGACCAACTCCAACAACGGCATAGAATAAAGATTACTTCGTAATAGAAGCGTCACTTCCTTAAGGCTCTGTATAAACTCCTTTCGTTGACCTTGAAATAAGCCAGCCACCGCGCGATTCAAAATAAGCCAGCCACCGCGCGATTCAAAATAAGCCAGCCACCGCGCGATTCAAAATAAGCCAGCCACTTGCAATTCAAAATAAGCCAGCCAACCTAGAGTCCCTGTGAATATTTAATGAGTTATATATTTAATATATTATATTTAGTATATTTAGTATTTAATATCCTCTATATATTTAATATACAGGGACTGTAAGCCACCCAACGACCGATTTAAAATAAGCCAGCCACGGCGCGATTCAAAATAAGCCAGCCACCGCGCAATTTAAAATAAGCCAGCCACCCTAGAGTCCTTGTATAAGTGTGCATGAGTACGTAATATATTATATTTAATAATTTATTTAATTTTTAATATCCCCTGCATATTTATTAATACACAGGGACTCTAAGCCAGCCGACGACCGATCTAAAATAAGCCAGCCACCGCACGATTTCAAATAAGCCAGCCACCGCGAAATTCAAAATAAGCCAATCGCAGCGCTGATGGGTGGTGGATGATGTTGATGTTGAATGAAAAGGTTACAGAATTTGAAACATCCTTCCAAACATAATCTTTTCGAGATCGTTCAAGGTCAACGAGTTCTGATAGGAGATTCGGCGACAGTGTCGCTTCTATTACATCTTTATTCTATGACAACGGTTTTAGCAGTAGCACAGCATGTGAGCATGGACACATCGCCAGGATCGCTCACTTGAAAGAGTAGTTCAGCTGGCCGCTGCTTGGAGCGCTGGGGTCGAGAGCAAAACAGGACTAATAACAGTCGGCAGTCCTTAGTTATATCTTCGTCCATGGTTTTGCGACGACCTCCCGTCCCCTTTGCCCTCCCCACGAACTACTGCACCTACGCCTACAACAGTTGCTTGCCGCGTTGTGCAGATTGCATGAATGATGTGTGTCCATCTACTTCATCCCAATTTCACAGCCATCACGGATGCCACGCCCGCCACGGGTCTTCTACCTGGTTTTATGCGACATCGGTCATCGTGGCCCAGTGTTACATGGTAATCAGCGGCGGATTCGGGAAAGGCACGCCCCCCCCCCAACTCACGGTAGCCTTTGCCTTTTTTCAACAGAAAAAATCCCATAAATTCCTCCCTGCAAATTTGAAAATTCATAGGCGTGAAGCCCCCCCCCCCTAAAAGAATTTTCTGGATCCGCCATTGGTAGTAATTTTTGCGGCACACTACGCCGGATTCCCGTGCGCTTTCCCACACTTACCTTTCTCCCTTATCTGTCAATGGGCGCTCCCCGAGGGGCGGCGCGGCGCCCCCCCCCCTAATTCAGAAAAATCAAAACTTTACAATAAAAAAGAATCGGAACATTCGAAGATCAAATAATAACGAAAGGAGTAAGAGTTAACAAACTTTATTCTTAGTTTACTTTACAATTTTAATTATGGGCGTAATTTAGGGGGGGGCAGGGCGGGAAGTAGCCCCCCCCCCTAAGCAGTGGTGCCCAACCACCCCTTGCCACTATACAGCTCGCCCCCCAGTTTCAGGATTCCTCTCCCCCCAGATCTAGATCTCCCCCTGATTTTTACCCCACCCCCTCCTGATTCAGACGACATCATCCTTCCCACCCGTCATCTCCCTCGCCGAAAGAAGTTTTAAAATCTATTAGTATGAACGTGTCTACATTGGCAACTACCGTTGGCAACGAGAATTTTGCGAACTTCCTTAAAAATTCAGAATCCTCTGGTCGATAATTACATGATTAGAGAATGTATAGGCAAGAGTTTTGGTTTTGTTAATTTAAATAGGTTAACTCTTAGAATTCATCAGGACAATGAAAATAAAGAAGGAATAGTTGTACTTAGCTTTTTACTATTTCTATCATCTGATGCTGTCACTTTATTCATAATATCAAACACGTCAAAAATAGAATTACTTTTGATACAACTACATGCTACAATCACTTACAATTTCTACCATTTGGAAGGATAATTGATTTATTTTCTATTTTGGGCGGAAGTGGGGGGGGGGGGGTTCTCTAGACTTGCCCGTCTCTAGGTGGTGTCCCCTAGACCTTCCATTGACATTCAAAAAGTTGCCCCTCCGGGCAATTGTTTTGCGGGTGCCCATGTCTTTGTCCATGGTCTCTGAACCAGAAATTGAACGTTCTTCCGGTCTGTGGTTGCCTTCTTTTCTCATAAGTTTAGACACGGCCACCCTGTAAACCCCACAACAAGTTAAAAGTCCGCAATCCGCACCCTCGACCCGCAGCCACTATCAAAAGTAAATTGCCGGTTGACTTGCAGGTACTCTCTCCTCCTCCCCCAACTTAGATTAGACACAAATATAAAATTAAAAAAAAAAAAAAAAAAAAAAAAAAAAAAGGTGAAAAATAGAATGTATGCCCCAGCAAAGGGCCCCCTCCACAGTTTTCCAAGAGAGGGAGCGACCCCCTTGCCAGCGTAACTCCGAAAAAGTAATTCCAACTGGGGTCCATGTAACTCAAGTAAGGTCTCAAAATGAAATCAGATGGATCCAAAATTTTAACGGCGAGTACCGGTAAGCTTACTCTTTTGATCGGTCCAAACCGGATTGCGATACATCGATTTACTCTCGAGATATCGATTTTTCAAAGGCGCGCGGTATAGGGTCAGAAATCTAAGATTCTCTAAAATCCGCGAATTTCGACTCTCATGGACCTAGCATGCGCCGTGAGAAGTCATATGTGAGTTTTTTGAGTTCACATGAAGTTCATTAAGGGCCCTGACAAATGTCGGACCGATAAAGTCTATATGGGGGGGGGGCGTGGCCCCAACTCCAGCGTAAGTCTCACGTACAATGTCTAACTGCGGCCGCGGAGGTCCCATAAGATCCGTTTAAAAACTTGGATGGATCTGAATTTTTTTCAAGAATTTTCTAAAAGCTGAAGCTACCGCCCAATCCAAACCGCAGTGCGCAATCCATCGATTCGTTCTCGAGATATCGATTTTTCAAAGGCGCGCGGTCTTGTCAGATCGACCTTAGAGGGGCGCTGGAGGCTGGAAAAAGGCGAATTTCGTCTCTCACGAACCAGTCGTGTGCCGTATTATATCGGTTCCGCTTCTTTTCGGGTCCCAATGATGTCCCGAGAGGGCCCAATGCAGTTTCGAGCCAAAAAATATCATCTTAGGGGGGGGGGGGGGGGGGGGGGGGGGGAAATACTCCCCGTTTCAGCGTAACTCTGACAAGAAATGTCTAACTGCGGCCGCGAGAGGTCCTGTAAGGTCATTAAATAAACTCGGATGGATCTGAAATTTTCGAAGTTGTCAGTCACAAGCAAGCGCTTTTGGCCGGTGCAAACCGAATTGCAATACATCGATTCACTATCGAGATATCGATTTTTCAAAGGCGCACGGTCTTGTCAGATCGAACATTGAAACAAGCTGTGGATACTCTGTATCCGCGAATTTCGTCTCTCATGGACCGTTTAAGCTCCCTTAAAAATCGAATGAGCTTTTTTCAAGTTCATATTACGTTCCTTAAGGGCCTTGATGAGTGTCGGATGACATTTGATCAATATTAACATTCATTTTTTAATCTGAGACAAAAAGAGCTGAAACCATAAAGACGAAGAATTTCCATCGTGATGACTTTGGTTCAAGCGAGGAAAATTCTATAGAAGTCCCAAATAACTAGACTAGACTTTCCGGCTTGCTAGGATTGGTATTAAGAATTTCCTTCCTGATGACTTTGGTTCAGGCGAGAGAAATCTAAAAAAGTCCCAAATAACTAAACTAGACTTTGCGGCTTGCTAGGATTGGTATTGCGTCATCCGATTTTAAAAGAACTATCACTATCGAAATCGATTTTCAAAACCACAGTATTCACCTCGCCTCGTGAACAACTGTTTCAACACGCTATAAGTAAATTTTCATTCCCACTTTGACCTATCAAGTTATTTTTACAGCGATCACTGTTATACCAACACAAATGCAGCGTTGCGATTGACTTTGTCGCAGTTTTGTACTATCAATATGGAACTCCACACTTACAATGATTTACGGCCGACACTCATGCTCTCTTTGCTAACACTGTTCCAGTGTTGCAAGTTCCAACTTGTTTTTTTTTTTTTTATTGAGTACTCTCTGTGAACGATAGCGCTGTAGTGACTTGAATGACTGTAAAGGAACGTGTCTCAGGATCTGTTCCCCCTCATTTGCGGCATTCTTTGCAGAAAGATCGTTTATGAAAGGGGGTTTGATGCCCATTACTCAATCTAAAAATATGATTTTGTGAGATTACGACCAGCGTAGTTGTTCTTTTTCTCATTTATCTGGACCCAAATAGAGTCCGGGATAAATGTCACTTAAACCCGACGTAAAAATCTATACCTCCTATTCAGTGGCTGTTTGTGCAATATGGCAAGCGGAGAGAATCGGTTTTTGCCAAATAGCGTGCGCCTCTGCTCCTATTTGCCCAACTTTGCCTCTTGGAAGCTACTCTGAGGATCCAATTTGATCCTTCATCTGAAGAGGCCTTTACTCTATTTGGGGCCTGATACACAGGGCTCAGTGTATTCGTTATATAAAGAAAGATCAAGCAAACTTATTATGATTTCACGTAACACTTTCAAAGCACGGTTTTTAAAGACGAGCTCTGAGAATACCCTCCTTTTTATACGCCCTTTGTGAAAAGAATGCTTCGATTGTTCCTGGTGTGAATTATGAAGTCTTAGCACGTGGCAATGGCAACACAGTTCGATGTCTTGATTTTCCTAATGCAGAGGCGGTTTTTGCGTGTCCGGCAGTCATGAATCCTACAGCCGTTGATCGTAGGTAGTCCCTTTAAAATTACGATAATAGCAATAGAGCCATGCGTCTTGGTTTACTGTCAATTGAGAGCTGAGGCAGGCGCTCCTCGGCAGCTTCGAATAATGCGATTTCGCCACTCGTTCATTCCATTCTTCATTGTCCAGATTTTAGACTTCTCTATGGAGTTGAGACTTTAAAAGAGTCCTTTAATATGCAACGTTCGCTGCATCTGAATATCATGAAAATCCAATGCATTCATGAACGGCGTGAATGAAACGGTCTATCAGAATCAAGCTAGTGTCTTGCGAATGCGAACCTCCAGCATTTATCTTTTACTATTTTATTATTATTGTTTGCACATGATTTTCTACTCTACATGCGCTACTTATTGATATTAATTCGTACAAACTATATAGTTTGTACGAATTAATACGAATTAATGATAGCTATCATAAAATTTTTGCCTTGTACAATGACAGTTCGTTGTGTGGAACCTAGGTCCTGCCCCGAAAAAAACTCCACTTAACGAAAGTTCCACTTAGGAAATTGCAGTCTGAGTATGAGAGGTTTCATGGTGCTGAAAAAAAATTCCACTTAGCGAGTTATTCCAACTAGAGGACCTTCCACACAACGAACTTTCACTGTGCATACTTTAAATTTTTGTGTACAGTTTACGACGGCTCATGTCTATGTGACTAAGTTCTAAATATTTACATCACGTACAAATGTCTCATCCTTTCTTGAAACCAATTCAAACATCTTCCTCCGTTTGAGTCAAATAGTTATAGTCTCAGTCGAAATAGTTAAATCAACACAGCACGGAGGTAGTTTAATTGTTGCCAACGGTAAAACTATAACAGTCTTTAACGACAGTTCATGTCTATGTGACTAAGTTCTAAATATTTATATCACATACAAATGTCTCATCCTTTCTGAAAGCGACTTGTAACCCAATTAAAACATCTTCCTCCGTTTAATTCGAATAGTCAGTCAGAGTCGAAATCGTTAAACTAACACAGCACGGAGGTAATTTCGCTATTGCCACCGGTAAAACTGTAACAGTTTTTAAGTTTTATCCATACTTGTTTTTTTTTTTTTTTTTTTTTTTTTTTCAGAATAGTTTGAAATAGCTGTATCTTACGTTTGGTCTCAATTTTTGAAAGTATACTAACAATGTCTTCTTGTTCTCTTCTTTGTTTTAGGTAAGAATCCGTTTTCCCGAAACCGTTGTTACATGAAAGTTGCCTGGATGTGTTGTGTAAGTTTCTTGCTATCGTATTCAAGTGAATCAGTCTCACAATTTAGCTTTCGCTTCTTGTGAAATCAGGTACTACTTTTTTTTTTTTTTTTTTTTTTTTTTTTTTTTTTTTTTTTTTTTTTTTTTTACGAAATCATGTGTGATTAATAGTGTGAGAATAGAGCATTGATAAGTTCCTCAACCTTTTCTTTAAATCAAGGAAAGTCGTTACAAAACGGGACCGTACTTTCGTCAATGTACTACGGTATGGCCATGGCAGGCACTGAATAGTCCTATTTAATTGATTCATTTTTCCATGCTGGTTGAGGAGATCAATGAAGTAAGAAACAAGTTAGATTGTAACCACTGGCGATACATTAGGGGGAGGGGGGGGCAAGGACCAAGGCCCCTCCTGACTTTTGGGGAAAAAGGCTGAAAAAAAAAGAGAGAGAGAGAATAACAAAGAATGCAACTCTTCCAGCGCCTCCACTTTTATTTGGAGAAAGACTCAAGACAGAAGGACAGTGGAAAGCGCCAAAAAGAATCACATAACATAAAAATCCGATGATTACTCTTATTCAAGCCCCCCCCCCTCTTGTTTTGGACCCACAGACCGCCTATGATAGTAATCTAATCCCCTTATTACCCATCCTGCGTATTTTCCAATGACAGCTGGTGAAATTCGATGTATCTGTTTAAATCTGAGAAAAATAATCGATCGTCAGTTTCAATGACAGTTTTAATGATGCAATGAGGCAGTTGCAAGGGTCTGAAATTTTGAGTTTTTTGTAAAGAAAATTAGAGTACGCGATGAGCTGGGCAGAATGGTGCCTTTGGTTTTTTCCTAAATGTCCCGGCACTTGTGTAAAGTTGTAAAAAATCGTTTGCGTAGTGATGTCACTGCGCGGAATTCCCACTTAAAATTTAGAACAATGTTTTTTAGGGCCGAAATCTCATCTCCGGAACAAGGGGATTTAATTAGAAACCAAAGGCATTTATTTGTTCTCAGCTCGTTAAGTATTTTTATTTTCTTTATAAAAAAAATACAGCATTTCAGACCCTTCCAACTGCCCCATTTCTACGAAAATTATGGAGATCAACAAAATGCTTTTTACCAAGGAAGTACTCTTAAGTTTCAAGAAACTCTCATTCGAAATTGCATTCGAAGCCTGCTTGTGCTTAAGAAAACGCTATAAAATAAAACCATTTCTGGAGGTAAGCCAGTGGCGGCTCGTGCTACTTGGCAACAATGTTTTCACTCCATTTGAATCTATGTCCAACAATCGATTGCTGGTGAAGCGCTGCTTCACTTTCGAATCGATTGTTTTACATGCAATCAAATGTAGCGAAGACATTGTTGCCAAGTAGCACGAGCCGCCACTGAGGTAAGCTCGTTAAAGTATTTTTGTATTGAACCCTAAGGACACAGAATACTCTAATCAGAACGGAAACTCTAATTCATTTTGAAGCATTCTTTACTTCGGGCCGCCATGTTCGAAAGTGAGTATCTTCGACAATCTTCGGCGGATCTTCGGCAACTGGCCGAGTTTTGATTGGTTGTATAGCCTGAAAAAGCATGTCCGCCATCTTGAGAAGTGAGTAGGCACAGTTGCCAGTTTGTGCTGGTAAATTCCAAATCTTGTTTCCATTGGCTCTTATGGGAGTTTCCCTTCTGATTGTATTATTCTGTGCTAAGGATTCTGAAGAGTTAGGTCAGATTATTTCGTCTCGCGCCGGTGTTGAGTGGAGGCTGGCCGAGTCAAATCGGATCCCGGAGCCCATAGACTATAGAGTCCGAGTCATGGTCGTATCACTTTTAACCAAGGCAATAAAAATTGCTATTTGCTCGTGCCGACTGTGAAACTCATCTCGTTGATATTTCCATTCTTTTCATTCTCCACCCCCCCCCCCCATTTCGATCCCCTTCGTTACTTTTAGAATCAAGAACGGAGATCGCGTGCCGCATTAGCCTTCCTTGTCGTATAATTTTACCATTCGTGTTTTGAGTGCGCTTTGTCAAATTTACGCTTCGTTATCTTTTGATGTCAGACTCGACCGTTTTGTAGAGAGAAAAAAAATGTCGTGTTCACGGATCGGGAACTTGGCTTACAGCGCGAGATTGCCGGATTACTTAAGAAAAAGCTCTACAAGTTTCACATTTTGATGTGATGAAGAGACAACGTATTCTAGAGACCACGGACTAGCTGTCATTGCCCCTGTTATAATCAGGGCATCGGACCGCAGCAAAAATCGGTTCGGGTTCGGTTCGCGGTTCTTAATTTTTGAAAAAGTCGGATCATGGCTCGGTTCAGGTTCATACGGCCTTTAGGTTCGGTCCGAACCGGTTGCAAGTCGCAACACAACGAGGGGGCTGATTCTACTCTTTTGGATGAGACGAGACGAGATAGGGGGACTCAACCAATCCTATTGGTCTAAACAGCGTCACGTGACCGATTTCGAGTCATTTGATGGCCGGAGGAGTCATTTTTCTGAAATGAATGACTCGGACGACTTCAAAATCGTCACGTGACGCCGTTTGAACCAATGGGAATGATCGATTCCCGCTATCTTGTCTCGTCTCGTCCTTAAAGAGCAGAATCAGCCCCCCAAGCCTGTCACATCCTACTATCGGGGCCCTCTTTGCATCTTTCTAATGAGAGGTAGAGGTACTTTCAGAAGTGTAGGCGGACCTAGGCCGATAATCTTTGGAATTTGTAAACATTATTTCTGATATTACTCGATGAAAATGAATGAAAATGAAATTGAGAGTTCACTTTTCAATGAGGAAAATTTTAAACGCAAAAGAATAAAGTCAGGAGCAAATTCGGTATTGATTTGAAGGAATGAAATTTGAAAATTCGCCAAAGATTATGGTTTTGGTCCGCCTACACTTCTGAAACTACCTCTAGGCGGGAAGGTAAGGGGCCTCTCCCTCAGCCCCCCCCCCCGAGACATTTGTTAAAATTCCCCTTCCGAACTATCACTTCCAGCCATTTAGAGTCAAACGCTTTCAAATTAAACTAATCTAAATTTAAATGATTGCTACAGATCCAGGGGTAAATTTTAAGGTAAAGAGCAAGTTAATTCCAATACGAGAAATATGAAAGTGTATTTTCAAACTGAATAACGTAATTTTACATTTTTACCTAAGAGTTTAAAGCTGCTTTTCTGGCCTTAAAAAAAAAAAAAAAAAATCGACTCGCCACACCCCTCTAGGGCCAGGGCCCCAGACCCATTGGCCCAGCCCCCCCCCCCCCCATGCGACGGGCCTGAACACAACATCGGGTGTCCGACCCTATACTGATTACGTCATTCCCACATGGTCTCATGAAAATGACGTCATCATTACCTTGAATCTAGTGTTATTTTTGTCGCTTAGTACGCAACCTAGAACTTTTTTGTTGTTATCATCATGCTCCTCGCGACAAAATCTTTAACAATGTACAGGAAAGTCTCCGCTGAGATGTAGATGGCCGCGACAAGATCCGTATACAAATGTAATTTTCAACGATTTTCCGCATACATTTTATTGAAATTGTGCCAGTCAGTGGAATTTAGGTCGTTAATTTCGAAAATAATGATAATTTCTACTGAACTTGCCACAGTTATGGGGCATATTGTAATTTTATGCGTTTTTCGCGTTAAAATTGAATTGTGAAAAAGCTACGATATTTTGATTTAAACTAAAGCTACACTCCAACTTGGCAGGTCAAACACATCGAGCTCATTATGTGTATTCCTGTGTAAAAAGGTACTTGTAAAATCAATCGAAGAAATCCTATAGTTTTATGTTCATTAAGGGTAGACATTTCTCTCGTAAAAGTGAAAACATCAGAATTAACCCTCAAATTTACTGTTTGAAAACCATACTCTAAAGTCGTTGCGTATTTTTCCAATATGGAGGTTATGGTTTTTGGTTCAGGGGTGCGAAACGTAGGTACGGAGGTCATACATACACGGAGGGTGGTCTATCTAAATTTTGAACTTAGTTTTCTCCATACTCAGAGTGTGTTTTAGACTTTTTTCAATGGTCTCTTTGTTATTTTTGCAGAATTTCACCTCTAAATAGTTCGTTTATTTGCCTGCAGCGAAACCTTGCAGAATTTTCATTAATCGATAGATCGAAAAATGAAAAAAGCTCATTTGGCGCCTGAAGTCACGTTAATGCAAATAAAAAATAAAATAAAATAAAAAAAAAACACAACTGGCAATGGTGCGCCTTTAAGTCCTGTGATTCGAGCCGAGCCGAGGCGCACTTCACAGCATGGTTGTCAGGTTTAGAGGAAAATTCATTATAGATTTATCATGGATTTAAATGCAAGATGTGCCGAATTATCTCCACCATCTGACAACACTGCGAAGTTCGCTCGCAACTTGGCCATGCACGGATCAAAGAACCCCAAACGAGAGGAACGAACTAAAAATACGACAGCGATAGAAAGAGATACAGAGAGAGGCTGAGATCGACTCAGATTTAGTTGCATTCGATCGAGGATAAAGTGCATAGAGAAAGAGAGAGAGAGAGATAGAGAAAGAGATAGAGAGAGAGTGAGAGTGATAGGGAGAGAGTGTCGTTGAGAGGGAGAGAGGGAGGGTACTCTTAAAAGAGTGAGTATACTTTGCGGCCCGTGACGTCGACGTGGGTTACACGACTTGCGGAGTCAAGGTTGTAAAGTGCAAGATCCCCCCCAAACCCCCCTCCCGCTGGCTTGGTCAGTTTGGAGCGTCAGGGAAGGGGGAGTAGCCCCCCGCGCTCTGCTCGTGGTACAGAGTTGCCGTGTGGCTGGCATCACTATTTTTATGTAAATATAGGGGCATACCCGAAGTTCTATAGATACCGAATCATTAATGCTGAGGAATGAAATGTATTTATTGTGTTTCCTGATTCATTCAGGGACCAGAACTATGTCAGACGACTCCTAAAGGTAGGCCATCCGCAATTCTTGTCTCGATGAATTTAAGCTTTGTAAGTAATGAAGGTGACCCGCCGAAGCCATAATCGTCGGAGTTGTCTGAAATTTTTTTTGTCCCCGACTGAATAACAGTTATACTTGATCGATCAATCGTAAGAATGATATTAATTTCTGGGGCCAAATAATGTTTGGACTTTTCGGCACTTACGAGCGGTCATTGGCAGTCTTCGGTAGATGATTAATGTTCGCTTACGAGTGGTTCAAACCCCTCATCACAGAATAATACAATCAGAAGGGAAACTCCCATAAGAGCCAATGGAAACAAGATTTGGAATTTACTGGCACAAACTGGCAACTGTGCCTACTCACTTCTCAAGATGGCGGACATGCTTTTTCAGGCTATACAACCAATCACAACTCGGCCAGTTGCCGAAGATCTGCCGAAGATTGCCGAAGATACTCACTTTCGAACATGGCGGCCCGAAGTAAAGAATGTTTCAAAATGAATTAGAGTTTCCCTTCTGATTGTATTATTCTGTGCCCTCATAAGTCACTCGTAAGCACGCACCATACGTCTATGAGGAAAACCGTGAGGTCCAAGCATTATTTTGGCCTCTGGAAACTTTGGGAAACTGGATGTTCTAGCAAACGCAAAAGTTTCGCAGTCAGGAATATGAAGTTTGTGGCCACCGCAACAAACCCGTGTGGCCGTTTGTAATCAAAGCAACCGTTAGCCCACCGTGTGAATTCTTCACTGCCAAAACTTCTGTGTTTGCTAGTACAGTTGGTGAGTAAAAGAACGTCAGTAATCTCCTTAGGTTCTGGTTTAGGTAGGCAATCTGCAATACGTATCACAATGAATTCAAGCGTTGCTGGTGGCCTACCTGAGCTAAAATCCAAGGCGTCGATTGCATTATTTAATTCGCCGACTGTACCCTGAGAAGATTTTTACACTGAAAAAAATAATTCCTAAATTTTTGTAATATTACCAGAAGCACAACGATTTGTGAACCACAGAGAGTCTAATTTTTTTTACCAGAAAATGCTGATGTTAATAGCAAAATATGGTCACAGAACTAGAATTTCCTCAAAATATTCAAGAACTCCATGGTACAAACAGTAAAATTCTGGTAATCGTACCATCCCTTACATCGGTTCACATATCGTGCTTCTGGTAATCTTTTTTTGCTGTGTACGTTTTGAAGCCTTGAATTGTAAATAAAAACGTAGATACTCACAGTCACAGAAGCAGGGGCTTTGTGGGGGGGGGGGGCAGCAAACTTTTGATCTTCCCCAATTTCCATTTGTTTTTAGCTCCTTCTTTGGGGAATCAGCTTTTAAATAGCTTTTTATGAATTTTCGACCCTCTGTGCGCTAGCTGCTGTTCTCACGCAGTTACCGGGTCCGCTGAAGTAGACAACGTGATGGCATACTGAACATAATTCTCGTTAAGGTAACCAGAAATGTTTCTCTGTGGAGCAGCTAATGAAGCAAATACGCTGTCGCCACCTTACACGAGCTGCTTTGCCGCCCTTCAAAGTTATAAAACTGCGTCAATCTTGATAAGCACTATAACTCAAAGGTCTCATGTGGAAAAGGATTCAGGCAAACCTTTTACACATATTTACCCTTTTTTTGTTTTTTATTTTTTACTTTCTCTCAACTATCGAAGTTACAAATTGGTGAAGTATTTCAATGGCGCAGATGTCTGTCTGTCTCAGTAGCGGCCCGTGAGATTTGGCAACCATGCATTTTTCCCACTTGAACTTTGGTAAAAAATCGATTCAAGCGGAGGCTGGCAGCCTCCTCGAGTTTCGATTGTTTTCCATGTATTTAAATGGGATAAAAACACTGCTGCCAAATCGCACGAGCCGCCACTGGTCTGTCTGGATCCCACCATAACTTTTGAACCAATGGTCCATATGCATCCAAAAAAAAAAGCAGAAAAGTTGCTTTAAACATTCCCAAGAGGAGATTTTTTTGGTTTCCGAAATTTTAAGTGGGGCTCTTGCAAACTTTCGCCGCGATGAATAGTCCAATCTGATGTAATAACCAGCGAAAATCACGAAAATCACACTAAAAAAGTCTAAATTCAGCAATAAACTCAAACAACTGCAATAACGGCAAGTTTGTAATGGCGGTCCAACGCAGGTATCATGGGAGATTCCTGTCTACTACGTCACTTTCTCTACAGAAACACAGAGATAAATGATGTCCTAATGCAAATGGGATTCTCCCATGATACCTGCGTCTCTCCGCCATTAAGCCCGATTCTGAGAGTGAGTTTGTGATTTTTGAGTGTACTCGTCGTCATTTTTACAGGTTTTTATGCAAGATCAACACTTCAATTCTTTGTAGTAAAATTGTGCAAGAGCCCCAATCCCCATTGCAATCAAGTTATGGAGGATGAAAGTTTTCCATTAAAATCAATGGGAAAATTGGTAAAAAGGGTAAACATAGGGAAACACTGGAATATATTCAAATATAGCCGTTCGAATTTTGATGGAAATTTGCAAATTTTTCTGTAACCAGCCTATTGTAATATAAACCCCTCAAGATAGGGGTGGGGGGTCCTGGGGTATCCCCTAGAGTGATTGAGGGGGGTCTGGAAGTTTCCCCTGTAGTAAAAATGGGGCATCCAAATTAAGTTTGATGTAAGAAAGTTTTTGTGGGGGTGTTGCCTACGGTTTATTTATGTGTGTGCGTGTGTTTGTTTGTGTCTGTGTGTGGGGGGGGGGTCACTGAAATTTGGCAACTTTGTCTTTAGAATCTAGCAAACAATAACAGAATGCGGCGGCTACAAGCAAAGCTCAAGGGGATCCCCTATCGTCGTCTCCAAGCCAGCAGCTACGACTACGAGTTCGGTAGATCGATGCCAAACCGCGTGCTTGCGCTCCGCCTCGCGGTGGCGCGGTCCGTATTTCACGATTCCCTGTCCAATATCCAGTCCGTTCCCGTATATCGCTTCCACTTTCGTTCGACCTTCGTCCAGTTTCGTTGCCTTTGCCTCTCTCCTCTCTTCCTGCTAATATTGCTTAATTTTCAGTTAGGTTCAATTTATTACCAACAAGCACTTGCGATCGTTAATAAGGCTCCGCCCGAGGTTTTTTCTCCCCGCGCTTTCGGACTTATTATTAGCGGGATGTTGGTAGTTTGAGACAATGTATCCCTCAGCCCTACTTTTGGGTCACGTGAGACAGCTTCCTTGACTTAATTCTTGGAATTTCCTAATTTTCTGAAAGCATGGCAATTATTCTGAATTAGGGGATATTTGGATGTTAATTATTGAGCTAAGCAGAGGTTCCTCTGATTGAACTAATGAGGCTCTGAATGATTAGGCCTGTGGCGGCTCTTGAAATTCGGCAACAATGTTTTTAAACTCCATTTGATTGTATGAAAAACAATCGATTCGATAGTGAAGTGGTGCTTCAACAGCAGTCGATTGTTGTGTATGGATTCAAATAGACAGAGGAAAAACAATGTTGCCCAGTTGCACGAGCCGCCACTGGATTATGCGGAAGACGTTCAGATTGCAATAATTCTGACAATGAGACTTGACTTGACTTGACTTGACGACTTGAGGAATACCTAAGTCCAGTCGAGTCGAGTGAGGAAAGCAGTAATTCATAGAGGCTCGCGGTAAGTCAGCAAATTTTGAGAATCTTATTGTGATTCGTGACCATAGATTGGAAAGCCCCACCCAAGCCAAAATGCAAGAGCATTCATTCAAATATACTTTGCATTATTTACCGATTTTTTTGAACAAAACAGACTCGAAAAATTAAGCAAAAGTTACGACTTGTAATCCCCTTCCAACAGAACACGGTATAATTTAACAGTACGGTAACTGTTCCTACCTGCCCGATATCAAATTGCGTCGACTGATATTAAAGAAGTTCTTTCTGGCAATAAATTTTAATGTTGACCATCCAATGGGGCAGTTGCAAATGTCTGAAATGTTGTGTTTTTATGAAGAAAATGAAAGTACTTGATGAGCTGAGAACAAAGATGCCTTTGGTTTCTGAATAAGTCCAATGTTCCCTAGATGAGATTTTGGCCCAAAATACATTGTTTTAAATGGAAACTCCGCGTAGTGACGTCACTACGCACACAATTATTTGCAACTTTACACGTGTGTTTCTCTAAAACTGGGACACTTCAGAAATAAACCAAAGGCATCATTGTTCTCAGTTCATCAAGTTGTACCATTTTCTTTATAAAAAACACAAACTTTCGGACCCTTGCAACTGCCCCATTGGATAATGGAATGAACGAGCCTAGCATTGAAATTTTTTTCCTGAGCGATAACTGTTCCTACCTGCCCGATATCAAATTGCGTCTACCGAAATTGAAGGAGCTTTTTCCGATAATGAATAGTGATCCCAGATCAACGGACGTTGATTTTTTACGCTCTACGATAGTATTTATTTCAAACCTGCCCACTACTGTCGAAATGCTTTCTGCTCTAACTTATGCATTCCGATTCTGATGGAAACATCAAAAACATCATTGTCTCGTAACAGTACCATTTATTGGTTGACATATCTTTGTGCTACTTGTAATATTATTAGAATTTAGAAGTTTTTTTTCTTTTGTTCCGTGCTGTGTTGTCAGGTCACACGCTCGTCGCTCCTCTGAGATCACCTGTAGTGGCCTCATTCGCATATAGCTGATTTAATGTTTTTAGCTAATTAAATCTCGTATGGGAGTAAATGTTCCTTGATTTTTTTTAATTTTTTGTTTTTAAATTTTACACCCCATTCGATGGTTAAAACCAGCTGTAGAAATATGTAGCAACATCCTCATTACAGTGTTTCTTATGGTATTTAGTCGCCCCTTTTCGCACAGAATATTATTCAATCAGAAAGGAAACCAATAGAAAATATTTGTTCGATCCCTCTCGGTGTCTATTCAAAATGGGAGACATATCTGTGTCTCTATCTTTCACATAGCTTTGAGTATGGATCAGTGGCGTAGCGTGCAATTTGGCAACGTTGCTGTTCGTCCATTTAAACCCATGAAAAAGATCGAACTATCGGGTGTTCGGTGAACACCATCGCATTCGACCTCTTACATGGGTTTAAATTGACGCAGTAAAACGTTGCCAAATTGCACGCTACGCCACCGGTGTGAATAGTTTGGAACTTCTGAAAATGGTGGACCAGAAAATAATGTTTCAAAATGAACCAACGTTTCCATTCTGAGCGTTGTATATCCTGTGCTTCCAGGTCTTCCTCAAGTATGAAATGTTGATTATTGCTTTATTATTCAATTAACTAGATCTTGAAATAGGTTTCTACTCTTGTATATGATAGTTCGGAATAGTTTATGTGCTGCTGAAAGGATCGCGCATATATACACGGGACAGTTCACGCCGCGCCACCGCCGCCGTTCTGTATAAAGTAGGCCGCTGGCGAGTTTGCAAGCGCGCAAGAGTCAAGTCAAAGACTCAAAAAGAGAGCATGTGATATGTAACGTAGCAAGAAGAAAGCCATAGTGCCGCGCGCTTTAAATACAATAGGCACTTGGATTTAACCGTTTGATAAATGTTATTGTTGCTCGGAATCACCGGACTCGTGCCCCTGGACCCCCTCACCTCCCCTCCCCCTCGCCTGCGGGTCCACCGCCCCTGTCGGCCGAACCACCTACCGCGAATGACATGCGCAGCGACGGGCCCCGGCGAATATGCCCCGAGGGCCCGGGGGTCCCTATCACGGCGAGGTCGACGTCGAATGCTCGGCGGCTATAGACGCAAGTTGTGCTTTTTTATTTCATTTCATCCATTTTTGAAATCTACGATCAATGGCTTGATATCAGTCATTAAAAACGGACAAGAAGTCATAAAAAATCAAAGCTCGGTTAACTCTGATCTCAATAATAGACTTTTAGCCCTCGAGGCTAAAATGTCAGGTGATAAAACTAACAGTGGTGCCAGCTCCATAGGACTGCTATCACAATCATCTAAAGGGACACCAAGATCGCTACGTAGGAACGTTCTGCCTCCAGCGCCCTCTACTAGGGTGCAAAATCGTTTCGAAGCCCTCTCTGACTCCGACGAGGACGTTTTCATTGACAAGGAAGCCCGAGTCATACTAAACCAGACCAAGAGGAAGCACAAGAAAGCAAGTCCAACAAGTCAACAAGAAGGAACGGACAAGAAAAAGGGGACACAAAACTCTCCAGTTAAAAAAAAGGTGAAGACAACTGACGTAACTGAAAGGACGGAAGACCCCAAGGAAACAGGAACGGAACCGGAAAAGAAGAAGAAGGTGTTAAAGCCGCCTCCAATTAAAGTAGTTTCAGCTAAATCTTTTGGTGAGATCCAACCTATTTTAAAAACAGTCGCGAAAGACGAAGACTGGCGGTGCCAGGCTCTTCGTAATGACATTTTTAAAATTAATCCTCTCACTGATGAGGCTCATAGAAAAATCTCTAAAGAATTGAATGAAAAAGGGTTTAAATTTTATTCATTCGAAAATAAAAACACTCGACCTTTAAGAGTCATGGTTAAGGGACTTCACCCCTCCATTCCTAGTGAGGAAATCATGGAAGACCTTATTAGTCAAGGTTTTAAAGTATTGAAAGTTGATAATGTAATTAAAAAAGAAAGAGTCAAAGGAAAAGGGGGTGAAATTTCTATTAAAGCCACTCACCTTCCGTACTATATCCTTACCTTTGATAGAGGAGAAGATAAAGACAAAATCTATAGTATTAAGGCTATTCTCAATCTCATAGTCAAAATTGAGGCCCTTAGAAAAAATCCGACCCTTGTCCCTCAGTGCCACCGGTGCCAGGGTTTTGGACACACGAGAGGGTTCTGTTTCAAGGACCCTAAATGTGTCAAGTGCGCAGAGATTCATTGGAGCACCGAGTGCCCAAAGGGTAAGACTATTGACGAGCCCCTCTGCGCAAATTGCGGGGAAAAACACCCTGCGAGTTATCGAGGCTGCGTTGTTGCCAAAGAGGTGCACGAAATGCGCGCCAAAAATATCAAAAATAAGAAGATGACTAGACCAAGGGATACGATTAAAGAAAACAACACTGTCCCGCGATACAATGCACATCGTAAAGACGATGTACCTTACTCCAGTTTTTTCAAAAACACGGCTGTGCCGAAAACACAGCCGCCTCCACAAACTTCGGAAACCTCCATTGAAAAGGCCTTAAGCCTTATCCTGGGGAAGCTCGATGTCTTAGAAAATAGCAATGCTTTTCTGAAAAGCCGTTTGGCTGCTCTCGAAAACGCCGTTTCTCCAAAATTACCCGCTGGTGTCCAGAGATCTGGCACCGCCGCGGCCACCGCTCGTTCTTAAGTCATGGGCGACGAGATGAGAATTGTCGCTTGGAACTGTAACGGCTTGTTACGTCATAAGAACGATGTACAGGCTTTCCTCAATAACGAGAAAATTGACGTGTTTCTCTTTTCTGAAACACACTTTACGAGTGAATCATATTTCCGCATCCCGGGTTATAGTTTTTATCACGCTTCGCATCCTTCCGATAATTCGCGGGGGGGAGCAGGCTTGCTGGTGAGGACCAATATCACTCACCACCTAGAATTTCAGCGAATTACTGAAAGCATTCAGTCAGTTTGCGTCTCAGTCAAAACAGACATAGGCGAGCTAAAATTTGCGGGAGTCTATTGCCCCCCTAAACATCAAATTAAATTTGATGAATATTCCGAGTTTCTCCGGTCCCTTGGGGATAGATTTATTGTGGGCGGAGACTGGAATGCCAAACACTCTCGCTGGGGTTCGAGACTAGATAACACAAAAGGAAGAGAACTAGAGAAAGCAGGAAGAGAGTTGAGCTGTGACTTTCCATCTTGCGGGACTCCCACTTATTGGCCCTCAGATCCGAATAAAACACCAGATGTTATTGACTTTTTCATCTCTAAAAATGTCGCATTGAACAGCATTGAGGCTGGCGCTATTGTCGACTTAGCCTCAGATCATATTCCAATCACACTATTATTAAGTATGACAGCGTTTAAAAAAAATCGGTAACCATTCTTTTACGAATAAAAATACCGATTGGAAGAAATTCAGGGGAATTCTGGGGAGTATGATTGAATTAGGGGCACCCATAAACTCCACTGAAGTACTAGACAAAGAAGCAGAAATTTTCGCTGCAAATGTGAAGAGTGCGGCTCAAATAGCGACTCCCACAATCAAGATGGTGAGTCACAGCTTTAGGATGCCTAATGATATTTTGGACATGATAAAAGAGAGGAGAAAAGCCAGAAACAAGTGGCATATGACTCGACATCCGGATGACAAGTCCAATTTTAACAGACTGTCTAATCAGCTAAAACGTCGGCTTGCCGTGATGCGCAACGAAAGGACCGAGAGATACCTTAGTGGACTTTCGGCTGATCGGAATACAGATTATTCATTATGGAAAGCTATCAAATACCTCAAAAAACCATCCAGCCACTCACCCCCTCTCAAAATGGTGGATGATCGCTGGGCTAAAAGTCCAGATGAAAAAGCAAATGTCTTTTGTGAACATTTAGCCACAGTTTTTATTCCAAACCCTCCTGAAGGGCCGGAACAACTGAACATCGAGGAGGAATTTGAAAAATCAAATCCCTTAGAGTCTGTTAAAATTGAAACTTTTTCTCCGGACGAAGTCAAAAACGAAATTAAATATCGTGTCAGGGTAAAAAAAGCGCCAGGGCTCGATGGTATCACCGGTGGTATTCTGAAAGAGCTTCCGGTTCGAGGAATAATGAAATTGGTCCAGATTTATAATGCTGTCACGCGACTTGAGCACATTCCTTCAGCCTGGAAGCAAGCTGAAGTAATAATGATACACAAAGCTGGGAAGCCGCTTAACGAAGCGTCCTCCTATAGGCCTATCTCATTGCTCTCTAGTATTGGGAAATTATTTGAAAGACTATATGTGAAACGTTTAAAAAAATCGTTGAGGAGCGAAAAATTATTCCGGATCATCAGTTTGGTTTCAGAACTCAACACTCGACCATTGAGCAAGTGCATCGACTGACTGAGGTCATTGAAGAGACGTTAGAAAATAAAATGGTCTGCTCTGCTGTTTTTCTCGATGTAGCAAATGCTTTTGATAGAGTTTGGCACGAAGGGTTGTTGCTCAAACTGTACAGGCTTTTGCCAATAAACCATTACCGTCTTTTGAAGTCCTATTTGCAAAATAGGTCATTCAGAGTGCGATTTGACGGTGCTTTTTCTGTTTTCAGAGAAATCAAAGCAGGAGTCCCACAAGGCAGTGTTTTGGGACCAATTCTATTTAATATATATACCAGTGATGTTCCTCAGACTCGTGGGACTCGCTTAATGAAATTCGCTGATGATACAGCCTATGGGGCCAAAGGTCGGGATCTGTATCTCGCAAATAGAAAGCTGCAAACGGCACTTAACAGATATTCTAGGTGGTACAGAAGGTGGCGATTTGCCCTTAACCGCCAGAAATCTGTGCATATCATATTCACAAACAGGGTTGTAGGCTACATGCCAATATTCTTAGGTCCCAATCCTGTTCCTTATTCAGACACGGCGAAGTATCTTGGCCTGACACTGGACACCAAATTAAGGTGGAGAGCTCATGTCAAGAAAAAACGGGCTGAGCTAGGTCTGAAATATAGGAAAATGTACTGGCTGTTAAGGCCAGACTCAAAACTATCCGTTGATAATAAGGTCCTACTCTATAAACAGGTATTGAGACCAGTATGGGCGTACGGTTCCCAGCTTTGGGGGTGCACCGCAAATAGTAACCTGAGGCCTATTCAAACCTTCCAGAATATGGTCCTAAGGAAAATTGTTGGGGCGCCCTGGTATGTCAGAAATTCTGACATACACAGGGATCTAGGCGTCGATGACGTCAGAACCCACATTAAAAAAATAGCTGAGAGGTACGAAGCTCGGCTACACTCTCACCCGAACATAGAAGCTATTCGCCTTCTGGACAATAGCAATGTCCTGAGAAGGCTCAAACGGCGCAAGCCTTTTGAGCTGGCCTCGGATTATTATCATAAAATCTGAGGGACGGGGGTCAACTTTTTTCTCCTTTTTTCCCTCCTCCACTCAGAATTGTCTTTACCTTCACTTCACTTTCCTCCATCTTTTCATCCCTTCATTCCATATCATCATCGTCATCATTATCGTCATCATCATTTTTATCTCTCGTTCGTTTTTTTTTTTCAGGAACATAAAACTAAGGAAAATTTTACTATATCCATAAATATTTACAAAAAATCATACTGTAATTATTTTATACTATTTATCATAAGAAAAAAACAATTATTGTACTCATGTTGTATAGTCGTGTTAATAAAACTTGTATAAAAAAAAAAAAAAAAAAAAAAATCCATTTTACGATGGATACGTTGGATACGTTGGATATACGTACGAAACTGTGTACCCGCTACACTTGTGACTGATTTGGCTACCGTTTGGTTGTTGCGGCGGCCGCAGTACGTGTGTTACGGGGATATCCAACTGTTTCAGTCTTCGGTAGCAGTTGTCATCGAATATACATTTCTCACGCCCGCCGCCACAGACCCGGACCCGCGCCTCGTGTCTGCTGTGGGGAATGATGGGGTTGCCCTCCGAGACAGGAGTCAAAGATCACCTCCTTTTTTTTCTTTTTTTTTTTTATTCTATTTTTTTTTATTTTTTATAAAGCAGTCACCTCTTGCAGTGATTTGGAGGCTGAATTTAATGTGACTCGTAATTTTATGTGCACCTAGCTAACAATAAGTGATTTATTTGAAAGAGTGAGTGTATACTAGAAGTAGTAATAAAAAGTATTGTTTTAAAACTTCCAGTAGGTATGTAAGAACATAGTTTTTCGGAAAAGTTGGCAGACATCATATAGGATTCAAATTGTCTGTGCCAAACGAGAGTACTTTTTTGCGTAGTGACGTAGCGTGCTATGCAAGGGCGTATTCAGGGAAAGGGAGTCCCAGTCCCTGAAAATCGTTAAAGTAAACCCAGAGGTTTTCGGCTCAAATCCCGGCGGGGGTGATAAGATTTGATGGATTCAGATCTTGTAGCCTCGGAAGGACATGGATGTGATTCTTCTCTCTTTCGTCTTTCCTTCTTCTTCTCTGTCTCATCCTCGCCCTTGGACCTTAATGACGCATGACGGACATTTTAAGCTGCTTAAAAAGAAAGAAAAAAAAGCAAGCCAAATTTGGAGGGCAAAAGTCGGAAACTGCCAGCAAGTGTCGGAAATCGGGCAAAATTGAACCCCTCAGATTGATTTTCCCTTGCCTTAGGATCATTTTTTTCACTTAATACGTCCCTTGACTCCTATGGAACTGAAGGGTTATCTATCAGAGTTGTTTAAAAAACAGAAAAAAAACAAAAAAACAAAAAACAAACAAACAATTAAACAACGAAACTCTTCGATGCTTCTTCGTTTGAACCGGTTGATCCACACAAAGGATTTAATTTCATACAGGTAACTTCACAAAAGTGAGCGAGATAGGACATTAGTTTGTATCTAATTTTAATCATGACGTCATCACTTAAATGGTCTATTTGATCGTTCATAATCGCTGCTGTAAGAGCGTTTCGTTTTTTTCCTGTTTTGAAAAACATGTTTTATACACGAGTACTATGGTTGTTTATAAAGTTGTGCGATAAACATCCTATAAACTACGATGTGTTTTTAGCAGTTGCAGCTCGTGAAATTTGATGCATCAATGTAGGTTTTCTCCGTAGAATCGATCGTCGTCAGAGGTTGCAATTAAACCCCCAATAGCAATCGATACATTTACATAATTTTAAATGGGATAAAATCGATAAGAGTCTAAGTTTAAGCCGCCCATTGGTTGTTTGTGAAGAACAGAGCATATTTTTAAAAACAAGTTGATGTTTATTTGTGCTATTAGGGTGATGGATAGGTTAATATCACGAAATAAGCAACATTGCTTTATTTTTTTATTTTTTTTCGCAATAGTTTTCTCGAACTGATCTACTTTCCTGTAGCACACGCCGCATCTTCTACTTATCATTCTTGGACCGCGCCGCTGATGATGTATCTTCATGAATTTTTATGACGCCGCGCGACCCAATGGCGGCGCACGGTGGCTGAAAACATGGATTTTTCTGGATATTGATTTTGTTTTAAATATCTATTTTGTTATCATTTTTGTTGTTGTTTTTTTGGATATTGGGTATTATTTTGTTTCTTAGTTTTTTGATTGTTTGGTTTTTTTTTGCTCTCATGACGTTTTAGTGGTTTTACTAAAACCGCACTCGGAGTAAAATCGTCTACTCAACCCCTTATGGACCAAACCCACATCTACTCGTTTTTCTCCTCCAGTATATTTCACATTGTTCCAGTCTCCATTCCGGAAAATCGCGATTATCGATAGAAACACTCATAAGATAAGGTTTTGTGGGGAGGGCGCCTTCAATTCGTTGTATAGGCAATTCCAACTCCCCCGAGCACGAACAGTTAACTACCTTCCCTACTTAAACGGAAGAGTTGCGTTCTTATGAACTAAACCTAGAGGGTTAAGTACTGACTTTCAAGGAAATTCCTTTAGATTTAATGGAATTCTCAACAATTCTAAACTTTGCAAACTTTTGCTACGGCGTAGCGTTATTATGGAGGGTCGATTCCTACTTTAAGTAGCGTGATAATCACATCGAAAGGATCGAAATAAGGCCTCAAAATCCTCTCACAAACTCAATAAATACGTTGAGTAAAATTCAAAGATGGCGGCCGAAAGTGTGGGTCACTATGGGGGAGTCCTATCTTTTCCTCAACATTTTCTAGAACAACGGTACACAGAATTCTGGTACACTGAGAAAAGTTTCTTACTGGAATTAAGGAACGTATTATTAAATATGGGGTAAAAAGAAATTCCTTTTCAAATAACAAGAATTTTTATTTACTCAACGATTTTTTGTTGTTGTAAATCAGAACGTTTTATTGGATCAATGTGAATTAATTATTGGTCCAATTGCACGTTCCGTAATTTCAATAATAAATTTATCTCCTTGTAATGGTACCTAAAATTTCCTGGTTCTCATAGCGTTGTGCTTCTGGTATTATTGATATCTTTTAATTTTTTCCCTGTGTACTATTGTCAGTGCTGCCGTTTTGCGTATAATCGATGGCATTTTTTAATTCACCGATGATTCCACCGCTTGAGAAAATATTACACATTTCAGTTCAGATGTATGACGGTACTGCACGAAAAAACGCTAATCTGTTATCTCTTCTCATCCGGTGGAGTCGTCGATGACTTTGAAAAACTTGCGGTTATTTTAATTAATGAACGGAGTTTCCACCGATTGAGAAAAGATTACAGATCAGAGTATTTCTGTGCAGTATACAGTCGTACGCTGAACTGAACTGTGTAATCTTTTCTCAACCGGTGGAATCATCGGTGAGTTAAAAAATGCGATTAATTGTAGGCAAAACGGTAGCTCTGGCTATTGTCCACTGCGCGGCGAGTGACGATCGGCCGACCTCCCGAGGCATCGTATCAAGGATTGAGCATCGAACGGACGATCCATCCAGTCCAGATGCGATCACTGCTAAATTTGTTCGTACCAAAAGCGGGCAAAACCGTCCATACTTAGTGTTCGAAAGTACGCAAAGCAGGTCGCGTGGCAACGCGGAGATAAATCCACCGCGAGATCAAATGAAAAATGCTTTATGAATGTCACCGCTGAAGCTAAAAGACTTGCATACGCTTTTTTAGAAGTCTCCCCCCCCCCTTCCCCGACAAATGGCTGCGAGGGTTTTTTTTTTTTTTTTTTTTTTTTTACAATATTTAGTCCGCTGATGCGGAACTTTTATGGCTTTGTGATAACTCTTTCTAAGTCTATAGAGCTATTAAACTCTTCGCATAGAATTTTAAAATGACCTGAAGGTTCTGGAGAAGAGGGCAGTGCAATTGATAAAACAGTCCTTTCGTAAAGGTTTGAGTTACATTTTTGGTTACATTTGCTAACAAATTTTCACCATAAAGCTCACTCTTAACTCTTCAATAAATCTTACTTTTCTGACTTAGTATATTGGAATTTTGCATTTCAGCGTGAGCTTTAGCGCGTTAAATCCAAATTTTGCCTCTGCTTTACATTAAGACTTAATTTTTTTTTTGGTAAACTGAAATTATCTGCTCCTAACCTCAAATTGACAATACATTGAATTAAGAAAATTGTGGAAAACCCGTTGAAGCTGGAGGAAAACTGATTAAAAATTCGGATTTTTCGGGTCAATTTTTTTCAGCGTGTCCTGTTTTATGCAAAGTGCAGAGGTTTCAGGATAAATTTTAAAATTTCCTCATCTACTTGGATAGTTTTTTTTAGCAATTTTGTATTATATCAACAAGGAGAGTCTGATAGCAAAATGTATAATTCGTAAAAATCCAAAGCTTGTACCCAGTTTTATTCGCTGTAGAACTATATTTTGCGTGATTCATGTGATTATTTATTGACGGGGTAGAAGCGGCGCTTGCGAATGAGTTTCCACGTAAAGGTCGGTTATGCGTGATCGTGCATTGCAGTGCAAGTTGTAGTGCTCGCGCGCGCGTTCGTTCGTTCGTTTCGGGCGGTACTTTTTCGCACGGTCATGAACTCCTCGCACGCCGCGCGCGCCGCGTGGCTGATCGCGCACCACACCGCGCTGCAGCAACGCAACGTCTCGACTCTTAAGTAATAAGCTCCGAAAGAAACAAAGCCAGAATATAAATCGTCATGTTGCCAAACTGAAGGATATAGAATAGAATCCGGGTAAAGTTCGCTGGAAGTGAGGTTGTCAACCATGCAAGGACTTGTCACACTCTAGCCGTCTTTTTTCAACCGTTCACGGTTCACAGCATTTTTATATTGAGACTTATGGACGACTGTGAACGGGTTTGAACGGGGAGGGGGGGGGGTGATTTTTTTTTCGCCCTTTGAATTTTTTACAATATTTCACAAAAACTCGTTTTCGGGTACAACTTTTCCAGAGACAAAGAGAGACGGAGCACTAACGGCTGCAGCAGAGGCTTGCTAAATTCTCGCGGATTCAACAAAACAACAGTCAACGTCGCAGGGCGTTGAATGTTGAGCACCCTCCTCTGCACTTCCCAGCCTATCCCCCCCCCTCCTGTGTGTACCGAATGTTATTGTTCAACATCAAAAAGTATTGACTGTTGTTTTACTTATGATACTTAATATCTCGCATGATACCTGCGTTGAGCCGCCATCACAAACTTACCGTTATAGCAGTTATGTGAGTTTATTACTGAATTTTAAACTTTCTCGGTGTGATTTTTGTGATTTCCGCTGGTTTCTACATCACATTGGACTATTAATTTACTCATAGCAAAAGTTTGCAAGAGCCCCAGTGTGTAATGGATTACATCTATTATGCCCATTTCTGATTATAGTCATAAACTGGACTTAACTTTGTAGTTTGTGATATTTTAGTCAACCGGTGGAATAATTGGTGAATTCAGAAATGTCACTGAATATGCACACATCAGTATGGCAGCTCTTTTTTTTTTTTCTTTATAAGCACTTATTATGTCAGTTTTCTTATTTCAGCATTTTTTTATTCATCCCTGGGGCGGGGGGCTGCTCCCCCCTGAATACACCCTTAAAGAGACGATAAAGGGTCGTGTAATAATTACCACGTTGAACTTGAATTGGAACGTGCAAGGTAGATGGATACAGGTATATGCATAAGGCTGCTAGAGGCGTTGTGCGAGACATACTTCTCTCGAGAGTTGAAAGGTTAACAACGTGTGTCGGTTTATAGAGCTAGTTCGCCCAATCAGTGATCATGAACCGAATTAAGTCTCTGTTTATAGTTAATGCAGTGTTGCCATTTTTAGGATAACAATACGATTTCTCCTTTTTTTTGACCTATCATAATAGTTGATCATTTATAGGCAAATCTGGCAACATTGGATGTAAACAGTATGTACAATGGCTTTCAAAAGAAAGTGCCCTGGTCGAAATTTAAGGTTGTGACTCTCGAGTGTTCAAGGACTAAGCAGAATGCCCATTTAAGAGTGAGTCTTGAAAAATCGTAAATTCTATTAAAAATAACGAAAAAATATAGCAATGAAAATTTCGACCAGGATACTTTCTTTTGAAAGTCATAGTACTTCATTTCAATAAACAACATGTCTGATGGATAGTTTGCAAGTCGGCAGAATCTTTGTTTGATTTATGTTTTTTTGCGAACACTGAGAGAATTCTTTTTTTAGTCCAAGGTGTATTTTCGTTTGTGGTAAGGAAACTGCACAGTGAAATATTGACTGAGGTGGAATTCCTTTAACCCAAGGAAAATGCCTGCTGCTGCAGGTAAAAGATTCCTTGTTGTGACAGTGATTCTCCTTCATGCAACAGAACTTTACTTCGCGCAAGGAAAACTGTCACAAGAAAACGTGTGTCCTTATTTTTAAAGAAGTGATTTCTCTCAGTGTAGGATTCTGGATGCTACACCATTACAGTTTATTATTCTTCCAAGCTGACGGTAAATTCCACACAGAAAAAAAGATTAGTGAAAATAACCATACGGATACCTGATTTTGGCACCTGCTAGATGTTATGGTAAACTTGATCAGAAGTATGGTACATTTACCAATACTTTGAGTAAATTTGACATGCAATCAGGTAACATCACCCCAGTACCTAGTCAAACATAGTATACTTCTGGTTAACATTACCATAACATCTAGCAGGTGCCAAAATCAGGTATTCATATGGTTATTTTCACCGTAGTTTTTTTCCGTGCACGGTTTACGTTTTTTAGGTGTTTTTTTGGTATACATATTATGCTCCAAAATTTTTCCGGGAACGCTCTGAAGTTACTTGAGGGATTTTTCGATGCATTGAAGCCCTCTCCCCCCTAAATTCTTTACCCTCGCCTTTCGCGAACCACCTTAAATTCCCTTCAAAACTTGTGCGAAATTTCGGAAAATTCACGCGATGTTTCGATAATTATCCTAACCTTGATTATTTGTTGTGACAGTGATTTTCTTCTTCATGCAACAGAACTTTACTTCGCGCAAGGAAAACTGTCACAAGGAAACGTGTTTTCCTTGTTTTTAAAAAGTGATTCTCTCTCAGTGAAGGAAAAGCTGATATCAACAAAGGCGGATCCAGCAATCTCGCAACTCAAATCAAAGCTTAAAACACGGATTTTAACCCGAAATTTGACATTAATATAAATAAAAATATGTATTATAATTTAGCATATAATAATTAATATAAATAGATAAACTAATGTAATTGTATTAATTAATAATAGCAAGTAAGTAATATAATCGAAAAATATTAACACAATATAAGCAAATTATTATTTAAAGAAAAAAAAAAAAAAAAATGAATCAAAGCTTAAAACACGGAGTTTAACCTGAAATTTGACAACACCAGATGGCGTTGCGAGCGCGAGTCCAGACCCAGAGTGGCGGAGTCCCAGTCCCCGTCCCCGTCCCGTCCTTTAAGTCGGGACCCAAGCCCCAACTTGCGGACGACGCGACGCGCGACGGCTCAGCGGCTGTGCGCAGCGGCGGCAAGGGGTTCAAAACAACGCTGCCGTAAAGCACAAACTCAATCGGATTCCCAA
The DNA here is from genome assembly GCA_011764245.1 of Trialeurodes vaporariorum. Taxonomy (NCBI): domain Eukaryota; kingdom Metazoa; phylum Arthropoda; class Insecta; order Hemiptera; family Aleyrodidae; genus Trialeurodes; species Trialeurodes vaporariorum. The sequence continues at coordinate 22,112,978 of VMOF01000111.1, read as the reverse complement.
ATTCAACGATGATTTCCACGGGTGAGCAAAAATACTATACCGCTTAGTTAAAAAGGATTGTTTAGAGCGTATAGGAAATTAACATAATCTGTAATCTTTTAGCTCACCGGTGAGATAACCGCTCAGTTAGGGAATATCATTGAATGTAGGCAAAATGGCAGCGCTGGTCTTAAAGTGCGAGAGATAGATCCGAGAGAAGTGAGATCAATGAGATCATGTTGCAGCCACCGCGCCACTCGGCGCACAGCGGGACGAATTACGAAAATTCCTGGACATTTTTTCATGGACAAAAATCAAGATTATGAGCAATCAGCGGCGGCTCGTGCAATGTGGCAATGATGTATTCTCTCCATTTAAACCTATGTAAAACCATCGATCTTCAAGAGGTGCATTGCACCCCCAAGATATCGATACTTTTGCATAGTTTTAAATGGCAAACAAGCATGGTTGTCAAATTGCACGAGCCGCCACTGAGAGCAATTAATCTCAAGATAACTAAAAACTAAGTTCAATAAACGCTTTCACAGCTTAAAATAATTCAGATAACATGGTTTTTAGACAGGAAATAACGACTTTTAAAAGTTTTTGAAGCGAGAAACGAAAACTTCCAATGTCCGGAAAAAGTCATATCACGGACCAGAGTGCGGCGGCGTGAGCGAGCACGCATTCAGATGAGATCCCCATGGCTGAGGTTAATCATCGCGGAGACGTTGCCAGTCTACAAAAAAAAAGCCACTAAAATCACAGAATCCTACAATCAGAATTGTAACTTAACTTAATTTTGAAGCATTACTTTCTGGTCCGCCATCTTGAAAAGCTCAAAACTACCCTCATTCAAAGCAATTCGAAAGACAGAGACAGAGATATGTCCGCCATCTTGAAAAGTCAGCAATCTATACCGAAAAAATGTTTCCATTGGCTCTTATGGGAGTTTCTATTCTGATAGCACAGAATAATGCAATCTGAATGGAAACTTAAATTCATTTTGAAACATTTTTTGCTTCGGGCGTCTTCGGACCGCCATTTTTTTCAAAACCTAAAAAACTTTGGGCATACAGCCGGCCGCGATGGTTGTAATAGAAACCGGTGAAATCACAGTTGAATAAAAGAAGTCGCCCATGATAACCGCACGAAAAACACGACTGACATTTTGAAAATCTATAAACGCAGAGGCTCGGCGCGGGCGCGGGCGTTGTCAATTCGTGTTGGAAATTCGAAAACTTGTTTCCATTGGCTCTCATGGCAGTTTCCATTCTGATCAGGGCTGCCGTTTTGCGTATAATCAATGCTATTTTTCAATTCACCGATGGCTCCACCGGTTGAGAAAAGATTACACAGTTCAGTTCAGTGCATGACTGTAATAAACTAAAATACTCGCATCTGCAATATTTTATCAACCGGTGGAGTCATCGATGACTTTAAAAAACTTGCGGATATTTTAATTAATCAACGGCGTTTGCACCGATTGAGGAAAGATTACAGATGTGAGTATTTTCATGCATTACAGTCATACACTGAACTGAACTGTGTAATCTTTCCTCAACCGGTGGAATCATCGGCGAATAGAAAAATAGCATTGATTATACGCAAAACGGCAGCCCTGGTGCTGATAGTATTATTCTCCTGGCGAAACTGCGCTTCCCTGTCGAATCTATTGTTTTACATAGAATCAAGCGGAAGAAAAAACATTGTTGCCAAATTGCACGAATTTATACTGCTCACGTGTTTACGGTTTATACGTTTCAATTTTTCAATTTTGTTCATATTTATAGTATTGATACGGATCGTGATGTCATCTTTATGAACTAGATCGGAACAATGATTGAGCCGATGGGCGATTGACTACATTTAATTGGTCTACTCTTGTAGTAATCGCGATTGACCTTGGTCGGACCCCGATAATTCGCCCGCAACCGAGTCGATCCGATAACGAGTATCACGATTTATGATCAATCTCATTGTGAGTCGACCGCGTGCGTGGATTAAAAAGAACAAATATTTGTCGTCGTAGTAAAAGTCTGTTCCAATTTGCTCCGGCAAATGCATTGGGTAGGGTTCGGTAGGGCCCTCGGAATTTTCTATTTTTTGTTCAAATCTTTATAGTGTGCCGTATACATCCTTATGCCTGATACAGAAGCGTCGCATGCGATCTAGCAACGCTGCAATTCGTCCATTTAAATACTTGTAAAATATCGATGCGAGGGAGTGCACTGTGCATCTTCAATGGTTCGACCTTTTTCATATGCTTGAATTGACGAAATGCAGCGTTTTCAGATTGCATTCGAAGGTTCTGAATCAGACATGCCACGAAAGAACGGTATACGGCACTCGGTGGAGATTGGTGCTACTTACATAAACTTACCGAACCCTGCCGAATACATTTGCCGGATCGAATTAGAGGAGATTTTACTACGAAGGCAAGAATTTGTTTTTTTTACGCGCACGGTCGTCTTACACAGAAAGCGATCATAAATCGTGATATGTGTTCTGTTAGTTTTGCGAAATCTCCGTATACATACGTAAAACAGCGGCACTGATTTGAGTGCTCCTCAGTGGCGTCGCGTGCAGTTTGGCAACAATGTATTATACCCATTTAAACTCATGTAAAAGATCGAATTCAGGGGGTGCACAGTGCACAAGGAAAATTCGATATATAAAACGAGTTTAAATGGAGCTGTTGCATTGTTGCCAGATGGCACGCGACGCCACTGGTGCTCCTCTTGACCCGCAGGAGGTTTAGATCTCCCCCCCCCCCCCGTCAAATAGCAAATCTGCGAGTAGAAAATTGATTCAGCTTTACAATCTTGTTTGTAAGATAGGAATATCGTGGATGTACAGGGGCCAGAGACGGTACTCATCACCCAGAGGGTGAGACTATTTTTGTGAATCTTGACGGCCTTTTTAAAACTTTATTTTCAACCCCGAGTCTTGAATTTTATCATATTTTAGTGACGAGGAAGGTAAGACTTGCGTTTTTTTTTTTTTTTTTTTTTTTTTTTGCTGCCTTTACGGCTTATTGTTAGTTTCCTTATTTGGAATCATACAATCAGCCACGATATTGTCTTAAGACTTCTGCGAATTTTTGACACCCATGCCAATCAGAAGTGACAACGTCGAATCACCTCAGCCGGGATTCGAACCCAGGACCTCTTTAGTGGTCAGTAAAGTTGTACTATTCACCAGACCACGGAAGCCGAAATAATATCGTCGTTCGTCTGACGTATATAGGTGTAAGTCGATTTCTGCAACTTTTCAGGAGAATGAAAACAAAATTGACTGACACCTTGGCTTGAATGACGTAAGCCTAAACATTTTTCGTTATAAACTGAAAACTATTGAGAATTTGGAGCTTTTGACATTACAGATTGAAAGAGCTTCTTCTTTTTTTTTTACATAGGAATTGGTGAAAAATTCAAATTGTCAAATTTCCGACTTACGCCTAGGCGTCAGATGGACGACGATATGGCATCTTAAAAACCCAAATATATTATGTTTCAGTGTGAAAAATAAAGTTTCAAAATGTAACGAGACGGGGTGGGACCCCTATCCTGGAATAACCCTGAACTACTCTGTAAGTAGTACGTTTAGAAACTTTAAACTTGGGAGTCTCCCTCGGTACCATACTCTGCTCAATATTTGTCTCTCGAGTCTTGACTTGACCCCACCCTGCATGCCTCGTTTCTCAATTTCGATTTGATGTAGGTCAGTATCTCTATCTACACACCGAGCGCGGTCCGATTTTTCGACAGTGGCCACATATACTTCAAGAGTAACTTAGTAGCTCTCAAGCTTGAGTAAGTAGCATTTGGAATGGTTCCAGCCCTGTCGAAGCTTAAAATCGTTTTGTTGACAAGCGTATGTGTGTGCACTGTGCAGTGGTATACAGTTGTATCGCGGGTATATACAGAAAAGTAATGATATGCGCCAAAGCCTTCGCCAGAGCACCGGGGTGCAGCGTGGGAGAACAATGCGTAATAACACTAAAAGTAGCGATAGACATGAAGTATTTACATTCAGCACTCGACAGTGATCACGATGTAAAATTTCACTCAAATGCGTGTTCGCGAGCTAGAATCAGAATCAGCGAGCAAGCGAGCTGAGGGCTCAGCTGCGTTCAATGTTCAGTGGAGGCTCGAAAAATGCGATTTATCGATGGCCCTACCGTCTGTTTAAACTTTTGGGAAAGAATCGATTTAGCTGAATCTCCCAGAAATCTGCATCCGTTTAAATGGAATGAAAAATTAATTGCCCACGAGCCCAAAAAAACAGGATTTAAAATTCCTGTTCATTCGAACTGTGTGCTCAAAATCTTTTTTTCTTCAAATATCACGGGGAAAAAACTATGGTGATAATAACCATACGGATATCTGATTTTGGCACCTGCTAGATGTTATGGTAATGTTAACCAGAAGTATACTATGTTTTGACTAGGTATTTGGCGATGTTACCTGATTGCATGGCGAATTTACTTAAAGTATCAGTAAATGTACCATACTTCTGGTCAAGTTTACCATAATATCTAGCTGGTGCCAAAATCAGGTATCCGTATGGTTATTTTCACTTATATTTTTTTTCCGTGTACAAAATATTGATTTGTTTTCTTTCCTTTTCAATAAAATTTCGTTTCTAGAATATCGTCCCGGAGAAACTTCGCAAGCAATTTTACCCGTTTACTAGACCAAGACAATGCGACACCATAGACAATTTATCACTAGCTCGGTCGGCCAAGTCGAGTATAGGTAGTTAATATTCCGACTCCGCTGTGTTCGTTTTGCCTATATACCATCAGTTTAAGGCGCCTGATGAAACATCAGCAATTTTTAGTAATTTTATTAAAAATCAGTAAAATAAAAAAGCATTTATTGTTTGGGGGCAGATTCAGCGACGGAATCATACAGTGGCGGCTCCAGAAATTTATTCCGGGGGAGGGGGGAGGGCACGCCTGTATTAAATCTGACATTTTGAAGTGTCGCAGCAAAAAAATGTTGGGCCATTTTCGTTTAAGAAATGCAACTTGTGCGGCTACGGATGCTCCCCCCCCACCCCCCTTGGGATCCGCCCATTGAAAGTGAATGTACTCGGACCGTACAAAAGGGGTTACAATCTCATCAACAGTATCGTATCTAACAATTATCTAGTCGCGGTTACAATCATGCTCCGAAAAAGAGTATACCTATAGTATAACTTTTTTCATAACATTTTTCACTTGGGGGCTTGAACGTTTACTCTCTGAATAACTCGTTGAATGTAAATTTCAACTAACTAATTAATTACGGAATACTCCAGATTAAGCGTGAATATGACTGTTGACCAGCCTTTTGTTTCAAATTGCCCGTTTCATTACTCTCGAGTCTTGAGTATAGTTCTTGAGGTAAAATTCAATCTATTAAATGTTGAGAGCGTAAAATGTATTTCTCGTTAATTGGTCAGATTAACCGCCTTGTTCTGCCTTGAAATATTATGAATGGTTGTCAGCAATAATCCTTTTTGTTTACTTTCTTTTTTATTCATTCGTTGAGTTCCTCGTTATATTGTGGTATTACTCTGTAGTATACAGAGATGTTTCATAATCAGTCGCGAAGCGTGCCATCTTGCAATGTGGCATTTTATCCATTTGAACCCATAGAAAAGGTCGAATTTGGATCCCAAACGAAAGAACATAACCTACGAATTTGAACAACGATATTAATGAATTTGCTTTCAAAAAATAAATTTGAAGGAATTAGAGGTTCATTTATACACATTTTGTCACTAGGAGCACGGTGATAACTACAGAAATGTTCTACGTTGCGTAGTAAACGAGGAAGACGGCACCTGATTTCATGTCCTGTTCTTTTGTTTGGGGTCCGAATCCAAGGTTGGTGCATACATGCAAGGGTGGTCACTCGAAATTTCAAGTCAAGTTTTCTCTGCGAGGAGTGAGTTTCAGACTTTTTTAATGGTCACATCGTTATTTTCGCAGCATTTTACATTGGAAATTGGAATTGATATTCCATTTGCCTACAGCAAAACCTTGCAAGAGCTCCATTTTACATCAGAATTTATAGTTCATTTGCCTACCATAAAACCTTGCAAGAGCTCCATTATTCGTTAAACGTCGGCCCAGCTCTTCCGCCTTCTACGCGTCAGATTCGATGTGTGAACCACTGATCCTCGGTCATGAGGGTCACTCATCTGTCTCTCACTTTACGAGCGTAGGAGGAGGTTGCGAATTTTCTAGCTCCTGCGTAACCTCCAGATCTGGTCACCCACAAGGAAATAATTAACTCATGAACGTTGTATCCTCAAACTCAGCGCTCAAAACTCAAAACTCTTCACTGCGCCGCCGGGGAGCTGAAAAGATATTTTGACGCGTTCAAAAATCGCCTTTCTATTCTGTCGATTGCAAATCGATTTCGCCGTCTTTTTTGACCGTAGCGCCGATGACTCGAGGGTTTTCAATCGCGGGAGGTGAATTGAGGTGTCCTCATGGAAACAGTGGATGTGCTCTTCAGAATAAATCAGCCTTGCGGTCAAGTCAGGATTTTGTCTGATGAGCTCGCCTGATGTTTCCGGGATCCTTCAAACCTGGAGCGGTCTCAATGGGGTCTGTAATTTTCTCGTTACCGCGAGAAGCCTCTACATCTCACACCCACCGAACAGTCGCACTCGCGTACTTTACAATCATCGGTGCTGCTTTTCAAGGTCAGCTTTTATCAAAAAAGCTGATTATTTTTGTTTCTCTGTACTACGTTGCCGGTTTTCTGAAGTAAAAATTACTTAATCATTAAATTTTTTTAACTCGAAAAAGATTTTTTTTTGTTTTTTGCTTTTTTTGTTTTTGTTTTTTTGTTTTTGTTTTTTGAAAGGATTTCGGATCAGTAGCCACTGTGATATGCGACCTTATGCCAAATAACTCTTCATCGGGTCTGTTCTAAACTTTTGCTACAAAGTTAGAGACTCTGAGAGGGTTGGTTCTTTTATAAAATCGCTTGAATATAATTTTGATAGCATCAGAAAGCTCCAAAATCCAAACCAGAGACAAATAGAGACCCAGCACAAAGCTTTCGACCTATGTTCACTTTTCTGGCTCAATTTTGGTCGGAACTCATCGAAACAACAGCCAGCAGTCGCCTACTGTTGACTGATGAGCGCGTGGTTTGCATTCGCCAAGCAAACCCTGTTTTCGTTTCCGGGACCGCGGACTAATCACAGCCTTTCTTTGAGCTCATCACTCAACAGTAGGCGACTGTTTATCGTTGCAGCCGGTGACTTCTGAACGTAACTTTGACCGCTAAACTTGCTTCACTTTTCTAACACGGGAAGCATACGGTGTGCTGGGTCTCTATTTGTCTTTGTAACGAACTCAATAAATACATTAACAAAACTTCAAGATGGCGTTCGAATGAGTGAGTGACAGTGGGGAAGTCCCATCCAACTGCAGCTTTCCATGCTGAGAAAAGTAATTCATCGCAGAGAAAACTGCAACTTTTGATGGAACTCCCCTATTTGATGCGTTTTTTTATTCTCCGGAGCGCGCACCGGTGCAGCTCCAGTGCTCCGGAGTGTTTTTTTATTCCGGGGCTCCAGCACCGGTGCGCACCGAAGTGTTGTTTTATTAGCGGTGCGATGCGCCCGGAGCTGCTCCGGTGCAAGCTCCAGTGTATCGGAGTTGAAGACCGATGCACCGGAGCTGGAGCTCCGGAGCTTCAACACGTGACCGGTGCTGCACCAGACAGCTTCGGAGCAGCTCCGAAAACTCCGGGTTATTGCACCGGTGCGGATTCCGGAGAATAAAAAAACGCATCATACGATGGAACTCCCCTATTGTTACCCGCTCATTCAACCGCCTTTTTTGAATTTTTCTAACGCATTTATTGAGTTTATGAGTAGATTTTGGAACTTTGTGATGGTCTCAACTTTATTTTCAAAGTAATTCTAGACTCCGTCGCGATGTATCAAAAGTTTACAACTGCACTCTTAGTCATTGTTCCCGCATGTTCCGGTTATTTCGTGATAATCATTGACGCGGGTCGCAGCGCCAAAAGTGTCCGGTGGTCGGTGAGCCAGCCATGCATCAGTGACCGGTGACTGATGCATCTGCAGGTGAGGCAACAATGTCCAAGGAAAAGGTGGACAGACGTGGATTAGCATCAGAGGATTGCTCTGGATGGAATATGGCCAGTGGGGCATCGGTAATCCTTGACAATCACCACCAGCCACCACTGGTTGGTCGGTGCGCGCTAACTTCCTCTGTCTGTTAATTGAATCGGACGGTTGGCCCGTTACAAGCCTTCATGATCATCGACACGGAAATTAGACTGAGCGTGCTGATCGTAATTAGATCTTGTATATTATAGAGTTGCGTTTCGTTGAGGACGTTCAACATGATTGTTGGCATGGGCGGATACAAGAATTTGTCTTTCTCTCTCTCTTCGGTCATTTGAACATGTGTGTTAGAAGAGGACAGCAGAGGGGGCCACCACGCGGCTTTATCCCCTATCTTTGTCCTTTTCTATAACTCACACGTTCCAATGGGAGGCGAGGGAGATAGAAAAATTCCTGTATCAGCTCATATGATTGTTGGTCGAAGAAGGATCCGCGCGCTTTGCAAACTGAGGTTTCCTTTTAAGAGGGCACTGTGTCTATAGAGAGATTGGTGTTTAACCCTTTATGGACCAAGCCCGAGTATACTCGTTTTTCTTCTCTAGTCTACTTCGCATTGTTTCAGTCCTCATTCTGCATATACGCGAGACTATCGATGAAAACATGTACAAGATAAGATGTCTTTGGGCGCCTTCAATTTGTCGTATAGGCAATTCCAACTCCCCCGAGTACGAACAGTTAACTACCTTCCCTTTATGAACGGAAGGGTGGCGTCCTTTTGAAATAACCTGGTCCTAAGAGGGTTAAACGACAAACGTCAAATGTTTTTAAATGCATCGTGAAAGAAGACTATGAAGTATCAGTTGTAGTTGGTGTTTCGTGATCTTGTTTGCTTGAAGTAGTTCTACTAAAATAGAAGATTTCAAGGGTGCGAAAAATACTAGGTCACGCGAACGTGCCGTGGCTTGGAAGCCTGGAGGTAGGCTTATTATCTATGGACAATCAATACGCGAAAAAATTATTTTTATTGTTGGAAATGGGAAGAAACCGTCTTCAGAATGCTTAACGAGAACCTTAGAAGTCAAAATATGATACCGATGTAAAGCTCTCCAATGTTTACACCAAATAGACCTGGAAGCTACCGGAGCAGAGTATACTTATCTAAATGGCAGTGGCGAGGCGTCCAATTTGGCAACGTTTCTTTTTTTCCCCCTTTAAAAACATTAGAAAGGTCGAAATATCTGGTCATTGCCGATGACCAAAGCATTCGATTCTTTCAGTGAGTTTAAATCGCTGTCAAATTTCACGCCTCGCTACTGCTGAATGGATACTACTCATTGGATAAATGGGCTCTTTACCCATTTAGAGATCTTCTCTACTCCGATATTGTACAAAGTCTATCCGAGGTAGACTAGGGCTCCTTTGTACATCGCATTGGTATGCTGATTGCTGAATGCTGGCTCTAAAAGATCCAGATACCATTTTTACTCCAATTTTTACTCAAAAAACAAATAGAGACCCAGCACATGATATGATCCCCGTGTTATGACGTCGAGGCAAGTAAAATGGGTTCATTTTTGTTCGGAGGCTCAACAAACAAAACAACGTCCAACTGTCTCCTACTGTTGAGCGATGAATATGGCTCCAATTGAAACCTACCTGTAATTTCGCTTTGAAGTCCAAATTTCAATTACTGAAGGCGAACCAATTGGAAACAATGAATCAGAACCCGCTATTCCGTCCAAAAAACGCCTATGTAAACCACGAAGAAAACCTGACCTTTGTCCATCACTCATCAGCAGTAGGTGACTGTTGGCTGTTGTTTCGATGAGTCCCGACCAAAGAGCTTGAATATTTGACACCTGTCAGAAATTTTGTGCTGGGCCTCTTTTTATTTCTGTGTATATCTATCCATCTAGATCTGTAATCCGTCCCGCGATAGCGTGCAAGTCTTATATTCAGTTTCTCCATCACGGTTTGCTTGCTCCAAAACTTCTGCTCTAGACCTAGACTGCACTGCACGTATAATTTTTTGTTTCTTGGCGTGAATCAACATTCACTATGTAAATAAATCAGGACTGAAAAAGAGTCTCAGTCGACTTGCGTCATTGACCGTCAAGAGCTAGTGAGCGGAGGCGGAGGTGATTCTTTCCTGGAGCAACTACTATCAAAGGCGCGTGAACTCAAGCACCCCCTCCCCCCTCCCTCACCCCCACCCCTCCCCTCACCATCCTCCCACCTTTGCCTGGAGCTGACTGTACAAACGGTAAAAAAATACTGCGCTTTGCACTGCTCTTTTTTTTTATTATTATTATTTTTTATTTTTAATTAAAATAACGAATAAAAGGAACGTTGGCAGATGCAGGTCGGTTGGGCGCATTAAATTGCGCGGAGGTGGAATTACAGAAAGTGCGATCGAGAGTAAAAGAGTGTGGAAGTAGAAAGGATGAATTGGATAAGTGTAGCATAAGGCTCTCAACAAACGCTGCGCTTTTTGTATAATAGTAATAATTGATTCTAGTCTGACGTAAGGGCATGAGAGTGAGTTCTTATTAACACCCTTTCGTTGCCGCGGTGACGCAGCGTGCAATCTGACAATGTTTTATACTATCCGTTTAGACCCATGGAAATGATCGAATGCGATCGATCTTTTTCGTGGGTTTGATAATGAACGCAATGCAAAGTTGTAAGATTGTATGCTATGCCACTGTAAATGTTGGCTCGTGAAATTTATGATAATTGTACTTTTTTGCCATTTACAATTTTGTAAAAAAAAAAAATCGATACTTGGCGAGGGAGGGGAGACAAACTGCCGCCCAAAGAACCGATTATTGAACCCTTTCGTGCCCGCATCTTGGGATTTGAGTTTTGTTGAGATTTTTCTAGACCGTTTAAAAGAGGACAATTTTCTAAAAAGAGGACTTTGAACGGTCACTCGACTTTTTGAAGTATGTCCATAAAAATTCCATTGAATCCCGTGTTAAATCAAATGGTACACATGTATATGGACATGTACATGCGTATGGTACACATGTATGTTGTATGTGTATTTATGTATGGTTAGCGTAGATTAGAATGGAAAATATACGTTGTTGCTATATTTCACGAGCTGTCACTCGATGGTCGGCGGCAATTTTCTTACATCCAGATTTTTTAAGTTGAGAACTTCCTTCGAGTAGCGTAACGACTTGTCTATGACTAAATCCGTCCATTAGGCCAATATTTTGCCCAATTTTGACACCCAATTAACTCCAATTTCCTTTTTTCCTTTTGACGTATGACCTGCTTTGCACGATAGTCGGTTTGCGTGAATTGAATGGAACTCCGACTTTCACAAGGGGACGAAAGGATTAAACCGTCCAGTTTGTCAGTATAATCGTATCACATTAAAATACCTTAATCTCTAATCTTTTTGTATACCGATGGAATCATCGTTGAATTTCGCGCCAACCGGCAACCCTGCTTTGCTTCTAAGGGAGGGCGCGGGCAGTTCAATTGCAACGAGCGCTCGTAAATTATGAATGATTCAAAACACGTATGTAGTACGTATGAACTCGGAGACATTATCAAAGAAGACGGAGTTTTATAATTCCAACCCATTCATGTATCAAAAGTGTCAGCAAGGCTCTAGCACTGCGTGGGGATCTTTGGATTGGGGTGCGCGTCAAGGAGAGCCTTCAAATGGGGCTCTTGCAAACTTTTGCTGTAGCATCCAATCTGATGTTAAAACCAGCAAAAATTACGAAAATCGCACTGGGAAAGTCCAAAATTCAGTAATAAACTCACATAACTGCCGAAGGAAAGTAAAAACAAACAAGCGTGACAGATGGAAAAAAAAAATCATCAATGGGTCTCTTGCAAACTTTTGCTACAGCTCTATAGAGTGATTCAATCTCATGTAAAATCCGCGTGAAAAGTCCATTGGTGGCAGCAGAAAGTCATAAAATGCAAAACCAAACTAGCAAGAGGCATTTAATTGAAATCCAAGATGGCGGTAAAATATCGAGCAACCTGTATGCAAGCACCATGAACTTCCAAGATGGCCAACCTCACAACATCGATCTCAACCAATCAGAACGTAAACAAACTCATAACCTTCGATGCTGTGAGGTTGTTAACGTTGCGGCCATCATGGATGTTCACGGTGCGTGCACACAGGTTGCTCGATATTTTACCGCCATCTTGGGTTTCAGTTAAACGCCTTTTGTGAGTTTAATACTGCATTTTATGACTTTCTGATAACACCATTGGACTTTTCACGTGATTTCACTTAAGATTTAACACTCTATATCGCCGTAGCAAAAGTTTGTATCAGACCCATTTCACTGTGATCTCATTTCCAGATCATCTCTTGTGTCATAATTTTATATTTGAGTTAGCCAACAGGCAAAGATGAGTAGGCGGGAATTTCAGACTATTGTCAAATTTGGCAAGTTCAACAAACGATCACTCGGTCATTATGATTACACATCGCAATTTCGCCCAATATTTTTTATGCCCGGATAATCGCGTGCCCCGTTTACTTTTGGGTGTAAAAATCAATAAAATAAATGGGGGACTACCTCTTTGATCGGAGGCGGTTCTCCCTTTTGCGTTTGTAATTTACTCTTTGACGTAACCTGAGGCCTCGTAAAGATGGAGAATTCATGCATCGGCCATATAGCTCGCAGATGTATATGACGTATTCTTACGTGCATTTGAGATCCTCCTGATGTATTTTGAAGTAGATGCATTTTAATCCATAAATTTGCTACGACTCGTAAAACGCCGGTGGTCATTCTTAAACCGCGATTATGTTGAATGCTGCATCATTAGATTCTATTCAAATATTTAATAGCCTTTTTTTTTTAAGTTGTTCAGTTATTAACGATAAGTGATTCGCGGACCCATCTCTTTTATTTATACCTTCGTTCTTATACCTTCCTCGGAGCAAGTAATTTATGGATGGAATTTATGTACTTACGTTCCGTAATGCATTGCGTGGATATCCGCTGATGGAGTGCGCATCAATAGTTAAACGGCTTACAAAAAATCTGACCGGGCCAGTAGCGGCTGTTGCATAAATTCGAATTGCGGAATTCATGTTATAGAATACGCCCCTCCCTTCTCCCCTCCCCCTCCCTCCTCCCCCTCTCTTTATCCCCCTTCCCGGTACCCAGGCATCTTTAATATTTTGTATTTTGGATTTCATAATGAAATCAAGGTATTGAAAATTCATACTCCACTGAGCTCGATTTATTTGAGTATGTTGTGAGAACTCTCTCGAATTGGATCTTCGAATGAAGTGTTTAAGCGTATAAAGCTTATAGTTGCCTCGCAGATTGCATGCCAGGGTATTTAGAATCGCAAGAACAACCTAATTGAAAGGCCTAGAACTGTACTGGTAATTCGATTTTATCAAGGAAAACATTGAGTTGTCTGTGAATTTTTTTTAAAAGCCGGACTCATCAGGGAATTTAAATTGTAAGTTAGGGAACCGAACTATTGCCTCTAATTTTGTTAAAAATGTCCCAAATTGATTAAATTTGAGTCTTCAAAAATGTTCTCATTTTTCCTGGAGGATTCCATTCATCGTAGAAAAAAATCAGAGAGTAAAATCAGGGATTTTGAAAGTTGAAAATTGCTGGGCTCCCTGCACTGCATGCCAAGCCAACGTATCTGACAACATTGCAAGTAAACGTATGACGGGTCAGAAACGAACAGGCAATATTTACAAATCGTGTCTTCGCAAAGGCAATTGAAATTATTCGATTTGAGAAAAGAAAAAAAAAAGAAAAAAATCGTTGACCTAGCCGCGGGTGGAGAGGGGACTGTGTCAACGAACGAATAAACTCGAACGGACGCGCATGACAAATACGAACATGAACGATACAAGACAAAGACACAGGACCAGAGACACGAGCATTTGAGTTGCGGGGCATAAGTTTGCGGCGCACAAGTTTGCGGCGCACAGTGAGTAGCAGTGGTGACTGGCGAGGCGTGCAATTTTGGAACAATGTATTTTCTCCATTTAAATTCACGAAAAAGGTCGAACGCTTCAGTCATCGGCGATGACCAGGCAAATCGACCTTTCTAATGTGTTTAAATGGGGAAAAGGGACGTTGCCAAATCGTACGCCTCGCCACTGGGAATGAGCTATCTGGCAACCAAAAATAAACCTGTTAAAATCATCGAAAACTATCGTGTCAAAGCTTTGAGCAGGCTGATCGCTGTTTCTCGTTGATAAAACTTCATAGACATGACTACGGACTAGGAAGGGGTCCTCAGTCATAAAAAATGCCAAAATTTCACAATAAATTCAAATACAGGGTGGGGCGTAGAGATCTGACGATTTTCAAAAGGCTATAAATAAAGAACTATTTGACTTAGAGAACAAAACTTTTCTTTATTGAATTCAGTACAGAATGCCGTTTTCTTACATTAAGTTTTAAAAATTACATCTCGTAGATGTTGACCGTCAGCGTCAATACACTCTTGAAGTCGATTTCGAAAGGAATTCACCGCTCTTTTGCACATTTGTATGGGTATATTATCGATTTCCTCTCTGATTCGCACTTTTAGCGAACATTTTTTATTCGAAAATTTAGCGGAAGAAAATGATTTAGGAGACGTCTGGTTCCAACAGGATGGAGCAACAGCTCATACTGCTCGCATTTCCCTTGCCGCTATGCGGGAAATGTTTCCAAATCGGTTGGTCTCTCTCAGAGGAGATTTACAGTGGCCTTCGCGATCTCCCGCATTGTGACTTTGTGACGAGCATTTGTGACTTTTTTTATGGGGCTATCTTAAGGAAAGGGTTTTTAGGAGTCGCTCCCATACTTAAGAGGAATTAAAATTGCGAATCAGAGAGGAAATCGATAACATACCCATCCAAATGTGTGAAAGAGCGGTGAATTCCTTTCGAAATCGACTTCAAGAGTGTATTGACGCTGACGATCAACATCTACGAGATGTAATTTTTAAAACTTAATGTAAGAAAACGGCATTCTGTACTGAATTCAATAAAGAAAAGTTTTGTTCTCTAAGTCAAATAGTTCTTTATTTATAGCCTTTTGAAAATCGTCAGATCTCTACGCCCCACCCTGTAATTGCGGTTTTTTTTGTTTTTGTTTTTTTTGTTTTTTTTTGTTTTTGTTTTTTTTTTTTTTTGTAGAAAACTGCGATTTTAAGTGGTTTAAGGTTGGTTCTAGATTGCTTTCATAACGTCGACCCTATAGCTTCGATTTATCTCATGTCCCCATCCGACCACCGGAGAGGAAGGAGGTTATATGAACCCTCCCCCCTCCCCAAAAAAATAAACTAATCTAAAACTGTAACACCCTCCAGTCTCCTCTCCTAATCCCGGCAAAGCGTCAAAATACGGGAAAAAGAGATCGATTGCCTGAAAATGTAAAAAAATTGCCAAAAATTGAACTTTTTCCGCCTCCGTATTATTCTCTTCCCCTGAAATAATGTTTGGATGCGCCTTTGTTTCCTCCCATGTTTGAATATATGGAAAAGTATCGATTTTTTTGGGAGCGTTCAAACCCTCTCGCGATCGATTCTTTTCTATAGGTTTATATGAGGAGGGATTTCGATTTATCGTAAAACCCCTAATGTCTCCCACTGTGCGTCGCGCGTCTCGTCGGTGTCGCTTATTTTAACTGATTAGTATGCTCGGGACGCAAGTGGAGAAGCCTCAACTGCTTTTTAAAAGCTCCCCCCCCCCAATACTCTTGAGACGGTCGGGGGAAGTCGCATGAAAGGGGGGGGGGGGGGGTGTTAAAGCGTCGTAGGATTTGATTTGGCGACTTCTAATCCGAAGATAGACCGACGAGCAACAAGCAGCGAGCACGAGCGCAAGTGACACGCGCGCGCCGGCCGTTCGTTCGCGGTTGCGCAACGAAAACGCTCGCTCAACAGTCAACGGTCTTTTGATGCTTGATGCTTTTGATGCTTATGACAGACGCCGCCGCTGCCGCAGTTTTCGTCGTCATTCATTCTTCATCGCGTCATCGATTATGAAGGAATCGGCTTCGAGGGCTCTGAAGAGTGAATTGTCTTGTCCTGTCCTGTCTCCTGTCCATCCCGGTATTTCTCAATCACGGTGATGTACACTGGCGTGTGCGACGTGCGGTAGAGCAGCGGTCCGAGAATGTTTTCATTCGCGGATTCCGGATTGTCACCGCTCACCGGTTTGCGGTTGTTCGAGACGAACGGAAGGTCATCGCTCAACGCTGGTCATATTGTTGATGCTCCGTGATGCACCGTGACCGACCGTCAGCAAGTGTCTATATGCGTCGGTATAGGTCTTTGTGGCTCGGTGGTCGTTGGACACTTGCGATTGCTGAACCGTAAAGGCCCTATTCCACCTGAGACTTTTGTCGCCGGATCTAGCGTCAAGAAGCTGAAAACTCCCTTCCACCTAGGCGACTTGACGCGCGTCACCGATGCAAACAGTGCCTCTCACCACTCATTTGTTTACCGAAATCGTCGGTAATTTTTCACGTAATAACATAATAACAAGAAAATAATAATAACAAAGTAATAACAATAATAACAAGAACCGCGGATGATGGTGTCTTGGTTGTTTTCAGCCGAATTAAAGATGACACCGGATATTGATGAACTCGGGAGCTCAACGTTGCACTAGAAGCCAAAAAGTAGGATTCGATCCCTCCCTTTGCGACTTGTTCGAGACGAGGGAAATCTTCGCCCCCTTCCCATAATTTTCCTGATCCCCTGCCCGCCTAGAATGTCTAGCGTCGGAAAGGGTCTCTCGGTGGGGAATTGGGCCCATAAGTCTTCGGTTCGAATCTCGGTTGTGGCGCACTCTACTTCCTTCATGTACAGGCTCTGTTTATGGTCTGCAGTGGCGGCTCGTGCTACTTGGCAACAATGTCTTCACTCCATTTGATTTCATATAAAACAATCAATTCGAAAGTGAAGCAGCGCTTCACCAGCAATCGATTGTTGGACATAGATTCAAATGGAGTGAAGACATTGTTGCCAAGTAGCACGAGCCGCCACTGATGGTCTGAGATCGTCAAAAAGTGGCAAAAACCAGTCAAAAAAAGTTGTCAAATATCATCGTTCCCGAAACGTCGTTTCGCTAAGCTTATAATTTGAAACTTTCCTGTGATATTTCTATGTTTAAATTATTCGTTTAAAGTGTTTTATGTGATTAATTTTGGTTTTGAAAGGTTGTTAATGATAAATTAGGGATAAATTTACTTTCTGACTTTGGTCAATTTTTGCGATCTGTGACCCCATAGTAAGGCGGTCAAAGTAGAGTCGGGGATCTGGTACGCAAAATGGTAGCTTCATTGACAGGGATTTCGAAACGTTGGAACCGGTTAAATTGTGCGCATGAACGCAGCGGCGGCTCGTGAAATGCAATCCATCGATGTCCACTCCATTTAAAACGACAGAAAAGTATCGATTTCTCTTATCGATTGAGCTGTTGTTGTTTTGAGCCCCCGAATAAAAATGAACCCACTTTACTAACCTCACTTTCATAACACGGGAAACATAGTATATGCCGGGTCTCTATTTGTCTCTGGCGTGTTCCAAGACTTTACTTTCAAAATATCACTGTTGGAAAAATATTTAAGAAAATTATTGCAAACCCCTCCCTCCTCATTTCCCCCTATTTTTTCCGCAAGCGATAAATTGGGTCGCCTGGGTGAAATCTGAGTGAAACGCGAAAAACAAAAACATCGCGTGACTAACGTTATGCAGAGCTTGAATTTCTTCCTACCAAATTACACGTTCTGATGAAGCTTTCTCGAACTAAAGCGAGAAAACAGTGCTTGCAAAAAGTAATAAGACGGTGAAATGCGAGGTGTTCTTTATTCCGATCCGATGTCGCTGAGAACGATTAAATCAATACTGATTTTGTTCGTGTTTGTAGGATATCCGGTGACTTTAACGAGCGGATAGGAAAACGTCGTATATAAACACGTCGAATCTTTTGAGCCATTGTCTGAATTTGCATTCTCCCACTCGATTAGTATTATCCTCTCTTTTCCTTTCTCACCTCTTTCTCTCACTTTCTTTACTCCTTCTTCTGCCTCATTTTCCTCCGTTCAATTTCCCAACTATAGCGCGCTATTGATTTTTCTTTCTTCACTTTCTTTATTCCTTTCGTGTCTGACTCCTCTCCTTAAATCTTGTTTTGTTTCTGTCTCATTTTCTTCGTTTCCTCTTCCCTAAAATGACTTCTCCTGAGCTATGTGCAGTATGGACTTGAATCGAAATTATTGATCAGCATCAGTGGCGCAGCCCCCCTTGACACCAAAATTTGTCCTAAAAAAAGTTAATTTTTTGCGTTTTCAGACAAATTTTTACTAAATTAGTATCTTTGGACCCCCCCCCCCCTAGAAAAATTCCTGGCTACGCCACTGATCAGCATTAGTTTGGTCATTTCTGTTTGATATTTGGCAATACGGCATTTGTACTATGACTTTCGAAAAAAAGTATCCTGGTCAAAATTCTTACTTTTAAATTCGTCCTTTATTTTTTTGACGAAAATTTTGATTTTTCATGACGTACTTTATAAGAGGCGTTCTTATAAGTCCTTGAACACTTGAAAACTGCAAAATTGTTTAAAAATGTCCAAGATTTAAAAGAGTAAAAATTTCGACCTGGGTACTTTCTTTTGAAAGTCGTAGTCGAAGGGTCTGAATTTTGGTGCGTTTTTAGTAAGCAAATGAAAGTGCTCGGTGATCCAAAAACAAGGATGCCTTTGGACTCTAATTAGGTTTCAAAGTTTCGGAGATGCAGTTTTGGCCAAAATCCTTTGTTTTTAATGAATTCCGTGTTCTGACTTCACGACACACACGATTTTTTGCAACTTTACGCGAGGGTATCACTGAACGCTTACGAAAAAACCAAAAGCACCTTTGTTCTCAGCTCATCTAGTATTTTCATTTTCTTCGTCAAAAAATACAAATTTCAGACCCTTGCAACTACCCTTATTGGTTTTTTTTTGTTTTTGTTTTTTTGTGCTACTTTATGGTATTTCGATGTTTTTCGGTATTAACTAGGGAAGGCTCAGAAGTCGCCGCCTCCGATTTTGAAAACAATTGCACGAAAATGTAGCTAAAGTAAAACTATTAGACCCGTGTTTCTCACTTTTTGCCAATGGGCCTTTCTAAAGCGTCGGGAATTTTTTGAAAGTTGCCGAAATTCACGTAAAAACCCGAGCGGAGAGCGTTCCGCTTATTTATGTGAATTTCCACAACTTTCAAAAAATTCCTGACGCTTTAGGAAGACCCATTGGCAAATAGTGAGAAACACGGGTCTAATAGTTTTACTTTTTCGTGCAATTGTTTTCAAAATCCGAGGCGGCGACTTCTGAGCCTCCCCTTGTAAGTCGCACCGGTGAATAATAGTTTTTGAGCCCTTACTCGCCCTTAATAATAGTTCTCCTCTTACTTTAGACGCGGTGACCTGTAGTATATTGAACTGGCCTTACAAAGCGATGCTGATCAATGATCAGAGACCATTTTTTTATACTTAACGGATATGAATTGGCGATTTTATGTAATCAAAGGTGACTAGCATGAACACAATCTGAGTATTGGAAACCGGTCGCTCGTTAATTTTTGATGCTGACCGGTTGATGCAATTATTGAATGATGGTGGTGATGACAAGTTATCGTCAAGACGATTTGCATTCGTTCGGATGCGTCTACCTTTGACACGAGACACGGCTCCAGCCCATGCTCATTGCTCACATCAGCCAAAGAAATTATGATCGCGCATAAATCAGCCATGAACGACTCACAATCAGTGTAATGTGATGGCTCTGTTGAAATATTTACGATTTGCTCTTATCAACACTTGTTTTCTTCTTCTATAGATCGGTTTGTATATAGTTGTTGGGAAAGATATACCAGCAAGAACCAGGCTCATTTGAACCTCCTCAACGTTTGCCACGAGACGCAACTGGTGGATCCAGCCTTATTCGCGATCATGGGGGTGAGGCAAACTTGGGATTTTCGCCCCCTCCCTCCAACAGTGACCCCTACTTTTCTTTTTCTCGTCCTTTCTCCCTCTTTCCCCCCTTTTTTTTAGCCGGACGGGTCACTGGTGGATCCAGGGATCTATCCTTCTCTCTCTGTTCCCATTAGAATGCATGTGTTAGAGAAGGACAGCTCAGGGGCAGTCACGTGACTTTCTCTCCCTCTTCCATCCTTTTCTAACACATGCGTTCTAATTGGACAAGAGAGAGAAGGACAATTTCTTGGATCTTCTAGTGGAACGGGTCGGGGTGACTCCTCCTCAGTGGCGGCCCGTGCAATTTGGCAACCATGCTTGTTTCCCATTTAAACCGATGCGAAAGTGTCGATATCTGGGGGTCCAATTGCACTTCCTAATGATCGATTGTTTGACATAGGTTTAAATGGAGAGAATACGTTGTTGCCACATTGCACGAGCCACCACTGCTCCTCCTCCTGTATTCACTCATGAAAACTCACCAGCGATCGCTCCGATGAGCCCCGAAAACCGGAAAACTCAGGCGGTTTTTGGAAAATACTGAAATATATTGAAAGTTCGTTCCGAAAAGTGCGTCGTTCTCTTTATAGCTCGGGGTGTAACCGGTCACGTATATCCGACCGAAAGTTGACTCGGGTGTCAAAGTTAAAATTTGAATATCGATCGCCGCATTGGCATTATATTACATCGACCCGCGCGGAACGATTGATCCGCACGAAACTCCACGTATATATACTTCACGCTCGCCTTCCCTCTCCCTTGCCCCCCTCTCCTGAATAATTTTATTATCTCTCTCCTCTCTTTCCCTCCCTCCCTCTCTCTCTCTCTCCTCTCCTCCTCTCTCTCTCTCTCTCTCTCTCTCTCTTCCGTCCCCCGCAACGGTTCGGACTGGCTCCGCACACGTGCGCGCGGCCATTTGCGTGCGTGCGTAAATTGAAATCAATCTAATCCGGATCATTAATCAATACGCACCCGCACCAGCGCATATGAGCATGCGCGCGCACCTTAACCTGCAAGTACTCGCGCGCGACCCCAGAGCTGCGCGAACGCGCGAGCTTCAGGATCGTGAAATGAGCAACCATGTAGTACGTACTTACACCTATCGTATTTATGTATGTATATGCGTAGATGTGAATATGTGTTGAATAAGTGTGAGTGTGTGTGTGTGTATAGGTGTATGGGTGTAAGTATGTAAACTTCACTTCACCTCATTTCACTTCTTTCCTCTCTTGTGTACTATAGCGTGCGCGCTGCGCGTGCGGTGCTGCGCGACGCGGCGACTGCAACCATTCTGTTTCTTTATGTACTTATATTACGTTCACGGAGACAAATAAATGCGGCATAAAGCCCCGCGCATGATCCAGGTTGCCATGCGGCTGTTGGTAAGTTGTTGGAATAGGTTTTTTATTGTGGCGCGCGGGAAATTTAAAATGCAGGCATCTGATTGACTAAGGTGTTTTTTTTTTTTTTTTTTTTTTTTTTTTTTTTTTTTTTTTTTTTCTGTGAAATTTACGTGTGATTCAAAGAAAAAAACTTGAGACAAATCGAGACCCAACGCATGCTGTACTTCCCTTTATACGAAAGTGAGGCAAGTGAAATGGGTTCATTCCTATTCGGGAGCTCAACAAAACAACAGCCAACTGCAGTCACATACTGCAGAGTAGTTTACGCATTACTCCAATAATTGAAATCTACCTGAAATTTCGCTTTGAAGTATTAATTTTAATTAATTAATGCACATCGTCATGAAAAAATTCACCAGAAACTGTTATTCTAGTAAAGAAAAATCGCCACTTCAATCCACGAAGAAAACCTAACCTATGTCCATCACTCAACAGCAGAGACAGTTTATAATAGAGACCACGCACTAGCCGTGAGCGCGGTGGCTGACTTATTTTTCGGGACTCAACAGGAATTAACACAGGGAGCATGAGGGTGCACCATCCAACATGGTCCATACGTTGACTGATGCAATTTTGGTGCTTCGGTTTCACTAGGCAAAAATCTCAACGACGTTTCTCATCAGTCAACGTATGGACCATGTTTGCTATGTGTTCTGTTGAGACCCCCCAAAAAAAAGTTGCCTTCAAGATAGATAGGACGTGGTCTTTATTATATATTGTCTTTGCTCAACAGTAGGTGACTGTTGACTGTTGTTTTGATGAGTCCCGACCACAATTTGAGCCGGAAAATTAGGCCTTCGTACACGCTCAAAAAAGGATCGTCAAATTGGCATCGGTGAGTTGAAATCCACCGCAAACGATTGAATTGCCAACCCTTCTAAAATTCAAATATAACCTTGACCAAAACTCAGAGATTACTAAGCCTAAGAGATATGGCATAACGATTCAAAAGTGTTATTCGACTCCTACGAAGTATGCAATGTGGCGTACGCTGGTGACCGAAACATTGTTATACTGTTGTTGTTGAATGAGATTTGACAGCAACGCCACAAACTAATTAATAAGTAAATAAAGTGTTTGGAAGTTTAATGAGCTCTGAGTGTATTTTGTACGTGAATCTGAAAATCTAAGTCACCTTAATCATCCCATCGGCCTTTAAATGACAAACATTTAGATGCTGCAGAGAATCTAACCTCATTTCCAACAACATGAATAACAACAATGTTTACGGTCACCAGCGTACTGCACGTTGTATAACGGCCATTCTGCAGGCGTTTTTTACGGAGCCCGGCCAACGGTTTTTTAACACGGCGGAGATAGGAAGTGCCATATCTCTTAGGCGTAGTAATCTCTGCCAAAACTAGACCAAAGCACCTCCAAAATAGGATTATTTGCTTCGTTGACTGTCAATTTGTGAACAGATGATACAACACCCATCGTCAAATAACTTTGCAGTTTGACGGGCCGTCAAATGACACAGTTTTTTGACAAAGTTTTAACCAACGGAACATGCAACGATTGGCTCATCTGCCGTTTTGTGGTGGAACTCGGCTCATCGATGCCAATTTGACGATCTTACTTACGAAGGGCTGTCGGACGTCTGTCGTAAACTTTGCGCTGGGTCTCTATTTGTCTCTAGAAAAAACAGAGAAGATGCTTTGGTAGCCACCATTAACCTTATGGACCAAGCCCGAGTTAACTCGTTTTTTCCTCTAGTCTATTCCACATTGGAAAGTCTCCATTCCAGATAACACGATTATCGATGAAAACACTCACAACTTAAGGTTCCGTCAGGCGCCTTCAATTCCTCGTATAGGCAATTCCAGCTCCTTCAAGTACGAACAGTTAACTACCTCCCCTGTGCATATTAACGGTGTTCTTTTAAACTAAACCCGGGCCTTAAAGGGTTAAATCTTCGGTAGATAAATGATCCATACCAAAGACTTTAAACTGAGCAAACTAAATAATGGGTTCAACTAATCAAAGGTTTTGTTCGTTGAACTAAATATATTTCACCCAGAAAAATCTCTAATCAAAACCTTCGGTTAGGTAAACAGAAGATTTATTTTGCTCAACTACAGTATTTTGCTGACGATGAGTCATTTTTCTACCGAAGGTTTAAGTAATAAGAGCTTTACCAAAGCATTTCTTCTGTGTTTGTAAATTTTAATCAGCGCTACCGAAGCTTTTTTTTCTGTGTTGGTCCATTTCAAATTTCCCGCCTCTCACTAAAACAGCCTACTGTCCCGCAGTTGCCAATTCGCGTGGATTAGCCGAAGCAGTCTATTTGGCAACGCGTGCGGTCGGTGGAAGATAATTAATTTAGAACTTAAAGCTGCCCCGTGTTTCGAGTGTTTCGAGTGTTTTTCGTGCTCATTCTCTTCTGTGCTGTTCTATTCCAAGTATCCTATCCTCCTCTCCTTCCTTCGGGAGGTTCTCCTCTTCGCGAGAGAAGGAGCAGAGGGCCGCGGTGGGAGGGGGGGGGGGGGGTCGTGCATAATTTGTTCAGAGCGTGGCACGACGGCACGCGCGCTCTCCGACGCTATATGGCCTTTTATTGCGCGCGCAGTTCAATCAAGCACCGCAGCGCGGCGTTGCCGTTGTCTCCTATTGAATGTCTGTTCCGGTTAATCGATGTTTTCGATTAATCGATTTCCGGTTTGTTACTGGCAGTAATGGCTCGTGACAAGTTCGGCGACCATGTTTTTTTGCCATTGGAACGTATGCGAAAGTATCGATTTCTTGGGGGCTCGATGAATCTCATGCAGATCGATTATTTTACGCACGGAAAAAAATCCGATTGACGTAATGACCCATGAATTCTTCGTATTATCAACCAGAATAGGGCTCTCGCAAACTTTTGCTGTGAGCAAATGAATAGTCCTATCTGATGTAAAAACCAGCGAGAACCAGGAAACTCACTCTAAGAAAGTCTAAAATTTAGTAATAAACTCTCAAAACTGCTATAACGGCGAGATCGTATAATAGCGGCGGTTCAACGCAGGTATCATGGGAGATTCCTGTCTAATTTGTCACCTTTTCTACAGAAACACAGAGATATGTCTCAATTAAGATAGGAATCTCCCATGTTACCTGCGTTTCTCCTCCAATAAGCCCGATTCTATGAGTGAATTTCGTGATTTTCTCGTGTACCCATCGTCATTTTGACAGGTTTTTATGCAAAAATCAACTCTTAAATTCCCTGTAGCAAAAGTGTGCAAGAGTCCCATCGCTGGAAATGCCTCAGTATTTGTGATCGAGTATTTTTTCTACCACCTTCGATCAACCCTTTCACGACCAAGTAACTGATACGAGTCCCTTATTGATGGAACTTTGGTTAGGGAGTACCGATACTACGCTTGATAGAGCACCAGAGGAGTCGAAAATTAACATTGACTCAATAGCAAATCGACTCCTCTGGTCTCCAGGAGTGGCCGCTTGATGGCGTCGTCTTATGGAGCTTCCCGTGTCAAATCAACAGCCAATCAGAACTCGTTGAGCTCGTGTCGCTACTCCCTAGCAATATTTCCTTCAAGGGACTCTAGTAACTGATTGGCAAAACAACGCTTGATCGTTTAAATTGAGTGCAGGGCAGTGGCGTAGCGTGCCATTTGGCAACGTTGCACTGTGTCCATTTAAACCCATGTAAAAGGTCGAATGTGAAGGTGTTCACCGAACATCCACTAGTTCGATCTTTTTTATGGGTTAAAATGGACGAACTGCAGCGTTGCCAAATTGCACGCTACGCCACTGGTGCAAGGTAGTTAAATATTCCTGCTCCTCGGTGTTCATTTTGCCTACCCATTCAATTGAAGGCAATCGATGATACATTGTTTTACTGTCAATGAGAAATTGAAATTTCATAGTAAGACAGATCCAGTCCCGAGGACGAATATAGTCGGAAATGGTCTCGAAAGCAATTGCAGGCTCTTTTTGGTAAAACACGTACCGCGGTGTACGAAAAATCTACCATGGTAGATAAAACGGAACATAGTGAGTATATGTTGTCTAATGTCTACCGCCGGTTGCTAAGGCTTTTGCAGCTACCCTATGTCATTCCGTGCGCATAGGTTTAAATGAAGAGAATCCGTGGTTTTATACTTATATTTTCTTACGAAAGATAGATGATATCCTGGACGTGACACTCTTCTTAACTGATTCTAGTTTAAAAGTGGCAACCTTCGTGAACGAATAATTTTGCTAGAAAATGTGCTGTCAGGATTAGGTTTTGAAGTGACATCAAGGGGCAACTGTTTTGATCATTATTTTGCTAGAAAATGTGCTGCCAGGATTACTCTTTAAAATATGACTTTTAACTTAATGATCTTTTTTCGAATTTAAGCCCCTGGATTAGTCATTCTGCTGCAGTGGCGTCGCGTGCAATTCGGCAACAATGTCTTCTATCCATTTACACTCATGTAAAATATCGAATTCAGGGGGTTCACAGTGTACAAGGAAAATTCGATATATTTAATGTGTTTAAATGGAGCAGTTGCATTGTTGCCAGATGGCAGGCGACGCCACTGTTCTGCTGGCAAGTGGGAAGTGAAGATAATAATAAAAAGTTCTCACGCTTCGCCAATATTGCACCATATTTTGTTACGTTCACGTTAGAGGAGTCCCATCTAATCAGTAGTGAGACGTGCGATTTGGCAACGTCCCTTTTTTCCCCCATTGAAACACATTAGAAAGGTCGAAATGCCTGGTCATCGCCGATGACTGAAGCGTTCGACCTTTTTGGTGAATTTGAATGAAGAAAATACATTGTTGCCAAATTTTACGCTTCGCCGCTGCATCTAATTTCAGCTTAATCCATGATGAATCTCTTTCTTACCACAGGAAAATGCGATTAGATGGGACTTCCCTCTTTGTCAACCGCTCTCATTTGACCGTCATGTTGGAATTTTGTTTAAACGCATTTATTGAGTTTGTGAGTCAATGTTGATACTTCAACGTCATTTTCAAGTGATTCTACACCAGAATACACACTGAGAGAATTCTTTTTTTAATCCAAGGTGAATTTCGTTCGTGTTAAAGAAACTGCACAGTGAAATATTGACTAAGGGGAAATTCCTTTAACCCAAGGAAAATGTCTGTTGCTACAAGTAAAAGATTTCTCGTTGTGACAGTGTTTCTCCTTCATGCAATCAGAACTTTACTTCGCACAAGAAAAACTGTCACAAGTAAACGTGTTTCCTTGTTTTTAAAGAAGTGATTTCTCTCAGTATACCCTCTCTAAAGCTATGGCAAAAGTTTGCAACAGATCCATTCTTTCTCTCATTGTATGTGTGCCCCCATTTGGCATCTATGGTTGTATTGGTCTTGATCCCTTTTTTTTTTTTTTTTTTTTTTTTTTTTTTTTGCGAACAGATAGTGAAACGGTCATTGCTTTGCCACCACTTTTGCTTAAGAGTTAAGTCCTGAACAATTTTTCTTTCGTGAGCATAAAGCCGAAGTTTAGTTTCTCTGGTCACTCCGTTGCGAAATAATTCCCCTCAACGTATCCAGTAGGTTGTTTGTAAAGTTATCTCGGTCACTCTTCGACCAATTTGTCTCCTTTCTCTGGTCCGTAAATCAAGTGCCACAGTAGTTAGGAGAACTGTTTTTCTAATTTGACACAAAAATCAGCGCGTTCGATGAGTTTTTTTTTTTTTTTTTTGTATTTTTTTTTTTTTTTTTATTAATTTATTTTTTATTTTTTTATTTTTCTTGTTGGTGCTCAAAAGTGGGTGAGACTTATGAGACACCGTGTATGTGGTGTGTATTTCGCCCATGCCTTTTTTTAAGAACCGACTGCACTTAAAAGTTGAACGTGTAGTTGCCAAATTGTGTTTATTGCCTTTTATCATTTCAGTGTTGCCGTTTTACATTCATAATATTTCTCTGCATGCGCGAATGATCTAAGTTGAGCCAACCATGAACCATGAACTTCCAATCGTGGTCGTTTGGCTCAGGAGCTTTGACCAATCGTAAAAAATGAAATTAATTAATAAGCCCGCGTGGGAAAGTCGGAAAGAGGCTACCGCCACGGTATGTTTAGGATTCCTTCATAATTTAATTTTACTGGATCTTTTTTTGGGTCGAAATGCAAAAAAAAAAAAAAAACGAAAACGAGAATGTTCGCTGGACGGAAAGGCCTTCATTCAAAGGACTTCACAGTTGCAGCTCGTGTTTCGCGGTAACAAAGCATTTCCTTCATTTAGACCGGTGTTAAATAATCGATTCTTTTGAGAGGGTCACTCTTACCCCTCCCCTAATCGATAGTTATAACATGGGTTTGATGTTCAGTTCCATTGATGAATTTGTAAACATTTCGCGGGAGTCCGTGTGAAGAAGGTTTCAATTTTTCCCATCGTCTCCCGACCGTTTCATACGCGCGATTAAACCAGAGCTTAGCCTCTCCGGAGAGGCGATTCAAGGATTCAAGGGCGTCGAATGGAGATCGGATAACCTTTGTCGTCTAATTCCGGTCATAATCGGAAATGATCTCTTTCTTTTACTTCTTCTGTTTCTTCTTCTTCCTTTTTTTTTTTAAATGATTGAATGAGTAACGCATATGTGACGGTTTGATCTCGATCTCTTTACTATCGGCGCTCAGTTGGTCGAGTGGATGGTTTTTCTGAATATGCGTGAAGTTTTTTTGTTTCGGTTTTTGTTTTTTGCTTTCAAAACGTTTCAGTGTTGATATGGGGCTTTTGCAAATTTTTGCTGTGGGCAAATGAATAGACCAATCTTATGTATTAACCAGCAAAAATCACGAAAATCGCACTAAGAAAGTCTAAAATTCAGTAATAAACTCACATAACTGCCAAAACGTCAAGTTCGTAATGACGGTTCAAAGCAGGTATCATGGGAGATTTCTGTCTAATTTGTCACTTTCTCTAAGAAAACACAGAGATATGTCTCAATTTAGATAGGAATCTCCCATGATACCTTCGTCCCTCCACCATTACGCCAGATTCTGAGTGTGAATTTCGTGATTTTTTAGTGTACTCATTGTCATTTTTACTTGTTTTTATGCAAGAATCAACTCTTCAATCCCCTGTAGCAAAAGTTTGCAAGAGCCATTGTCTGGTCAAAACCGTGTTATATGCCTTTTTTAAGCTGTGACTATGAATGAAACTACGCTTTTTTGTTCAATAGGTCTGTTGCGTACCTCTGCTATAAAGGCAGAAATAATTAACTGGGCAGTTGCAAGGGTCTGGACTTATTATGTTTTTATAAAGAAAATGAAAATACTTGATGAGCTGAGATCAAAGATGCATTTGGTTTCTTAGTAAGTCCCATTGTTTCAGAGATGAGATTTTGGCCCAAAATACATCGTTTTAAATGAGAATTTCGCGTTATGTGAAGTCACTACGCACATGATTTTTTACAACTTAACACATGTTTATCTCCAAAACCGGGACACTTAGGAAAAAACCAAAAACCCAATTGTTCTCAGCTCATAAAGTACTATCATGATCCTTATGAAAAACTCAACATTTTAGACCCTTGCATTTTGCAACCGCCCCATTCCACAGTAAAATTTTAACGAGGAAACCTGCAGGAACAACGAAAATTCCTGAACTTTCCTTTCTATTTGAGAAAAAGTAAGAATTTGGTATAAATATGTTGAGGGTCACTACCAAATTAATTTGAGAACGCCAGTAAACTGCCGATTGCGCAATAGTATAGGTCCGCGCCAGTGTTGCCAATTGACGATTAATTAGTCCAGAAATAATCATAGTGTAGACTAATTAAATGGACCGTAATTGGAATGTTTTCCTTGAAACCCAAAACTTTTCAATGGTCGAAATTCAATGGCACGCAAATGGACTACTTCCGGATATCGGTCACCGGATGTCCTATACTATTACGTAATCGCCAGTTTACCGCCAAATACGAATTTTTTCAAATCGCTCGAAATTTTCGCAACATTTAAATCATTTTAACTCACGATCCCGTGGCCAAAAAAAAAAAAAAAAAAAAAAAAAACATTAAAAACAATAAAAGTTACTTTCATCTAGCTCTCTTAGAAGATGAAGTAAAAAAAGGGTGTACGCAACTGACCCATTGTCACGCAAATTACTGCTGAAAATCTTGGTTTTTGTTTCTGAAAATAACGTCCGGAAAATTCCTTTTTTTTAGTCCACCGTGCGTCGCACTTACTTTTTTTCTATATAGGATCACCTTCAACCTGTTTGTTTGATTTTTCTTTTTCTTTTTTTGCGCATTCGTACCTTTTTTTTTACTACATTATATCGCTCGCGAGTGCTTTAATCGTAACTTATGAGCAATTGTTCAGCTTTTATAGCCCCTTATCTTTTTTTTTTTATCCATCTTCTCTCCTTTCTTGTGATACCCAAGTTTATTTTTATGTGTTTCTACGGAATTCAATCAAAAAGCTGTAGATATATATATAGGAAGAGAATACCAATGAATTAAAATGGGAATTAGTTTGTAACAACTTTTTCGCATCATTCTCTCCTCCCCCCGTCACACTCACGGGATTTTCCTCCATCGACGTGTTTGCCATGAAGACATTAAAGCACTTTCTGTTTTTAATGACACTCTGACCTATTGTGTCGTTAATCCCATGCGACCATTTTAATGAACGCTAGCGTTTGAACAATACAGGAGTTTAGAAGGACGAGACAATACGCAATAACTTGGTCCGGTGGTCTGAGAAAGTTGGAAGAAAAAGTTCTGTCTATGACCATCAGAGACAGAGACTGAATTCAAACTGTTAGTCAGGCAAAAACGTCTACCTGGGTTCTTGATGAGGGGTGTAGAATATTTTAGTAAGGAGCGGGAAATTTAAATTCGAGAATCTAATTGGCTTCGGTGCATTTTTAAACGGTAATCCGATGTCTGATTGGTCAACTTTGAATTTCCCGTTTTACTTCCCAGGACAGTCACAACTAGAGTTGTGAGGTCTCGAAAATTCAATAATTTTAATTAGACGAGGTTTTGTTGAAATTACCGAAAAGTTGGTCGGTATTAAGGATATCGAAGTATCGAAAAATATCACGATATTTTTACTGCCTCAAGCGTGACCCCCCTCCCCCCGAACGTAATTTTGCACCGGATATACTACTTCTTAAAGGATTAGGGAAAGCTTGCCGGGTTCTTGAATATATTCTCCTTTTTTGTGTTCAAGGCCAATGACTTCTGCCCATTTATTCTTGTTTAAAATCAGATCCATCTTGTTTTGTGAAAAATCACTTTATCATAATTTCGTCGGCACGGGTGAAAAAGAAATCGAGCGTAACTTTTAACCTTGTTCTCGAAAGTAATTTTCAGCTGGGATCATGATTTTTTATTTTATTTGCTCAAGTTAAGAGCGAAATTGTTAATTTTTCATTCTCAGAAACAATCAGAGACAAAGTAAGAAACGATGCCTTACGCAAAAATACATAAGACAGATTTGAGGCACCTGGCGCACTAAAATCTTGCAGTTTCCACAAAACAACAGTCAACACCCACTGACTTAGCCTGGTGTTGAATATTGACGTTTGGAGACAACAGGGGGAGGGAGGTGGAGAGGAGAAAGCTTACCATTCATCACCAGGCAAAATCAGAGTGCTGTTGACTGTTGTTATGTTGAATTCACGAGAATTAAAAAGAGCCTCTGGCACTGCAATTCTGTGCAGTCTCTATTTATCTCTGGAAGAAATAAGTTTTAAATTCTGGTATTATTCCAGTAGTATGGCTAATGTTAAGCACTGCGTTTCTGGTACATCTGCTAAAAAGCTTTGATGCTTCTATTAGAATCCAGTGTCAACACGATATTTGTTGTAATTTTTCAAGAGCTGTGTCTACAATCAGTAGTTTGGGGGGGGGGGGTACCCTAAACTCGCTGGTAGTCATGCGCAGCCTCTGCAAATCATACTTTCGTATGTTTCAATGAGGTAGGTTTTATATAAAGATTGAATCTTTTATTTAACCATGCATGTTCATTGTTCAATGCGCTCACGTGGGAGACTTGAACAGTGGTGTAGGAAAGCAAGCGTCTCTTCAGCTCTAAAATTGAGTCGGGCCCGAATTACTTTAAAGTTCAAAATTTGATGTTTTCAAAGTTGCTGCGGAGGACTTTCTGATCTCTTCCATAGTTAGAACTTTGGCTTTATGATTTTATAGCGTTCTTCAATGAAAAGCGAACGCTCAAATTCATTTTCCATCATTTTTATTATGTTATATTCTGAGAAATGATGTTGGACAATTCCAAAGATTATCGGTCTAGGTGCGCCTACACTTCGGAAACAACCTCTACTAGACCGTATTGCATGGTATACTTATCCAACTTGATCGTCTTGGCTGATCACGTAAACAAGCGAGATATATGTAACATAAACTTGGTATTGGTATCGCGTAGAATTTTGCATAATGTCTTAGGATGGAACTTAAGGGTGATTAGATGGCCATTTTAACTCTCCCTCGCACATAGTATCCAAAGAATGATACACAAAGAAAAAACAATAAAAACGCTCTGGTAGCGCTGATCAAACCTTTGGTAGAAAATGACCCAGCCAAAGACTTTATTTGGAGTTAGATTTTAGAGCTATCGAAATGTTTTGTACGCCTAACTATATAGATTTTGTTGGGTGATCCAAAGATTTGGTTTGCTCCACTCAGGTCTTTTGCTGGGTCATTTTTGCTACTAAAGGTTTTGTCAGCGCTACCATAAAGTGTTGTTTCTTTTACTTTTTTCTCATTGCATGGTTGAACAGTGAATCGTATCCAGCGGTGGCATTAGAAGAAAGCTCTTTTATTTACATTTTCGCTTTTCTTGAGTTTATGATTGAAATTTTTAGTAATCTTGAGTTTATGAATGAAAGTCATCGCAATATCTTGAGTTCATTAATACAATTTCTTGTAATTTAGCGCATATTGTTCTAGTTAGCATTAATCAGTAAGGAAACGAGTTGATGCTCACGGAGGACCCATTTTCATTCAAAGGGATGAAAGTGAGTGAGTAGAGGGTGGGGCGATAGGTTGCGTTTTGTGATTTTGAACTGAACTTTTTAGTAATCTTGAGTTTATGAATGAAATTTATAGTAATCTTAAGTTTACGGATGAAATATATCGTTATCTTGAGTTTATGAGTGAAATTTGTTGCAATTTAGCGCGCATCGTTCTTTTCAGCATTAACCACTAACCAGTAAGTTAAGTGTCAATGCTTTCAACCGCTGTCGCGAAATTTCACAACAGAGGACCCATTTTCATTCAAAGGCACAGATAAAACAGAAAAAAGCACTTTGGTAGCGCTGACAAAACCTTTGGTTGAAGAATAACCTAGCAAAAGACTTTAGTTAGGCGCATACAGAACCTTTGGTTAGCTCTACTAAATTCTTTTGCTGGGTTATTCTTCTACCAAAGGTTTTGTCAGCGCCACCAAAGTGTTTTGTATGTTTTTTACTGTGTGTGAATAGTCATTAGAAAGCTTCTTTACGTATTTGCCTTTCTTGAGTTTATGATGGAAATAGTAATCTTGAGTTTATGAACGAAATCTATAGTAATCTTGAGTTTATGAACGAAATCTATAGTAATCTTGAGTTTATTAATAACATTTCTTACACCAGGAAAAAAAAAAAACACTTCGGTAGCGCTGGCAAAACCATTGACAGAAAAATTAACCCAGCAAAAGACTTTGGTTAAGCCGATCAAAATAATCTTTGGTTCACCGAGCAAAACCCCTTCAGTCACGCGTACACCAGCTCTACTGAAGTCTTTTCTACCAAAGGTTCTGTCAGCGCAACCAAACAGTTTTTTTCGGTTTTTTCTGTGTATAATACGGCGCGCAACGTTCTTTTTAGCGTCAATCAGTTAGTAAAAGAGTGAATCCTTACAATCGCTGTTGCAAAACTGCAGGGGCGGATTTACAATCACGCCAAACACGCAACTGCATAGGGCCTCACTTCACAAAGGGAGTAAAAAGAGAAAATAATAAGAAGAAAAGGTATAAAGATGAAAAGGGAAGGCACTCTACACAGAAAAAACAGGAAAAAACACTTTGGTAGCGCTGACAAAACCTTTGGTAGAAAAATGACCCAGCAAAAGACTTTAGTTGAGCCAACCAAAGGTTCTTTACACTTAACTAAAGAGATTTTGCTGGGTGAATAAAAAAATTGGTTGGCCCAACTAAAGTTTTTTGCTGGGTCATTTTTCTACCAAAGGTTTTGTCAGCGCTACCAAAGTGTTTTTTCCGTTTTTTTCTGTGTACCCTCTAGGGGGCCACAAATTCAAGATTGCGTAGGGCCTCAAGTGATGTAAATCCGCCTCTGTGCGAAAGTTCGCAACGGATCGTAACGGTGGAACCATTTCCGTTGAAAGGGATGAAATGTGAGTAGAAGAAGGGTTGCCATGTATATGTATTTTATGTAGTGATCCTTGCGGGGACTTACCGGCTATAGTAGAGAGGAGAAGCACAAGACCGCTGGCCGTAATGATTGGCGGTGGTCCTTTCATAACAAACTGTTGATATTCCGTGTCGCCGTGGTCGCCGTGCTCATAATATGAATGAACGGAGTACACACACTTTTTATCCTTTAATCCTCACTGCGGCTAAGCCCCAACTACACTGAGCTAGAGCCAACTTCGAGACTACTCAACTCACAGTTTTTTTACGCCCCCCCCCTTCGCCCCCCTTCGCCCCCCTTCGCCCCCTACCCCCTTCACCCCCTCCCCCCTTCGTCACCCACCCCCGCGACCAGAGCCCTGCTATTCCTCTCCGTGGCGCGAGCGGCCTCATCGTGTCAGACCTCGTGTCTCCAGCATCTCCCCCTCCCCCCTCCCCCCTCCCGTGCCCGCCTCTTCACTCCCCCGCAATCCGCGCTGGACAATACTAGAAACCATCTTTTACTCCTGATATTTTACCGCGCTTAGGGTCAGTTGCACTATCATTAAAAATGCTTTTTAATGATATAATCTCACAGTTGTGTTTTTTTGTTGTTGTTATTTTGGAGAGCGTCACGAAAGCTGGGAGAACCAAAGCTACTGTTTATCACGGGAGAAAAAATGGGATTGCTGTAATTGCCCCAGTATCGCTGTGGCGGCTCGTGCTATTTGGCAACAATGTCTTCGCTCCATAAGAATCTATGTTCAACAATCGATTGCTGGTGAGGCGCTGCTTCACTTTTGGATCGATTGTTTTTCTCACGATCATATGGAGGGATAGCATTGTTGCCAAAATGCTCGAGCCGCCTCTGCTAAGGCGGCAGTAGACGATTTACTCGCTGTTCCGTTTTATCTAACACGGTGAATTTTTCGTACACTGCGGTTATTGAATTAATAATTTTTAGTGGAATTTAGAATTTGACCACTCCACAATTTTATCGTATTTTCAGCAATCCTTGTAAATGATATTATTATTTATTATTATTTTTTTTTCATAATTTATTTTTATTTTTTTCCCCCGTGTAAAATTGAATTTTGTGTCTCTCGCAGCAGAAAATCATGGTAAAAACCTCAAGAGCAGAATTTTATCCTTCTAAAACTGATCTCTGATGTTCTCGTACAGTCAAAAATTAATTTCAAAATGTATATAGATTGAGTCAAATAAACGAGGGCTCTTTTTGGGAACTGTCTCAGCTCAGAGCTCCGATAGCAATAATGCAATCTGTAATCTTTGAAATCAAGTTGTGACCGTGGAAGAACATCTGAATTCAGTTATAGATAGCTGAAATTTAATACTAGAGTCCCTATATTTAGAGAGTTAAGACAAGAGGGTAGTCAACTTCTGATTGGTCGATGAGTTTTAGGCTCTACGGACGCCGCCATTGGATGCGATTATGCACTTTTGTTTACAATCGCAGTTGTTTACCAACGGTATTTTACGGATAAAGAGTTAATTATCGACGAATCTGTAAATTTTAATCATGAAACCCCTCAAGAATGTCTATAAATCCCAAAAGAACCTTTCAAAGCGTAAATGGATGTCGATCCACAAAAGCAGTAAAAGATTACATCGTTAGAAACTCAGCGGCACTGTAATCAGTGGACAAAAACACAACAACGGCCCTCAGAATGTAAACAAATGTGCAAAATCGCATCCAATGGCGGCGCCCATGGTTTCTCTTGTCCTAACTCTCTAAATATAGGGACTCTACTTAATACTGGTCTTGAAGTATTTTTTATGGTTTTCTGCCGTACGAGAGACGCAATTTTCAATTTAAATAGTGGTACTGGATCCGAACTCCTGCTGGACGGTTTGTAGTATCAATAAAATATCCGTCTCGTATACTACCTAATCAGAAAAATATTTGTTAGAAAAATCGGGACAGTGACGGCAAGACGGTATTAGTGCGAAGTCAACGGTTAGCCAACAACCACAACAATGCACTCATCGGTCGCAATCGGTTGTGATAAAACTCGCGTAGCGTTCCAAACTATCTCACTCTCTCTCCCGTGACCCCCACGTATATCCATCTCTTTCTAGTATCGAAATTCGTATACAGGGCCTTGTTTTACGACATATTATTATCAAAATCGCATTAAAATGCCTCTAAAAAGTCATTTCTACCATAAAATTTCACAAAATAAGTCTCTATATACGATTTTTGAAATTAGAGTGGGATGGCAGTACATAGGGGTCACGTAAGAGCGAGAGAGACAAACTGGCTTTGTTTGGAACGCTCATCACCGGCAGTCGCCATTACTAAAACCCTCTGACGCGTCGTCCCCCATATTTTGTATATTGATTCGCTTTATTCGTAGAGACAATGTAATTCCGTTGCACGACTGCATTGCTGATTGCATACACTAAAAATTGAAGGCAGAGTTACTAAAAGACCGCCACCTTTGGCTCCATTCGTAGAGACAAGTAAGCAATATCGCACTGCACGAATGCATTGCTGATTGCATGCACTAAAAATTGAAGGCGTCTTTACTTAAAAAAAAAAAAAAAAAAAAAAAAAAAAAACCTGCCACCAGGCAGCGCTGCAGTGAGGAAAAAAAGTAGGGCATGAATATTCTTGTATGCATCTACGAGTGTGTTTTGGTTGCACAAACGTGAATCGGAGACGCGCTTGTGACCGCAGCAAACCTAGAGTACTTTGAAAAACTAAACTGTTTTAAATAACCTGACGAAAACTGTCTCACACCAAATTTTATCCGACGGAGACCCCCCACTAAGATTGTAAGGGAGACCCCCGGTCCCCCAAACTCCCTATCTTCCTAAGACCGTCAGATCACCCTTCAAAGTGCTTGGAGTGACCCGTCCCCCAGACCTCCCATTAAGTTCGAAACCTCTCTTCTTTTCTCTGAAAAAACGATAAGGCGTTGTACACCGTAAATTACGGACTATATAAGTTTACCGAGGGATTACGGTTGTGACGCCCGTAATTTTCGGCGGTGCAACCCGTAATTACGGACTCTATCACAGAAAGTAGCGGACTTCAAGACCGGGAATGCCTCGGTAAACCTATACAGATCGTAGTGTTTTTTCAGTGATATTCTATATTTTGGCTGAATCACGCCTTTATTGCCCCTTGAATAAAAAATAATGCATTTTGCTCTTTGTGTATGTAACCTCTTTGTAGCAATGTAAAAAAATTGTTGCTCAACCCACAGGCACCTAAAAGAGCCTTGCCATATTTGAGTTCTGTAAAGCGGTTCAAAATTAGTCACTAATTTGGTATCTCTTTTAAAGTGTCACTGAGGGTTTCAGAGATTCCCATCCCCTCAAATTTCTTTGAAACTGTCAGGAACCTATAATGGAAATTTATTATGTGTCTTGAAAATAGTT
The DNA here is from genome assembly GCA_011764245.1 of Trialeurodes vaporariorum. Taxonomy (NCBI): domain Eukaryota; kingdom Metazoa; phylum Arthropoda; class Insecta; order Hemiptera; family Aleyrodidae; genus Trialeurodes; species Trialeurodes vaporariorum. The sequence continues at coordinate 22,075,781 of VMOF01000111.1, read as the reverse complement.
TTCTTTCCTTTTCAGTCATTCTTTTCTCTCTTTTTTTTGCATAACTATCAGTATTTTTTGTTTTTTGTGTTTATCTCTCTGAGTTGCCTCAAGGTTTATCCTTTTTCTTTCTGTGTTTTAGGGTGTGTCCAGTGACTCTCCTGTCAAGAAAATTCAAGAAGATGGTATAAGAAATCTAGAAATTATTGAGAAAGAGGTGATGAGTAGATTTTCACTGCTTTATGGAATCGTTCAGATCAAAGAACATGATATTTTAAATAAGATCCGGGAAGAAAAAGCAAATTTAGCTGATACAAATTTGCATCTCGAAGAACAGTTAATGAATTCCATGAGTGTAAGTAATTTTTTAATGATTTTTATGACACTAAAATGTATTTTCTAAAATTCATTGATGAAATGAAAGTCAGTGCTTTGATGGTTAACAGTAATTAATTTTATACCTCTCAATGAATCACCCCTTAACTTGCATTTTAATAATTTACTGTTGAATCGTTTTCTTTTTTTTTTAAAAAAAAAAAATACATAAATAAATTCCTCATCAGTTTCAATATTCAGGTTCAAGACTCTAGGCAAGAAAATACAATACTGGAAAGGGGTCCTGCAAATGTTCGTTGAACATCCTACTGTCCCTTCTCGTTTAAGCCTGTCTACTGTGTTGTCGATGTAATCTATCAACACTGCTTTTTGTCCATTTAAACGTATGAAAAAGGTTTATTTTTTATTTTTTTTTTTTTTTTATTTTCTAAAATTTGTACATAAGAACAAAATATGTTATTGCACACATCAATGCAATCATATTCTTTAATTGGTAAAATAACAAAGCATAATTTAATTTTAATCGACCTAACTTTCAAAAAATTCACTTAGAGAGTAATAAGCCCCTTCCAATAAAAGCATTTTTGCCCCCCTGAGGAAGATTCGGGGATTCTGTTCTTTCTTCAGGTTCAGGCCATTAGGATTAGGTAGCCTATTGAAGCTTTTAGCTATAAGTGAGCAAGGTCAAACTATTGGAGGTGGAATCAATATTTTTAATGGGTTTAGATAGATGTAATGTAGCTTTGCCAGATTGCGCGTAATGCTACTGCCTGTCTAAAAAAATGCAGAATGTTTTACAGACAACAGAGGTATGGTTGCGTGTAAAACCCTTAATAATAAATATATTAGGACTTTATGAGGAAGTTTAAAATTAATCTGGTCGAAGAAACATTAAAAATTTCTTATCGATTTGAAGTTCGAATGAATGACCAAAACACTGAAGGTATTTCAACGTTCATGGAACCAAAAATCTATCGGAAATTTTTAGCTCAACTTTAACCGGCTTGAATTTTAAACGATCTCATAAAATTCCAGGACATTCATGAAAGTAGACATTGTGTTTATCTTGTTTTGATTGTCTGTGAGACATTCATCCTCGTGCTGGACAGGCTTGAACAGGAGGGGACATAGAATGTTTATGGACATTTATGGAACTTTTTTGGGCGTAGAATTGCCTCCTCAATGATTTCAACTTGATTTTCTTAATCACTTTGGTGAAATATCCTTTTTCTCTCAGCATCTAACAGTAGTTCAGTATATTGATAAAAAAAAAAAAAAAAAAATTACCAGTTTAAATCAATGTGTCATTAATGATGGAGAGAAAGAGCATTTATCTATTTTGATTCAATTCAATAATAATATGCAGGTGCTTTTCTTGTTCTTGTCTGCAATCATTTGAACTTTCCGTATAAAAGCTAGCTACCTATTGTTTTTCCAACCGTCTAAAGTCCTCTTCATGCTTTAAAGGGAGTCAGAGAAAAGCTCAAGGATTTTCCCCTAAATGTTTTCTTTGGAAAAATATTAAAAGAAAAAACAAGAAATGAAACTAAATTCATTACAATTGCCGAACTTGTAATTTGAATTTAAATTAAGACTTACATGATCTTCTCAATCATCATCAGTGGCTAGAAGTAAAAATTACAAACAAAAGTTAAACAATAAAAGCAATGTAAACTAATAAACTGTAGGAAATACCCCACGAACATCAAAATTATTCTAAAGGGACTCCCCAGACCCCCTTTTATTATTCTGGGGGAGACCCCCAGACCCCTTTTAATGGGTTAATTTTACAGTAGGCTGGTTGCAGAATGTTTTTGCAAATTTTTATCAAAATTCAAACAGCTATATTTGAAACACTCAAAATTTTCCCTATGTTCATCCATTTTACACATTTTCCAATTAATTTTAATGGAAATATTTTACCATCCATAACTTGCCTACAGTTTAAAATTTCGAAAAAGTAAAAATGGTTCCTTTGGGGAATGATAAGAGCAACTTCTCTGCAAAATTTTGATGCATATGGACAATTGGTTCAAAAGTTATGCTGGGTTTTAGACCGACAGACGTCTGCAACATCGCAATACTTTCTCAATTTCTAACTTTGTTAGTCGTGAGAAAGTAATGTAGGTAAACAGCATGATGCCAAATAATATTTGTTAAACAAATAAAAACAAGTGGAAAGCTAAAGCAGAAAAAAAAAACAAAAAAACAAAAAGCAGAAGCAAAAATAGGAACATGGGATTTGTTTTGTATTTGGAGAAATATACTTTTAAAATCCAAATTTTCTTTCTCACCTTTTCATGTTTTTTAACGTTACCCTCATTATAAAAAAATTCTCTGTATACTATATCACCTCGCTGTTATATATTTTCAGAATATTGAATCTGTATTGCAAGAAGCCAAAGAAGCGATCAATAAGAAAGGTCAAAACACAAACATTGACGAGTTGCAAAAAGGCCTTGACTCTGTAACTTTGTCTGCTTTTTCTCAATTAGCCATTGAAAATGGCGAGCGGAGTGAAGAGCATTCCTACAAGTAAGTCAGAATTATTTTTCTATCTATTGTTTTCTAAACTTTCCGCAGGCTGATTATGAACGATCTTATTGTAATTCCATGGAGTCGATGATTGAGTACGTGTTATTCTTATGGGTGATGTCATTCCCATAGGAACACCTCCATCTCTACCGTTTACCGATGACTCTTGAGCTATTGGCGAATTTCCGCAGAGATAGTTGGGTTTCTATCGAAATGACACCACCCATAAGAATAACACATACTTGATTATTGACTAGATGACATTACGATAGGATCATTCATTATCAGCTTGCAGGCTGTCATACAGCAGAATGTAGCTATGATTTTGCTCAAGGAAAACAAGACTCATTTATACTAAAGGTACGTACTTGACTTCAGACGTTGTCATTTTCACTTAACTTTAATATTATTATAAAATTAGACCTAGTGCAAAGAATTCCTTGAAACTTCCAGGAACTTTCTTTCTCTATGTTGAGCCTTGTTCCTAAAAATACCAAGCAATTTTATGCATCAGATTTTTTTTAAGGGAATTAAAAAGTTGAAATTAAATGGCAGCGTCGAAATGCTAGTTGGTCTGTTTAGTATAAATTTGTCCAACTAATGTTTAGATCTGGTCCCCTCATACAATGAGTTTGCTACGCACTCCAGCTGTAACGATGTGCGGGATGAAATAATGATGCACACTTTAAGAACTTTCAAAATCGACCTGGCAACTTACAAAATCATTTTAAAGAATCCATTTTGAACTATCCATGCCACACTGTACATTGCTTTTATTTACTGACTACTTCTCATGTCTGTCTTTTGTAAAAGTGAAATGGTATCAGTTAAACGATCATTTCTAAGTGCATTCTCGCAATGATTTTGTCCGTCATTTAATTCTCACTTTATCACAGCCATTGATACGTAATTCTATCCTTGACAGCTAAATCATTCTTTAATGACCTCAATTGCTCAGCCTTTTGTATTCAAAAACGTGGATAAAATAATCGATGAAACTTGCAGCACGTGTCATTACATAGAATAAACTCTCTTGAGAAGCAGTGCTCAGTGTCTTGTTTCAAATTTCATTTAGGGTTAGAACCATCTTTTATCATGAGCTGTATTATTGAAAACGGATTGAAAAAATTGCAGGTTGGAGACTGTTGATGACAAGGATGTGAGGCCTAGGCTCAATAGTTTCTTGGATCAAGTGTTCAAATTGGAGTGTCCAAAAATACCAAAAGTGAAATTGGTTCCGACGAAAGATGTCCTTGAGGCTGGCGGAGCGGGAGATTCGACTGTTGATTTAGATAGTATTGCAAATATAGCCAGGTTTTATGGTAAGAACCTTTTGAGTTAATATTTTGATTTCTTTGTATTTATTTTAAAAGAATGATCTTTGAAAGTATCTGCTTATGCCTGTCAATTGAGGAGTTCTCTGGAAAAACCACATATAAAACAAAGGGTTTGCTTGTTCTGTAAAATTAATGTTTCAAAGTTTTATTGTGTGTGTGTGTTTTTTTTTTTTTTTTTTTATGAGTTAAACGGATTGATCTTTCCTGACAATAATTGAAGCTTGCACCATTCATCAGATGGAAAAAATAACCTGTTCTACTCACCAGAAACACACGCATAGTAACACTTTGAATTATACATTTTTGAGAACGAGTATACCCTCTGTTTTATAAGTGATTTTTCTAGAGAACTCCTCAATCTGTCTCAATTGTTTCCCGAAATTGTTTTCCTATCCTTTCCAGCATATGTTTCATTTCATGTACTTATAAGTTGATTTTTCATCCTCCGTGAGCATTTGTATTTTTTAAGTAATATAGAGAGTCATAGATAATCAACCCGGTGCACTTGCAGTGAAATTTGCCTGATCGCCCCTCCAACTCGTAATTAATTTGAGTGTCCCAGTGATTTTCAATAATATTCGTATCTATTTACATTTGAGACTAAAACTGAAATAATGTACAGTGAAGATGAGTATTCACATGTTGGACAAGGCCCGAGTCATAGACATTGTCCGACCATGTCCGACTAATGAGTGGAACGGCAAATTTGCTTTGTCGGTTCGACTTCCAAAGGACTGTCTGGACAAATGGATTATTTTGCACCAACGCTTTTTAGTGGTCATATGGTGATTCTAAACCTTTTTATCTAACAGTGAGAGAGAGGGTGTGCTCAATTTTTTTTTTTTTTTTTTTTTTTTTTTTTTTTATCACCATTGACAGTTATCAACCAAATGTTTTGACACATGGTGTGCAGTGACACTTTTACGGGTGTCAGATTTACTATCAATCTTGAAGAAATAGGTTAGAAAGTTTGAGTGCCTAGCAGAGACAAAAAGAGGCGGTGCACTAAACGGCTGCAGCAGAGGCACGCTAAAGTCTCGCGGATTCAACCAAACAAACAGTCAACGTTGCAGGGTGTTGAATCTTGAGCACCGACCTCTACACTTCTCAGCCTATCCCCCCTGTATCTTCCGAATATCACCGATCAAGATTCTGTAAACTCCGGCTGCCTCAAATCTTCAAATTTTTGAAGTAATAGCGTTTTCCATTTTCCTTGAAAGACTTGAAAGAAAAAAAAGACCTTATCCCCCTTTCTTGTTTCAGGTGTCCCTCAAGACGACGCTGAATTGGACACTGAACCTGAACCTCTGAAGTCTATAAGCAGAGTCAGCTTCAGGTCAGAAAAAATTGATAAGAATGAAAAGTATGAAGCCTCCATGTCATCTCTGTGTAGACCTCTTGCAGCTTTAAAAGAAGGTATTTGTATTTTAAATCCTTTTCCTCCAATAATTTCATTTCATATTTTTCTGAGAAGGACGTTGTTGGAGTCCCTGTATACTATAAGAGTTGTGCCATGTCGGAATCCATTTCTGATTGGCTCTCAGAATTAGGCTCACAGGGTGGCCCCAAGAGGCAAAATGCAAATAGCGGGGGATTTTGTTTACTTTTCGTTCACTCGTTCATTTTACATATTTACACCACCGTGACTGAGGTAATTATTGTTGATATTATTTTATATTTTTATTGATTTATTATTTTTTTTGTCATTGTTGGCCTAGTTCCCACTTTAATTTTTTACTTGTACTATAGTATCATGGGGACTCAAGACGTTAGACGTGCCTTTTTGCTGATTTGCAAAAAACATTTTCCGTAGGTGTATGATCGCTCTTTTGTTTATCTGTTTTTGATTGCCTCCTATTTGAATTTAAACAACTTTTGCGCTAAAAACGAATTATGTATTTTCACATGATTATCAACCTATAAAGTATCGTAAATGATTCATTTTCTTGCCACATGCTGCTTTCAATGTTCTTCCATGAAAGGAACGATTTGTTCTTAGAACAGGCTTTCTCATAATTGAGTACTTTATCCTTTAATGTTCAGCATTATGGTAGAGCTTTCAAAACTGGAACATTGACTCTGATAGAAATGAATTAATGACTTAAGCTTTGCTCATCATCAAGCAAAAACGGAAGCTTTCTCCAGTTTCAAATTGCTATCTTTTACGAAAACCTTGCCCTTCAATATTGCAATGTCTTTTTTATTTTTTTAAACAGCATTTGTTTGGATTTATATCGAAATGTTAAGCTTTAGCAACAGACTTTTTGGAAGTCTCCATGAATTTAATATTGTTTCTTAAAAGGATTAAGTTTTCATCTTCAATGAATACCTAGACAAAAATTCTCATATTTTTTTTTTTTTTATCAAAATTATAATTATACTACCTTCCCTCATTTTCAATTGTCTTTAAATTCCTTGTTTAACTTATCTTATGTAGGTTCTGCTGAAATGGTACAAGTTAGTCATATAAATTCTCCGTCCGATTTTTATATACAAAGGAAAGGGGTAGAAATCATTGTCCATGATAACATTCTAAAGTTCAAAAGATTGGTCACCCAAAATAAACTTCAGACTCCATCATCAGTTTCAAAAGGTAAGTGTTGTTTTTACTAATGTCTCCAAATAAATTGAAAGATCACTATGGAGGTGTCAGGAACGGGAATATTCCCAACAGATTTTCGGAAATATCCTCAACCCGGAAATTTACTTGGTTTTTTCAAGGTGTTTTTTTTTTCAGTTATTATTTTCAATTGATCTTTCAACTGATTTTCAAATTCCGGGCCAAGTTACGCCTACGCCACCTATCAGAACACACTATACTGCATCGTAACCTTTATCTGTCGAAAAAATTTTACTTCCTAAAAATTGAGTAAAGTCCCACTGAGTATATTCCTGAAAATAAACCAACACTTGGTGTTAGGTACCATTTTTTGAAAAATTTAATTCTAGTTTTATAGGAAGTTCAAGCTGTATTATTCTCCCAAACTCTGCCTACCTCCAGTAGCGGATCCAGAATTTTTTTTGGGGGGGGGAGGGGTACGCCCATTGATTTTTAAATTTCAAGGGTTGCAGTCAGAAATGTTGGGCTATTTTCTGTTGAATAAAGGCAAAATTTGAAGCTTCTAAGGGGGGCACAAGCCGCCCCTGCCCCCCATGGATCCGCCACTGCCTACCTCTTTCTAAAAAGACTCCTTCATTAAGGTTTTTTTTCTCAGGATGAAAAAGCACCAGAGGCATACTTTTTGGTGTCCGTCTCTGTTATTTAAAACAAATTCCCATGTTTATTTCTTTGCATTTTTTCTACGGAGTTGTGAAGTATGCTGCTAGTAGCACATACAGTGGCATCGTGTGCCATCTGGCAACAATGCAACTGCTCCATTTAAACTCATTAAATATATTGAATTTTCCTTGTGCACTGTGCACCCCCTGAATTCGATCTTTTACATGAGTTTAAATGGATAGAATACATTGTTGCCAAATTGCACGCGACGCCACTGAGCACATAATACTCTAATCAGAACTGATACTCCAATTCATTTTGAAACATTCTTCAGTTCGGGTACCTTCGGGTTCGCCATGTTGGAAAGTGAGTATTTCCATAAATCTTCGGCAACCAGCGGAGCTGTGATTGCTTGAGTGTCAACCCTGATTGTAAATATAACCTTGAAAAGCACGTCTGCCATTTTGAGAAGCGCAAGCTGGCATGGTTGCCAGTTTGCGCAGGTAAATTCTAAATCTTGTTTCCATTGGCTCTTATGGGAGTTTCCGTTCTAATTCTAATATTCTGCGCTAGTAGGAAGAGTCTTCTTCTTTAGTTCTTTGTGAAGGAAAATTTCTTGGTTCTTGTTAATTATAAAAAGAATTTAACAGTTACTCCACCATCTTTTTTTTATATTCTTTATGATATTAATTTTCTTCTTTTTTTTTCAACTCCTCAGGTGGTATATTTCTTGTACACTATGCAAAGGATGATAATTGGTATCGTGGAAAAGTTGTTCGGACTAATATTGAAGATGCACCTGATAAAATTGAAGTTCTGTATATAGACTATGGAAACAGAGAACTCGTTGACTTAGAATCGTAAGATATTCTGTAACTTTCTTGTTTTGATTCATTCAGCCAACTTAAGCACCTAATTGACTGTCATAGTGAGAAGAGGACATTTCAAAATTGATCATATGTTGGTTTCACGTTTAATGAAAGCATCCAAGCCAATTAGATTCCTGGTTTTTAAATGTCTCGCTAGACTTAAAAAGTCTCTTAGTTGCAGTAGCGCAACCAGGGAAGCTGTGACAGTTAAATTCCGCCTTCCCAGATCATTGAATATTTTGCCGAAATATTTGAACTTCTGTCGGTTTTCGCCCTAACTTCAATAATATCTTTTGCCACATTATGTGATCGTATTGATGTATGTACGTTAATAAAAGAGAAAAAACTTCTAAAGGTCCAAGTTACTTTCAGCTGGTAGGATTCTGCCGCTGATATCCATACTCATGAACCTAATCTATCTTTCACATTTTATTTTTGAATTTTTCTGCTGACTTTTTTTCCTTCCTTTCTCTTCTTCTACAATTTTATAACGATCCCTTCAAATTTTTGTCAACATCCAGGTTCCGCTTAATCCCAGCTCGATTGATTCAAGAACCGCCTCATGCCCTTCAATGCTCTCTGTTTGATTGCCACCCAAGAAACGAAGATTGGTCGCTGGAGGCATTAAAAGTTATGGCCGATCTAACACTCAAAAGGTCTGTCTTTCCGTTTGCATTGTATCTAATATCCTTCCATTTAAAAGTATCTTACATTCTAATTACTTTTCTGTCCAAGAACGTAGTGAAGTATAAAATTAGTGAAAGAACCAAAATTGCCCATGTATAGGCCAAATCTAATAACAGTAGTCCTATTCACTGATACATAGTTGTTAAATAACCCAGTATATGCAACTGCAAAGTTATCACAGATGGAAAGTTGTGGGTGAAAAAGGAAAGTTGATGTTGAAACAGAAGGTTCTCCTACATTTGAATCACCCCACCATTAAAATGCCTTCAATTCTGTATCTATGCAATTTCATCTCTAGAGTGCTTTTCTAATTGCATGCTCAGAGAATGGAAGGGTTTTTTTTTGCAATTCAATAGCTCTGTAGAAAAAAAGGGGATTTTGATAACGCAAAATTTTTAGGTCTAATCAATATTCCTATGTGGAAATAATTTCCTGTCTTGGGAGTGTTGGCGAAGAATGAAATCCCAGGAATTTAAAAGCACTAGTCTTTGTTTGTTTTGTTGATTTCTCCTATATATTCATACAAACTTCCTTTCTCTTCTTTTTTAGTGTGATGGTACATGTCATGAATACTACCGAGACTGCGCTTGAGGTAGATGTAGTGCGAATTAGTGAAACTAACCATGTTTCCGTGCGTGATGCTCTTATCTTTCTTGAACTGGCATCCTTTCTACCATTTCGAACTCCTGTAAGTATGGGAATTCTTGTTTTTTCCACCATTGAAGATTGTATGCTTCTTGAGTTTGTAGTTGTAATTTTGCAGAAAGCTACAGTTATCTTCAGATTTTTAAATTTCTTTAAGGGCTCATTGTTATTTTTGATGAGCCAGCCTCAGTGGTGTGGTGGTTAGGGTAGTTTGCTTCCAGCTCTGAGGTCCGGGGTTCAAATCCCGGAAATTACGGATTTTTTAGGATACTTAAAGGCATCATCATGGCTTTGGGGCCCGATCAACTTGGGGGAAAAGTTGGACTTCACTTGAACTAGCATAATCTCACTCTTTGCTAACCAAACAGCATCAACGACCCTCCACTCAAGCACTAGGGTGGCTCAAGCTTGACTTGAAGATGACTTTTGCTCATCGGTTGAACTAGGTAGATGTTCAACTTGTACGGGCCCCTGGATGATCACATCTCTCCAACACTCTGTTTCTCTGTGGAAGTGGGGTGGGGGAAAGGCATGGTCACCCAACAAGACAAATCGCACTGTTGGGCTCAGTTGTGAGTAACTTGTTGACCGTTGTTCGTGAAGCCTATTGCTGGTGACCTCTTGTAATGGTAGATTGAAACAAAAAGCCCAACTCACGGGGATCATGACCCTATTCTGTTTGTCCATGCTCGGCAGTGTCTGCCATTGTCGTTTGATGCGACCCTCAATTAAGACAGCAGCTAAGCTCTTGGACAAATAAAAAAAGATTTAAGTTCTGTTTCGGATTGAGTTAAGGTGTACGGCGCTACTATACCAGGTGCATGTCCGTGTAACTGCCAGTGCCTTGGGTCTTCAGTGGCTGCCTTTCCGGTTCCTGTCCGTGCCCCTATTGTTCTACATGCAATAGCCAAAGCATTCTACAGACCCATTTGAGAACTTAGATGTAATTCATTCCTTAAGCTATTCTGTATTCTCTACTGGTATCAATTTTGGAGTACTATCCTTGCTTTTTTTCTGTTGTTCCAGGCTAAGGTGGAGGCTCCTAAAACGCAACTTTGCGCAAAATCTGGTTATAACAAAGGAGATGTTATTGAATGCCAAGTCACACATGCTGAATCACCTGGTGAATTCTACTGTGTCGAGGTATTAAGATCAGAAGTCAAGCACTTTTTCTCTGGTTATTTCTTAATTTTGGTGTTTGGTCTTTTGTTTTTCCAGAATGTTTATGAAGATGGAATATTGAATCTAAATGGAGATGGAATATTGAATCTAAATGGAGATGGAATATTGAATCTAAATGTGTTGTTTTAACACGTTGACTGCCACGTCGGGCTCATAGGCCCGACACCCAAGAGTTCCCGCAACACCGCGTCGGACTTACGAGGCCGACAAAACGGAACAAACAGACAAAAACAGAAAGAAATGGAAATAGTTTAAAAAGGATACGCTCGGCGCCGTGGAGCATTACACCAATAAACCTAATGGCAGTCAACGTGTTAAATGGGAAATTTAAGTTTCAAAGTCACAACGCAAACATTTTTCTGCCCACGTTTTCCGTGCCTTAATCTCATTTATGATTTTATTATCAGCTGATATATTTTTATACGCCCTGAAAAAAATATTTCCCTTGTGGAAAATTTCAATTTAGTTATCCTGGAACCATTTTACCTTGAAGAAAAAATTTAGCCTCTGCAATTTTAATTTTCTAAATTTTTGGTGAAATAAGGGCTTTTTTTACACTTTTGCTTTTGAACAATCACCCCTTTGATCCTGCCTTTTAGAAAATCTTCTAGAAGCTATTATACTGTGATTGTCTAATGAGAAATAGATGAGTTTAAAATTAACTAAATACAACAATTTAAGTGTGATTGTCTAATGAGAAATAGATGAGTTTAAAATTAACTAAATACAACAATTTAAGTGTGATTGTCTAATGAGAAACAGATGAGTTTAAAGTTAACTAAATACAAAAATTTAAGTGTGATTTTTTCCAAAAACAAAAATTATTTTAAACGTCCGTAATTCTTGATCTCTATTTTCAAAACGTATATCAGTTCAAAAATTGAACCAAAATTGAACTAGAATTGAACCTAAATTGAACAGCAATTGATCCCATTTAAATCCTGTTTGAACCACTGCACTATGGTCTGAGACTGAAAAGTAGTGGGCAAATATTATCGTTTTCTACCTTTTAAGCTTACCTTGAAAGTTTCCAGTGACATTTCTAGGCTTAAATTACTTATTAAAAGTGTTTAAAAGTGATTAAAATTTGTCATGAAAGTTTTTAAATGAAAAATTGCTTAGAAATTTAATTTATCATTTTTGGTCACTTTTTGACGATCTCAGATGGTAGTGCACTGAGCCAAACTGTAATTCGGAAACACCAAAAAACCAAATCCGTATTGAATCGAAAAATGGTGCGATGCTTGAACTGCTTCAAATCCGGTTCAGTAAAATCATTTTGGTTAGCATCCCTACTGGTATGGTATGTGCTATGTGGCACCACTTTAAATAAAAAAATTCAAGCAGAGTGTGTGTAATGCCAAGCACCATTCTTTGACAAATTTTACCAACCACTTGACTCTTCAAGTTGTTATGGAGTAACTGTAAGCTGTTGGTGAATTCTTCCTCGCTTGACCTAAACGTCTCATCAGGGTAAGGGAAAGGGTTGCTTTTTTATAATCTTTTCTTGAACATTTAAATTTCAATGTGTGGTATCATGCTTTCTTTCTTGTCTGTCCAGATTGATGAGCACTATAGACAATTGCTAGAACTAATGAATGAAATGAGTGATCTTTATTCAAATCCATTTGAAAGTCCTGAAGTCATTTACAATCCTGTTATTGGTAAATTATTTCGTTTCAATTTCCTCCACCTATCTGTTTTTTAACTCTTGTTTGCACAATCTTTAACATCATCTCCTGTGGCTAATGCAATGCTAGTGTAGGGTGTTCAAACAAAACAAAATTTCTTAATTTGTTTTTTGCTAAAGTCTTAATTAAAGCTGCTTTACAAAAAGAGACACTCAGCAAAATTTGAGCTCAATGAAATGATTTTTACCAATGTACATGTGATGGAATTTCCTAAAATATGCTTCGAAACGGTATAATGGCTCTATTTTTTACCATGAGTTATCTCGTGGTTGGCAATGAAGAGTTTAAATCAGTGGATCTGAAATTGTGGTTCGTCGACCGTTGCCAGGTGGTCCTAGAAGGTCCATCGGAATATTTTTTCGAACTTGATCGGAAGGAACCAAACAAATCGGCAGCATATAATTTTACGCAAGAAACTCTGCAAGTACACCCGTCCCATTGTGCAAGTTTGTGCTTATTTAATTTTAAACTTAAAATGAAAGGAAAAACCTATGAAGGACCAGTGGAAAACTAAAACCATTCAGTTTATTGTCCTCACTTTTCCCCTCCCCCTGTTATATTGACATTTAAAAGGATTTTATAGAAAACTCAAAGCTGAGCAAAAAATAGAAATAAAAAGGTCATCAATTTTGGAGTCGGCTCAGCAATAAAGTGGTCAGCGGGCATCAAGGTTTTGGAACTGCTGATTTAAAGTCTAAAATCAGTCATAAATAAGGGACAGAGTGATTTTACTGATCTTCCAGTTTTTGTGTGTGTAATTTCCAGCTAAATGTTTAAAATAGGTTTGTTGAAACTTGAAATGCTTGAAATTTTACATCTAAAGAGCTGTAATGCTATGATGTCCGCAAGAGCTGACTATCATAACATCCAACTCCACTTTGGGAGGGGTATCCTTTGGAAGCAAAGTTAAGAAAGAAAGAGCGGACGCACGTGTCAGTAGTTACCCTATCGCTCCTCTTGAAGTTTAATTCATTTGTTATCCTTTCGATTCTCAGGAATGCCTGTTGCTGCTAAGTTCTCCGAAGACCACAAATGGTATCGAGCTGTCATAACAAATTTACCTGGCAAAAGAATGATTGATGTATTCTACGTTGATTTTGGTAACAAGGAACGAGTTTCTTACTTAGCGGTTCGACCTCTTCTCACCAAATTTCTTAGAATGAACACTCAGGTCAGTACCTTGTTTTCATTCTTCTTATGCGATTACCAGGGATGCATAATGTTTTTAGAGAAAAAGTGTTCACTCCATACTTTTTTCATTTTCACAAAATTAGTGACTTTTTATTTTTGCTTATTTTTTGTGTCAGACAAAGTTTTGTTATATATAGCGCTTTAAGCAAGAAACATAAATTTCACAAATTTCCACATGGACCTGCAATCATGCGCTTCATCGGACAAATACCATACCTCTAATTGTGAGAGAGGTCTGTTATCAAAAGCATCTAACAATACCTAACTAATTCATGTGAAACATTAAAAGCGTTCTTTTCTTATCAGTGAAATGATTGTGTGATTTTCTTATCCACCAATTTTTACTTTTCGGAGTTTTTTGGGCACAATTGGTCGAGAAAATTAATTTTGAACACAATATGACTGAAATAAATTTTCGGAAAAAATCGGCCACACAGGACGAGAGAAGCCTCTACGTTTGTAGACAGTAATTGCTCGTAGTGGTTTGCTCTGTTTGCAAAACTGTACAATATTCTGTGTGAACGACTGCGAAAATAAAGTAAGACGGCTCCAGTTCTGCAAAGGGTAAAAGCCTGATTGTTTTTTCCCAGATTTTGACCTGAACTCTCAACCTCTCAATTTCCTGTGACATCATTTCAGGTCTTTTTTTTTCATTTTTTTTCTCTTTTCTTTTCAGTCCAGTCGTTTGCTTTGAAATACAAGCATAACGAACGAAGGATTGGGCGGCTGGACTTTACTACTACTACTACTATTTTTTTTTTATTTTTTATGTTATTCCTGAGGCTCTGATCTTTGAGGTCCTCTGTGACACTACTTACTGTCCTTTCTCACTTACAATTTGGGCAATTTTTGAAGCAAAATGCATTTTTTTTCACATTCCTTCTTGCAATGACAAACTTTCTCAAACGACACTCACAAAATTTGACAACCTTTTTTTTTTGCTTCTTAAATCTCCTGTGTGAGGCATAATTTCGGGATGTGCCAAACCACAGCCAGCCCCCCCGGTCCTTCCCCAAATGACGCTACTGTCAATTACCATTTTAATTCATTTAAATGTTCTCTTTCTGTTTTTATTTTTGTGCATCAGTATCACTGTTGTTATAGTTATTTAAATTTCATCTATTCTTGATGATATTTCTTTTAATCTCATCAGGCAATCCACTGTTCATTAGCTGATATTCAACCAAAGAAATCAAAGAAGTGGCCTGACGCAGCTACCAAAATTATGGACGATCTCGTGTATGAACCGGCACACCTTGTTGTGGAGGAAGTCACTGTTACTAATAATCAACCTCACGTAAAAGTTGTGTTGTTTTTGATCACTCCAACAGCTGATATTTGCATCAATGCTCTTTTAGTCCAGGAAGATGCTGCTGTGAGCACAGGTGTCAAGTAAGTAACTTTGTGTTTACATTTTTGCTCGAAACTCAAAAAATTAAACTCGATGAAAAATTGACTTGCCAGTTTTGTTTTAGTAAAGTATAAGTTTTAGGTTTTGAAAGTATATTTCCAGTATGCTAATGATGTGCTAATGATGACGTGTATTACAATAGACGTATCAATTTATGATCCATAAACCTGACTTTGTTTGCTCCCAACTTTTTGTACAAATCAGGAACAAAACAAAGGAACAATGAAGAACCTAAAGCACTGCCTTGAGAAACTTCTCTAGAACTGATCTAATTGTCAAGTCATTAAATTTCTAAAACAGGATCTTCGGAGACAAAAATGGGCTATGTTCATTGGCGTCTAAGGAACTTTAAGCAAATATTTCCTGAAGATTTGAGTGTATGCTAAGCTCCTCCCAACCTTAAAATAGTTTTTTGGACATCATAACTTGTGAACGAGTTGAGATAGCGCAAAACTTGTAACAGCCGGAATTTTTCTTGGTAAATTCTGCACAAGAAAGGTCTTATTAGACCTCATCTCATTGAACTAGGGTGACCGGGCACTTCCACGGGTCGATTGTCCAGCTCTGCTTGCGTGTAATGGGACTAATCTTTGACCGCCATTTTGAGGGTCAAGGTTTGCTCCGTCAGGAAAACTGCAAACAAAGACCTGTTTTGTACAGAATCGACCAAGGAAAATTCTTAGCAGTTTTTGTACCCATACCCTCTAAAATTTAGGGTAGCATCCTGTGATCAACTGTGCCCAAAGCCTTGCCAAGATCAAAACACACTCCCACCGATAGCTTCTTTAGCTTAAACCTTCTCCCTGGTCGTTTATTTTCATGGAATAACCGTTAAATTGAAGAAAAATTGTAAAATAAAATCACAAGTTTTGACCTCCAACAATTAGTTTTACCGTTTCTACAACTTTTCTGTTTTCTTTTTTCAGCTCTACAATAGTTAGTTTTGCAAGAGTCCACAATGCGAAAAAGCTTTCCAAGCTTCAGGGCCTCCTTTGTGTAAGTAAGATTTTTGAGTTCATGTTAGAGGTCATTTCCGAAGTTTAGGTGCACCTAGACTGATAATCTTTGAAATTTACCAACATGTTTTCTCGTATTACTTAAGTGGTAAAAACGAAAATGGAACGAAGATGTATTTTGAGCATTGGAGCTTTAAAATCAGAAGTTAATGCCACAAGCAAGTATCGTTTTGATTTGAAAGAATGAAAATTGAAAATTTGCCAAAGATTATTGGTGTAGGTGCGCCTACGCTTCTGAAACAAACTCTATGCTTGACTCATTTTATATGCTTATTGTTTTTTATTGAACTCTTACTATTTTGCTCTGCCTTGAATGAAACCAAGCTGGAAACCGCTCCCGATTGCCAAACTTTAGAATTGCGAACAGAACCACAAACCGTTTAGCAGCAAATGCCCTGAACCGCAACTCAAATGGAATCAAACGGGCTGATGGATTACAATAACGGATATTCATTTTACGTTTAAATAAATTAGAGGTGTACGATCGGTGTATTTCAATTTTTGATCTTTTATGTTTTTTTTTTAACTCGTTCAAGCAGTGATTCTGCTGATCGCGTCAATGTGGGTGGCGGCGTGTGGGCTATTTACTTGCTGGTTTCTTGGATTTTTACGTGATGTTTCGCTTACGCTGAAACAGATACCTACAAAAGATTGGAAAAGAGTGCGAAAACCCTAACTGACCAAGTTCAGTCTTCAATAAGTAATTATCGTCCAACAATAAAATTTCTATATTCTCTATTTAAAATGAAATTTGTAAATACAATCGTAATTCTAAAGAAAATATGTGGACCTTGCTTTAAAATAACTGTTCTTGTATTGTTACCGCACAGATTCATGTTTGGATTCGGATTCTGAAAAATTTGACTTTTAAGATTCGGATTCGAAATGATGAAATTAGGTTTGCACATCTCTAAAGTAAATTAACCATAATTTAAACGGAGTATTGATAGAAAGCCTTTTCTATATTTATCAACCTGTAGACGCAGGAGTGCAAATTGTTGCAAAACGCAATCCAAGATTTTTTTCCTCACCAAAATTTGAGAAGTAAAGATCTTTTTTTTTTTTTTTTTTTTTTTGTTTTTTCCACCGTAAGTACGCAATATGACCGGTATATTCAAAATTTGGACACCATTCCAGGGCAAATATTTTTGGCATTTTTCAATGGGGGAAAAAAAAAAAAAAAAAAAAAAAAAAACTGGGCAATTGTGCTCAAAGTCCCAAAAAGCTCCTATTTTTCTCAGAAATTTCCTCACTTTCATGCGATCCGTGGATCGCTAGATAGGGCACATTTTGCACACTTGTGTAGATGCAACTTTATAACAATAACAATTTGCACATTTTATTCAGCATTAAAGTATTCTCATAACTTCTTTTGTTTTAGAATGAAAATTCCCTGGTGCCTCCAACTTCCGATGAACCTGACTCTTCTGAAAGGCCTACGAAAACCTATTTGCAGAACGCTGTTGAAAATAAGGTCGAAAAGACCAAAAAGAAGGTTGATAAAAAAACAGCAGCTGCAAAGAAAACCAGCAAGAGAAAGCTTTCCTCCTGTGACAATGACAATGACAATATGTCTTGCTCAGCAAGTATGATCTCTACGATTTCTACCGCTCACACAGTAGATTCAATCGACAGTGATGAGGCACATCGTATCGAAGTTCGAGTACTCTCAGCCTCCTCACCCAGCCAAATCTATGTTCGTCTTCACAATGATGAAGTCGAAGATTACATCAATAAGTAAGTTTTTCATGAGACAGTGAAAATAACTGTAGTGGAAAAGTTGCCAGCTGTTGTTATAGCTAGTCCGAGAAATGATCCGACTTGTCAATGGCTGCGGATTTTATGAAAACATCAGCTTCAAACCGCCAATCGCACAACCTGATTGGTCGGGAGCAGGAAGCAGCTCAGCTGATGTTTTCATTCAAAATGCATAGTTGTCAAGTCCAATCATTCTTAGGACAGCCTATAGAAGTAGGAAATTTTAAGGGATGGAGAAAATGTATGAGGTAGAATTGCAATGCTTGTCGGTTTGGTGATTAGTAGATTCGGTAATAATGAAACAGCAAAATGTGCATCGCGCATGGTAAAATTTTAGAGCAGGGCGGAAATGACTTGAGTATTTGGTTCTGTCAGATTCAGATATCAGGCTGAATCAGATATTTACCTAATCAGATAGTTGTTTTTCCTTCCTAGTTGTGTCCTGATTTACCTTGAGGACTGTAGCCTGAGTCTTTGGTTCCCTCCTCTTGTTTACGCAATTTATACAGGAACATTCGCTTTCTGCCCAATTAAACCTTAAAATAATGTTATAAACTGTGGTTCAATTCAAAATTTATTGAGTGAAAATCACGGCCTCGGTCATCTCAAACTAATCTACTGTCCTAATTGGTTCAGTGGTTGCAGATCCCCCTCACACAACAATATATACAGGGAAATGCTTGGTGGAATTCACTGACTGCGAGTGTCAAACCACCGCCAAATCTTATCAATGCATACATCTGCATTTTTGAGCTTCTTTTGCACTATCTGTGCTTTCTTCTTTGCATCTGGTTCTTCTAATTTAGATACACTCAATCAGCTCCCAACTTATTAATTATTATTATATAGATACTATTTTTAAGCTTGGACTGTATCGATTGTGGACTCTGTATATTAGCTGCTGACTTTATTATACACTAATTTATATCAAGTTCTCAAGTTTGTGGTTGTAAAATTAGAGGAAATATTCTTTGGCCTAAACTTTAGTTTTGACGTTTTTTTTAATCAGGGATTCCTAACTTTTCTTCATAATCAATTTTTCATTTATTTTATTTCCTTGTCAAGTATCATAATTAGCAAACAGACAGGTTAAAGGAGCTAAAAGATGTTTTTTCTTTCAAAACTGGATTTTTCTCCAATCCACCTTGTTTTTCTGAATATTGTATTTTATATATGAATTTGATACGCAGGTTAAATGCCTCTTTGGATGAATTTTACACGGGCAGCGTTCCTAACTCAATAGTTGAATGGAAGAAGGGTGGTATTTGCGTGGCTTTTAACACTGAAGATGGACATTGGTATCGTAGTGTTATTCGACAAATTGAAGGGGACTCTGCACAGGTTAGTTTTGCTCATTCAAAGTTTCACATACTTGGAAGAGTTTCAGAATTCTCCGCATCGATCACTCGGAGTACCTAATTCAGTAGGAACTTGTGATGACGTTACGATGAAGCTGAGAAACTTAGTGAGTCAGACGAATTTCCAAACAGTTTGGTGCTATACCATTCTAACTGCCAAGGAAGGAGGAAAGGAAATAAACTGTAGGAAATACCCCACGAACACTTTCTCACATTAAAATTATTCTGGGGGAGACCCTAAGACCCCCTTTAATATTCTGGGGGAGACCCCGGACCCCCCTTTAATATTCAGCTTAAACTCACAACGTCCATTCTAACATTGATAGCTTTTATGTTGCTTTTTTAAAAATTCACCAAAATGTTGACAATCTAATTCTAATTCCAAAATTGTAAGTCTCCATTGTGCATTGAATTTGACCCAATTGAATTCATTTATTTTCCAGATTACAATGAAAGATATAGGAAAAGAATGCACTGTGAATATAGAGCATCTACGGATTATCGAAGAGAAATTTATCAAAGGTTTCATTGACGGATCTATACGGTGCCATTTAGCCGGTGTTCTAGCAGCTGGTGGTAATAAGTGGGCAAGTTATGCATGTGAGAGGTTCGCAGAAGAACTGGCGAAATATCCTACGGTATTCATCACCAAGAAGGTAAGCTATGTCAGAGGTTTAGAATTCACCATTGAATTGCACCAGTGCAACATAGCTCAGCGTTGTAGTTTATCTGTATCCCTTGAGAATAGTGCTATCCATAATCTTTGCTGCAGGGGTGCAGCACTATGGTGAGTAAAAAACGGTGCCTTATTGATGGTCAATAGAATATTGCCCTGTAATTGGCTAATATCGGTTCTATCCATCCATTACAGTTATTGATTGTTCTACAGTTCCATTTTTCCACGTGTACTATCTTATAATCATTCTGTTCTTGCTGTTGCATTTCAAAAATTTAGAAAGAACATTTTTGGAGTTTATTCCATTTTGAGGCAATCTCTTGTGACTAAATAGCAAATAGACCCTATTTAAAATCTTTGAATGTACCTTTTGTCTGCCTCATAAATGTTAATTATGAAGCACAATTTAGATGGGAAGATGGAGCTGACTTGTAGTTTTTGGCAAAATTCAAGGATTTTTTTTCCTTTGGAACACAATGAATGTGGGTAAAATTGTTCAATCTGAAATTACAAATGTTTTGAAATCAGACACTGTTTTAATTGCAAATCCCTGTGTGTTTTGAAGAAGTCAATTTTATTTTTCTTAATCGTACAAAAACAGGGTGCACAACTTACTCAAGGACGCGAACTCTGCATTAGTGATTGGTCGAATCCAAAATTTTACCGAACCCGAATCCGAATCCTAGATTATAATACCCGAATCTTCGAATCCGAATCCGAATCCTGAACCATCGCGAATCTTCCTCATTTGCAGTATTTTCAAATAATTTTCTTTAGAACCCCTGCTATTTACTTTTATATCTATGTAAAGTCATCAAAAAGCATACATTTTTTTTAGGTTTGGACTCAGGTTCTGTTTTAAGTATATCACCAAAAAGTGATTGTAAAGACAGTTTTAATCTGGTAACTCATTGACTCATTCATTTATCATCATATCTCATGTGTATTCAGTTCATTTGAGTCAACATTTTCGGGAGGGGTAGGACAGTAGGTGTCATCTAGAGAACCATTTCTAGGGAGCCGTAATTTCCAAATTCCAAGCGGAATGGACAGAAATTGAAAAACCGTTGAACGAAGCCATTTTCTCGGAGGGTTCCGAGGGATGGATATTTCGGTCACTTGTCTCGGCAGTAAGTAATCTTAGAGCATTGGGATTTCGATAGTCCGTTTTACGGCTGGATGCACTGCCGGAGTACACCCGCGGGTCATATTGCCATATGCGGAGGGTACGCGCGCGGGTAATCTCGCCTTACGCGGAGGATACGCGCGCGGTCGTATTTACGCGACTTTTTGAAATCTCGATCGGATTCGGGATTCGGATTCGAAGTCGTGATTTCAGCGGACCGAATCCGAATCTTTATGAGAATTCGGTCGAATCCTGGCTCCATCACTACTCTGCATGTAACTACAGTATATCCAAACTTTTATCATATTCATCTTTCATTTCATTTTCAAACTGTTATCATTAATTATTTTCAAGCTATTGTTTTTTCTATTATTGTATCCAAACTTTTTTCTTTGCTCATCCTCCCCTTTATTTCTGTTAATCTATTAATTTAATTAATTTATATTTTCTATTTTCTATGAATCATTTTTCTAGGGCACAATCGATGTCGAAAGCAAGTCTTTACCTGTAGAATTGTGGGTGAAACATGTCATTTTAGGTGGAGCTTTAGAGCCAGACATTGAAGAATGGAGAAGTATGAATGCTTTCGTAGTTCAACAAGGAATAGCCATACCAGATCGAACGTATGTATGATAACTTTATCTTTATCTAAATATTTTTGAATTAAAATTTTAAAATTAATGAACTTTGAATTTATGTATTCCCTCAAAGTACAGTTTAGAGACTTTACATGAGATCTCTTTGACTTGGCTTGGACTTGAACCATCTTCCAGTTTCAATTTACAATGGGGCAGTTGCAAGGGTCTGAAATGTTATGTTTTTTATGTAGAAAATGAAAATATTTGATGAGCTGAGAACAATGATGCCTTTGGTTTCTAATTCAGTCCCAATTTTCTGGAGATGAAATGCAGGCCCGAAATACATTGTTTTAAATCGGAATTCCGTGTAGTGACGTCACCACATACACTATTTTTTGCATCTTTACACGTGTGTATCTCCAAAACTGGGACACCGAAGAAAAAACCAAAGGCACCATTGTTCTCAGCTCATCAAGTGCTACCATTTTCTTTATAAGAAAACCAAAATTTCAGACCCTGCCCCATTCAGAAACAAATCTGGAGCCAAAACGCTTTGAGATTTCTCAAGGAAATTTCAAGGGATTTTCAAGTGAAATTGAGACATAAATTTGCAATTCTGAAAAGCTCCAGAAGCACACAGTAGTGTACTCAAGGCAAACCTCAAGGAGATATTTCATGGTGGCTCCTTGGCTTCCTTGAACTAAACTCAAGAATACATGAGAAATCAGAGGAAAAAAAAAACCGCAGAGACCAAGAGACAACTCTACCAATAGATGAGGAGCCAAATGCTTTAACTCATTGTTTAATCCAAGCCTCTCCGGAGTGAAAAAGTCTGAGACCATCAAACATTGTCACCCCGGCTGGGAATTGAACCCAGGACCGCCGGGGTAGCAGCCAAATGCGCTATCCACTGGACCGTGGAGGTCGGCTGGGGAAGTTAGATGAATGAGCCTTTTTGATCCAAATGAATTGAGAGAACTGACTGCACAACAGGCAATTCCAATGCACTTAAATTATCAGGATTAGTGGTTGTAATAGTACTGCCACAGTTCCATGACTGCCATAGTTGAGAACAGAGATTACAGAGGCTCAGCAGGCTGATTCTCCCTATTTCACGAGACGAGATAGCAAGAAACGATGAATCCCATTGGTTTAAATGGCGTCACGTGACAGATTTAAAGTCATTCGACGGCAACGGCGGCGACTGGCAAGTTATGAATTTGGAGAAGAATGACTCGGATCCCGTCGATCTGCCGTTGCCGCGGCCGTCGAATGACTTCAAATCTGACACGTGGCGCCATTTAAACCAATGGGATTCATCGTTTCTTGCTATCTCGTCTCGTCTCGTGAAATAGGGAGAATCAGCCTGCTGGACCAGGTCTGAAATTTTCATTTTCCCATTCCACTCATAACAAATGTCACTTCTCCCGAGCTCATTTGTCGGACTCCATTGGACTTCTCTGACAAGTGCAGCGCTCTAGCGGACATCTGAGGAGCTAACCTAGCGTGTCATATGTTTTTATTCTGACTATACCTATTCTAACTTTTTTGAATTCTTTGAATGAGTGGTAAGAGTTAATGTCTACTCTTGATGTGTCAAAGAGAATAGGATAGATTTTGATTCCGATTTTCTTAACTTTTTCTTGCAATCAACAACTCCACGTCCGAAAGACTTGTTAGTTTTATCTGAATTGATTGTCTGTTATTTTACCTCTTTTTTTCAGGTTTGAACAATATGTAGCACATGCCGAAGACTGGTTAACTGAACTGAAACAAATGCAGATTGACAGTTCCAGTAATATAAATAGTGAAGACTTTGTTTTGTCATGGTTACAAAACAGCAATGATGATGTATGTTATTGTTAACCTTAACTCTGATGTACCTCTTTTAACCGCTGCTTTAGTTGTCTCGTCTGTACTATCAAATACAAAAGTTTCAGTCAAGACTTTTCACGGAGCGCAGGGAGAAGGCTCGTAAGATCGTAAAAAATTATAGAAAGTTGAATTTTTGCGACAAGAGACTTCTGTATCCTTTTTTCAAACTTCAAGTCTTAACATGAAAACAAATTTTCAACCATAAGGCAGCATTCCGTGCCTCCTTTGTGTGTTTGGTGAAAATTCTTGACTGTCACAACTTTTGTGTTTGATAGTACTTGTATCAGATCCTTGTCAACTTCAGCTTGAATCTCCATCACTTATTTCAAATAGATGCACTCATGAGTAGGGACTTGAGTCGGAGCAATTTAAGTCCAAAATTCAGGTCTCTTTCTGTTGGAAAACCATTATAACAAACTTTCAGACTTGTTCTTTTCTTTTAACCCATTGACATGTATAGACGAGTCTGACTCGTTCTTGGTCTCCCGGGACAAATATGCATAGATGCGTCTCACTCGTCCAGTTACTAAGCAACCTATAACGCTGTAGTTCTCAGTTTCCTGAGAGATAGCGCCCCGGACATTGATCACAGGGTAATCAGAGACACAGTAGCCAACATTTTACAGTTTTCCTTCCTTCTTACATTGGTAGAACTGATATTTTTCGTTAGAACTTAACCTCAAAATTTTCTCTAATTTTGTAAAAAAAAAAAAAAAAAAACTGTTACCAATGTTATGTCTAAATCTTATTCTTAGGTAAAATTTCAAAAAATTTAATGGAAAAATCAAAAAATCTCAGAAATTGGCAGGGGAATGGTTGGAAACCGTAAATAAAATGAAGTTACAAAAATGGGCATGTTACCTTAAAGTTGGTTAGTATTTTCTTCACAAGTAAAAAAAAAAAAAAAAAAAAAAAAAAATGGAAAAAAAACCTCCAAAAATGGGCTAGGAAACTGCTGGGAACTGAAAATAACATCAAAATCTAGCATGAGCATTTTCTCCTGATTTTAATTAGTATTTCTGGACGCGGCGGGCTAAAATTAATTCACATGTCAATGGGTTAAACTGATTTCAAGTGTCCTGGCACAAATAGAGATTGATGTCAATAATTGCAGTTTGAAAGGCTAACCCTTGAATCATAAACTCAGGGGGGATAGACTGGAGGTGAAGAGGGGTGAATTTGCCATTTAAAATCGTCAAGTCAAGTATCATAAGTATTCTCAACAGAAAGTATTGCATGTGTAGCTTGAAGTTTCCTTCTTTGTTTCGAAAATGTGGAAATAATTAATCCTATTAAAATCTTTTTATGATTATAGCGGAACTCAATCGCATCAGACGCAGATGGTCCAGAGCTTGGAGATCAAAGCGTTGAAGGGAAAAAGAAGAAATCCAAACGTATCTTGCAGGAAACCATCACTGAATGGAAACCAGCCAAACCTTTAGATAAACTAGATTTGAAGATCATTCCATCCAATGTTGATAATAATAACATGATATATTTCCATGAAGAGGATAGTAAGTGTAAATTCAATTACACTTTAAGTAGGCTTGTTCCGTTCAGTTTTCAAATAAATAAATAAATAAAAAAAATAGATAAATAAATAAATAACAAAAAAAACCGTATCCTCCCGCGTATGAGACGCACCTATTTTCCACTTTTTGACTTTTCAAATCCATGGTGCACCTTATCTGCAAAACTGGCCGTATAAAGCACGGTTTATCATCAATTTTTTTTCGGTAATCATTCTGGAACATCTTTTTGACACGTGTAGAGAGCAACAACCGATTTTGTTTATCATCGCGGAAGTTACTGAAGAATCTCATCATACAATTTTGAGTTAGCGGGATCCGAAAATTGAAAGGTCAGCATCACTCAAGCAAACCCATAAGCTCTGTCTCAACACGCGCGTAGAAGATATGGTGTTGCGCCACCCATACTTTGGCCCGCGCAGCTGCCTTTCGTGAAGAGTGCTGCGCCGCGACCGTGACTTGCACAAACTGAAGCCGACAAAGACAGAGCTGACGAACCGGAAGCGCTCAGCGATCTTGAAGACAAGTCTGATTTCAAGCGGTGGCAAGTTTGCTGACTCTTGATGGTGATAAAGGATGGATGCAAGTCTAGAATTAATGTTCCTTTTCTCCTCTTTCAGGCTATTTTCCCAATTTATTTCTCTCCTTTATTCCTCCTCAACCCTCGCAATGTGCGGCTTATACGTGGGATATTTTTTTTTTTTTTTTTTTTTGCCCTCTGAAAATCTGCCTTATCTGCAAGTGCGTCTTACACGTGGGAAGATACAGTAAATAAAAAAAAGGGTTATCAAATTTTAAACATTTATTTCCAACTGCGGCAAAATCAGTATGTACAAGCAAAAAACAGGGGAAAAAAGGTTTTCAAATTTATAATTTTGATGGGCGGCAAAATTGCAATCTTGCCCCCCTCTCTGGAAACCTCTGCACATGCCTAGAGAGGACATTAAATATTCTTAATCATATGGTTACATTTTGTTTTGACAATTTTTGTAGCTTTGAGTATTTATCATAAAAAGTTGTTTGGCAACTGTGAAAACTAAAAAAAATAAAAATTGAAAAAAATTATCTTGCTTGGTGCGGTTTCTCTCTTGTCCTCCCACCTTAATGTGAAGCACCTTGGTAGGTACCTCTGTTTCCTCCTATTCCCTTTTTGTATTCTCAGTTCAGTCATTTGCTTTGAAATACAAGCATAACGAACTCATAGTTTGGGCGGCTGGACTTTAATACTACAACTACTACTGCTCCTTTTTTTATTTTTAATTTTTTTTTTCTCTCCGAAGAACAGCTTGATGAGAAATAAAGTTTGTTGTTTTACTTTGATTTTAAATTTATTTTTAAATATTTGCGCTCTTGTAACCATATAATTTCTCTTGACTTTGGCAGGAGCCGACACTTTAAAACAGATTGAACAAGCCCTTCTTCAAAAATATAGTGGCTCAAAACCGCAACCTCAAGATATGTGGTGGTCGGCGGGTCAACCCTGTATCGCCCAATATCACAACAACAATATGTGGTATCGTGGAAAAATCATAAAGGTATTTATTTCGATTCTTATATTCTTCATCAATCTATCCTGTGATCACACACCCATTTAATCCCTCTTTAATTTAACTGCTTTTCTGGAAAAGAAAAACAAAGTTGCTTTCTCTTTAATTTTATTGCTCTCTTTTGTGTCTTGTTTATATCCTGTTAAACATTAGGATTTTACCTTCAGGCCTAGCTGGGGGGGGGGATAATCACGGAGAATCGAATCGTTATCATTATCTTAATCAGATATTATACAATACATTACAACCTTATGGGTGGCTTTACTAATCGAATTGTTTGGAGCTCTTCATTTTGATGGAAACAGACAAACGGAGCCGATAAAGACAAATGGAATTGATGAACGGAATCTCAGTTGACTGAAGTATGAAGCGGTGAGGAAGTGGCTATTGACTGGTTACCTGTGCAATCAAGTTGCGCTGTAGCAAGCACATTTAATTTACGCGCATTTGATCCGTTTATGATAATAATAAGATTTCTGTGATCAACCTCCAGATAAAAAGTGCCTACGAAAAGACTGAATCAACTCTTTATTATAAAGTACCTGTCCTACTTACCTTTACAGCTCTAATAGTTTTGCACGCTTATTTCGCTTCACTTGTATTTAAGCCGAGAAAACAAGGCTTAAAACCAGTGATGTTACATGCATTTCGTCCTCTACCAAAAAAAAGTCAACTAGGCATACACCAGTAGTTCAACAAAAGGTCGCGAAGGTACCAAAGCACCCTTTACATTTGTCAGATGTTACACAGCACCTGACAGAAAGTTACGGAAGCGTGAATAGAGTTTATCAAGCGTAAACTGTAAAACGATTTTGTGGAGCAGGATTCTACCCTCAAGCGGGTAGGGTTAAGGACCATTTTTCGCCCCTCCATAGCACAGCTTTGAAATGACTTCTCCTTGAAGTGTAATACGCCTTTAGATTCAGCTTACTATATATGTAAAACTAATAAAAGTGCAACGTTGTGCTCTTATCAACATTTCCAGTTTTATCTTGGAAAATAGGTAATGATTTCTTTTTGTAAAATCACGAAACTAATCATAATTATGGACAAGAAAGCCTAAACCACTCTGCTTTTCTATCTATGATGGTTTCTGTAATAATGGATCGTCAAGCTCCTATTATCATAGATGTTGGCACTTTTTCTAGAGTTTTAATCTTTTGAGCCAAAAAAAAGGGACAAATAATGGGCTTTAATGGAAAAATTTCTTTGTGCAAATTGACTCTAGCAGCTATTGGGTTGAAAACCTTCTACCCCTTTGTACAAAATCTTGAGTGTAACCCCTTCAGTGCCAAATTATGGAAAGTAGTTTCACGAATTTGAGACTCTTACTCAAAGGACTTTTTCTTGTTTAATTTTATATCCTTGTCAATTTGTTTGAAATTTTCTTAGAATTCATGTCAACAGAATGTCCATTTTGTGGGACTATGGAGCGAAAGGGTTAATGTACTTCTCTCAGTGTTTAACATCTAGCGGTTTTTTGTCTGTGAATTGGTTTAGGTGAATGAAGACAGTACCTATGCTGTGCAGTTTGTCGACTACGGTAACATGGAAGAATGCAAGGCTACTGAATTAAGAAAAAGAGTATTCTTAACCGATCTGCCTCTGTATTGTCACACATTATATGTTGAAGACTTAAAACCAGTAAGTTTTCTGTTTTATATTCATTTTACCTTGTCATTTAACTAGCAGAACTTCTTAAGTACCAAATATGGGCAGGTTGATAATTACTGAGTAATTGGTAATCATAAAATCTTCGGTAATTCCAGAGAAAAATAGAGACAGAGCATTAACTGACTGCAGCAGAGGCACGCTGAATTCTCGCGGATGCAACAAAACAACAATCAACACTCTTCTGATGTCGCATGGTGTTGAATGGTGAGCATCCCGGTCCATCCCCCCTGTGTTTTCCGAAGGTCACCGCTCAACATTCTGAGACATCAGAGGCGTGTTGACTGTTGTTTTGTTGAATTCGCGAGAATTCATTGTGCCTCAAATCTGCCCTGTGTATTTTAGGGTAGTGCTCCGTCTCTATTTGTCTCTAGGTAATTCAATGTAATTTTCACATATTTATAATAAACCGTGTGACTATGGACTTCCTCCGCGGAATCGCCCATAACATCGAGATAGCTGTAAACCAAAATCAAAATATTCCGCTCTTTCCGTTTTACATTTCGGCCACCAACTTACATTAATTTATTAATTTCTAAAAAAAAACATTCAGAGTCTGTCTATTATTTATATATTATTGCACTTGTTATAAACAGATAAATCCTTTTCAAACAACTTTTTAAACACGGCCATGGCTCAAATTAAACCAATAGTCTATCTAAGCCAGGGGACCGATCGTTAAGACTGTCTACAAGTAACGCAATTGGTCCAAAATTGTAAAACTTGGCTGTTGCTATGGTATGCTTTGTTAAAGAGCCCATTTTTTAAAGCCACTCAATGAATAGCCTTTAAATAATGGGCACTTTAATAATGGTTACCATAGCATCAACCAAATTTTACAATTTTGGACCAATAGCAATCCTTCATAGACAGTCTTAATGATCGGTTTATCAAGGAAGTAAATAATCGGCCCCGTGGTAATGTGTGAAGAGAAAGATTTGTTTTAATTCCAAAATTTTTAGGCGATGAATTGGCTGGCAACGAATTGTATCAGCAGGGAATAGTCCCGGTGATGGATTTTCCGCAAATAACTGTCCGGACACCAAAAGAACTATGCTTCCTCTGTGTAAACTCTATCCATCATGTACTATTAGTCGTTTGATAGCTGATTTGTTTGTTGAAGGTGTCGGATGATGGCAAATGGCCGATCCAGGTTCTCGATTTTATTCATAGTAATGTTGTTGAAAAAGTCTGTCATGTAAAATTAAAGGAACCAGAACAACCCGGCGGCTCTTACATTGTAAGTAACTTCTATTTTCAACCACCTCCTCCCCCCCACCCTTCCGGTGTGTTTTTATATCATTTATGTTACCTATTGACTTCTGTTTGATAAAAAAATAAATAAAAATGCCTTGTTTTGCTTATTCCTTTCAGATTTTTAACATACCAAAGAAAGGTTAAACTCTCTTGTGGAAATAATTTAATGTTAATCTAGAAAAACCAATGAGAGCGTTTACATTCCAACCACCCTTATGATAAATCAAGGAAATCCTCGTTTCCTTTCTTTGCTGGTTTTGTTTTGAATGTAAGAATCCTGTGCAAATTAGATGATTACATAATTATTTGATTGACTATTTCAGAACCTCAATTTTTGAGTTTGAACTAAACTTGAACCAAACCCAAACCTTCCGGTTTAAAAAAAAGGAGAAAGTTTTACCCATAGTTTGGTAAAAATTTTCTCTAATAGAAAACTTCAAAACTTTGATAATTCCCTTTTAGAGCTGAAATTGCGGACTTTAATAAAGTATTACAAGTACGAAGTCAAAATTTTGCAGCAATGATCAGCCTGGATTAACAAGTATACCAAATTTGATTAAAATTTGAGAAGTGCATCTAATGCTCTCTTCACTCATCGACTTTGAGCGAGGAAATATTGATAAATCGAAAAGAGGCCGTGATTTTGGAAATTTTTGAGGTATTGTTTTGCAATGTTGGTGAGCACAACATGGTAGAGCTCGTTTTACGAAAGAAGGTGGATGACAGATCATGCGGCTCGCTGCGCAAAGACGTGTTTGCGTTCTTGCACATGCGCAAAAACACAAACTCATCTCTGCACAGCAAACAAACCCATCTGTCATCGGCCAACTTTCGTGAAAGGACCTCTACCCACTGAAATATTTTTACCAGGTTGCTGTAAAATAGACCGATCTTTTCGATTTAGAGTTGGGTTTGGATCGAAAATAGCTCAAACTTTTTTGTTAGGCCTGGACCGAACCAGACCCAGCACCGAAGTTAGAACTGCTCACAGCCGTATTCACAACTTGTTTGGATTTTTTGAGGCCTTGAGAACTTTTTGTCAGAATTTCCTGAGGAATCGAGACCTAATTTTCAAAATAAGTTAGTAAGAGCAGAAATCCCAAAATAGTAGAGTACGGCTCTTTCGTTAAGTATGATCTGCTGTAATTTCAATCCAAGATGTTTTATTTTCTTGGTAGGAGGAGAATGTTTTGTCTAGAGTTGGGCCGGATATCCGGTTACTATTCGGTTTGCCGGATTATCCGGCCGGATAATCCGGTTACCGGATATTACCGGATACTGTTTTGCTACTATCGGTATCCGGCGGGATAATGACCTATCTGGCCGGATAGACCGGATAATGTGGTGCCGTTTGAAACCACCCCGCTCGTTTCTGAAAATCGGTAAATACGCATACGAGACGGTCGATGACCACCACCGCGGACCCGAGTTCACACGGTCTTCGATTGCTATCCTCCGCCTTCTCCGCGGCGGCGAAGTCAGCTCGAGGAAAGACGCAGTTCTAATCACCCTCCCTCTGCAAGTCGGCTGCCACCACCGCCGGCTGTGAGAAGAAGCAAAGACTATCGCGGCTCGGTAAATCGGCAAAACCAGTGGGAGTGAAGATGCAGTGGGTCCTGTGGTGAGTCATCATCCTTTCCCTTCTCAAACTGCCGCCGCGCCGATTCTGATAAGAGACGGCGACTGACTGGCACCGCACTGGCGCTGTTTTCCCTGGCGCGTATTCAGCTCTCCAGCCGCTGCGATGAACATCAAAGATGCGAATTCGGCGGAAGTTGACGACGCGAGAGGGTGTCCTGTTCTTCGGCCGCGATAATGCGCGATAAAGCGCAACCCCCCCCCCCACGCTCGATAGATAACTAGTGTTCAAAAAATCACTATCCGGATCCGGTATTATCCGTATCCGGCCGGATAGCAAGTCATACTATCCGGCACCGGATACCGATCGCACTATCCGGATCCGGTTTTACCGGATACGAAAAGTCAATCCGGCCCAACTCTAGTTTTGCCATCATGAAAAATGTGAAATTTGGTATCTTTCCATTTCTTGCCATTTCAGGTCCCCCTGCATTCAAAAATCATGTTCCCAAAAAATGTCCATCCGTCTGTGGCACAACCTCTAACCTATTAGTCAATATTCATCCATTTTTGGCAGGAAGGGTTCTTTCTGATCTTTCTAGTTTTTGTTTCTTTTGACAGGCAACATCCTTTGCTCCTCCTGGTGGAATAGAACTCAGGGATATTTTGTTGGGAATGCACTACGCACTCCCCGCTTCAGCTGCATCGGATGATTCAAACTCCACCATCTCAGATAGTGATGAGGGCAATGATTCGGATGTGGTGATTATCGAATCCAAAGACCAGGAAGAAGAAGACGAAGATTCGGTAGTAGATGACATAAAAAATAAGGAGATTGATGAATCATCCCTTCAACTCCTCACTCAAAAGTGGGTTGATGATTCCAAGGATAGAGCCCTGGAGAAAAGTGCTTCCTCCGTCGACGAAAATGTGAGCGATTATATTTCCCCAAAACTTTCTCCTGCAGATGTGGCAGCGTTCTCTGAGTTAACAAAACTAAAAGTAGGAGAGCCACTCTTCAATCACTCCGGATCCTCAAATTCAAGTTTAGTTGGAACTAATCCCTCGAATGTGGACGGCAAAAACACTAATCCCATCAGCGGACTACCTTTTGACTCACTCAAAATGGCTCCGTTGTCTCTACAATCTATCATGTTAGAAAGCGGAGATTCTATCGGTGAAATCCTTGCACCCAAAGTTAATAGTTCTGTTAGTGAAGAGGATGATGATGATGAGGTAAGTTTTCTTTTCGTCTTATTCTAAATTACCTTTTGCTTTTTTTACAAATTACTAGAGACGTGAATATTTTGCTTTTCATTTCTCACTTCCTCCTGGATAGCCATCATTTAGAATTGATACCTTCAAATTTTAACCCTTTGCTGTCATGTGTCGGATCAGGCCCGACATCGTCAAATTTCCGTTCCGGTCGCCCGACATGACAAAAAAGTTTCGATCTGCTGAGTCTCGTGTCTAGCCGACTACTTCAGCGCGTGCTGCGCTCTATGGATCGTCTCTGGAACTTCTAGCTGTTTCATTCTCACATAATGTGGAGGTTGCCCAAAGCGCTAGCGGCGCACGGCATGGCGTGACAATAAACAATAACCTTTCTTTTTTGTTTTTAATTACGACCTGAGGGGAGTGAAAGTGGAAAAAAAATGAGGCTGGAAAGGGTTTAGGTTTGCAGTCAGCTATTTATCTAAACGATGAAATTGTAATTTCCTTCTTGGCACTTACTCCCAGGATTTTCAATATTAGGGGTAAAAAAATAATCAAAAGCTCCTTGACTTTTGTAAAATTTTGTCAAATCCAAATGTTGTTGCAAGCTGAATGATGCCGTGTTTCTCTGCGACAACCCGCCTTTAGTAGTAGCTCTCAAAACTGTGTTTCATTGAATTTGTAACTTGTTTCAGAGTTTTAAGATGCCTCAAAGTGAAAGTGAAATGAAAAGAGCTAGCTGTGAAAATATTGAGCAAGGAATGTTGGATAACAAAATCTTCGTAAGCAGAACTTTTTTAACCATTTTTATCTCGTTTATGTTTTGTACTAGGGAGGCCATTACAATCCTCGCAAGCTGTCGGAAGTTGTTCCAAAACAGAGTGTTTTTTTACTCTGGCATCTTGGTGTGTGTCTTTCACTCCATATCAAAGACTTTGCAAACTGTTAAATTCCCCCAGCCCTGAATCATTTGAAATGGACTCTGACAGCATTTCTTTGGTGTAAACGAAGGCCCCCCTCAGTGGTACATTCCCATGCACAGCATGAGCTAATTCTTTATTGCGTCATTAGGTTTTTATTATTTGTTAAAATGAAAAACATCTTGCTCTGTCACTTATCTATTTTTCTTTCGAATCCTTTCGTTAATATTTTACCTCAAACGGGTGCGACTTTTACGCGAGTAATATTTTTTTCATTTTTTTTTTTTGCCTCCTGAAATCTTGGGTGCGGCTTAAACACGCAACATTATGTCAATCAAACATCCTGGGTTACAGGTCTTACTAATTCTAGTCCTAAAATGTTGTATAATTCCAAACTTTAGGGGTACCACTGCCCCCTCACCCCCACCAAATGAGCTCAAATTGGCCGTTTTGTCAGTATATAGGTCAAAAGAATGGGTGAAACTTGGGGGACCAACTTTTTAACACCTTTGGTTTTGTTTGAGACACTAGTAAATGAAAGAACTTTTAAGTAGACTGTCTACTTGAATTTTTGGGTTTTTGACCCCTTCAATAGTTGCTAGTTGTCAGGAAAGTGATGAAAGATAAGGGTCAGTTTTAAAACTGAGAACTCCAAGAAATAAGTTCAGAGTACCCATACTGAACTCAAACTTCATCAGAGGAAGCTACTTGATCTATGAAATTTATCCAACTGCTCATAACTATTGTTTAGGTTCTCTTTTTTCTTTCAGGTTTTTAGCAAAGCAGCAAAAAACCGTGCTGCTGAAAAACCAGCAACAAAGATAAGTGCAAAGGAATTCGGTGACTTTTTAGAACTCCCAGTTCCCCAATGTAAAGAGCTAAGCGTAGAAGTAACTGCCATCCAGAGCTTAACATCATTCTACGTGCAAGTCACTCAAACAACAGATGAATTTGTAAGTTTTATGCAATTTTGTTCAGCTAATTTGGAAATTATCCACAGGTTTTACGATTATATATGTTACGCTCCGATCGTGTAACTGCCCATTCCGCGGAATGGGCAAAACTGACTGCCTCGTTAGCGGAATGAAACTTTTTTATTAAATTAGCTATCTTATTAACCTCTCATTCTGCAGAAACGGCAATCTTTAGTTTTGAATTATTGAAGGGAGGTATACAAGCAGCTGCTGATATAATTGGCCTTTATTTTGGATTGAAAATGAAGAATAAATGTGATCAGTCATCCATGCGCGGAAAAGTGCTTTGAATCATTTGATGAGGGCGAAATGACTGCTTTTCACAGCTCATTTCTGTCAATTTGTGTGTTTTCGATTTTTAATCACTGATTCCAGGGAACTGCTGATCTAAACCCTTTAAAATTAAACTGCCCGTCTGAAGTTCAGTAGAACAGTGATCTGAAATATTCATACTTATTTTACTGGTTTTCAGCTGAATAATATTCAAGAACAGTATGTCGAAATGTACAAAGAAATTCAAGAATATGCGCCCAGTGGAAGAGCTTTAATGCAGCCTTTCAGAAATGGTGAGTTGTCGATCACTTTTTGAGGTTTCAAACTTCTGAGTAAGGAGAATGGTCTATTGAAGGGGTCTCGCGCATTCTGGCAACAATGTTTTTCCTCCTTTTGAATCTATTTACGTGCCCATTTATCTAATCCATATATTTGGGTCCGCCATGTTGGAAAGTGAGCATTTCTGGCAATCTTCAGCAACTGGCCTGGTTGTGATTGGTTGAGCATCAAATCTGATTGTAAATATAACCTGAAAAAGCAGGTCCGCCATCTTGAGAATCGAGCGAACACAGTTGTCTGTTTGTGCTGGTAAATTCCGAATCTTATTTCTATATTGGCTCTTATCGGAGTTTCCGTTCTGATTGTAGTATTCTGTGGTAAAGCTCTGTTAGAGTGTCAATTTGAGAAGGAGATTCTTAAGGAAATGCGGGGGTCTCAGGCGTCCAGAGGACTTCAAAAGTAGCCAAGCAAGTGCGTTGGAACTTCATAGACCACATCTGTTGTGCTACTGTTATCAATGAACAGCAAAGGAAGACCAAATGCAGACTAGGCTAGGCTAGACTTTAACTTGCACCCATATTTTTATTATAGGAATTGGAGCAAAATTTTGAGCTGTGGCAGTCCTCTAAAAGTTTTCAAAGAAATTAAAAAAATACAAAGCATGCATTACTATACACCATTATAAAATTGAGCAGATAACTTTTGAGATCTTTAAAAGTTTGAGCTGTTAAAATCATGCCTATAACCACCTCTACTGAATTTACAAATTTTTAAATTGCAATTTTTTGCTTTTCAAGGACAAGAATGTGTTGCTCTTTACGATGATGACGAAAATTGGTATCGGGCCGTAATTGCAACAGATTGTCCGGTCGAAAATGAAGAGCAGGTTATGGTCAGATTTGTTGATTTTGGTAATAAACAAGCAACTGCTGTTAAGAAGTAAGTAGTTAAATCTATTTTACTGTTTCAATTTTGAATTGACTTTTTAAATCTTGTGTATCATCTTGTGTTTTGAAGATCATTGTCTTGTTATTCTTTATGTCTCGTTAAAAAAGGAAATAAAAGGAATAACATGAGAATAATACGAATAATTTTAGTAGGGGTGTGCGAATCCAGTTTTTTTCTTCCGAATCCGAATCTTAAAATCAAATTTTCCCGAATCCGAATCCGCGCCGTAAAAGTTCAAAAAAAATTGTTTTCAAGTGCGGCGCTTTTATTTTCCTTACGGTGTAATGAAAAATGAGAAGAAAATATTTGTTTTCTGATTTATCTTTACTATTCTATTTCGCTGGTCGCGCGCTCTTTTGGTGTTGATCGATTACCGCCCGTTATCCCCGTTTAGGATCATCGATATTCGGAAGACGCGCCAGCGCCGCATTCGTACCAAATCGTGATGATAGTAGTTTCCGTCGTTTTAGCAGGCGCTAATGTATAGAGGGGAAGAAGAAGAAAAAACATATAGAAGGAAAAGAAAAGTTAGAAAAACGAAAAAATTATAAATGTATATGAAAAAAAAAAAAAAAAAAAAAAAAAAAGATTCGAAAATTTCGAATCCGAAAAAATTTTCGAATCCCGAATCCGAATCCCGTCGGATTCGGATTCGAAATACGCGGATTCGCACACTCCTAAATTTTAGTTAATAATTATTCAAAAAATGATTTTTGCCAATCACTGGCTAAAACACATTGGGCAGATTTGGGGCATGCTGAATTCTCGCGAATTCAACAAAACAACAGTCAACACCCCTCTGATGTCACAGGGTGTTGAGCGGTGACCTTCGGAAAACACAGGGGGGATGGACCGGGAAGTGAAGAGGAGGATGCTCACCATTCAACACCATGGGACATCAGAAGAGTGTTGATTGTTGATTTGTTGAATCCGCGAGAATTCAGCGTGCCTCTGCTGCAGCCAGATAGTGCTCTGTCTCTATTTGTCTCTAAGTATAGTGCTGTGAAAAATTTAATTCTGACAAATGCATTTAAAAGTTATTTTGAGCAGAAATGCAAGCACTTTACCATCACAGTGCTATGTTTTTAGCTTAGCTGCTGTTTTGCGTTTAATTAATCAAATTTTTCAATTCACCGATAATTCCAGCGGCTGAGAAACGATTACACAGTTCAGTTCAGTGTATATGACTGTTCTTCATGAAAATACTCAGATTTGTAATCTTTTCTCAATCTGTGGAAAATCTGTTAGTTAGTTAATATCCGCAAGTTTTTCAAAGTCATCGACGACTCCACCAGTTGAGAAAAGATTATAGATGCGAGTATTTTCATGCATTACAGGCATACACTGACCTGAACTTTGTAATTTTTTTTCAACCGGTGGAATCATCGGTGAATTGAAAAATGTCATTATTAGTTATTCGCAAAACATCAGCTCTGGTTTTAGAACCATTGAAGAAGCCAAGAAGGGACTGAAGTATTGGCGGCATATTATCTGGGCAGCGTGCTTTAAAGAAAAACCGAGTATGGGTCACCAATGTAATTTTTAACGTGTCAACTTACAAAACCAACTATATTTTTCTCAATCTTTGTGTATTATTTCTCTGTTTCACAGTATAAGGCCTCTGAAAAGGCGATGGCTGGATATTCCGAGACAATGTTTTCGTGTAGTAATTCATGATTATGTGCTGGAACAGAATGCTGACTTAGAAATCGTTTTTAAATTTTTAACGGAGAATATTTTCTGTCCCCTCAAAGCAGTCATTAAGGTGTGTACTTATCGATTTCATGTATTGATTGGTCTATTTGGAAAAAAAAAAAAAAATAGTAGAGTGACACAGATTTATAGAGAATTAAAGAAAAGTGTAGAGACAGTAATATTTTACTTGAGAGGAAAAAAAAATATGGAGAGCACTCTACCTCCCTGTGTGCTCTAGATACGTCCTTCCCATTCTTGAGAGTGTCTGGCACGTGGCCGCATCTCTCTTCTTTTCCCTATCCTTATTTAACAATACCTTGGTAGTCTTTTCTCCTCTTTTTTACTTTCTCACTCTAACTAAGTTAGAAAAATTGAGAAAGTATTACGATGGCGCAAAGATTTTTTTTTTATTCAGTCCAGCTAGCTGATTATGAATGATCGTATCGTAATGCTATTGAGTCGATGATCGAGTGTGTGTTATCTTATGAGTGGTGCCATTCCGATAGAAACCCTCCCATCGCTATGGAAATTCTCCAATGACTCCTGAGCTATCAGAGAATTTCCGTAGAGATGGGAGGGTTTCTATTGGAATGAAATCTTTCGGAATGGCACCACCCACAAGATAACACGCACTCAATCATCGACTCGATAGCATTACAATGCGACCGTTCATAATCAGCCTGCAGTCGTTTGCTGTGAGACACCAGCATAACAAACCATCGTGTTTGGGTGGCTGGACTTCTTTTCTACTATTACTGCTTCATTATTTATTATTTATCTTATTATCTATCCATTTATACTGTTACTGCTACTCATATATCCATCCATTTATTTAATTCAAATAGGCTATGAGCCAAAAATACATTTGCAAGAAAAAGTTAAAAAAAAAAATGGCTTCACTAACGCAACTAAAACAAAAAGCATAGAATAATCTTGGAAGAAGTAATGATGAAATCATTCCAAACTATTTTGGAATGCTCCACGAGTTTTGTCTTAGCTGATCCCTGATGAGTGCTCTGTTGGCCAACCTTAAACTTTGCTCTAAAACCGCCTATTTTTCAGCTGTACCCATCATATTAACAATCAAATTTGGTTGATTTAGGGGACTTTAATTGTTTTACTAGACTGCCAATCTGATAACTTTGGAGTCAGGTTTCTTCATACATTTTGAATGGACATAGGCAAAGTTCTGAACAGGGTCATAACTCATATAAGTTTTGATCGCTTATTTCTGTAGTACTTGGCTTTGTTCAAAATTTTTCTTTTTTTCCTATTAGTGCATAGTTAATTGAATACTTTTTTTTATTATCACTTTCAGGATTATGTCAGCCCTCTAGGAGTTGATCTTTTCAAGGAAGGGACTGTGGAACTTGTATATCAACCTCTAATTGATGCAGGAATTCTAGTCAAAGTTGAGTCACCAGATTTTTGAATCTAATCTGTGATTCTTTGTGAGATTAAAATATTGTAGCCTGTATTTACCACTCTGTGTCGTTGAGAATAGGTTGCATTTAGTGCAATTGAAGGAGAATTCCTTGATCTGGTTTTGTGGTGTAAATTCCTGCGGGTCCGTCGCACTTTTTTTGCTGTGAACTATCAAAATAAGGATTCTTAAGTATAATTACGCCATAGAAACAACAAGAGTATCGTCTGCAAGATTGAAGTCCAATAAATAATTGTCATGTTTGTTGTCTTAAATTAAGATTTTCTTTTGCGGTCGGTGTTCTATTCACCCTCTGATATTATGTGTACCATTGTAAATATTTTTTTTAAGTGTTAAGTTTTTACTTTTTTTCACTTCTTAAATTCCGTGATAAATCTACTTTATATATTTTACCAATCAGGGATCTTCAGGTCATGTTTTTCAACGTTTTTGTTTTGGAAGATTTCTGACTAAACGAAACTCTGATGCAATGTAATGCAATATCTTGTTCCAGAGGATATTGTCAGTCTATAATTGAGATGGCTCCTTCAAAACATTGAATTCGCTAGTTCAAAAAAATTAGCTGTACGGTTAAATTCAGGTACCTCCTATAATGCACTCATCAAGTTTTCCGAGTCCTTTTTCCAGAGAGCGCTTTAGTAACTATTTTTTGCAATGCAGGGGGTCAGTCAGTACGGTCTCTAAACATACCAAGCTGCTTCTTTGAGGTTAGGGTCGTCATGGTATACGTACGCTTAGGGAGAATAAAATATTGGAGAAATGCAAAATCGAAATTTATCCTCTCAAAACACGATTTTCAACTCTTTTACTGCTTCAGGATAGTAACTAAGCCCTAAACTTTCATTACTGACGTACTTTTCCAATTTTGGTTGAACTTCAAAAAACCAACCAAATCCTCAATGACGCCATAAGCATTCCATAAGCTTACATGTACTAAGACGAACTCTAACCCCACTTTTTCAAAAGAAGCAGCCGGGTATGAGTAGAGGCGGTATTGGGTCATCGTATATTTAATTGTTTTGACCTTTTTGTGCTCCTAGCCCCCCATCCACCCCCTGTTATCATTCATGACCATTTTGTAATAGTAGCAATCTTAATGGGTCCCGCAGAGTTCCTTTCATTGAGTAAACTCTGTCATTCTTCCTAAATTACCTATTTTTCCTTGATTTAGGTATATTATAATGAATTTAATGTGTCTTAAAATTACCAACTCTACATGTAATCCACTTTTTTTTTTTTTTTTAAAGTTCAATCTAATGTTTATTTTCAAAGTAAGTTTCTATGAAACTTATTGGGCTGAAGATTGCATAAATTTCTCAGTTTTAATTTTATTCATTGGCTGACATAAATCTTATTCTGAAAAAAAAGGGGTGTTATGGGTGTTCAAAATTCTCCTTGGTTCATCTGTTTTGTCTGCTGAATCAAATCTTTCTCATAATCTACACTTCTGCAGTAAATATGTGTTTATTTAGACACTGTTACGCAAGAATTAATTTATAGATATTGATTAACAATTAGTAAATAACTCTGTAAGTTCATCTCCTGCTCTCATAGTGTTTTTCAAAGTTTGGTTCATTTCTTGAATACCCCTCCAGGTCTATTCTGATCTCTCTTTTTTGCAATTTCAGTTCTTTTCTCTCATTATTGCTTTCCTTTGATTGTGGGAACAGCGGTCAAATATTAAGTAGAGAATGGGGCTCTTGCTAAATTTTTCTTTAAGCAACTGAATACTTAAATCTTGAGTTAAGTCCACCAAAAATTACAATGAACACAATGAAAAATTTCAAAATTCTCTCAGACTCACAAAATGACTTTTAAATTCAAGGTGTACTAGGGAAGCTATGCAGGTAACATCGAATATTCCTATCTAATTTGTCTCTCTCTCTCTCTCTCTCTCTGAAGAAACGCTAAGAGGGAAGCCTCAAATTAGATAGGAATCTACGTAACTCCGCCATTACGTTTTTAATTTTAAATTAATCTTATGAGTGAGTGAATTTTGTAAATTTTTATTGTCCTCATCGTAATTTTTGCTGGAATTTACTGAAAAATTAACGATTCAATCGCTTGAAGCAAAAGTTAGTAAGAGCCTCATTAGAAGTATTTTCGTTCTGTTATTACATACTTTGATGAATTTTTCACCGACTCTTACAAGATAATCTTTTTTCTTATCTTTGGATCGTCAGTTATATCAAGAAAGAAGAGAGGTGAAAAGAACTCAAGTTCTCATGTTCATACAATTTCATTGCATTTACTGTCGTGCACTTCTCAAGCTATTGTGATAAAGAACCATTAAGTTTAAGAAAGTCGCAGAATCTGAAACTGTGATCTTTGCTATTGAATACCTAAATTTTTTTTTTCTTTTTCTTATGGGTACAATGTGTTGACAATTATTTTTCTTGAACTCAGTATTTCTAGATTTAAGAATAACTGTCTCCATCAGTTTTTTGTATGTATAGCTACCATGTATAGAAAGCGAGTTTTTCACATCTCCACGCTCATTTCATCGGGTACAGTTTATTCCGGTAGGTAATAATTTTTTTCAGAAACTGTGTTTATTAATTTTGTTAGCCAAGCACGAGGTACTTTTATTTTTTTATATTTTTCCTTCAAGGCTTTAGTATAGTCAAATTACTCTTGTTAATCTTATTTTTTTTATTGTGAATGATATTTTTATGAAATTTTGTATTTGATAAAAGGACCACTTATTTTTGTATGTTTGACTTGTTATAAACACAAATTTAGATCGATTTGCTTCTCTTTTTTTTATCTCTCTGCACCTGCACTACTTTTTTAAGCATATTTAAATTGTGACGGCGCACGGGAAAAGGGACCTTAGTGCCGGAAGAGTCAAAATTGAGATATTGCTACCGCTGCATGAGTGTTTTCTGAGCATTTTCACGCCAACAACACCCAAAATTTTGAACCAAACCGAAGTTATGGTGATTTGAGTTTTAAAGTTCAAAATTCGTGGTTTTATAAATTAAATTACCCTCAAGTCAAAATTAGGTACTCAAAAACAACCATAAACTAATTGTAGGTACAAAAATAATTCAAGAAACGAGGCCAAAATTAAAGCCATTTATAAGCCTGTAGCAAAAGTTTGCAACAGCTCCATTGTTTCTGTGCTGTTTCTAGAGCTAGATAAAGTGTTAGAAAGACTTGTTCCGCAAGTTCTGTTTACCTACAGTCCCATTAAGTAGTGTAACTTGCCCTCACTTACTTGGAAAATCTTACCGACTAGTTACCATCTCAAAGGGACTCAAGGTCAAGTCAAAATTGACTATGATATTATTTTCTCCCTGCCTTTTGACGTTGAATCAAGCTGCAAGTATCATACCTGGTGGATTAACATAAACTGAAATTTATCATGAGATTCAGAACTTTTCTGGGGACACTGAACGCTGGAGTCAACAAAACCATTTCGAGCCATTCAGGAGCATTGTACATATATTCTTGTCTCTCACCATCGAGTTACTTTTTTCGCCCCTACCTCACAGAACGGATACATTTTCTGAGGTTCGGGTACTGCATTGGTGTCATCCATAGTTGCAGAACAAACCGGGTGGGATAAAAAAAAGTACAACCGTTGCAAGAAAAAAAAAAGGATGCAAATCTTCACCCGAACCTCAAAATAGTATTTGCTTATGAATATTGATTTAAGCTTTGCCATGGTTGCCAGATTTGGAGGAAAATTCATTACATGTTACGATGATTTGAATGCAGAATGCAGGGATTTATTGCCACCATCTGGCAACACAGAGCTTTACCTCTCGCGCTAAGTTGCCGTTTGTTGTATGTTTTCTACCCACCACAAAAAGGGTTGATAAAGCTCACGCGGGCCCACGATGATCACAATGATGCCACATTCATTTCCCCACGCAAATTATCAAAATTTCCATGATTACACTAGAACTTACAATTCCACACAAGCCTCCACGCATTAGTGAACCATAATTGCTCACGATTACCCATAAAAAACCAAAAACATGATCTCAAAATGGATTTCACATAAATGCCCACCAAATAATCAAACTACCCACAAATAGCCCACGGCCCACGTTTTACATGCAGATTCAAAAATAGCC
The DNA here is from genome assembly GCA_011764245.1 of Trialeurodes vaporariorum. Lineage (NCBI taxonomy): Eukaryota > Metazoa > Arthropoda > Insecta > Hemiptera > Aleyrodidae > Trialeurodes > Trialeurodes vaporariorum. The sequence goes on along the minus strand of VMOF01000111.1, from coordinate 22,032,896 downwards.
CACAGTGTGTGCAAAGGCCCACGAATCGGCAGCATTGCTAGAAACGTGCCAATATGAAAAAAATACACTCTGGCATGGATAGATTCCTGTTGAAAATACCTTGTATCAGGAGGAACAAAGCTCAAGTAGCACCGATACCGGAAAGATTTCTCTGCTCTGAAGAGTAAAATAGTTTAGTAAGCAAAGCGAGGGTCATTGTGAACCATGATTTCGAGAAACCGAATGAAAAAGGTCATCACATTTTTTCTAGTCTCCCCTCCCCCCCACTTTTGAACCCACAGACCGCCACTGGACAATTTTAAATGAACTAATCAGCCAAACTTAATTAGGGTAAAATTGAATTTGAATTTCAAAGGAGCTGAACTGGAAGAACTTAGGAACCAAGTTTTTAAATAGTTGAAGAAGATGCAGTTGCATCAAAATGTAGTGTTGCTCTGCATCTCTTATTTTAGGTCGATTGTTTCAAAGTTGTGCTGCGTAAAATTTTATTTCTTGTTTTAATTTGGCCGGACAGCTCATTTTAGTTCTATCTAGAGGCTGTTTTAGATAGTTTCTGTTCTGACAGCTCTTTGTTTACAAGCACAGAATCCAGCGTTATCATTTGTGAGAAAACATCGACCTCGCTCACTCCGCAAATCATCAGAACTGATTGCTGCGTAACCTTTTCACTATTGTAATTCGTAAATAGTAAAATATTTACTAAATATGATGATACACCGAATTTACTACACGGCACAAAGCTCTAGTGGTTCGCAAAGTGAGCGGGGTTGAAGTTTTCGCGCAGATGGTAACACTGAAGCGAACCTGCGTGGAAGAAGTAATATCTTCCTTTCGCGCATGTAAACAAAGAACTGTCAGAACTGAAGCTATCTGAATCGGTCTCTAGCTTGGCATTTATGGAGAAGCAAATAAATTTGACAAATTACCAAATGATACATTAAATTGTGAAGAATCACAGTTTATTTGTCCTGAATAGTACTCAATAGTTAATACTGAATATTCAGCAAATAAAAAAATAGCTCTAAAAATTAGGGATTTTTAAATGCTTCACTAACAATATCAATTTGAATGAACATGTTGTAGTTTCCACTTCTTATACAGTAATGATCATAAATTGAGGGAAAAGAGATCACCTTAACTTAGCGTTATGACTTACAATAGGAACGCCACAAATGTCCCACGCTTACAAGGATGAAATGTAGCATAAAAGAATCATCAGGTGAAGCTGATTAACGCCAAAACGAATCGCCAATCTAGCTTCACCTGAAGAAGATACTTTTCCACCATACTTTAAAGTTTAACCTTCTCAGTGGAGGACACTTCTGATGTTTCTATTGTTAGACATTTGACCAGTTATTGTCTGAGAAGTTTTCATGATCAACACTCACAACTCAGGGAAATAGTTTGAGAGCCCGACTCAGGAAGTAAAATATTTACAGGGCACTTAGTTAACAATAAAAGTAAAAGAAAAAAAACTTGATACAAAGGACGAGAAAAAAAAATCAAATAGATATTGATAGATAATACTAGTTCTTGCAACCGGGCTTAGGATAAAAATTTGTATTTACAAGTGTTTCAAGTACAATAGAAAAAGTTTATATAACATGTTAAATGTTTATAAATGTTGTCTAAAATAAAAATAAAAAAGGGGAAATCAACCGAATTAATCACAACGATAGGATGTTGAAATAATTAAGAAAAAAAAAAAATAAATAAATAAAATTGATAAAATGATAAAACTAGTTGCCGAGAAAAAGCAGCTTTCTTTGTTTGCTAGTTTTAACCCTCAGTAATTCAAATGACCTGGAAAAAGAGAAATGAGAAACAAGAGTAAGAACAGGTGCAAGAATGAGAAAAGATAGGCCTAAATTTCATGAAAAAGAAATGAGCAAAGGACAGAGTTAGTTCTTTCGCTTTCCTGAAAAGTTGGCATTTTTGCAGAGACATTATGTACTAGAGACTACGGACCAGAGACAAATAGAAACCCAGCACAAAACTTGCGACAGGTGTCCACTTTTCTGGCTCAATTATAGTCAGAACTCATCAAAACAACAGCCAACATTAGCCTACAGTTGACTGATGAGCCAATACCTGTTACCGTTTCCAGGACCGCGGACCAATCACACCTGTTTGTTGAGCTACACAACTCAACAGTAGGCTAAGTTTAGAGTTGCAGCCGGTGACTCCCGAACAAAACTGTGCGCACTAAACTTTCCACACTTTTCTAACACGGGAAGTGCTAGGTCTCTATTTGCCTCTGCTACAAACTATCCATCTTCTATCTTGCCCATGTTAAAATCAAATGACAACTTTCTTTCCTGGGGTCTCAACAAAATAACATTCAACTGAACCATGAGTTGACTGATGAGCGAAGGTGTTGAAATCAGTAGCCAATGAGAGCAAAGCACAGGAGTCTCATCAGTCAATGTATTGTCCGATTGAATGTTGCTCCCCATGTTATTCTATTGAGTCCCCAGAAAAATAGTTAGCCACAGTGCGATCAGCTAGGGCGTGGTCTCTAGTTCATGATATCTTTGCGTTTTTGAGATAAATGTTAATAACTTGCAGCCAAACACTGTAAGACCTGCCTGAACCCTAATTTGCAAAATTTTAAAATCAACTACAAATTTCCGTCCTGTTTCTAGCAAGAAAAAAAAAAAAAAAAAAAAATAATCAATTAACTGCTTTAACACCTCAAAAGGGTGTTGCATCAACTGGAGTTACAAACTCATCAACTATAAAAAAAATTGATTTTCTACTTCATACTGAAAAAGTTTGGTTCAACAGACAACACTTCACGATTCTTCAGCGCATTCCAGCACAACTCCAATTGCAACAATAATTAATCCAATCGCATAGTTTCTCCGTTGATCCCGAACAAATTCTGTACTTTCAATTTCTCTCGAATATCATCATTCTTCCGAGTAAATTGCTGATCCTTCAATAAAAAACTCTTCTTCGCTGATTATATAAGCAGTACTGGGGATGACCAATTTTGTAATCCATGAAATCTTCCTCTTCTTCTTCAGAAAATATACCATGAAATCTTTCTCTTCTTCTTCAGAAAATATAACTTCTGAAGTTATACAGGGTGTGAGGAAAGTCTCCCCCCCCCCCCTGTCTAACTTTTGAACGGTTGAAGATAAAAAAACGAAACTTGGGGGATGTTTATAACTTAATGGGAACTACTTTTTGGCGTATCCAAAATTTCCGGGGGGCGCCCCTAAGGGGGGGTTTCGCCCCCTAACTCAAAATTTTCAAATGGCAACCCCTATCTTGTGATACCTCGTTTTAAAGGGCATAAAATTCTAAGACTTTTGGCGCAAACCGGAAGTCGATATCGTTTTTCGTCATCGATATATCGATAGTCAAAGTTCGACTTTGACCCATTTTCAAAAAATCAGAACTCCCATTTGAAATGTCGGAATTTAGAAAACCAGGTGTTAAAAATACTCTAAAAAGCAAGTACTTTTCAGAAAAAAATACAGTTTTGATATTAGTCTAGTCTTAGAGCCCCCAAAAATTATTTAAAAAAATGACCCCTCAGAGGGGCTATCTCAAAAATTCCGAGCCGCGACCCCTATCGAGTGATACATCGCTTGAAAGGGCACACAAAACTGAGCATTTTGGCGCAAACCGCAGGTCGATATCGTTTTTGGTTTTCGAGATATCGAATGACACAGTTGCATTTTTACCCATTGGCAAATGCAACTTTGTCATTCGATATCTCGAAAACCAAAAACGATATCGACCTGCGGTTTGCGCCAAAATGCTCAGTTTTGTGTGCCCTTTCAAGCGATGTATCACTCGATAGGGGTCGCGGCTCGGAATTTTTGAGATAGCCCCTCTGAGGGGTCATTTTTTTAAATAATTTTTGGGGGCTCTAAGACTAGACTAATATCAAAACCGTATTTTTTTCTGAAAAGTACTTGCTTTTTAGAGTATTTTTAACACCTGGTTTTCTAAATTCCGACATTTCAAATGGGAGTTCTGATTTTTTGAAAATGGGTCAAAGTCGAACTTTGACTATCGATATATCGATGACGAAAAACGATATCGACTTCCGGTTTGCGCCAAAAGTCTTAGAATTTTATGCCCTTTAAAACGAGGTATCACAAGATAGGGGTTGCCATTTGAAAATTTTGAGTTAGGGGGCGAAACCCCCCCTTAGGGGCGCCCCCCGGAAATTTTGGATACGCCAAAAAGTAGTTCCCATTAAGTTATAAACATCCCCCAAGTTTCGTTTTTTTATCTTCAACCGTTCAAAAGTTCGACAGGGGGGGGGGGGGAGACTTTCCGCACACCCTGTATGCGGCTCAATTATGCGGTTCGCGTCGATTTAAAGCTAAAATTTTTTCAACTACGTTGATTTTGAGCCAAAATATTGAGCGTGCTGATTTCGAGTTAAAATTCATCAAGCGCGTAAAGTTGACCTTTTTGAGAAAAGTGTGGCAAAACAGAGTTCGAGGGACAACAAAATTTTGAGATCGCAGGAGAATACAAAGGTTGTGGAAGGCCTGAACAAAAATTGATGAAAGTCAACTTTCATTGAGACTATAACATTTCATTTACTGTGACATTCCTATGGTTTATAATCGTGGAGTGTGACTGGCATTCGAGAATGTTGTGATGAAGGATTGTTCAAAAGTTCAAAATAGTGTTCTCTGATTTAAGATTTATAAATATGTACGACGTAACTCACCGCTTCTCATTTGGCGGCTATTTTATTTTGTAACAAATGATTCATTTTATTCAGTGCATATTCCAAGCTTCTATGAAGTTCAGGGGTGCATCCTTGCTCCGCGACTGTACTCATGCGGAATGTTCTGAAATTCTGTTTGAGATCTATGTATGTGATTGCACCCATCAATGGACACAAGATTAATTTTGTATGATCCATGAAATTAATCTGAAATAAAAAAAAAATACATTGTAAAATTTGTCAAACAAAAACAATGCAATCAAATTAATTGAAAAATTTTAGCAAAATTTTAAAACTGGAAAATTCACTTAAAACTAAAAATTATTAACTTTTCAGCAATGACCGAGGTCAGAGGTCACAAATTACTTGCCTGCTACGTTGCAGTAAAATAGAACATTTCAAGTTTTAAAGTCAAAATTACAAGATTAAAATAAAAGCCTTCTTAACACAGGTTAGCTAAAGGTTGATTCAGAAGTGTAGGTGCACTTTGACTGATAATCTTTGCAATTTTCCAATGTTATTTTTCATATTTCATGGTAAAAAGGAATGAAAATCAATTCTGTACGCTGATGATGATCTAGAGGTTTACGGCCCTTTGAGTAAGTTTTAATTAAATTACAATATTAGCTATTTATTAAGAATTTGATTCCATTTTATTTCTCATTTTTTTTTTTAATTATGGGATTGGTTTCTGATCTGTCTGTTTCGTGACAACGAAAACAAGTTTAGTTGAACTTTTCAACTTTTCCACAATGTTTTCTTGCAAGCAACAAATTTAGAGATAATATTGCAGCAACGAAGAAATTTTGGATTTGATTTCATTTTGTTTCTTGCTTTTTCTTTTAATCCGATACACCAAGTTCTTTGCAATGTTTCAATTAATCCCATAAACGTTTCCCCCACATTAACGAGTTTGCTTGTAAAATTTGAAGGCCAAACGGACAAAGTGTGGGCTCACTTCATTCTGACGACTTACTTGAAGAGTTCCATTGGTGAGCTGCATGACAACTGCGCTGGACGTCCTATGCCATTGATGCAAATGAGGGATACGACTAAGTTGATCTCCTTCCTGCAACTGCAGTCCTGCTCCGGCTTTGACCAGATGTTCACTCATGTAACGGTTGAAGTAAGTTAATAATTTCATCTTCTTATCTAACGCAGATGGCGTTTTGTTCATTGTGTAATACTGTTCGGAACCATCTCTTTCAATATAATGCACATCTCTGGAAAAATGAGAGGAGAAAAATAAGTATTTAGTGAGTACAAAGAGGGGTTTCATTAGAGGTGGACAGGGAAGCAGAAAGTTCTTCATCTTGAAAGCCTGCTGCTCATCCATGGAAGTACATAATGGGCGATAGGTCTGTTTTGCACTTTTGCAATAAAGACAGAAATAAATGATACGATAGCAGACTTGGGCAAAAATTAGTTTAAATTTATTTGGTCAGTCTGGCAACACCGATTTATCAAATTATTTGGCGATTTATTCGGTCAATGGGGCTCTTGCAAACTTTTGCTACAGGAGATTGAAAAGTAGCTTCTTGCATAAAAACATGTAAAAATGACGATAAGCGCACTGAAAAATCACAAAATTCACTCTCAGAATCAGGCACAATGGCGGTTTGACGCAGGTATCATGGGAGATTCCTATCCAAATTGAGACAAATCTCTGTGTTTCTGTAGAGGACGTTACAAATTAGACGGGAATCTCCCATGATACCTGCGTTGAAGCGCCATTGCGATCTTGCCGTTAGAGCAGCTTTGTGCCTTTATTACTGAATGTTAGCCTTTTTCAATGTGATTTTTGCGACTTTCGCTGATTTTTACACCAGAATGTCTTATTCATTTCCTTACAGCAAAAGCTTGCAAGAGCCCCATTGACCAATATCTGCTGTGTTATTTTTTCAGGGAAAGAGACCTTTTCTCGGGCATCCCAGCATTGCCGGACTCATTTCATTATTCCGGATTAGTTGGTCGCCCAAGTCTGTACGAAAGTAAAATGGCACGAGAAAACCGATAATAACAACGAAAATTCAAAAAACTTCTTCTCTAATGGAGAAAAAGTAACAATAAATTGAGCGACACTACAAAACGAATTTGAAAATGCCATTATTGGCGTGAAACCACAGACTGTACAATAGTACGGAACGCGCCAGTGTTTCCAATGGAAGATCGATTGGTTCCCAATACCAGAATGTAGAATAATTACACGGACCGTAAATGGAGTGATTTCCATAATATCCAAAACTTTTCAATAGTCACAATGGCATACAAATGGACTACCTCCAGATACCGGTCACCGGATGTCTCATACTTTTACGCAAACACCAGTATCCCGCAAAGCTCGAACAATTTCAAATCGTTAACCCATTGGGCGCAACAACACTACTTTCATTTGAAATCAATGTTGCCAGTTTTCAGGTTAAAAACCGTATCTTTCCAAAATGTGTAGTGATAAAATTCAGCCCTAAGTCAGGAGCTTTAATATTCAAGCTTTAGACCCTAATAAATAAAAATACAATGTGCGTTTAGAGTCATACTTACATTCCATTGGCTAAAAGAATTAATTTAGTACTATCGTTAAAACAAACACCCACTCCTTCATCGCATAACTGATAACCGAAACCATATTTATCTGAGTAGTCAACCCATTTGCTAATCCATGTAAGCGGTTGTGCGGCAGGATCAGTGAGGTCCTCTGAAAAGCGGAGAGAAAATATTTGATAATTAGATGATGACGAAGTAAAGAATAAAGGGAATAGATGAGAGGGTATTCTACGAGGATGAGTCAGAAGTTCTGGTTCCCAACATGAAACACCGACCGAAAAAACCTCCGGATTCCATGTTTCAGAGAAATATGAGCACTCAAGATGCCACAGGAAAGGCGATTGAAATCGTTCCAAATAACATTGCGTCTCAACACCACCAGTCTCAATTTCTCCGAAAATTGAGGAAGACTTAAATTGCGTTTTTGAGAGCTTACGAGTCGTCGAAGTGTAAAAACACAAAAGATCAGACTTGCTGGAAATCATTTCAAAAACAAAACACACGTACCTAACGATTTTTTCCATTCAATTTATAGTTTTTAATATATTTTGATAAAAAGGCATTCTAGACAACATTTTCAGGTATATCTGGCAATGCTGGCAAGATTCTTAACCCTTTAATAGCCACAACCGAGTATACTCGGTCTAGGATTAGCAACCTCCGTATACCACGCCCGAGTATACTCGTTGTGAGACTTCACGTTACACTTTCCATTGAAAACTTGCTATACAGCTTCCAAACATCGCGACATATGTGCTCGATCTGCCGGGGAGAATGTGAACTACAACTTTCTGCTACTCCTGACAGAGTGCACTCGGATGCGCGGCTCTATTCCTAACTTGGCTATTAAGGGGTTAAGGGACTGTTTTTGGTGAATGTACATGCCATAAAGGCTATCACAATAAAAAAAAAACAGTCAGTGCTTATTTTTCCCCGCTATTTTATCTAATGTCCCTGGACTAAGACTTCATTAGAAGTCTCTGCGAACAAATATGCAAAATTACATCCAATAATGGTACCCATGATTTCACTTGTCTTAACTCGCTGCAAATATGGTCTCTAATTTTACCTGGTTTCGGCCTCTTATGTCTCTTTGTCATTGCAGGCTATCATAGCCTACAATGACAGATAACTTGTTCAGAGATGAATGACCAGCAATGTAATTAATTAAAGGCTGTCCCAAAAATGATTGGACTTGACAATTGTTGGTTTGAATGAAAACATCAGCTTCTTTACTGCTCCTAACCAATCAGGTTGCCCCATCTGAGGTTTGAGACAAGTGTTTTCATGAAAGCCGTTGAGTTGTCAAATCCAATCTTTTCTGGGACAAGCTATATCTATGCATTGGAAGCATTGATTTTTGATGAAGGGCTCACTATAGTTTTAAAAGAGGTGGAATTAAATATGATGACAGAGTTTCCACACTATTGTTTATGATAACTACAAAAGAACACTACTTACCCAGGTTGGACGGAATTTTGTTTGGTTTCTTTCTTAGGGTGTCCTTGAGTTGAGATAAAAGTTGTGTGAGATAATCTGTACATTGAGCAACAGTCGTCGTTGGGGTATTGGCAGGGAATCCATGTGCCGAAGATATAACAGAGTAGGGTTTAGAAGGAGCTCCAGCAGTAAGCTTGGCATTGACTTTGACAATGGGACTATTATCAGATTCTCCTGAAATCAAGATATTAGGTACTTACAATGTGAAAGAAAAATCTTTAAACCTCATTTCCTCCTTTACGTCAGCTTAGAAGTAAGGATAGGTTTCGGTAACTTATATCTAATTACAACATTTAATGCACTTAAGTACATTCCCACTCAAAACAGAAAGTAATACATGCTTGGAATAAACAGCTTTAGTGATGAATTGGTGATCATTCGGCGATGAGCGTTCCAAACAAAGGCATAAGTCTCTCTTGCTCTCACCTAACCCTGCCATCTCACACTAATTTCAAAAATCGTAAATAGACATATTTTTTGAAATTTGTTGGCCGAAATGAATTTCTCAAGGCATTTTAAGGTGACTTTGATAATAATATGTTGTAAAACAAGGCCCTGGTATACCAATTTCGACACTAGAAAGAGATGGGTACACATAGGGGTCACGGGAGAGCGAGTGAGATAGTTTTGAACGCTTCACAAGTTTTGTCACAACTGATTGTGACCGATGAGTAAATTGTTGTGATTGTTGGCTAACTGTTGATTTTGCACTAAAACCGTCTATTGCCTTAAGGTTATAATTTTAGGACTGAGGACATGTTTCTGAAGAATTGTTCACTTCGTAAAAATTCAATGAAATAAGATTTAAACCCATAAAATGCATTTTAAGGACGGAATGATATGTAAGCAACAAATGACCACTGATAGGCAAATTAAAGTTTTTCTTCCTAAACTTTAAAACCAACCCTGTTTCAGTAAAACCTATAAAACAGCTGAAAACATCAACAAAAATTCTTCAACTAAGTGAGTTCATTCATAAACAATTAATCGGTAAAGGGTATGCAGCCAAGAACTAACCATTGACTTCAATGAGAGGTTTCCTTTGAGTTGTCTTTGACGAGGCAATGCGATTTTGTAGGGCATCAAACCGTGGTGCCATGGATAGGCAAGATACTGGGAGCGCAGGAGGTAGATATCCTAAAAAAAAAAAAGAAAAAGAAAATCAAGAAAGATTTTAACCATTGTAAATTATCAAGGAAAAACTGATCATTTCACAAATAAATGAAAGGAATATGTAGTTCTCTTTCAATGAACATAATTCTCAGATAAGCGAGCACAATAGCAAGCTGCCTAAATGGGGTTCTCAACATTGTCTCAGAACATCTGTGATCATGGAAAATCGTAAAAACTTCGAATTTATTGAGAATCGTTTCATTGCATGAAACAATACAGAAGTATCAGCTGTACAGTCGAGGACAAAAAGAATGTAAGACAACTCCTTGAGGTAGGCCACCTACAATGCTTAAGTACATTCTTATAAGTATTGCGGGTGGCCTACTTCAAGGAGGTACGTCAGACATTATTTTTGTCCCTGACCGTACATGGGGCTTAGGCAATAAAATGATAAGATCAATAATTGAAATACGACTTAAAAAGTTTTGATACTACTTGGATGCGAATTTGGATGTTGTTTTTTTTACAAATTTCAAAGTTATTTTATGCTGATTTCTATAATGTTTTTTGACGCGCTTTTAGAATTTTTCAAAGTAACCATAAGCTAATACGATAAAAACTATTTATAAACTATGTATCTATAATCTCAAAAGTGAAGAGTTACCGTTCGTCATGAATTCCATATTCAACAAAGCTTTAACCGTAGGCCTTTTCTTGGGGTCAGCGTGGAGCATACTGTGGATCATTCTAGAGGCTTTCTCATCCAATGACGAGGGCACTTTGTATTCACCTCGTTTAATGCGAGCGTAGGTCTCCCTCAAAGTTTCAGTTTCAAAAGGGGGTTTACCAACAAGTAAAGTATACCTAAACAGGAGGAAATAGGGAATTAGAAAAAAAAAAGGTTGAAAACAACAAATCAAGTTGATATTGTCAAAGCGTTGTAGATGCTTATTGCATCATTGTAGAAAGCGAATTTTCGCAATCGAATATGATTAACTGTACCATCCAAACTACATATTCAAGGAAACTCAATTGGGGTTTTTAGGTGTTTTCAAAGCATCGATGGCATCAATTCGATTTAGAACTCACCTCTGGACTTAAATTCAAAATTGAATTGATGCCATCAATGCCTAAAAACAGCAAAAAATTCGAAAAACACTATCCAGTTTCATGTCATCCACTGTTGCCATGCGAAGGTTGGCGTGATTTTGCATAATTCTCTTGGACATATTCATCACGAAAATTTGTTTTCAAAGATGTGCGTTATGGGCTTATACAGAAATAATCCATTGGTACGTTGATCCATGCTTACCGTATTCACTCAATAATTGTCAGTAGGTATTTTTCCAGTGTTTACTTTGCTAAATTGATAATTATCACATTTTTGGTATTTTCTCGGTATGCTCTCCTTACTAAAATACTATATATCAATCAGCTTTCAGTAATTTCAACAAATCAAACTTCCGTATCAGAAAATCAATACCGCACAACTCTAATCAATATATTAAAGAACTCCTTCATTACAAAATACCCTAGACCATTTCCATTTTTAGTACGTTAGACTTGATCAAACAGATACTAAATCTGTAAGCTAAACTTTCATCTTTCGATGTGCTTTTTGCTGAAGTATTATGATTTTAGAGTCATAAAAAGTTGAGTTGACATTACTGGGGTCAGTCTTCATGATTAATATTAAAGTATTCAAGGAATGATATTTTGAAATTTCTGTACAGTCTTTATATTAAAGGAAATAAAAAGACTCATCTGTACCACAGAAAATGACAAGATAACTCGATAATTTTGAAACTTAACCTAGGTTAAGAATACATAGTTCTCTTACATGATGCAGCCGATTGACCAGACATCAACTTCAAAACTGTGCCCAGTTTTTGTGATAATTTCAGGAGCGATGTAGTTTGGAGTACCACACACTGTCCTGGAAAGCAGAAGGATAAAATGGTTATAAAAGCAAAAAGTACTTAAAATTACTTCATAACTTTTAAGCAGGGTATCAGTAATTTTGCAGTTCATTTTTCTTGAGACGAGAAAATCTTCCCAATCTTAGGAAAAATCCATCTTAAGGTGATGAACGCAATTATTCTTCTTGAGCATTATCAGGGTGTCTCCAAGAATTGAATCTTGAAAATTCCTTATTTTGTACAAGAGATTCTAGTGTCGAGTTTAAGAAATCCTATTAACTTTACAATCAGGCTTTGTACCTCACAAATTTAAATTTAAATTTAATTTTAAAAAAGAATTCCTATAATTAGCTTGCAGAAAAACGAAACGGGGGAAAAAAATCAAAAAGCGAGCTTCCTTCGCAGTTCCCCCATCAAGTCAAATCAAAAAAATTCTGTCCCAAAAGTGAATTTCTGGTAAGCCCCAAATTTCTGATAATTTCTGGGTTTTAATATTTATAAGATCATAAACATGCCAAGTAATAAGAAAAAGTTAGTAAATAGTGCAACAGAGATTTGAAAAAATCCCCCCCCTCCTTCCCTAAGAAAAAGGTTACAAATAAGTTTGGAAGTAGTTGACAAAATTTAATTTTTTTTTAGCATTAGAAAAAATTCCCAAACTTTTTCTTGATTTCCAAACAATGCAGGATTATTGGATTGAGAACCCCTTATCCTCTGAGGAACTGTAAAAGAACAAATCATTGAATCCACAGACTGACAACAGGGGTGCTTTGAAAGCATGACAGAGACAATTCTTTGACCCTCCTTAACATTTACAGAGACGGAAGGAGGAGGGGGAGGGGTAGCACAAACGGAGTTGACAGGAGAAATTGAATTTATGAAAGGAGATAAGATAAATTGCATTGTGGGAGTGGGGGAGGGGAGAACGGGGGGGAAAAATGAGGAATGCAGCTTGGACCTAAAACTAGGTAAATAGAGCATTGTTATACGGAAGAGTGGAGGATATAAACCAACAAAGGCATGGTACCAAACTAACGAGAAGTTTATTGATTGTAGTCATGCATGCCTCTAGGCCTTGCTCACCAAAGTTTTAAGCTAAATGGACAAATAGCTTTCCACAATTTGCCTCTTCCAACCACTTGCTTCCTTTCTAATCCAAGCCCCACCACCCCCACCCCTACTCCAATCAACTCCCCCTTTTTTTATGCATGATCTGGCTGTGTATTCATCGCACACTTGTTAGAGGATTAGAACTGAGAATCTCGGAGAAGGGGGGGGGGGGGTTCTGGTAGCTACTGGTTGAATCAGTTTTCAACTTAAATATTATTAGTGTTTTTTATTGGAGGAGAACATTCCGAGCTGAACAAATTCCAAGAGAAGAAAAGTCCCAGTTTTTATCTCCTCTTTTAGTCATACTGGCCCTTTTCCTTGCATAGGGGCGCATCCCTAAATTTTAAAATTTTAGGATTTGAGTATATTCTTGTGTATTTGACAGAGCTCTTTTGATGAAGTTAAGTTTCAAGACTTGAATCTTAAAATTATTAGAGTTAATCAGTGAAAACGTACAGTCGCTATTATACAAAGATGTGAAATAAAACATCTTATTTTTGCTTCCCTGAAAACTCACGAAAATTAAAATACGCCAGTATGCGTGGTGAGGGCATTACGCAATCATGTTACAATGTTCTTGCTGAAAATAAAGGACAAACATCAAATTTCCTATTGAATTAGAGAATGCGATCATTGATTCCGAATCCCTAGGAGTGCTGTTGCTCCCCCCCCCCCTTGTGATTTTCTCTAGAAATCGCTGTCGAAATACATGTTGAGTCAAGACATGTGTTCTGAAATAGTTTTAGGATCGTAATTATCCGTTTATCGAATAATTCAAAATCTGTCACGTTGCGCCATTCAAACCAATGGGATTGGTCAATTTCCGCTATCTTACCTTGCCTCTTCCAAAAGAGCAGAATCAACCCTTAGGCGATCTGTAGAGGGCTTGTTTTATGTCAGAAATTACCTTACCTTTGCAATTATGAGCAAGGTTTTTTGTCATCCATTAGTCACATCTCCAGTTTACTCTAACAAAATGAAAGCTAAAAATTACACTATGAATTCAAATCTCGCTGATCTTTTTACCAAACAGTATTATAAATACTTACATTTTTCTCTGTCCTTCGAACTCGATCCTTGTTGCGAGACCGAAATCTCCAATCTTGACTTCGACATTTTCATTGAGGAACAAATTTCCAAGCTTTAAATCACGATGAATAATACCTGCATTGTGTAAGTATAATACACCATCCAAAATCTGTTTCATATAGTAACGAGTTTCAGGTTCTGTTAAAATCTGTCGTCGCCTGCAAAACAAACACGGATAGAAGATGAAAAATTTGGTCCATGAAAAAAAAAAAAAAAAAAATTGGTCAATTTTTGGTTTTTTATTGTCTTGTTCCAACATTCCTGGCACATCATTGTAATCCGCACACCTTGTTGTTGGAAGAAGCAAGGTGAATTTTATATGAGCCCTCAACTCAACGCTTCTTTCCAAATTAATGAATTGGATCCATTAATAATATTTTTATAAAGTTAAGCAGCTAAGTTTTGAATAATCAGAGCCACCCGCCCTCTTTATTGGACAAATGTTTTAATCGAAAAACAAAATGAAAACACAAGGACCAATGCTGAAAAAGCTGTGCGAATCACAAGATACAATGAACGTTCAATCCTTGATTTTGCTTTGGACAGTAGTTTCAGCCTCAGGTTTTTTCGTTTGATTTTGGACTCCACTTTGTATGAACACAAAGGGGTTCATTCAAAATCGGCATTTTTCGCCCACTGCTTGTTTTTGACGAAACTTTGGGTATCGATTGGGTTTACTATTAGTAGTGGATCCTGAAATTTTCGCGACCTAAAACCAATTTTTAGAGGGGGGGTGGGGGGTCAAAGTTGAAACCTTCAAACTCGAATATCTCGCTAACGAATAAAGATTTTGAAATGTGGTTTGTGCGAAAAAACGCAAAATAAAATTTCCTTTCTTTTGACTACCCACATGTTCCACAAAATTTTGAAATTACACTTGCAATTTGCAATTTTTTGATTTTCAGGCTCAAAATTTTTTACAAATTTTGAAATTCTGAAAAAACGCATTCTTCGATTTTGATCTATACAAGATATGTTATTCTCTAGAAAATTTGCTACAATTTAGTCTAAACCGCATGTTGGGGAAACTTTTAGTTTCTGAGTTATGAATTTTTAAAGTGTCAAAAATCGCTATTTTAGCGTTCTCAGCGACAGCGACGAAACTTAAAAAAAGAATTTCTCCGCTTCTAATCAACAAAACTTGATGAAAATTGAGATTTGGGGGTTTCGAATGTCGTAGAATTCAATTCTGCTATCAGATTTGAAGAATTTTGAAATTCAAGATGGCTACCAAGTAGATGGGTAGGCAGCCATCTTGGATTTCAAAATTCTTCAAATCTGATAGCAGAATTGAATTCTACGACATTTGAAACCCCTAAATCTCAATTTTCATCAAGTTTTGTTGATTAGAAGCGGAGAAATTCTTTTTTTAAGTTTCGTCGCTGTCGCTGAGAACGCTAAAATAGCGATTTTTGACACTTTAAAAATTCATAACTCAGAAACTAAAAGTTTCCCCAACATGCGGTTTAGACTAAATTGTAGCAAATTTTCTAGAGAATAACATATCTTGTATAGATCAAAATCGAAGAATGCGTTTTTTCAGAATTTCAAAATTTGTAAAAAATTTTGAGCCTGAAAATCAAAAAATTGCAAATTGCAAGTGTAATTTCAAAATTTTGTGGAACATGTGGGTAGTCAAAAGAAAGGAAATTTTATTTTGCGTTTTTTCGCACAAACCACATTTCAAAATCTTTATTCGTTAGCGAGATATTCGAGTTTGAAGGTTTCAACTTTGACCCCCCACCCCCCCCTCTAAAAATTGGTTTTAGGTCGCGAAAATTTCAGGATCCACTACTAATAGTAAACCCAATCGATACCCAAAGTTTCGTCAAAAACAAGCAGTGGGCGAAAAATGCCGATTTTGAATGAACCCCTTTTCAAGGCAAGTGGCTAACTTTTCAAATCCATGCCCCATAATTTAGAAAAATAGTAATAATTGATCCAGTGGACAGATATAGAACTAATATTTGTAGAACTAGGATTCAAATTCAGATCAGAGTTTGGAATAGCCACAAAGATTCACAAAATAAACAACTACAGCGATTACAAAAAAGTGTAAAATCTCTGAGCTCATAAAATTGTATAATTGCTGACCTTCAGGTTTTCCTCACCCGTTTTGGCTGGTTTCGGAACATTAATGAGTGAGCGGTAGGGACAGAAAATTCATGTTTTGCTTGAGAAAGTAGATGAGTGTTGAAAAAATTGCTTATTTTTAGGAGAAATGAAAAGATTATTATTTCCAGCAGTTCAAAGTTTTAAAAAGAAAACTGGTACGTATGCAAGTATGCCATAAAATACAAAACTTGAACTTTAGCTAACACCTTGCCACCCCCCCCCTCCCCAAATGAAATCGAGGATCTTAGAGTTAGGAGTCTGGAAAGCAGCGAAAGGTTAAGATTTACGGTCTCAAAGGTGGTTTGTGAGTCAGAAAAGAAGAACTAAAAAAATTGTCTCACTTGTATAGTTCCATCATTGAGCGCCTGCGGCACAATTCCAGGACAATGTAGACGAAATGTTTGTCTTCGAAGAATCCTTGAAAACCAACGACATGCTTGTGGTTCAAAGTTTTGTGAATACTGATTTCTTGCGACATCTTTTCCCTGTGATTACTCTTGACGAGTAGCTGCTTGGAGACAATCTTTCCGGCATAAACTTTTCCATTTGACAGCTTTTTAATTTCGTAGCATTTCGCAAAGCCTCCCTAAAGAAAAAAGAAAAAAAATTAAAAATTATGGATTTCCTACCAGCTCGAGTTTAATAAAAAACCAGAAAGATCCCAGCATCGATAAACAAATAAAACATAAAAACAAAACTTCCAAAATAAAGCACGTAAAGACACCAAAAGTGGCGGCATTTTTAAAGTTACCACTGCAGCGACGCAAGGAACTGAGCAGTCAAGAAATAGTCTGGTAGTTGAATGCAACAATTTTTAGATTTCTCATCAAAACAACAAATCTTTCCTTGAGGGTACCACAATACCCCTCTTAGACTTATCTAAGCCCATACAATGAGTTTTGAACATAAAATTACTTGCGCAGACAAACTCTTAGAGCACTTCATTTCAAATGTTAGATACTTTGAGAGGGGGGAGCGGGTTCTTGTTGTCTTAATCTGAGTATTTCAACATCAGAACTCATTGTCAGCTCAGAAACACATTAATAAAAATAACAAGACCAAACAACACGAAAAAAGAGATGATCGCGTATTTTTTCGTTACAAATATCGTAGAATAAAAGTCATAAATCTTCATTTTTAATGACATTTTCTTTCAAAAAATTTACGCAGAATTTGAAATTGTTGGTTTGAAAAGAAAAAGCGTTTGAAAAAAATCGATGACGCGCGGGGCAACGTTGTAACCTCCCGCTGCGGCACACAGTGGGGTGAGTCAATTGGAGGAGTCGGACATGGAACAAATTATCAAAAATGCAAATCTGAATGTTTTTATGGGTCAACAAACAAACTATAAGAGGTGAATCTTGAAGAAAATTCTACAATAAAACCAACGAAATCACTTCCAAACATCTTCATTGCGTATTAACAAAGATATACGCAGTGGCGTAGTGTGCAACTTGGCAACGTTGCAGTTCGTCCATTTAAAGGCATGCTAAAGATCGAACAGTAGGGTGTTCGGTGAACACCTTCGCATTCGACCTTTTACATGGCTTTAAATGGACGAACTGCAACGTTGCCAAGTTGCACGCTACGCCACTGGATATACGCATTTAAAATCGTCAATTCACGTCCGGCCTCTCCCATTGACTCGCTTCCACTGTGCGACAGCAGTGGCGAAGCTTGAAATTTGGCAACAATGTATTTCCTCCATTTAAATCCACTAAAAAAGTCGAACGCTTCAGTCATCGGCGATGACCAGGCATTTCGACCTTACTAATATGTTTAAGTGGGGAAAAAGGAACGTTGCCAAATCACACGCCTCGCCACTGTGCGGCAGAGCGGCTAATTAGAATAACTTACAATCAGTTGCGAGAAATTAAAAATGGAAACAAGGGTTTGCAAGGAACAACAGATGTCCCCAGGAATGATGGCCACCCTCATTCCACACACAGCTCCAAGAATCCTTCACGGGCTTCGACACATGAGCGATGCGCCCCGACCGGATCTTGCCCTCATACCATACGAGTGTTAAAATATTCTGATTTTCCGGCGCGGCGGCGCATACGCGGATACGCAGGACTTGGTATTTCTCTCTCTCTCTTCTATTTGATCGTGTGCGTTAGACAATGACGGAGATAGGGGCTAAAGTAACTTGATGACCCCCCTCTGCTATCCTTCTCTAATACTTGTGTTTAAATGGTCAAAGAGAGAGAGAGAGAGAATATAGCGGCGGTCATCGCATCGTAAATAGAGACAAACAGTACAAGATTCGATGAAACTCATGAAACATCCATAAAACGTTTTGTTCAGTGTTCAGCCCTCTCGAATCATGGGCGGATACAGGGAATCGTCTTTCTCTCTCTCCTTCCATTTGAACTTATGTGTTAGAAAAGGATAGCAGAGGGGGCCATCACGTGACTTTGGCCCCCTCTTCTGTCCTTTTCTAACGCATGTTTTTAAATGGGAGGAGAGAGAGAAAGACAATGCCCTGTATCCGCCCATGTCTCGAGTTTCGTCCTCTCTTCTCGTCCTCATCCGAAGTCCACCGATTTCTTTCTCTGCATTTCACACCCTTCTATGCACGACTTCTTTATTTTTAACCAGTGTTGCCAAATTTGGCGGGAGATTAAAAAAAATTAAAATCAGTTAAAAGGGAAAATTAGTATGGGCAAACCGGCAGCCCTGATTTTTACACTTTCTTTCTTTCTCTCTCCCTCTTGTTCCGATCGTCTTCCAACCCCTAACACTTACCACATGTGCTGAAAAAAAAATCCGAACTCTCCACTTGACCTTGGGTCATCGCCTCAGTTCCAGGTTTTCTAACACTCCGTTCTCCCTCTCCATACCCTATTTTCGTCTTCCAAAAATCAAAACGTCGTCACTTGGCTTGACCTCTTAATAAGAGCTCTAGCGTTTTTTTCACAATCCACTCTCTCTTTGCCTCTCATAAGCCTTCTTTTTACTTTCTCGTTTTTACCCGTTCGCGGTTCGCAGAATTTTACAGGGAGTCTTATTGACGACTGTGGAAGAGTGGACGGGTGTGTACGATTTTGGGGGGGGCACCCCCCCGGATGCCCCCCCGGAAATACCAATACTAATGATATGATTTGTTGGCTGTTCGTTTTTGTTTCCTTTATTTTTCTTTTTTAATCCTTAAAACATTTATTAAAGGAGAAGGTCGTGTTACATAGGTGCCTATAGGACAACCCCCCCCCCAGACATCCAAAATTCGAAGAAATCGCCTTGCTATCGTAGGGTGCCATGTGTATATGAAAGGGGGGCGAAAATCTGATTACTCCCCCCCCTTCTCATGCGTTAGGTCCTCGAAAATTTTGCCCATCGAGATCCTTGATGACCCTAGTGTCCCTTTTCACTTACAATCAACATGCAAATAGGGGAAAAACACATTTTGCTCACATTCTTTCTTGAGATTAAAAACTTCCTAAATGTAATGATCCCCCCCCCCCTCTTCTTGAATTATCTGTGCGAGCCAAAATTTCGGGATATGCAAAATCACGAGGGAGGGGGGGGGGGGCGAGATGAGGAGAGGGCGGTGACAAATCCCTCCAATGGCGCAACTAGAAAAACTGGGTTCACGAAATTGCAGCAAGACAAGGAAACTCAAATCATTCAAAAGGGAAAATGTGCTAAAAATATAAGAAATTCGAGTAGGTACTCACAATTAGTTAAAATTGTCTTTATGATCTCCAGTTTCACACGAATGAAAACAGTGAAAATAAATGAGGGGGGGGGGTTCAGGGGTGTCACAAAAATTTGAAAAATTATTCAATGATCATCTACAGAATCGCTCGCCAGGATGGGAGTGTGAATTTATTATTTGGCAAACTGTAGAATTCAGTGATGTAAAACTGTCCAACATTTTTTTAGGGTATTTCGTCAAGAGTATAAAATGGGAAAGTCAGGAAAGTTATAAATTTTTAGACCTAAAAGGGAAGACGGAAGAAAAATGAGCAAAGTTTCAGCCTCGAGTGGTAACAATTGCATTTAACTACGGGGTCTGAAGAAAATCTTGGGCCCCCACCTACTACTTTGCTCTCAAAGTTGTCAGTCTTTTCCAAAGAGAGCAGAGGCGGCTCGTGCAATTTGATAACAATGTTTTTTTCCTCCATTTGATTCTATATACATACAATAACCGATTGGTGGTTAAGTGCTGCTTTGCTGTCAAATCGATTTTCTAACATAAAATCAAACAGAGGAAAACCTTTGTTGCCAAATTGCCCTAGCCGCCACTGAAAGAGAGAAAAAGGAAGCAAAGCAATTAAACAGATGGATAGGAACAGTCCTTCTTTTGTTTTGAGGTAGATTTACGGTAATCTTCCGATCTTTTGATTACAATAACTGAGGGGATTTAAAGTTCAAGTACATTCCATTGAATTTTTCGGCAACATTACAGTTCTTTTTTTAAGCTCCAATAGAAACAAATTACTGACAGTCAATTTTATTTTTCGGTACTCATTAGAATGTAAAGAGTTTACCAAAACAATTTAACTCAAGTATTTTCATTCAAGCAAATTTGTCAGAACTTGAAAACAGAAAAAGTCAGCGTAAATTCTGAAACAATGGAATGGCTTTAAAGGCAGCTCCCTAACCTCTGTTAAACCCTTTCAAAAGATCAAATTTTATTTCAAAGTAGAGTTTCATCAAAGCATTGAAAATATGATGAGGTGGAAAAACTACTCGGAGCATGACCAAACAAAGAGGTAAGTAAGTCACCATAGACGATAGAAAATGCATCAGTTTTCAATTCGGTTTGGTGATTGCTGATCGATCGGTCTCTTGAATTTTTTTCCAATCACTTGTTTGCTGTGGCAGCATTTGCAATAATGCTTTTCCTTCATTTGCATCCCGAATATGACGATTGATTTGATAGTGATATAGTGCTTCACCAACTATCGATAGTTGATCACAGATTAACGTGAAGGAAAAACACTATAGCGAAACAGTGTAATCCGCTGCTGGTTAAATGCAATAGCAACTTCAATCATTCAGTCAGATTTCAGAGATTTCAGAGATACTAGAGAGAGAAGACATGGGCGGAGCTAGCAATTTGGCAACTGTGGATTCTTCCCATTTGAATGTATGAGAAACAATCGATTCTCGAGGGGGCCATGGCCCAATTTCTAATTGATTCTTTCTCATACATTCAAATGGGAAGAATCCACAGTTGCCAAATTGCTGGCTCCGCCTATGAGAGAAGACTTTTCATTGAGTCTGTCAGTTATAACGAGCAAAATACAAAATAACGCCAAGAGTGCTTGAGCTAACGCAAAATGAGTTTCGGGATTTGACTGACAGGGTTGGCAACATTCACAACAGCATCAGTGAGTGTTGATTAGCAACGAGTCTAAAATCTAAGATAACAAATCGCTGCCCATTGCAACTTGACATGTTTCTAGAATATCAGCCTTCAATGTCAAACCCTTAAACTCAATCTGAATCAGAGTTGAACACAAATTATTCTACAAATAATGCCGATCGTCGGGCAACTCAAGATTAGGCTGATAGAGGTTGTTTCACAAGAGTTTGCAGATCGGCTTGTGTACAGCTAACTAGGCGAGTTTATGTTTCTGTGCACTACTTAGATTCGCCGAGACACAAACAAACATAATAAAATTTACGACGCAGGAAATCGTGCAAGCTAATCATCCGACATATTTTATGAAACAACCTGTAATTTGGTCATGAGGGCTTGGATTCAAGTATGGTGAAATATCCTCTTCTCCTGCGTTTCACCCTGCTAAATGTTGCCAGACCAAAGTCATTATCGTTGAATGATAGGTTCCCTACTCTGACTAGCAGCTATTCGGTATAGATAGAGCGACATATTGGAGTTTCAGAATCTGACTCTGTCTGCAACTAACAGGTCACAGAATGCAAGATCAGGCAGACAGACAGGTCTGTACTACCTTACAACGCTGCGCTCATTAATACAAGTTGGACCGCATAACTGTGCGGACAAATCTCTAAGGCATCAATTCTGACATCAGCTAGTGAACTACTCCCTTGAAAGAAATGTTTACACATAGACAATATTGACGGATGGATGGCAGATAACAGAAACACACAGTGTTAGAAGTTAAGGGCATGCATATTCTAGGCAGAAGGATAAAATGAGAGAAGTAAACATCTGTCAAAATCGGTCAGACAGCCTAGATAAGATTTACAGAGCTCAATTAAATTGCAAGAGACTTAGTTTCACAATGCCTGGCCTGCTGGGCCTTTTGAAACTCAGGCTACCAGAAAATTTGTTCAAGACAAAGACTTCAGCAAAGTTGAGAAGATGCTAGGAAACAGTACATTGCTGCACCAATATTTTCAAGAAAGAAACCAATTAGTTTGACATTAGAAGCATAGAGATGTGTTGAAGATAAAGAGAGTAGAAATAACACGGCAAGAGTTCTTTACCTTTCCGAAATATCTTCCTTTCATGTAAGTGGTTTTGGTGCCTTCATCCACAATGGTGTCCGGGATAGGAACATCAGCTTCTTTATTATTAGACATTTTAAAATCCGAACGGTAAAATAAAATTGAAAACTTCCCTTGAAACCGGGATACGTCGAGAGTTGAACCGGATATTAAATTAATCGATCCAGATCATTTGAAGTAAACATAAACAAAATAATAAAAAACTAATGAACACTGGATGGCGGTAAAACTGACACACAACACCCGGAGGATGGGGAGGAAAATATTCGTTTGATAGCTGGACGGGGCAAGTGGGGTGATTCGCTTGGCGGCCTAACGGCTCGCGAGTCCGTTAAAGTTTGAATTGGAGTTCTTGACCAATCACATCGCTCTATTTCTGCAACCAATACGACGAATGGTGTTTGGTGCAAGTTGAGCTGATGAATGATGATGTAAGCATGGCGCTTTTAGTTTGAAGGTTATGAATTTGTTTTTATTTTATTTCACTCACGACTCACTCGTTATCTTGCAATCAATGATAGTGGGCTATTTTTATACCTTCCTCAATTCAATGGAGACTAATTACCGCGGTTACTGAATATTTCCTCACCATGCAAATAACGTGCACAATTTGCAGTGATTTATTCACTGGCGTTGATTCAGAATCCATATCATGTACTCCTTGTGGTCATTTGTTTCACTATGTGTGTCTTATTAGTTGGTTTGAAAGGTATTTTTTTATCTTTATCTTATCCTAGATTTACTGATTGCTGAAGTGTAGCGTATTCCCTATGACTTGAGCATTCTACTTTGGTCATCCTCATGCATGGTCCTACACGTGGTGGCAATGGGTGTAGTGTTCTGCTTCCTAGAGCTTGTTTCACGAAAGAAGGCAGATGCCAGCTCGCCCGGCTTTCTGCGCCGTACGTTCGTTTGAATTTTTGCTTATCAAAGTCAGTGTGCAGAAACACTAACCTGCCCACTATGCCGTAAACAAACCAATCTGTCATCTGCCTTCTCTCGTGAAATGACTCCTACCAACCTCTTCTTCTATCACCGGGCCACTTGAAGAACAGGCCAAAAAATGGCATAGCCTTAATAATGATTGTCTGTACAGTACTCAAGCTAAAGTCCTCTTCAGAAGCTGAAAGTGAATGCTCTAAGTTGCTCATGTCAGGACGTTAAAAAAATGGCGCTCTATCCACCATCAAAGATTAGTGACCCTCAAATCTTCAAGCACATTTTATCATACGGATTGGATGGAAATTTGTCTCCGATGCTGCTGTTCACAGTCACGGCGACAGTTTCCGTTTTTCTGAGTATGTACTACTCGACAGGAGGGCTTGCTTGAGTTTGTGCACCCTGATCATCAAATTTCCCAATTTGAGTGACTTGAAGCATTCACTCTAAGCTTCTGAGAGTATTACCACAGAATAATACAATCAGAACGGAAACTCTGTCGGATTTTGAAGCAAATTCATTTCGCGTCCGCCATGTTGGGATATAGGATGTTTACATCTGGATTCGCGCGCGAAAAAAAGAATTCAGGACGTGATACGCGAAATTTTCATTCTGAAATGCCAATAGAATAAAAGTGAGGCCGGAAACTTAAGATTTCTTTCCAGAATTTACAGAAATAAATGAGTTTCAACACAAATCACACATGTCCGCCATGTTTGGATTTAGGACCACAGCGTTGCCTATTGGTGCCGTTAAATTCCAAACTTGCCTACATTGGCTCTTATGGGAGTTTCCGTTCTGATTGTATTATTCTGTGGTATTACCCCAATTTTGCCATAGTTCTTCTTTTGTAATTTAGATTCAGAGTTTTTTTTTTTGTTACTTCCCACATTTTACCCTTATGTCCCTACCCAGTCTTGATTCCCATTCTCTGACCCAACCCCAACCCCCCAAGTCACACTGACCATTACACCTGTGAGTCTGCTCTCCCGACTTGCGAAATCATTAGGGTCATTCCACAGTACATGTGACACCCGTAACACTATTGATCGGCATATGGTTTGAAGAAAAATAATGTCATTTCATCAAAATTATTCTACTAACAAAGCTTATCTCTTTCTTAGCCTCAAAAATGCAACAAATTTTATTGGTACCTGAGAAATATTACTTTAAAGTGTTATGGGTGTCACATTTTCTGTGGAATGACCCATTAGCCAGTACGAATACCCAGGTTGCGTATATCTCTTTTAAAATACTACTCAAATTAACTCTCTACTGTTTTCCCTGTTTTTTTTTTTTTCAATTCATGAGTCATTTTATTTTTGATTCAATTTACGTATTCATTTGTCTTTGTCTGTTTATTCAGGGTCAAAAGTTGCCCTCAATGTCGGCAGAAGGCCTCAGAGAAAAATATAATTCGTCTTTATCTAAGCTTAGGAACTACTGATAGTGAAGACACTCCAGACCTGAAAAATAAAGTGGATAATCTTACCTATCAAATTCGATTGAAAGATGTGGATATTAAAAATTTGAAAGCATCCAACGATAAATATATAGACAAAAATAAAAGCCTACTGTAAGTATTTAACCATTTTAATGATTTTGTCTTCTTTTATTTCACCCTTTTTGTCTCAAACTTTCTCTCTCAAGTGGTTCAGTTTCCTGTTCATTACAACTACCCAGTAAAAAATATCCTTCAAGCATAAAAATGCTTGAGTTGAGAAAAAAATGTTGGTGAACCAAGAATTTTGTTTTCAATTGCTGCTAATCAAGTTTTTTTACTGCAATATTTCAATGAGAAAACCTAAACTGCTCACATCACCTTGTACCGGGGAGTCAAACTGAGCCGCTGAAAATTTTTTAACCAAACCAAACCACTTACCTTAATTTAAAAAATGGCCTGAGCCTGACCCGAAAATTGAGGTAGTGTGACCTGCTAAAAAAGCGGTTCACAGACGATTCAAAATTTGAACGGTTCAAATGGCCAAGAAGGGACAAAAGAATTCTAAGTCTTTAATGGATTTTGTTGGATCTTTTTGCGGCGAAAGAAATATCTGCGGAGAATCGATCTTTATTACTTTAGAATAGCCAACAGCTGTAATTGTAGAGAATTGTAGCTTGCCAATTTGTTTCCATAAGGATGGAACTATCAACTGACTTAACTATCAAAGGTTGAAAGTAGAGATTTGTCATGATTAATAAATTTGGAAACGAAACAAAAAATTTGTAATTTCATTCTTCTGTAACGGTTCATGAACCTAAAATTCCGGCTTTGAACCGGTTCAGAAACCTACTTTGCCGAACCGAAACTCTGCGAGAACCTAAATGGAACGGAGAACCAAATTTTTGGAAACTGTCTGAACCGGAACCAAACCTGAATTTTTTTTTCGGCCGGTTCAACTCCCTGCCTTGTGTATCATCAAAATATTTAATTCATTCCATTACATCTCAACATCTTAACTACTCCTTCTTTTTTTTTTTTTTTCTTTTCATTCTGCTCTTTTTCGTTTTTTTTTTGTGAATTCTTATGTTGTTTTGTTGTGAATTCTTTCGTTTTTTTTATGTGAGTTCTTATGTTTTTTTTATGTGCTTTTCTGTTAAAGAGCTCATGTGAAGGAAGTTGAGGATAAAGTACGCAATAATCAGACTGTTACATCATCGCTCCAAGATCAAGTAAAGCTTCTAAAAAACCAGTGTAAAGAATTGTCTAGCAAGAAATTGGAAACAGACTATCTCAAGGAAAAAGTAGAATCTTTGAAACAGTAAGTCAGAGGTATTTTATAGCTTGCATTGTAAGAGGTTTTTAGTGAAAATTTTGTCTAGTAACATGAAGAAATGAAAAACTCCCCCACAGACTTGAAGCAAAAGTTTGTTTTGCTGTTAGCTTGCCCCTTCTTTCGTTCCTCTGTGATGCAGGAGAAATGAAAGAGGATCCACAAAATTAATTAATTTTGAAACCGGAAAATGCTTCTTTAAGACAAAATAACCGCTAAATTAGCAAAATATAAGTAATCCAGAAGTTGTTAATTGCTTGTTTTTAATTCAATGCATAGAAATAAGAAGAAGAAAATTGCTGTTATTTTTCATATTTACTGTACGTTTGCATTTTGAAAATCTTTTTCATAATCAGCGCAAATCACGAAAGGGAAAAAGTGTAAAAAACTAGCCAACCAAGAAATAAAAATCACAATGCAAATAACTGTTGCGGGAGAGCGGCAAGCTTCAGCTAATTTTTTTATTTTACTATAATTAGAAGGCTTTGTGCTCATTACAATGGCGTGTTGGAACAATTGACAACATGACAATTAATTTAACACCTGGAAAATGATTACCACAAAGACTTCTTACCTCCGAAACAAAAGGTAACTTTCAGTGGCACAGTTGACAATGCCACCAACTAAAAAAAATCAATCACTCAGAGAATCAATGATGGTTGGTTCCTGTTTCTTTAAGTTTATCAATTTATTGTTTGTGTATCCCAAAATCAAATGACTTTCTGTTTTGTACTAAAAGGATGTACATGTCATTAGATGTTGCCATACTTTCTTGCATTGTAATAATTCTTCTAAAAAAAATGAAATGGTCACACTTGAATCGGTCCGTGATTGGTCCTTTCAGAAACCAATCTTCCTGATGCAAGAGACTGATTCTGAAAATTTTGTGAGAATCTGTGGCCTTATCAGTTTTTAAAGAAGTAAAAAATATAATCGCAATGTTGGTAGTCTTGTAAGTCCTTTCAGTATAAATGCATCTAATTCATCATTCTTCATAAAATTTAAACTCTTTCCTTATTTTCAGTGTTGAAAAATTGCTTCACGGAACATTTGAAGAAGGAAGTGAAATCTTGAAAAATAATAAATTAAACCATGATCATTTAGTAAGATCCCTGAAATTATTTAAACGGTAAGGAATTAACATGTTTAATGCAATTCACTGGAATGAATATAAGTTTGTCTTATAAGTTCAGAAGACTGGAAGAATTTCAAGTCAAAAGTAGTGAAAACTGAAGAGGGTATATTTAAAAGAAATCCAAAATTCTTGTGTATGAAATAGTCTGGTCGTGTGATCAAGTGAAAAAGAAGATGCAGTTTAAGGAGGCATCATTATTAATTTATTTATTTATTTATTTATTTCCAGTCATCCTTGGAGAAAAGTTGAACAGTTCTGAAGTGAGTTGAAGAAGAAGAATGGAGACAAGAGTTGCACAGCTGAAAAGAGAGTTGAGAGGAGATGGAAAGGAAAAGATTCTTCCGCAGTTTTTGCGGTGATACTTAGCAGAGTTGCCAGAGTTATACCCTTTTTTTAAATAAATAATTTAAAAAAAAAAAAAAAAAAAAAAAATACACAAGAAATGAAGCAAAATAGAGAAAAATAGAGAGTTGAGAAATATTTTGTTTGAGAGGAAAAAAAAAGAAAAAGAAAAAAAATAAAATAAAAAAAAAAAAACTAGACATATTTAAAGCTCTTTTCCTCCTTGAGTGCTCTAGGTATTTCCTTCCCAAACTTGAGAGTCCCTGGCAGGTCGCCATTACTCTCCTCTTTCCTATCCTTTGTTTTGAGAATACTTTCATTGTCTTTCCTACCCCTTCTTTTTTTATGCAGTCCAGTCGTTCGCTGTGAAATATCAGCATAACGAGCCACGTGTTTGGGCGGCTGGACTTTACTACTACTACTACTACTACTTATTTATTTCCAGTCATCCGCTGTGAAACACCAGCATAACAAAGCACTGTGTTTGGGCGGCTAGACTTAACTACTACTCACTACTCATTTATTTTTTTATTTATTTAAACATTTTCTTCATAAATGATCTTTTTAAGCTTTGGTTCAAGCCATTTTTAAAGTTTAAGAATACAGCAACTTATATTTTTGTCAATAAGTTTTCGATGTACTTGTAAATTCAAAGGGTTATTTCAGCCTTTCATTTCAACTTTGGCTATAAAAAGGCTTAGAAACGAAGTTAAGTCACTTGGTTTGCGCCATTCAAGTTTTTGTGAAAAATAGTAATAATTTGCCCCAAAACCCCAGTCTTAAAACGTATGTCAACCCACAAGGCACATATTGTATGCAATACCGATCATTTAATTTTTCTCAAAAGTTTACTGTGTGCCATTTAATTTTCACAATCTATTTTCAGTATCAGTGAGATTACTCCAAAGATCTTTCCTTTTAAATTAGTTTAGGCATAGAGTTGTATTTTTTTCATTTGTGTTTACAGGGAAATTGAAGAAATGAAAAAGAAAATTCAATCCCTGAAAGAAGAAAGAAACAAGAGGGAGAAGAAAATTACTGATCTTGAAACCAGATTATCAACCGTTACTCGAGATTATCAATGTATATTAAGTATCAAAACGTAAGTTTCTATAGCGTTCTTTTTGTTTAGATTCTCCCCTCTACTACATAGGTACAGAAATGTTGGTCTCATCAACAAAACATCATCTTTTTTTCTCTATCCAGTCCAGTCATTCACCGTGAAATATCAGTATAACAAACCTCCGTGATTGAGTGGCTGGACCTTACTACCGAAGGAGGTTTCCAGAAAGGGGGGCAAGAATGAAATTTTGCTGCCCCCTGCGAATCACCACCCATCGAATTATGAATTTGATTACCTTTTTCTTCTTCTTATTTTTTTCTTTTCTTGCCTCACCCTGATATTGCCGCCTCGGAGAGTACCGCCCAGGGCAAGGATACCCACATGCCCCCCAGGCCTGTGCGATGTCCAGTTCTGTTCATCGCAGTTTGATGTCCAAAAAACATCAAAATTTTATCGATGCTTCGAATCTAATTTTAACAAGTCAAAAATGAAAAACCATTGAAAATCATGCATTATTCTTTCAATCATTCTTTTTATGCTTTTGAGATGGTTTAAGAAGAAACAATGATACTTGGGTCTATTTTTAGTCAAAATATCAGATTATTAACAAATTTTGATGCATCGATTGACATCAACATCAGTATGGAATCCATTTGATGGCAGGACAACATCAAAACTTTGATCGACTCATCGAACATCGCTCAGGTCTAGCCCCCCCCCCCCCCCCCCCCATCCTCGGCACGCCCCTATTTACTACTGAAAAAGTTGGTCTCTAACCGATTCTATCGCAATAAGAGTAGGAATACTCATTAACCTTGTAAAAATTTAAATGTTAAAGAAAAAAAAAACAGCATGATCCATTAAAAATACTTGGAAATTTCAAGTTGTGCAACATTATTAGCATTTAAGATTTATAACTAAATCGATGCGTCTGAGTTGCGCCTGTTGTCGTTTTCTAGATTTGCAAGGAAGTCAATTTAAAGTCAATTTAATTCCAATTTTTTTTTGCAGGAAATTAGAGGAAGATCTTGAACATGTTGAAAAAGAGGTCGAAAAATGGAAAAAAAATTGTTTAGCCTTACAAAAAACCAACGAAACTCTCAGCAGTTCCAGTGCAAAAAGCAATATGTTGAAACGTTTAATCATGGAAGAGCCAGCTCCAGCCAATTTTGAAGGGCGTAGCTTTGATTCTCCGGTAAGCCTGCTGTTTTTATGCTTTTAATTTTATCTCCTCTCAGGTGCTTTTGAACATTGCAAGCTCCTATTTAAACCTGATTTTTTTTACTGTTCTTAGAAGCCTAGCATACTTTATGATTGTTCATGTAGCAATTTAAAAAGTGCTCTTTCGAAATCTGTGGACAGAATTTATGCCACACAATCTCAAATCAATGATCAGATTTACCTATAAGTTGAAGCAGATGAGTCAGGTTTGTTGATTTACCTAATCAGAAAAATGAGTTAAAAATCTAACTATGCATTCTTTGTTTCATTTTTCAAAAATTAATGGGTCTGTTACAAACTTTGACTCCAGTAATTTTAATCGTGAATTCTGATGTGTTTTTTTTTTTTTTTTTTTTTAATTTTTTTTTTTCAATCTTCTCTACAAGAGAAATACATACAATTTTATGATAGTATTAAGTTTAGGTGTTAATTTACAACGGAGAAGTAAATTATTTATTTTACAATTAGTGGGTGACAAATATTGTCATAGCTATAAGTTTAATGATTAGAGTGCAAAACTTGGGCTGGCTAACTCACATGGTTTGCGCCTCTTAAGTCTCCGAAACTCCTCTGAGTTGTCTAGCAGTATTAATGCTTCTTTGTCAGGATGAGAATGGAGTCGTTCCTCATACCGAGTTGCTACTTTAACAATGTACTCTGCTACAGTTTCCATTCCTAAGTCTCTGTGAATATCAAAGTTTCTTGTGATGTGAAATGATACAAATATTACGATGCTTACACTTGAAATCACTAGAACTGACGCATTTTGATTATTCGGTCAACGGATTCTGATTCGGAGGATTGAAGAAGGAGGGTTTTTCCCTACGCCTCATCCAACTGAACTCGATTATTTTATTTATTGCTCAATGATTTTTATTGTTTATTCTCTTGTATACTTTCATATCGGTCAATAATCTTATTTCATTTTTGTTCTGTATTTTCCAGCTCAATATGACATCATACGATGTTGTTGATATTGTCACCCCATCGCCGGTTGAAGTTCCAAAAGTTAGGTCTTTCATGAATCGAATGAATTTTGACACGTTATCTTCCGCTAGTTCCTCTCAAAGCTCACAAAAGTCATCCACCAGCAGTGTCAGCAGTAGCAGCAAAACAAGTATCAATAGCAGCAAAACAAGTAGCAGTAACTTCAGAGCAAGTAGCAGTAGCATCAATAGCAGTATACCAAACAAGAGTAATTTCAGTAGCGGTGCTTCAAGAAGCCATTCCGGAAGTGATATCTCCAGTAGTAGTAGACCAAAAATCCATAAAAATCGATTTTCTATGGATCCATGGGAAAATGTAGAGATCATTAAACAAAGCACTGCTAGAGCAGATGAAGTGTATGATGGACTTGGCGGTCACTCAAAAATAGATCATTTTCCTCAACCTAGATTGAATCCAATGTTTGGTTTGAAGAAAAAGAAAGTTTCCAATTTGAAAGTGCAATGTAAGAGGAAGAAACTGGATGGCGAATTGCCAAAAATTAGTTCATTTTTGAAGACTCATGATTTAACCGCGGATGACAGTGATTGAAATCATTACTGTTCATACTTACCGTACCTATCGTTGTACTTACCCTTGTAAATACCCCTTTTAACAGCCCTATTTTTAAGTTTTATCTCACTCATCAAAATGGTTTCCTTATGAGATGTGTCGTTTTTAAAATCTAAAAAAAATTCTGAAGTTATCGTTCAAATTTTCACTATTCCTGTTAATGTTTGGAGATAATGAGAATATGAAGTTTTTGAAGTATCAGGAATTGTAATTTACAGAGGGAACTTTGAAAATTTTTAGAAATCTGTGGATTTGTAGAAAAAATCATTCAAATTGGGGTCTTGCTTAATTTTGCTACAAGCAATTGAATAGAGCCGGACCATTTTAAGTACCGGGTTCCGACAAGCCTGCTGCCGAACCGCATCAAAGCAAATCGGTGAGCAGTAGATTAGCAACGAAAAGAAACTCTGTGCTGACCAACCGTTCACTGATGCGTTTCGATGCAGTTTGGAAGCACGCACTGTTACTTGTCATAACCTGATACTCAAAATTATCAAGCTCTAGTTAATTCTTGAGTGAAATCCAGCAAAAATTATGATAAGCAGGTATTATGGGAGAGTCCTATCTAAGTTGAGACTTTCCTCTGTGCGTCTCCAGCAAAAATTACGATAAGCAGGTATTATGGGAGAGTCCTATCTAAGTTGAGACTTTCCTCTTTGCGTCTCCAGCAAAAATTACAATAAGCAGGTATTATGGGAGAGTCCTATCTAAGTTAAGACTTTCCTCTGTGTGTCTCTAGAGAGAGAGTAACGAATTAGACAGGAATCCCCCATGACAACTGCATAGCCTCGCCATTTAAGAGCAAAGACGGCGGAGCTTTGTAGGTATTATAGAAGATTCCTATTTAATTTGTCTCTCTCTTTAGGAACACTCTGAGGTAAGCCTCAAATTGGATAGGACTCTCTCCCATCCCACGGTACTTGCATGGCTCTGCCGCACTGAAGTCATTTTGTGAGTCTGTGAGTGAATTTCAAGATTTTTTAATGAGCCTCTGATAATTTTTGCTGGATTCACTCAAGAATTAACTATTCAGTTGCTTGCTGTAAAAGTTAGCAAGAGCCTCATTCTTTGAGTTTGTCCTCCTAATATTTTTTTTTTTTTTTAAATCAAATGTGTTAAATATTAATTATCATTATTATTGAAAGAAAGTGCTATATATTTGCAGTAAATTGCTTTTCATCCTTTCAGAGAACTAAATCTTACTGGCCGGCAAACTTTAAGGTGCCTCATGGTTTTGACTTTTGTCGTTTTTATTCAATTTACTTTCCTTAAAGCAAAAAAGAATGATTGATTCAGAAAAAGTTTTATATCCCCATTCCGACACTAATTAAATCTAAGAGTAAATTTTTATTTAAATGTTGACAACCTCTGTTCTCACCCCTATTTTCTTTTAACTGAAGAAGTTAATTGCTGCCTCTGTGTCAGAATCCAACAACTTATCTCATTTTTTGTTTGGTTTTTATCATATTTAAAGAATTTTGAAAGCCTTTTAATTTTTTCTTTTTGAGTCTTTGTAATTAATATGGTTTCATTGTTTTTAGTTGGCAATTTTTCAGGACAAAGTATTTCTTATCGTTGTAGTCAAGATCAACAGAGACACTTTATTACCAGTGTAATCCTTCTATTGCTCCTAAAAAAAGAAAAAAGAAAATATACGGAGTATAATGGTATAGTGGAACCGTGAAATGAAAGTCTTTAAAGCTTTCAGAAATAATATCTGGAAACAAACACATGGAAAAATGTTAAAATACCCCTCTAGCAATGTCTTGTTACGTTTCTGCTGGTGCGTTGTGTATCAAATCTCTGTAAATAATTAAATTTCTTCATCTATCTGTGATCATATTGTATAATGTAAACAAAGTAAGTATTTTCCTTGTCTCAACTGTTACTATTAATGAAAATATCCCGATGTCTAGGAAGTATGAACATTAAATATTGGCCCATGGAGCAGTCGAACTCATCACAAAAATGGTATTTAATGCTTGCTTTTTATCGAGAATCACAAGAGTACGATTTTAATGACGCATAGTGATGGAGCTGTAGCCTTAACTTTGAACTTTTGAAACTTTGAATGTGTCTGTTCTATTATTTCTCTTTTACCTCCAACTTTGCTGTGCAAAATTTCAAAGATATATTTTTCTTGACCGTTGATTTGAGCGTACAAGGAGGAATCAGTAGCACCGTTTGCAATTTGGTGACGCTGCATTTTGTGCTTACGAACCCTTGTAAAATATCAAGGGAGTACACTGTGCTCCTCTCATAGTTCGATCCTTCTCATAGGTTTAAATGGAGTATACACAACGTTGCCAGATTACATACGATGTCACTGGGAGGAACATAAAGTGAAGTATCTGAAAAAGCAAATATTTTTGAAATTTTTGTAACAATAATTACTTAAATTCTAATTTTATTTTTTAAGTACATTTTTCCTTCTGCAAATTGAATGATTGCGTGCAAAAAGGTTTTGTGTGACGAACGTACTTTAGTCTCGGAAAAATTGGCTTTAAAATCACAATTCAGCAACAAATCGAATAAAAAAAAAAATTCATCACTCAAGAGATTTTTTGAATTAAGCTGATTAAGTTCAAACCTTCTTGTACACAATCATTCAATTTCATTTTATACCATAAGTATATTAATTTAAGTTTTATTTTTTTGCCTAAACTTAGGAATAATATGTGATCAAGTTGTTAAAACATTACCATTTTCAAAACAAAAACTGTTAAGTGTATTAAAAGATACTATTTTTTATATCCTGTGTTCTCTAAATCGTTTATTTTTACTGTGTTCTCTATTTTGACCCAACCTGTGGAAGGGAGACGTAGCTCAGTGTTGCCATTTTTGGAGCCACTTTTCCTATATTTGTCGATGTAAAATTGTTGAATTTTATGCCAAATTTGGCAACACTGTCACTGCTGTAAAGTTCTGTTTGAAAAAATGAGGAGCAGGATGCTTTTGAGGGTGAAATTTATTCTATTTGAGTAGCTCAACTAGAGCTGGGGAAAGAAAAGAATAGACAAAAATGTCAAAGTCTGGTGAGCTCAACAGTCATCAAACATTATATTTGAATTGCAGGCTGAAAGGTGTTGAGTGATGATGATTCGGACCTCATCAGTATTTGACATTTGTCTATTCTTTTCTTTCCCCAGCTCTAGCACATTAAAGGTATTAATAAATTCTCTAATGACAGAATCAAGGAAACTTTTTCACTTCAGATCCCTTGTTGCCCAACCAAGATCTGACCAGTAAAAAAGACGCATTTTTCATTCTAGATTTTATTTACCCACCCAATTTAGTCTTCCGAAAGGGATGGTCTGTCACATTGTCTACAGGACACCAAGTGGGTCAGTAAAGCACTTAATAGACCTGTGTTACCTCTTGTGCAATAGTTTAACCCTTCACTGCATGATTTTTTTTTTTCAAGCAATTGTGGATTTTTCAATGTATTAGGTGGTCAAATACATGGGAAAAATAGTGAAAAAAATAATTTGACGGTTTTTCGGTCAAAATTCTCTTTTTTCTATTTTTTACTCGTTTTTTACAAGTGATATAACATCATAAGAAATGGCGGGAATTTTTTTTATTTATTTTTTTTTTAAATTTTAAAAAAAAAAATTTTTTTTACTTTAATTGGATTTTTCAAAAAGCCAATGCCGGAAACTTTATAAAAAGAATCAAAATGTGGTCAGTTTGGATACGGGGGCAAATTTCCCCCCTGACATGATTTCGATCACGAACTCTTCACTGCATGATGTTTTCTTTCAGCCAATTTTTTTTTTTTTTTTGTGAGCTCAAAACATACCTTCTCCCGCGTTGACCCACCATGCGCCAAAGGCATATCTCAAAACCTGTATTTTATATGAGCGTTTGAAGAATTTGTTCCACCGGTGGAACTTCATGCAGTGAAGGGTTAAAGAATAGGAGATGCACCAATCAACTATAACTATATCTGCAACATACTTGGAAACTACATGTATGCAAAATCTGTGGATGGTGTCTCACATATAGTTATTGTTTACAACTTAAAATAGTAAGTGTGCTTTGCCTAGGAAATTGCCCCTCCAGCTCCAAGTACGATTTCTTTGGAGCTGCACACCTACTGTATTATGAGTCATCCTTTAGAATTCCCCTCATACCCAGTTATTAATGGCATAATATTGGGGGGGGGGGGGATTAGAGTTGAATTTCTTCCTTCCAATGGATGACTTCTGGGGATGTAAAAGAAGGGGGGAGGGGTTAAGGTGATGACCTTTTTTATTTTTTTTGATCATCGATTTCAGTCGATTTGGCTTACTTTGACGTGCCTGATATGACATCACACATGCACTGGGCCAGCTCTACTTTGACGTGATATCACGTCAAATCAAAAGCATTAAAAAAAATTGTGAACAAATTGTAAAAAAATGAAAAAATAAGAAAAAATAAATTTATAATTAATAAAAAAAAAGTATTAAGAAGAAAAATAAAAATAAAAATGGGAAGTGTCCATGGGTCTCAGTTTGGAGATATTTCTCCGCGCTTACTGGTTTGACTCCTTAGAAGTTCGGGTGGGGGATTGGTCTCTCCCCCCCACCCTATTTACTCCACTTGCCGGCTCTAATACGCGATTTTCGCTGATTTCGTAATTTGTGGGTCATCCTCTCTCTGAAAGTCAGAATTCGAGGGAAGCGGGGTTTGGGTTTCCTCTTATCTGAAATCAATGGAGCAAAATTGTCCTGCAGAATGCGTTTTTCTTGGAAAAGAATGGTAAGTAAGTGGAATTTGTCTTTTAGAGAATATTTTTTTTTTTTTTTTACTAGATTTAAGTGAAATTCCATCACTTATTTTGCTGTGGCAAAACAAACAGAAACTATTTACGCAGTTTTGGAACCAATTTGTCGAGCCAGCTGCAGTTAAAATAAAAAATAGTCAACATTTTGTGCAGTACTTGGGTGAAATTTCAAATTTTTTTATCTAAATTTTTAAAAAATAAAAATTCTTTTATGAGAACCAAGAAAACCATGGGTTCATTGTAAGGGACTGAATCACTCGGAAAAAATGAAATGTCTTAACCTAAACGAACCAGGTTCATTGAATGAAATCATTGGGTTCCATCAAAAGCAAATTACTTATTAATAGGCAGGTGGGTCCAGTGAGTTATCTATCGGGTGTCTGTCCCCCATCTAAAGAAAATGCTTCAAAAAGTAATCAATGAAAAATCGGTAACCTTTTCAGAGATTACTTTTGTCAAATGGTTAGTTACAAAAGTAAATTGGCTGTCGGGTAAAATTTCAGATTGTAAGCATACCTGGCAAATAATACCGGGTTGGTTAGAACTCGTTTCAGCAGTAAAAGTGGAGCTCAACCGATAATGTTTGAATTTTTTCCAGATTTGTTTCTCATATTGCTTGATATGGAATTGAACGAATATAAATTTTAGAGGGCTTTGGCTTTCCATTAATTAAGAGTGCGTTAAAATCACGATGTTAAGGTATCAAGCAAATATCGTTTTGATTTGAAGGAATAACAAATTGAAAATTCGCCAAAGATTCGCAGTAAAGCTCCGCCTCTATTTCTAAATGAGCTCTAGGCACACTTATAATGTGTATTTTTCTTATCCGGTTGCGGTTACTTTAACACAGAGTATTACTTACTGACAAGTGTAAACTGTAGGGGACAAAAAAAAGATAAAAACCTTGCCATTTGAGTCTGGTTGTGCAAAATTTGTCGAAAAAGCTGTTTTCGAGCTTGCAAGAAGACAAACAAATCAATTAGGTGAAATTCTAGCCACAGCTTGCATAAGACCATGAGCCTCACCGCATGTGAACAAGCAAGGATGGTCTTTCACAAACGTTAGGCTCGCACTGTTTGCAATGCTCTATAAGACTTCCTGTGAACGACTGCGAGCGTAAAAAATTTCTGTGCCATTGCAATCCTTTCTCATTTTGTGTATCTTCATTAAATAGAGAAAGTAAAAAGACGGCTATGTGCGTGGGCGCACCATTCGTCATGCACCCGCATTTTTAAAATATTTATCAATTCGCGCCCTCTACTGAAACACGTGTTGCCGGCAAATCCACCAAACACCGGTGTTTTTTGCTACGTTGCCTAATTCATCTACAGAGTTTAATTTTAAAATTGCATTTGCTAAGTCTTTGAATAAATTTGATGTAAGTTTTAGATGGAGTTTTTTAAAAATTTTAATATTTCGAAAAATATTCACAAATAAATTGACAAGATAGGACAAATAATGAAACTGACAGTGAAAATTCATGCATTTGAATTTTTGACAACAGGACAGACTTGGCAATGCTTGTAATGGACATAAACAGTAAACACAAACAATAATAATGAATAGAAAAAAAAAATCGTGTTCTTTCAGTTAAACGTTAAACCTCTGTGGATCAATTAATTAATTATTTTCATTTTGTTTATAATTTACGTGCGTTTTCCAATGTTAGACAATTTGAACTATTATTATCTAAAACTGTAAGGTGAGAGAATAAACTCAATTCAAAAGTATAAACATTTCAGAGGATAGTCATGAGCTTCATTGATACTGGACTCGGTGAACTTTTTCCCACTATCAATCTGGATTCGATGGGTAGTGCCAGGAACATTTTAAGTGACGAACTCTCGGAAATTTTCAAACCTAATGAATCTCATCCTTTCATTGCGTTTTCAGAGGCTGATCTGGACACAGGGGAGTCTGCTGTTCAGATCCAGAACTTTTACGACTGTCTCGAAGATTCCTGCATTGGTGAACTTCTCAATGAATGCAGTTCTCCTGTGAGTTTAAATAGTGACAATTTATGTTTAAATGGCGAACTCAAGAAACGTTCCTTGGATTTGGAGAAAAGGAACTCTACAGCTGCAGAGTCTCAAAACATCCAAGATATATCCTCCAGTATTGACTCGCTGACGACAAGCAAATCTCAGAAGAGAGACTTGCATCCTCGTGATGTCATAGACACATTTGATGCGCTAGATCATGGCGGAATTTGTAGCGCATATGTTACTTTTGAGAGTATCCTAGGAGAACCTAAGGAGTGCCTTTCAAGCTTAACAGATGATGTTCTTCCTCCAGAACCAGAAATCGTCACCAATTATTGCCCCCACAGTATTAGTTCACAAGACCACAGTTCAAGTAGTTCCTCAAAAGATAATGGTAAATGTTCCACCTCCAATCCAGATGTTGATCCAATATCTACTGATTTACTAGAGGAAAATTGCTTTCCCAGCTCCCCAGTAAGGGATTCAGCTGAATCCATCAGCTCAACCCCTTGCAGAGATTCTACCTGCAGTGTAGAGCGTTTACCGCAACAGAAGACAAAACGAAAGGAGATCAAAATTATGCCGCATCCGACAGAATTTTTCTGCATAAAATGTCAGCCTAAAGTTTTCTTTCTATCGAAAGAAAGTCTTAAGTCACATAATGACAGTCATGACAAAGGTAGACAGAGAAGCTTCAAGTGTGAAGAATGTGACTCAATGTTTACAAAACGTAGAGATTTTTTAAATCATCTTAGGAAGCATAAAATACGGAGGTGCCCAACCTGTTCAAAAGAGTTTCCTGAAAATAGTTACAAAAACCACTTAGCATGTCATGACATTGATGCTAAATTCCTCTGCGAAATCTGCGGCCTTACTTTCATCTCTAAAATTAAATTATTTGAACATCAAAGTCTTCACACTTCTGTGAAACCCTATGTTTGTGAATTTTGTAACAAAAGTTTTACTAGTCATGGATCGTTTTGGGTTCATAAAAAGTATCATGAGTCACCAACACCTTTCAAGTGTGATCTCTGCGGTCAATCGTTTCGTCGATCCTCTGCATTGGCCATTCATCGTCGTGGTAATTGTTTGACTAGTTTTAATAGTACGGTAAACAAAAACGCTGCTCCAGTTATTTTTCAAGTTAACTCTGACTCTAAAAATTTGAAAATTGTAACTTCGAAACTTAAAAAGCAGCATCAGTGTGAATTCTGTCAAAAGAAATTTCCGTCAACGACGAGTCTTAAGATACATATTACAACACACACCAAAGAAAGACCATTTCAGTGTGAGTGTTGTTCTAAAACCTTCCCAACCAAAAATTCTTTAACAAAGCATTCCAAAAATATCAGCGCATGCAGTCGGTACAAAAGGCGAATGTTACTGCCAAAAATTCAGACTCACCATGTTTCTCCGGTACAAATTTTACCAAACTTAGGAATAAATGCTTGAAGTTTTTCAGTTCAAGACTCATCACACTTCTTGATTAAAAATTACTAATAATAATTACCGTCAAATCTTGATTTTCCATTGTCTTTACCAGAGCATGAGAAGCTTATCTCATCAGTCATTAAATACTTAATGTGTTTGTTTGAAAACACTTACGCTTAAGATTTACCATTAGAATAATATTTTTTTGATGCATTTGTTGCAATTTTTACTTGTTTTTCTTCCTATTGTTATAATTTTTAAATAAACTATTTTTATGTTTCATCTTTTTCATTTTGAAAGCGCAATAGTATTATTTTTAAAATGAAAGCTCTATGTGTCACCTGGCTCAACTTGGAGGAGGGATCTTGCGCCTTTCAGCCCTGTATCAAATCTGCTGAGGGAAAAAATTATTTTTTGCTTGTTTCTTCATCATTGGTAGAGCTCGTTTCAGAAGTGTAGGCACACCTAAACAATAATCTTTGACGAATTTTCAACTTTAGTTCGTTTTTATCAAAACAATACTTGCCCACGACTTAATTATTTTGCTTTTAAAGTGTTCTTTACTGAAAAGTGAGCACTCGAACTCATTTTCTTTCATTTTCATTGAGTAAAATCATAAATAATATTGACAAATTCCAAAGATTATCGGTCTAGTGGGCCCACACTTCTGAAACTACTTCTACCTACCTAAAGCTCTGAATTTTGTTGGATTTTTTCAACTCACTGTACCTAAAGTTGATCTTGGGAAATAGACACATAATTTAACATTGATTCTAATGGGAAATCAGCGAAAGAGGAGGAGAAAAATTCTGATTTATGGAGTTATTGTTGAGTTGTTCCCTTGAATTTGTTGAGCAGAGCCGAAGTAATTTTTTTCTGTCAGTTGTTGCTTGCAAAGGTCGTTTCAGAAGTGTAGGCGCACCTTAACCGATAATCTTTGGAGTCTTCCAACATTATTTCTCATACTACACAGTAAAAATGAATGTCGAAAATGAGTTTGAGCGTTGGCCTTTCATTGAGGAACGCTTTAAAATCAAAAGTTTTAAGTTGAGGGCAAGTTTTGTTTTGATTTGAAGGATTGAAAATTCATCAAAGATCATGGTCTAGGTTCGCCTACACTTCTGAAATGAGCTCTACCGTGACTGCGCATGCCGTAAAGTTTGAATCAGCGGAGCTGTTTGTTTGTTCTGCACTACGTTTTGAAAGTCTTGTCCTCCGGTGACATTGTTGAATGCTCAAGGGCTAATTTCCTAGCCTATGTGTCTTTGGGTGCAGAGATTCTCAGTTCATTGGAGACTTTTTAATAAATCTGGCAGTGGGTAATATTTGTACAGGGTGACCATAAAAAAATTCTCCATTCAGAAGTTGGGATGGTTACGTCTCGAGAAAATGAAGGAGCTTTCAACCATTTGGGGGACAATGTCTACACAAACCTGCAACAAATTCGACTAAAAAGTAAAAATACTCAAATACTAAAATGAGGTAGTTATAAAGAACATCAATCTTGAGGCTTGTGATGAAAATTGAAATTGTTCTGTTAATGAAAGAAGCTCCTTCAATTTCTCCAGACTCTAACTTCTAATTGGGGACTTTTTTCACTGTCACCCTGTAGGCAAGAAAAATTGCAGGGAAATTCAGCAACGCTTTTCCACTTGCCAGTAATTCTATTTATTTACTGACTTTCTTACATGCAAAATAGAAGAGGAATCATGGAACAAAGTTAAATAAAATTACTCAAAAGTTTAAGATTTTTTTTAAAGAAGAGGGATTTGTAATTTTTTCAACAAAGAAAGCTTATACTGATTGAGTTAAAAAGTGTGACAGTTTTCCACTCAAGTTTCTAAAAGAAAAATTCCGGTAAATCTTTTCTACTTTTTGAACTGCTGAGCTAAATTGAATGAGTTCCTCTTAGAGTGGAGATTTTCTAAGTCATGTTAGCGTCTTGTGAAGTACCTACCTACGTGGAGTTTTCTAAAAAATGTTCAAAATGAATAAGTAAATGCCAAAGTCTCTGAACTTGAGATATTTTGAGTTCCTAAAATCTCTTTGTGTCTGAGAAAATTTTTGGAGAGTAGAAACCCTCTTATAACTATCTGGACTACATGCTTAATATGTATCCCATTGAATAAGGGTAGAGATACATAATTAACTTACCTTCACTGATTCTGCCAATAGCTCACTGCACTTGATTTACTCAAAGTGATTAGTTGACAATAATATGAATCGCTGAAAAATTATTCTTGGCTGCTCAAAAACCTGGAAAATGGAAAACTAATTGCAGACATTCGGGTCATTTAATGACTCTTCAAAATCTTCACCAGATGAAGGGAATTGGGGTCAGGTTTCCCACATCCAAACTTCGATGTCCAAACAATTGTTAATCCAATTTTTTTGGTTCAAAAAAATTTGTACTCCACATTTTAATTAGTTCGCAAAAAGAAAGTCCAATTAATAAGCAAGTCCGAGTACGGAGCATTTTTCCCCAAACATCTGTGTTGGTAGGATAAAGGTGTCAAATTATACAGCTTTTCCCTAATTCATAGAATTTTTTAAAAAAAGACTGGACAAAGAACTCTTTTAGACTTGTTCTGGACATTCAAGTTTGGACTTATCATCTGTGAATCAGGATTAGACATCCTGGAAATTATCCGATTTTGAAATGTTAAGTTTTGGAATTTTATGAAGTTTGGGGGTAGTTTCAAAGCCAATAAGAAGGCATTTATGATGAAACAATGATTTCAAGCTTGAGATCAAGAGATTCACTTCAGTTTCAAGGGAGGTCCCAGAATCTGAGATTTCAAAAGAATTGCAACAAAAGTGGAAACAAAAAAAATTATTTAAGGTGATTCCAGGCGAAACTTTTCCAAATTTCAATCCGATGGATGGCGGCGCCACCAATTGCTTTTCGGAAAATTTGTGTTTTCCGCGTTTTAAACTGAAAGCATAGATAAAACGCAAAATCCAATAATGTCAGAACCACCAACATTTTTTTATGGATTTTTTGAGCCCAAAACGAGCTAAATTGGTTCAGTCGTTTCGTCGTAGGTAAGCTTAGTGACTTGTGAGTGAGAGTGAGTGCGAGTGATAATATGTCTATCTGCCTCACTTGCACTCAGTGAGGCTTATGGGAATTTTCGTCTTTCAAAATTTCCTGCTTTACTTTTTAGTGTTTCAGCTTGAAACTTTCAAGTTATCTTCCTGAAGTATGTTCTCAGGTGCTAACGTTCCTCAAATTTGTGCTTTCAGCAAAAATTTGTCAATTTCAGCCAAAAACTGTTGACTTTTGGAGCAGCGCGACTTGGTGTCCACTGTTCGAACTAAACGACCCTGGAATCATCTTAATACAGGTCAAAGTTGAACTTCCAAAATTGATGCCTCAAAAGCAAAAAATGTTGAACTTAACCTAACCTAACCAGAATAGTAAAGACCTTTGTTTACATTTTCCTGTCTCACCTTTTCCCTCGCACCCGTAATTTATTATGGATGCCTTCAACTTTTACTTTATGCTGCCAGCAATGCATTTTTGCGATAAAATTGTCAAGAAAAGGCATTTTTCGTCGCAATATTTGGAGTAGAGAAAACTCGAGTCCTTAGGAGAAAAGTTGCACAGGGAGTGTCGTCATTTGCTTAACGAGTTCTGATTGGTTGTTATTTGTAGGCTTTCACAGAGGCGAAGATATTGAGAGCTCATCAAAAGAGGCGATAAGCAATGAAGGGAAAGAGGTGTAAAGGAACCGGTTGGAATGCCAGCAAATCCACCAGTCGACTGACCAACTAAGCCTTCGAATTTCAATGGTCCCCAACTTAGCCTTCGAATTTCAATGGTCCCCTCTTTTCAAATTAGATGAAATAATATGACCGTACTCGCACTCTAAAGGGAGCTTGAAAACAAACAATCGTCAGGTCTCCACTAAATAGTAATGAGAGAATTGACTGTGAAGAAATGTATGGTATAACAGGCCTTCATTCCGGAAATACTTTCATCAACTCCCAATTTGCCTCTGTACATATTGGCAAACAATCTGAGAAGCAAGGAAAATGTATTCTAACACCCCCCCCCCCCTTCCCCCCAAGCTGAAAGCATGAAGGTGAATACATTTACACCACATTGCTTTTTCCATTAGCGGCTACATCTCCCGTCCCCGGTTCAGCCAAAAAAGAGGAAGGGCGGGGGAAATAAATAAGGATAGAAAAAGGGGGGGTCCCCTATCAAATATACACTGTGCCGGACAGCACAGAAATGATACTGAATTTGTGTTTTCAATTTTTGAGAGTGATAAAAAAAAAGTGCAAAGCTTTAAATAAAATTGTAAACGATTTAATGACAGAAAAATCAGGATAGGTACAAAAAAGTTAAAGATAGAAAATTTAAATCAGTAGTAGTAGTAAAGTCCAGCCCAGCTGCCCAAATCAATGATCAAAACAAATAAATCCTGACCGAGAAAGTTTGGCTGATTTTAATATAAAGTAAAATAAAATGAAGCGTTAAGACACAATAACAATCAAAGAAATTGAGAAAAGACTCAGGGTAAAAAGAATTAAAGATTAAAATGTTTGTGCTAAAATGATCTAGTATAGTTCACAAGTTTTCACAGATAGTTTTTAATAGGAAGCAGAAGGCGAAGCGTAAAAAAAAAAAAAAAAAAAGGGGTTGAGTATCAAGAAAATTTTGAGAACTAAAGCAAAAAAAAAAAAAAAAAAAAAAAATTAAAAATTGTGAAATCAAGTGCCAGGCCAATTTTCAAGATGGATTAACTTGATTCAAGTTAGCACAGT
Organism: Trialeurodes vaporariorum; assembly: GCA_011764245.1. Classification (NCBI taxonomy): domain Eukaryota; kingdom Metazoa; phylum Arthropoda; class Insecta; order Hemiptera; family Aleyrodidae; genus Trialeurodes; species Trialeurodes vaporariorum. Next base: position 21,988,369 of record VMOF01000111.1, on the reverse strand, counting down.
AGATAAATGCCACCCATAAGTTTTTGCTCTCCTGCATATCTAAAGGAAAGATGTAGCTCCCTCTGAAGAATTTTCAAAGATCTTCCAATCCATCAAAAGATTCATATTTATAAAGTAATCCTGAATAATCTAGGGGATGTTAAGATTTCGATTTTTTATTTAGCCAAATATTACAGGTCGACGCTGCCTTCAAATCTGAAAAGAGCTATATCACAGTTAAGAATAATTTTTTTTTTTTAAAAAAAGTAGCAGCAGTGTCAAGAATATTCTCGATACACTAGAGTAATATCGAGACAGCCATTTTGGGAGATATTAGAGCCATCAAGCAGGCCGAGAATGTAAACAAACTATCGATAGAAATACAATTTCTTAAAAAATCCGCCATATTGGAAGATATTTTAACCGCTCGAGTGAAGAAGGGAGAGCAAGAAAGAAAAAGAAAGGGAATAAAGAAGCATGACAAGAGGGCAGGAGACGAATAATACAAACAGTGCTGCCTTTTATGTATAATCAATGGCATTTTTCAATTCACCGATAATTCCACTGGTTGAGAAAAGATTACACAGTTTAATTCGGTGTATGACTGTACTGCACAAAAATAATCTGATTTAGAATCTTTTTTCAACCGTTGGAGTCTTCAATGACTTTAAAAAACTTGCAGATGTTTTAATTTTTAACAGCAATTGCACCGATTGAGAAAAGATTACAGATCAGAGTATTTTCGTGCAGTACAGTCATTTGCTGAAATGAACTGTGTAATCTTTTCTCAACCAGTGGAATCATTGGTGAATTGAAAAATTCTATTGATTCTATGCAAAACGGCAGCTCTGAATACAAACAATAAGGGTGGAACGAAACAGAAAAGAGGAAGGAGAGAAAATTGAAACTACACACAGTAGGACAATGACTGACAATGGTGAAAAGAATAGAAATTTTTCAGTTTTTAAACTAACATGCCAACAGATACGAACATCTGTTTTTGAACAGCAAGTCAGAGATAATTTAAATGTATGAACAGATAAACACAAAAGTGTACACAAAAATATACAAGGCCGTTACAAAGACGATGTTGAACAAGAACCGAAGAGGCTACTTCAGAATGTTAATCTTTGAGCTAAATGTGGCCGTTTGAGTGACTTAAAACTCTAGTTACAAACACGTTTGATGGATGGGAGCAATTTATAAAGAATTAAATGCAACATTTGACTATGAGGATTTTATGATTGAATCCTTTACATTTAGAAGAACTTTACTAAGTATGTACTGACCATCCGGCTGGGTCAAAAATGGGTAATTTTTTAGAATATATAAGCCTCGTTATGGGCCATGAGACTCAATCGCTGGTCCAAAAATTTTGACTTACAGGACGTATAAGGTTGGAGAGGTTGAAGGCCATTAATTTCTACCGCACTGAGAGCATCAGCGATCAAATGGTCTGGGAAGAAAAAAGTTATGACACTCAGATGTTAAATCAGCAAATATAGACTGCTTACATAGAAAATTAGCAAGCTAATCATTTACTTATAAGCTAAACTGGTAGTTATGACTGTCTATCAGTGATGCTAATAGTCTAGCATTGTGAGACTTGACAGTTGCTACCTACGGTAAACATAGTTAGACTGCCCATTTTTAAGGTGATTCCAGGCGAAACTTTTCCAGATTTCAATCCGATGGATAGCGCCACTAGTCGCTTTTTGAAAAAGTCGTGTTTTTGGTGTTTTAATCAGAAACCATAGATAAAACGCAAAATCCACTATCGTTAGCACCTGCAAAGTTTTTTTATGGATTTTTTGAGCCCAAAATGAGCAAAATTGGTTTAAAATTAAAGCCGTAAATTATGAAATTCGTTTCGCCATAAGCTTTGAGAGTGAGAGTGAGCGCGAGTGATGATACGTCTATCTGCCTCACTCACACTCATTGCGGTTTACGGGAAGTTTCGTATTTCATAATTTCCGGCTTTATTTTTGAGTGTTTCAGCCTGAAACTTTCAGGGTATCTTCCTGAAGTATGCTCGCAGGTGCTGACGTTCCTCAAATTTGTGTTTTTAGCGTGAATTCGTCTAATTTAGCAAAAAACTGTTGACTATTTGAGCAGCGTGACGTGGTGTCCACAGTTAGAACTAATCGACCCTGGAATCATCTTAACAGCTACCCACGATTAGCCTTTATGAAGCTACAGCTGACGGGAAACTTAACTATGGTTACCATAGCAACGACCAAGTCTAATAATGCTCGACCCATAGCGTCATTCATTGACAGTCTTAATTATTGATTCAACATAAAAGTAAACAATCAGCCCGCAGGGGCCACAGGTCACCTTTCCCCAGGACTATCACAAAGTTTCGAAAATTTCCGTTGAACTTCAAAGGTTAAAAGCATAGACAGAAATGCTGAATTTCATTCAATATGATAAGGGAAAGTTAATTTTTTTTTTTTTTTTTTGATCCACCCAGATGGCTAAGACTCGGCTAGGAGACAATGAACGAAGAGTACGTTTGAGTGACTATTTTGAGTGTTACTAAAACATATACAAACACGAATAATATCTGAGAGGATTAGAATTTCAAGAAAAGAATAAACGTTTGTTTTTTTTTTTTCCGGAATCATACTGTGATAAAGTCTATTGGAACGTCGATAAAAGAAATGAAAAAAAAAATTTGCCGATTCCTCTTTGAAACTTTCAATTATAAAATTAAATAGTCTAAAAGCTACACATCTTACTTTATGAACACAGCTAAAAAATGAAAAATTATGGATAACCTCTAAAGAGAAGATTTATACGCATATAAAAATATTTTGAGGAGCTTTAACGATTTAAAAATCATTTATCAGTCTGATTTATTTTTTCTGTTAATGTATTCAGCTACTTAATTGTATGCCTTTTTCCCTGAATTTTTTGAACATAGTTCAATGTGGCTTTTAAAAAGGGAGAGGAAAGAGAATAAGAAATAATTTCATTTCAGCAAAATTTGCTCTTCCCACATTCATGCATAGACACACTGAATTTCGTGATCAACAAATAAAACGATCCTTTGTGCTTCAGGACTCAGGTCCTGCAGATTCTTCATATTTTAGGACGATGAGCAATTGTGAAGAGGGAAGCAAGTGATAGGACATCGAGTGGATGGAAAACAGGAAAACAATTAGAAAACGGTGAGACACACGGAAAATTGACGTCGAGAGCTGTTTACCCAAGGAGAGCTCAAAATAGATACAGGATATGGAAGCCAAGTTGACCTGAAATCTTTTGCATTGTTTTGATATGCTCATCCTTCAAGACCAGGGATTTTGATTTTTGATTTTACGAACAGTTAACTATCTTCCCTCCAGAAACGGAGGAGTGGTGTTCTCTCGAGATAACCTGGTCCTTAAAGACTTAAGTGTTTTGTTGCCAAAGACTTTGACAGTTTAGAATCCAAGCTTACTTGATGATTTTCTTGAATTCAATTAACCCCAGAAGCGAACCAATATCCAAAAAATGTCATGGATTACAGGTCTACTCAGCTCCCACATTCGGAGTGAACTCCATTAAAATGAAGCTTCAGCATTCTTTTTCGCAGCAATATGCATTGCATTTTACTTAGTTTGAAAAACAAAGAGGACAGAGGAAAACACAAAAATTCAAAGAAATACTACAAGAGTAATACTGTTGATATAAATGCTTTGCAATGTAAAACTGAAGAAAGAAAGGATAGTTTAAAGAAACAGGAAAACAATCAACAAATGAATAAGCCGAGACAAACTTTTTGTTTATCCATTTTTTCAAAACAATTACAAATTTACAGAAAGGGGAAGGAGGGGGGACCTTACTGCTAAACTGACTTCTTGGATAATTGGATACAAACCAATTTATTATGCATGAAACATAGATGGAACACAACGGAACAGGTTACTATTAGTTTGTCTAGGAGTCGACTTAAAAACAGGCTTTATCCAAATTCTTGCATTTCATCTTTATTTACCTTTATGAACTGTGCTATTTATTCATTTTCTGTGCAATCTTTTGAAGTGAGGCTCTTCAAATTTGTTTAACAAAATAAAACTTGGGCCGTAAACAAGTCAACAGGTCAAAGAACTCAAGATTCGAGAAATTGATGGGTTTAAGGTTATACCTTGAACACAAGTTACCATGATTGGTGGACCGACTCGGAAGAATGGTTAGAGTGTTTCAGGTTTCGATAGAACACTCGATCCGTAATGACTAACCGCAGTAAAAAAAAAGAAAGTATTCCATTGTGTTCCTCTTAAAAAATTAGCCTTACGTTGAGAAAGACAAAAATGTGCATAGAAAGGTAGAGCTCATTTTAGAAATGGAGGCAAAGCTCAACCATAAATCTTTGGAATTTTTTCGACTTTGTTTCTCATATTGCATGATGGAATTGAATGAAAATGAATTTGAGAGCTTGCGCTCTTCATTAAACAGTGCTTTAAAATCACAATGTCAAAGTCTCGAGCATCTATAGTTATGATTAGAGGGAATGAAATTTGCAAATTCAAAATTCGCGAAAGATGGTTGAGCTAAACCGCAAGCTCTAAAACGAGCTCTACCTATATTCAGCGCAATATAAGTTGAACCACTGACCGGAGGTTGCTTTTTAACGGAAAAATGTAGAACGGTAGCGGTGCGCAGTAAAGCGAGTTGAAGGGAGGGGTTGGATAAGCAATAAATGACTAAAAATGCAAATTTCAATGTTTTTACAGTCAAAAACAAACTGTAAAAAGTGGTTCTTGTCGGAAAATTTACAATAAAACTAATGAAACACTTTTACACTTTTACGTTGCGTATTAACAAAGATTTACGCTTTTAAAGTCACCATGGCATGTCCGGCCTCTCCCATCGACTCGCTCCACCGTGCCGCGTACTGAGCGCCAAGATATCGATTTTGACTGTCCCTATTGTTTTCCGTTGTTGTCATATCAGTAACCACCACGTCGCAACATTATGAAAATCTACCTGGATCTTGAGTGCTCAACTAATATTGCGCCAACTATAATTACAAACAACCAGAAACTTGGAGTTAGCACCTCAAGAAGCACCTATGTTTAATTTTGAAGCCCTAACTACACAGTGTTCGTTTAATTTATTCAAATGATTGAGACTACATATTAACGTAAAAAAAAAAAGCTGACTCATTTTTGCTCTACTTTTTTTTCCATTCTTCTAGCTGAGGAGCTGGTTATAACTTGTAAGACAGGCAGATGTAAAAAAAATCATTTTTAGAAATGATCTAGAAAGCTTTTTCTGCAAGGAGAAAACTTTAAAACTCTAATTGGACGGCTTTTTGCAAAGGGGAACCAACTTTTCTGAGTTCGCAGAAAGGAAGCAACTGCTGTGGGTTTCCTATGCAGTTGATTCCCTTCTGCTGACATGGAAAAAACGGTTCCCTCTTGCTTACACAGAAAAAGTGACTCCCTTTTGCAGAAAGCCGTCCAATTAATCTAACAACTGCATAGTAGATAGATTTAAGGTCAGTTAGAGTTTTAAAGTTTTCACCAAGCAAAGATGATTTTTAAGATAGTTTTTGGAATCGTATTTATTTTACAACTGCCTGTCTCACAGGAATCTCCTCAGTTACTTACTGCTGGAGAAAAAATGAGCTTGAAAAATGCATAGATACTGAAAATATGATTTATAGATGTCTCCATAGAAATTCAACAACGCACTTAAATTTCTTCAACTTTTCTTAAACTCATAAAAAGGGTTTACATGTGTATGATTTTCTGCTTGAATAAAGCAGACTATCTCTTGAAGGCCGTTATCCTTGAAATTCTCGGCTTTTAAATAGACTGGATAGGAATGAAAAACAGTATTTGGTGGAGACGAGTCATGCAGTTGCCAAGTCTAATCAAAACATGGGATTAATCTAATTAGTTATTGGATGCTAAAGACTATACAATAAACACTTAGATAAGTTCCTTATTTTGATTAGAATTGGCAACTGCATGGCTCGACTTCACCAGCAATTAATTCCCATTTTTATCCAGTCTACTCTAAAATCGGGAATTTCAAGTATCGACCTCCAAGCTAGGTATACATTTTTAATGATGGCAAAATTATCAGACTAAAATTCAAACTTCAACGAGATTTGATGTCAAATTTGTGAGGTAAACAAACCTAACGAACTCTGAAAAAAAGTTAATTAAAAATACAAGATTGGGTAAAGATTTACAATATTTACAATTTTACTGATACATAATTCGAAAATGCAAAAGTGTCGGAATTGGAAATCACAAATATTAGTAAATTATAACATAAAAAAAAAAAAAAAAACAATATAACTGGTAAGCGTCAATTACCTCCACAAAAGAACACAAAATAACAGATAGATACAATGAAGACTAAACCAAGATGGTAAAAAAAGAAATACCGAAAATGGACGACAATAATAATCAACAATTATACAAGTATGCAGATTTTTCGAATAAATTTTCGATGAACAATTTTTTTCCTTTCCCACCAAAAAAGTGATAAATCGAATAAGAAAAAGAAAAAAATTTAGTTATTTTCAATTCTATCTCAAAAATGGTCCAAAAGGAGGAATTTCTGAGAAAAAAAATAATAAAAAAAATTATTAAAACTTTCTTGATTCTGAAAGGTCATTGATATCCATCTAAATCTGAAACAGAAATAACGAAACCATAAATAACTCAAGACTTCGGTGATTTTCCAAACAAAATTTAAAATTTTTCACAATTCAAGGACAAGTGGAAAGAAAGAGCAGCTGTTAAAACTGTCTGAGAGAGTTTTCTGAATTTTAAATTGAAATTATCAATATTTTTTACAGGCGATGTTCCAACCATCAATTTATTATTTTAGTTAGAAATTCCATTTTTATGGATTTCTTAAATAATATGGCATTTATTTGAGTCAGAGTTAGGCAAGTAGGACTCAATTACCTAGGTTGAACTGCCGATTACTTTCAGTAACCAAGCTGACACACCAAAGACATTTTGTTATAAGGTTTCGGAGGGTTTTCAAACCGTTACCAAAATGTGATCTGGAACTAATTTTCAAAAACGTAAGGTGATGTCGTTTAATAATACTAAAAATTAACCAAAAAGAATATATTATTTTTGAAAATAAGCGTGAATTAAACTTAAATTGGAGTTTGAAAACTGTCCTATTTCTAATAACAAAATATAATCTGAGAGTCAGCTTGATTACAAAAAGTAATCGGCAGTTCAACCTGGGTGATCGAGTCTCATTTGCCCAACTCTGATCTGAGTACAAAAAGTCCTGTGTGTGTGTGTGCACACCGCAAAAATTTGCGGTAAAAAAAGTCACATACTGTAAATAATCATTGATTGAATGTACCTAGATTAAGATTTAAAGATAGTTTCAGAGGGCGGATATCACATGAAAAGTTTGAAAGAAATGATTATATTTCAAAAACACACCTTACCTTCGAATAAACTTAAGGTATTTTTCTTTCCACTCAAACTGAGACTAAATCTTGCGAGGTGGTTTCAACGGGTGGACTTTTCGGAGGACGTGACTTCCGGAAAAAAAAATTTCTTAGAAAGGAGATTGTTGATAAAGGTCTACCATTTCTAAAAAAGAGAGAGACAAAATTAGGGATACAAAATGAAAAACACAGAAAAAATAGAATAAAAAGAGCAGAGGGTCAAACGCTGATCTGGACAAGGGACACACTTCCAATGGACTGTTTCCTCATATCAAAACTATAAAAATGATTGGAGTATCCATTACCGTTCCTAACAAAAGCTTTTCTACCAAAGAGAATTAAAAACGAACTTTCAAACTAAAATTTCAGCACCTGGACAGAGGAACAAATGCAACTTTCTTCTAAAATTTCATTAAAAAAAAAAAAAAAAATTTGATGACGGAAACTAAATTTTCTTTGTTGACTCAGCCAGATCTTATCTCTATCTCTGCAGAAAGTTGCAAAGATTAGACTAGTCTATTCCTAATAAAAACATGATAAAGAACAGAATTTAAATAATTACCTGAAAGGAACTGGAGTTTCTGATTTATTACAGCGCTGCCCTTCAACAACGCTCACATTTTCATCGACAGGAAGTTTTTCTGAGGGCTCATCCCCTGAATTGGTACCAAGCTGGAAAAAAAAACCAAAAAAAAACAGAATAAGCGGGGATAGTATAAGCTGTAATAAATAACAAGCGAAGAGAACATACAACTAAATTTTGGTTCATTTAAAAAAATACAGCCGTCTTTTTGTAAGTCCACAACAATTTAACGAATGCAAACCAGGAATGTATTGTAGGCGCTGCCTACTAAGTCACATAATTACAAGCAAGCAGTAGAAATCCTTCTACAAATCAGAGTGCTCATTACACGTTTCACATCACTCACTCTCGTCGTCCAAGAAAGTTTACAAGCTCCAAAGCGTGTGAACGGTTGTGGTTCACAATTGTTCGGAGTAGTGCTAACAACCTGGGAAATAGGAAATCTAACATGGTTCCCGCTCCAGAGGCTACCCCATTCACAGTCTTCAACAAAATAAGAAAATGGCGACCGCAGACCACAGTAGTCTATAGTCAGCAATTGTGGACATAAAAAAAAAGGCAGCTTACGGAATAGGGCTGTTGAGTCGATTTTTTTTAATTCAAATTATGAAAGAAGACGAAAAATTAAGGACCCCATATTTTTTCTTTTTTTCATTTGGACGCGGGAACACCGAAAAAAATAGGTTCAAAGTGCCGAAAAATTGATAAGATTTAAAACGGCCCGTGGCGGGAAACATCGGCTAGCGAGTCACCGCTACGTCATTTCTTCGGTTTGCTCAGCGGAAGTACCCATCCCTATTCTGTCGGCCGGACGGCAGCGTGGCAGGCCTATTGAATCCTGCGGCAGTCGCCGGTGGCTCCGATCAAGCCGCCTTCTCACTCCATTTTCTCGAAAACCGTAAGTCTCAGAAACAAACCAATCGAATTAATCGAAAGAGCACAAAATTATCATTTGACATGGATTGATGGTTTTTTTCTCAAACTTACCTAGGAGACGGATGGACCGAAAATCAGATAACAATTTAAGGTTAGAGAACGAAACTTCCGACAGTCCTTTTCTGTAAATCACTGTCTATACCCAATTTACAAAGCAACGCTCAAAAAATCGAATGAAACATATCTATCTGAAATTTTACGCTCTTTAAGTTTGTTCTTTAGTGTTTTTCTCTCAAAATGGACGGTAAACAAGGGAAATTGAAAAGTTCTGCGAAAATTTCGGATTTTCAGCGATATTCCGGAAATCGAAATATTTGAGATCGGCTCGTTATCTGACTCATGGAAGAGCCAAAAATAATATAAGTGTAACCAATCGAATGGAAATTTTCTAATCTTTCTCTTTGGTTTCGATCATTTTTCATGTAAGACGCACCGAAACCATGGAAAATGCAAAAAACAGCAGCAACTTGGACGATCTTGATGGTGAGAGTGTCATTTCAACCCAGAACTCGACGCAGTTTTTCACCAATATTTTGGTACCGATGCGTCTTACACGAAAAATTCTGGTTATCAAAGAGGAAGATTAGAAAATTTCCATTCGATTGGTTACACTTATATTATTTTTTGTTCCTCCATGAGTCAGATAACGAGCCAATCTCAAAAATTTCGATTCCCGGAATATCGCTGAAAATCCGACATTTTCGCAGAATTTTTCAATTTTCCTTGTTTACCGTCCATTTTGAGAGAAAAACACAAAAGGACAAAATTTATAGAGCGTAAAATTTCCGATGCTTATGTTTCATTCGATTTTTTCAACTCTGCTATGTCAACTGGGGGACAGAGATTTACAGAAGGGAATTATCGGAAGTTTCGTTCTATAATCTTAATTTTCATGTGATTTTCTCTTTACTCGTCTCGTAGGTAAGTCTGAAAAAAAAAACAACCAAACCATCCCAATGGATAAATTCATGTTCTTTCGATCAAACAAGTCGGTTCTTTGCTGAGACTTACGGTTATCGAGAAAATGGCGTGAGAAGACGGCTTGATCGGGGCCACTGGCGGCCTCCCCTCAACTGCCGCATGATCAATGGGTCGCATGCGGTCTCGCTGAGCTGAAAGCAAGACGCTTGAGCCCCTCAACTGAGAACCGGAGCATTGACGTCAAAAGGCACCCACAATGCACCGCGCAGCCAGTTTCCCGCCAAAAAGCCGTTTTTTGAGGATCCAATTTTCAACTTCAATTTTCTCAGGAACGGCGCAACGTAGAAAAAAACTGAAGCCATCTTTGTTCTTCCCGCGTTTAGGTCTACCAGATCACGCAGAAAAATCACGAATCCCCGACTCACTCAACAGCCCTATTGTGGAGTCAGAAATTATTAACGTTTGCATAAATTGTGATTCTCAAAGACAGTGTCCAATCAGGAAGGGGTCACGGAGACTTTAAAGAAAAAACAATATTCATAGAATTCAATTATCTAGACAAGAACAGATATTAGGACTGAAAATAAGTCAGGAGTGTGTAAGTTTCAAAACTTAAAAAAAAAAAAAAAAATTATGGTTGCTTCCGAAGGGGTTAAAGATACTTTTCAAACTTTCTACAGATTCTCCTGAGTTTTCGTAGAAATGCCCGTTTACACCTTCGGATAGTTTCAACAATGGCATTTCAAAAATTTTTTAAAGATAAAGTAAATATTAAATACAGTAAAACCGCCGAGTAACTAACCTCTGGTTAATGAAAACCTCTAATTAACGAATGTTTCGACCAATCCCATCAAAAGTCCTATCTTAACTGTGTAAAAAAAGACGCTGATTAACGAATTTTGAATAACGAATTTTCTAATTAACGAAGAAAATTTGCAGACTGCAGACCATTTCTACCATATTTTAACGAATTTTCTCGGAAAAATCGCATAGTTCCACGCCGTACTCACAATTTCTACTGCTGATACGTGCGTAACAAGAGTCAAGAAGAATCGTGATTGGAGGGATGGTTCGACTCGTCGTCGTTTCAGATGCAGATCGGAGTCGCACTGCGCAGAAGCTGAGTTTCCGTTCAAACGTGTCTAATGCGTGACACGGAATGCGCTTGACAGAAACAGTGTGCACTGTGCAGTCTGGCTGGCGCCAAGTGCAAGAGGGGAGGGGGACGGGAGTAGCTGGCCGGCTCCTAGCGGTGAGGATGCGAATCTATCGTACACCCACTGCTCGGCGTAGAATTTCGTCGGCGCGGTGGCAGGCAAGCACAAAGTACGGACTTACCGCAAATACAGATGTAAATAAAAAAGTTTATTGCATATATCATAAAATGAAGGGGCTTTAATACGCGAATCGGAAAATTTCAAGTTTTTTCGTTTCTACAAGCTGAAAAACGGGGTTTTCCACGAAATTCTAATTAACAAATACTCCAATTAACGAATGGTTTTTTTGGTCCCCTGCGATTCGTTAACTAGAGGTTTTATTGTATTAAATATTAAATATTTTGGTTAAGCCTACACCATAAGAACATAACCATACATGAAGGTCACCGGAGCATTAAAACAACAGCAAAAAATGAAGAGGGGCTCTTGACCGAGGGGAATTCAAATGAAATTTGGATAAGTTCATTTCGAACAAGAATCCATAAATTAATTAAACCTAGAGTACCTACCTAGTTTTAAAAATTTTCTGCTAGAGGACCTCAGGATCCTTCAAATCCTGGAAAGTATCTTCGAAAACACCGGAAGGAATCCGCGGGAAAAATTTGTTACAGTTATGAGACACAAATTTTCAGCGAGCAACAATCAGCCTTACAGTCCTACGATAACTGAGAGCACACCTCATCACTTTGAGCCGGCTACAAGTTTAAGGAGATCATTGCAGAGAGGCCAAATTTTAGAGATGCCTCAGATATTTTAAATTTGTTACGAAGTATCCGTAGCTGTATGATAGACCAACCACACTTGAACAATAATAATTGATAACTTACATCTGCACTTGTTGATGGAGTTTTTGAAGATGTTGGACTACTATCAGGCAAAACATTGGTTCCCTTTGATTTTTTCAATTCTATTTTCTTAGAAGCACTGAAACACAAATGATTTCAAATTTGATAGTGATTAGTCAGCAAATACATTAGCGTAAATGTTGAGTCATCTAAGGCAGAATTTTTTCGACCACCTCTAGGCGTCTATCGAAGGACTCATGAAAACATTTTTGTTTTCTCTAAACGGTGTAAATTCTTTTTTTTTGTACAGTGTATCTATCGCTTTCAAATTGCTGCTTGTCACAATTTATTTTTTGTTTTTTGTTCAAAATCATGCTTTGAGTGTCTGGAAAGTACCGAGATTAGTGCTCTCATTTAGAAATTAAACTATATATTGAGCTATCTATATTCGTTTTATTTGAAAGATCAACTTATCATCTATCTTTTCAGACTAAGATTAGCTATTTTGGTCAAAAATTGACAAAGTACAGGGGGACAGTTTTTAAGCAGAGGATATAAGTAGTGAGTATACTAGTACGTATGAAATCAGTTAACTTACCTAGATTTAACTGACTTATCCGCGGAGTCTTTGCAGCTCTTAGTTGAGTTAACTGGACTTTTACTGGAGTCGGAAGATTCAAAAACGGAATCTGACCGATTGCTCTTGACTGGACTGTCTGCATTGGCAAAATAAAGACATTATCTAATTAGTAACAGCTCAGGTATAAGTCCGCTTTAAATACAATTCTTGGAAACTGTTCTCTATTCTGACAGAAAACGGAACTGTACAAAAACAGTGACAAAAAAAAAAAAAAAAACCTTAGAGCAAGTAAAAAGTGTCACACCAATTTAAAGTTCTGCAAGAACTAGAACTGTCAAAAAACAGCTGAAACTGTTGTTTTTCACTAACTTTTCTATCTTTCTCCAATCCACTAATTTGGATTTAGATAAACGAAAATTGAGGCTAGATTCAAAATTAAAAATAAGTAAAAAATTACTTAAAATTGTCAGATTTGCAAAAGTGCAAAGAAAAAAATAGAGAATCAGCAAAAATTTTCAAGAAGTATTTGCTCAGAAATTCATAAGAAAGAAACACGTTTTTCTATCCGTTTCCAATCCACTGATTTGGATTTAGATAAGCAAAAATTAGGGCTAGCACACACAAGGTAAAGTGGGATTCAGAACTCAAGCTGAAGAAAGATAGAGAAAAAATAAAAAGTTTACTAACCGTTTTTTCCACTATTACTACTATTATTAACATATTCATTCTCTTCATTAAAGTCGATTCGTACACCGGACGCAGAGGTGGTGATTCCACAACCTCCCGAACGACATAATGAGACAGGTATTACACCGTAGACATAAAATAAAAGGACAGGAACTCCGACTCCAACAGCAAGACCAGCCAAAATGGGAGCGATCAAAATCTACAGAGAAAGAGAGAGAAACGAGAAAGTTGAGGCAAGGATCGAGAATATCAATTAAAATTCCAAAGTTGAAGGGATGATTGGGGGTATTATGAAGATTGTTGGGGGGGGGGGGAGAATTGAAATTTTTCAAAATAAAAAAGACAAGAGTAGAGTTGTAGAAAAACTATCGTACAAATGTTCATGACCAGAAAAGATCATGCAAATTATTTGAATAGTAACAGGGTGTCCAATAAACACTGGAACTTACGGAATAAGTGGATTTTAAATAAGGGGCTTGAAATTATTAATATAAGAGGGTATAAAATATAATGAAAATCAAAATTGACACAATGGACCTATTTTTAATTAATTTTAAGAAAGTAGGCGAAAAATTAAGGACCCGTATTTTTTCTTTTTTAAATTTGAGCACTGGAAAGCCGAGAAAAATTGGTTTGAAGTTCCGAAAATGAAGTGTCCTATGACGTCATAAGACACCAATCCCCATTTAAATACGTGTATTATTACTGATTTGAATAAAGCGGAGTTTCTCAGCAACCGCTTGTCCAAAATGAAAAACAAAAACATCTCTGGCATCAGCTCACTGAGCACTTTCATTTTTCGAACTAATTCATTCAATTTTCAGACCCATGAAATAGGTCCATTGATATCCTTGACAATTTTAGGATTGCATTAATAATAGAAACCCCCACATAGAATTATGGTGCATTATGAGATCACCAGAGACAAATAGAGACCTTGCACTATGCCCACTATGGTGTCCACTTTTCTGGTTCAATTTTGGTCGGAACTCATCGAAACAACAGCCATCATTCCCCTATTGTTGACTGATGAGCGCGTAGTTTGCATTCCACAAGCAAAACCTGTTTCCGTTTCCGGGACCGCGGACCAATCACAGCCTTTTGTTGAGCTCACCATCCAACACTAGGCGAAGGTTGATTGTTGAGGCCGATGAGTTCCGACAAAAGGAGTTCACGAAAAGTGGACACCGCGCGCAAACACGGGAAGAATAGGGAGTGCACGGTCTCTATTTGTCTCTGGAGATCACCGATAAAAATCTTATGGAAATTAACAGATTAATAGTGTGTACTGATACATCAAAAACAACTTACCGCAGTAATCACTCCAGTCATTATTGCTGCCGTTCTGTGAAGTCTACTACTCCATGCATATTTTACATATAATTTACGACCAACTAAAACAGGAATACCTGTGGAACCAACAAAGAAATAAATTGTTGAAATTTTAATTGGCAGGGAGCCAGACAAGGGTGGACAGACATACACTACAGTTTCCGACATAAATGAGATAAACTGAACGCAAAAGATTAAAATTTTCAGTTTATTAGAGTTTCAAAATTTCTAATACAGAGAGAATTATCTATTGATGATGGTGAAACCATTCATCAAAACATAAAACAAAAAAATGTTCAGCTAAATTCTTATGGTGAGAAACTTGTTTACCTAACTAGCACTCATGAATAAAAACAGTAAATTTTAAAATAAAAGCATGTTGGCTGATTTTTCAAGACTTCCAGATGTTTTGGATTCAATTAATGTAAATGTGATTGCAAAAATTAAAGTTTTCATGTTTTACTTGTGAATCATCTACTTTCTGGATCAACTAAAAACTTTAAGCGTAGTTAAGTTAAGCTGCCGGATACATTCAGTTCTCTATGTTTATATTCCCAGGCAAAAGACTGGTCTGAAGATGGACCAGAAGGAGCAGGGATACAATAGAATAAGTTTTTTGATTGGACCACAACGTAACACTCCATTTTCTTACTGCAATTAACCAGCGCAGTTCCAGCATTCCATCGAAACAGGACGGAACACTCTGACAAGTCCGTCCACCGAACATGGTTACTTGTGTTTCACTGAGATATAACTGCAAACCCGCTTATTCCACAAGAATCTTGAGTTCCTTTACCCATTGACTTGTTTACAGTGTATGTTCCATTTCGGAAAACACATTAATGAAAAAAAGTTCAAAAAAGTAAACAAAATGGATTGCTAGAATTTTGATAGAACTCGTTCTTTCTTAAATAGGAATGCTAAACGTACCACCAACCAAGAGTAACCTGTTTCATCTTGTTCCATCATGTTCCCACGATAAAAAAAGTAGCATAAAGATATCCTCACATTAGAGAATTCTGCTTACCAATAATAATTGCAGGTACTGCTATTCCAGCTATTAACGCTATCCCAACCGGTGCACCAATAAGCGTTCCAAGTTGCCACAGTAATTTCTTCTTTCGAGACCAAGGTTTCTTCCCCCAAAATGTGCAACCTGATGGACTGAGGACAGGAAATGAATTCAATGAGAATCATACCAAATCATGGATCAAAATTTGGGGTAAAGAGTTAGTGCTGAGTAAACGCAGCTGTTATACTTACTCGGTTTCAGGCAACCAGGAGCTCGGAGCCAGAGCCACAATTAAAATCAAAATTTCTGTCTACCGTGTTCATATGGGTATTTTGGAGGTTATTAAGAAGTAAACAGACATTTTTAGCATGAACATGCTGCGCCTTTGATCATTCAGAAATTCATCGGAGAACCGATGAACTTCATCAGCGCTATCGTAAACACAACCAGAAAATTTTGCTACAGTATGGAGAATTCTAGAACACTCCATAAGCAATGAATTTGAATTGAAATATTACCTTAAATAATGGAGATCTCCAATTTCTTTCAGACACAGCCAACAAAACTCTGCACCACACACAGAACATGTCATATGATTACACGAGCCATCATCCATTTTGACTATTAAAACTTGACACCGCGGACAGACTTTTACATCTTCACCTGAAATAAAGGATGAAAGCCAAACAGCATGAGAAACTTTTCAATTTACATTGACATAAAACAACCTTCATACGTTTACCTTGCGCAAGAAGGGAAAACAATACATTTACGAAATGTATTTTTTTTAGGGTTTGATTAATTAGGATCAGCTGAAAGGAAATAACTGTGAGATGAAATTGTAAAGCGAGAATTTCTTCTCTTTGGTATCATCAGTCAAGCAGAACAAGTTTTGTCAACATTGAAATTGGTTACTAAACAAGTAGCATGAAAATGAAGAGTCGGCTACAGGTAAGGAAACAGGTTTTAATTAATTAATTTTAATTATTAGCTAATTGATTTATTTTTTGATCTACCAATACATACATCTGTTTGTGTGTTTATTTACTATTTACTTCATGCAAAGAGCCAAAGATATAAGCAAGAATAAATCAAGCATCATAAAAGATATTCTCTAGGGTGTAGATCTTGATCTTTTTCACGAATAGCTTATAAACTTTTGCCAAATTATTAGTAATTCCACAGCAACAGAGCGTTTTGCTGATGCTGAAAAATGAAATCGAATTTGCATCATTAATACGTCTAAAGCTATTGAATGAATGAATATTTCTCCCAAAGACGTTTCTTTAAGCAAACTCAACAGAAACAGTCAGTAAAATCAATGAATCTTTGAAATTATACAGTGTTTTAGGAGTGAAAACGGGCAGAATGACCATAGTCATTGCGTCAAGGTAGAGTGACCTTTCGACTTCTCAAAAGCAGTGTGATTTCAATCGATCATTAATCGTAAATTTTCATTTTGTATTTGTTGAACTTGCTAAAAGGAACACTTTTGACAAAAATATTCATTAGTTTGGTAGCTTTAAGCCTTTGAATGATGCAATTTCTATGACAGTTATCGGCGTCAGTAAAAAGTCGTATTACCGCAGAATTACACTTCAGCTTATAGCTAGTTCACTCACTGACATCATTGGATGAGTCAGACCCGTCCCGATTTTGAATACCAATCTGCCCGTAACTCAGCAATGGAAAGACTGCAATTTGACGATGCTCAAAAGCTCGCGGCATTTTTCAATAGTTAGAGTAGAGCCACTCGCTTCACTCAACTTCCGAAAATTTGCCGCAAGAAGCGCTCCTCTCGTAGAATGAGCTCACTAACTCTGTTGCCAAGCAACTTTTCTAAAATGAATTAAGATGCGAATGGGTTATTGTAGAAACAAGATATAAAATCTATTGATAAGAGGATTAATTGAAATATTAAACATGATTCAACCAGTTGTTTCAATAATTTTATAAGCGACTGATAAGACAGGAAACATTAAAAATACTTACGAAATTGGGTTAGTTGTGCTTCTAAACTTATGAGAATTGACGATGCATTGAGGCTTGAAGCTCGTTTTGCTCTAGCTGCCGTGCACGTCTGATTAGGATGCCACAGGGCTTTGCAATGGTAACAAAAATATGCATTACACCCCTCTCTTCCGCACTTCAATTTCGGACAACTAGCGCAACCATTAGCAACAACAGCATAACTAAAAAGAAGAAAACATTTATTTTAACAATGAAAATAATTTTTGAATCAATAAATCAAAATCACAAAGAATGACATAGTGCATCTCCAAGTCAAGATATGATTGATCTTCAGCACACTTTTGCTTCGGCAATATATAGGGTGTATCAGAAACATACGTCGTTCTAGAAACCATGTATTCTAGATGTCAAAATAAGACTGTTTTCTCCTACAAACAAGTGTCCGAAAATGCCCCCCTTTTGTGCTACAGTCCCCCAAAAGCTTTTAAAAAATTGATGGTTTATTTTGGAATATCGACCATAATTATGAACTAAATGTCATGAAAATTGGTGTCCCAAAGTAATTTTACGCGTAGAATCCATTAATGACCTTGAGAAATTCAGAAATTAGGCCGGACTTTTCAGGCAATCTTGTACCTTCAACGGTACAAATTTTATGTTACGGATTGGAAATTTGACAAATAAAAACTGAAATTTGGCATATTTTCATAAATGGTAGATTTTTTTTAAGAGGAGGATTCCCACAGATACAGCAGAAGATGAGGCATAAAGTATTCAGGGCAAAGATGAAGAGATTACTTACCAACAGTCCGGTGCAGGACACCATCTTGTATCTGGATCTACAGCCAAGACTCTTCGAACCATGAAGTCTTCATACTTCTCATAAAGGGCTGGCTCATTTAAAATCATTCTAATATCTGAAATCATTTGAAAAAATTGGTTTTAAATGATGTTTTTCTATTCACAACAATTCTAACATTATTCTTCAGAGAGACTCTTGGTGACAAACTCAAACACTTTTGACAGAATTTGAATGAAGGTCTGAAAAAAGTTCTGAACATATACTTAAAAAAATAAGCATTTAAGCAGATTGTATAGCTACATTAATATCAAGTCCCTGCTTTCAATACTTTCTGACTTCGGTGAATAGGTAATTTGACCCTACAAGAGCGCGATCTTAGATCAGAGACAACTTTCCTCTATAAAGAAGCACTTCTTGCGTTTTCCAAGTTCTATTTTCAAGCTATGAGAAGTTTTTTAACTCTTTTACAACCAGGTGATCTTAGATCAGAGACAACTTTCCTCTGTAAAGAAGCACTTCTTGCGGTTTCCAAGCTCTATTTTCAAGCTGTGAGAAGTTTTTTAACTCTTTTACTACCAGGTTAAGAAGAAAAATCAATACTTGCTTGTTCAAATTAAGCAGGCAGTTACATATTCCTACACTGTGGCGCTAATTTGGCATACACACTTGATTGAAGGCGCTCAAGGAAACATTATTAATAAAATGTCAACAATTTGGAGCTGCACTTATTGTGAATGAAAAACTGACATTGTGTGAGGCAGATTTAGTCACAGAAACAAATACACTCGGGCGTGGTATTGAGGGAGTTAAAGTTAGAGGATGGACACTAGTTTTGGTCCTTTCGGACCTAACCTTTTTACAAAGTCCCCCCCCCTCCTCCACACTTATCCACAAAGACACTTTCAATTTAGTCTAAACAGACCCTCTTAAAAATGTAGATTGGTCTAAACCCTTGTTGACTTCAATCTACTCAGGAATTCACAAGTTCATACGGGCTACTGCAACCCGAAGTTGGTGCTGATTCTTGAATCCTTGAATCCAAATTCAATGGAGACTCAAACGCTGGGGTAAACAAAGGTGGGGATTTTAGATTTATCTTGCACAGAACTGGATAGCACCAGTGGAGTTTAAATAGTTTTCTTCTCACATACGGAAAATCTAAAAATTTGTTCATTCAAATTTTATGCACCCATTGAATTTTTCTCTTTTGACTATTACGCATAACATATTTCAATTTTGCAAGATTACAATCCCGAGCCTCCGACCGTAACCACTGATCCAGTGTCCTTTTCAAGCTATGACAGCCGACTAAATCAATCTATAACAAACCATAGCTGATGATTCAGAATACAGTAAACTTACCATTAGGATGCATAGGTTCGGAACATTCTGGGCAGGTAATAATAATTCTCGACTCTGTAATTTCGATGCGTAGATAGTGCTGTAAACAGTCTAGACAGCAGCAATGAGAACAGGTTGATAGTTTGGGGAAACATTCTGGGGGCATGTCATCGAAGCAGAGAGGACACTGCATTGTGTTTGACTGAAACAAAAATAAGTGTGCACAGAAAATGAATATGGCTTCTGACTAGTTTTCACAAGCTGAAAGAAGTTGTGACAATAAGCTAGAACACACAAATTTGGAGTAGCTATGATTTGTCCAAGCAGCAGTTAGCTACCAAAAACTCACCAAGGCGCATCCGTCAGTAGTTCGTTAGCAAATAATTAGGACTTGTTGCTGAACAACTGCTGATCGATGTAGTTATAGATGTGGGCACCCTTAACTGTCACATCCCAATCCCGTCTACACTTGCCTACTTTTTGATATAGGTAACTAACGCTGACACGGAGAACTGATAGAATCCATCAATCAATCAATCCACCAACCAACCGCTGACCGATTGCTCCATCGATCAAAATATATTGAAGCGTTTCCCTCCCACTTAAGATTGCTTACTGATTGATTTGACTGATAGAAATAATTCTACAGACTTCCAGTGACCAATTGAATGACTTCACCATTCTTTGGAAATAAAGCATTCAAACGGTCATCAGTGGGTAAGAAATAAAAGAAAATCTCAAATATACCCATACAGAGCCAATTGGTTCACAAAGAAACAAATCTTACATTGAGGAGCAATGCACGCTCATCAATTCAGTTGTGAAAATTCTTAACGTCATGCCATGAGAGGTGGCAAAGATTATGCAATTTTTCTATCTTTGCAAGGGTAGACAAAAGTACACTCTGTTAGAGTTACTACACAGAAAAATTTACCTAAACTTTCTCTCCTTTTGGAGCCTTCCATCACTTTTTATAGAAGGATATATAGTGTTGCTCAATCTTCGTAATATATGATGGAACTATGACTTGATGAATGGCCTGCTTCAACTAACAGTCACAGAGGCAAGTAATTCTCTGTATTTAACATTTTCCTCCTAATATTTCATTAATGAGTTTTCTGAGTGCAACCTAGATCACAGACCAGTTGCACAGCTAGTAGAGATCGTTTCATGAAAGTTGACTGATGACTGATAGGTTTGTTTACTGCGCAGAGACGAGTTAGCATTTTCGCGCATGTGCAAGAACGTAAACACGGCTTTGCACAGCGAGCCACAAGATCTGTCATCGGTCATCTTTCGTGAAATAAGCTCTACCTCGTGATGGTGAAAGTCATAGCAAGGCGCTCGACAGTAGTTAATGCAATTACAATAAATAATAACAAATCTTTCGATCAGTGAGATCAGGCAGGCAAAATGCTGTTTGCCTAAAATTAATGTAAGGAAATGCTAGAGCGCACTTACATCTGGCGGCGAACGGGCAAGACCGCAACTCTTAAGTTTCTTTTTAGTTGGCATTATTCTTAAGAGTCGTAGATTGAAAAATTACATACTACAAAGTCAGGATTGAAACCATACAGGAATTCTAAATAGAACATTGAACTCGTGCGTACAAAAAAAAAATAAAAAATAAAAAAAGGTCTTATTTTGTTCAAAGCCTATGCACACACATCAAAAATCAAACAAATAATTCATTGTCACTAAGGAGGGAATCAATAATTTGAAGCTCGACGCTTCAACATTCTGTTGGATGGCAAACACGGGCCTAAAATTTACAAAAACACAATTTTTCAGAAGTTCGAGACGAATTATTTCATACTTGAGCGAAAAAGTTGGTGTTCAGAAACACGTCAAAAAAAAAGTCAATTGTGAGTGAGAGGAATAGAAAATAAAGAATTCTCCACCACTCTTCGAAGCGAGAGAAAATGCGAATACCGAATTAAAAAACAATAACAGTCGAAAATAGCCCGTCCTCCGAACGTTCATGAAGAAAAAATTGACCGAGATTTGATTGCGAAAAGATGCAAAATCGGGTGAAATTCAATAGAAAATTGTTTTTGTTTTCTATTTTCGAGAATCCAGTTCGTTCCAACGTTCCTCACAATGATGTTGGTTCATTTTACATACGTTTCGAAATCGAACAATCGTTCCAAGTTGGGAAACGAGTCGGTTAATCTCACTTCATGCCGCTAGAGTTCAGCACCATTCTCATTATTGATTTTCGATTTTCTACGACAAAATTCACTAGAACGATGAACGATAAGTTTGAAGAATGGATAAAAAGAAATGAGAGATTGAAACAAAGGGAATAATTCAGGAAATTAAAACTATTCACAAAAGAGATTGTTTTTACTTTTTTCATTCTACAATCAAATCACCTACGGGCCCTTTGGCGGGTGGGTGAATGGGTAAAATAGTGGCGCGAAAATTCAAACTTGGCGGCTCCCAGACCACTGACCGCAAGCGCAGTAGACTGTTGCAGAAAAACGATGACTCAGATTGGCGCACCGACTAATTCCAAACAAATACGAGTTCAATGTAATTTTCTCGAAGGAGCTCTTTCAAGTGAAAAATTTGGCATTGGAAAATAGAAACTAATGCTACATTTCAGCGATAATGGATGCTGAGGCAAAATGTATATCTGTACGTAGAATCCTGCAATATCACATTAAAGCTTTCCTATAAGAAGTTGCCAGTTTTCCTATAAAAAAATTCCACTTGTGATGAATGATTCTTACGTAAAATGACGAGAAAATTACAGTGATCACCCACAGGGTTAAACTGTGTCCAGCGATGCAATCAGTGAGTGTATTTAACATTTTCTTGTATAAGACTTGTGTTGAGAGAGAAAACAACACATCAGTTCTTCAACTCGTATGCATTGTATATCTCAAACGTATGATTCAGCTGAGAAGCAGACGTATTACTTGTTGTTGTTGTTTTTTTTTCTTAACATCCACTTCGTATACTGAAAAGAAAAATTCCTAAATTCTAGAATGTTACAAAAAGCGCAACGAAATGTCAACCAAGGAATTTTTAGGACTTTCGCCGGAAAATTCTGGTTTTCCTATGCCAGAATCTGGTCACAGTACCAGAATTTTTTCAAAATTCTCAAGAACTGCAGTACACAAATATAGGTCGTTTCAGAATTGGAGGCGCACCTAGACCGATAATCTTTGGCATTTACCATCGTTATTTCTCAAACGACATAATAAAAGGAAATGAAAATGCATTTGGAGCGTCGGCTTTTCATTGCGGAACGTTTTAAAGTCCAAATTTCGCCAAAGATTATCGGTATAGAGATACGCCGACACTTCTGAAACAAACTCTACCAGAAATTCAGTTGACATATCATTGTGCTTCTGGTAAGTATGCCCCCCCCCCCCTTGTACACGCAACTCTTCAGTTTAGAAGCGGATACCAGTAATTTCAAGTTCGCGCATCGCGACTTATGCATGACTTTTCCATTGAAAGCAATCGATCAACGCTTAAATTCGCTCTGCGAGGCAAAAGTTTGCAAACAGAATCATTATTTTGCTTGATTTGAATTTGAGAGAGGTTTTCGGAAGTTTTCGCGTGAGGGCGCATATTAATTATTTCAGCGTCAATTTCCTTAGAAATCTAAGCTTAAAATTCATGTGAAGTGAAAGTCAGCAACCAAGTGAAGGTAAAATTTATCAAGAAATTTGCCCCCCCCCCCCCATAAAATTTTGATACCGCAAGAATCTTTGCGTGTTTTGTATTTCATTGCACGCGTGTCGTCGCGTCAACTTAATAGTTAAAAACTTATAATTAGTTTCACTGCGCCGCAGCTCTTCATCATTCATCAAAGAAACCGTTTGAAAAGAGGTTTTCACGGTTGAAAAATTTCATCTCGATTTCCTTGTTTGTTCATCTTTCCAGTGTGCCGATTTCGCGAGAAACGACCTGATGATGACGAGAAGGAAGCGAACGATTAAATGAAGCGAAACGTTACTTTATTAATGGGAGTTACGCGGAGTAGTAGTCGAGAGAACTGTCCGAGTCACTGGTGCAACCGCAGGATCTCTTCCATCTCTCTCATTTCCCATTTGAATGCATGAGTAGGAAAAGGACAGAAGGAGGGGGGTTTTATCCCCTTGTCCATCCTTGTCTAACATACGTTTCTTAATGGAGAAAAGAGAGAGATGAAGAATCGTTGCACTGCCGCAACCAGGATCTCTTCCATCTCTCTCATTTCCCATTTGAATGCATGAGTAGGAAAAGGACAGAAGGAGGGGGTTTTATCCCCTTGTCCATCCTTGTCTAACATACGTTTCTTAATGGAGAAAAGAGAGAGATGAAGAAACTCTCGTTGCGATACTGGTCCGAGTGTCCGTAGCATCGTATAACGTCTGTTACTTTGTTCCATTCATTCATCACCAGCATCGGCAGTAGCGAAGCGTGCAAATTTGGCAACGCTGTATTTCGTCCATTTGAACCCGAGAAAAAGGTCGAATTGAAAAGTGATCGCCACGCACCCAAAAGCTCGATCTTTTACCTGAGTTTAGATGGTGAAAATGCAACGTTGCCAAATAGGACGCTCGGGGCTCTTGCGAAAATTCACAACTGAAGAAAGAAAATTCGTAACGTAAAAACTAAACGATCCAGCACGATCCGGGCATAATCTCAGCTAATTTGTAACACTCTTTACTGGCGAAAAGGTGAGTAACTGTGCGCAGTAAATTTTTGAAAGGCGAGGTTTTCATGAAGGATATTCCATGTTACATGTCGGACTTTTTCATGACCTATAGTTGACAAATTCTGTTTAAATGACATGCGACAATCACACGGCGCGGCGTTTCTCCATCATTATGATCATGACAAATTCTCACTCGCCCGAAGCTGACGTAATAGTTACATTTTAAGTAACGCAATATCGAGCAACATAAATTTTTTCTTAAAACCGACCTGAGCAAGTTATTCGGACACTTTTCGGACGTTTTCATCAATCATAAAAGACACATTTGGTTCAAACGACAGCCAGTCAAAATTTCTCCATAAACCACCATTATAAAAAATACCCTCTTGCCCGAAGCCTTTACATCACACGTCACATGCAAGACACAGTAAGTGCGAACATAGCGGTTGCAGTTTTCAAAGAATCCCTAACTGACTGACCTGTTTTCTGTTTACTTATATTGCGGATAGGGCTACATCCAGTTCATTTCAGTAGTAAATAGGCGCAGCTCAACGATAATCTTTGGCGAATTTTCAATTTTCATTCCTTCGTATCATAACAAAACTTGCCTACGAAATAATCCATTTAATTGTAATGCGGTTCTCAATAAAAAGCCAACGCTCGAATGGGGCTGTTGCACAATTTTGCTATAAGCGATTTAATAGTCGATTCTGGTGTAAAAACCTCAAAAAGTAACGATGGCAGCACTAGAAACTTCCGATATCCACTCCTAATCTCGATGAACGGTTTTATTTGCGCGGGCTTAGTGGTGGCTGAGGGTAGTAACAATGGGAGATTCCCATCTAAAAATACTGTAACTCCATCAAGAAGTGACCAATAAGAGACGACTTTCATTTGACACCGGTGTCACTAGGTGTTGCGGTACCATTCATCGGATGTGGATCATCACTCTGATGACAAATTACTCTGTGAGTCATCCTTGTCAGCATAGAAAGAGTGACGAAATTAAGATAGGAATCTCTCATTGTTAGCTACTGCCCTCGGCCACCATTACGCCCTCGCAAATAACAGCGTTTATTGAGTTTAAGAGTGGATTTCGGAGGTTTTCAGTGCTGCCATTGTTATATTTCGAGGTTTTTACACTAAAATCGACTATTAAATCGCTTATAGCGAAAGTGTGCAACAGCCCCATTAATTTTCATTCAGTTTCACTGTCTAATATGAGAAATGAGGTTTGGAAATTCCAAAGATTATCGATCTAGGTGCGCCAACATTTTTGAAACGACACCTCTGCCCCAGTAGCGGCTTCTTCATTTGGCAACCATGCTTTTTTCCCATTTAAACCAATGCAACATTATCGATTTCTCAGGAATTCAAAGAACCTCTTAAGCATAGATTAATTTATGAAGGTTTCAATGGAGAGTGTACCTACGTTGTTTCCACATTGAACAAGCCAGATTCTCGAAGTTTTACAAATCATCCACCGCAACGTTTTTCTCGCTGATTTTTCCATAAAATCCGACGATCAGTAGCGTCGCGTGCAATCTAGCAACGCTGCGTAAAAGTCAGTTTAAACGTATGAGAAAGGTCGAACTATTGGAAATGCACAGTGCACTCCCTTGAATCGATAATTTGCATGGGTTTAAATGGACCAACTGCAGTGTTGCCAGATTGCACAAGACGGCACTGCCGACATTCGACAATCCATACACATACACACCTGTAGCAAAAGTTAGCAAGAAACCCTCCATGGCATGGCCAGGTGCTCGAATGCTTCCAAAATTAAACAAATTAAACTAATTTGGAAGAATGAAGGATCTGGGGGAAGGTAGTGGAAGAGAAGGAGGTGGGGGTGGGAGGAGGGGAAGAATAAAGTTTAAATTAACGAGGCGATAAATCTTGATCCGCAGATTGAGTACTGGGCCAAGGTTAAGCGACTCGCGGTAAAATAAGACGCCGAGAGAAAATAACGGGCTAAAATTGATCACGCCATGCAGAACATCCAGCGGCATGCATTTACGAGAATTATCTTGTCATCGTCATCACATAACTGTGTTTAAAACTCAACTCAACCATAATAAACAATTCACACGAAGAAAATCAGGAATTAGGTGAACCCAATGAGATATAATAAAACATATTTTATTACCTGGTTCGGGTGTAAATAAAATTGTAAGTTCAATCTGGCAACATTGTATTCCTTCCCTTTAAACTCATGTAAAATATCGATTAGAGGGAGTGCACTATGCACCCCCAATACGTCGACCTTTTCCATGACTTTGTATGACCAAAACACGATATTGTCAGATTGCACGCGCCGCCATCCACTGCACTATGGTTTGAGATCGAGAAAAGTCAGTGGCGAGGCGTGAAATTTGGCAACAATGTATTTTCTCCATTTAAATTCACCAAAAAGGTCGAACGCTTCAGTCATCGGCGATGACCAAGGATTTCGACCTTTCTAATGAGTTCAAGTGGGGAAAAAAGAACGTTGCCAAATCGCACGCCTCGCCACTGAAAAAAGTGGCCAAAAATCATTGAAAGAAAAGTCACAAAAAATCGTCGTTTTCGACCTTTCAAGCTTAATTTTAGGACATCCAAAGACAAATCTATAGGCGTACAGTACTTGATGAAAGTGTTCTTATGTGCTTAAATTTGGTCTCAAAAGTTTATAAATGAGAAATTGATGAGTTTACTTTCTGATTTTTTGCCACCTTTTGACGATTTCAGACCATGACCACTAAGCACTGCGGTTCCGATGCACCAGTAATGAGATTTCGGATGTAAGTACCGTTCCGTCACCTGATACCCGAACTTGGAAACTTTCCACTACCTCGTGGGACTACAGATACAAAAAGAACATCCAAAGTTCCGATAGACGGTTTTAGTGATGACGCAATTCGCTGAAAAAGTTCTAGAGCGTTACGAACTATCTCTCTCACTCTCGGGTAACCCATAATGTGCTACTGCATCTCACTCTCATTGCTAAATATCGCAATAATTTTTTGTGAAATTCTTGGGCAGAAATGAATTTCTCAAGTAATTTTAATTTAACCTCTTCATTGCCAGATTCAGGTTACGAGAAGAAATCAAAGTTATAACTCGCTCCAATTCAGTGGGTATAGATAAATATCCGTACTTCGCGGTGTTTATTTTGCCTATCCCGGTAATGGAGCTCTTGAAAGGTTTTGCTGTAAACAAATGGCCTAACAACTCCGCTGTAAAATGCTGCGAAAATAACGATGAGACCATTAAAAAAGTCTAAAACTCACCCCTCGCAAAGAAAACTTAACTTGAAATTTCGGGTGACCACTCTTGCAGGTATGCACCAACCTTGGATTCGGACCCCAAACAAAAGAACAGGACATGAAATTAAGTGCCGTCTTCCTCGTTTACTAAGCAACGTAGAACTTTTCTGTACAGTTACCACCGTGCTCCTAGTGACAAAATGTGTATAAATGGACCTTTAATTCCTTCAACTTTACTTTTTGAAAGCAACTTCATTAATCTCACTGTTCAAATTCGTAGGTTATGTTCTTTTGTTTGGGGTCCGAATCCGAGGTTGGTGCAAACATGCAAGGGTGGTCACCCGAAATTTCAAGTTAAGTTTTTTCTGCGGGGAGTGAGTTTTAGACTTTTTTAATGGTCTCATCGTTATTTTCGCAGCATAGAGTAGCTTTTACTGCCAACGGGAGAGACAACAAAATCAAACAACTCGAAGACGTGGTATTGAAAGGGTTGGTAATAAAATGCCGTGAAACAAGCGTCCCATACACAATCCGACACTAGAAAGAGATAGATATGCATGAGGGTCACGGGAGGGGGAGAGAGAGAGAGAGAGATGGAGGGAGAAAGAGGGAGGGAGGGAGGGAGGGAGGGAGGGAGAGAGAGAGAGAGAGAGAGAGAGAGAGAGAGAGAGAGAGAGAGAGAGAGAGAGAGAGAGAGAGATATTGAACACCACACGAGTTGTGTCACAGCTGTTTGCGACCGATGAGGGCATAGTTGGCTATCCATTGATTACAGAGGCGTAGCGTGCAATTTGACAACATTGGAATTTGTCCATTAAACCCATGGAAAAGATCGAACTATTGGGTGTTCGGCGCGCACGTTCGCATTCGACCTTTTAGATGGCTTTAAATGGACACAATACAACGTTGCCAAATTGCACGCTTCGCCACTGATTGATTAACTTTCGCAGTAAAACCGTCTATAAGCAGGAGATCGAAGATTCACCATGATGCATTCTGATGAATGGTCCAAAGTTTGCGGTGTTGTTTCCCAAAAAGTTCTGAGCCTCGCATTTACACTAGTGGCTTTGCGTGCAATATGACAACTTTGTACTGTATCCGGCCATTTAAAGCCATGTAAAAGGTCGAATGCGAAGGTGTTCACCGAACACCCAACAGCTCGATCTTTTCCATGAGTTTAAATGGACAAATTGCTACGTTGCTGAGTTGCACGCTACGCCACTGATTTTCACCCGAACCTGATAATAAAATATGTTCTCAGGAGAAGCAGGCATCTATTGAAAAAAGGCGATCAGTGGGGGGCAATCTTAGGGGGACACGACCTCTGTGGCTTTGCCCCTCAAATATTTGAGAAATAAATGGAGAACGTGCCAGAAATATGTAATTTTCCGCATGGGAATTTTCAAATTGAAAATACAGCATGAAAACAGAAAAACAAAATGCGACCTTTTTGAGATAAGGATTATTATACATACGATACGCCCTCGAACCTCGGCAATATACTGTTAGGGGGCGAATTACGCGATTAGCAGAGACATCGAAATAAATTAGATAGTGGCATTTCATCGATGCATTTCTAGGTCAGATACACACCTGTTATGTCAACCTTGAAAATACTGAGAACTGTGGCTTAGTTCGCGATTATTTGCATTTAAAGTTATTTTAAAGTTTCATGATAATATTAATAATGTGTTCATCACTCAACAATAAATGCTTGAAAATTCAAAGTATTTCTCTCAAAAATGAGCAGAAATGATTTCGAAAATAGGGTTCATTTAATTTATTTTATTTTGAAGGTTTCGATCTCAACTTTGTTCCAAACCGGATGAGAAAATATTACAGATCAGAATATTTTCGATGCATAACAGCCACACACACTGAACTGAACTGTGTAATCGTTCGGTAAACCGTTGAATTCATCGGCGAATTGAAAAATGTCATTGCATAAACACAAATATGCAGCAGTAGGGAAAATTACGAGGGACCAACTTTCGGTTGAAACCAGAGCTCGCTTCTCGATCGGTACACACTATCGATCCTTTAACACGAGAGCACGACCCATCGAATCATCTCTATCTAATCGACTGTTTCAGTATATGGAGCGATCGTATCAATTGCCGTCTGAGGACCGCTGCACTATGGTCTGAGATCAGAAAAAAGTGGCCAAAACTCGGTGAAAAAAAGGCATCAAAAATAATCTTTTTCTAGTTTTTACGCTTACTCTTAAAACCTGTCTACGTCATTTCTAAGTTTAAATTACGTGTTCAAAGTGTTGTCTGTGCATAAAATTGAAGCTGAAAGTTTATAAGTGACGAATTTATAAGCAATAAACGGTTGAAACCACCCGAATTCTCGACAGATTGCAAGTAAGTACAAACAGATTCCTTGAATCATATAGGGTTTTCAGCTTTAGAGACGAAGTGCATCTTAACAATAACAACAACAATAACATTTGAATCTCCAAATGCATCATTTGACCTGTAATAACTTGTTCATTTCGGCAGTTTTAGCCGTGGGAACAGGCATAATTAAGCAATTTCGAGGACGTAAAATTCATAATCTCAAAAAGGTCGCATTAATTGTTGGATATAATAACCTTTTCCGTTCGAAAATGCGTTTATGGGGGAAAATGAATAGAATCAGAGTTTGTTTGGAAATATAGAGGTTCTAGGACGGCAATCGATACGATAAGTCGATAAATCGCTCGACTAAAACAGTCCATTATTACCAAAACGGTCTAGGATGCTTCCGACTGAACACTGAAATCTTTCGACTTTCCGGAAAATAATTGTTGTACATAATAAGTTAGTATAGGCTTAGAGGAGAAAATCTTGCCCACAAATAAAACCGAGTAAAATAAGGTCTTCGGCCCGACGAAGAACAGAAAACTTAAAAACTGATAAAAGGAACATTACTGTTCGTTTGTGATGTCAAATACCTACTCTCTTTTCATCAGAATGTTTGTACAGTTAACCCATATATGCCCATTGGGTCGTGAACGACCCACTTATAATGGTTTTTTTGGGACCGAATTACAGTAAATTTAGCCCAATTTTACTCAAAAATCAATGTTGTGATCTTTCAGCACCTATGATTTAGCTGGACCAGAAAATTTCACAATTGTTAAATTTTAAATTTTTTAACTCTAAGGTGGTGTTTTTTGAGAAAAACACCAAACACACCCAACACGTTCAAATAAAGTTGGGCATATATGGGTTAAAAAAGCGGAAATCATGCAGAGACTAGAACCTTAATAGCGGTAAGTACCTACTTTAACTCACTCTTCAACGAGAATTTTTCCAGGTTAACGATGACGACAAAAAACTTTTAAAAAAATTAACCACAGTAGGAAAGTTTAGAAAATGGTCACAAACTATAGTAAAAACACAACATCGCAGTTCAACTCACAAAACTGATACGTTTAATTCTTAAGTAAAATGATACGAAAGTGCAGGACTAGAGCGACGTGACATTGATGCCAGTGGCAATGAAAATTCGTTCAAGATAAGAAAAAAAAATTATTATCGGTAAAAATTAGAATGAAATTGACCTCAACCATGGCTCCTTATCGCGACGGTCAGTCGGTCCTCTTTTGACGTGTTATTTGGCGATTTTGTTGTCTGGATACGACATGGCGCGGAGGAGGGGGCAGAGACAACAACAGGTAGGTACTATCAACGTTAAAAGCAGGTCCGATAACAAAATGTTTCTTTATGGGAAGTTTTTGGATAATCAATGTAAATTTTTGGGCTTTTTGCTAGAGTATACTATTAAAAGCGATTCCACGATAACAGGATTTTTCGCTAACACCGAAAAATTTCGTGATAAAAATGTTAAATTAAGTTACCGCAAATGAATTAATATCTCTCACTGAGAAAAAATTTCCTGTTAATTCAACAGGACGTCTGTTTAATACTTACTTAACCGGAATTCCTGTTGAAAAAACAGGAATTTCTTGTTAAAATAATACGAATTTCGGTTGAGTAAGTATTAACAAGAAGTCTGGTTACGGCAACAAGAAATTTTTCTCAGTGTGTCTGTCAAAGCTATTTCTTTTAGTAAGTTCTGCTACAACGGTCCGTAATGTTAATGATTCGTTGAAATTATATGTATAGCTTATTTAGTCAAAACAGGTGAAATGCCCTAGTAGAAGACCTTATGACTTCTCAAGACCCCAAAAGCAACCATTCTTATGGAATTTTTTTTTTGTTGGACTTGCTATAAAAGAAACACTTTTGAAAGAAACAATCGTAGATTTGGTTGCTTTAAACGTTTATGATGCAGTTTTTCTGACAACTATTATCAGCGTCAACGAAAAGCCCTGTTACCGTGGGTTCACCCTTAAAGATTGCATACTATCTGACCATTTAAAGTACCAAAAGTTTCACGATGATTCAAAATTGGGAGAGAAATCAAAGAAGGAAACTTTTGGGAAATTTACTTCCTTTTGATGTCGATACTACTTAATGAAAATGCAGTTGAATGGTCGGTGTGCGGTGATGTCACCAGTCATAGCTCGATACATTCTTATTTACTTATCTACAAGTTAAGTTTTCTATACTACGCCAGTAAATTTACTTCTTTTTTCTCTCTCTCTTCTTCGAAGCAAGGATCTTTGTCTTAACTTTTAACGCGTAATTTTACACTGGGTATGATACGCCATTACCTAAAAACATCAAAAGAAAAAGAAAAGAAAAAAACTTACAATATGTAAAATCACCGGTGGCGTCTTACAAAGTCGTATGGGAGCGATTCACGTCAACTCGATTGGTGAGCGCCGCTCCGCCAATCTGGACAAATCGATGCTGCTTAATGCAGCCCGAGCAAGGCGAAGCATTTACTATGACCTTCAAAAGAAAGTACTCTCTTCGAAATTTTTATTCTTTTAAATCTTGGTAACCTTAAACAATTTGGCTGCTCTCCAGATTTTAAGGCCTAAGCAGGATGATACATTAAAGTAAAGTCATGAAAAATCGAAAATGCTATTGAAAACAATGGAAAAATTGAACGATAAGAATATCGATCAAGGGACTTTCTTTTGTAAGTCATAGTATACCTCAAACTGCTCAACCTGCTGTCTTTGAAAATTTCCCAGCCCTATGCAGCTTACACATTTGCGTACATCCGTTTAGTTATAATATTTGTAACTTGCGTGTATTGAACTTGGTGACGCTTTACTAAAAGAAAGAGCGTTCAATCGAATCAAACAAAACGCGTCCAAAATCAAATTTCGCGAAAATCGGAAAAAAGGAGCTCAGGGGGTCAAAAATCACTTAAAACTGGACATATTCCTTGAACTGCATCGAGAGAAAGGATGCAACCATGAATGAAAATGAGATTGCTCATTGATCAAGTAACTCTTAAGTGTAAAGTATAGTATCTCAGGGCAGTGTTGCCAGATTGGGGTGAAAAAGTCGTATGCTTTACATTGATTTAAATGGGGACGATTTTTTACCCTTAATCTGGCAACACTGTCTCAGGGTCAAGCATCAAAACTGATTGAGGGCTGAATCTTATAAGAAGGGGTCCGAGGGAGGGGGAGAAGGAGGAGGAGGAAAAAACCACTTGGTTTCTTCAGATGAGAAAAGGAAAGAGAGAGAGGGTAGGGAGAGAGAGAAAGAGAGAGAGAGAGAGAGAGAGAGAGAGAGAGAGAGAGGGAGAGAGTGAGAGAGAGAAAGGGAGAGAGATTTGATTTTCATTTCGCCTGGCCCTGATAGGACTTATGCAGTAATTTTGCAGTCTCAGAGAGAAAGGACAGATGAGGGGAAGAGGGAGGGGGAGGGGGGAGAAAAAGCGCGCGGCGGAGCGAATAACGAGAAAAAATGAAACGCCGAAGAACTGGGCTGGCCCAGTTTACAGTGTCATAATCGCGGGAACTTCAGCAAAACACGATAGAAAGGTTTTGATGCGACGCGACAGTAAGTCAAGGTCAAGATCCGAGAAACGCTGACGCAGCGATTGCATTCAAAAACTTTACTTTGAAAGCTGCGGAGTTGCTGAGTCAGACGCCGAAAGATAAGACGAAACGAGTGATTTACAAGCAGCATTTTTCGACGAGTTACTGAGGGTCTCTCCGGAAAGTTGTATTGGAGGGAGAAAACGTTTTCGGGCATGCGGGTGCGTCAGATCACCCGTGACACACCTCTTTTTAGCGAGCTGATATGATCGTCGTTGAAAGTTTTAACTCTAAACGCAAGTGTAAGGCCTGGACTGCACAGTGCACACACCCTAGGAAATTTGCATTTGCCGATTTCAAAGACCTCAAATCACATCTTTGTTTTATTTTACCGCGTAGTTGGTTCATACACCCTCTAAATGAGCTTGCTCTATAGTAAATGTGATTCACTGCCAAGCGCTCAAAGTCCTTCGTTAGAAAATTGAAGATATTTAGAAACCGGCAAAGAATCTTTTTTAATTTGAATCCATAGCTTTTGAACGAAAAAAATAGTTGAAAACTATGTTTAAGCAAATATGCTGTAGTTTTTCCAATTAGAGAGACGTAAGAAACACAGTTCTATTAGTTGCCACTCGTCTAGAAAGAGTTTTCACTCTCTTGAGTCTGAAATTATACAAAAAAAAAAAAACAAAAAAAAAAAAACAAAAAAAAAAAAAAAACAAACATCCGCGAATTTAAAATACTTACGTGGAAAGCTGCGCTACTCTTAATTTAAGGGGGGGGGGGGGTTCAGTAATCACGTTGATTGTATAATGTATAAAGGCTGTGAGCTGCTGAAAATGTCTTCGATCGAGCACTTATTGTTAGTTGATTAAAAAGAGTCTCTAAGACTTGGGAAATAGTTCATAATTTTGAGGGATAGGAATTGCTAGGTATTGCTAAATATCCAGATATTGGGGGGGGGGGGGGGGTAAATAATTAAAATAAACTTTCCCTTTTCTTCAGTTTTCCTTTACCACATTTCCATTTGAATCTTCCTAGATGTCTTTTCAGAATATTATAGGCGCACCTAGATCAATATCAATATTCTTTGAAACTTTCAAACGTTATTTCTCGTATTCCATTGTAAAAATGAATGAAAATTAATTCGAGCGTTGGCCTTTTATTGAGGAACGCGGTTATATCAAAAGGTCAAAGTCACAGGCAAACTTTGTTTTGATTTGAAGGAATGAAAATTGAAAACTCGCCAAGATTATCAGTCTAGGTGAGCCCACACTTCTGAAACAAACTGTATTCTCTTCATTTCTTCGAACCCTTCTGCGATTTTAAAAAAACTGCAACATATACGTTACCCCCTTTTTTTTCATTATTTGTATTTTATTTTTTTACGCGACAGCTATGGCAGTTTACAGATATCCCATAGATACCTAGTCAGTGGTCGCAAATCCCTATAGATTGGATTCCGCCCAAGATTCTGTTGATGAAAAATAAATGAACGCGTGCGAAATAAAAGTTTTTTGAGCACGTAGAATAGATTTGCTAACAGCATCTAGTCGATATTAATCACTGAATTCACGGAGAATAATAATCCTTCTTTCATGAGAGTAGAATACAGAGTGCTTGAGTAATACTGATTGTGAGTTTATGGTCCACTGGATCAATGAATGCTGGCTTGGAGACTACATGGTGTCCACGAAGTATATCGCTACTTACTTTCTAAGGCACCTTTGCACAGAAAAAAAAAAAAAAAAAATCTGACAAACTCATAACTTTTGGGGAATTTCGAAGACAGCAACTACGCCACACACCCCCCCCCCCAAATCAGAGAAAGTAGTCAGACAAAACAAATCAGAAATCGCCACTTATTTTCTAGGGCACCTCTACACGTATATAAAAATCTAACGATTTTGACAAATGTTCATAACTTTTGGGAGATTTCGAGGAAAATACCGGCTTCGCTCTACGGGAGCAAGTAGTAAAAAAAAAAAAACAAATCAGAGAGGAAGAGGTTTCGAGGCAACCTACTTTTATAGACACCCTGTACAGTGATATGAAATGTTGTATGAAATCCAGTATTCACCGAATTAAGACAATTAATTAATGAGGATAAAACCACCTTCACATCTGTTGCTAGAGCGTTGGGGGGGGGGGGGGAGGTCGACCCCGGCCCAGACTCCGTATTACATGAACGTATAAAACACGATCGGTGAAAACTGCATCATTTTTATCACTCTTGAGTCCCGTTGCGTTAAAATGACGCCGCGCGGACGGTGCGAAGTAAAAAGAACAGGTCCGTCCGTGGCTCGAGCATCGCATATACAGAGGCGGAGGGGCAGCACGCGCCTTTTTTTTATACATATATATCGAGAGCGAATACAAGAAATTTAACTTTCTCCGCAAAACTCTCACAAATTATATCAACTTATAAAAGCTCGGAATACACAGGATCTTCGTCTCGCCTCGTATCCATCATTTAGCACTTAGAGTCTGTAATCTCGCAAATGCTCTAGAGGATGAGAGATCTCTTTTCGAGCACAAGCGAGCGTACAGGGTGATAATAAAAGAAGGTCCCATCCATAGTACTGCTCCAAAAAAAAAAAAAAAAAAAAAAAAAAAAAAAAAAACCAAACTGATAGAATTTACCACCTGCATAGTTGATTTTGGAGTCAGCTATCAAGTTTGGTAAATTTTACTAAATGATGGTAAAATGTACCAACAAGTTGACTTAATTTACCATAATGTAATTTGCATTTACCATCTACTTGATAGCTGACTCCAAAATCAACGCAGATGGTAGATTCTACCAGTCTTTTTTTTCCGTGTGCTCAAAATCAAAATAATACAATTTGGTTAGGGACGAACAAGAGCGAAGTGGCGAAGGAAGCTACCTGACAACGTAAAGCATTTGGTCTATTTAAACTCATAATAAAGGTCCAATTCGATTGTCATCGCTGATCCCTAGGAAGTTCGATATTTTTCGTGAGTTTAAATGGAGCAGATGCAACGTTGCTTGACTACAAACTTCGTCACTGAACGAGGAAGAAATAAATATAACTGATTTTTGTGTGTGTGTATGGGTATTTTTTTTGGAACTCCAGTAGATCGTTAGCGACCTACTTAATGTTAATTTTGGGCGGACCAAATTGAGGTTAATTTGGGCCGATTTACTTAAAAAACCAATTTCCGGATTTTCTGGCACCCTTCATCTTACTGGACCGCAAACGATTTCTGTTATTTTCATTCTTTCGGCTCGAAAATTGCGATTTTCGGAGGAGGAGACACACATTTTTTTTTTAAAAAAAAAAAAAACCTATGGGTATATTTAGGTTAAAAACTGGTTACAATTTGGCACTTTAAGACCGAAAGTAAAAATATCTAGGCCATCAAATGAAAACATTACATATTTTTTAAATTGAGTCCAAGTTTTCGTGTGAGTCTACTTGTTTTAAGCGCCCTATCAAATGGAATTCCTCATGAAATTTGGACACTATGAACGTCCTAAAATATTCATGTTTATCCTGATTACAGCAGCAGCTAGATGTAAAATAACACAAAATTTATCATCGTATTTTAGTTAGAGTATAC